>CM077439.1:9116060-10426060 GCA_039654765.1 Mylopharyngodon piceus
CGCAATTGCGAGAAAAAAAGTCAGAATTGTGGAGATAAAGTCGCAATTACTGTTTTTATTTTTTTATTTAGTGCCGGAAACGGGCTTCCATACTAAAGCGTTTTTAGCCATCTAAAAAAAAAAAAAAAAAAAAAAAAAAAGCTTGGTGCTCTTCTGAAAATGGCAAGCTGGTGGCACTTGAGAGTGCTTTGGAGGCGCAGCGTTTTTCCAGCTGAGACGCTTTGGTTGCCATGATTTGGAATATCCACAGTAGTAACGTTACTAGTATATTATTAGAAGAATATTACTGAATATAAAAATGCAGCAACCAGCAATATTAACTTCTCCATTATTGTTCCATCGTTGTAGAGTTAGGATGATTGGTCGTGTAGTATTTGTCCTTCCCCTCCTCCACTATGATTGGATGGCTGGGTAAAAAGTGACAGTGACAAGCACTGCGTTTTACCCAAAGTTGAATAGTTTTCAACTCTTACCTACAAAAAAATAAAAATAAATAAAATTTAAAAAAAAAAACAAAAAAAAAAAAAAAAACAGGGCAAACGACCTCAGAAATTATTATTATGGTACATAGTGCATCAAAATGCAGTGTCATTAGTTTGTCTAAAAGAACAAAGAACGTTCAAATGTTTTATGCACCATTTACACGGGGTAGGGAGCAGGTGTAAATTTCTTTCGTACCAACTAACATTTTGAAAACACAAACATTTTCATGAATCCGAAAATTTGCATCAACTGCTTTACGAACAATTTACACAAAAATTAGTTCTGCTCGTGTTTCATGAATGAGGCCCATTAGGTTTATGGTGGGTTTGGGGTTATGTTTAAGTTTAGGAATTCTTTTTATCATCTTGCATGGATTCTTATGACTTTAACACCAAGATGGGCAGAGACTATAATAGAGAAGACAGGAAATGATTGAAAGAAGAGCAGTGGGGTGGGTGGTATCGGAAACTAGACTTGAACTTTGGTCGTGCAACACATTGGACATTGTGCACTACCCCAAGGTTACATCTCTGATAGTACAGCATAATCCGAATGTTTCTCTCAGTAATGCCGTTTCTCTAAAATGGGTTATATGGTAACACAGAAATAGAAATTTATAGCCTGGCTTCAGTGAATCCTCAGTGGCCACTGGATATTTTTCACACCATTCAAACTGGAGGACTGAGGATTCTCAATCTCTCGAGCAAAACAGTAGCCCGGGGTTAGCAGAGACCTTCTGAGAAAGGCTAACGGAGGTCATGTCACCACAGTGGTGTGGTGTTGACAGCAAAATATTTCCTCATTTAAAAGTCACAGCACAAACACACCGGTCATAATAGCATATCATTTGGCTAATAGAGTGTGTCTTGGTGTGTGGGCTGGTGATCATCCAGTGATTCCCTTCCCCAGTCAAATACATGCTGAGGAGACATGCTGTAATGAGTAAATTTCAGACTCATGTCTCAAATAGGCAGGTTAGCTAAGGTAACAAGACAGGATATTGGTAAAACTTTACAAAAGACTTTGTACTTGGCACTTCAGTAATAATTACCATGTTAAAGCCAAGAAAACACCCAGGATAATTATTCTTCCAGATGCAAGATACCGTATGTTGTATAAAACAATGCCTGGATATTAACACAATCTAGAGCCTGGTGCAAGTTTTTTTTCTTTCTATTAATAATGTCCAAAACAGACTCACTCCATGAATCAGTCATAATTTAACATGTTTCCGAGAAAGGTATTTTGAAACAGATTTTGTATGATTTGACTACACCCAAAAAAACAAAAGAGGGAAAATTAGTGAGCTAGTCCATATTGTGCACACTCACATAAAGTATGTATTTCCAGATGTCAAGCAAATTAGTCAATCTACCAACTGAAAGCATGGATACTTAAAGGGTTAGTTCACCCAAAAATGAAAATTATGTCATTAATTACTCACCCTCATGTCATTCCACACCCGTAAGACCTTCATTCATCTTCGGAACACAAATTAAGATATTTTTGATAAAATCTGATGGCTCAGTGAGGCCTGCATTGCCAGCAATAACACTCCCTTTTTCAATGCCCAGAAATCTACTAAAAACATATTTAAAACAGTTCATGTGACTACAGTAGCTCAATCTTAATGTTAAAGCGACGAGAATACTTTTTGTTTGCCAAAAATAACAAAATAGCAACTTTATTCCACAATATCTAGTGATGGGCAATTTCAAAACACTGCTTCATGAAGCTTCGAAGCTTTACAAATCATTTGTTTCGAATCAGTGGTTCAGAGCGCCAAAAAAAAATTTCCACATGATTTCAGTAAACGAGGCTTTGTCATAAGTGTTTTGAAATTTCAATGGTTCACCACTGGGGGACGTGACTTTGGCAGTTTGATATGCGCTCCGAACCACTGATTAGAAACAAATGATTCGTAAAGCTTCGAAGCTTCATGAAGCAGTGTTTTGAAATCACCCATCAAATATTGTTGAATAAAATCGCTATTTTGTTATTTTTGGCACACAAAAAGTATTCTCTTCACTTTATAATATTAAGGTTGAACCACTGTAGTCACATGAACTGTTTTAAATATGTTTTTAGTAGCTTTCTAGGCATTGAAAAAGGGAGTGTTATTGCTGGCGATGCAGGCCTTACTGAGCCATCGAATTTTATCAAAAATATCTTGATTTGTGTTCCGAAGATGAATGAAGGTCTTACGGGTGTGGAATGACATGAGGGTGAGTAATTAATGACATAATTTTCATTTTTGGGTGAACTATCCCTTTAATTATATGGCAAAATAGACACTTATGGTATACAACTAAAGCACAATGCACAGTATCTGAGAAAGAATGTGCGAAGTGGTAGGCTACAAATATATATATATATATATATATAAATAAATATACACATATATTGTCACACAGGTAGTAGAGACAAAGCAAGATAAGTAAGGACTAAAAAGGGAGGGGGCACTTCCAAAATACCTCTCTGACAGCAAGTGCTGACATCTGCCAAGGTATGTAGACATGCCTTGAAGAGATAGGAACCAAGGTCAAGTCATCACATTTACCTGCTGCCAAAAGTCTAAGGCCTTTGGAATTCGGTTTGCTCTGAAAACAGGCAATATCCACAGACAGTTTACGCCTAAGAGCGTAGAATTATCTGTTCTGGGCAGAGCTTTAGCCCTCAGAAACAGTTACAGGTTATCCGCTTGTTTCAGCACACAGGATTAAACTCTGGGGGGCACGTTTTTGGTGGGGGTGACTAAACCCAATTTAACTTAACCAGCATTCCACAAAAATCCCTTAACTTTCACTATACTGTACAATATTAGAAGGTTTTCGTTACACTATAGTCTCTGCATTAAGTCACTAGCAGCTGTTAAGGGTTGCCTGAGTGCATGACTCTGTTTATTAAAAAGTGCAGATACATCTGTCTTCAAACTGTCTGGGGGTGACAGGTAGGATGAATTAAAAAAAAAAAAAAAAAAAAAAAAAAAGGGAGCAAAGAGTCAAAGTGAGGGATGAGTAAAAGCTTGAGGAAGTGTTGTCAGGGAGTGATTGACATGCATTAATGGCACAAGTTAAGCTGAACCTGAGGCTGCAATGATCAGCTCCTCCAGCCTAGACAAGTGCAGATAGTCAATAACGTCATGGTCAGTGTCAGTGCTGGAACTTGGCTCTTTAAAGCCTTGTTTTCATACATATACGCTACTGTTTAAAAGCTTGGGGTTGGTAAGGTTTTTTGAAGTTTTTGAAAAAGGTCTTGTGCTCACCAAGTCTGCATTTATTTGATCAAAACAGTAAAAACATATATTGTAACATTTCCACAATACTAACTGTTTTATATTTTATTTTTAATACATTTATTTCTGTGATGGCAAATCTGAATTTTCAGCATCGTTACTCCAGTCTTCTATGTCACATGATCCTTCAGAAGTCATCAATGTTGAAAACAGTTGTGTTGCTTAGTATTTTTGTTGAAAACCTTGATATATTGTTTAGGATTCTTTGATGAATAGAAAGTTCAAAAGCATTTTTCTGAAACAGAATATTTGATTCAGTCAAATTTGTCAAAAAAAAAAAAAAAAAAAAAAAAAAAATTCTTACTGACCCCAAACTTTTGAACAGTATACTTACACATTTGCAAGAAAACAGTGATTTAAAAAGAAAACTTTCTGTCTGGAGGAGGAAAAAACAAAACAACAACAACAACCAGATTTGTGACATCTATTTGTGGTTATGCACATTTGACTGTAGCCAAAACTCTATCATATTTGTTGTCAATGCAATTTGAGATTTACTGCTTTTAAAAGTCAACTCTGCCTAGCATTACAACTAGACTTGCCTGGGGCCATGAAAGCATTAAGACGCACTCTTAGACGTTATTTCTTATCACTGCATAAATCATCAAAAATGAGAGGTAAGCAGACAGGAGGAAGCAGCTATGTAGCACAATTAGTCTTTTACATCAGATACCTATTTTTTTAGTCTTACAGTAGAAGCAGTGGACTAAATGCCTTCTACAGTTTCTGTGAACAGATAAATATTTAAAGTGGCCATGAATTGAGAAATTACATTTTCCTTGACTTTTTGAGGTCATTGTACTATAAAAAAATCCTGTAAATTTTTAGAAGTTTCAGAGACTGAAAATAAAAGATGATGCAGTGCCAACTACATTGGATCTGACAGTAATGTCAAAACAAAATTGTTTTTGTCACTATTGCTTTGTCTGATACAGATTGTTCGATATGTACCAAGTATTTACACTGTAGTGCCGCAGTCAAACTATGAATAGTTGTAATTTGCTGTACTTCCCTTTGCTTTGGCATTTATGGGGTTAAAGGATTAGTTCACTTTAAAATGAAAATTACCCCCTGATTTACTCACCCTCAAGCCATCCTAGGTGTGTATAACTTTCTTCTTTCAGACGAATATAATCGGAGTTATATTAATAATCACCCTGATGCTCCAAAGATTTACTGGCAGTTGCACAGAAACCACCTGTTTGAAGCTCGAAAAAAGTGCATCCATCCATCATAAACGTACTCCACATGGCTCCAGGGGGTTAACAAAGGCCGTCTGAAGCGATGCGTTTGTGTAAGAAAAATATCCATATTTAACATGTCATTAAGTAAAATAAGCTTCCACTAGACCGCCTTCCGTATTAAACTTATGAAGAAAGTGTAACGCCTCTCGCAGTTCAAAATGCTTACGCTACGTCCTACGCCTTCCGTATTCAACTTACGAAACAAGTTGGTTTTTTATTAAGTTGAATACGGAAGGCAGTCTGGCGGAAGCTAGTTATTTTACTTTATAACGTGTTAAATATGGATATTTTTCTTACACAAATGCATCGCATCGCTTCAAAGGGCCTTTATTAACCCCCCGGAGCCGTGTGGAGTATGTTTATGATGGACAGATGCACTTTTTTTTTAGCTTCAAACAGGTTGTTTCCATGCACTGCCATTATAAAGCTTGGGAGAATCAGGGTGATTATTAATATAACTGATTGTATTCATCTGAAAGAAGAAAGTCATACACCTAGGATGGCTTGAGGGTGAGTAAATCATAGGGTAATTTTCATTTTAAAGTGAACTAATCCTTTAATGAGTTGGATTATCGGATATGGAAGAAAGCACAGAGAACGCTGCTTTGTAATTGATTCGATCTAAACCATTCACTGTAATCCTGAATAAAAGCTCCAGTGAGAGACATCGTCTGTTTTGTCATCAGTTATTACATTACAACACGTTTCATTTTATTTAAAACGCGACACTGCAAATGACAATGTATACCTTTTTCACTTTATCGAAAAGGATAAACTAATAATAGCCTATAAGTACGACAGTGTGACAAACAATGGTACATTCATTCATAATTCTGTTTACATGAAACACCGCAAGTCATTCTGTGTCAATTATAACTGTGGTAACTCAAAGTACTTAAACTTTATTTGCCACAATCAAGCAAATGTAATTCGCATAAATGTTTCACATTGTTGGCAAATGTTTCAACTATGTAACAAGATATTTTTCAACATCGAAAGTTTTCAAAACAATTCCACACATGTAATGGTGGGGAAGTAGAAAATTATTTTAATATGCAAAACTGTTACCCAATCATAGCAACAGTGGGCGTTTACGTCACGCCCATCAAAATGGAGTGTTTGAAAGACAGGGTCAAAAACAGGATAGAAAATTGCTTATTACTTCTAAATTAGGATGATTTTTGATGTAAAAATCTTGATAACATTATAAGTGGACCTTAGAGAACATTATAAAATAGAAAAAAAATGCAGTTCATGAACCCTTTAAACAAAATAATTCCACTATCTTCTCGAATCCCTCTACCAGCACTAGCAACACCGAGGTCATGGGTTCGTTTCTCAGGGAAGACAAGCACAGCATTGTAAACTGTTTTGAATAAAAGCATCTGCCAAATTAGACCAAATTCTAAGGGCAAAGCAGGGTTAGCAGACCCATTTCTCCTCAGGGTAGATGGACACCACTACTGAGGTCTTGCAATGAACATTTCAGTACACAAGCCACGGATTTCTTGACCTCATATTTAACTGAAACAAGAGGACATATCATTCACAGGATTATGGGTATTAGGTTGATGATTGCACAGGTGCCAGTACAGAGGACAGAAAGGCCATGAAATTACAAGAGAGAAAAAAAATCCAAGGCTATGACCCAGTTCCTGAGAGGAACTCCATTGCCCGGCTGCTGATCCCTTTAAATTGGAGCTCTGTTTGGGTTAGGAATGTACACTCACTGTCCGTCATGACAAACATCAGACAGTCAATGACTTGCTTGCTTACCAAATCTGTCGCATTGCCTTTCAAGTGTGTTTAAAGCAAAAACATGGACATCCCAACAATACAATCTTCTATTCTAGACGTGTTACAAGAGACTTACCTTTTAAACAAACTGTGCAGTATTGCATAAATACTGTCTTCTACTTCCCAGAGCTTTTTTTCCCTTAAGTCTGAAAGGTTTCAATGAAAAAGCACGATCCCCATTGAGCTTTTGAAACTCTGGCATTGGCAGGGTACAGCGTGTCGATTGACAGCAAACTTCAATGCCTACAGTATTACAGCCAGAAGGGCTTGGTGAAAAAGGACTGGGGTAAACCTTTACTTTAACAGGGAGTCATTTGTCTCAGGTGTGCATGCGTGTATGTAGCTACGTAGTTTTCTTTTTCATTGGACTACTGGGTATTGAAAATCCTTTTGGTTTAAGTTTGCCAGTCACTACTCACTGTGTATGCACAATTTACAATCGCAGTATAAACTTGAAATGCCATGGAAACTACTTAACACAACAAGCTAGTAATGTAGAGGTTTGCCAAGCAAGAACACTGCCAGCTGCCACACAGTCTCTGAGTTCTGGGAACCACTTCCTTCTGAAGCCTTTACAACAAGAGGTAATACCTACAATATGTTGTTCTCCTTTGAGGAATGGATTAAGTATGTAGCTTTAAATTTCAAATTTCATTAATGTCTCCACAAGTCCTACAGTTTAAATTTAACTCTTTTTGCCCAATACAATGCAAATAAATGGTGTTCAAAACAGAGACATTTTTCAAAATATTTCTTTTGGTTTAGAATGACATAAGGGTTATTATAATTTTTAATAATTCTATTATTTCAGCTAGTTGCGAAGGCCAAATTTCTAATTTTTCATTTTCAGTTTAACTTTATGCACTCAAAAATAACAAAAAATAAAAATAATAATAACTATATGGACATAAAAAACTAATAAAAACAACAAAAACAAAGAACAAAATTACTGAAACTAACTGAAATGAAAGCAATAAAAAAAAACGAATTCAAAATATTAATAAAAAGTAATAGTATCTCAATGATACTAAAATAACACTGTATAAGGGTGAGTAAATAAATAAAATAAATAAATAACGACAGAATTTTCAATTTTGGGTGAACTATACGCTCTAAAAAATGCTGGGTTAAAAACAACCCATGTTGGGTTGAAAATGGACAAACCCAGCGATTGGGTTGTTTTAACCCAGTGGTTGGGTTAAATGTTTGCCCAACCTGCTGGGTAGTTTTTTTTAACTCCACTATTGTTTAAAGATTACTGTATTGCTTGCTTAAAATGAACCCAAAGTATGTTGGAAATTAACATTTATTAATATGTCTAATAAATGAACATTAATAAGTTTAATAAATAATAATTAAACATTTATTAAATTGCTTATTAATAAATGTTCATCTTTTGATTATTATAGTTGCCTCTAGCAATTATGTGTCTGATTTTTAATTTCCAACCAATTCATTTTAAGCCAGCTATATAGTAATTTTTAAACAATAGTTGGGTTAAATAAAACTGCCCAGCACATTGGGCAAACATTTAACCCAACCGCTGGGTTAAAACAACCCAATCGCTGGGTTTGTCCATTTTTAACCAAACTTGGGTTGTTTTTAACCCAGCATTTTTGTATCTTCAAGCTGCACAAGTATGAAATGCCATAATATACTTAGCATAGCTGATAGGAAGAAAAATATTGTTAAGAACTAGATTTAAACTCTTAACTGCACCGTGAAGTGTTGCTTGTGAGCATTCAAGCAATTCTATGCATTAATCATTACACACCAACTGCTTAACCGTCGGATATGTGAGGCAGGCTGCATTTCCCAGTTAGCTGGTGGACCACATTAACCCCATTCCTAACTAAGTAATCCAGTAATGCAGAGCCTTGCGAGGCATTCGGTTGTTACTGAGGCTGACTCTCACACGTCTCTGCCTGGGATGTCATCGGGGTTACAGCAGATTAATGGCGGATAATCTGGCACCATTAGAACATTGCAGCTGCTTTCTGAACCCACTCCATTGCTATAGATCCGACTTATGGACACGGCTAAAGATGTGAACTGGTGCAAGTATTTGTAGTCCTGTCATTATTAGGGTAGGACGCTGTTGCAACAAGGGTTAATGAGCAACTACTCACCAGTTCTAATTCTTTGCTTGAATGTCATCTAGTTAATGCTGATAACACTCATATAATAAAATTATATATCTCACACTAAAGTCTAAAATAAATTTAGATGCCGGAAATCTTGCTCATTCAGATGTTAAAATATGAAAATAAATGGGGAAACAGCCATTCATGTTCTGTTCTCAGATTCAAAGCTCTATAGTCCTTGTATGACTGTCAATTTAACATGTTAAATTAGCTAATTATTAAAATGTAACACACTAAAAATTGACATATTTAATTATGTCCTCTGACCTGACAAACCACAAATACTGAGAGCAGGCAGCATAGAATGAGTAATGAGCCGTTCATATTGAAGGAGCCGATATGTTTTTAAAACGTTTTTAGAACTGTTAATAACTTAAAAATCATGACGCTTAAAAAACAGCAAGTCAATGCAAATAAAATAAAATAAAATAAAATTTAACACTGTTTAAAAAGCATCGAGCAATAAACTCATTTCATTTATTATAGCTTGTCAAATTTGCCCCATTTGGGTGTGAGCAAAAACACGCCGTTCTTGTGTGTGTCCCTTTAAATGCAAATGAGCTGCTGCACCCGGCCCTCTTTCCAAAAGAGGGCGGAGCTTTAACAGCTCACAATTCAGTTGCTCAACAACAACAAAGCTGGAGAATTACATGCAGCCAAAATGATGATTGTCAAGTCAAGTCAAGTCACCTTTATTTATATAGCGCTTTTTACAATGTAGATTGTGTCAAAGCAGCTTTACATTGATAACTGGTACATTATTTGGCTGCACAGCAGCTCTTAAAGAATAGTGTCAATGCAGGCAGATTGTCAGTAACGGTGTTCAGCCTTACATTGTTCAAACCGGAGTCGGACGCTGATGGAGAGACTCAGGAAGAAGTTACAACTTTTAGAATGCACCTGGACATTTCTGAATGGTTAGTGGATTAATTTATGTAGTTGCTGTGGAGTTGATTCAAATCATCGACTAGCATGTGCCGTCATGTTAAACTTTTGTGCAAATCCAGCAATGAATTGACCCTCGTTTGTGAAGCAGTCCAGTGTAAAATGACGGCATGGTAACAACACTCTACTACAACAACTCTTCCTCTTCTCTAAAGCAGCCCAACATGGCCTCGCCCCCTTTGTTGCATGTTCAGGGGAGGGTTTATGTAAATTTTAGAGTTAGTGATGTCACTTACCCGGAAAGAAGCTTGTTGTAGTCCCTACCAGCCATTTGTTGTAGTCCTTAAACAGCGAATTTTTTTTAAAAGAAAATATCTCCCTTTGCATTGAACTTTGAGCATCGTAACTTAGCAGATGTTTATTCTCAATCACCCCTTTAAGTCTGTACCAAATTTGACGATAAAATGGATTGTTGTGAATTATTTCCACATAATTGAACAACAATATCTATATTGATTTCTAAAGCCACTTTTTATAATTTGATTTACTCATTTGCCACAATAATGACTTTAAATATGGCTTATGGAAAACACTGATATACAAGATTAAATTGCAATTTGATTAATCAGTTGACAGCCTTGTTGTAACACCCTGGGCATGCCTCTACTGTAACTGGACTAACCTTCAGAACGGTCAGTTATAATGATTTCATGAATCAGCTTTTGAAGGTCAGTGCGCATATTGCCATTTGAGTCACTGGTGTGGACGGAGCACTAGAAACATCTTTCACCCTCCTTCCTCAACTTCATCCTCCTACTCGCATCAATTCATATGAAAACCATTGAACCAAAAGAACAAGTGTTCAAAAAAGCCTTTATGATATGGGTGAACAGATCAGTGAACTGTGGGCTGGCAAACTCTCTATTGAGGTTAACCTGAAAAAGTTGGTCAAGTAGCTTTTTAACCTGACCTTAACCTCACACTGCAGCTGTGAAATAAAACCAGCCTCAGATCAGTGGTGAAGAACTGCCTCAATCAACACCAACCAGAGATGGCTGCAACAGAGCATCTACTGTTTTGGCAATTAAAGAGAGCAAGAGAACAAGACTCTCCGTTCAGAAACCCTTGGCAGAGCACACTACCAATTCACCTCCATTCTTAAGTCACTGGGGAATAAAGGTGGCGTTACAGCCAAAGACCCCTATCAAATGGCAATCACAAGGGTCTTCCCTGGGACACAATTCTGACCTGAGAGGACTAGATATGTGCTGCATCAGATGTGCCAACTCAATTAAGCCTTCCTTTTTCCTTCTTAACATTCAAAGATGTTAAGATTTTACAGTCTTCTGAGAAGGTTTTCGTACTTCCATAGACTTCCAAACAAAAAAACAAAGTATATTTTCCATATAAACATGGCTTCCCAGTAGACATGTTCTGCATGTTCCACAGTTTAGAGAAAGAATGATAACACAATGAAAGCTCTGAAACTGGGCCCAGAGAAGCCGTTTGAATGCAAGATGTTTCCACTCTGCTTCACCCCTGACACAGTAAGGGGCGCTCCCTCGCCTAAGTCAACACAAGTAGTAGTTTACATTTTGTTAATGGTGCGCAATGGGCGACAGTTTGCCTGTCCCCACCAACGGCTGCTTTATAACACTGAGCTTATAGTTTCAGAGCAAAGTTAAATGGAAACTTTTGCTTTATTTTATTTTTATCATTATGATTTTTTTTAGTTCACCTGTGAGTTTTGGTGCAAAAGCAAATTGCATGGCCCCGGGGCACCCCACGCTTCATGAATGGAGTCTTTCTGCGATCAGAGAGAAATCCCTCCCAGGGGACCCGGTTACCCCGAGATTTTTTTTCCTCTTAAATACACATACAGATGTGCGTTTCATGCATATGAAAGCCAAAGGTAACTTCAACTTCCTACTAAGCATATGCTGTGTGAACCCCATAAATTGTGGACATCTATGGCAAGCTGTTTTAACATGTAATCAATTTAACTAACTTTAATCTTATTTTTGCTACTAATCTGTTATATTAAATATGTAATCCAATAGTGACTAGTATATTTTTCAATTTCAACAACTATTTATTGGATACTAGTACTGTTACTTAGTACTGTTATTCCATTAGTGACAAGTACAAGTTAAATAGTCGCTCGCTTGACGGGTAGTTATTATTCATCGGACATTAGCATTTGTTACTTTGCTAAATTGGTAATAGTCTCTATTGTAACAATTTTTTTTTTTTTTTTTTCCTATGAGGATATGTAGATATCAACTATCACTAGTATGTCTTCTAATCATCACTGGATTAGTTTTACTAGTAGAGTTGTCAAAAGTACTGACTTTGGTACCAATCGGCCAATCAGAGGCGTTTACAAATCCGCTGAACAGCGCTCAAAGCATCACATTTTTAAAATTTCAGTACCAATTAGGTACCGAAGTCGGTCCTTTTGACAACTCCATTTACTAGTACTACCCCAATAATTACTAGTATGTATTTCAGCTTTGCTGGTACATATATTAGGCACAGGTATAAATATGAATAACATTTCTTATCTTACTAGCCATATATATATATATATATATATATATATATATATATATATATATATATATATATATATATATATATATGAAATAGAGTAGTTAGTTAAGGAATAAATGTTAAAAAGGCTTGCCATGGCCATTCATTGCAAAGGTAAACTCAATGCGTTTAGTTGTAAAGCATTATCAGAAATCTCACACACCCCAACAAGAGAAAAAGATCATGCGATGACTCTCTGAACTTACCATTTTGCTCTTTAGTGCTGGCGGGGTGACTCTTACTGATGTGACTCGATTCCGCCACCGACTCATGCTGATGAAGAGACGATATAAGAATCAAGAGAAGCAATGGAATCATTTGGATTAATGGTGGCTGTCGGTGCTTATAGGCACTTAGTATGTGTTGTTTCAATCACCATGCAGAAATATTGTTCGTGAGACGCGTATCCAACTTTGGACACATCTGTAAGAGGCACGCGTAAAGTAAAGTCCACATAATCCTGATCGGGCAGAGCTTCTACAGCGAAAACTTCTTTGTGGAAAGTTTACCGAGAAGCATCTGCGCAAAAAGCATGAATTGCTGTTAACTTAGTGAGCGCACACCTGTTCGCCTAAACACGAGTGTTCAAGAGGACAGTTGGAATCGTGCACGGCTGTAAATTAAGATCTGCTTACACGCGAAACATACTTTTGTCTGTTTGCAAAGTGTTCGATTTTCCCTTGCAAACACAGATAGTCCATTCGAGGAACGCGACCGACTCTGGGTAAAATGCCACTTGTAGCTTTGCGCGTTCAACTTTCTGAAGGAAATGAATGTCTTGAAGTGGCTCCGAGTGTTTCGCGAGCGCAGACGGCCGACTGGCGACACAACAGGTGCTGCACATAAAGTAAAAGTTCCCCGTGGAGGAAACTCCCCGGAGAGGCGGGGACCATTCACAAGCTGCTGCTGGTGCTGCCGCTGCAGTCGCTTGGAGTGAAAGACTATATTTCTCACACTTCCACCACCACACAAGTGTATATATATATATATATATATATATATATATATATGTGTGTGTGTGTGTGTGTGTGTGTGTGTTTGAGAGAGAGAGAGCGATAATATGTTCATGGGTCGATGAGGCGACGATCGTATTGCCTGTTGATCGATTAATTGTTCAAAAGTAGCCTACATTAAAATACAGTTAATTTAAAAAATAATTTTTATGATGACCATAGTTTTGGATTTGTTTTTATAAATTTTGTGGGGCTTAGTCAAAATGATTTATGTGGTGTAACTGTCCAGAGAAAGATAAATAAATAAATACATACATAAAAGGAAGGCTTGACTAAGAAGTATTGATATAAGTAGTTTATTTTTTTTTATTAATTAATTAATTAATTAATTTAATTTAATTTTAATAGACAACGTTTTGTCACAAATACAGTGCCACCAGAAGTGAATGTGTTGTCTATAAGACTGTAAATTAAAGTTGCAGTCTGTACGTTTTGCCTCTTTGTCGCCATCTCTGTTTGAAACCTGCAATTGCAGTTATTTGCGGAATTATCATCTTTACGTGGGTTGTGCATCGGCACGGCTCCTCAGCGCGGATGAATCTAATATTTGCTGTCAGTCACCACATTGGTGTGGATACTGTACTTTGGAATCACAGATTCTACGTCTTGGAAGTATGAATTTTCACTGGAAAATGTCATTTGAACAAGTAAGTAACAAATCTGCCACTTTTGTTCTGACCGACTGAGAAAAAAACATTACAATAAATTGCTAATGGTGATTAAATCTAACGATCGCTTAGCTCGGATCACGTCAAACCGTGCAAATTATTATTATTGTTATACTTTGTTCTCAAATGTTAATGTTAACAACATCAGCATTGTGTGACTATGTGTATTTAGTGTGTATTAGCGTTACCTGTAGATTTAAGTTTATGTAGCCACTCCGCAGTCTGAAGTCTTTTGCTTTTGACTACGGGTTAATTGCCTGTTGTCACTGATGATTGTCATTTAGACCTTTCTGGATTACAATCCGCCATCAAAATGATAAATTTAATTATTCCAGCTGCTGTGAGAAAAGGCTATAAATATGATCCGCTTCCAGCAGCATCCTCACAAGCCATATAGTCACAAGCCATAAAACAGCAACAGACCCCATGTACGAATATGTGTGTTTCCTGAGAATAGGGCCTACCTGAGAGACCACTAGAGCTATCAGATTTAAAAAATAAATAAATAAATAAATAAATAAATGATGCAGAACTGGGGAGATCTGTGTTAAAGATCACAAGAAAGTTGCTCCTAATTCTGGTTAAATTATATATGGTTTAACAAGTAAATTATACTTGTTTAAAAACACCTGAGTAAATTATTTTCAAGGTTGTTAGTACATCATAGGTCAAAGAACATATAGGGGTCAAAGGACAATGCCAACATCGTTCATACACACCTGCATGCATACACAAATTTCACCAAATGGCTGGAAAGTCAGTTTGTCATCAAATTCAGTCCATAATCTGGAAGTACAGGAATTTGGATGCAGATAAAACATGAATGCATGATTTTTTCTCAATTAAAATGACTTGTAATCTTTTCTCATTTGTACTGTCGGTTGGCCGATTTAAGGTTGCCCTGCAAATGGTCTTGAAGATGCATTAATCATTAGTTCATGACTGCTTCACATGTTTATGGAAAGGCTTCCTGAACGGGTGTGACCATTTGGAACAAGGCCTAACACTATTATTATCACAAGTTGTGGCCTGTGTCGGTCCTTATGTCTAAATCTTTTCATCATTTTGTTTGGCATTTCATCATTGTGAAGTCAGAACAATGCCTAAAGGATCTTAAGGGAAATGCTAAAGACCGCTTAATTTGTCAAATCAAAGCTGCAGACAGTGCACTTACTCCCCTTGTGTAAGTTATTTCCTTCTCCCTACTCAAAGCATCAACCTAAGAAGGTCTTTTCATGTGGTTAATCTCATCTCCCTGTTGTCAACGTGTTCCTTAACGTGCCTGTTAGGTGTAGATTTCTATGGCAGACTAAACAATCAAAGAAGGGCACACATTGAAATGATTCTCCCAGACAAATGATGCAATGGCAAAGCAATTCACTTTCAGCCCCAGACCACTACAGAAGAGGGGAAAAAATCTGAGACCAGAAGCATGTGGAAGCTGAAGATCTCAATCTAGCTGACATGATCAGATTTCTAAGTTTGTTATTTTATTGTCAGATGGCGATAGGTTATATAGGTATATATTACAGTCTTTTGGACAAAGAGACTGGCAAAAATTAATTTTGACAGAGTCAGGGCAGCAAAAGCACAGGAAGAGTTACATGGCACAGTAAAAATAATGCTTTTTTATGTAGAAGAATTTACCTCAAGGTATGCAGGAAATATTGCTTATGGATCTTTCAGTAACAGAAAATGGAAAGGTGCAGTATTTGGTGCTGCCAGACTGGAGGTCATGTGCAGACTATGGGAGAGTATCATATTCCATCCCAAAACCTACAGCAGATGTCAGCACCTCTGCCTGAAAGAATCTCTCCTTCTGTCTGTATATGGGGGAGGGGTTTCAGTAGATTGCTATTTTGCCTTGTTCGGGACACTACAGTGTTTTATGCTTTCATGGTGGTCCTGTGAGTCACTTTGATATTGAATCTAGATAAACAGTGAAATTACAAACAAGGCAGATATTTGTAGATTGTATGAAGAGGTCACTGTGGTCAATGACTGTCTGGCCAGCAAACACTGAGTTAGCATCTGGCAGTAGCATTAGCAAAAACATAACCTTTCTTTGTTTGCAGTGAGGTCATAGAGGAAACTAAACTAAATCTTCAATCCAGTGCAGTATCCATCATGCGGGATGTGACACGTCAGATTGGCCAGGAAAGGAAATACATCACCAGTAAAGGACATGACAATGCTGATGATTTTCTGTCAAATTCAGTGTTATTTTACTATTATTTATGTACTATTATAGTATTTTTAATGTTTTGAATTCTCTTTTATTTTTATATTTTGGTTTTAATTTTAGTTTAAGTTTTAGTCATTTTATGTCATTTTAGTTTTTGAAAAATATTTGTATTTAGCTTTAATTAATTTTTATTTCAGTTTTAGTAATTTTAGTACTACAGCTTAATATAGAATAACACAAGACGCGTCACTTGTATTGTTTTGAATGGGAGAAAGTGCAACACACAATATGGCGGAATAAGTCCCGCCTTCTAAATAAGAGCCAATCGCCGATTGGTAAAGTCATCGCATCACTGCAGCGGTCGTTAGAAGTTCCGGTTCCTATAGAAACAGTCAGATGCGCGCGTCCTATAGAGATGCGCACTTAGGACCGTGCATGCGCATTAGCTTGATCCAGCCTAAAAAATACTATTTTTTGTCATGATTCGAGTGTTTAGAAACAAAATGTATGAGACAGTTGTTGTCAGATTTCATTGGTGATTTCATATATGAAATTTAATCGCTTTGGAGAATTTGATGTTTCCCCATTCAAAGAGATGAGAGGAGCTGCACTTGCATGCCCAAGAGGCGTTTCAAAGATGGCCACCGAGTGAAATGACTTGTCTTAAAGGGACTTTGACTTTTATTTCAGGTAGTTGCTAAGGCAACATTTCCAATTTTCATTTAAGTTTATCTTTTAATAGTTATATTTTAATTTATTTCGATTAAATATTTTAATTAACAATGACACATGGTCAAATCACTATGATCTTTGTTACACTCTAAAAAATGCTGGGTTAAAAACAACCCAATTTGTGTTGAAAATGGACAGACCCAGCAATTGGGTTGTTTTAACCCAGTGGTTGGGTTAAATGTTTGCCCAACCTGCTGGGTAGTTTTATTTAACTCAACTATTTTTTAAAAATTACTGTATTGCTTGCTTAAAATGATTCCAAAGTATGTTGGAAATTAACATGTATTAATATGTTTAATGAATAATAATTAAACAATAAACATTTATTTAATTGCTTATTAATACATGTTCATCTTTTGATTATTATTGTTGCCTCTAGTAATTATATGTCTGATTTTTAATATTGGGTTCATTTTAAGCCAGCAGTAATTTTTAAACAATAGTTGGGTTAAATAAAACTTCCTAGCACGTTGGGCGAACATTTAACCCAACCTCTGGGTTAAAACAACCCAATCGCTGGGTTTGTCCATTTTCAACTCAACTTGGGTTGTTTTTAACCCAGCATTTTTTAGAGTGTAGGTATTTTGGCTTGCAGACATGGTCATAATGGTAAAGCCATAAATATTTATTTTAAAAATCCTGTTGTATTTAACATCTGATCTCTATTTGTACTGTACTGAACATTTGTAGCTGTTAAAGTTCCATGTAATTTGTCAGGTGAGTAAATTCTCTCCTTGTAAATTGCTTCTAGTCTGTGATTTGGTCTTGTTCCAATGTGAGAAAAAGGGCATTGACCTGTTCACTTTGATTCATTTGGGTCTGTTCCAAGAGACATAAAAAGAGAAAGTAAAAGTTAAAACAATCTCCTGTTAAGCTGCGATTATGACCCAAGGAATTATCACACTCCATACTTCACTGGACAGATAAACATGATAGATTTTATCAGATAAAAATGTTGTAAAGCGAACGAGTCTATAGGATGAGTCATGCTCCTAGCACAGCTTTTTGGCAAGAGAATAAGTGTAAATCCTTGAAATAGACATCGTCAGGGAAAACTGAGACATATATCTGTGAAATACAGATTTATTAATAAACTTCCTATCATTTCTTGCACTTCTCTGTCAACACTAGCGACCATTTCACCTCTCCATACACCTTCCTGTCTGCCTGGAAACATGGCAGTCCCTTTCCTAGATGTCATTTCTCACTCTGTCTAGTCGTGGCTATATGTGATGACTAATCTCGATTCCCAGTTATTCTCCATCAGGGTCTTCCTGATATTCCTTCAGACCCCTGGAATGCTTGTCAATCACCTCTTAAGAGCTACACACCATCATACAGCAAAAAGAAGTGTCTTTGAGAGAGAAAAGTGGTACCTTCACCCTATGACTGCTTTTATTTTCATTTTAAACGAGAAATGTGTCAGCACAGGAGACTGATAGCGAAGTGGAGTCTGCATGCCAGATATAATACCACATTCGATTTGCTAGAATGTACTGACATATTTTTGGACCGGTTCTGCATTGTCCATCAGCTAGGTGGCTCTTGGCCAAAAATTGAACGTTTTCTGAGAACAAGCCTCCCTTTGTTCTTGGTCATTTATTGTCAGGGTTTTAATTCAACCGGTATTAATCAGTAATTTAGTTTATGTGTACGCATTATTAATACGTTCTACTCCGCTACAGTAAAAAGCAGAGACTAAGGAGTTCATTGTCTTGACAAAGCTGATGAAGGAGGTATAGTATTGCGTATAATTCATATGAACAAAGCCTGAGGTCTTTGGACCTCTGCTAAATGCCAGAGTGCCCTGTGGAAATTTGTGAATGTCTATGTTTTCATTCTCACTTAATCCAAACACCATTCACCCAAGACCCTTGGAGAGTATCTGCATGGGAAAGAAATGTGTCTGAGCTTTGCTTTTGGTTCACATCTTAATGTTTGTGTTTTCTTTTATGGAAGTAATAGTGTTTGACTTCGTTCAGAGAGAATGAGAGTGTGTTTGGCCTCAGTTTGGGCCTGTACCTGATGGCTACATTCCACCAAGGGCAGCCGGTTCCTTCAACCTCTAACGTATGTCTCGATGAGCTTGAAAATACAGACATCCACACCTTGTATCTGTTGGCTGGCACACTTGTGTTTTACTTTGCTGGTTCAAGCTTAAAAAGGCACCATTCATTCAGCTAGGAACATGTATAACATACAGTATTATTAAGCTTTAAATTATTTACACATACAAAAAAAAAATACATTGTATGCATTCATTCATTTTTTGCATTTATTATTTATTGCATTTGCATTCGTCTTTTCTGTCTTGCATTCGTTCTTTTCTTGCATGCATTCTTTCTGTCCTTCTCTTTTTTTTTCTATTACAGAAGCGCAATTTCAAGCACATGCACAATACAGAATACTGTGTGTGATAATCAATTTTCGGGGGTAGACTTGTGCTGAAATGGCAGAGCAAGTGTGATGGCCTTGCATTATACTCCAGTGATGCTGTGGAAGCTGCATGTGTGATTCATTCTGTCCTTGTACAGCGTGCTACTGCGCATGTTGCATGACAGGTGCACACACAAGGCTCCATCTTGGCAACCCCATACCAATGCAATAGTACAGCGAGAATAAAGATTCTGTTAAGGTTATCAAAATTGAAAAAAAAGAAAAGAAAGAAAAACAGACGGGAAACGCCGTCGTTAGGAACGACGATTCGCGCTGACTGAGGGAACGACTAGCAGAATGCGATATAGACGGCGACTGGTCATGAAGGCTCCTTAACGACATATTGCACTGTCAGCGCTACTGGATCGAATCTGTGGAACAACAACCGTTACTACATTAAAATGGTGAGTGAAACCACACGTAATATTTTAAAGAAAGCGCGTTCGGGTGTTTTAAATGTGTATGATGAATGGGGGGGAGGTGCGGCGCGCGTATTTGCTGTCATTCTGTGTTGTATTTCCCCTCATCATCATCATCATCCCAACCCCCTCGTCGTCATGGTGGATGCTGTTGCTATGTTTTCCCTCTCCATATGCTGCCGTAACCTGCTTTATTTTCTATCACGCCTGAATGTAACTTCTTCAACTTGATGCTCAAAGCATCCACAGGTCGTTGTTATACCTTTACGTATTTGCGTGAATATAAAATATAAGCACAATGTGAGATTAAAGTGGTGGGGTTTGCCAATATGGATATCATCTGTCAGGCTAAAATTATGTAATATGGGCCTAATTATGATTTTATTTTATTACTGAAAAATGATAACCTTGTCAGGTTAAGCTTAATGTATATAATGAATGAATGTGTGTGTGTGTGTGTGTGTGTGTGTTTATTTAAGAGGGAAATTGTATTTCTATATCTATTTTTTTGTAATTGTATTTAATATGCATATAATTGTTTTTTTTACTATTTTTTTTATTATTTACTATTATATTACCATTGTATTATAAGTATTATTAAATACATATTATTATAAAATATATTTACATTTTATTCAGTTTAATAAAAAATAAATTATGGTTACACTTTAATTTACAGTGCCGTAGTTACATTGTAATTACTCAAATAAGTACTGGGTACTATTAATTAACTACATGTACTTACTATAGAGTTACAGTTAGGGGTAGGGTTTAGTTTAGGGTTAGTTACTTCTAATTATGCATAATTTACTGTTATTACTATAGTAAGTACATGTAGTAACATGTAACTACGGCACTGTAAAATAAAGTGTTACCTAAATTATTGACCCTATACCACAAACACATTTGTATTTACATAAATATTTATATTTATATACAGTCAAACCAAAATTTTGACACCTTGAACATTTCATTCATTAATTCAGTTTATTCACTATAGTTTTAAAAAAAAAAATGGTAATAAAATATGACAAGATCTCAGAGTTAAACTGTGTCAAAAAAATCTTAATTATGTCAGATAGCACTTAAGCAAAACATGGTCAGGTCAAAGTGTCTGAATATTTTTTGGTTCCAAATTTTTTATCAATTTTACTGGTATGAAGAATATTTGGGTATAATATGTCAGTTTATTTTGCTATCCTCACTTACATAAATGAATTATAGTGTCCTGCACCCACTAGTAAAAATCAAAAATATCAATATAAAAGTATAAAAAATGTCTGAATAATTTTTGGTTTATGGAACCTTCATAACAATGATCAGCAGTTGGATTATACTTGTTCTGATTCTGTCATGTGTGAGGTACAGCAGGAATAAATTAATATATTAAACATAATTAAATATATTTTTCACCTCAGTTACCTCTAATACATCATTTCTAGACGTTATCTGCTTTTCCTTAGGTTACTATACAGATAGAGATCATGATATGAAAAATGAGCCTCACATAAGTGGAACAGAGTGAAATCTTTTAGCTGCGAATGAAGCAGTCAGACTTACTAAGGGTACACGGCCAAAATATGAGGGGTGTTTCAATTGAATAAGGGTCAAGTTTACTTAGATTTAGTCTGTTGTGGAAATAAAGCAAAACCATGTCTCTCTTTCCCTTAAATTGTCGTCCATGGTAAAACATTATAATCCACTACTTGAATTTCTATACTTCATATGTAGACCTGCGGTCAGTGTTTGTGTGAGTCTTTCCAAGGAGGAACATTAAACTCAAATTGCCATGACCGCTGAATCAGGGAAAAGAAAGGGAATGAGAGCGAGAAAGAGATTGAGAGATCTGGGGTGATGTGAAAGAGAAACACAAGCATCTGGTGATAATAATAGTGATGGAATGAGTGAGAGATTGGAGGAGTGTGCATGAACACTGGCCGGTTTCATTTAAGATGATGATCAATGCACTGGCGTAGAATCAGGCCTCCAGAGGTGGAGGGTGGAAGAGTCTAGACAGGGGAGTTTTCTGGCAGCGTTCCTCAGAGGGGAATTCCTCATGCTGATTTTTCCAGTTGCTTCCTCTCCTCTACATTTTGGACATCATCGATGGTTGTGTTGTACAGCAGGACTGTACATGTGTACATTGTCGAATAGATCAGTGTTTGGCATATTTCAAACTACTGACATGTAGGCCTTACTACTAGGCATGCTAACCGTGTCTTCGCAAAGTTATTTCCAAAAGTATATTTTAAATTCACTAATCCTGGTAATTTTCTTATGATGTACATGCAAGTATACCAAGAACGGTTGTGTATCAGTAAAGCACTGTTTACACGGGGCAAAATTATTAGTTTTGATAATAAATTCATTAATTGTCCTATATAATTTGTGGAAACACTGGAGAAACACATTGTCAGACCACCCACAGTGACAGACACCCATAACCATTTTTAAAGCGGTCACGGATACAACAGAACCACATTTCCTGAGCCAACAGGCCATCAGTCTCTAAGACAGCCTGTGTGTCCTCTGAGAGAGGACATTGTTATCCATTGATAGTCTGGGAATTTTAGTGCTCTGCTTATAAAATGGCTTTGAACAAAGACAATAATATCAGGATATTTTTTCTAACTGTAAAATAGTGACAGTGTGCAAATGCGTTGTTCTCGTCAATGCCTACTGACCATAATACAGTATGCAGTTTAAAAATAACATCAGTATAATAATATACTATACTAGAGATGCACTGATACTAAATTTCTCTGCCGATACTGATAGCCAGTTATTCAGAATGATATCAGCCGATACCGATAGTTTGATTTTTCTTAAGGAAAAAAAAAATCTCTCCCAAATAATGTTGCAAACTGTACAGGGAACCCTCTCATTTGGTACACTACAATATTAGAGGTTACAATTAACAACAGAGGTATTATATTCAGCTGCTGTTTATTTTCAGATATAATAATTACACTCAAATAAAAACTGAAATTTTTGTATAAAACTTAGTATCACATAAGGTAGTTTTCATAAGCACTTGTCTTCATGGCAAATTTACACAAACATATAATTAACAGTAAATAAGCTCCTCTCTAGTGGTTTTTATATATATATATATATAGATAGCTGAACTGTGAACATTGGAAAACATTCCTGAGGTAAATGTGACATGATGTGACATATTGTTCAGCTGTTTTATTGATGTCTTTCTGCGGTTGAAACACAAATAAAGTGATTACATGAGACATAATACATTCCGGTAAGTTGTACTATATCTTTCAACATACCTTTGCATGTTTTTTCGAGATATAACTTGTACTGAAGAGGAAGAAAAGACTCGCGCTCCGCGTTGCCGCCTGAGGCGGTACAGCGATCTGACACGTCACATTTAAAGGGATAGTTCACCCAAAAATGAAAATTTGATGTTTATCTGCTTACCCCCAGGGCATCCAAGATGTAGGTGACTTTGTTTCTTCAGTAGAACACAGATGATGATTTTTAACTCCAACCGTTGCGGTCTGTCAGTCGTATAATGCATGTCAATGGAAACACCATCTATGAGAGTAAAAAAAACATGCACAGACAAATCCAAATTAAACCCTGCGGCTCGTGACGACACATTGATGTCCTAAGACACGAAACGATCGGTTTGTGCGAGAAACCGAACAGTATTTATATCATTTTTTACCTTTAATACTCCACTATGTCCAACTGCCTTGCGCACAGCATCTGGTGCGTGTGGTGATGTGTACGCGCTCTGGCGTAGTTTAAAGGATTAGTCCACTTTCAAATGAAATTTTCCTGATAATTTACTCACCCCCATGTCATCCAAGATGTTCATGTCTTTCTTTCTTCGGTCAAAAAGAAATTAAGGTTTTTGATAAAAACATTCCAGGATTATTCTCCTTATAGTGGACTTCAATGGTCTCTCCAAACGGTAGAAGGTCAAAATTACAGTTTCAGTGCAGCTTCAAAGGTCTTTAAACGATACCAGACGAGGAATAAGGGTCTTATCTAGCGAAACGATCTGTCATTTTCTAAAAAAATAGAAATGTATATGCTTTATAAACACAAATGATCGCCTTGCACGTGCTTCCGCTTTCCGTATTCTTCAAAAAGCTTCTTCAAAAGGGACTTCTTCAAAAAGCTTACGCTGTATGTCCTACCCTTAGGTGTAGGACATACAGCATAAGCTTTTTGAAGAATACGGAAAGCGGAAGCACGTGCAAGGCGATCATTTGTGTTTATGATAGTGATAATAATAGCTTTTATCGGCCGATACCGATTGTTGGCCGATACATCGGTGAATCTCTATACTATACTGTATGTACTTGTGATTTGGTTACTGCATTATTTGCTCTTAATGTATGTGTTGTTTCTCTTCCAGGCTAAGTTGAGTTGCTGTAACATGAAGGCTCTAAAGATGATTTTCTTGTTGCTTATCATCTGTCTCTGGATGGAAGGAGGATTCACCAAAGAAAAATCTGCTAAGAAAGGAAAGAAGAAAGGAAAACAGGTTTACTGTCCTTCGTAAGTGTATTTGTATTCAGCATTTGGTGGCCCCTTTTTTTAGTAAACATTGCTTCTGTATTGTGCTATTCATTATGTTAACTTTTATTATGTGCTATTCATTATGTTAACTGACTATTCAACAGGGAACTATTTGCTCTTATGTTGTGTGTGTATTTCACACTGTGGCAAATGAAATATCACGCATCAGAGTCGTAATGGTTGTATGTAACCATGCATAATGACTTTGATTTGGAAATGCTGTCCTTCACAAAAACAGATGACTGAATTTTTGAACATGAGCATGACTAAATATACTTTTGTTGTTGCTGTTAATGACTGCACCCTAACACTCCTTGTCTTTGGTCCCTTCAGGCAGCTGTCATCAGAGGACCTGGCACGGGTTCCAGCAAACTCCACCAGCAACATCCTTAATAGACTTTTGGTCACCTATGACCCAAGAATCCGACCCAACTTCAAAGGTCAGTACTTCACCTACCCTTGCAGTGCCATAATATATATATATATATATATATATATATATACTCTCACAGTCACTTTATTAGTTACACCTGTTCAATTGCTTGTTAACGCAAATATCTAATCAGCCAATCACATGGCGGAAACTGCATTTATGCATGTAGACATGGTCAAGGCAATCTGCTAAAGTTCAAACTGAGCATCAGAACGGGGAAGAAAGGTGTTTGGTATGGTTGTTGGTGGCAGACAGGCTGGTCTGAGTATTTGCTGATCTACTGGGATTTTCACGCGAAACCATCTCTAGGGTTTACAGAGAATGGTCTGAAGAATAGAAAATATCCAGCGAGTGGCAGTTATGAGGGTGAAAATGCCTTGTTGATTCCAGAGGTCAGAAGAGAATAGCCAGACTGGTTCAAGCTGATAGAAATGCAACAATAACTCAGATAACCAATCATTACAACCGAGGTCTGCAGAAGAGCATCTCTGAACACACAAGAAGTCGGACCTTGAAGCAGATGGGCTACAGCAGCAGAAGACCACACCGGTGCCACTCCTGTCAACTAAGAACAGCAAACTGAGTCGGCTCCCCAATATTGCACAATAGAAGATTGGAAAAATGTTGCCTGGTCTGATGAGTCTCGATATTTGCTGCGACATTCAGATGGTAAGGTCAGAATTTGGCATAAACAACATGAAAGCATGGATCCATCCTGCCTTGAATCTATGGTTCAGGCTGCTGGTGGTGTAATGGTGTTGGGGATTTTTTCCTGGCACACTTTAGGCCCCTTAGTACCAATTGAGCATTGTTTAAATGCCACAGCCTACCTCAGTATTGTTGCTGACCATGTCTATTCCTTCATGACCACAGCATACCCATCTTCTGATGGCAACTTCCAGCAGGATAATGCACCATGTCACAAAGCTTAAATCATCTCACACTGGTTTCTTGAACATGACAATGAGTTCACTACACTGAAATTGCATCCACATTCACCAGATCTCAATCCAATAGAGCACCTTTGGGATGTGGTGGAATGGAAGATTTGCATTATGGATGAGCAGCCGACAAATCTGCAGCAACTGCGTGATGCTATCATGTCAATATGGACCAAATTCTCTGAGGAATATTTCCAGCACCTCATTGAATCTATGCAACGAAGAATTAAGGCAGTTCTGAAGGCAAAAGGGGTTCCAATCTGGTACCTAGCAAGGTGTACCTAATAAATATACATGATTATTAACAAGACGTTATCTTGTCTATCCCATCTATCTGTCTATCTAGCAACTCCCCAGAAGCCACCCAAAACACCCTAGCCACCACTCATAACCCCCTAGCAGCCACCTAGAAACCCAGAACAACTGCCTAGCTACCACCCAGAACTCTAGCAGCCAACTAGAAACCACTTACCAGTTACCTAGCAACCACTCAGAACACCCTAGAAAGCAGCCACCAAGAAACAACCAGAACACCTCAGCAACTGTCTAGAAACCACACAGAGCAATCAAGCAATCACATAGATCCCCCTAGCAACTGCCTAGCAACCACTCAGAACCCTTCTAGAAACAGCCTAGCAACCACTCAGAACACCGTCCTAGGAACTGCTTACCAATAACCCAGAACATCTCAGGATCAGTCTAGGCACAACCCAGAATCCCCTGGCAACCACCTAGCCATCAAAAAAGCCATTAAGTGCCTAAAAACAGCCTAACAATAATTATTAACAAGAGGTTGTCACGTCTATCTGTCTATCTAGCAACACCCCAGAAGCCACCCAACTGCCAAGCAACCATTCAGAATGCCCTAGCAACTACCTACCAATGCCCTACGACCATCAAGAACCCCATAACAACTGCCTAGCAACCATTCAAAACGTGCTACCAACGTACTGACCCAGACCACCTCAGCAACAGTCTAGAAACAACCCAGAATCTCCTAGCAACCACATTGCAACTGCCTAGCAACCACACAGAACACTCTAGCATCCACGTGACTTTCAGACTTAAAAATATCTCTTCAAACTGTATTCAAACAACACAAGGATCACAACCCTCTAACTTCAAATATCTTCCAATTTTTAGACAAGGCTTTGTCAAGACAACATTCAGAGTTTGTTCCTTTGCTAGTATAAATATATTCTTCTGTTGGTACTGTTTACTGATATTTTTCCTTATATATATATATATATATATATATATTTATTTATGTATACAGTAATTACTAAATAACAAATCATGTTTTATTGCATGTATATACATTGTGGCAGATACGTAATTCTAGGTTATGCTACTGTTGGCAGCCGTTCCAGATATAATGAAGCAAGTTGTAAAGTGTGAGAACCTCTGTAGCCTCCTGCTCTCTGGCATTCAGTGTAAACGTGGGCCTTGATGTGGTCTGAGTGTTAAGAGCTCACTGTATGATTCAGTGTTATTAGTCTCTATGGCCAGCCAGCTGCTCTTCATATCTGTGCAAGATGAAAGCTCCTGGCAGTCATTAAAGTCAACATAATAATCTTGGGAATAGGAATAGCAGTTGGAGTAGTTGGAGCATTTTCCTATAATGCCATGCTTTCCATGTAGTATATATAAAGTGCAAACATATGTTTCATTGTATAAACCAAATAGTTAATGTTACCCATAATAGTCTGTTAGAAAGTGCACTGCTAAAAATGTTACAGTGACTTTTGGGGCGTCTTGTTTGATAGATGTGATTGATGTGCACTTTGTTTTTTTGTTTTGTTTTTAGGTATTCCTGTTGAAGATCGTGTGAACATTTTCATCAACAGCTTTGGGTCCATCCAAGAGACCACTATGGTATCACTTTCATACACATACACACACACACATTCATTACTCCAGTCTTCAGTGTCACATGATCCTTCAGAAGTCATTCTAATATGCTGATTTGCTGCTCAAGAAACATTTCTTATTATTATCACAGTTGAAAACAGTTATGTTGCTTAATAGTTTTGTTAACTGTGATACATTTAACAATTTAACAGGATTCTTTGATAAACAGAAAGTTCAAAAGAACAGCATTTTTAAAAGCGAAACGAAAGTCTTTTGATCACTTTTGATCAATTTAATGCATCCTTGCTAAACAAAAGTATCTAAAAAATCTTACTGATCTTCTGAATGGTAGTCTATATAATTATTGACATATTTTCTCAACATTTGCCTTTTTAAAACAGAAATATTTACACTGTAATGCAATAACAAAATCACGGTCAGGGCCAGTCCTTACTTATCAGTCAGTTTCTTTGTAAAGTTACTGTACAACAAAAATGTGGCCTGAATATCGATATGTTCATCAAAATAAATCAGTTAAAAGTGCCATTTGTATGGAAGCTTTTTTCCACCACTAAATAAAAAATAATAAAGGTAAGTGAGACTTTTTATCTCACAATTCTGACTTCTTTTCTCAGAATTGCGAGATATAAACTCACAATTGCGAGAAATAAAGTCAGAATTGTGTGATATAAACTCGCAATTGTGAGTGATAAAGTCAGAACTGTGTGAAATAAATTCACAATTGACCCGTCGCAAAGACCCGCCCCCCCTTAGTTACTGTTGCTTTGTCCAACAAGCCAAGGCGCTGTCACGCCACACAGAGTGAAAAATACATCGCGGAGCAAAGAGGACACTGACAACACGTCGACAGACAAGACAGAGCAGGTTACTTATGATATTAAACAAAGTCCCAGCTTTCAAATTATGTAATTTTTTTAAGAAATCTGAACAATAAAAACTGTTTTGTGGATCTTTAATGTGTCGTGACAGATCGCTGTAGCGCCTCAGACCAAGCGGCTCATGAACCGATCATCTCTTCCTACTAGTTAGTTTATAACATCAAATAAACATGAATGAACATGAGAAGGAATGTTGTTTCAAACGAGGAAAGACGTCTGTACACACCATTTTTTAAGTTCAAGTCCACCGAGGTTAATCTTCTAACTCCTGACTGCTTTGTCGGACAAAATGGCGGATTCGGCGTTATGATTAGTTAGATCGCTTGTCAATCAAACTCCCGGCGAAGGGTCAATTGCGAGTGATAAAGTCAGAACTGTGTGATATAAACTCGCAATTGCGAGTTATAAAAGTCAGAACTGTGTGATATAAACTCACAATTGCGAGTTATAAAGTCAGAATTGTGTGATATAAACTCGCAATTGCGAGTTATAAAGTCAGAACTGTGTGATATAAACTCACAATTGTGAGTTATAAAGTCAGAATTGTGAGATATAAACTCGCAGTTGCGTGTTATAAAGTCAGAATTGCGAGAAATAAACCCGCAATTCTGACTTTATAACTTGCAATTCAGACTTTATAACTCGCAATTGCGAGTTTATATCACGCAATTCTGATGTCAGAGATAAAAAGTTGCATGTAAACAAGCTTCCATAAATTTGTCATATAAATTATTCACAATTTTTGGTGACACAATGGCTGTGTCTGAAATCGCATACTCTCTAGAGTAGGTACTTATTTTGAAAAAGTAATTACTTCACAACCGCTAAAAAAGTGTTCTATATAGTATGAATGTAATCTGGACATACTACATTTGCCATGTTGCCCTTACCACGTGATATACCAGCATCAGTTGCGTCACGTCCTTGAAAGGGACTTTGGTCGCATCTCTGCCACTCACAAATCCTCTCCCGTGGCCGGATGACCTTCTGGCGAGATTCTGAAGTGTGCATTCGATGGACACTTTACTATTCCATCATAGTAAAGTGTCCATTGAATGCACTCTTCAGAATATTGCCAGAAGGTCATCTGGGTGCTTTTTGCCTTTTATGAGTACAGTGATACTTCTTTTGTCACAAACTGTTTTTCGCCTACTATATAGTAGGGATGTATGCGATTTCAGATGCAGCCAACCTTTTGAAGTACTCTAGTCCAACAAAACTTTTTACCATATTGAGTCATATATTTTCTTCAGTTTTATTCTGCTGTTTTCTTTTCTTAATTTCACTATTTTTTAGTTTTCAGATTTTTTAAATGTCATTTATGTTGAAATCAATGATTCATCAAAAGAACACAGATATGTCTCAAACACTTTGTACAACAACAAAAACAATATAAATAAAAAAAAGTCTAGTTTTAAAAATGTCAGATTGTCAGGGGCAGCTCCTACCAGACAGATGACTGGATTCATGACTGTGTGCTTTATTTTGGGCTTACCGTGTTTACTTAACACTCTACCAGGGGAAAAAAATCAGCTCCAGACCCCACAATCTTACGTCTGGCTCCTTATGAGCAGTGACACCCATAAACAACCCATCATGCCAGAGTGTCTCAGATCACCTCTACTGAAAATATTTCCCCTGGAAAGACATCAGAGAGCTGTGTTTTCTGCCCAACACTGCATGGTGTCATAGGTTGAATATAGTTTGCAGTCAGTTCTACTGGAGCATTGCGTGACACCAGGCATTGGAAATGAGGTCCCACTTTGTTGTTGCATCATTCTGCTGTGGTTAACCTTAATATGCACAGGTGGCATAAGACAGAAATATAAAAAGGCTATTCATAACCTCTCCAGAGACCTGACTAGTAAGAAGCAGGCCACTTTGCCTACCACAGCTTATTTAGCACTTTATTAACATTTGGACAAGTCCAACAAAACGACACTTGTAAATATGACACAATGCCATTCAATGTTGTGTGTAATACATCCTGAATGTTTCTGGTCAGAGCAGTGAACGAAAAACAGGACATACCAAGATGTGAATCATACACGCAGGGACAGCACACCCACACTTAGAAACCAAATTCACTTGACTCAGTAGTGCAGCTGGAGTGTGGCCATTTTATTTGGCATGTCATCTGTCTTCACAGTATCAACAAGCTCCACTAGAAAATGCCACTTCAAAGCCTTTTGCTCACGCAAGCCGACAGAGAAGCTGGGGCCAATCTGACTTAACGAACCCTGTGTTTTCCCCGGTGTAGGTGCTCACATACAGCGTGAGCCCTCAGTGCTGCACCCATCGCACGCCTCTGATGTTTGCGATAGTTGGAAATGTAAATAGGAGCAGCTCTGAGCACCGCAGCTGCACGACTTCAATACCAGCCATTATTGGAGCCTAGATACTTCAGAGACGAGCGTTTTTTAAAACATCACACAGAGGTCGTGAGAAATGCTGGTTGCCATGCCGATGCCTAAGACACCTGGGCTCCTCTGTCACCCTTAGGACTAATGTGCTGTTTTTGTGTCCAATTCAAGGCTTCTCACAGTTCCTGTCACCTAACACAAAGACAGGTGTCAGCCCTCCTAACTACCGCCCACTCAACCAAATCTAGTTTTCGGTGTCACAAAATAGTTGGTTTGATTCAGTTCAACAGATTTCTGAAAACTTTAATTGACATTTTGGCCTGTATTTTTTATAGGACTACCGTGTCAACATCTTCTTGAGACAGCGCTGGAACGACCCCAGACTCCGGCTTCCTCAGGACTTCAAGTCAGACTCGCTCACCGTTGACCCGAAGATGTTCAAATGCCTCTGGAAACCCGATCTTTTCTTTGCCAATGAAAAGAGTGCTAACTTTCACGACGTTACTCAGGAGAACATCCTGCTCTTTATCTTCAGAAACGGAGACGTACTCATCAGCATGAGGTGAAGTTTAATGCTCTCTTCCTGCAAAGCACCCAACCTCTGTCTTTGTGGATGGTGACAAATGAGGTCTACTTGCTGGTAACACCTACTCACATTATTTACCACAGCAATCAAAACAAAGCAAACAAAAGAGTTTATCAAATGTCAAGGCCTTTTAAAGTGGAACAAATTACCATTCGAGAAGGTGTTGAAATTAATGTGTCAGCCATTCATGGAAGCCTGTTTCTGAGAAATAATATATAAAATTGTTACATAAAATTTAAAATAAGATACAATATCACACTGTGAGAAATGAAGTTGCAAAAGTTTGAGGTTGGTAAGTTTGTAATGGTTTTGAAAGAAGTCTCTTATGCTCACCAAGGCTGCATTTATTTGATTAAAATACAGTAAAAATAGTAATATTAATGAAATATTATTACACTTTCTATTTTAATATATATTTTAATACATGTTTGTAATTTATTCCAATGTAAAATGGAAAAGCTGTATTTTTAGCATCATTACTCCAGTCTTCAGTGTCACATGATCCTTCAGAAATCATTCTGATATGCTGATTTGTTGCTCAAGAAACATTTATTTTTTATCACAGTTGAAAACAATCATGTTGCTTAATATTTACATGAAAACTGAGATGTCAGTGTATGGAACCTGCCTGTCAGTGTTCTGTTTTTACATTCGCTTGCGCTCCCTGTTCTCGCAGACATCATACATCATCAGCGCGTTTCATGCTATGCAGAGTTTATGTAGACAGACGTCAGTCACAGAGCACCGCAAACAAACAGCAGCACCTTTTACAGTTCCTACCGAATTAAAACAACGTGCTTATGCTGCATTCATGCCATAACTATCGTAATTAAGAGATGGCAACCCGTGACATTCTAACCGGAGCTGTTTATGTCCTCAGAGTTGGAATTATGCGTTTCCATGTCAACAGTATCAACACCGAAATGAATCTGCAGCAGTCAGGTACAAGCTCTCTAAGTTGTTTACGTTCATTATTATTGTAATGTTATGTGCTTTGAGACATGAGGTAGTTTAACGCCATCTGTTGTGATGCTTTGCCAAGAGCAGCTGTGTGTGTGTGCGCGTTCATGTGTTTTGGAGGATACGTGACTTTGGAGATTTATGATTTGAAAGCTATCTCGCTATTGCTAGCCTCTCCTAAAATGTCCTGCTGCACCTTTAATAGTTCAAAAGAACAGCATTTATTTGAAATTGTATGAAAGTCTTTACTACTTTTGATCAATTTAATGCATTCTTGCTGATTCAAAATATTTCTTTTAATAAAAAACAAACTTAGTGACCCCAAACTTTCGAATGGAATGGTAATGTATATAAAGTCACATTGTGGGATAAAAAATTGTACATGAATTAACAATTACGAGAAATCAAGTCCAAAATATCTTGTTAATATTTTTTTACTCTTAGACAAAAACAGGCTTCCATACAAATTTAAAGGTTTAGTTCACCCAAAAATGAAAATAATGTCATTTATTACTCACCCTCATGTCAAGACCTTCGTTCATCTCCGGAACACAAATTAAGATATTTTGATTAAATCCGATGGCTCAGTGAGGCCTCTATAGACAGCAATGCCACTGAAAATCTCAAGATCCATAAAGATACTAAAACGTATTTAAAACAGTTCATGTGAGTTCAGTGGTTCTACCTTAAGATTATAAAGCGACGAGAATACTTTTTGTGCGCCAAAAAAACTAAATAACGACTTTTCAACAATATCTCGTGATGGCCAATTTCAAAACACTGATTCGGAGCTTTATAGTTCTTTTGTTTCAAATCAGTGATTCGGATCTCTTATCAAACGGCTAAACTGCTGAAATCACGTGACTTTGGCGCTACGAAACACTGATTCGGAGCTTTACAAATTGAATTTTGAAATCGGCCATTATGAGATATTGTTGAAAAGTCGTTATTTTGTTTTTTTGGCACACAAGAAGTATTCTCATCGCTTTATAATATTAAGGTAAAACCACTGAACTCACATGAACTGTTTTAAATATGTTTTTAGTACCTTTATGGATCTTGAGATTTTCAGTGGCATTCAGAGGCCTCACTGAGCCATCGGATTTCATCAACAATATCTTAATTTGTGTTCTGAAGATGAACCAAAGTCTTACGGGTGCAGAACGACATGAGGGTGAGTAATAAATGACATTATTTTCATTTTTGGCTAAACTAACCCTTTAAGTACTGATACAACTAAAACAAGTAAAATAAGTGTCTTAAAAAGTATATAAAATCAAAGTAACCTAAAATACATGTTTGAATGACGGGGAACATAGTGACTGAACCCTCCTCTGAGCTCTTCTTAATGCTTTTAATAAACCTCAGGGGACTTAAAGTGATCTGAGAATTGGAGATTCGATACATCTGTTGACCCTAGAATTTCACCTCACCACTGACACCTAAATTACAGCTCCTGCTATTTGATCCCATGTGAAAGTTCAGTCCTTTAGCAGTGGTGGACACCTCTTGTCATTATCTTTCCATGGCTTTATCTACAGGTGCTGCTGAGTGAATGAAGCTCTCAGTGTCTTCTAGCAGTCAGTGACCACACCTGCTGTAGATCTGTCCACAGAGTGCTGTGTTATACTAACCTTGTGCTGTGAAAATATTATTCTGCTCTTTCTTTAATTTAGTAAAGGTTTATAAACATGGATAGAATTAAACAAACAGTTATTTATAAAGATAAACAATACCACAGGCCGTTATGCTTTAAACAAATGTGAGTTGTTACTGTGGTCACCGTGCCAGCCGTGCATTGGACATGGTCCAGTTTAGGGTAAAGATAAAATCTAAACACTGGCACAGAGCCATTTCAGTCTGGATGGGAAGAGTGTTTAAGAGCATCACGTTTTGTTCTGTTATGTCTGAGGCGAATGTATTTCCATAGTGTTTTTCCATGCCACCCGGATCACAGCATGAGCTGGGTGGTCTTCCGTTAGCCCTTTCTCACTTTTGGCATTGGCCCAGGATGCCTTGCTCTGTATCTGGGTATGTGTGTGGCAAGGGATTACTGTCTTAATGAGAGTCTTTCAAAAAGAAACAAGAGTGTTTATTTCATATTATACCTCCCTGAAACTAATTCTGCCTTTACTCGTCCATCGACCTTCAACTTCCTCCATACATATACATTAGTTATTTTTGTCTTTCTTATCTTTTTTTCTCAGTGAAACTGACACACCTGTTAGGGATAAGGACCTTTGCTCCCATAACCTCTTCTTTCCGAACATCCAGTATACTGGAGAAAAAATATTTGATATTTTTATTTTGGAACATACGAACTGGCCATTTGTGCAAAGATTTATTTATTTATTTATTCATTTATTTATTTTAGGTCAGCTTAAAAATTATTTCAGAAATGTCAATATCAAAATATATAAATTTATAAAACAAGTACATATAAAATAATTAAATTCCAAACACATGTCATTTCATATATATATTTCTTTATGCCAGAATAATATAATATGCTTTTTTATGCTTTAAAAAAAAACAAAAAAACAACTTTTTGCTACTTAATACATAGCAATTTTATTTTTCGCAACTAAATATTGTTTGGAGCAGGATAATATTTTGGACACAATGGCCTGGTTCCACAAACAGGGCTTAACCTAAGCCAGGATTAGGCCTTAGTTCAATTAGGACATTTAAGCAGCATTTATAAATGTGCCTTAGAAAAAAACAGTACTGATGTGCATCTTGAGACAAAACAATGGCACAGACATATTTTAAGATATGTCAGAGCAAGTTTCTTTCAGTTAAAACAGCTCAAACATGCATTTTAGTCTAGGACTACCTTAAACCTTGTCTGTGAAACCAGGGGTAAGTTTATTTTCAAGTGGAATCGTTATTTTGTATCTTTGTTTGTCCCCTATCTTTTACCGTCTAACCCCATCTTACATCTTAACCCTTGTCTGTCTTTCTCTCTTCCTCTCAGATAATTTGTATAATGCACCATAAAGATACATCTTAAACAAAAACAGATATTAGAGGGAAACGTTCATTCTCTCTAACCTCTCCCAGACCTTCACAAAAATATCTTGGCACAGTGCTTCAGTTGCACTCAAGTGCTGTGTGGCCTTGCTGGTGAGCTCTTTGCTGCATCGGAGACTGTGCTTGTCAGATTAAGAGAGAAAACCAAAAGCTTTCATGTGTTAATGGTATTTTAAATAAATATGCCTTGGTGTGCATGCTGTGCACAAAAAAGGGAACTGCATGAAGAATTTATTCCACTGTTGGGAAAGACATTTTATGTCTGTGGCATCTATGAAATCGGTTCAATTTGGATTGACTTTCAAGTGATGCAATCTAGCGATAAAATAATCTTAGCAAAAAATATTTGAATATATTCATATAAGTGAACGATTCAGCATGAAACTTTAAATGCAGTCAGTGGAATCTGATATTTTTTCTAATTTAATCCTTATTTAATGTACATGGTTTTGAAATTAAACTTTTATCAAGTTCAAATGGGTATGATGTTTAGGTGTCCACAGTTGGTCAAAAAATAAATAAATAAATAAATAAAATGCCTCATTCCAAATTATAACCCTGATTCAAACTGACTAAGCTGCTGCATGATTCATTGTCTCAAATTTATTGTCTCTCTTTTCAGGTTGTCTGTTACCCTCTCTTGTCCTCTGGACTTAACTCTCTTTCCCATGGACACCCAGCGATGCAAAATGCAGCTTGAGAGCTGTATGTGAATATGAATAACTTCATTCATAAGTATTTATAAGAAAATAATACAAGTAAAAAAACAATAAAAAAAAAAACAATAATAAAATATCAGAGTTCCCATAGTCATAAGAAAAACTTGGAAATATTAAGGAATATAAGTTTTTAGTAAACCTAAAAAGGTCAAGAAAATTATAATATCTTAAGAAGACATGGAAAATGTAAAGCATTCATAGTATATATTGCATTTGATGTCGTACCTTGAAAATGATTTACTCAGGTGCTGTTAAACAGTACAACTCAGCCATAAGGAACAACTGTCTACACTGTAAAAAAGAACTGTTGGTTTAACTTTAAAAAAGTAAGTCACCTGGTTGCCTTAAAATTTTAAGTTCATCGAAATTAAAAATTTGAGTTAATACAATGAAGGCGATTGATTTAATCAACAGAAACTCAAAATATTATGTTATCTGATTCTGAACCACATTAATTATCTAAATTGATTTGACAAAAGAAACAATGTTGTGATAACAAATCAAGAAAATAATTTTGTACAGTGTAGCCTATATTTCATTAAAAATGTCATTATATATTTCATTAATATTTATTAATTATATTTAATATTTAATTGGCTAGAAATTGTTTAAATAATAATAAACTTGAGAACTCAAAAGTCATAAAAAAAGTTGTTGAAGCTAGTATAACAGGTTTTATTGCTATTTGTAGAGTTATTTTTTATTTTAATGTGTGTGTGTGTGTGTAGTCGGCTATACCACAGATGACCTGCAGTTCATGTGGCAGTCTGGTGACCCCGTACAGATGGAAGAGATTGCTCTGCCTCAATTCGATATTAAACAAGAGGACATTGAATATGGCAACTGCACCAAGTACTACGCAGGGACAGGTAAAAGCTTTTCACTTTACATGAATGGCACTAAATGTGCGCACAAGTTCTCTCTCTGGTCTAGTTGAAGAGATAGACATTAGATGTGATTCCACAATAAATGTACCGCTTGTCTATTTAAAGCAACCTTTTGAACTGTTGTATGATAGGCTACTACACGTGTGTGGAGGTGATTTTTACTCTGAGGAGGCAGGTGGGCTTCTACATGATGGGTGTGTATGCGCCTACCCTGCTTATCGTCGTCCTCTCCTGGCTCTCCTTTTGGATCAACCCTGACGCCAGCGCTGCCCGTGTGCCTCTGGGTACTTTTTCCAATCATCAGTTCAGCCACAAGCATCAGCACCTCATCTCATGTCTCTGTGGAGTCCTGTATTCCCATAACCAACCCCATCTTTTACATTTTTTATTCCCCATTTTTACCAATATAACATCCACCAATGAATCTTTTCAATGCCACTGATTTCAGTACAGGAGGTTTAGGGTGATTGTTTTTATCCCCTACAGTACTGTAGCTTCTTTTCATCAATTGCTTACCTACAGGCATCTCCATGGAAATGTAATGCATGTCCAGGATATTTCCATCTGCCTCAGCTGCAGCCCACAGGCATTATTTCGCAATCGGAATTGCTGAGGTCAGTGAGAGAAGATTATCTGAGATGCGATGAAGATTACACGAGATTCCGTGAAATGTGACAATTTCTTGTGTCTTCCGGTTATAGCCTGATATTGCTGATAAATGCATGTACTGATTTCATGGAACATGCTTATTCCTTGTGCACTGGGTGCTGTTTCATGGATGGACATTACAAAATGTCTGCAAGTCCTCTGCCTCGATTTGGTTAAAATTGGATTTTTCTCTGATTTCATTGGTGATGCCAGTACCATCATCTGTCCACATTGTTGTCCTTGTCACAGTATTACGTGATTACATCAAGTGTCATCTCAAAATGCCACTGTCCGTGGTCTCAAACCCATACCATTTCAGGTCAGTCATTTAATGCAGTTTGTGAGTGTTTGTTTTGTAGGCTATGTGTGTGTGTTTGCATTTATTTTGATTATACACAGGCCTAGATGGAATCTACAGATATTTTGTGGGGAAATCTGTAGAATGAATTTAAATATTTAACTCTCCCTGCCATTGATGAAATTTTCCATCATTTATGACACAACGCTTCCCGGCCATTGACGGAATTTTCTCTTAGCAACACAATCCATGTTTTCAGTTATATGTTAGGGGACGCTATTACGCATCTTCTGAAAGAGTACAGAATCTCCAGATCCATAAACAATCAAAGAAGAAACAGAACAAGCGTTGCTTATGTACGTGTAAAGTAATGCGATCATCAAACGTTAAACATATAAATGAAAACTGTCTAACGTTGAATTAAACATGGACCCAGGAAGAGGTAAAGGAGTATGAAGCTTTGGGCTGTTGATGGTCTTGATGTACTCCATCCATGTTTTAAGATCATTGTTCTGAATCTGATCCGGATATAATCTTTGACCAAAAAATTTTCTCAGCCTTTTTTTTCAAAATGTTTTTTTTTTCTTTAAAATGAAACTTATCCACATCCAAGTGTTGATTAAAGAATGTATGAAGCTAGATATTAGATTTTTTATTTTTATTTGTTTTTAAAGCAGAGGCTCTGTTCTTTCTTTTTACTTATACTAGGGGGCTGTTGAATGCTCGAATCAGATTGGTTGACCAACGTTTTAAGGCGTGCAATTATTTTCAGGGAAACTCACGGATAAAGTAGTTCTAGCAGGTCTTGACCGCATTGCAGTTCCATATCACTTCGCCAAATGATTTCAGTTATCTCAATAGGTCCTTACAGCCTACAACAAGCAAAAGAAACAAAACGCACAATGACACCGACCAAGAAAATAAATATAGTAAACAATAGGATGAAAATGACAAATTATTGTAATGGTTTTTGCCACAAAATACGTTTTATTGTGTCCTGAAAGCTCTCGCGCGTGCTCTCTCTCTCTTTCGAACGTACGCACGTACTGTAGCCTATCGTACAGACACGCGCACAGAAACTGTGTTATAGTTACTGTGATAGAGTTATTAACTGCGTTAATAACTGTATCAACGGCATTATTCTGCTATCAAGGCTCAAGTCTTCGTTACTAGTTCTGAAATGACGTTTTGAAATTAGCAACGGAGGCTTGGGATGAGATGCTTAAGAAATTAGTCCCACACACAAGAGTGTTTTAAGGACAAACGACAAAAACCTGATAAATGTCTCGAAATACAACATCGGAACAGTGTCTTGAGGTTCAACGGCCCGTCGTCAATTATTCCTTACATATTGTATGTTCAAATATTTATATAACAAAATATTCTGAGGGCCATGAAATTTTTGGGGAAATTATCAAAAATGCTGGCGCTGGCTGGTGACTTTTTTTTTTTTTTTTTTTTTTTTAAAGCTTGCGGGGAAAGAGTTATTTTAATTTGAATAAAATATGAGAAAAAGCTGTAAGATTCAAATATTTATAAATTATTAATAAATAATATAACATTAAAATGTTTAATAAACAAAAACATAGGGGACAGGGATGTGCTTCTGTGCGATTCCATTTATGAGCCTGCTCATAAAATAAAATATTTTAACATAAATATATGCATCTTTAATAAAATAGATGAAATTTTCTAAGCAAACAAAAGCATTGTATTGGTATAGTTATACCATTCACAAGGTCAGTAAGATTTTCTCTTTTCAGCGAAGATGCATTAAGTTGATCAAAAGTGACAATAAAATCATGTATAATGTTACAGATTATTTATGTTTCAAATAAACGCTGTACTTTTAAACTTACTATTTATTAAAAAATATGCACCATGGTTTCCACAAAAATATTAAGCAGCACAACTGTTTTTACAATGTTACTGTTTTTACTGTATTTTTGATCAAATAATGCAGCCTTGGTGAGCATAAGAGACTTCTTTCAAAACATTAAAACATCTTACCGACTTTTAAAACTGTAATGTATAAACAGAGAAGGAAATGAATGTCAGGATAGCATTTATTGACCACTTTGCTGTTTCATATTATGTTGTATAGTCTGTTCTAGTCGGTTATCTTGGGAAACAACTAGAGATCATTGTGTAAGCTCATCTCTCCTCAGATCATTTGATCTAATGATCACTCTCTTTGTCTGCAGGGATACTGTCAGTGCTCTCACTCTCTTCTGAGTGCACTTCTCTGGCCTCTGAACTGCCCAAAGTCTCCTATGTAAAGGCGATTGACATCTGGCTGATTGCTTGCCTGCTCTTTGGCTTTGCCTCTCTGGTCGAATATGCTGTGGTTCAGGTGATGCTTAACAGCCCTAAGCTGCTGGAGGCGGAGAGAGCAAAGATTGCCAGCAAAGAGAAGGCAGAGGGAAAGACCCCTGCCAAGAACACTATCAATGGCATGGGAAGCACCCCTATACACGTCAGTACGCTACAGGTCAGAGACTCTTTTTAATCAAAATGTACTGTATTGCTACCACAATTTTATAATAATAATAAAAAGCACCACTGGACCACTGGTAGTGATAATACTATGATAATACCATAGTTTTTGGTATTATCCATAGTTCATTTTTTTGAACATCAACCATACTCTTAAAGTACCCTTGTTTTACCATCTGATACCAAAATTGCATCATGGTGGTGCCGCAGTACTATATATATATATATATATATATATATAAAACGGTTAGTTCCTGTCCTTGATTCTGATTGGTCAATAGCTGTGTTTTATTCACGATAAAACACGGCTATGACTGCTTCACCCAACGGTTCTGTGTATCACTACACAACACCCTTAGCAACCACTCTTAGCAACATAAACTGTATGTTCTCAGTTGATATTGTTCATTGAAGCTTACTGTATTATGTAGAAGGGTATTGTGAGAAAGAGATCGATTGAATGAGTTTATTACCTGCATTCAGATTTAGCATTTTCCTTCAGGTCAGTCCTATGTTCATAAAAAAAAAATCTGTTTAAATGTCCGATGTATTATCTTGTCCTTTTAACAGTTAAGGGTTTTTCCCGTGACTAACAGCGCTAGTCAAAGCATTTGTCAGTTGCATTTTGTTCCGTGTTCACAACAATTCAGTCTTTTCAATGTAAAAGTCTTCGCTACTGACTGACACACTCATAAAGACAGTCTTTGCCGCCATCTAATGGTGTAATAATTTAACTTCTGTTGCTGTTCACAGTCAGGGACTATTTTTTCCGGCGGAAGGAATGCTTTTGGTGAAAGTTTACTCCATGAAAGTTGCATTGATACATATTTTTGGCTTTAATATTTGTATTGTGTGGTAACCGTTTTATAAAAACAATAAGGTACTCGAGGCTAGTGCTGTATCGTGAATAAGTCACGGCTGAAGGGGTTGCTTCGCGTCGTGCCTAACAATGCCCTTCAGCCGTGACTTATTCACGATACAGCACAGCCTCTCGTACCTTATTGCTTACATACATACATACACACACACACATATATATATATATATATATATATATATATATATATATATATACAGTATATATTTAACAAATTTTAACAAATCATGTATATAATTATGCATGTAATTATATATTTAATATATTCAAAAGTTTAAATGAATTGATACTTACATTCAGAACTTCTATATTTCGCCTATATTTCACCTTAAATCGGACAAAAGTGACAGTATAATGTTACAGAAGATTTCTATTTCAAATAAATGCTGTTCTTTTGACCTTTTGGTTCATCAAAAAATCCAGCATTAGAGTTTCCACAAAAATATTAAGCAGCACAACCATTTTCAACTTTGATAATATTAAGAAATGTTTCTTGAGCACCAAATCAGTATATTAGAATGATTTCTGAAGGATCATGTGACACTAAAGACTGTAGTAATGATGCTGAAAATTCAGTTTTGCCATCAATAAATTACATTTTAAAATATATTAAAATACAGTTATTTGAAGTTGTAATAATATGACTTTTTACTGTATTTTTGATCAAATAAATGCAGTCTTGGTGAACAAGAGACTTCTTTCAAAAACATTAAAACATCTTACTGACCAGTAACGTTTGAACAGTAATGTATATATTAACATTAATATATAAACATATTAATATATAATTAAATATATTCATTATAATATTGTAAATATAATATATTGTTTTATTTAATTTAATTTAATTTTAATTATTGAATTTTATTTTATTTTATATAATTCAGATTCTGAAATAGAAACTGGACACATCTGTATTCATTCCAAGTATGTTTTATTCCATGACAGTATACAATATAGAGACACAAGTTAAGCAGCACATGGGGACACACGTTATGTTTAAATAGGTAATTTTACCTTTTTTAAAGAGATCATTGTTTAAATTCTGTTTTTATTGTGTTCAGTTGCATTGCTGTCCCTGTAGTTATATAATCTAAAATCATGCACTGCTAATGTCAGGTCTGCATGCTAAAAGTGTAGGTGGGATAATCACAGTACTTCATGTTCTTCAGAAAACAGACAGCTTTATAGCAACAATTGGAAGAGGAGCTTGAAGGCAAGGATTGCCTGACAGACAGGAGAAATAGGCTGAATAATGTGGTTTACTGAAGTCTATTATAAGCTTTAAATTGGCCCCAGAGGGAGGCTTAAGGATGCAGTGTGTTTGCAACCACTGTCACACATTTACTCCCAGACTGGACCTTCGACAGCTACCAGAAGAACATCTGACCCGAAATTAACCCACATGCTCTTTGCACAACCCCTGAAAGTTACTGACCTCCAAGAAAACCTCATTCATTGCTCTGAATTAGAGCTGTTTGGAGGCGTCCCAAGGCTTGTTTTCTGCCACCGATTCTCCAGCCATTTAATGGCTGTTCAGACATGCTGAAAGCTTTTGAGCAGACAATATTTATTAGAAGGATATGAAAGCTCCATTACTGTATTTGACAGACAGTTTCCTAAATCTGTGCACTAGAAAATATATCAAGCTGTTTTAAGTGTTGTGTGCCCAGTGGGAAGTAATGTGGTCCAGCACTGCATGGCTTCTGCCCCTTTCCACACATCCAGAACAAATACAACAGACAAGTTGGCATTAGACCATCAGACATCACTTATCCAGACATCCCTCTGCTCTGTTAGTCAGAGAGAGAGAGAGAGAGAGAGAGAGAAACAGACAGTGCAATGTCACATCAGTTCTTAATGCTCGTCTTGTCCTGTTCTATTTTGATGCGAGGTAGGTGTTTCTTCACACCACTTCTTTTCTTCTCCTGTTATTCCTGCGTGGGAGGGCCATGCTACAGTGCCTCGGCCCTGTTAGGGCTTTAGGAAGAGCCCAAAATAATTGCCTGTCCTCAAACTCCCCTTGTCCCAGCAGCTCAGAGTAGTCAGGAGAAAGGAAAATGCTAAAAGAAAGAGATAGAGAGTGTATGTGCCTCTACTTGAGGGACATAATTCTAAAGGAAACATTTAATCAGATTTGGTTTGAGTTGTCCATGTCTGATGCCTGAATGAGTATCATAATGCATAAATGATCCACCTGCCAACTATCATTTGTTCATTTCCTAATCATACAAATTAAAATACCTAAGTGTGAAATTAAAGGGATAGTTCTGTCAAAAATGTCCTGTTATTAATAACACTCATGTCTTTCCGAACCAGTATGATTTTCTTTCTTCAGTCAAGCACGAAACTGCATATATAACCCTAATTCACACTTCGGAAAACGCTAATCTAATAATGAAATCAGTTACTCTTTCAATTAACTCACCAGTATGATTTGTATATTAAATTTTGTAACCATTTTATAATGTGTTTAAGCTTTTTTGAATATTACGTTTCATGCAGTGTATAATATAGCTATTTGTGAATGTAAAAGGTTTGCAAAGTTTTAAAGATCAAAGTGCATGACAAGTTATTGCCTACTAAAAGATAGAATCGATTCTGAGCTGCCAAAACGAGTTGTCAGCAATTCCAGTCTCACTTCCTGTTACATACCTACATAACAATGTAACAAATTTGCATAATGCCAGCCTATGATCCATTGGCTGCCTGCAAACAATGTCAACTTTGACCCGCCCTCAAACACTGTAGTTGTAGCTGAGGCCTAGAAGAGTTTGGTTTGTGTTGTCAACATGTCAAAAAACCCTTTAAAATGGCATAATAGGGGCACTTTAATGTACTCTGATTTATTTATTTTACTCCTTTTCTAGATGCTGATTACACATTTCAGCATTGCTGATCATAAATAAATAAGACATGTTTCTTGGAAATAGTAATAGCAATAATATAATTTTGTATAATCAACAAAACATTTACAGTATATAATTAATTATGATATATTTTATAAATATTATTCTGGGCACATGTCCAAACCAGTATGATTTTCTTTTATTAGTGAAACGGAAACACAAAACTAGATATATTTTGCAGAAAGTCCAAGCTGTTTTGTCTTTACAATGAAAGTGGATGGGAAGTCGTGTTGATGACGAACAGCCTTGTTGGTCACCATTCACTTTCATTGTAGAAAAGAGAGCAGCTTGGACATTCTTCTAGATAACACCTTTTGTTTTTCATTGAAGAAAGTAAGTCATACAGGTTTGGAACAACATGAAGGTGAGGAAATGAATGGAAATAAGGACAGAACTGCATTTTGGGGTGAACTATCCCTTTAATGTTTCAGGAAAAATCATACCAGATGTTGCTGAGATGTGACATGTTTTCTCTTTATTCATCTTTTTCTCACTCTTTCCCTGTTTATCTCTCTTAGGTGACAGAGACAAGGTGCAAAAAGGTATGCACCTCCAAGTCAGATTTGCGCTCCAATGACTTCAGCATCGTCGGCTCTCTGCCACGGGACTTTGAACTCTCAAACTTTGACTGCTACGGCAAACCCATTGAAGTCGGCACTGCTTTCGGTAAATCGCAAGCCAAAAACAACAAGAAGCCGCCACCTCCTAAACCTGTCATCCCCTCGGCAGCTAAACGCATAGATCTATATGCCCGCGCGCTCTTCCCTTTCTCCTTCCTTTTCTTTAATGTCATTTACTGGTCTGTGTATTTGTGATTGTGTAAAGTTCAACCTGTTTTCATTCAGCTAACTTTTCCCTCCTTCGTATTGTCTCGGCCTGTATAATTTTTGTTTTTACCTCAGACATCAATCGGAGCAGGTGTGCAGAGCGAAACTATGGGAAGAAACAGTATTGCTAAACAAAAGCAACATTTTCTATTAGAAAGAGCTAAGGCATTGCTTGAAACGTGTTTGATTTTCAGACTATATTTAATTTATGCACAAACAAGAGAGAAATTATTATCTTGCATGTGGAAATGGAATATATGAATATTAATATATTGTATTTAATATATATATATAATATAATTTTTGACCTACAGATCAGCTGTTAAGATTATGCTGAGACATTTGTACTGAAAAACACTGCCATAAGAACTGTCTTTTGATGATGTTCCTATTACAAGCATTCCAAATTACAAGCAACTGTATAAAAAAACAAACATCTCCTGTGCTTGTGAATCATCCATCAATAAATGGCCCAATGGCTCAGCTGACCTCATGACCTATGACTCATTTTCCTGCTAAATCATCTCTCAAACTTGTCATATCTTTAAGTCAACTTATAGAAATTTAGAAAAAAAACTATATGTTGATTTTTAAGAACGTATCTAAATGAAACACTCAAAAAATCCTTAATTTCCCTGTGTAGTTTTGTTAGATCATGTCTGTAGATGCTTAAAAAAACAGAAAGTTGTGTTATCCTTAAAAAAGGAACCAGCTGCAAAGCTGTTTTTTGAGTTTGTTTTTTCTTTTTCTTTTTTAGTTTTTTCAACTTAAGTAGCTGTAGTTGTGCCAACTAATTCTTTAAAGTTAGACTGGTTGTTCACCCAAAATAACATTTTAAAGTAAATCAACCATCCTCAGCAAGTACATTAAAGGAGCAAAAGGTGATTCTCTACAGAAACATTTTTTGTTATACTGGTTAAAAATATCCTCATATCCTGATAGCAATCACTATGTTAAACGGTCTAAATGTATTTTTATAAATATATATCATCTGTGAAAGGCGTAGGACCATAAAATGTTCATCCAATCTTTATATTCGGTCTGAATGAAATAATACGATGTCTTACCTGCTTGTCAGTGTATGTTTTTACAAACCCTCATGCACCCTGTTCTCACAGACATCATACGCCATCAGCGCGTTTCATGCTATCCGCTTGTTAAGTCGTGACGTAAGGAACGCCGTTTCTGGGTCTCGACTCGTTTCACTTGAGAATGCCATCTCGACGGCCGTTTATGAGCGCTATTTATTCATATTAAACATTTAACATTTTAAAAAGTTAAACATTTAAAATACAGTCTACACAACCGTCTCCGTGCTCACAGCATCACAGACATTAATATATTAACATTTGTAAAAGATGAATCACTGTCTGGCCATCTGGGGTTTTGGCGTGGAGGTAAAGGTTATGATTATAATTTTTTGGTAGTATTACACCACATCGTGTGTGTATATTAGCACCGTTTGTCGTTTTCTTGTGGTATGAGTGTGGTATGAGCGTTTGGACCTGGATGCACTGCCGCGTGACGTCAGACTTAGCAACCGTATGCAGACAGAGTACAGACAGATGTCAGTCACGGAGCACCGCAAACAAACAGCAGCCACCTTTTACATTTCCTCCAAAACAACGAGCTTATGCTGCGTTCACGCCATAACTACCATAAATTAAGAGATGGCAACCCGTGACGCACTAACCAAAGCTGTTCTCGTCCTCAGACTCAGAATTATGCGTTTCCATGTCAACCGTATCAACACCGAAATGAATCTGCAGCAGTCAGGTACAAGCTCTCTAAGTTGTTTGCGTTCATTATTATTGTAATGTTATGTGCTTTGAGACATGAGGTAGTTTAATGCCATCTCTTTTGACGCTTTGCCGAAAGCAGCTGTGTGTGTGTGTGTGTGTGTATGTGCGTTCATGTGTTTTGGAGGAGGCGTGACTTTGGACAGCGATTTGCAGGGAGGGTGGGATCATATGCTTTCAATGCTAGCAGGCTAACGTTAGCATTTCCCAGATATCGTACTGCACCTTTAAGTATTTGTTGAAAGTTAAAGTTAAGGGGTTACTGTGCTAACTATAGGAAACAAGTTTTCAAAACTGGTGGTTCTAAAATCCACTAAACTAAAAACTTATTAGCAGCTTGAATATGTTCAATTGAACAAACACTAATAATGCTAATGGTGACTCAAAATTATTGATTAAATGATACATTTCTACATTAGATAGTTCAATTATGTGTGTCTAACAAAATAGAAGTTGGATTTTTTACAGTGCTGAAGCCATAAATGATAATATCAGAGTTAATTTAGCCGAAAACTATCAGTATTTTTCTATGTAAGTGCGGTTTGGAAGTTACTGCAGATCTCTTGTAATGTGTGTTACTGACCTAGCATGTTCTTGAGACCGAAGACACACAACACAGTTTTTTGGGAGTCATGGTTTGACCTGTTCCTGCACCCAACCCAAGAACGAGTATCCATTATGTTGTGAAATATGCTGGCAGATTGACCTACGGGTGTCTTTGCACTATTTGGAATATGAAATCTGTCTGGAATGTAATGAAGCGTGGTAAATGGAGAATGCCCCACCCCTGCCTGCCACATTCACACAACAAATAGGCCATGTCAATAAATCTTAGAGAAACCTGGAGTTGTTTATATAAAAAGGGAAGGGCAGGAAGAAATTGTCTTAAACCTGACCACATCCCCCCCCCATTTTATCTTTGTGGTACAAAGAGTTGCAGAGCATGTGTCGAATGGTTAGTTAGTTGCTATGGCAACAGACACCGAGACAGCTACTGCGTGATTTTGCTGATATATTTCCGTCTCAGGGTTGACTGTGTATGGAGCCAGGTCGGCTTTTGAAACCTTTAAAGCAGTCACATTAGATTCAGACTGCTGGAAGAAGTCATCTCAGTCAGTTTTTTCCCTTATAAAGACCCGCATCTGGACATGTTTTTGATTAGCCATTATGTATTTTAAGTAGCCTACTTTAGTTTAACCTCAGACTTCCAAATGTTAAGATGCACTATAGAGCCCTCTAGGGGTACAACTTATGAACTAACTCACTAAAGAGACTTTAGTCGTCAAGTAATGCTCAGTATATAAATGTACAGTATCTGCAAAATCACGGGAATGTGTGAATTGTTGAAAAACTGTTCCCGAACCATACTTATGAAGTTCTCATATGTAGCCTATTTCCTCCCTCTGAGCATTATAATGTGAGATCCTCCTCCACAGTCATTTGACTAATTACTGTGGTAGCGCCGCTTCCTTTGTGTAACAAGACAGGATAACCTGGAGGTGTAAGCCTTTGAATACAGTATGTGTGGATATCAGTTTGATAAGCACAAAAAGCCAGCACTCGTGAAATGTTTCACTCTGAAATGCATGTCAGTAATTTCGATATTACAATACGCAAGATAAAAAAATATGTATTTCAGGTAGACATTGACAGTCAAACATAGATAGAAGATTAACTCGAAAAAATAGTATTTAAAAACGGTAAAATCTCTTCAAAAATGTGTCAGAGGTTTCAAAGTTATTTTCAGCAGCATGCAGTTGTGTGCTTGAGCGTGACACCACTCAGCGTGTGTTTCCAAGCCCACCCACACGCGTTCGCCTCTGCGTTTTCTCCGTGATTGCTGTCTCACACATTGTTTCAAGCAGCTTGTCTTGATTCCTGCTGGTTATCTGTCCTCCCACCCCACAGGTCAGTTCACTCTGTAACCTATATCACATAGACTACTGCTTAATACAACCTGAACACACACTAGGTGAGGTGGGGTTGGAATGACAGCCGCTTCTTCCTTGTAGTTTCCACACTCATCACCCTTTATTAAAATGAAACGGTATGAAAATTTCACGATTAGAGTGAACAAAATTATCGCGGTTATCAATATTATCACGGTATAGTTAAAATTAAGATGTGCGTCTTATGCGAATGCGACTTTAATATGAATAAGATATTATCACTAACATGCAGACAAAAATGGTAAAAAAACATTTCTAGGAATGACAACAACAGCACTACAGTAGCCTACTATATGCGCTCCTCTATCAAAATTGTCAAAAAAAAAAAAAAAAAAAAAACGGCTTTTCAACACAGTCTACGTTTGAATTCGACCGATTCGACTCTGGCTCTGGAATTTCAGAATGATCATAGCATCGTTTCAGATGCGATGAGTCCGAAGATTATTCCAGTTATGAATTAATTATTCTGTCACAGACTTTTTAAATGCACGTTTTATTCCTAATAAATTTACTATACGTTTCTTCTCTAAATATTTTTCCATCACGTTTTATGTGCATTTTATTTCGTTGAATAAAGAGTATCCACCCCAGCGAGTACGAGTTACATTTATTCTCTTGTGCAGTATCTTAAAATGTGCAGACGTAGTCGTTTTTTTCAGAAAACCAATATGACTCATTTAAAATTCTGTACTACTTACATTACTGCATGCATAAGTTTCAGAAACCCACTTTAACCCATTTTATGGTCCATTTATTCAGCTTCTTAATGATTTTCAGTACATTTAACATAGGCTATAGCAAGTTATTGACAACATTATTTCTATTATACTTCATTTTTCTGAACATGTACACGGGTTCTGTCTCGCGCACAGACGCGCTTGTGAGCCTTTGAAAGTATTTGGCTGCAGAAAGACGCGTTCGGTGTGTGCACTGCGCACTATCTAATGGACTTTTGTTTTCAAGCACTCAATTCACTCTCGCATGGGCTGTTGTACAATACATACACTGTCCGTGCCATCACAAAAATTGGGCTGCACGTGGACGGGGAGTGCGGACATCCGCGAACCCTCCTAATGACGAAAATTTCGCGAAGTATACTTTGGGGTTAAGCCCGTAATAGGCCCCAATCCGCCCGGGCCCATATGCACGTGCATACCTTGCATGCCCAGACGCTACGCCACTGGTTGGTTGATTTAACATAACATGTAATCTACTAACGATATACTACATGTTCAAATAAAGTTTTGACAAAAAAGTTTTATAAAATGATAAACCTCATATTTCAGCCTTTTATTCATAATGATAAGTGATTATCCGTAAATACATGACGACAAAATAGTTCTATATAAAGAGATGTCTTAAATGATACTCCTAAGTAAGCAATACGAGAGGCTGTGCTGTATCGCTTCGCGTCGTGCCTAACAACGCCCTTCAGTCGTGACTTATTCACGATACAGCACTAGCCTCGAGTACCTTATTGCTTTTATAAAACGGGTACCACACAATACAAATATTAAAGCCAAAAAATATGTATCAATGCAACTTTCATGAAATAAAATCACTAAAAGTCTTCCTTCCGCCGGAAAAAATAGTCCCTGACCGTGAACAGCAACAGAAGTTACATTATTACGCCATTAGATGGCGGCAAAGACTGTCTTTATGAGTGTGTCAGTCAGTCGCAAAAACTTTTATATTGAAAAGACTGAATTACTGTGAACACGGAACAAGACGCAACTGACAAATGCTTTGACTAGCGCTGTTAGTCACGGGAAAACCCCTTAACTGTTATTGCAGCGGACATTTAAACAGATTTTTTTATTATGAACATAGGACTGACCTGAAGGAAAATGCTAAATCTGAATGCAGGTAATAAACTCGTTCAATCGATCTCTTTCTCACAATACTCTTCTACATAATGCAGTAAGCTTCAATGAACAATATAAATTGAGAACAGTTTATGTTGCTAAGAGTGGTTGCTAAGTGTGTTGTGTAGTGATACACAGAACCGTTGGGTGAAGCGGCTGTGTTTTATCGTGAATAAAACACAGCTATTGACCAATCAGAATCAAGGACAGGAACTAACAGTTTTATAAAATGTTATATATGACAGAACCCGTTATGGTTCTGAAAATGAAATATTTGAAATTTCAATATGAAATATTTGAATGCTACCAATCATCAATCTGATTTCTGACTTATGATGCAGCCTGAATCATAATCACACCGTGTTGTTTGTTGGCCAGAGGAGAACTGGCCCCTCAACTGAGCCTGGTTTCTCCCAAGGTTTTTTCTCCATTCTGTCATCTGATGGAGTTTGGGTTCTTTGCCACTGTCGCCTCTGACTTGCTTAGTTGGGGATACTTAATATTCAACAATATTATTGATTTGACTGCACTGACACTATTAGATGAGAACTGAACCGAGCTGGACGATGACATCACTGTTTTTCTGCAGAACTGCTTTATAGATGAAATGAACTAATTTCATAATTGATGATCTTTAAAACAGAACTGAATCAACATTGAACTGACTTCAGCTGAACAATGACACAATTTTCTTTTAGACAGCCGAAATGAACTGTTTGCATCATTGAATCATTTTCCTGTTTATCACTGTAAAGCTGCTTTGAAACAATCTGTATTGTATAAAACACTATAAAAATAATGATGACTTGACTTGACAAGAACCTTTTCCTCTAAGAGTGTATAGTGACATATCTTTTGCTGATGTCATTATATGCATTTAAGACAAACTGGCAATATTTCAGTCAAAGGTGTTGCTGTAAATCAGAAGGGGTGGCAATAAAAAATTAAATTGGAAGCAATGTTCCCAATCTACGCATGAGTGAAGTCAAAATTTATCATGATAAGGTTTGATATGGAGTGTGTGCATAAATTTGGTTTTGGTGTTTGAAAGGGCTGCCATCTTTCAAATGGAGGGATGACAGAACTGGATAGGACGGGAATGAGACAGAATAATGTGTGGAAGAAATGGATGATGAAAACTCATTTTTTCTCCCTCTTTTTGTCTTTTTCATTCTCCATCTCTTCCTCCAACCCCCAACTCACCCTCTCTCTCTCTTTCTGACCAACATAGCTGCATGTTGCATGGGTGACACTGCTGATTATGGCCTCAATGTCATGTCATCATGGATTAGAGCAGCTGCACATAGGGGGAGGTCCATAAGCTTAAATTGCTTGAATTATATTTCACTGAATGATATATGTTGATTTGAACATTTTTTTAATTATTATTTTCAGTTGAAATTTTTTTTTCTGCTTAATATTTTTGTGGAAACCGTGATGCACTACCATTCAAAAATTTTGTTGTAAGTAATATTTAAAAAAAAAAATTAATAAAAAATACATGAATACTTCAGCAAGGACGAATTAAATTGATCCAAAGCGACAATAAAGACATTTATAATGTTACAAAAGATTTATATTTCAAATAAATGCTGTTCTTTTGAACAATATTGTGTTTTTTGATTTGTATATTATGTCAATATTTTCTACTAAAGCGAAGCCAGAAAGACAAACACACTAGCCTGTGATATATATAGGCTAAATCATGCTATATCATGTGAACTTCTTTCAGTGTGTCACACTTAGGTCCATGCCGTGCGAAATGGCCATTAGTCCTGCAGCCAATCTCCTTGCCCACTGCATGACCTTTCTACTCATATATGTGTAGATTCACGGGGGCTTATCCAAGAGGAGAAGAGGGGATAGAGCAGTAACGTGTTAATGTGAGGACGACCCACTTGATAAACAGCCATGAGCATGAAAAAGGACATTGAAGAGTGCCAGAAGACACAGAGAGAGAAAGCAAGAGCATGAATGTGTCGTGCACAATATATACTAAAGCTTAAATGGATCAAATTATAGTTTAGTCTCAGTTTTTGCTTCTCAATAATTCATCTACATAACATTCTCCTCTTCTTAATTCTACACACACACACACACACACATATATATATATATATTAGTGCTGTCAATCAATTAAAAAGACTGTTAGTCACACACTTTTTCTGTAATTAATCGCAATTAATCGCACCTAACATTAAAGTTTTTAATATATTTTTATTTTGTAATAATTTCATATTTAATCTCCAAATTAAATTAATGTAGAAACAACATAAAGACAGTATATTTATTTAAATATTTAAATAAAATAATCAAACACTTCACAGTAATAAGGATTAATCTATATTTAATTTATAATTAACGGTTAGGTTCACCCAAAAATGGAAATCCTGTCATTAATTACTCACCCTCAAGACTTTTGTTCATCTTTGGAACACAAATGAAGATATTTTTGATGAAATCTGAGAGATTTCTGTCCCTCCATAGACACCCTATGCAATTGAAACTTTGACACTTCAAAAAGTTCATAAAGAGATCGTAAAACTAATCCATATGAATTGAGTGGTTTAGTCCAAATTTTTTGAAGAGACACGATCACTTTATATGATGAACAGATTGAATTTAGGCTTTTATTCACATGTAAACATTAATCAACTCTCACATCAGTTGTGGTAAACGGAAGCTCAAGCATGTTTGTTTGACGTGCGAGAACCAATGAGGTTCATTCTCGTGTGTCAAGCAGCAAGTTTGAGCTTCCAGAAGAGGTTTGTTCTTGCGTGTGAAGCAGGTTTGGTTGAGCTTTTTTTTATGTTCGCTGATCAATATTTATATGTGAATAAAAGCCTAAATTAAGTCTGTATATCATATAAAGCGATCTATTCTCTTTAGAAAATTTGGACTCAACTCAGATTGAGGATGCAGGTTTTCCTCAATAATTTGGATGAGATAATTTTCACATGCACAGACCGACCAGGGCTGGGTTTCCCAAAAGCATTGTAAGCCTAAGTTGATCGTAGAACAATTGCCACAGATGGTCTCTACGATCAACTTAGGCTTACGATGCTTTTGGGAAATGCAGCCCAGTTCTAGCCATAAAGCATTGTAAGTCCTTCAAAGTTGCCTTTGGCCTCCTGGTAGCTTCTCTGATCAATGTCCTCCTGGCTTGGTCATCCAGTTTAGACGGACGGCCTGATCTAGGCGATGTTTTGGTGGTGCCATACGCTTTTCACTTCTTAATGATGCTCTGAACAGAACTCAGAGGGATAGCTAAAGCCTTCAAAATGTTTTTGTAGCCTTCTCCTAACTTGTGCCTTTCTATAACTTTATCCCAGAGGCCTTTTGAAAGCACTTTCCCAACTATGGTGAATTCTTTGCAGTACACAGCAAAATCACCAGAGTTAAATCAACTCTGCTCGGAGTACATATGGTCCCTCTCTAAATAGTGTTAAAGTAACACTGAAGCAGAGTGATGATTGAGCATTAGTGATGAACACCTGCTGTTAACAAGCAGAATCAATGAAGAAAAGAGAAACACAAGAACTACAACTGACTTCAGCCACAGTCTTAAGCTGGGTGCACACTGTGCGATTTATAATAGTCCTTTACGATGGTTGCTTGTCAGACTGTACGAACATGATCCTCGTGTCACACTGTGGGATCTCAGCTGTCATTTATGTCAGACTGTACGACAGTCAAGACATGTTAAAAACGGACGCGTGCATGAAAACTTGTCCGGAGTTTTACATCATAAACCCACACACGTTCGGTGACAGTGAGCTGCATTACACGCGGGACTGAAATGGTGGCTAACAAAGACATCTCTATCGTTAATTTTGATCACGGCTTGTCTTGAAAAACGAAGACAATTTGACGTTTGTCGTAAGAGAAGTCACACTGGAGGATTGTGCGCCAAATCTTCTGACACTGCCAGAATTTCGTTGGAGGTAAAATTTGATCGCAACGGTCCTTAACCGGCTGTCTGTGAACATGTCAAACTAGCGATCAAAGACTACAGATTTTAGGCTAGGATTATAGGAATCTTTTAGGATTTGCAAAATTTGTCTCAGATGACCAAATCGTGGCCAAAATCGCACAGTGTGAACCAGCCTTTAGATGAAATCACCTGAAGATAAAAGACATTATATCTCTCAAGATATCAGCAGAGGAGGATTATCTTTTCTTCAGTGATTCTGTTAACAGCAGGTGTTCATCACTAATGCTCATTCATCACTTAATTAATCGCTTAATTATCTCATTAACTTTAACTCTGCTTCAGTGTTACTTTAACACTATTTAGAGAGGGACCATATGTACTCCGAGCAGAGTTGATTTAACTCTGGTGATTTTGCTGTGTACCATGCACTACTAATAGTCTTCAAGAAACAGCTAGTTTTATGGCTGGAAGTAATCAAAACCACTACAATTGATGTCAGGTGGGGCAATTAGCCTGGTGTTTAATCTGGAAGGTGATTGGTTGAGCAAGTTATTAATGGTATACTCTAAGTGTTACAGTACAGAAGGGACGGAGACAACGGGAAACAGGTAAGTTATGTTTATTGAACAACCAGGAGAACAAGTAGTGATGCAGGTGAGTAAATGGCAATATAGCAGGTTGAATGGAAGATAACTGAGTGGTAATACTGTCCTTTGTGTTGTAGGAGTGGAGATCGTGGATGGCAGAGGAATGGAGATCGTAGCAGAGATGAGACGACACTGGGGAACTCACACGAAGACTGGAACACGGAAGGAAACTAGGAGCATGCTGGAGAAGAGACAGTAAGTATACTGGAGTCCTTGAGGTAAGCATAGAAGACGTTCTATGTGCAAACGAGACCGGACGCTGACTGAAGTGTGACTCTGGTGAGGGAGTGCGCTGTGATTGGGTGATGGTGGAGCCTGGCGTGTCTGTGACACTAAGGGGCTGATCACTTTACCAAACCAGGTATTTTACTAATTAATTTAATTTTAATAAACCCCACAGTTTACAAAGATTCAGCATATTATATTATACTGTCTTTCCATGCAGACAGATTTTCCAGGGAAAACTGATTGAAGTTAAAATATGCTTGTGAAGTGATTGGAAGTTACTGTACCTGAGTCTAAATAGATTAAACGTGGTTAAAAGCCCCCTCTTGGGTTATGGTTATCCTCACCTTTCTTTAGATAAACACATTGTCATTTTTTCATCATGAAATATTTAATTTTCCATTTATCACTTCAGTGAGCACAGTTTTAATATTTGCAATTTAACTCTGAAAGACCTTGCAGCCTGGGATCTTGTTATAGCAACTCATGCAGTATGGAGCATGGGCCGAGGGGAATGAAACTGGGACATGGTGGTTGGGGAGCTGTAAAAGGATGATTAAGGTGTTGCTTGTGGTCTGTACTAAAAGGAGGGGGAGGAAACCGAACAGTTTCCAAAATTCAATCAGATATCTGTGAGCAGTATTAGGAGATTCATTGCCATTATATATTCAGCAATGAAAGCAGATTTCATCAGAGACTGGGGTTTAGTGTGCTGTGATGTACACTGCAAAACTATGGCTTGAAGTGTTGTGGGACAGAGGTACAAACTAGGGTTATTAGTTGTATTAAATGTCATGCAAACTGATCCACACACATACATATACATATGAGTGCACAAATAGTGTGAAAAATGACTGGTCTCGCAGGAGGTTCTTCAAAGCTGTGCAATGCAAAATGTTTATGAAATTTTAATTACTTTGTTTCAATAAAGACATGGATATCCAGAGGAATAAAGAAGTGGCTATATGTTCAGCTCATCAAATCAGGTCACTTTTCATGTCATTTGTTTTGTGGAGGCGAGAGGGACCTGTCCATGGTCCTGAATGCAATGCAACTTCTATACATTCGAGATTTGGCCAGTATAAAGTCCAGTATTTTAGTACATGGTAGAGAGTGGGGTGAATGGTGGGAATGACTCAAGGGAGCACAGATCCAATTTTTAATTTTATGGGGCTCACAACAATTTCTAATTTTATTTTGAAAAAGCAAGAGGCCCAGAATGCCTAGCTACAGCCCTCTTTACATACACTGCAGTAATGCCATGGAGATTATTCTCTATATTTAGCCTATATGAATGGTAAAACTCGTTTCATTTAGTGCTTTTTGTATGACTATAAAATATTCATTCATTTACGATCGCCTGTTCTCATTGAGTGCGTCATCACACTTTAAAAGGGGAAATGGACCAGAATATCTATCAGCCAAAGAAGCCCCTTTATAATTTTAATCTTGGATACATGAAAGTCCATTTTCAACTGAAATTAAACTTTCTTTCTTTCTTTCTTTCTTTCTTTCTTTTATATATATATTTTTGTTGGGCTTAAAATAATAATACAAAAAAAGACTATGCAGTTTAACTGTCCAGAGTTTGTAAAAAAAAAAAATAAAATAAAAAAATAAATAAAAATAAAATGCTGGAATTCTTGACAACAAAAATGGCATATGTAGTTTGGCACACTCTTTTATTATTATTTCTTTGAGTAGCAGTGAAGCAGTTTTGTTGAAAAATGTTATTAATATTTGGAAAAACTTTTGTCAGCCAAATGAAAGTCAGTATGGTGTAACAAACATGGGGGAAGCCATTTTGTTGTCATGAGACTACATTAAAACAAAACAGGTAAGACCCATTTAGACCCTCCTGTTTGTGTGGCAAGATTTTTTTTTTTTACCTTATTTGGAAAAGGCACATACTTCATGACTCAGTAATAACATTGAAAAATATGTTTGAAAACTTTTTTGAAAATGTGTTCAAGTAGCCTATTCAAACCTGTATTCAAGGTGCAAGGACGGTACTTAGTATTTTTATCGGCTATGATGGTTACACCACCTATTTATTCTAATTCAAATTGTGTTTATAATAGGTTTAAAGGTTTTTCAAAAATGTATGAAAGCAACATAAACACAAAAATTAAGAATTTGGCACGTGTGTTTTAGATCCATTTATCATTGTCCCTAGTTAATACGTGTCTTCTTCGTTATCATTCGTCGCCAGTTTGCCTACCGTGTATATGCAGTGTTCCTGTATGTTAGTGAAGGTATCAACTCATAGGAAGGCGCGCGAATAGAGGGAGGAGGGAGAGAGAGAGAGAGAGCGGGAGAGAGAGAGATAAATCTGCATTATTCCTCCAGAAACGGGACTGAGGCAGGAGTCAGCGATAGAGGAACCACCTGCAGACAGCAGCCGCTCTCATTCGCCAGCAACGCCTCAATATGTTACGGATTTGATTAAACACTGTGTAAACGACAAATACTTCCTTCATACAGTGGGTAAACACACTGTCGTGGAGATGCAACAGTTTAAGAATTTATCGATTTGTCTCATTTCCCTTTTATGTGGGTTGTCAACTGGAGGGTCTCCAAGTGTTCAAATTGGTACGTTTAATATGGGCTTCATTTTTGTTAAATTAACGTTTTTAATTCATGTGAACTGTATGATTTTTTTAAACATATTTTGGTGTGTGTCGTGCAGGGGGCTTGTTTCCAAGGGGAGCCGATCAGGAATACAGCGCGTTTCGGATCGGAATGGTTCAGTTCGGAACGGCTGAATTTAGACTGACGCCTCACATCGACAATCTGGAAGTAGCTAACAGTTTCGCTGTAACTAACTGCTGTAAGTTATGTCTTTTTTTTTAAATACAGATACATGTGATTGTATAGTTTTCACAGCTGTTCGTTTTTATACATTTTGTCAATTCAAATGAATAGTTTGCATGCTGAAGTTTCAGTGTAGCTATAGGTAGGAATTTGTGTAGCCTATAGCAGGATGTGAAGTTGGTTTCCACAGTAACGGAGATGAGCACGAGCTCTCACAATCAGAAGCATCTTAACCATTCTATTGTCTTCGGTAAAGAAAACGTCATAAATACTATAGTTTTTGTTATTAGAATCAAGCTTTTGACGTTATTAAGAATATTTTTTTTTTATATCTAAAAATAACTATTTAGAAAAATATATAGGATATTATTTATTCACATTCGAATTTGACTCGGATTTGAACAATTTCAGAATTTTGAAACGGATTATGACTTTTCACATATGGCCTCTTTTTTTTCTTTTTCTTTTTTTTTTTGGTAATTTTTGACCAAAATATAGATTTAACTACTGGTACACACCTTTCTCTATGTTTGGCTTCAGTGGGATAGTAGGCTTTTAAGGGATGCTAAAACACCAATGGCATTTTTCTAATAACCTGTAGTTGTTTTGCAAAAGTAGGGAGGAATGGAGATGCAAATTTGGTCAATATTGACTACCCCAATCACATATTTGTTATAAATTGCATGAGTTATTATGAAATGCAAAAGTGATTAATTTATTACATTTTGTACGCATTTTGCCCAAGATATGTTCCAAAGCTCTTTAACATTTATTGTTAATCAGATTGTGTTATTCAATAAATATTCAATTCAATATACGCTATATGTGCCTTAGGACAATATGTCTATTTATCTGAGCATTTATCGGAATTAACTACCCGCTTAACACAGGAGGTTCATAATGCAGACAAAATGTATATCGTTAAATATCCAGACATTTGAAACTATGGCACAATATTTGATTTTGTAAGATTTTTTTTTTTTTTTTTTTTTTTTTTTTTTTGGTCTGTCAGTATATAGGCTATACGGTTGATCTGTATTCACATATTTGCTGTTTTAACTTGAGTAGCCTGTTGAGCTAGAAATGGTCAAAATTGTAAAAAGAAGACATTTGCAGTGCATGAGAAACGTCTCGGTTACAAAGGTAACCCTCGTTCCCTGAAGGAGGGAACGGAGACGTACGTCGGACAGACCGACGAATAGGAATCTCGCTAGAGAGGCCAATCTACTTCGAGTGTAACTACAACGAGCCAATGCACATTGGCATGCAATCATATGCATCAGCTGCTCGCCTCGCAGCGCGGGTATAAATGAGCAGCAGGTGCGTTGCATCTTCAGGTTTTCGCTGAGGAGCCGAACCAGATAGGCGGCAGCATCAGCGGGGTACAGGGACTGTGGCGACGGGACGTACGTCTCCGTTCCCTCCTTCAGGGAACGAGGGTTACCTTTGTAACCGAGACGTTCCCATTCAGTCGGTCACGTTCGACGTACGTCGGACAGACCGACGAATAGGAATCCCTACCAAAGCGCCACAGGAGCTGCCCCCTTCCAGCGCTCTGTAGTAAGCCACCTGAACCCCCTTGCCTAAGGACGGTGGGACAGGGCTAACACAGAGAGTGTCGATCACTGCTGTTCCCCAAAACCCACTCAGTGAGACTATTGGATAACGCTGGGAAAGCGTACCCTTCCGTTGGGAAAGGAACACTGCGGAAGCCACATCCTTCGAAGGAGTTATGTGGAGAAGTACATATGGACTAACCCTGTAGGGCTGTACTACATATGGAAGTACTGGGGTGACTCCAACTCGATGAGAGGTGGGTTCTCCCAGAGGGAAGACACGGGCTTCGTTTAGGAGCAACCGTGGAACCAACCATATGGGATCCCCGTAGGGTCACACATATGGAACCCAGCCTAAATCCGGTTCTCAAGGATGCAACGGAGTATAGGCCTGGCGCCAGACGCTCCGCCACGTCGGCTGCCGAAGGGAGATCGGAGGACTCAACAGGGTCTGCCTTGTAGGGACTCTCTGGAGAAAAAGCGCGTGTAGCGCAGCAAGCCGACACTAAGCCGGGGCCTCTCCGTGCCTCTGACCTGAGGTGAGAACACGGGAGGAGACCGGCTCGACACGAAGGCTATAGAATCTAGCGAACGTGTTAGGTGTCGCCCAGCCCGCAGCTCTACAAATGTCTGTCAGCGAGGCGCCACGAGCCAGCGCCCAGGAGGATGCGACACCTCTCGTGGAGTGAGCATGCAACCTGAGCGGGCAGGGCACGCCCTGAGCTTGGTAAGCCAGGGCGATGGCATCCACTATCCAGTGGGCCATCCTCTGCTTGGAGACAGCCTTCCCTTTCTGCTGGCCTCCGTAACAGACAAAGAGCTGGTCTGAGGTCCTGAAGCTTTGAGTTCTGTCTATGTACAGTCGCAAGGCGCGAACTGGACAGAGCAAAGCCAGGGCTGGGTCTGCCTCCTCCGAGGGCAGCGCTTGCAGGCTCACTACCTGGTCCCTGAAGGGAGTGGTAGGAACCTTGGGCACATAGCCAGGCCGGGGTCTCAGTACCACGTGGCCGTCACCCGGCCCGAACTCTAGGCACGATTCGTCGACCGAAAATGACTGCAGGTCCCCTACCCTCTTGATGGAGGCCAATGCAACCAGCAGCAAAGTCTTCATAGACAGAATCTTTAAGTCTGCTGATTGCAAGGGCTCAAAGGGAGCAATCTGAAGTGCTCTCAGCACCAGAGCAAGGTCCCAAGAGGGTATGGAGGGAGGACGAGGAGGATTTAACCGTCTCACCCCCCTAAGGAACCTGACGACCAGGTCGTGCTGACCAACAGACTTGCCATCTATGTGGTCGTGGTATGCGGAGATAGCAGCAGTATGGACTTTGAGGGTGGAGGGGGACAGCCTACGCTCCAACCCTTGCTGCAAGAAGGAAAGCACGACTCCGATCGAGCATCTTCGGGGGTCTTCTCGGCGAGAAGAGCACCACTCGACGAACAGGTTCCACTTCAAGGCGTAAGCACGTCTCGTAGACGGTGCACGAGCCGAAGTGATGGTGTTAAGTACCTCGGGGGTAAGTCACCTAGAACCTCCGCGTCCCGTCCAGGGACCAGACATGGAGTTTCCAGAGGTCTGGACGCGGGTGCCAGAGAGTGCCCCGTCTCTGAGAAAGAAGGTCCTTCCTCAGAGGAATGGGCCAGGGAGGGGCTGTCGCGAGGAGTGAGAGTTCTGGGAACCAGGTCCGGTTGGGCCAATAGGGCGCAACTAGCAGGACCTGCTCCTCGTCCTCCCTGACTTTGCACAGGGTCTGTGCCAGTAGGCTCACTGGGGGAAACGCATATTTGCGAAGGCCCCGGGGCCAGCTGTGTGCCAGTGCATCTGTCCCGAGTGTTCCCTCGGACAGGGAGTAAAACAACTGGCAGTGGGAGGTTTCTGGTGAGGCAAACAGGTCTACCTGAGCCTCTCCGAACTCTCTCCAGATCAGCTGGACCACCTGGGGGTGGAGTCGCCACTCTCCTGGCAGCGCAGCTCGTGATAGCTCGTCGGCCACACGGTTGAGCACACCGGGGACATGAATGGCACGAAGCGACCTCAGATGCTTCTGACTCCAGAGGAGGAGATGGCGGGCGAGTTGCGACATGCGACGGGAGCGTAGACCACCTTGACGGTTGATGTACGCAACAGTCGCAGTGTTGTCCGTACGGACCAGTACATGCTTGCCCCGTAGCGGCCCTTTGAGGCGGCTCAGAGCAAGGCGTACTGCCAGCAACTCGAGGCAGTTGATGTGCCAATGCAGATGGGGGCCCGTCCACACCCCTGACACTGCATGCCCGTTGTACGTGGCACCCCAGCCGGTGGCAGAGGCATCTGTGAATACCACAGCATGCCGGGACACCTGCTCCAGGGTCACTCCTGCCCGAAGAAACAAGGGGTCCGACCACGGGCTGAAGGCTTGGCGGCACTCCTGAGTGATTGCCACCCGGAACGTGCCGCGTTGCCACGCCCATCTCGGGACTCGGCCGTGAAGCCAGTGTTGAAGCGGTCTCATATGAAGCAGACCGAGCGGGGTTACTGCCGCTGCGGCCGCCATATGCCCCAGGAGCCTCTGAAAGAATTTCAGTGGAACCGCTGTCCTGCCATTGAACGTATTCAGGCAGTTCAACACCGACTGAGCACGTTCCTCTGTGAGGCGTGCTATCTGTTCGACCGAATCCAACTCCATACCGAGAAAAGAGATCCTCTGCACAGGGGAGAGTTTGCTCTTTTCCCAGTTGACCTGAAGACCCAACTGGCTGAGGTGACTGAGCACCAGATCCCTGTGATCGCACAACTGATCCCGCGACTGAGCTAGAATGAGCCAGTCGTCGAGATAGTTGAGGATGCGAACACCCTGTTCTCTCATGGGAACAAGGGCTCCCTCCACGACTTTCGTGAAGACGCGGGGAGACAGGGCCAGCCCGAAGGGTAGGACTCTGTACTGATATGCTCGACCTTCGAACGCAAAACGCAGGAATGGCCTGTGTCGCGGAAGAATCGAGACATGAAAGTACGCGTCCTTCAGGTCGATCGCTGCAAACCAATCCTGGGGACGGATGCACTCGAAAATGCGTTTCTGCGTGAGCATTTTGAACGGTAGCTTGTGAAGGCTCCGATTCAAAACTCGCAGGTCCAGGATAGGCCGTAACCCACCGCTCTTTTTGGGTACAATGAAGTAGGGACTGTAGAACCCTGACCTCATATCGGCTGGAGGGACCGGCTCTATCGCGTCCTTCGCCAGTAGGACCGCGATCTCCGCACGCAAGACAGGGGCATCGACAGCTTTCACTACAGTGAAGTGGACGCCCCTGAACTTGGGGGGACGCCGGGCGAACTGAATCGCATAGCCGAGCCTGACGGTCCGAATGAGCCAGCGAGACGGACTGGGGAGCGCTAACCAGGCTCCCAGAGACCGTACAAGCGGGATCAAAGGGACCGCAGGCGTACCCGCAGTGGGGCAGCGAGGTGGAACACAGGGACGCTGCCCGGGGGCTCTCTTTGCGAGGCGGCCCGAAGCGGCATCACAGTGTGGTGTGCAACACTTACCTGGTTCCACAGATGGACAGAGGGAGCAGTCGAGGCTTTGGTTGCCCGCTGCTCGCTGCTGTCCGCTGGCGACAGAAGAGGGGGATGAGAGTGGTGAGGTTCTTGCCCTCCCACTGCTCTCCGCGCCCTCTTCGGACCCGGAGATGAAGGAAACTGCTCTTTTGTTGAGAATTTGGGTACCGCTGGCTGTAGGGCCAGCGGCGGAACAGAAACAAAAGGGAACAAAAGATTCTCCACCCGGCCCTCCTCCGGGGGAAGGAGTGGTGCGGTCACCATCTCCCGAAGAGCAGTCCCATCCATCTCCGGGTCGCCCGTCCTAGGGCCTCTTGGATTTGGCCTTGCCACCCTTCCTCTTGGGGGCGGGCTGGACGGGCTGGGCACCCTGACCGCGACCGGCTCCACGGCGCCGCTTAGATGAAGGCTGCTGCTGGGGCGCGGGAGCGGGGGCGGCCGCGGGAGGGCGCCCTCGGCGACGAGCAGCCTGAGGTGCTGCGGGCGGTGGAGGTGCAGCAGCCGACCGCCTCGGCAGGATGTGGCTGATGGCCTCAGACTGCTTCTGTACAGCCGAGAACTGCTGGGCGAAGTTCTCGACCGCGTCGCCGAAGAGGCCGGTCTGGGACACGGGGGAATTAAGAAACCTGACTTTGTCGGTATCCCTCATGTCCGCGAGACACAGCCAGAGATGGCGCTCCTGGACCACTAATGTGGACATCGCACGACCCACTGACCGCGCCGTAACCTTCGTCGCACGAAGCGCGAGGTCCGTCGCGGCACGAAGTTCCTGGAGAACTTGTGGATCATGACCACCCTCGTGCAGGTCCTTCAGTGCCTTGGCCTGATGGACCTGCAGCAACGCCATAGCGTGCAGGGCAGAGGCGGCTTCCCCACAGGCCTGATAAGCCTTGCCGGTAAGATCCGACGAGTACTTACAGGCCCGGGAAGGGAGAGACGGCTCCCCCGCCAGGTGGAGTTAGGGCACAGTTGCATAGCAACGGCCCGTTCCACAGGGGGTATGCGCGTATAACCCTTAGCCGCCCCGCCATCAAGGGTGGTGAGGGAGGAGGACCCACCGACACGGTTTCGGGCAGTAAAAGGTGCCGTCCACGTGCCAGTGAGCTCTTCATGCACCTCCGGGAAGAAAGGAACTGGGGTGGGGGGCTGAGAACCAGCCCTGGCCACCCCGAGAAACCAATCATCCAACCTCGAGGGTTCGGGACACGGTGGAGGATTCCACACGAGCCCAACCCTGTTGGCGGCCCGGGAAAGCATAGCCATCATTTCCGGGTCCGAATCGGGCACAGTTGTCACCCCGAAGGAGGCAGCTGCGCCGAATCATCATCCCCTGAAATATCAGGCTCACCCTCCGATGCAGCGATCGACATTCTATCATCTTGGGGAGCTCCGAAGGATACGGATGGTACACACCTCTGGGGTGGTCCACCACGTTCCCCCGGCAGCTCTACTGGCTGCGGAGTGCAGGAGGGATGAGGGTTCCTAGGGGGTTGGTTCCCCGAAGGAAGCGCGCTCACCGTGATCCTCAGATCACCAGCACCGCTGCCCGAAGCAACCCTCTGAGGAGGATTGGAACGAGGCAGCGGCACCGGGACTCCGCCCCTTTGCAGGAACTGGAGTCTAGATCGCAACTCCGAGACGGTCATCTTCCCACAATGGGTACATGACTCGTCCACAAACGCTGCCTCAGCGTGCTTTAAGCCCAGGCACGTGATACAGCGTTGGTGACCATCCCGCGGTGACAGATAACGACCGCATCCAGAAACACACAAGTAGAACGACATCTTTAAAAAGACGCGAATCTACTTGTGTAAGCTCTTTTAGGGACTGCTCTTTTAAGTGCTGAAGCACGCAGGGGAATGGCCGCTGCAGCACAGACAGGGAAAGTGCAGCCTGTCGTGTGCACTCTCTCTTTGAAGCCGCTCTCTTACCAGCTGTAAAAACAGCCTTTCAGCGCTCAACAGCGCACCGTTTACCAGCCGTGAGAACGGCTCTACTGGAAATGCTGCACAATGAAAGGCAACAAAAAAAAGAAAAAAAAAAGAGAGATCGACCCCGCTGCAGTGCTGTCCGCCGGCACCAACAAAGAACAGTTACAAAAAGGCTCGTCTAATATTACCCACTCCGTAGACACCATAAGGTTCGGCTCCGAAGCGAAAAGCTGAAGATGCAACGCACCTGCTGCTCATTTATACCCGCGCTGCGAGGCGAGCAGCTGATGCATATGATTGCATGCCAATGTGCATTGGCTCGTTGTAGTTACACTCGAAGTAGATTGGCCTCTCTAGCGAGATTCCTATTCGTCGGTCTGTCCGACGTACGTCGAACGTGACCGACTGAATGGGAACCTCTGTTACATTTACTGACTATCCCTGCATTAGATTTAATCAGGACAGAACTTTATGAGATGATGAATAAATGAAGCCTTTATTAAGTGGATCACTTATATTCAAGGATTTCATTAAGTATTCAGTGGGCTGTTGCTAAGCAATACTTCAAAAATGATTCTTGTTGAAGAAAGTCTCTTCAAGAGGTTCAGTTAGAACATTTATAGAACAATTATTTTTCTCAAAAAGACATGCATATCTAAATCATTTGCTGAACTTTCTCATAACAACCTTATGAGAGAATTCTATTCTGAAGGTTACAAATATTTTACTTCATTTGCAGTGCATATTTATTGAAAAACATACTTTAGCACTCAATTTGTTTCCTAAGATGACTGTTGTCTGTTAACAATAGGTCTTTCAGGCGTCGTTCCTTTTATTTCTCGAACATAAAAACCCTCTAGATGGCACTATGCATTTACAGGCACTGCTTTATCGTTTTCCATCTTTCCCATAGAGTTTAGTGTGTCCTTTAAAAAGCAGCTGGGGAGAATGTGTTCATCAGTCGTATTTAATCTGGACCACACTATATATATCATTTAGACTTGCTTTCTATGTGTATGTAGAGCAGTCATGCTGTGCTTTACTTAAAATGAAGCATGTGAAGAACACAGTCGATGTTATGATCCATAATGCAGCACAGGTTTTTGGTCTCTGGTATATGGAAGACTTCATGGGTCTTGTTGGTTCGGAAAACATTTACTCTCTGACATTTGTTCTGTGTTGTTGGTTAGGCATGAGTCAGAATGTTCTTGTTACTGAAGTATGACAACTCTAGAACAGATACTGCGAATGGCTTAGTGTTAAATGGCTGTTCTAATGAGACAAACTGCAAGATATGCCACCTTGGTATGAGATGCAGTTAATGAGACTCTTCTTCTTTGAAGCTATATAGCTTTTGGCAAGATGCTGTGTATTATTAGCTTTTATCCTCAGATGTGAATCAACCCACTCACAATATAACCTGAAAGGCATTGATGGCACTTGTACTATCATGTAAATACTGTTGTTTGTCACATCCCAACTTCAAATCGATTCAAATTGACCACTGAGACATATGTTCTCAGGAAGTGTTGGAGTAACATATTTTCTGTTGCTTTACAGTAAAAGGTGTTACAGTTAAAGATAGGTTAAGAGTTAGCTGCAACGATAATGTTATATATATGGCAGGTTCTGATTTGACCATGATTGCTTGCTCACTTCACTGAACAAACTAAAAAATTCAAAATGGGAATGAACTAGACTGAATGATAAAACACCCTAGCTTTTAAACATAAAAACTTTATGTTTGCACAGGGCCTCAAAATCTAATTTAGTGGATTTATGATTCATATTTATATGCATATATTTGAGTCAAGTAAGCAGATCTGTGCTGGTCAGCTTTCCTTAGGCCTTCCATCTATCTGGAAGATATATCTGGAGCATGTTTGCTGACATTACACAAAATATGACACAGATCAGTTGTAGATAAACACATTTAAAGAGTCTGATGCCCCTTGACATTTCTTGAAGTTTAATGGGAAGAAAACTGTATCTTCATCTCATTATATTGTATACAGTGCTGGGTAGCAAATAATTACATGCAATCTAGATTATGTAATCAGATTCAAAAGTTAAGTACTTGTAATGAGATTATATTACATTTTAAAATACTCGTAATCAGACTACAGTTACTTTTTAATTAATTTCACTTTCAAGTGAAAATTACCCCAAGATTTACTCACCCTCAAGCCACCCTAGGTGTATATGACTATGTTTCTGATGAAGACAATCGGAGAAATATTAATAAATATCCTGACGCATCCGAGCTTTATAATGGAAGTAATGCGCTACCAAACAAGTATGAGCTGAAGAAAGTGTCTCTGTCCACATCCATCCGTCATAAACATATTCCACGTGGCTCCGGAGGGTTAATAAAGGCCTTCTGAAGTGAATTGATGCAAATATCCAGCTTCCGTCAGACCGCCTTCCGTATTCTTCAAAAAGCTTACGCTGTACATCCTACACCTTACCTATTCAACTTACGGAACTGACGTGACGCCAGTTCTGTTTTTTCCGTAATTTGAATATGGAAGGCGGTGGTGGAAGCTGGATATTTTACTTCATAACTTGCAACTTGTAAAAGTTCGGTCAGTAATAAAATTAAAGGTGCAGTAAGTGATTTCTGAGAAATGCTGTTGAAAGTGGATCGGACCGAGCACCAAAACACACTTGTAGCCAATCAGCAGTAAGGGGCATGTCCACTCATTAGGGGGGAGGTTCCTGTGCTGCATAGCGTGTTTGTGAATTTGGGGGTGGAGCTATCAGGATAGGGGTGTGATCCTTTTGGGTAGGGGCGTGTTTGTTTTGGTGAATTCAAATATCAACAGAGTTTCTCAGAAATTGCTTACTACACCTTTAAGTCAATAAGTATAAAAATAATAAATAATACAATTAAGTTCATGGCTTTTTGATGTTGGGTAATGGTCACATGACATGCAGGTAAACAAAAAAAAATGTTTTACCTATTAGTAAATGTTTTATTTTGATTTATAAATTTTAAATTTTTATGATTTAATTACTTAATAGCTTTTCAATAAACTCACAAACCCCTTGCAGTTCCATCATGAACCCCAGTCTGGGAAACTCTGACGTAATGTAATATTTAATGCACTTCATGTTGTTGATAACAAAGAATGGAATATATTTTCTATATTTTTGTATTTTTTATATCAATATGGTACAGGATTATCCTATTCAAATCAATGTAATAAACGAGTTAGGTCAAAAGTAATCTAAAAAGTAGTCTGATTATATACCATATATGTAATGTAATGGATTATGTTAATACAGTACTTGTCATGTAATTTGGAATCAGTAATGGACTACAATTTGTAAGTAATCTACCCAGCACTGATTGTACAAATTAGTAAATGAGTGTCTTAATTTTAGACACACAAATTTATCCTAATAAAAATGAATATTCTGATTGAGCAGCCTGGATATCAAAATATTTACTCACACTAATCAATGTGAAATCAATGTGCTAGGACTCATGTTTTCTGAGTGCTTTCTCAGGACATTTGCATGTAAGTGGACAAAATTCCATTTGGGAGCGCTGATTGATATCCAGTGTGGTTTTGTCCCTGGGTTTAGAAGCAGTTCCAGTGCTGGATCTTGCTTCAGTGCATTTGTGCTTCACTAAATGCTGTAACAATGAATCCCCCAGATATATCAGTAGTCATAAAAACAGTGAGAACCTTATGCTGATATCCTCTCCCACATTCTTCAATCTGGTTTGGGAGTGTGAAGTCTATTAACCGTGGGAAATAAATTACGTGATCATGATCAATAGCTGCGTGTGTTTCAATCCTTGTCTCTTGTCAGTACATACATAAGTCGTTCGACTATCCTCTGCTAACTGGGTGATTCAATCCCTTTTCAATTAAAAAGACCTGCTGTTTTTTCCTACCTGACACAGCAGGGTTCTTAGGACTGCTCGCTCTGATCCGGCTGTCACACAGCAGCCTGGGAAAGGCTTTAGTGCTGCACTGCTGAGAAAAAGCACGGAACAGTAAAAGAGCATTAGAAACTGTGAATGATTTGAAGTCAGGGTCCAAAATAAACTTTATGCCACACCTGCCAATGCAGAGTGAATTGAGGACATTTACTAGTCATAAATATTTCTTACTGAACATTAAAATACATACTTTTAGTCCTTATGACAGACTCTGTCTCTAGGTAAAACTGCACCTGTCACAATATGACTCATTGCAATTTTGTTCCTCATATTTCCATTTTGGTGGCTTAATGCGTAGAATAATCCACATTTGTATTAAGTTCTGGAGAAAAAATAAACTGTAGGCTTAGCTAAACGTCATATTTTCCACCAAGGTAAAAGCGACAGATTTTTTTTTTCTTTAGTAGATGGTTTGATTTGAATTGTCAAATGATCATTGTTATACTTCACTTTATACTACACTTTTATTTACTGTCCAAAAACTTGCTAAATGGTAGAAAAAATGGACTTCAGCAAATTGGACCCTGCATGAAATTAGTGAAAACTAAATTGGAAATAAAAAAAGAAAGATGAAAATTCCTTGTGGCAATTGAAAGAGGCTGTGTTGGGAAGGCGTCTTCAGTGAAGTGCAGTACAGCAGCTCACACTTTTATCCCCCACCCCGCACAGGGATGACCCCCATCTATTAAAAGGCCTTTTTTTCCTCTGGCTGCAGCTACATAACAGAAATGGGCTGCATAAATTATCTGACAGTTCGATTTCCACTTTCTCCAGCCTTTCTCATACAGAGGGAAGCAGTAATTGTGTGGCATCCAATAAGAGCATTTAAGAGTGAGCCGCGTGAGACAGCGTAGCTTTGTCATATTTCTGCTTAAGTCCAGTCCATCATCTCATCATGACAAATGAGTGAGAGTCGGTACTGTTTAACATCTCAATTTGGCCTATTTTTTAGTCTGTGCTCCATTCAACTATGGCCAAAAATGGTTCACACCTGTGATCCATGTATAAAAATGGATAAAAAATGGAGCTGTTTATAGCTTTGAACTAGAGCTGCACGCTTCTGGATCAATTGAGAATCACTATTTTTTTGCTTGCAATAGAAATTGTGATTCTCATAATTCTGGAGAAAAATGTTTATTTCAGTGATTCACAAAACCTGAACATTAGGCTAGTAAACAAAATTGCATGCAGTTTACCAGAGGTTCTGAACAAAATGTTTTTCACTTCAGTTTATTAAAAAAAAAAAAAAAAAAATTGAATCAGTTGAATAAATGATTCAGTGACTCACTATAGGCAGTCACTTATTTGTTCCTAAATAAAGCAGTGTTTTTGAATGACTCGACTGAATGAATGATTCAATAGGCTTTATGCCGAACGTTACATGGACAACAGGAAAACTGGTGTCATTGCATCCGCTTGTCAGAGAAAGTGTTAATGGCAGTACGAACTGATGCCAGTATCTATGGACTTTTAAGGTAATCAGCATTTGATTATTTTTATTCGATTTAAAAATCTAAATGTTAGTGAGAAGAAGAAAAATAAAACACTTTTCAATATCAATCTGCATATGCGATGGACATCAGTTTTGCTCATCAAAAGTGACAGTAAAGACAGTATCACAGTTTTCAACATTATTAATAATAAGAAATGTTTCTTGATTTCTGAAGGATCATGTGACTCTAAAGACTGGAGTAATGATGCTGAAAATTTTCCCCATCACAGAAATATTTTAAAATATACTAAAATAGAAAAGTTATTTTAAAATGTAATAATATTCCACCATTTTACTGTTTTATTGTATTTTTAATCAAATAAATGCAGTCTTGCTGAACATATAGCCTACTGTATATATATATATATATAATTTTTTTTTTTTTTTTTTTAATATCACCGACCCCAAATTAGGAGCTTACCTAAATCATTGTCATTTAAAACTGTGTGGATGTTTGAATCAAGAACACATTTTTTTAACGATTAATTGTCAGTTCTACTTTGAACTGAGCAATGCCATAGAAAAGCATGAAAAAGCAATAGCACAATTTGTGAAAAAAAAAAAAAAAAAAATGGATTGAATGCACCTGAGCTTAGGTTACATAAGGTACATTCAACAACCTAGTAATCAAACAAACAAAAAAATAATAATAAGGAAATTAAAATAAATAAATAAATAAATAAATAAAACATACTTTCCAGACAAACACTATCATTTCCGAGATAATAATCCTAAAACTTGAAATGTGCACATTTTATGGACATTGTTGGATCCTTTTCACAGGAAACGAAGGGACTTCCAACTAGTATCCCTCGCAGCCTGTGATCCAGACTGTGCCATTGTTTCCATAGTGATGAGCTTCCCCCTTATAGGAAGACTTTTCTAACACCCTGTGGTTTATCTATCTGTTCCTAAGCTTGTACACTTGCCACTGAGAACTCCCTCAGAATGAACGTGTGTATGTGTGTGTGTGTGTGTGTGTATGTGTTTGTATATGTGGGTGGAATATGATTTGTCCTGCCAGAGTGTGAAATCAACTTCAACACACACACACATACACACAGGAAAGATACACGCTCTATTCGACGGTCACCATGGAGATGCTGGGTTCCTTTAAAGGGTTGCATTTACATAATGGAAATTGCATCTATCGCTGTCGCCCTGCTGTAATCCATATAAAGTGTTCAAGACTGAAATTAAGCATGACTAATCATGGTTTCTCTCAGTTAGTGGTTACAGTGTGCATGTTTGATCAGGAATTCTCAGAAGTGAATTCAGAACAGTATCTGAAAGTCTGCAAGCTGTGCCGGTATTCATGCAGACTGCATTATAATAACTTCCGCCGAAGTGCTTTTGCTTTTTCAATCTACAAAGACAATTGCGTTATTTATAAAAGCTCACGGTAATTGATGGCAGTATGACATAATTAATACAACTATTATAAAAACACTAAAAAGAAAGAAAACTGTTTTGATTCATAATTCTGATTGGATGTGCCATGTTGAAATGTTTATTCCACTAATTATTATTAATAAATTTAACTGCTTATGAACAGTGCTTTTTGTGTCTACACACAGGTCATTATATAGTCCTTGTGTTAAAATGATTTTCCCACTGCTAGGTGTGTTCTGAAACAAAATGATCTTACTCGATTCATGTTTAATCATTTTTCAAGTTTGTTTCACAGCCTTTGAAACATTCAGCTTTCCCTCTCACTCCATTGAATGTCTGGCTGTTGCTGTTTCTATGGAAACGGCACGTCAATAATGAGCAAACATCAAGTCTCATGTGTTTATTATACTGGACTCTGACTTCGAGCTACTTACAGAACCTTATTAGATGCTGTGACACACCAGTGCACTGAACTCTCTTCATCCAGCCATTTGCAAAATTTCCACATTGCCTTTTTTTTGTCATACGCACCTGCTCTGCATTCAGGCTTTTATTTGTGCCGGAATTCACTGATCGTGTCCTCAAATCAGCTAAAAAAAAACAAAAAAAAAACATTATTTAGACAGTTGGCACCAGTGTTGTACTGTTAACCTAAAACTGTTAAAAGTCATTTTTGTTAATTGAAATAAAGCTGAAACAAAATATAAATATTAGATTTAAATACAAATTTAAATGTAAAAAATTTAAACGAAAATTTGAAATGTTGCCTCGGCAGCTAACTGAAATAAAATATGTTGAAGCAAGTTGAAGTACTAAAATTACTAAGACTAAAATAAAAATAAATTACATCTACAGTAAATATAAATTGATAAAAATGACAAAACCACAAAACAACTAGAGAAATGAAAACTGAAAATATAAAAAATAATTAAACGAGCTAATTGACTATATGCACAGCTACTTCCTGGTTGTCGTTAAGCCAGCTTGGGCATTTCCGGTGAACTGTTAGCTGTTCATTCTGTACTCACTGTACAACGACAGAAAACCATCAGTGGTTGACTTTTTAATGTTGTATTCATATTTTAATGCAGTTATCACATTTACCTAATTTGCCAATAAACCAGTTTTATTGATTGCAATAAAGACGAAGCTATTGGGACGTTTAAGAAATGCCATGTCTGTAATTAGACACACTCATTTTTTTTCCAGCACTTCATCACATCACTTTTAATGTGATGACCACAAACATTATTTGTTCATCCTTCTGAGATTGTCCCCATTTGTAAAACCGAACGATTCAAAATGTAGTAATCCAATATTTGATAGAAAACACTTATTTAAAAATAAAAAAGACATTAACTACCACTATAACCAGCAGATGACGGCAGAGGAGCATGTATTTGCACATATATTAGCCATTTCCTGTAATAGTTTTTCACTCAGTTTCGCTTTTGAATAAATATTAAACATTATAAAATCACTAGGTTTAAAAATACATTTTGTCAAGGTGAAGTATGAAATACTCACAAAATCTCATGAAAAACAATAACTTTTCTTGTGAATGAATTACACAGAAAGTGAGCACCGGCTCCCTTTGTAACCACAGAAGCTGTCAGTCAGTGTAGTGCAAGTTCGATGATTTTGACACACTTGTGAAAACTCACATTTTATTCAATGAATCTAACTAAAGTGCACAATAAATATTTAATTTTGATGCTTTTTTCACACGAAAGTGTGAAAACTGATGGTCGAATTGAAATTAGCCGAGGAGGAACACTGAGGTAGGCCTACGTCTTTATTTATTTATTTTTTATGTCGTCTTACGTTTGAATAACTAAATTAATACTATGCCTGACTATTTAAGTGACTATATTCTGATTATAAACCAAGTATTACACTATTGATACTCAACACACCAGCAAGTGACATTTCACCGGAAGTTTTCCAGCTGGCTTATATTATTGCGGAAGTTCTAAAGAATGCTCCGTGCATATAGTCAATTAAAAATATTAATAAATAGTATATAGAATATAAATAATACTAAAATAATGCTGGTTTACAAATTTAAAATGAATAAATGAACAGAAACTGAACCATTATTAAGCAGTAGAACATTTAAATCGACTTTTTGCTATTATATTACTGGATCATTGATCCAGAGGAGTTATTTTTCTCATAAAGAAGAGAATCTAATTTAAGAATACAGAAAATTGTCTTTCTGGCCATGTTAAATGAGGTACTACATTAATATTTTATAAACTTTTAAAGTTTAATAAAAACATAATGATTTCCACCCAAAAAAAGTTCCTTTGTCCCAAGGAGTCTATTAAATGTGATGTGTGTAATTTTTGTACCACTAGTGTCACCAAATGGAAGTAGGGAAAAAAGGAGAGAGAAGACTTTTTAATTAGGTTTCCTGAAAACTCCCCGTCTGCCATTGGCTGAATACAGAGGAAGCCCCGCCCCAAACTCACACCAATATGGTTGAGCTAGTGTTACTGGTTTATTTCTTCCCTTAATTTTTTATTGAGAAAGGCAAAAATAATTGAGCATCAAAAAATACACGCATCGCTTAAGCATCATTTGTTCATTTCATAGAGAGCATTATATTTTGAACCAGAAAGTCACCATGTTAAAATGTGTTTGAACTTTTACCCCATGTGTTTAAAATCAGATCTTTTAGGTCAGGTCTCGAGGGTCAGGCTTTTGTCTGGTTTACCTCCCCCTATCTTTTTAGCATGCTTCTATCCGGTCTCTGTAAACATGAGGGTTGTCGGGGACTGAGGCTCTCTGTGTTTCCATGGAGCAGCTGCAGGAAGAGACTGTGAGAACCACATCCATCCCACAATGCTCCTCTTAAACCAATGGCAGAAATGTGTCCGCTCAGACATGTCTGCTCAGATAAACTTGCTTTTATACATAGAGACACATACGGACTTAAACACACACAGGACCAGACCGTAACAGTCAGAGCCTATTAAACCTGACCAAAACCAGCCATTTCAGCATTCACATCCTTAGTACATCATGCTGTGAAAAGTGACAGAGTAATGTACTGCCAACCGTAAAAAGAGAACCGCAATTTTGTTTGCTAACAGCACAAACCCTATGAAATGGTTTGGCAAGCAGTGATAAGGTGCCATATGCAATATGTTGCAATGTCAAACACATAAGAGGAGGAGGAACAGTAGAAATTATCATGCTAACAAATCAACGTTTAATTAGACTTACTGTGCACGCTCTTAGTCAATATAAACAAACAAATAAGAAAATGAGTAAACAACAAATTAGAAATGATAATGAGGACTTAAGGGGGAGTTTAATGCTCTTGTATGGCACCTATGCAATTTATCCATGTGTATATAAGTTATTTGTGCCATGTGTGTAATACATTGCACAGTATTGTGCCAATTTTCACTCTAGTTAATATAATTATTTCATCAAAGGTGATTGACACATAACATGGAGGCTGGAAAATGATGTGTCAATAGTGCACTCAATAGTTGTACTTAGTCAGCTTACAAGTCCATCAAGGAACACGTTTTGAAGGAACTTGAATGCAGGTACAGGAAATGGAAGCCCTATAGAACAGAATGTGTCAGACACAAGAAAATAAGGCCAACTAATGAGGACAGCTAAATATACCACTACAGGCGTTCTGCTCTCTCTCTCTCTCTCTCTCTCTCTCTCTCTCTCTCTCTCTCTCTGAAGGTTACCTTGCTTTCATTACACGAGGACACATTTAATATCAGTACTATGATCAGGCCCAGTGAGCCCATATAGAGCTTTATCTGGGGTTTTGACCATCATAATTTTCATAGAAGACATACTTATTTCTGTGCCCAAGGCTAGAGGACAAACATTCGAAAATTCTGTCATTATTTGTTGACCCTCATGTTGTTCTGACCTCATGTTATTTGTTTCTGTGGAGAATGAAAGTAGATTTTTTTTTTTTTTTTTTTTTGAAGAATCATTACGTAACTTGTCGCAAAATACAGCAATGGTTTATAGTGACCAGGTTTGTCAAGCTCCAAAAAAAACAAAAAAAAAACAGCATTAGTAGCTTTTATAATGCTATTTAAGCTGCGTTGTTTATCCTTTTTGGAACTGTACAGACCCTGCGAAGACCTTGGAATGTTATGGGGTGAACAAACCGTTTCTTTAAAAGGGTTAGTTCACCCAAAAATGAAATTTCTGTCATCAATTACTCACCCTCATGTCGTTCCAAACCCATAAGACCTTCGTTCATCTTGAATAAAGTCATTATTTTTGTTTTGTTTTTGCACACAAAAAGTATTCTCGTCACTTCATAACATTAAGGTTGAACCACTGTAGTCATGTGGACTATTTTAACAATTTCTGGACCTTGAATGTGGTAATTGCATTGCTTTCTATGGGGGATTAAAAAAACCTCTTGGATTTCATCAAAATACCTTAATTTGTGTTCCGGAGATGAACAAAGGTCTTACGGATGTGGAACGACATGAGGGTGAGTAATTAATGACAGAAATTTCATTTTTTAGTGTACTAACCCTTTAAGACCTAAAGTTCACACACAAAAAAAGAGACAATACTTGTTCTGTGGCAGAATTACATGAAAAATAATTTCCATCCAAACCAGGGAATCTGTTCTTTCACATGGTATTTTTTGTTAGTTCATTGCCTTTTAGTCTAGCGATTCAAAGATGAAAGGGAATTCAGCATGACACAGAAGTTTTTTTTTCCCTATTGTGAAGTAATTCCAAGTGAAACCACTTTTCAAACAAGAAAAAATGTTGGGCAGTACCTGATTTTGTCCATCAGGAATTGATTGGATGGTTGTGGTTTGCTATTGCTGTGATCCCATGTGTGTGACAGGTTGTCCCTTTTGATTAAAGATTATGAAAGGCACATGAATCATAAAAAAAATAATGATAGGCACGGATAAATCATTTGTAATAAAAATTGCGGTAACACTTTAGTATAGGGAACACATATAAACTATTAACTATGATTTTTCCCCAATAAACTCCTAATTTGCTGCTTATTAATAGTTAGTTAGGTAGTTGTTAAGTTTAGGTATTGGGTAGGATTAAGAATGTAGAATAAGGTCATGCAGAATAAGGCATTAATATGTGCTTAATAAGTACTAATAAATAGCCAATATTCTAGTAATATGCATGGTAATAAGCAACTAGTTAAAAGACCCTAAAATAAAGTGTTACCAATATTGCAATATCCCATAAAAAATAAAAAAAAAAATTCAATTTTGATTTCATGGTGCCTTTAAGAGAAGATAGGGTAACACTTCAATTTAGGGTCCAATTCTCACTATTAAATAGTTGTTTATTAGCTTGTATATTACTAGGATATTTGCTGTTTATTAGTACTTGTAAAGCACATATTAATGCCTTATTCTGCATGACCATATTCTACATCCCTTAATCCTAACAACTACCTTACTAACTATTAATAAGCAGTAATTAGGAGTTTATTGGGGCAAAAGTCATAGTTTATAGTCAGTTAATAATGAGAATTGGACTCTAATCTAAAGTGTGAATAAAGATGGAAATTTGCTGTGAGCAAAGTTTAAAACAGAACGCATACAGATTATACATCATTTAAGACAGATCAGACTTTATTGTGTTTCTTCGATTAAATGTAACAATAATAATGATGAGAAATGAAATAAATAAGCAGAGCTTTGAAGCATTAACTATTAACAACCTGAAGTAATTTATCCACACACTTTACTCGTTGGTGTTGTTTCTGTATGCTAATGACTCTGTGCCATTGAAGAGCAGTCATATGTGACAGTGTCATTAATGGCTTCTTGGGTCTCTCATTTGCTCTCTGTATATGGTGGCAATCTTGCTCTTGATTAAAAGACTTTAATAAGACGTACATCGACTGTTCTTCCACACTTGACTGACTGGGCCATACAAACATTTAAATGAACTCAAGTCTCAAGTTTCTATTCATTACATAGCACATACTGAGATATGGGTTATATAGGGGATTCTTCAATTACAGCCATTTTGAAAACTTGAAATCCTAATAATAATAATAAAATAATAATATTAATAAGTAGGACAGCCATTCTTTGTTAGAAAAAAATGTAAATGTACTGTACATAGCAAATGCATTTAAAATATAATTTTGTAAGTTCTTAGGAAAAATTGCAAGGTAGGACATGTATCTGATTTTAATGTTTTTATACATTTCACTGTAAAAAATTATTTTCATGATTTGTTATTAGAACATTTTTTTTCTTTTGTCAAATCAACTTAGATAATTAATGTGGTTCAGATAACACAATATTTTGAGTTTCTGTTGATTCAACCAATTGTCTTCATTGTATTAACTCAAATTTTTAATTTCAATGAACTCAAAATTTTAAGCCAACCAAGTAACTTACTTTTTTAAGTTAAACCAACAATTCTTTTTTACAGGGGAGGTCTGAATAGTGGACCGATATTGAGAAATTCTGACAAATGTAACACTTTAACACTCTAATTAGGAAACAGTAATAACAGAGCCATAATAAAGAAGTTTAAGGCTATTACAATCTGCCCTTTTCAACTAGAATAATTGCATTTTTTCCCTTTAAATTCATACTAGAGACCAGAACAGTTCCCCTAAAGGAAGAATCACTCAGCATGTATTGAGGTTGACTGCAAGCAATAATTGGCAGCATTGTAAAGAACCAGTTCTATTATTTTATTCAGTATAGCCTGAGGAAAGGCAATTCAAAAGTGCATCTTTATCTGCACTTGACATTCTTTCTCACCTATTTTGTTGTAATATGGCTGGAAAAATGTATTCATGGGGTTGATGTGGTAGATGAAAATATTAAAAGCATATCTTGTGGATGACATTTGCATTGAATATTTATAAAATTTTGCTGTGTATGCTTGCATCAGCATCGGCACATTGGCCAAGATAGCAACCTAATGCGAAATGCCACATTTTGTTGATTCATCAACCATTTACAAGATGACCTGACCTGACCCATCAGATAACCTGGCCTCTTCTTGACCTTTTGCTAGATCAATGTAAATGTTAAAACTGGATAGAGATAAGAAAGTTTCAATGTTCGTAAATGGTTTAACTAATAGTGCTGAGCAACACACTCATTAAGGACAGGTCTAAGAGCAGCTGCTCACTTTTGGTTTATGATCTGTCACACGCCATGCAGCTTTCATTGTATAAAATGTATACATGGAAGTGACAGGCAGAAAGGTGTCTTGGGAAATAGCGACAGTCCGGGTTGGGGGTGGTAACGAAAATAGAGCTGTTGTTGTGGGTGGAGTGGGGGAAGGGACCAAGCAGGAAAAAATTCCAGAGGCTCAGAGCCAGATGGTCATTGATATATAGAGGTGGCCCAGTTACAGTACGTTGTACCATCTTGTGAACATGAGGACACACTGTACTTTAGTAGCTACTTTTCTATCTTGATATATGAGGTGAATTATACTCATGCATGGCATGGGTGCCAGCAACCATTAGTAATATTGTTGCTCTTGCTTACATACTCCTGAGCCTGACCAGACGGCAGGACCAAGATGGCAGTGGTTAGAAAAAAATTGTTAGTACCACTGTCGATATTTTTTTCATGGCTTTTTAATTTACTAATTTAACAACGTGATCAATCATAAAGTCATCATTTGGTCGGCAAGTCTTCATTACTCAAAGGCCCTGAGTTAATTACACTGATTGCAATGCATATTTCATCAATAAATTTGATTATGCCATCCCTCAGTAATAATCTTCATCTCTTGCTTCTGCTGACTTAACATCATATAGGAACAACGAAGTTTACAGTGCTCAGATCTCAAATTTATTTCATCAGCCCATTAGAGAACTTTAAAAATAAGTGGATCCGAATGAGATTTTTATCTGCGCTGGAGGCTTTCAGGTTTTGTTTGCAATAAAATTGTAGATCAGGGTTTTTCATCATGCACCACTTTGGTATATATAGAGAAAGAGAAAAGATGTAATTAAAATAATGTTGCAACATAATAAATAAAATAATTTTTAATTATTGATGTATAGTGTCAGATACCTATGGAAGCTCGTTTTCCGCCACTAAATAAAAAAATAAAAACAGTAATTGCGACTTTTTATCTCAGAATTCTGACTTTTTATCTCGCAATTGCGAGTTTATATCTCTCAATTCTGACTTTTTTTCTTACAATTCTGACTTTGTTTCTCACAATTGCGAGTTATAAAGTCACAATTCTGAGATATAAACTTGCAATTGCGTGATATAAAGTCAGAATTGCGAAATATAAACTCGCAATTGCGTGATATAAAGTCACAATTCTGAGATATAAACTCGCAATTGCATGATATAAAGTCACAATTCTGAGATATAAACTTGCAATTGCGAGAAAAGTCAGAATTGTGAGAAAAAAAGTTCCACACAATTGTGAGTTTATATCTCAGAATTCTGACTTTATATCACGCAATTGCGAGTTTATATCTCGCAATTCTGACTTTATAACTCGCAATTGTGAGAAAAAAAGTCGCAATTACTGTTTTTATTTTTTTATTTAGTGGCGGAAACGGGCTTCCATATATACCTGACGATTATATTGTAATGTTTATTTTATTTTACCTCTTAATACTGCATTGTTTTTTATGGCATTATTTTGAGATCAAACAATAATGAGTCACATTGTTGTAGATGAAAGATTAATACAAATTTACAAATTCTTTTTTTCAAGTCATATTTTACATAATTCTTGAAAACACTTAAATTTATACACTTATAATGATACTTACCCCTCTGGATTTTTTCTAGAAATCTTGAGGAAAGGGGGACGGATTTTTACAAAGAAGATTCTAGAGTTTGTGACTCTCATAACTTATCAGATTCTAATTTATTCTCTTTTTTTCCAGTCTGTTCTCAGTTCTCAAGGGGAGTTTATGCTATTTTTGGATTTTATGACAAGAAGTCAGTGAACACAATAACGTCTTTCTGCGGGACACTTCACGTCTCCTTCATCACACCAAGCTTTCCCCTGGATGGAAATCAGCAGTTTATCATTCAGATGCGACCAGACATCAAAGGTCCTCTCCTGAGTCTCATTGAGTACTACAAATGGGACAAGTTTGCCTACCTGTACGACAGTGACCGAGGTAAAGCGCTGCACTGCATTATTCAACACCATATGAACAATGAGATGCGTGGGTTGAAGAGAAATAATAGATTTACTTTTCAATAGGACTCAATTTGTGTCTTGCCTGTGGGACAGCTTTGTTATTTAACCCAAATCATCACATATGGATGAAGCCATTTCTCTCGATTTTAAAAATAAATATCAGTGAAGTGTCTTGCTGCGTATGTGTTTTTAGGGTTGTCAGTTAAAATGCATGGGGCCCTTGACAACAATCATTGACAATATTTAACAGTACAGATAAGATTACGGCTGTTGTTTTCTGAATAGTCACACATATTTTAAGGATATTAAGGGAGTATAGCCTGTCAAAAGGCATATCTACAATAAAACGCAGTTTGCACCTTGAGCAAGAGTGGCAGGATCCTGTGGGCTACAGTATTATTAAAGGTTCATTTTGTGTTTGTTGGACCCACCGGCCTTTTTTTCTCAGCTTTTCATTCGCCTCAAGCGTGTCTGTCTCTCTCACTCTCCATTTTTTCAGTCTCCCTTTCTGTCTTACTCATTTTCCTGTCACCCTCCCATTTCTATGATGGTTGCGGAGGTTGAGAGCTTTGTGGCACAAATGAGAATGGTTGATGTGTCTCTCTAAGGACCGTGGTGTCATAAATGTCTGTAATGGGGACGTTTTATTAACTGTGAGGTTGCTACTTTTAACTTTCCTGTGATGAAGATCGGTATGCACACAATGTGTCATTTATAATTTATTAAAATTAATTATGTATACATAACCCAATGTTCCCACCAAAAAAAATCCTCTTTGTGTGTGCTTTTGCATGCATGCCTTCGTGACTGTTTGCTTTTGTTGCGGGCTGAATCTGCATTATTTATTTCAGACTTGTGTGGTATGTAAACGTGCGTCAAGGTGCATATTTCATCACCTGTCATACTAATTAGGTCAATCGACGCTGCATTCCCATGGCAACCATTGTGCTGTGTGTGTTATTAACGTTACAGTGTGAGAGCAGCAGCGCAGCGCCTGTGGTCATGATGCATTCCACTGGTGAGATCGTTTTGACATAAATGCAAACTTAACGCCACATCCAGTATTTCACTCCTCCATTTGTGCAAATAATATGGAAGATTGAGGGTACATAATAGAATACGCACTGCATCTTATAGGAATAGGATACTTATATGTTCAGATGATGTACATGCTGTATGTGAAACACAGGGAGAATAAGAGAACATAGAACATCATTTTCAGAGTTTATTAGTTTTAAATCAGTGCAGCATAAACAACACTTCCTCAGACATCGCTTTTGGTCGTGTCTAAACTGAATGTACTCGAAATTACTTGACTGAAATGATGATTTGTGAGTGAGCGGGTTTATAGCGGTACATCTGTGTCTGCGACCATCGTTGCACTTGTGGTGTTCATAGAGGATTTGTTGACTGATAGTTTGAAAAAAGGTGACTATGAATAATAAAGGCTAAGAAAAAGCAATAATAACAAATAAAAGCTAAATGTTTGTTTCTGTATTATTGTAGTTGTTTGTATTTTTAAAGAAAAAAAAGTTAAAATACAAAAACTTGAATCTGGTTTTAAATAATAATCTGCTAATATACACTACCCTTCAAAAGTTTAAAGTTGATAAGATTTGTTAATTTTTTTGTTAATAAAGTCTCTTATGCTCACCAAGGCTGCATTTACTTGATCAAAAAAACATAAAAAAATGTAATATTGTGAAGTATTATTACAATTAACTATTTTATATTAGGGGTGTGCGATATTTATCGTCTACGATAATATCATAATTGTTGTTTTAATGATACGCGAGCTGATATTATCGAGTATATCACTCACTTTGCAAACAAAAACACATCTTGAGAGTCCAAAAACATTCACTGTGTGATGAAGCCTATTTGAATGCAGTTAGAATGCCCCTTTAATTCAAGTTATGAAAGCAAAAAATATCCTTGTATTGTATGAGTTTTTGTTTTTTATATTTATAACATATGATATAGTTAAGTAATATCACACATGAGCGCGATCACAAATATGATATTGATTTATATACAGCAGTTCAACAAGCAAGAAATTAATATTGAGCGAGTTACATTTTAGACACATTATTGTCTGTTTTTTTCTTTTTCGCCAAATAGTTCCAAACAAAGTCAGACCTGAACTGTCTCAGAACAACACTGTAGTGTTTCATTCCTGAATAAATCTGTTTTTGAATGAATCAGTTGAGTCTATGATGAAGATTTATACCATTCATAAAGATTCATAAAGTCACTTGCTTCATTTTTAAAATGAATCAGCATTTTGAATGAATCGTTTGCATGAATGATTCAATGAATCACTCATTAAGACAGGGACTTGCTGCCACCTACTGGCGGTTTTAGTTTTTTTAAATTTATTTATCCATGACAGGCCTAAACCAGCTAAGGTACCAGCACAAAAACACAATCAGCAAAATATCGTTTCATTATCGTTATCGAAAAATCCCCAAAAATATTGAGATATCAATTTTTGTCAATATCGCACACCCCTATTTTATATTTTAATATATTTTCACATGATCCTCCAGAAATCATTCTAATATGCTGATTTGCTGCTCAAGAAACATTTCTGTTGTTATCAGTTTAAAACAGTTGCACTACTTATATATATATATATATATATATATATTCAGGATTTTTTGATGAATAGAAAGTTCAAAAGAACAGTTTTAATCACTTTTAAATAAAAGTAACAGAAATATTTTTCTTTGAAAAAAAAAAAAAAAAAAAACTGACCTCAAACTTTTGAACAGTATTGTAAAAATGACAGTATTTTTTTTTCTTGTCAATAGTCCCAAGTTTTTGGTAAAATCATTTTCACAATCCCTGGAAAATGTGTACTGTAACTATCAAACCGAACGGGAATATGAATTTTAAAAAAAAGTAACTTTGCCTCCTCACTTTATAAGTCTACCACACACCACTGCATTTTCCAATGGCCCAGATACCCTTCAAAGATAGAGGCATACGCACTTGTTGTTGCATTAAATATCTATTGCATTAAATGTTTTAGTAAAGAAATTGCTGATGGGTTAATAAAGAGTTTATTCAAGCTTGATATTGAGCACTTTAGCAGGAAACAAATTCATAATTTATAAGCCCAGAAAGGCTTTTATTTTTAATCCACAAAGCGTGGAAATGAAAGTGACTGGTGGCCAGGGTGGTAGTTGTTGTGCTTATATAAACTGTGTGAAGATTCCAGCTTAGTGTTTCGTTCAGTGTGGTGGATGTAAAGACATGGTGGATTCTTACAGGATGCTGGTTGCTTTCTGCAGGACAGTTGATCTCTTTAAATACTTTTTCATCACCCACCTGACAGAGATGCCAGCATCCCTTTTGTACTCAGTGTTGATGAGCACTGAAGAGACTGCAGCTGAGGGTCATTTTGTCACCCTGCTTGCTGCCCATGTGGATCTGCCGTGGCGCTGTCCGTGGTCCTGGAGTGCATGAGACAAGGGACCCAGAGCGACACTGACAAACACACACATACAACCTCACAAACACTTAGCTAGGTGGTTTGTTGTCATCAGGGACTGATACTTGACAAAAAACAACAACAGCAACAGAAGTTTGTCTGGATTGTGCTTTTCTTTTTTTTTGTTTGATCTTGAAGGAGAATTAAAGACAGTCACTGCTTCCTGTCTCATTGGACTTTATCTTGTTTTAGTGGTTTGCTTTATGTTAAAGTGTCTTATATAATCAATAAAGGATTGGCTGTGCACAAAGACTAATTCTCCCTCACTGTGAGACTCATCCATAACCTCCGCATAATTGGGATGGCTAATTAAATCAGCCTAACACCTCTGACGATCTACAAAGATCCAGCTGCGTAGTGCTTATAGAGAGACAATGAGATTATGTAATATAGTTGACATCACAGTTCAATGAGGGAGACACCATACCGCGAAACAAATAGACTATTGGACCATTATTCATTAAGGTTTCACTCATGTTTATGTAACAAGATTATGAAGCATAAAATAAAATAATAAAAAGAATACAAATACACTACTGTTCAAAAGTTTGGGGTCAAGAGTTTTTTAGTTAATACTTTTAATCAGCAAGGATGCCTTAAACTGATAAAAAGTGACAGTAAAAACATTTATAATATTACAAAAGATTTCTATTTCAAATTAATGCTGTGCTTTTGAACTTTGTATTCATCAAAAAATCCTGAAAAAAATGTATCACTGATTAATATTAAGCAGTTTTCAACACTGATAATAATAAGAAATGTTTCTTGAGCATCAAAATCAGCATATTAATGATTTTTGATGGGTCATGTGACACTGAAGCTTAGAGTAATGGCTGCTGAAAATCCAATCACAAGAATAAATTATATTTTAATATATATATAGAAATAGAAAACCAGTTTTCTGTAAACATAATTATTGTTAATTTTTTATTTATTTTTTGTTGTTGCTTTTTATTTTGCTCAAGTAAGTGTTACAATGAAGCCAGTCAAGCAAACGTGCTCTGTAGATCAGTTTGTCCGTTTAGGGCTGCTGTAGAAACATGCCGGCGCAAAATGGCGATTTAACATGTAAGGGGACCTGCAGTGTATGTAAATAGAAATGGCTCATTCTAAGGTAATAAAAACATAACGGTTCATTATGTAAGGTCTTTATACACCACTGAAAACATAGTTATGTATATTATATTGCATTTCTGTCAATAGATTCTCCTAAAATTTACACATTGCACCTTTAAATAGCTATTACATTTTAAAATACTTTTTTAAAACACATCTATGGTTAAGGAAATAACTAGCAAATCAGGTAAATAAATTACTAATATATATATATATATATATATATACATATATATACATATATACACACATATATATATATATATATATATATATATATATATATATATACATATATATATATACAGTGCTCAGCGTAAATGAGTACACCCCCTTTGAAAAATAACATTTTAAACAATATCTAAATGAACACAAAAACAATTTCCAAAATGTTGACAAGACTAAGTTTTATATAACATCTGTTTAACTTATAACATGAAAGTAAGGTTAATAATATAACTTAGATTACACATTTTTCAGTTTTACTCAAATTAAGGTGATGCAAAAATGAGTACACCCCACAACAAAAACTACTACATCTAGTACTTTGTATGGCCTCCATGATTTTTAATGACAGCACCAAGTCTTCTAGGCATGGAATGAACAAGTTGGCAACATTTTGCAATATCTATCTTTTTCCATTCTTCAGGAATGACCTGTTTTAGACACTGGATGCTGGATGGAGAGTGATGCTTAACTTGTCTCTTCAGAATTCCCCATAGGTGTTCGACTGGGTTCAGATCAGGAGCCACTGAATCACTTTCACCCTGTTCTTCTTCAGACATCCAACAGTGGCCTTAGATGTGTGTTTAGGATCATTGTCATGTTGGAAAAGTGCACAACGACCAAGGGCATGGAGTGATGGTAGCATCTTCTCTTTCAGTATAGAGCAGTACATCTGTGAATTCATGATGCCATCAATGAAATGCAGCTCCCTGACAAAAGCAGCGCTCATGCAGCCCCACATAAGGACACTGCCACCACCATGCATTTTTCTTTGTATTCCTCACCTTTGTGACGCCATACAGTTTTGAAGCCATCAGTTCCAAAAACATTTATCTTGGTCTCATCACTCCAGAGTATAGAGTCCCAGTAGTCTTCATCTTTGTCAGCATGGGCCCTAGCAAACTCTAGGCAGGCTTTTTTGTGCCTGGGCTTTAGGAGAGGCTTCTTTCGTGTACGGCACCCATGCATGCCATTCCTCTGCAGTGTACGCCGTATTGTGTCACGGGAAATAGTCACCCCAGTCTGGCTTTCTACTTCTTTAGATAACTGCAGTGAACTTGCATGCCAATTTTCTTCAACCCTTCTCATCAGAAGACGCTCCTGTCGAGGTGTTAACTTCCGTGGACGACCTGGACGTCTCTGTGAGATGGTTGCAGTTCCATCTTTTTTAAATTTTTGTACCACTTTTGCTACAGTATTCTGACTGATAAGTAAAGCTTTGCTTATCTTCTTGTAGCCTTCACCTTTCTGGTGTAAAGAAATTGTTTTCTTTCTCAGGTCTTGTGACATTTCTCTTCCATGCGGTGCCATTGCTGACAGCATGAAATGGGAAGGGGTTTTAACACCCTTTTATAGTCAACTGTCTGCTGGACACCTGTGTAATGAATAATTAGACTCACCTGTGGTTGAATTCTTGTTCAATTAGACATCTGTAGTCTAAAATTTAGCTTTGCTCCAGAGACTTTCAGTGGGGTGTACTCATTTTTGCATCACCCTAATTTGAGTAAAACTGAAAATGTTGTTCTCTAAGTTATATTATTAACCTTACTTTCATGTTATAAGTTAAACAGATGTTATATAAAACATAGTCTTGTCAACATTTTGGAAATTGTTTTTGTGTTCATTGAGATATTGTTTAAAATGTTACTTTTCAAAGGGGGTGTACTCATTTACGCTGAGCACTGTATTTTTTTTAAATGCATCACCTTAAAGGGTTAGTTCACCCAAAAATGTTCACCCAATTAAATTTTGTTTAAAAAACACCTTCATGTCGTCCCAGATCCTTAAGACCTTCGTTCATCTTCGGAACACAAATTAAGATATTTTTGTTGATCCGAGGGTTTCTGAAGCACACATAGGCAGCAACGTCACTGCACCTTTTGAGGTCCAGAAAGCTATTAAAGACATTGTTAAAATAGTCCATGTGACTAAAATGGTTCAACCTTAATGTTATGAAGCGACAAGAATACTTTTTGTGCGCAAAAACAAAACAAAAATCACAACTTTATTTAACAATTTGAACTGTTGTCATACGCAGTTGATGTAGTGAACGCAGTTCAGCGCTTCCGTGTTTATGTCCGAACGCGGCTCAGTATTGGCCGATTCTTTTTACATGTGGAGTACGACGCATGCGTGTGTAGAACACGGAAGCGCTGGACTGCATTCACTGCGTAATTTGTGTTCCGAAGATGAACATAGGTCTTACGGGTTTGGGACGACATGAGGGTGAGTAATTAATGACAGAAATTTCATTTTTGGGTGAACTAACCCCCTTTAACATTGTCTTGATGTTGGAGTCACAAAGGCACTTTTAAGTCTGTAATTTGCCTGCATGTCAATGGCTAAATATTCGGTTTCTGTGTCCCCATCAGGCATTCCTAGTTTCAGAAGTGATTTTTGGAGTGTGCTGGAACAATAATGAACAAAAGTGCTATCATCTCATTTGCTTCTTAGTCTTTAAGTGACCCACATCAGGATTTCCTAGATTTAGAAGTGATTTTGGAGTGTGCTGGAGTAACAATGCATTTCAATGCTATCATCTCATTTGTTAGCGCTAATGGCCCTTACTAACGAGTTTTTAATCACTTATCTCCAAGAATAGCTGTAAGCCTTGATCCTCATGTCTCCTAGACACACATTTAACAAAGGTTAAACATGGGAGCCCACTGTGCCTTGCACTCCCTGAGAGTTTACCCATGATTAATTCAGTAGGTCAAACCACTTCACATACACAGTTTTATATTCTTAAAAATCAAATACACATATCTAGCATACAAACACTCACTCATATTAACGTATTTATTTATAAACAAGTGCTGTAGCTGTTATGCCGTCACGCTTAATTGATTGTTTTAGTTGTTTACCTCCTCTGTGACTGACAGAAATCAAAATGCCAATTTTAGAGTCTTATTATCTGTATCAAATCCTCCATGGAGTATTATTAATAATGTAACTGGCAACTCTGAATGGTTTGAAGCACTGTTAAGCATGGAAAGAAATGGAAAAAAAGACAATTATCATATCATGTATAACCCCTGGATTGCTGTTTGCCATGAATGTTGCAAAAACAGTCCTCTCCCACTCTCTTGTAGAGAAAGAATTTATTGTTAAGTCACTTATAAAAACATTTATAAAGGGCCTAATTTGATCTTTTAGCTTTGGAAGTCATTATTATATAACCTAATTTGTTCCTTTTCCTCATAATCAGGACTTACCACACTCCAAGTTGTGCTGGACACAGCAGCAGAGAAGAAATGGCAGGTGACCGCCATCAATGTGGGCAACATGAAGGATGAGAGAAAGGATGAAGCATATCGCTCGCTCTTTCAGGACCTAGAAACCAAGAAGGAGCGGAGGGTCATCCTTGACTGTGAGCAGGACAAAGTTAAAGACATCATGGAGCAGGTATAGACATAAAAACATGTACTAAATAGTATTTATGTAATATACATTTTGACACTTTCAGCTCACAAACCTGCAATATGTTGTTCACTAGAAACAACCAAACTGACCAGGCGTAATATGTGCTGGTTTAGCCGCTTATCTATTTAGAAAAGTCTTATTCCCTCTTAGCAGCAATGCAATAATTGATCAAAAGTGACAGCAAAGACATTTACAATGTTACAAAAGATTTTTATTTCAAATAAATGCTGTTATTTTGAACTTTAATATTATTATTCAAGAATCCTGAATAAGTATCATGGGTTTCAACAAAAATATTAAGCAGCACAACATTGATAATAATCAGAAATGTTTCTTAAGGAGCAAATCAGCATATTAGAATGATTTCTGAAGGATCACATGACACTGAAGACTGAGGTAATGATGCTGAAAATTCAGCTTTGCCATCACAGGAATAAAATACATTTTAAATATATATTGTAGAAAACAGTTTTGTAATAATATTTCACAATATTACTGTTTTTACTGTAAGTATGATCAAATAAATGCAGCCTTGGTGAGCATAAGAAAACAAAACATTAAAAAATCTCACCAACCTCAAACTTTTAAACGGTAGAACATTTACAGAAAAAGAAAGTGACAATCCAAAAGAAATGTTTGTCTTTATATAAATCTCAAATTTACATAATAATTATAAAAGTAAAAATTAAAGCAACTAAGGACTTACCATATGAATAATTAATTAGACTGCACAAACAAATATCGTTAGGCGGGCAGAAAAGTCCTCATGAGATGGGTTTTTCATTCACACTCGCTGCACCCTCAGGGAAGAGCTATTGATTTGTATTTAAGGCCTGCAGAAGTGTGTTTAACCAACCGCCAGAATCAATGCAACTGATCTTGGCTCTATAATATAGCTTTATCTACACACACACTTGCACACACAAGTACCTTGCCCTTAGAACACACAAACTTCTGACGCTGCTTTTATTGTAGTCCATCTGTTTGATGGGCAGTGTGGAGCAGTACACATTCTCTTGTCATGTCTTAAATATGTATATAAAACGGTTAGTTCCTGTCCTTGATTCTGATTGGTCAATAGCTGTGTTTTATTCACGATAAAACACGGCTATGACTGCTTCACCCAACGGTTCTGTGTATCACTACACAACACCCTTAGCAACCACTCTTAGCAACGTAAACTGTATGTTCTCAATTGATATTGTTCATTGAAGCTTACTGTATTATGTAGAAGAGTATTGTGAGAAAGAGATCGATTGAGCGAGTTTATTACCTGCATTCAGATTTTGCATTTTCCTTCAGGTCACTCCAATGTTCATAATAAAAAATCTGTTTAAATGTCCGATGTATTATCTTGTCCTTTTAACAGTTAAGGGGTTTTCCCATGACTGACAGTGCTAGTCAAAGCATTTATCAGTTGCGTCTTGTTCCGTGTTCACAACAATTCAGTCTTTTCAATGTAAAAGTCTTCGCTACTGACTGACACACTCATAAAGACAGTCTTTGCCGCCATCTAATGGCGTAATAATGTAACTTCTGTTGCTGTTCACAGTCAGGGACTATTTTTTCCGGCGGAAGGAAGGCTTTTAGTGATTTTACTTCATGAAAGTTGCATTGATACATATTTTTGGCTTTAATATTTGTACTGTGTGGTAACCGTTTTATAAAACGCTTCGCATCGTGCCTAACAACGCCCTTCAGTCGTGACTTATTCACGATACAGCACAGCCTCTCGTACCTTATTGCTTACTTATAATGGCTAAGATGTTAAGTGTAGTTTTATTTTGTTTATCTTTATTTTATTAATTTGATGAGTTTCATTATTCTCTTTGCAGGTGATAACTATTGGCAGGCATGTGAAGGGATATCACTACATCATAGCAAACCTGGTAAATGATCTGAAATGTAACACTAACAAAGAAAAACATATGACTTTGTGAAAATGTAACGAGCAAAAATGCTGAGAAAAACATGTCATGTTTTCAGGGGTTTGTGGATGGAGATCTTTCAAAAATCCAATATGGTGGAGCCAATGTATCAGGCTTTCAGATTGTGGATTTCGATGACCCCCTGGTGTCCAAATTTGACCAGCGCTGGGAAGCTCTGGAGGAAAAAGAATATCCTGGAGCAGACAGCAAAATACGGGTGAGATTTCCATCCATTTTTATTCTTTTTCAGGCAGCTTTAATAAATGTGATTAAAAGAGATGTTCAGGTAATTGCTACATGAACATAAAATGTCTTCATTTAAATGCCTGTATTGTTCAGGCCATTTGCAAGACAAGCGTGTTAGTCATTTTCTACTAGCAGATCAAATGTGGTCTCGTCTGTCTTCTCACCAATTTACAAAGACTAAGTAGGTGTTTAATTTCCTGGGACTGAAATCAAGTGTTTCATTCTTACATTACTAATGAATCCTGAATATGCGCCATTCAGAACCAAGAATGCCTTTTAAATTCCTGTTCATTCCTGAATTTGAATTGAACCTACATTAAGGTAACAAACAGAATGCTGTATATGAATTTATGTGAGTAGAATTCAAATTTAATGAAATTCAAATATACCTGCTGTTATTCTTTCAGAGACGGCTTCACCAAATAAATGATTAAATATAAGTATATGGCTTCCCTATATGTGTTATTCATATTATATTATATTATATTTAGTGCTTTCAATCGATTAAAACAATTAACTAGATTAATCACACATTTTTTCTGTGATTAATCGCGATTAATTGCGATTAAATCACTTACGTTTTTATACATTTTTCATATATTTTATAATGTAATAATTTCACAGTTAATCTCCAAATTAATGTAGAAACAACATAAAGACAGTATATTTTAAATACTTGTTTAATGAATGAAGGCCAGTATCACTGATACTAATACAGCTACTGATGTCTCGATGAAATTGATTTTTTCCCCCAATTTTAAACAATAATTATAGCCATTCAACATTGCAGTGTAATTGAAAGCAATCAATTTTTTTAACATTTATTAGGCTTCAAAAAATATAACAACTTTTAATTTAAGTGAACTTAAAACAATCCAGTTGAATAAAGTTATCAAACAGTCTGCACTGCATAAGGTAAAGCCTAAATTAAATATAGATTAATGCTTATTAAAGCTACAAAAGTACTTTAGTCAAGCGCAGTGAGTAATTTTCTCTGTTACTTTTGTTCTTTGATTATATTGGCTGCTGTCACTTTAAGATCTACCACTGCACATGAAGCGGATCTCACGCGCATCCCACTTTCTCACAACTCTTTACTTTTGTTTAAGACAAGGCTGCTTTTATGAGGATACTCAACAAAACAGACATTTTTGGCATTATTGTGTGTTATTGTTCGTTCAAGCGTGAAAGAGAACTCGATTTCTCTTTTGGTGTGCTTGAATGGTTTAAAAGCATTTGCATGAATAAGAGCGTGATCATATATTGTAATGCTAGCCAAAGGATGACAGAAAAAACAGATGTTGCGTTAATTGCGTTAATCACATGCATTAACGTGTTAACGTTGACAGCACTTTATTATATTATATTATATTATATTATATTATATTATTTAAATTCTCCTCATTTTTATGAATGGTGACAATAATTCTGTACCACACATTACATTTTGAATTGCTATACCTCCTACCAGTATTTTTCAGATCTTTTTTCCTGATAACTAACCCACCAGCATTTCTCTCTCTCTATATCCAGTACACTTCAGCACTGACATACGACGCAGTTCAGGTGATGACTGAGGCCTTCCGCTACCTGCACAAACAGCGAATTGACATCTCCCGTAGAGCTAACAACGGAGACTGCCTGGCTAATCCAGCTGTACCATGGGCACAGGGGGTTGAGATAGAGCGTGCCCTAAAACAGGTGACAAGTCCCATGTCTATATATATATATATATATATATAATTCTAATTGATTTAATTGTCCTGACCACTATATAAAATGCTTCTTTTTCACATCCTTTTTATGCAGGTGAGAGTTGATGGTCTCACTGGTAACATTCAGTTTGACCAGTATGGAAAGAGGGTGAATTACACCGTCAATGTCATGGAACTGAAAAGCAATGGACCAGTTAAGGTAAGACTCTTAATGTATGGAAAGGAAAGCATCATTTATCATTTTACATTATAAGTTACTACATATGTCACATAAGTCATAAGTTACCCGCAAATGCCTCTCTTTTTCAGATTGGCTATTGGAATGAAGTTGATAAAATGGTTGTGACAAAGTCTGATCTCTTCCCAAATGATACAATGGGGCTGGAAAACAAGACTGTGATCGTCACCACCATTCTAGTAGGTTTCACTTGTGGTTTTCCATGCTATTATGCTGTTCTGTACTGTAGTAAATGTACACAGCTCTTTGACAAAGTGTGCCTTTCTTTCGTTTTCAGGAAGCACCATATGTAATGCTGAAGAAGAATGCTGACCTTTTTATGGATAATGAAAGATATGAGGGGTACTGTGTGGACTTGGCAGCTGAAATAGCAAAGCACTGTGGATTTAAATATCAGCTGAAAATAGTGGGAGATGGCAAATATGGAGCTAGAGATGCAGAGACGAAGATCTGGAATGGAATGGTTGGAGAGTTAGTTTATGGGGTAAGATTTATTTATTAAACTTTTAAAGTTGGACAAATTGATAAGTAGCTGCTGCTAGTCTGAAAAGTAGTCTTAACCATTAGCATAAACATTTTTCTTTGATCAGTACATTTTTCAGTTCAAACAATAGGTCGAGAAGTGAAAAAAATAAATCTCTTTCATTTTAGAAAGCTGACATAGCAGTGGCTCCATTGACTATCACTTTAGTCAGAGAAGAAGTCATCGACTTCTCAAAGCCATTCATGAGTTTGGGCATCTCCATCATGATCAAGAAGCCTCAGAAGTCCAAGCCTGGTGTCTTCTCATTCCTGGACCCTCTGGCCTATGAGATCTGGATGTGTATCGTGTTTGCCTACATCGGGGTGAGCGTGGTGCTTTTCCTGGTCAGTCGTTTCAGTCCATATGAGTGGCACACAGAGGAATATGAGGACGGCCAGATCCAGACCAACGAGTCAACCAATGAGTTTGGGATTTTCAACAGCCTTTGGTTCTCTCTTGGAGCTTTTATGAGACAAGGCTGTGATATTTCACCAAGGTTTGTTCTTGACCTATAAGTTCTTTATATTTCTACATGCAATTCTTCAAGAAATGCTGGTTTTATAACGCTAAATGCATTTTTGTATGAAAAGCGATCGCTTACTTAGTCATTGATTGTCTTGGTTGAAAGATATTATTGATTTAATATATATTATTAGCAGTGTTGGGGGTAACGCATTACAAGTAACGCAAGTTAAGTAATAAGATTACCCCCCCCCCCCAAGAAATGCAATTAGTTACTTTTTTAGGAAGTAACACAATATTGTAACTTTCCCCAACACTGACTATTAGTTACATCTATACTGAAATAAATATACTACATTTAAATAAGATAAAACATTATATATTTAGATGTTAATTATTCATTATGCATGATAGACTCATCTAAGCAGGCGAAGCAAATTCTGCCTAGCAGCTATTTTCACAAATACCTTAAAATCATTAGTGAAGCTTCTGTTCAGACTTCATGTTGACTTCAAAATCTGCGGTTTCAAAAATACAATGGAGTTGCTTGTTATGGAAAATATGTCAAATTTGCTAAATATTGTTATATGGTTGAGTTTAACATTGAACACAGTTTGATTTCAATGTAGCTGAGAATACATTTTTTTAACTGTGATCCTGCTGTCATGTCTAATGAATTTCATTGGACATTTTTCATCAGGTCTCTTTCTGGCCGCATCGTTGGAGGAGTCTGGTGGTTTTTCACCCTGATCATAATTTCATCCTACACAGCTAACTTGGCTGCCTTCCTAACAGTGGAAAGGATGGTGTCTCCAATTGAGAGTGCAGAGGACTTAGCAAAGCAAACAGAGATTGCTTATGGAACTTTAGATTCTGGTTCAACAAAAGAGTTTTTCAGGGTAAGACACCTATTTTCTCTATATCCATTTAATCCATATGCCTACTTTTTCTTTACTTTTGTATTTGAAATTTGTTTTTTAATATAGTAATTGATTACAGTTTTAAACAGGGCTGATGAAATAGCACAATTTTTAAGTGAGAGTTTATCAGGCTAAGATAAAATGCAAAGCTAAATACTAAATTGCTGTAGTTACAGTAAACTGAAAATATTTGTTTGGCATGGCCATTGTTAGACATTTTAGTTACACTTTACAGTAAGGTTCTATTTGTTAACATTAGATAACTACATTAGTTATGAACAAACAATTAAAAATAGTTCTAAAGCATGTATTAATGAACATTTCCTAATAAATTCTCAAAATCAAAAATATTTTTTAATGCACCTAAGCAGACATGAACTAACAGATGTATTTCGATTTCTGAGAAACGCTGTTGATAAACAAACACGCCCCTACCCAAAAGGATCACACCCCTATCTTGATAGCTCCGCCCCCAAATTCACAAACACGCTATGCAACGCAGGCACCTCCCCCCTAATGAGTGTATACGCTCCTTACTGCTGATTGGCTACAAGTGTGTTTTGGTGCTTGGTCCGATTTCTCAGAAATCTCTTACTCCACCTTTAATTTCCATTAACAAAAATTAATAAATACTGTAACAAATGAATTGCTTATTGTTGGTTAATTTTAGTTAACCAATGGGACCTTATTGTTAAGTTTTCTTAGTTTCTTCTAATCTTTTTTTCTCCAGCGTTCCAAAATTGCTCTTTTTGACAAAATGTGGACATACATGAAAAGTGCGGAGCCCTCAGTATTTGTAAAGACGACAGCAGAAGGTGTTATGCGGGTGAGGAAGTCCAAGGGGAAGTACGCATACCTGCTGGAGTCCACCATGAACGAGTACATCGAGCAGCGCAAACCCTGTGACACTATGAAGGTCGGAGGGAACCTGGACTCCAAAGGCTACGGCATCGCCACCCCCAAAGGATCCTCATTAAGGTGGGTGGAATAGTATAACAATGTGTCCAATGTTGTTATAGTATCCCACCTACCCTGATGTAGCTGTGCTCATGTGTCCTGGTTTGTATAAAAAAGATAGACGTAGTAGCTGGATACATTAGAGCCAAATAAATAAAATATTAATAATCTATTTTTTTTAAAAAAAAAGAAAGAAAGAAAGAAAGAAAGAAAATATTTATCTTGAAGTTTTTTTTATACAGATTTAAAAAAAAATAATTTTTACTTCATTATATCTTACAGATATGAATACCTCATTATTTTATAAATATATATATTTAAATACATCCATATTTTATATCTTAAGGATATACATTATATTAGTGCATTTTTTTCATGCTTTGAATTCAAGTTTAACCGAATGCTAATCTATAGATTTATATATTTGAGATTTAGTCTTTTTCAAGTGTTGTGTCTCGGTTTTTGTCTTTTAAATGTTTTAAGGTTTTGCCTAATATCCTCTCCTATCATGTCTCTCATCTCTCTATATTCATTAATTATTGCTGTCTTTGCTTATTTCTAATAATGTAATGATTTCTGAAATGTTTTTACCAAACCCTTGCAGTACACATTTTTCGTTAAAGAACATTAACAAAGATGTGCTTTGAACTTCCAATTTGGCAAACAAACAAAATTTAGCCATATTCATGTAACAGGTGGCACTGCTTGGGTTTACCTATGTAAATGTATTTGAAGATATGCTGACATTTGATTGAACTGTATTTCATAATGCCATCTCTCAGCCTTATTAGAGACAGTCTTCATTTAGTGGGATTCAATTTCTCCTCCTCCTGTGAACAGCAACCAATCTGGACAGATTTAAGGATTGGGTGGGTGGGCCTTAGGAGAAGATTGAATTATGTATGATGAAGATTTAACCAGCTTTTATTGCTGTTCTGCTGTCCTTCTTCTAGTAATGTTACTTGCAGGCCACTGCTATTAGTTATGGATGTGAGTACTGCGTTAAGCGTCTCTTTTCACGGCACTCTGAGCCACCTTCATAAGTTAAACTCACCTAAAGTACATTTAATTGATGACATTAGCTGATTAGACTTTTGTTTTCTAACAGTTTGATATTTTGAAAGGGAGGAGATATGATTTCTTCTTACTTGTTAAAATGCTGAAAACAGAGAAAAGCAATCGCCAGGTTTGAAAGAGGACCATTGACAATTGCTAAGTTGGCTCACCCTGTCTTACAAGTTATGTTTTATCGTTTCAAGAAATGCGGTTAACCTCGCAGTACTAAAACTGAATGAACAAGGCCTGTTGGACAAATTGAAAAACAAATGGTGGTACGACAAGGGAGAGTGCGGCAGCGGGGGAGGTGATTCCAAGGTCAGCCCCAGAGAGCAAAGTGATGGGTAACTCAATGCAACACTCAAGTAAGCAGCAAAACCACACAGGAACCAAAAGTCCAAAGGCGGACATTTTCTACAACACTGACGGGTTAAGCATTGCCAACCATTGCTAGAGGACACACACATAAACAAAAATACCCATTGTTATTCCGATTGGTTATTGTGTGCAGTACACATCGCTGTTGTCCTTGCTGCTTACTTCAGGCGATACGTTAATGCACATTTGGCTCTGCAAAACTTGCATTTGCTTAGGCCAAATGGCGCATCAACGTCATAATCGCTATGGCAATAAAGAAAAGAGGAGAGAAAAGGTGAAATCTAAGAGAAAGTTGAATGTAATAATAACATAAAATAACATTGATAATGTTATTTATGTTATTTCCCACGTGAAGAACGCCAGTAAACCTTGCAGTATTGAAACTCAGTGAGCAAGGCACCTTAGACAAGCTGAAAAACAAATGGTGGTACGATAAAGGTGAATGTGGAGCCAAGGACTCTGGAAGTAAGGTTAGTCGCTGCAGGTTCTATGTGATCAAGCACATTTTTGATTAGTGGGAATTACCCATATTTTAATATTAATGACTAAAAAAAAAAAAAAAACTATTTTAGACAGACAATGCACAGACAAGCATGAGATGCCTTGGTGAGATTCTTTGACTAATGCCTGCAGAGCTACTAATATCTGGTACCATCCACTGAGAATTAAAAAGTAATGCATGCCACTTCAGTCATATGCACCTTTTGTAATATCTGTAACATAATCAGTGGTCTCCTTCCAGCTTCTCAATCTGAGAATCACAGATCCTGCTATTACTTGCAGGCCTGAGCTGTGCCAAGTTTAGAATAGCAGTTCTCAGACATTCATATCCAGCACATACAACGAAAGACTTCAAATTGTTCCAGTACGAACATGATTTCTCTCAGGTCATTTGTAGGACCATCTACAAGGGTGTCCAAGATCCTTAAATGTCTTTGTTTCATAGTGTGTTAAGCTGTTTGGTTGTGTTTTGTCAATTGTTGTATTGTCTTAGTGTGCTTTATTTGGATGCTTATTGAAATATTTATATGTACGTTATGTGAAACCTGATACATCATGCTTTGTCATGTTTGCACTTTTATAATACAACAAAAATGGGTATATAAAACAATACACTCTCTGCATCAAGGCATAGGTTGTTTTCATAGCCATATAGTCAAAGTATATCTCAGCTTCAGGGTTGAAACCACCATAGGTTATATTTAGATTAATGGTTGATCAATATTGGTGTATGTAGTTCTTAAAATTTCACCTTTGGAACCCCAATTTATTGCTATTATTGGACAAACTGTAAAAAAATGTGCTTCACGTGGTAACATCGAAATTAACAGGTTTTAAGTCAAAAATATTATTTAATATGATTGAATATCTGCAAACGGTTACACAAACAAACTCAATTATTATTATTTAATAATATATAAAAAGGTTAAATTGTTAAAGCTGCAGTCCGTAACTTTTTTTGGTTAAAAATTATGCAAAATCAATTATTGAGCAAGTACATAACCAGCCAGTGTATCTCCTTACCTTAGCCCGATTCACAACGGTAAGCTTGTAATAACGTTTTCTAATTCGGGTGGTACTGTTGAGTTTCCGCGGGAAATTCGAGCACGCCGCCGTTCATCTTTGCATCATTACGTCACGTCTGTTTACATAAAGAAGGAGTCCCAGCTAGTAAGTGTGAGGATGTTACAGGTGGCGGATCATTTATAGCCTTCTCACAGCAGCTGGAATAATTAAACTTATTATTTTGATGGCAGATTGTATGGAATGACAAATGGGCAATTAGAGATTAGACTGTACATAAACAGTCTAAGTTGTTACTTGCTTGTTCAGATGACATTCTCTGGTGAAAATTCTTATTTTGGTCATATTTCCAAGACTACAATCTGTGATTCCGAAGTACAGTATCCACACCGGTGCGGTGACTCCTCAAAACATTAGATTCATCCGCGCTGAGGAGCCGTGTCGATGCACAACCCACGTAAAGATGATAATTCCGCAAATAACTGCAGTTGCAGGTTTCGAACAGAGATGGCGACAAAGAGGCAAAACTTACGGACTGCAGAATGTCTTTAATTATTTGATTACATTTTAAAATCCAAGGTTAAAAGAGGTAGATGGATCCTTAAGGTAACAATTGCACATTATCGCTTTTTACAGTGCAAAAAAAGAAACAAACTTTCACAAAAGTAAGCTCTGTATCTGTCTATGTGTTGTGTGTTTTATGCGTGGTCATTCTGTGCACAGTACAGTACACTAATATTTGGAAAGAATATCTGACAGCCCCTATCCCCCAAAGATCTTTTTGTAGGTGTGTATATGTGTGTTGATCTCCTGCCTTTTATCCACAATGCCTGTCATCTGCTTCCCTGTGTCTAATGCTATGCCTTCCATTCAGATGCCTCTCTTGAGCATCCCTTTAAATGGTCCTGTAGGCTTTCTTACACAAGCATAATTCTCATCACAGCTAAGCATAGCACATTAACCCCTGCTATAACTGTGAATTCAACAAAGAAATAATATTTACTACAGCCATTAGCATGTGGGAATGTAAGAACTGTAACCACATTGTTGGTTTTGTATGTAACTTTCAAACGAATGTTAAAGGCTTTAGTAAATCCATCCCATTTAAGCAGAATTGTTGAATGCCCCCATCGCATCGCTTCAAGGGCACATTAACCAGTAGCGCATTCTACTTAGCACAGTTGTTGTTTTAACATTACTGTCCTGAGCTGTGCATTTGTATCCACATAGACGTAAAACTGCCACTTAAATATTCTGTTATTTATGCATATGAATGCTTATTACAGATATCCCGAGCTTTCCCTGACCGCTGACCCGTGTCTCATGTGCATTTACAGGAGAAGACCAGCGCTCTCAGCCTGAGCAATGTGGCTGGGGTCTTCTACATCCTAGTGGGCGGCCTGGGCTTGGCCATGCTGGTGGCCTTGGTCGAGTTCTGTTACAAGTCCCGAGCCGAGGCCAAGCGCATGAAGGTGGCAAAGAATGCACAGAATATTAATCCCACTTCCTCGCAGAATTCACAGAATTTTGCCACTTATAAGGAAGGGTACAACGTATATGGGATCGAAAGTGTAAAAATTTAAGGGGGTAGGATACGCGGCCGTCATTCCAATCTGTCCCCGTGCACGCTTCTTTTGGCTTCCATCTGTTCCATTCCCTGAATGTTCTATTGAATGAGGAGGTTTGGACCGTAAACTGGATCGTATGTACTGGTGTTCCTAGTGGGAAAAAAAAACTTGACTTCTCCCCATCTACTGCACACATATTGGAGAGAAAAGTTTTTTGTAGATCCCGTGTGATTTTGTTCTGTCAACGCCATTGTCATGTATGACTGTTTTTGTTGTTGTATCGCCCATCTCCCTCATTCCCTGCTTGCGATATGATTTTCTGAATGGTGTTTGCTCGTAACTTTGCTCCTCAATTTTCAATGTTTCTCCACCACATCAAATTCACATCTGCATTTTCAACTAAACATTTTAAAAATAAGACTGAAGCCCTTTTGTGGGATGCGCTCTAACTTTCTGCCCTCTCTCTGTTTGGTGTGTGTGTGCGTGGATGTTTGTTTCTCCGTTTGCGTCTATGTGTGTGTGTTCCAGGTGACCTTTTCGGACGCTATGAGGAGCAAAGCGAGGCTGTCTATAACTGGAAGTACTGGCGAGAATGGACGTGTGATGAGTCCTGAGTTCCCCAAAGCAGTACATGCGGTGCCCTTTGTTAGACCTGGTGTGGGAATGAACGTCAGTCTGACTGATCTCTCCTGATGGATAAGAACCTGCCGAGTGCCTTACACAATGGTTTTCAATAGAGCGCATTCTATTCTCTTTCCTGTCGCTTTCTCCCATATATCTCTCGTCTGAATGGAAGACGGAGGCCTCATTTGATGTCATAGAGACATAATACTTCCTTGGCCCTTTATAACAAAAGATGCACTCTCCTATTGGAAACATGCCGACTGAGATAAAGACACTCGCTTAGCGAGCTGATGACATCTACCCCCTGTAACGGATATTTTTGACGACAAACTTGAAACTCACAGAAGCTCCGAGCGGGAAAGAGAGAAGTCAATAAAGTCTGTCTGTTTTCGTAGCTGACGCCATCCAATGTCTATTTCGGCTCAAGCACACTTTACCATTGTCTGCTTCAGGATGTGAAATGTCTTTTTATTAATAAAACAAACAAAAAAAATCTCTATGAAAAAGTATTTTTATGTATTTTCACAGAAAATGGCTTTTAAATAAACCTGCTTACATACCAGTTAATTAAGGCTGTAAATCATAATCTTGACATACTTTTAAGAGCTTAGCTAATAGTTTCACATTTTAATGCCAAATATGTTGCTTATCTTGTAATTTATTAGTCCTCTTCTGATATATTCATTAACATTTTGGTGTTGATATGAAATATCTAGCAATGCTTGACATCTGTTTGAAAAGTGGGTGCCGCAGTTATGTTCTCTTACTTTCATCAACTTGTTTGGTTTTAAGAATCTGTTTGTATTTTCTTGTTTATCAAGAAAATCAGGGTAGCGGTTATAATATTAAAAAAGAAAAATGTGTTTACAATATGAACATAACAAAAAAGGAAAATGTTTAAAAACGTACCTATTGTATTATTGCATATGTTTTGCTGTGAAATGAATAGAAGCATACACATCAACAAAATGCTCTGTTAAAAATGCCAAATAATTAAATGTGCCAAAATTATTGATAAATATAGTCATATATTGAACTGTCATCAATGTGAATGTAGTCAATACATTCTGTAAGTTTTGTTACTAAATGTACAGTTGGACGGTGATTTATTTCATTTTTTTGGGTTTGTTTTTACTTTATAGCTATTTTAGCATTCACACCACAATATGGCTTTTTTCATATTTTCACTCTGCATCTTTAATTTGTTTTCCAAGCATCCAGTTTTAATATATTCTTTCATAAAATGTGAGAAATTCCATATTACTGGCAAAAACATCTGCGCTTATTCTTCAGTAGTTAAGATACCTACCGCGTTGTTTGATAATGATAATGATTCACAGTTTATCTTACAGTTAAACGACTATTTCCTATAAAAGCAGTGGCAACCGTAACAGTTAACTCTTGATATTGCAATAAGCCAAGGTTAACAAACAAGAGATGTCCCCAAAAGTGAGAGTATATTTGTAAACTTAGATAATTATCACAATTATGTACAGTTTTGAATGATTTTTATTGGTCCTTTTTTTCTCTCACTTCTTCAGCCTTTCTCTCCTCATTATTTCGCTCTAGACTGGGAGACAGATAACTGGGTAACACTTTTGGTTTTGTCATGATATACTTAATATTAGTCGAACAAGTCCATGTAATTTTAACGACCGCTCTCTCTCTCTCTACCATTTTGTAAATGAATGTGTGCCAACTTGTTTATTTTTTGGGATCCTTTCTAAATAAAAGCTGACTAATAGTCTTATGTTTTGATTGCAGTTTATCAATGACCAATATGATTATGGCATAACTTTACTTATACCACAGTTTCACATAATAGACTTGTGCTGAGCAGGGTGACAAAATATACTGCAAGAGATTGCAGAGCTTCATCTAGATGTCATTTTACAGAACATTGTGAGTCATCTGAGAAATATGTACTAATCATTCTGATCTTTTTGAAGTAAAAAGTAATTTTAGCATGATTCTTTTTAAAGTGTTTCCAGTAATCACTGTCAAAATGACTCAATCAAACACAGAGACACAATCAAGGATTTCATTCTTTCCGATAGATAATTCATGAAGTGATTTCCACTCATTCCTTGTTGCGTTGGGATTGATTTGAATGTGTCTGCTAGTCGATAAGAAATGAGAGGAACGGAGAGGTGTTTTTGATCATAAATAATCATGCTGTGAAGTCTCTGCATTGGTGTTAATGAATGTCACACATTCCAAGATGACAGATACCCTCCCCCTGCTCTTCCTACATAATCCCCCTTCCGTCTTTGCAGCCCATATGGTGCCCAACACTTCTGGAGACATCCATTTAACATTTCATCTAACATTTAGTCGCAAAAAATTAAAGGCTCTTTGGGCTTTTAAACAAGGGCATGTATTGAATTGGAGGGCACTTTAGAAATGACTCTTTATCTAATTCCACATTTCATGATCTGAAATTCTGTGTTTTGGGACACATCAAATATGTTCCCTGCATTTCAAAAGATATCTGGCTTGGGACTGAAAGATTTCTGTTAAAAGACCACCTGTCCTGTTTCCGTTCCTTTATACTGGGTTTCCAAACAAAGTGCCCTGCTCATATTTATATTTGACATTTATTTTGACACCTAGCAGCATGGATTCAGTAGCGTCCGATAATAGGGCAATTTTCAGTTTTATTAGTAAGTGTTTGGTCATGTGATCTCAACATGGTGGCTCTATCAGTGTTAATCTTTTCACCAGTGTTGCCAAGTCTGCGGTTTTCCTGCGGAATTGGGCTACTTTTACACTGTTGCCGCGGGTTGTTTTTCATGTCCGCGGGTTGAATCGACCCAAAATAACGTGATATTTACCCCCTGGAATGCGAATTTTACCAGGGGAGCCCCGCCAAAAATGCGCATTTTAGCCCCCCGAAATGCGATTTTAACTGTGGGACCCCCCTGAAATGCTATTGGGCTAGTTTTGAGAAGCAATTGGGCAGGTTTTGTTGTGAAAACCTGGCAACCCTGCTTTTCACCAAAAGCAGTGGCAAAAATGTTAATTAACAAAAGGGTTAATTTAAGGTTAATTTTGAAAAGACAAGTAAAATGTTTAAATTAATACAAAAATTTTAAAATATTTGAAATATAATATTTAAATACAGTATATATATATATATATATATATATATATCAAGGTCTTACTAGGCATACTAGAAACTTCCAGGCAGGTTGGAAGGTTTGGATTTTCATCAAAACACAAACTATGACTAAAAAGGAATTTTAAAAAAATATTATTCATTTCTTTAGGGGCAAAACTTTGTAATGGGGGAAATTACTGAGTGCACCTTTAAATTAAATAGAATGTTTTGAAGCACAGTGTTTGGAATAAAAAATGTTATACTCTTTCTTGAATTTGGAATTTTTAACTACAGTTTAAATAATTGGTAAGACTTTCTCTGTGTCCTCAAAAGACCTTCAAAGATGTATTACATAGAATAAGGCAGAGTCATCTGATACACAGACAAAAGGAAGGATAACCGTGGTTAAATCCACATCAGTCAGAAAATACTGACCTATGGGTTATCTCCAGCATTTATGGGTCATTATAAGTCAATGAAAAGACAGGGGGTTGGTGGGCTAAACTCAAAAACCCATTGCCATGATTAGATGACTATCTTTGCCTCAGCTTCCCCTTTTTTGCAACTCAATCAAAGCCGTCATTGATAAACTCGAGCACAGCACAGCTAGATGACAGCAAGGGGAACAACAGGACTGCCCTGAATATGCCAGTGCAGTGGAGACATCAATACCTCATACAGCCTCACCTTTCATCTTGCTACTCTCATAATGAAGACCCAAAGCTATTTCCTGGGGTCTGCAGAGGAACCAGAGAGTGGGCTGCAAGAACACGATTACAATTTTATGAAAACATATGCATTATAAGTGGAATTATGTGGGACATAATTGGGGCAAGAAAATTTCCTGCAGTAATCCTAATAATCCCAAATTCAAATATGTGATTGTGCTTTAAATAATACAGCAATTCACTGCATAATTTATAGTACAAGCTTTGGCAAAAGATTTCCATAAAGATGAACTTATGTTCCTTTCCAAAATACAAAATGTTTAAGAAATTATTCCATATATCCATTAACCAGCAGAGTATGTATGATGTAACATGACCTTAATATCTCTCCATCTAGAATGGTAAAAGAGAAAAGTAGGACTATATCTATGCAATGTTTTGATTGACAGCCCAGTGGATTTAATTTGAATTCACAATTTTGCCCTAGCAATGAATTTTGCATATGTCACCCAGTCAAGGAGAAGAACTACTTTGATATTAGGGTCAGTGGCTAAAGTCTCATTACAAAATCATTTGTATTCATCCACTACAATATTTCCATTTCTCCAGTCCAGAGATGTGATTAATCAAGACAAACTCTGTTCTAGTTATACAGTACATTTCAGATAAAAGTTTTCAAAAAAAAAAAAATAAAATAAAATAAAACCCTGCAAGGATAATAGTTAAACTTTTATGTTTTATAATCACTTATTACACAGCATTCTGGAAAACTTTACTCTGATTGGTCAATCGCAGCATTCAGTGGTCAGACACACAGAGTGCAACAGTGCCCATTTTACTTATTATGCCTATTTTATTTTATCTATCAAAATGGCGAAATTTGACTAAAGAAGTCAAGTAGTTTATGTTCCTGCCAGTCTTTTCTATCGTAAGATATGTCAGACATTAATTTAATAAACATTTAATGATTAAATGTTTAGCTGCCTGCATCTTACTAAAGACTATAGATACTGTTCGCTCCTATTAGTTATGAACTATTTTACAGTCTGTGGTCATGAATGGGAGAAACTGCAAGCGCAATACGTCCCGCCTTCTAAGCAAAAGAGCCAATCGCTGATTGATAAAGTCATCGCGTCACTGTAGCTGCCGTTAGAAGCTCTGGTTCCCATAGAAACCTGAGACTCGCGTTTAGGACTGCACATGCGCATTGGCTTGTCTAGCCTGAAAAATAAGCTTTTTTAACGCTATTTGAGCATAAGAAACAACATTTATGGAACAGTTCATGTCAGATTTTGTTGCTGATTTTAAGTATGTTATTTAATTGTGAGTTCGCCAAGCAGATTTTGAGATTTCAGGATTCCCCCATTCAAATAGATAGGACTTGGTCTTGGATGCCCGAAATAGCTGCCCGGAGGCGTTGCAAATATGGCCGCCGAGTGAACAGACTTTCCTTGAAAGGGACTTTGATCTTACCTCGTGCTCTTCCACCGTTAAAACAAGCATATGAAGCATCGCACTAGAATTCATGCTTGCAGTCTTTGATTTGATTGGCTGTCTCAATCATTTTGACATTGGTGAGTGCTGTTATTAGTAGGGCTGGGTAAAAAAAAAATATAGATTTCTCGATTTTAATCGATTCTTATTTTTACGAACCTATATCAATTCTTAAATCCCAAGAATCGATTAGTCTAGTCTGTTTTCAGTTGATGAATGAACAGAACATGTAGCGCACCTCCCATCCAATAAATCACAATAATCTTTGTGCTTTGTTACTTTTGATATGAAGCAAAGTCTCAGATTTCAAATCACGTCCATCTTATTATGAGATTCAAAAAATAAATACCGTTTTGGCGCTCTTTAATGTGGGGTGACAGATCGCTGTAGCACCTCAGTTAAAGAGAAACGGCAGCACGGAGTGCATGTGAACTTATCCTCTCCGCTTTAACAGCGCGAAATAAACATGAATAAACATCTAAAGGTATGTTTAAAGATACAGTACAACTTACCGAAATCCGTATCGTCACATGAAATCGCTCAATCATTGAGTGTAATTTAAGTGTTTGTATATAAATAAGTTAAATTTTAACCTTCAATATTATAGTAATGTAGTAGCAACTGACTCCCATGTGTAGTTTACAGCTTTAGTTAGAATTTATTTTCCTCTAGAAAATTTGCCATGTATTGTATCTGATATACATCCAAAATAATCGATATCGAATCGAATCGAAATCGGAATCGAAACGCAAGCATGTGAATAGAAATAGAATCGAATTGTGAAAATTGTGTCAATACCCAGCCCTAGTTATTAGACTAGCTACTGAAGCAGACCAGACTTTTTGTCATCCTAACAACACACAGAGTGCAGCTCAATGGAAAGCAACACAAAATAAAGAATATCAAGGAATGTCATTCGCAATGTTAATTCATATTGTGTTTATGTCAGAATTGTGAGATATAAACTAGCAAATTCTGAGAAAAAAGTCCGTCTTTTTTCCCCTCAGAATTGGACTTTATAATTCGCAATTGCGAATTTATATGTCACAATTATGAAAAAAGTAGTCAGAATTGTGAGATATAAACTCGCAATTGTGAAAAAAGGCAGAATTTCGAGAAAAAAAGAATGTTTTTTTTTTTAGAATTGCGAGTTTATAGGCTATCTCACAATTCTGACTTTTAAATTGTTTTATTCCATGGTGGAAACAAGCTTCCATAAAATAGCATATATGGCTGGGAGGGCAAAATAGAACATGGTAGTATCCTCACTGTGACCATTTGTATCGCTAATCTTTCCCTTTCTGTCATCACAACCAATACAGATTGCATTAGTGTCCGCCCCCTTTTTCAGCGGCGCTGGTTCCGGAAGTATTTTTTTCCATTCATTTTTCCCATAGGGATTTTATAAAAGTCTTCATTAAAGAGTTATAAGCCATGAACCAAGACAATCAGCTACAAAGTGATTCACAACACTACAAACTTTTATCGGACAAAAATACAAAGGTATTGTGTACTGAACTGCAATCCCGTGAAGCATTGCGAACAGCATAATCAAATTAACAATGATGGGAAAACATAAACTACTACAATATATTTTAAGTTTATTGCACATTCAAGTATTTTGAGAGTGTAGAGCGATCAACTCGATTACGCCATTCGCTGTGCTTCATGGGAGTGGGCGGAGCTAAAAAGATCTTTTGCACGTGTTGCTTTTTTCGACTCTGGTGTTATTTTCTGTACAGCATCATGGGTAATGTAGTTTTTTCACCAGGAATTCTGCTGTTAAACACTATTTTAAAAATAAGCTGAAATAATGCGGGTTAGCGTCTTCAACAGAAGCAATCAGTTGGTCTGTCTTTAAAAGTTTATAAGTTATCGTTCAAAATCAATTTCCCTATGGGGAAATTTACTTCCGGAACCCAGCTGATGCACTGTATTCTGTTTAACGGTGTTTGTTTAACTCTCGTAAGAAGCGCAGCTCTTCTGACGAGAGATACCGTATCCGCACAAACAGGTACCGGAAAACAGACGGTCAACAACTTGGATCTTGTTCCTGCAGGATCCGGCACAAATTAAGCATTGCATAAAACTATAGACCTCTATTTGGCCTGGTTAAGATGAAGTGTCAGTTTTCGAGATATGGGAGATAGACATCTTACCAGATTCCCTGACTTGATAAGTTGGTGTGATATGTGTATCCCTGACCGATAATACAGTTGGGAGATGGTTTCACAGTACACTAGCAGCCCTGTCTGAAAGTTGCAGACGGCATCTGCTTTTGACATGTGATATGAAGCCTTTTCTCTGTAGAGCTGACATAGGAGACACTGCTCAAAGCTCATCTTCATTTTGTTTTTCTCAAGGCTATCTTCAAACAACAGAAGAAAAATTCATATATTTTTTTCTCTTGTGGTAATGGGTTGGGATTCTGCACAGAAGGGAAAAAATAGAACCTGTTATCCCCTGGCTGAGTTGTCATGGAAACAGCATTGGCTGTGCTCTTTCCTGTGTGAGGAACAGGATGCCGTTTAGCATGTAGGATCTGAAGATGCTGTTGCAATTGATTCATGTCTTTGTCACCTTTACAAGTCATGAACACGTGTCTAAAACAACTGATTGGTGTGATCTTCGTACCTCAAAACCATGGAGCCACTAGCTGAGTTAGTCATGGAACATACTAATTTGTGCTGAAGTTCAACTAGTGTTTGCCGCCTTACACTGCATGAGTTTCTATGGCAACCACTTCCGTGCGGTGATTATTCAGCTCATCCATAAGAGATTCTCTACTGTGCAAGGGTATTAATGTGCTTTATGTAACTGAGTATGTTGTGATAGAAACCACAAATATCCTTTGAGTAGCACAGACAGAGAATTAAAACACACAGAACAAACTGATAAAGTACTCTCAAAACTGACTCTCAAAAATGGCACTTTTAGCTAAAATGGAGTTGGAAATTGAGTATGGATGCAGCTCTCTAAAAAAATCTATATCTAACAGATTGTATAAATGTGATTGAGTTACCGTCATTAAGTCAAATGTAGTACAGTGGACAAAATGGTCAGACAGTCTCTTTAGAATAGTCAGCAGAAGGGAGTGGGTGATCTCCAGTGCTTTAATGTCCCACATTATTCACGCTCACTTACACCCCCTCACAGTCAGAGCAGTAAAGTTAAATGGTGTGTCTCTCTGAGAGGGGAGTTATGCGTCTCTTCTATGACTGAAGAAATGGCTGAGAGTATGAGTCACTGCTCCTTAGCATTACATTAATAAATAAATAAATCTAAGCAATAAATGAAAGCATCAGTGTGATTCCATAATTTTCCTCATGGGTCTTCTCGAGTGTTTATCTAGATATTACAGGCTACAGGAAGAAAATAAAAGCAAGCATGTGTGCGATCAGTTTTTGCTTGTGTAATCTCATGTTTGTCGTAATCAACTCACTAATCCGGTTTAATTCTGATCCTGAGAATACTCAAAGCCAAGGGCAAAGTGAAGTGTGAGGTTGATATATGATACGTGGCAGGACCCAAGGCCTCTGTTCCATACATCTGTTCATTCCCCATTTCCGCATCTGGTGCTCTCTCACTCTGTCCGTCTCTGAAAATAAACATAATATTGCCTTTAGTCAGAATTCATAGATGTGACTTTCAAAGCCTCATTAACTGAAGAATACATAGAATCAATTAAAACCATTTTTTCCCCCAGATAACTATAATAATAATAAAAAAAAAATCAATAATATACCATTCATAAAATTTGGGGTTGGTATACGTTTTTTTTTTTTTTTTTTATGTTTTTGAAAGAAGCCTCTTATGCTCACCAAGGCTACATTTATTTGATCAAAAATACAGTAAAAACAATAATATTGTGAAATATTAATACAATGTAAAATAACCATTTTCAATTTTCATAAATTTTAAAATGTAATTTATTCCTGTTATGGCAAAGCTTAATTTTCAGCATCATTACTCCAGTCTTCAGTTTCACATGATCTTTCAGAAATCAGTCTAATATGCTGACTTGCTGCTAAAGTAGAATTTTTTAATATTTTAAATGTTGATAACAGTTGTGCTGATTAAAGGGTTAGTTCACCCAAAAATGAAAATTCTGTCATTAATTACTCACCCTCATGTCGTTCCACACCCCTAAGACCTTCGTTCATCTTCGGAACACAAATTAAGATATTTTTAATAAAATCTGACGGCTCAGTGAAGCCTGCATTGCCAGCAAGATAATTAATACTTTCAATGCCCAGAAAGCTACTAAAGATGTATTTAAAACAGTTCCTGTGACTACAGTTGATCAACCTTAATGTTATGAAGCGACGAGAATACTTTTTGTGCGCCAAAAAAAAAAAAAAAAAAAATAGCAACTTTATGCAACAATATCTAGTGATGGTCAATTTCAAAACACTGCTTCATGAAGCTTCAAAGCTTTACGAATCTTTTGTTTCGAATCAGTGGATCGGAGCATGTATCAAACTGCTAAAGTCGCGCCCCCCAGTGGTGAACCATTGAAATTTCAAAACACTTATCTCGTAACAAAGCCTCATTTACTGAAATCACGTGCCTTTGGCAATTTGATACACACTCCGAACCACTGATTCAAAACAAAAGATTCGTAAAGCTTCAAAGCTTCATGAAGCAGGCCTCACTGAGCCATCAGGTTTTACAAAAAATATCTTAATTTGTGTTCTGAAGATGAATGAAGGTCTTACGGGTGTGGAACGACATGAGGGTGAGTAATTAATGACAGAATTTTCATTTTTGTGTGAATTAACTCTTTAATAGTTTTGTAGAAATTGCGATACATTTCCTTCAGGATATTTTTTTTTTTTTGATGAATAGAAAGTTCAAAAGACATTATAAATGTCTTTACTGTCACTTTTGATCAATTTAATGCATCCTTGCTGAATCAAAATAATAATTCTGCCCTACAAAGGCAAAAGACCTTAACTTGCTAGAGTGTGGAACTGAGAAAAATGACTTTTAAGATTTTTAGTTGTCCAGCCAAATTAATTATTGTTAGGACACTGGAAATCTGGCAAAGTTTTAGTAATGAAAATTATCTACATAAAAAAGCTCAAACTTGACTTTTGACCACTATTTTGAAGTTACTGTACTCTGCCTTTGTATTGTCTGCAAAAACGGAGAAGCCACACCAAGGCAAATGGCAGTAACTTCCACATTACCAATATTTAGTTGCTAATCACCATTTACAAAATCATTATAGTAACACCTGTATAAAATCTAGTGATCATGGCATTTATTTTGGATGATTTACAATTGCTATATGGAGCAGTTTGGTAGCCTATTCATCTGATAGCTGACTAGCCTATTTATGCTATAGGCTGCTAGCTAGCTAAATGAAGTAGATTACGATCTATCTAATTTGTTTGTCAAATGCATCTTTTTTGTTACACAATTTCTTACCTTGACCTTGATGTCTGCATTTCAAAGCCATCTCAACCATCATTTTCCTTCGAGAGCAATGGGCCATCCTTAAAGGGTTAGTTCACCCAAAAATGAAAATAATGTCATTTACTACTCACCCTCATGTCGTTCTACACCCGTAAGACCTTCGTTCATCTTCGGAACACAAATCAAGATATTTTCGATGAAATCTGATGGCTCAGCGAGGCCTCTATTGCTAGCAATGCCACCAAACTTCTCAAGATCCAGAAAGCTACTAAAAACATTTAAAACAGTCCATGCGAATACAGTGGTTCTACCTTAATGTTATAAAGCAACAAGAATACTTTTTGTGCGCCAAAAAAACAAAACTTCACAACAATATCTAGTGATGGCCGATTTCAAAACACTGCTTCGAGTTTAGCGTATCAAACTGCTAAACTACTGAAATTGTGACTTTGGTGCTCCGAACCACTGATTCGATTCGTAAAGCTCCGAAGCAGTGTTTTGAAATCGCCCATCACTAGATATCACAGAATACTGTAACTCCAGACCGGCACAGTAACTTCTAAACAACGGCTAAACAATAGCTGAGTACCCTAACTCAATTTGAGCGTTCCAAAACAAAGGCAAAGAGCTGTAACTGGTGTTACGGTGTTCTGCATTGGTTTCTCCTGGGATTTTGGAAGTTACTATTAAGACAACCCATTATTTTCTCGAAAAAACAAACGAAATGACTCAAGATACTTATCCACATGATAAAGAAGGTCTTGAATGTCCCAGAAATATCAATAACTCATTTTCAGCCAAAAATGAAGTTACCGCCTTTTGCCTCTATAGGGCAGAATTCCATATTGATCCCAAACGTTTGAACAGTATTGTATAAGCATGTTTAGAATATCACAAATAAAAACAGATATTACCTGACAGATATTATTGAAACAGGTGTCGTGGAAAATCTCTGTGGTGGCTCTATAGGAGCTGGAAATAGAAGCAATGCATGTTTTCTTCTTCTTCTTCTTCTTCTTCTTCTTCTTCTTCTTTTATTTTTTTTACTAGAAACATTGTGAGTGCTCAGGTTTGCTAAAATTGGGTTGGCTGACATGTCTGTGGATGGCAGGGTTTTGCAAAGAGAGTAAGCCTTAAGAAATGAGAGCTTAAAGGGATAGTTCATCCAAAAATGAAAATTCTGTCATCATTTACTCACGTAAATTAAGTTGTTCTAAACCTGTATGAACTTCTTTCTTCTGCTGAACACAAAAGATGATATTTTGAAGAATGTCGGTAACAAAACAGTTGGACTCCAATGACTTCCATAGTATTCTATTTTCCATACTATGGAAGTCAATAGGGCCCATCAACTGTTTGGTTACTCATATTTTTCAAAATATCTTGTGTTCAGCTGAAGAAAGAAATTCATACAGATTTGGAACAACTTCAGGGTGAGTAAATGATGACAGAATTTTCACTGTTGGATGAACTATCCCAGCTGAAATTGCTTACATCCCCTTTAAACCACAGATTACCCTTTAGATAAAGTAGCTGGCTACAAGCTTCTGACAAAAATACCCAACTACACTGAAGCTACTTAAAGTTTGTAGTAGGGATTATGTAGTACTGTTTTAAAGCAACAGAGTTCAGTGCTTAGTGAGACCTCTGTTTCTGGAAACGCTGATGATACCTCTATCATTGCATGTTTCCTTACCAATTCCAAGTGAGATTAAACTGAATTGGTTTTCAAATGAGCTTGGCGAACCAACCAAAGCATCATGTCTGCAGGTGGGAATCCTCTTTCAATTTCTGCACAAAGCTTTTCCATGATCCTTATCCCTCTGGGTTTCCCCATTAGAGATGCAGAGGGAGACCATGGATGTGTTCTGTGAAGATGGGTTTTACATGTCCTCTGAGGCACATCCAGATTAACGCCCCGCTCTCTAATGGAAAAATCTGATTTGTGCTTCTATGTCCTGGGTATTCAAATGTTCACAGATTATCTGCATTTGGTTGCATACAGCGCCACCTGATCCTATAGGTTTTCTACTTCGCTCATAAATGTTTTTTTAATGTTGTTGACTATGCTTTCCACCTGCGCCCCAGCTCAATCATTATGATACACAAATCTGAATATATATATATATATATATATATATATATATATATAGCATCAAGGACAAAATCAAAAGAAGAGGTCACAATCACTAGTCTATCTCAGATTGCTGACAGCCTCTCTAGGATGCCACTGAAAAGCATCCCAGGGTAACACTTGACATATGGTAGACATGGTGAGAGAGCTTGGTGCCAAAGAAGAACAGAAGGGCAGTCCCCTGGCAGGGAATTAGGCACAGTACTCAGACCAAGAGAGTTAGATTACTGGGTCTGAGGGTTTCATACAGCTTGGCATTGCTGGCAGCTTGGCATTTACTCTGGCCAATGTGAAGGAAGATTTCATCAGCGTTACAAAATAAGCCCATATCATGGGGAAGATCAATGGCAGCACTAATTTATGCTTCAGCTGCCCCTCCCCCGGACAACCATTACAAAAACTGTATAGACAGGGGATGCCTCATGTTATTTTTCCAAACTGGCAACTTTGCAAAATGATTTGTGAATGACTCATGAATTCCAGCCAGCATTAAAATATGATGCAATTCCTTCACACGCAAACTTAAGATGAGGACATCCAGAGGTCGCTGCTGCGCGTCATGTGAGCAGCTGCAGGGATAGACGCATGTGAGCATGTATGGCTGTTTTGAGGGGGAGGGCAAACAGTTTGTCGACTTCACTGCAGCCCCACTCATACCACCACATGTGGCGCCTTTCACAGTGGGATCCTCATTTGTGACGGGCACATTATTAATCCTGATGTCGAACTGATAGCTACCGCTGAGCCTGTTAGCAACATCCATGTGTGTTCTGGTTGCAAAACTTCCCAGAGAGCGGAAATAAAAAGGCACAATGACCCCTAGGGCCCAAAAACAGAGCAGAATGTAATAATAATGAAGTGTAAAAAAAAAAAAAAAGTTGTGTGTTTTGTTTGGCAAAAACAAAACAGGCCATCAAAAGCTGTGGTTTCCATTGTGCTTTAGTGTTATGGAGAGGCACAGAGAGAGGTCTTTGTCGCATTATCTGCATCATTTTGCATTTGTTTTCGTACAGTACAAAGATAGACAAAATATTATTCCTATCTCTGAAAACACTTGATGAAAAATGCTTGAGGAAATCACACACACAAAAAAACTATTTAATCAACAAAATACTGATTTTTGAAAACACAATGACATTGACAATACGCCATATGAATGGTTTAGCCTTTAATAATCTGAGTGCTGTTGCACTGGCTGTAATTGCTCATTTGAGTTTACATTTAAAGGGTTACATTGAGTTTACAGTTTACATTTAAAGGGTTAGTTCACCCAAAAATGAAAATTCTGTCATTAATTACTCACCCTCATGTCGTTCCACACCCGTAAGACCTTCGTTCATCTTTAGAACACAACTTAAGACATTTTTGATGAAATCCAATGGCTCAGTGAGGCCTGCATTGCTAGCAAGATAATTAACACTTTCAATGCCCAGAAAGCTACTAAAGACGCATTTAAAACAGTTCATGTGACTACAGTGGTTCAACCTTAATGTTATGAAGCAAGAGAATACTTTTTGTGCGCCAAAAAACAAAATAGCGATTTTATTCAACAATATCTAGTGATGGGTGATTTCAAAACACTGCTTCATTAAGCTTCAAAGCTTTACGAATCATTTGTTTCGAATCCGTAGTTCGGAGCACGTATCAAACTGCTAAAGTCACGTGATTTTAGTAAACGAGGCTTCGTTACGTCATAAGTGTTTTGAAATTTCAATGGTTCACCACTGGGGGGCGTGACTTTGGCAGTTTGATACACGCTCCGAACCACTGATTCGAAACAAAAGATTCGTAAAGCTTTGACGCTTCAAGAAGTGATGTTTTGAAATCGCCCATCACTAGATATTGTTGAATAAAGTCGTTATTTTGTTTTTTGGTGCACAAAAAGTATTCTCATCACTTCATAACATTAAGGTTGAACCACTGTAGTCACATGAACTGTTAATTGTCTTGCTGTCAATGGAGGCCTCACTGAGCCATCGGATTTCATCAAAAATATCTTAATTTGTAGTTCCGAATTGGGCTGGGGGGCTGTTGGTCTTTGATGAATTTTCATTTTTGGTTTGAATTTTCTTGAGGCTACAAACTGAAGTTTGGGTTTGAATTTTCTTGAGTCTGCGAACTGAAGTTTTCAAAATATCTTGTGTTCAGCTGAAGAAAGAAATTCATACAGGTTTGGAACAACTTCAGGGTGAGTAAATGATGACAGAATTTTCACTGTTGGATGAACTATCCCAGCTGAAATTGCTTACATCCCCTTTAAACCACAGATTACCCTTTAGATAAAGTAGCTGGCTACAAGCTTCTGACAAAAATACCCAACTACACTGAAGCTACTTAAAGTTTGTAGTAGGGATTATGTAGTACTGTTTTAAAGCAACATTGTTCAGTGCTTAGTGGGACCTCTGTTTCTGGAAACGCTGATGATACCTCTATCATTGCATGTTTCCTTACCAATTCCAAGTGAGATTAAACTGAATTGGTTTTCAAATGAGCTTGGCGAACCAACCAAAGCATCATGTCTGCAGGTGGGAATCCTCTTTCAATTTCTGCACAAAGCTTTTCCATGATCCTTATCCCTCTGGGTTTCCCCATTAGAGATGCAGAGGGAGACCATGGATGTGTTCTGTGAAGATGGGTTTTACATGTCCTCCGAGGCACATCCAGATTAACGCCCCGCTCTCTAATGGAAAAATCTGATTTGTGCTTCTATGTCCCGGGTATTCAAATGTTCACAGATTATCTGCATTTGGTTGCATACAGCGAAGTCTGCGAACTGAAGTTTGGGTTTGAATTTTCTTGAGTCTGCGAACTGAAGTTTGGGGAATTCTGCTGTTCTTACTTGAGTCCATTATTTGGATGTGAGGAATTATTTGGATTTGAAAGCAAAGCACTTATCCCTGCTGGTGTGGTGAACATGTTCTGTTCTCATATCTGAAATGTAGTCTTAAAATACATTCTCCTGTCCCTGGCTCATCTGCCCTTTGTGCCCTTCTTGTCTCTGACCCTCTGCTACTGCTGTTTGGGCCAGTTCAAAGACATCCTGCACTGTCGAGTTCCTGTAATGTTAAATCTCTAGAGTTCTGTTCCTCTTCTTCTTTTTGTTTACCCCTCCACAGTGCTCTGTCTGTCTGTGCTCTTGATCTTAGATGGTCTCTACAATAATTGCGGCCATTACATGCTCAGCTGGGCAAGGATTGCCTGTGGCGAACCGAGCAGGAAGCCAAACATGGAGACCCAGGAGCTCTCTGCTCACATCCTCTGCTGTGCTTGTGTATGTGTTTATACACTTTATTGATAACTCATTTTATCTTTTCAAATTTTCAATATATATTCAAATCATTAATCCTTAGAGCATATTGCAGAATTATTAGGGGAAAAATAATATTTAATATGAGAAACAAAAATATCCTCAAGACTCTAAAACATTATTTTCTAGTCCTGTAGACAGTGACAAATCACTGGGCAAGAAAATAAAATGGAAAAAAAATTTAAACAAGAAATATTCATAATTGTAAAACAATTACTTTTTACTTTTTCAAAAATATAAATGTTGCATGAAAAGATAGTTTTCAATGTAAAGAAACAAAAAAGATAAAAAAAAAAAAGGCTGCATTGCTATATTAAAGGTGCAATAGGTGATCTGGGAAATGCTAACGTTAGCCTGCTAGTATTGAAAGCAAACACATGAACGTGCGTACACACACACACACACACACAGCTGCTCTTGGCAAAGCGTCACAAGAGACGGCGTTAAACATGTCTCAAAGCACATAACATTACAATAATAGTGAACGTAAACAACTTTAGAGCGCTTATACCTGACTGCTGCAGATTCATTCATTTTTCATAATTATGGTAGTTATGCCGTGAACACAGCATAAGCTCGTCGTTTTGATTCAGTATAGGAACTGTAAAAGGTGCTGCTGTTTGTTTGCGGTGCTCCGTGACTGACGTCTGTCTACATAAACTCTGCATAGCATGAAACGCGCTGATGACGTATGACGTCTGCGCGAACAGGGTGAACAGGGTCAAGTGAGGATACACGAATAAAATGCTTAATAATATTAGTATGAATAAATAATACCAATAAATTTTATTTATTTTTGTAATTTATTAGGCTACATAATGTCATTATATACACATTAGCTGAAAAATAGTCATAAAAGAGTTACACTTTCTATAATCACCTACCTAATTGTCTAGTGTGTATGTATGTCTCAAGAACACAAACTCGCATGCACAAGCACACATAGCAGCTGCATAGGAAAGCACTGCTGTGAAGATCAAGTCCTCAGGCACTGTGCTCAATTTGTGTGTGCATTTGTGTGTGATCTAGAGACACACAAAAAGAGAGAGGACACTACAGATGTGTTTTATTTCACCTTGTCATGACCCTGTTAAACAGAGTGCTGCGAGTATATGGCTTCTCTTGCTCCAGGATAATTTACATGCAACATGTGTTTGTCATAATTAAGAGCACAGAGAGACTGCTCTATATGTCTCCTGTGGGGAGAGTCAGCTGACAATAACCTAAGAGCAGGTCCCTTAAATCCCGCCTCCCTCGCCTCAGTTCAGTACTCGTCCAATTTGGGTTTTTCAATAGTTAATTCTTAAGTAATTATATTTGATTGCTCCCAAACATGAGTATGTGGTTAGGCTTGTCTTCTTGCATACTTTCAAAAGCCGGAAGGACATTAATAATGAACATAACATGGATACAGTGACTTTAAATGACAAGAGAGAGTGTCTGCTTTGGACTTTAGTTAGGGTAGATGCCATATCTAATTTCTCATGGATGAAAACAAGTCTGAGAGGGATATATATATCTGTTCCATGGGTTGTTCTGTTTTTAACTTGCTGTTGAAATGTGAAAAAACGTGGACGGATTATACATCTATTATGCACAACCACATTTTCATTTGTGAAAACTTAAAGATGGCATGAACCCTGGCTAAGGTCTATAGTCTGGTATTGTCACACCTTTATGCATAGGCTACAGTATCAACACACATACCTGTAGAGACATAATTTATTATGTATAACAAGCATACATTGGGAAAAGCTTGAAACATAAGTTTGCCACGTGTCTAATGCTCAGGGGACAGGAAAATTCTCTCTCAGAAGCACACAACTACGTTCTGCCTTCATTTACTTATAAATTATTAATTTACTTCATAACACTCCCATTCTCTCAGTGCTGAAACATTTCTGAAATGTTCTCTGTGCATGTCATTAAAAGAGACATTTTAAAAGTCTCTGGGCCTTTCTCAAGAAACACCAACAGAGCGAGTTTCTGCGTAAATCCTTCATACATCCATTTTTATGTAAATTGTTGCACTGAATTGAATGTGACAATACATGCAAGAATGGTTTTACAAACAATTTACACATAAATCCAGTCTGCCTGTGTTTCATGAATAAGACTCATGGTTTTATGTGATTTTTGATGGATTCTCATTTTTCAGCTCCCATTTATGCAAATTGCATGTGTATATGTTTTTCCTTTTGCATTTATGGATTCATGTTCATTATAATACAGCATGAGATGTGTTGAAGGCAGGGCACAGTGGGTAGTACATATACATGAAAAACCTATAATGAGGTTGTAGGTTCAAGCTTTGTCTGTTCCTCTTACACTCTATTTTTCTATATCTCTCCAGACTCTCCTGTGAATGTAAAAGACAATTTTTTTTTAAATTTTTTAAATTTTTTTTAAAATGCTAAACACCCCACGGCACAATATGGAACTTATATTAGTGTACTGGACCAAAAATAATTTGGATCTAGAGATATTTAGCAAAGCTTCGTTGGCCTGGCCTGATATTGTGGAAACATGTAATTATAGGGTAAATACAAAACAACGTGATTAAGGTAAAAAATAAAAAAATAAATGCAAATAAAAAAATCCACAGGCAACACAAAGATGTTTTATATAATTAGATCTTTGACAATAAGCTTACAATGATTTCTTTAAGAATATGTTATCGCAACCTGATCTCACAGCAATTTGTACGTATTTTACGAGGTGGCTAATTCATACGAATTCGTACAACCTCAAGAATATGTTATCGCAACCTGATCTCACGGAAATTCGTACGTATTTTACGAGGTCGCTAATTCGTACGAATTCGTACAACCTCACTCGTACGAATTTGTACGTTTTTTGCTAAATCGTACATATTTTTCGAGTTGTCAAATTCGTATGAATTCGTACGAATGACCTACCCCTAACCCTGCCCCTAAACCTACCCGTCACTGGGGTTTAGACAAATCGTATGAATTCGTACGAGTGAGGTCATACGAATTCGTATGAATTAGCCAACTTGTAAAATACATACGAATTGGTCATGAGATAGTGTTGGTTATCTTGCAATTTAAAAATTAGGTATCTTACAATTAAAATTCTTACAAATTCCAAATAAATTATTTCTTCCTTTTTGACTTCATTATTTATGGAGAGATAATGGCCCTTAGGGATACCTTTTTTTCTCTCTAAACTTGCTGTATATAACATCATTCTCATCTCATTGCAAAATCTTTCTCCCTCCACATCTCCTGTAAAGCTGTGATAAACTGATAATCTTCCATTATCTGTCGCTTTCCTCTCTGCTGTCTTCTTTATATATCTTCTCTTGCTCTTTCTCTCTTCATCTCTTGCCCCTCTTCCTCTATCCTTGCCACCTCTTTAGCTATATATCTATGTTTCCATCCAAAGTTGCGAATTTATCTTATGTGCAAATTGGAATAACGCATAAAACATTTGTGAATAACGCAATAAACGCTGTCATGTTATCTTGCATTCGGATGCCTGATGTTTGGGAATGCAATCATGTGAGACATATCTGGGAGGTCATTATATCAAATCATTCTGATGACAGACTTTGGCTCAGGCATTTCAGAATGATCCAACCAACATTTGAGATTCTGTGCAATGAAATTGGTCCGCTGGTTAGTAGTTATCCAATCACATCCTCTGTTGAGGCAAAATCACATGAGTTTTTTATTGCACATCTAGAGATTTATTTGGTAAATGTGCATCATAGTTTATGTGCATGTCTTCTAATCGGATAAAAAAATGTATCCGCCTCAATTGAGCGCATACATTTTCTTATGCACATTTTTAGAATTTATCTTGGGGTTTCTATCCATTGTTTTTATGTGATATCCCAAAATAGGTGGATGGAAACATAGCTATTCTCTTCTTTTTTTTTCTCCTGTGTCCTCATTTGTTTGCTCTTTTCACAGATAAACCCTTATATTGCAGACATCAATATGAAGCCATTTGAAAAATGTACAATAATTATGAAACGTTCCAATATCTGAAATTATCAACCTTACTTAAAATCAATTGAGAAAAACTGTAAATGATGGCAATTACACCTTTGAGAATGGCAATGTGACATTTCACTGTAACCCTTTTCTCATGCCAACATCACTGTGGACATTTGAGTTTGAGCAGCATTCCCACTGTGTTGAAATGATAAGCTCAATTTTATCTACAATTTTGACAAAATTCTTTGCCATTTGGCACCCAATGAGTCAGACACTATATTGATTTGCCCGCACAAATATATATTTATACATGGTTCGATGTGTGATTTCCACCATCAGAGCTCCACTGCCTCTTATCCAGAGACCAGACTGAACTGTGGTTGGTGAGGCATAATGTCTCTGTGGAGGCTACTTTACATTCTGCTGCTCAGATAAATATTGGCCACCATAGGGCAGGCTCTCTCAGCTGAAACACAAGCATTTTTGAAAGGGTCTCTGGGTCTAATTAAAGGCTAAAAGAATGGGAGGCTCAGTTGAGTGACTATAAGAGTATATGTGGAAAATGTATTTTTTTAACTGTTAATAACAGAATGTACTCCACACCAGGGGTGGCGAATTAATTTGAGTGTGAAAATATCCATTTTTGTATGAGCTATATTTGGTCATAATTATTCAAATAAGCAAACTTTTAAGTATTAAATTGAAGTCTTTGTTACATGATTGCAATTGCACCGTAAAAGTGAAAATACATTTAGAATCAGGTTTATTTGCTAAGTGGGTTTATACTTACAAGGAAGTGTTCTATAATTCCCTCCACCTCTGCTCTAACCAACTGTACACATCCAATTCTTTAATTGCCTTTAATTAACTAGACTCTCATTACTTAATTGAGCATGGTGGGCAATGCGGAGGTAATCTAAAAGTAATGGGGATGCATGGCATTTTCTGACATTTAAAACAAATTCTCATGTGCAGCCACTTACTAAAACTTGCTGAAATAGCAGTACTGGATTACAGTAATGCATCTGCCTTTTGCCAAAGAAGGTCTTAATTACCTCATTCACAGAGCAAGTTATAGTTGGCTAAGCATAGTTAGCATTGTGTAAACATTACCTCTAACACAGACTCCCCGCATTTCCATCATTCTCATTAAATATGACTGAACCCCATGAGAGGTAATAAAGCACTGAATTTCTGGTTCAGTTATCTTGTGCTGCAGAGTGCATGGCAGGTGTTTTTAGTGAGCATGTGACACATCACCAATGGACATTATGTTTTGACTATAAAACAAATGTTTCATTATTTTGCCACTCGCTACATCAGCATATGAATATTGCTATTAAAGGGAGAAACTGAATCAGGACAGTCTAAAAGCTAGTTCACACCAAGAACAATAACTATAATGATAACTATAGCGTCCACACCAACACATGATATTGTTGTTTATTATAAGCAGGGCTCGATTTGAGGGGGGATGTGGGGGGATGGCATCCCCTTTGTTGAAAACAATGACAAAAAGCATCCCCTCTGTAAAGCCACCATCCCCCCTTACCATCCCCTTTAGATTAACAGCGTTATGTATTATGTAAATCTTATCATGTAAACAAAATTTTAAAATTCTCTGTATGATAATTAACAAACTATAACAGCGATTGACCAATCAGAACTTAGTATTGTAACGCGCTGCGCACAGTCTCGCCAGGGCTCTGATTCAAGCCAAGTCCCTTTCAAGGAAAGTCTGTTCACTCGGTGGCCATATTTGCAACGCCTCCAGGCAGCTATTTCGGGCAACCAAGACCAAGTCCTATCTATTTGAATGGAGGAATCTTGAAATCTCAAAAACTGCTTGGCAAACTCACAATTAAATAACATTTCAAATCAGCAACAAAATCTACAATGAACTGTCCCATAAATGTTGTTTCTTATGAGGAAAATAAAGTGGGTTGAATCCAAGCAGCTCTAAAAGTTTTTAGAATAGTTATAGAACAATCTGGCATCCTTCTGAAGGCACTCCACCTGCGCTTGAGGTGTTGAATATGTTAAATGGTGTTGAATGCTCTGTTGATAATTTAAACATTAATTTAACGTAAAAGTAACAATACCAACCGCCATTGAGATCCTGTAAAGGAACAAAACTGATTGAAATCTTGTAAAGGAACAAAACCAACCGTCATTGAAATTTTGTAAAGGAACAAAACCGTCTTGTCATTGAAATCTCGCAATGAAACAAAACTGACATTGAGATCTTATAAATTAACAAAACTCAATGACTGTCGGTTCTGAAACGAAAACTGACAGTCATTGAGATCTTGTAACTGTTGGTTTTGTTCAGTTACGAGATTTCTATGATGGTCGGTTTTGTTCAGTTACAAGATCTCAATGACGGTTGGTTTTGTTTGGTTACGAGATCTCAATGATGGTCGGTTTTGTTTCTTTGTTCTTTTACGATATTTCAAAGACATTTGGTTTTGTTTCGTTACAAGACTTCAATGGTTATGAGATATTCGGTTACGAGATATCAATGACGTCTGTTTTATTTAGTCATGAGATCTCAATGACGGTCACTTTTGTTCCTTTACGAGATCTCAATACAGTATGTTTTGTTCTTTTACAAGATTTTAATAACAGCTGGTTTTGTTCCATTACGAGATTTCAATGATGGTCGGTTTTATTCAGTTACAAGATTTCAATGATGGTCGGTTTTGCTGGGTTATGGGATTTCAATGACGGTCAGTTTTATTCGGTTACAAGATTTCAATGATGGTTGGTTTTGCTAAGTTATGAGATTTCAATAACGGCTGTTTTTTCAATGACAGTCGAGTTTGAAATGATTCAAACTTTTGGTTTTGTTTAGTTAGGAGATTTCTATGATGGTCGGTTTTGTTCGGTTACAAGATCTCAGTGATGGTCGGTTTTGTTCAGTTACGAGATCTCAATGATGGTCGGTTTTGTTCAGTTGCGAGATCTCAATGATGGTCGGTTTTGTTTCTTTGTTCTTTTACGATATTTCAAAGACATTTGGTTTTGTTTCGTTATGAGACTTCAGTGATGTTCCTTTAGTAGATCTCAATAGCAGTCAGTTTCGTTCCTTTATGAAATTTCAATGACAGTAAGTTTTGTTTCGTTATGAGATTTCAATGATGGTCGGTTTTATTCAGTTACGAGATTTCAATGATGGTCAGTTTTATTCAGTTACGAGATTTCAATGACGGTCGGTTTTGCTGGGTTATGAGATTTCAATGACGGTCGGTTTTATTCAGTTATGAGATTTCAATGATGGTTGGTTTTGCTAAGTTATGAGATTTCAATGACGGTCGGTTTTGTTCTTCTATGGGATTTCAATAACGGCTCTTTCTTCAATGACAAGTGGAGTTTGAAACGATTCAAACTTTTGGTTTTATTCAGTTGCGGAATCTCAATGATGGTTGGTTTTGTTTCTTTGTTCTTTTACGATATTTCAAAGACATTTGGTTTTGTTTCGTTATGAGACTTCAATGATATTCCTTTAGTAGATCTCAATAGCAGTCAGTTTCATTCCTGTATGAGATTTCAATGATGGTTTTGTTGTGCTATGAGATTTCAATAACAATCGGTTTTATTCAGTTACGAGATATCAATGACGTCTTATTTATTTAGTCATGAGATCTCAATGACGGTCAGTTTTGTTCCTTTACGAGATTTCAATGACAGTCAGTTTTCATTGTCAGTCTTTTTTTGTTCATTTACGAGATCTCAATAAAGGATGTTTTGTTCTTTTACAAGATTTTAATGACAGTTGGTTCTGTTCCATTACGAGATTTCAATGATGGTCGGTTTTATTCAGTTACGAGATTTCAGTGACGGTCGGTTTTGCTGGGTTATGAGATTTCAATGATGGTCGGTTTTATTCAGTTACGAGATTTCAGTGACGGTCGGTTTTGCTGGGTTATGAGATTTCAATGACGGTCGGTTTTGTTCCTCTACGAGATTTCAATAACGGCTGTTTTTTCAATGACAGTCGAGTTCGAAACGATTCAAACTTTTGGTTTTGTTTCGTTACGAGATTTCAATGATGGTCTGTTTTGTTCCTTTAGTAGATCTCAAAAGCAGTCAGTTTCGTTCCTTTACGAGTTTTCAATGATTATCAGTTTTGTTCCTTTACAAGATTTCTATGATGGTCAGTTTTCAATGACGGTTGTTTTTTTTCTGTTACGAGATTTCAAAGACAGTTTTCTTTCATTACAAGATCACAATGACAGTCAGTTTTGTTCCTTTAAGAGATCTCAATGATGGTCAGTTTTATTCCGTTATGAGATTTCAATGACAGTCGAGTTTGAAACGATTCAAACTGTTGGTTTTGTTTTGTGACGAGATTTCAATGATGGTCGGTTTTCAGTGTCTGTTTTGTTCCATTACGGGATCTCAATGATGGTCAGTTTTGTTTTTTTGTGCTTTTATGGGATTTCAAAGACATTTGGTTTTGTTTCATTACGAGATTTCAATGATGGTCGGGTTTGTTCCTTCAGGAGATCTCAATAGTCAGTTCCGTTCCTTTACGAGATTTCAATGAAGGTCGGTTTTGTTCTTTTACAAGATTTCAGTGGCGGTCGGTTTTCTTCAGTTATGAGATTTCAAAGACAGTCAGTTTTGTTTTATTACGAGATCTCAATGACAGTCAGTTTTGTTCCTTTATGAGATTTTAATGATGGTCTGTTTTGTTTCATTACGACATTTCAATGATGGTCTCTTTTGTTTCATTACAAGATTTTAATGACAGTTTTGTTTGTTTTTTTTTCGTTACGAGATTCCAATGATGATCAGCTTAGCTCCATTATGAGATTTCAATGACGGTCGGTTTTGTTTCTTTGTGCTTTTATGAGATTTCAAAGACATTTGTTTTTTTTTGTTGTTTTTTTATACAAAATTTCAATGAAGGTCGGTTTTGTTTCGTTACGAGATCTCAATGACAGTCAGTTTTGTTCCTTTAGGAGATCTCAATAGCTGTCAGTTTCGTTCCTTTACAAGATCTCAATGGCGGTCGGTTTTGTTCCTTTGCGAGATCTCAATGACGGTCAGTTTTGTTCCTTTACAAGATTTCAATGATGGTCGGTTTTCAATGACGGTTTTCTTCTGTTACGAGATTTCAAAGACAGTCAGTTTTGTTTCATTACGAGATTTTAGTGACGGCCTGTTAATGATGGTTGGTTTTCAGTGTCGGATTTATTTGGTAATAAGATTTCAATGACAGTTCGTTTTTTCCGTTACAAGATTTCAATGATGATCAGCTTTCAATGACAGTCGAGTTTGAAACGATTAAAACTGTTGGTTTTGTTTTGTGACGAGATTTCAATGACGGTCGGTTTTCAGTGTCTGTTTTGTTCCATTACGAGATCTCAATGATGGTCGGTTTTGTTCTTTGTGCTTTTACGAGATTTCAAAGACATTTGGTTTTGTTTCATTACGAGATTTCAATGACAGTCAGTTTTGTTCCTTTAGGAGACCTCAATAGCTGTCAGTTTCGTTCCTTTACGAGATCTCAATGACTGTCAGTTTTGTTTATTTATGAGATTCCAATGACGGTTGGTTATGTTCTTTTATGAGATTTCAATGATGGCCTGTTTTGTTCCATTACGACATTTTAATGATGGTCGGTTTTGTTTCATTACAAGATTTTAATGATGGTTGGTTTTCAGTGTCGGTTTTATTTAATTTAAATCTAAATAAAGTACTACATCATTTGTGATGTGAAACTAACTAACTGCATGGTATGTGATGTAATGTAGGAATTATTTTTGCCCCAAAGTTACACCCCTTATTTTTTGGGGTTTATTTTAACCTTTATTCAGTACAGTTTATGGCGACTGTACTGGGGCATTGGGCAGTATGTGATGTGCTGTATGAACTATTTTATACCAGAGTTACACCCTTTATACAGTACAGCTTATTGCAACTGTACTGGGGCGTCAGGACCCACTCAGGCGACAGGCTGATCAGCGCTGGCCTCGCCAACACCTCTTCCAACAGCAACCCAGTCTCCCACCCAAATAGAGACCGGGCTCAACACTGTTTAGCTTCAGTGGGTGTGCAGGTGAAAGCTTCAGGTTGACCGCTGCAGGGCTTCTCAAGCATCGTTCCAACCATAGACCCTCTTACGTAGACATATAAATCTCAACAATGGTGACATGCTTCATGCCGCAATGCATTCTATAACACAGTGGTTCCCAACCATGTTCCTGAGGCCCCCAACACTGCACATTTTGCATGTCTCCTTTGTCTTGCACACCCATTTCAGGTCTTGGAGTCTCAACTAATGAGCTGATGATCTGAATCAGGTGTGTTTGATTAAGGAGACATGGAAAACATGCAGCGTTAGGGGGCTCCAGGAATGTGGTTGGGAACACCTGCTATAACAGACTATTATTAAGTTGAAATTAACTGCATTACATCTACATGATAAAAAAAAAAAAAAAAAACACTCTGTGTAAGATTAGACCACTAGATGATGACAACCTCTTCATCATGCCGCAATGCATGCTGGGAACAATAGTACAAAACTCCCAGCATGCATCACAGCATTAATAAATTATGCAGCTGAATTGTTCTATTATTTTCTTTAATTCTAACTATTTGCTTTTATTTTTATTGTGGTTTTTGTTGTCTTTTAGTAGCTTTTTGTGATGTCCAGAGTTGATCTTGTCTGAATATTTTGTTGTCACCATTGTTGAGATTCATACACTGATTGCTCATATCTGTGTTTATCATTGTAGATTACTATTTTCTGCAATACAGTGTGATATCATGTTTCAGTAAAACAGGGTTTGTAGTTTAAATGTATTAAGGGCAAAACACAATAATTACATTTCAAATGACATCAATAATTCATGCTATTTCACAATGGTTATTATAAGAGTTAAGAACCCAACTAATGAAAACACCAATCACCATTATGGTGACTACAAATGAAACAAACATGAGCGTTAAACTTCTGTTAATGAATGACAGAAATAAAGTCAGTCTGGTTAGAAATATGTGAAGCTATAATGCTGTTTGTGGAGTTGTTTAATCCTCCTCTGCTGAGATCTGGAGAGATCTGGGGCCTCATTTATAAAATGTTGCACAGAAACCATCCTAAATTTGACCTTACGATCATTTCTCAGATGTGCGTACGTGTGATTCATAGAATGAACGTACACACAGAAAATGAGCGTACGCCTCTCTTTCAGATGTGAAATCAAGGAAAAGACCGTTTTTATAAATATGAGCGTTGGCGCTAATACTACAATGATATAAATAATTTAATGAATAATGCCTATTTTACTACTCTTTAAACCAATAAATAAAAACGTTTAAGGTACAGTAGACGCTCAGTGCCTCGTTACTCTCCTGGCGTTTTAAAAACATGCAGCTCCCATTGAGAACAACTGGAAAAATTCACTAGCAGGCGCACAGCCTAAATGAGAAAAAGTCACAAATGTCAAGAAAAACAGGTTAACTGCATGGCTTTTCAGTCAACTTAATTTGAATGGGTCAAATTGACCTGCAACATGAGGGTTAAACCAGGATGGATTCTGATTAGCTGGAAAAACATCATTGTGATACTTTATTAAGGTGATATTGTTTCTCTGTGTTGTTATTGTTACAGTTATGGTGTAGACACTGCTATTCTTTTACATTTAGAATGATTATTAAAACAATCAATGTGTCTCGATCAGCTCTCAAGTTCAGTAATTAAGGCACTGATCAGGAAGTCAGCCATTTTAAGGGCTATCTATATCGCAAATCCATCTAGTGCACTGAAACATTCGCTCCCTAAAAAGTTCCATCATGCACTGTGAAACCAGAGAGCATCAATGCTCACTAACAGAAATTCTGTGAAACATAAATAGCAGGGCCAACTGAATACACATCATGACACATGGTAGATGTTTAAAAAAAATCAAAGCATTATTTTCAAAGCATTTTTAATGAATTTACAGCTGATATACTGAAGGGATATGTTTTCAAAGTATTTATCATAATTTACATTAAATAGCGTCACAAAAAATAAAGTCAGAAAAATATCAGTTCAGCTGTTGCTCATAAATGCCAAGAGTGACGTGGTAAAAGAACGTTGTCATGTTGCCGGAAATAAAGCCATCAGTGTCCCAATGTGTTATCGTTATATCATCCTTGGTGCACTCTCATAACACTTTTTTGCAAAAACTGGTGTACAACTGCTTGTCACTTTGGGCAGTAAAAGGACATCTTTGTACCCTTTTTACCCCATAAAAGGTGCATATTAGTACCTAAGAGTAGCAATACGTACCTTAAGGTACTACTATGAACCTTTTAGGGGTTGATAAGGTAGAAAGTTGTCCTTTTAAGGGTTCTGCCCCAGTGACAAGCTGTTGTACCCTTAAAGGTACAATTTTTGCACATTTTTTTTTCTCAGTGTGTGTGAACAGGCCTTAACAGTTAGTGTGTTTACATGCACAACAATACGCTGACAACTACTAAAAAATTGATTCATTTTATAAACCCAACAAACACAAAATCCAGAGTTACAAAGTGTAAAACATAAAAACATACAGGTACTTTCTATTGGGAATTTGGATTGTTTTATCTTGGGTAATTTGAGTATCTTGAGTAAATCTGTGAAATTATACAACTTGACAAAATGTGCCTTGTAATTTTTAAATGTTCATTTTTAAAGTAACTAATTAACGAATGAAACAGTTCATGATAGACCCCCACAAATTTGAGCACAGCTGCTTTGAGTGTCGGATGAGGTCACAGATGGGCTCTCTGACTTATCAATGAGCCCACTGTTGAACTAATGAGTCCAGTATAATTGAGTCCAACTAATGACTCAACAAATCTGAGTTCCTGAAACAAATGCAAATCAAAGTGGGTGATTTAATGAATTTAACAACAAAAAAAAAAAAATTCTCATTTTTTTCAATTATCATTAATAATTACTATTGGTAAACATAAATTACTATGACTTACATACCTGATCGATTTCTCTAATTTATTTCATTTCCACGCACACACATACATTACACTTCTTTGCACTTAAAAATAGCATATTTCAATGCATTTTTGAATGTCTTCTACTTGCCTTTGATGATACAAACTAAAGCTAATGTTAACTGAGAAAACAAATCATGATTATTAATATTTAGGCTACTTATTACATGGTATCTTATAACATTGAAATTTTCAGTTAAGGCTGTTTGACACTTATGTTAAGCAGTTTCCACATATAAACCCTAGTTTAACAGTGCTGTAAAAAACAGACAGGCGGAGACAATAAATTAATAGTTTTAACAAGAGATCACTTGAAATATGATTTGGAGAGTAAAAATACTTTTTTAATGCAAGTTCTCTAGCTTTCAAGCAAGCATATCTTCTGATAAAAAAAATAATAGCCTTAAATTTATTGTAATTCTGACAATGAATAAGTCATTATGGAAAATAATGCCACAGGCAATGGTGTGCAATTATATTTGTTCCCATGTTCCTTTAAATCAGCAATATGATATTGCAGTCATTAAAATGAATCAATGCTCACGCTGTCTGTCATAATAGATTGCATATTTCTCAGAATGCAAACGACATTGCATTAGGCTATAAATAAAGCTGTGAGCTGTTGTTATGGCGACATACACTGCTATGAACATCAAAGGAGTTGAAATTCACACAGGACTCAATATGCGCAATAAGAATGACTCTGAACTGCTTCTTAGTGACTAAAAGTACTATCAACATTGAAAAGCTCTGCAATTAACTGACAATCAAGAGTCTAGTCCAGGAGACCATGGTTGGACTTATTTCGATGGTCCACTTTTGACAGTCTACTAACTATAAGTAACTTTGCAACTACATGTCAACTCTCATTAGAGTATTAGTAGTAAAATTGTCAAAAGTACTGACTTCGGTACCAATTGGTACTGAAATTTAAAAAATGTGACACTTTGAGTGCTGTTGAGTGGATTCGTAAACATCTCTGATTGGCCATTGTGTTGACGCGCTCATCGAATATTTATGTGAGTGGCTACAATGATCAACTCATGGCAGCGTTTGAAAGCACACGCAAGTGTTTGAATTTGAAAGCGTTTTGAAAGCGCTGGTCCGCGATAGACGGCTGCTTTCAAACGCTCTCGTGTGTATCTGTGTAAGTGCTCGGTGAAGAGTATCATTGATGACTATTTACAACGTTTTAGAAACGTTGATCATTGAAGCCAATCACAGACATATCCGATGAGCCGTGAACACAATGGCCAATCAGAGGTGTTTATGAATCTGCTCAACAGCACTCAAAGCGTCCCATTTTTAAAATTTCAGTACCGGCGTGGTACCGAAGTCGGTACTTTTGACAACTCTAATTAGTAGAGTGTAGTAGAATGTTAGTAGACTGTTAGGGTTCTTGTCAGTAGAATAAGTTGACATGTAGTTGCAAAGTTACATATAGTCAGTAGAATGTCTGTTGGGGGAGCATCAAAATAAAGTGTTAGCAGATATTAAACAGACAGTCTACAAATACTCTAATGACTGATAGTTGACAAATAGTTGCAAAGTTACTTATAGTTAATGTCTAAAGTGGACCATCAAAATAAAGTGTTACTGAGACCATTCTTGTAGTCGTACACCCTGGATTATAAAATGTCCTTCATTCTATATTTCATACAACAAAACCATGCAAGATTGACTGAGCTTTGCACAATACATTTTACAAAGGCTGTCCAGAGACTACTATCTATCGATTATTGTGTTGTACAGCAGGAACGTTGTCTTGCACCTGTGGCACATTCTGTAAGATCAGTACTAATAGAAGTTCACTGAGAAACAAATGGCTTTGAATTATAGGACATATACTGTAGATAAATTTGGATCATGGGCCTAAAGGACTAGATGTATTTGGAGATGTGTGAAGAACAAAGACAATTTAAATACAAAGGTGAAATAGAAACTAATAAAACAGCATCTAGGGCCTCTTTGTTGTGCTAATATGTTTCTCTCAGCTGAAATCCCTTCTCTACAAATCCTTCTCTATGATTCCCTCTTTTATGTAAAATGAAAATACGGCAAAGTCTGATATTTGCAATGATGAATATTTAAGATTATACATACTACATATGCAGCCTACACCCTCAGTATGCTAGTTTAGTGTGGTATCCGGGGTGGCTTGGGATGTAATTTATTTCACAAGGCCAGGTCTAAATCACATTCAGAATATTGTAGGCATCTGGCAGGAGCTCCTCAGAGGGTCATTAAACAGGTTTAATTGAATTTCTGTCGCCAGTTTTGACTAGACCAAAGAGCAATGGGAATAGCATATTTATTTTACTTCTTCTTGGAATATCTAACAAGCAGCCTGATCTCAGGTTTTACCATGTATTAAAAGGTAATAAAATTTAGAAATATGAATGAGATATTCTGATGCCATTAGGTACATGTGCCTTGTCTGGCTTATTATTATGAAATATGTTTTCAGCAGGTTTAATGAAAAGAAACATGGAAGCCTGAGTATTAAAAACAAATACCAAACACACACACACGCATCGACCCTAAAAAGTATTTTGACAGTTAAGCCAAGCTTAGAATTAATGAAATTCATCGCAAAATATCAAACCAAGTAGCATTTATTTATATTTAATGATACAGCTTTCAAGAAAAACATTTGACAAAATGAAGTTTGTTAGGTTTAAAATGAAAGAAGAAAAGACATAGTGTTCAAAATGAAGAAAAATGTTATTTGAATAATTGCTGCTTGTCAAACGTTAATGGAACATGGCCATAATTAATGTGATGAGCTACACCTGTTACAACACCTGTGGGAACTTGAGGAGAACTGACTTCATACATCGGCTAAAATGTACAGAGGCTGGTGCAAAAATGGCTCAAAAATATGCAGTTATTAAGATCTAGCATAATTTGTTTGAAGATGCCATTAATATATAATTTTGTTAATGCAACATAATTCATATATTTTAAAGTATGGGAAAAACTGATAGTTAAAGGGTTAGTTCACCCCAAAATGAAATTTCTGTCATTAATTACTCGCCCTCATGTCGTTCCACACCCATAAGACCTTCGTTCATCTTCGGAACGCAAATTAAGATTTTTTCCGTGTTTACGTCGGAACGCCGGCTCAGTATTGGCCGGCTCTGGTCACGTGAGCAGCACGACGCATGTGTGTGATGCTGATGCAGGAGCTGGCCGATACTGAGCCGGCGTTCTGACGTAGAACCTGGAAGCACTGCAACGTAAATAGCGTATGAGAATGACACAGAAGAGAAGATATTGTTGAATAAAGTCGTTATTTTTGTTTTGTTTTTGCGCACAAAAAGTATTCTTGTTGCTTCATAATATTAAAATCACACACAGTTTCTGCCAATCTCATGTTAATCTTGAGTACATATAGAGTAACAATGCAGAAAAGTCTTTAGTTTTATCATATTTATAAAAGATAGATACGCTGTACCGAGTCTTTCCGAAAAAAAACAAGGTCCTGGAGGCATGACTGCCGTCAGTGCTGTGGGCGGAGCTAAAGAGTCAGGAGCGTGCACAGCTTTTGTGTAGAGATCGTCTGCTAGCTGCGACATCATTATAAATAAAAAGAGAACAAAAACGTTCGTGTTGTTTACATTATATGCACTTGCGCGCCGACTGCCAACAACACACAGACATCTGATGCAGCTTTACTCACCACCCGCGATCTACAAATCCAGCGCCGAACTGGGACTTGTTTACAAAGTATTCATCACCAAAATCCCGGGAACAAACAAACATACATGCACAACTCCGTTGCTGCCTCGGAAAAACAAACTTCATCCTCTGTTCCCTTAACGCTGGGTTCTTTGGTAAGCTGAAAAAGGTAATCTTTCCCTCACAACCAAAAATACACTCCTTTGGTGACAGGAGCTGCGTCTCATTTCGGAGGCTGCGTCCTCCAGAGGTCGCATTTGAAGGCTGCATACATCATCAAGGATGTCATATTTAAGAAAAGTAACCGTAATAAAATTGACTGATATTCATTGTGAGGTGTAAAATACTGTAATTTCTTTCTTACGTTGCAATCTAACGGTTATTTTTCTTAAATGAGACTGCCTCGATGATGTATGCAGCCTTCAAAGGGTGCAACCCCTGAATTGGGACACAGCCATTGTTGAAAAATCTCTCGGCTTCCGCATCCCAAACGAAGCGCGTTGATGGACGTGCTCTTGCTCTTGCTCTGGGCGATGTGTGTGCGCATACTTATCAGGGAGAAGTGCCTATACAAGGAATTCCGCTCTCTTTTGACGTCATACAGGACACACTCGAAAAAACCCTCCGAAACCCATACCGAAACCGGAGGTAGTGTATTTGGCACAGAAATACTCCGTTATACGTCCAACTCATGTTTTGAAACTTTGGCCATGTTTAGCATGAGAATGCAACTCTTTAACAGTGTAAATAAGTCAGAATGCATGAAATAGCATTACACCCCCCTTTAAGGTTGAACTACTGTAGTCACGTGGACTATTTTAACAATGTGTTTACTAATTTCTGGACCTTGAATGATAGTAATTTTGTTGCTTTCAATGGAGGATAAAAAAACCTCTCGGATTTCATCAAAATTATATAATATTAATTTGTGTTCCGAAGGTGAACGAAGGTCATACGGGTGTGGAACGACATGAGGGTGAGTAATAAATGACAGAAATTTCATTTTTGGGTGAACTAACCCTTTAACTGCCAAAAATGAAAAAATCTATCATCATTTATTCACTCTCATGTCGTTTCAAAACTATATCACTTTCTTCTGTGGAACACAGAAGAAAATATTTTGAAGAACATTGGTAACTAAACAGTTTTGGTGACCACTGACTTGTGTTGTATGGAAAAAAACAGAGACATTCTCAAAATGTCTTCCATACACACAAAAAAAATGTTCCACAGATGAGTTTTGGAACAACATGAAGGTGATTAAATTATGTCAGAATTATCATTCTTGGGTGAAATATCCCTTCAATGTCCAAATACTTTTTAGGGCCAGACACACATAAATGTTTAAGTAATTGTTCATTATACTTTCTTTAATTGCTTTAAATGTATCCAAATGCCTCTTGTCTACATTTTTTTTTCTCTCTCCGTGTATTTATAGCTCGCTAATAGCTCCCAAACTCTCCCCTTAGAACGAAGTCCCTGAATGACAAACAGTACTGTGAAAGCTATCAGACACATGTGCTATAATGATGCACAATGATTCTTCACAGGGATAATGAAGGAACCTGATGAAAACTACTTTGCTCTGCCTCGATTGTGTGAAGACAAACTCCTGTGTCAGTCACACTATATTTTTGTTTTTCAGTTATGAAATTAGGCTACAAAGGCTGTGTTGATCATTATCATTTCATTTGGTCGATTTTCATCAGTTTATTGTCATTTACAGGGGTCTGACATAATATCTAAACTAATATCCCTGTCGCACTATGCTATAAGTGTATTTGTATGTATACATTTTTGTAGAGGTTTGTGAATGTGTCACTTTCTTTAGGCTTTCTGGGAAATAAAATGAACTGCCTGAGCCCAAAGTAACATAAACGTCAGATGCAGTATGTGGTACATTTTATGATTTGGGCCATTCACATAAATCTATTGATCTCCATGAATCAGGGGAATTGGGGGAGGTTATTATAACAGCAAGGACTGAAGCCACTTCAAAGAGTGAAATTAACTGGGACAGAGCAAAGCTAAAAATTGTATCCAAACATGAAGCTGAAATCCTATATTCTCTGCTGCTCCCTTCTTCGCTCCATTTTACAATTACATGGCATCTGTATCAGCAATTTTTCAGATCATTCACATGATAACTTTTCTGTGGGCTAAAGTTAAAAACACAGCACAATGTGCTTTAAACTACACTCTCTTGGTTCATAATATGCAACAGTGGCCAGTCACATAATGCTATAGTCAAGGAAAATGTTATGTATTCCAGAGATCATAACGTTATAATGTCCAGGAGGCATGCATTCATCCTGAAAAAAATTACTTTCTCTAATATCAGGAACAGTCACATATGATATTAAACACACTGTGCATTTCTGTCTCGATAAAGAGCAAATCTGTAGGCTATTTCAACTTATTTTGAATACAACTGCAGAGAAGCACTGCCCTCCAATGGCCATCTAAAAAACTGTAATGTGACGACACAAGGCCTTGATAACCATAGCATTAAGCTGTTTCAAAATAATTTTTTTTCATACAAACAGGTAACGTATATAACATCAACAACACTAATAATTTGTCAAATTCTCACCACCATGCTGTTCTAACCCAGTATCTTTGGCAGAATGTCCTCAGGCAGCTTTTCCATAGCCTATATAATGAAATTTGATGGTGGTTTTAAATGCCAAGCTTGAAGAAAACAATAAAAGTAGTTTATAACTGGTAAGCAATATTCTAAGTCTTCTGAGAACATATGATAGTTTGCGTAATGACTGAAATTAAAGTCGTTGTTCACTGAAACTCTTCCTCTCTGCCGTGGCTCTCAAACGGCATTCGTGTACAACTAAAAAAGCGACGCCATACCAAAGACTATAGAATAACACAAGACGCGTCACGCGTATTGTTTTAATATGGCAGAATATTCTCGCCTTCTAAATAAGAGCCAATCGCCGATTGGTAAAGTCATCGCGTTACTGCAGCGGCCGTTAGAAGCTCCGGTTCCTATCACCTTATTATTCCTACGCCCCATGAAGCTTTGCGCGAATTATGGGTGTAACTTCCGTTAAGCTGTCAGTAAAAACAGTCAGTAAAAGGCTCGCTCTATGAACGCAATAATACGTTTTTTTCAAAACTGGGTACAATAAGATGACATTATTCTACTCACCCTTCAACCAACGAACATTAAAAGTGTAAAAGCATCAACAAGGTACTTTCAACAGGCCATGAAAAAGCGCGATTCTTTCCACAGCAATGATGGACGGGTTAAATATAACTATAGTGATATATATCTGTATTATGTGATACGTTGCCTTAATAAAAATTGTTCATGAACTTCAGCATTGCGTGATAGTATTTCAAAGTGATTTCCATCATTTTTACAGATAAAATTGTATTTACCCGTGAAAACAAACCTGGAAAGAGACGTGAGAGAAAAACGAGAGATTCTTCGTGCATTCCAGTGAATTATTAATGGGATATATCGTAAATTATATCGGGAGAACAGACCACAGATGTGCAGTATATGTTGTCCTTTTTCATACTATTACAGCGGTATTAAGGGACAAAAGAAAATAATCACGAGGATAGAAAGCAGCGGCTGAAAAGAGCTCTTGCCATAGATATTCTTGTTATAACATGTTACGTTAAAATACCAAGCGTTACGTTATTCTCATGATGTCTGAAAATAAAACATGAAAGAAAAATTGATAGCTCATACAGTCAAACTGACGGATAAGCTTTATTTGTAGAGCAACCTTATGATTTGAAACGATTCGTTTCATTCTTTTTAAATGGAAGTTCCCCAAACCGGAAGTGCATCCCATAATTCGAAACACAGTAGGCTAGTCAGACGCGCGCCTCCGAAATGAGACACAAGAGACGCGCATTTAGGACTGCGCATGCGCATTAGCTTGATCCAGCCTGAAAAATATCGTTTTTTGTCATGATTTGAGCGTTTAGAAACAAAATTTATGAGACAGTTGTCAGATTTCATTGGTGATTTCAAATATGAAATTTGATCGAAAGCTTGGCAAACAAATTTGGAGAATTTGATGTTTCCCCAAGCTGCACTTGAATGCCCGAGAGGCGTGTCAAAGATGGCCGCCGAGTGAAATTACTTGTCTTAAAGGGACTTTGGTCATATGCCGCTGTAGGTTGACGCCAAACGCCGCGTGTCACGTGACCAATAGCAATGCGTTTGAAAACGTCACTGGGCCATTCCACCGAATGGGTGACATTTGCTTGTTGTAACTCTTCAAAATTAAACTTTATTTATTTATTTTTTTTTATCTTTTTTCAACACTGAATCTAATACTACACACATTTAACTATTCAAAATGTGTATTGGTCAATCTCAGGCAACTTTATTTAATTTTTACCAGGTTTCAACGCAGAAGATGGATGCATGTTTTCTCAGTCCTGTTACCAAAACTCATGTGCCGTTTAAAAAGCATGTTTAAAAGCATGTCAGTTAATTCCTTTGTATTCACCTCAAGAAAGTGTTTATTTTGAAGAAATGGTTGGATATGTGTTCAAATAATTGATATTTGTGACAAAAAAAATCACTTTATATTAAGGTAAGGTGTATATTATTAAAAAACGCAAAACAATTTTCTCATTTAAAAGAAGACAAAAGCCTTAAGTTTATATATTTTTAAATAATTTAATTTATTTAACAATTGTGTAAATGATGGATCAAACAAAACTGATAAAAACAGTGGTTTATTTTTCTAGAAAAATAAATAAATTTAGTAACAGGACTGAGCACTTTGTAACAGGAATGAACACTGGGTAACAGGACTGAGTGTCCATATGTGTGTGTATGTGTGTGAGAAAGAGAGTGTGTACATGGCCATGTGTGCATGTGTGTGAGTGAGATTTCTGTGTTGAAGGAATGTTCTGTGTGCTAGTAGTACATCACAGTGAAGGAGGTGGAAAGAGAAAGAAGGAGAGCGAGGAAAAGAGAGAGGGGGGAGAGGGAGGGAAGGAAAGACAAAAAGGGGGGAAAAAGATAGGGTTGCGGGTGTGTTTCACTCCTTCCCTTGCAGCATGCCATGGGTGGGTGTTTCTGGCACCTGCAAAGTATAGGTTCTCTCCATCTTCTACAAAAGATAAGAAAGAGAAAGACAAAAAGATGAAGTCACGTCGTGGTGGACTGGCTCCCTGCAATGTATGGCATTCACACTGTAAAACTAATCCTAAAAATCTACAATTTAAGTAATTTCAACTGTAAAACTCATGATACAGGTGAATAGTATTATATCAACTAATATTCACACAAATCAACAAAACAGAGGACTCTACTCACTCCTGTTACTCTTAACTCACTCCTGTTATTTTTCATATGAGTAACAGGACTGAAAGTAACAGGATTGAGTTTTTAAGCAAAAATTATTATTCTCAGTAGTTTTTAATAATGTTTTAAATTATATTTTTTAAATTTGCAGTTAGATTAATGTTTAGGACACTTTGCTTAATAATAAAATATATTTTAGAGTTCATTTTCATGCATATTTATACATAAAATGTCCTGGGGACAGAAATGGCACCAATTCGGTGGAATGGCTGCACTGCAAATGATATTTGAAAGCGACAGTAAAAAGAAGAACCTTATTGGAATTAAAATAGGCTATAGCCTGTTATATACACACCTATATGATGGCAAAAGAAAAAAAATATTGAAAGTATTTAAGGGAAAAAGGCAAGGAAAAAGATGTTTCAAGAAACCTCATGTCCAGACATGGTTTTGAGAGAGCAGGAGCAGCTAAATATTCATCTCCAGTTGGCTTTTCACTGACTGTGATTGTGAGGCTCATTCATGTGATGAGTGATTCAGACCAAAAGTTGACTTTTCTGTAGCACAGAATGTTCTTGCATCTGTTAGCAGGATGACTCATTTAGCACATCCACATTGGTGGAAGAAACTATTCAGATACTACTCAGAAGAAGGAGCAAGGTACCATAGTGAAGTGCATGTCAATTATCCCTGATTCATATTAAATAATAGAGTTTTTTTTTGTTTGTTTTTTTATAAATTAGAAAAAACTTCAAGGAACTTCACACTAATTTGTCCTGTCTTGCCATCTTTGTAGACCTAGGCCTATGCTTTGGAATACAGTCTTTATTTAGGCAATATACTGATTAGATTTTTGCTGAAAGCACTTAAAAAAAATAAAGTGTAAAAAGTTACAAAGTTTGCTAAACTGTACTAAAAAAAATTTCAAAATATATATTTTACAAAATAATTTGGACTCCAAAATTGCTAGAAAATATTAGCCATATGTCTATCAAGTTGATATCACAAAAATAGAATAAAAAAAGGAGGTTTGATTTTGCAGTATACCAAAAATTAGTCTCAGCCTCAGATGTCACGTCCACTTCTGCAGTCAGTCTGAAGGTCTGGCTATGCAAGACTAACCAAAAATAGACACCCACACTCCATTGAAAATTTTTGGTGTGTTCTGCTGTTACAAATTAATACATTTCTGTCACAGACAGTATCACCTAGCCTATATCACAAAACAGTGGCCAAATATGGAACCTTGAGTCTCAGACCTTTCCAACCATATGTGCTTTGTCAAATTTAGAAAAAGTTTTGATTATAAAATATACATACATTTTGTAATTTGAAGCATGACACCGCCCACTAGGGGGAGGAGCTTGCTACAAGTACCATTTCAATGGTAATGCAATGTCCAATCTGAAAACGCTTTTCACATGATGAATTTTGAGCTTTCAAATGAATACGACTTTTTAATGATTACTGAAATATGTGATAGGGAAAAAGATAATAAAAAAAGCATGTAAAGTGTAACGCTAGAGTATGTTTACATCCCCTGTATAAAGAGTTCCAAGGGCTAAAAATAGACCTCCCTTCCATTGAGGCTTGTATGGTGCTGGCTACTCATAGCAAAGATATTGCTGAGTACTTTGGGACATCTTATTGAATCAGATAGCCTTTGTCCCTGAAATGTTGTTCATGTTCTCTTTTCCCCTGAGAACTACAAAAGCAAATTCCAGTTGTTTTTATGACAGCAGGCATAGGCAACTGAAGACCACTAGCTAGTTAGTTGACTGTAAGTTTAAGTAACTTTTTTTGTACAGTAGCCGCAGTTCTTTTTTCTTTTTTTTTTTTTTATCAAATAATCTGAATGTGCAATCAATCATTACAACATTTCTAATCTGCTGTCTAGGATTTAACAGTCAATGATAAAAACCTACATTTTTATAGCAGTGCTGTAGCAGAATTTTGTGATGGTCTATAGAGACGCTCAGTCACATCTCTATTAAGCTGACATAAAAGTGTGATATTTCTTTATTTCCCCAGATAAAAACTATCTCACACAGACACAGAGAGTTCATCTCTAAAGGTCCACTGCTCTCAGCAAGCCTTTTTAGCAATTGTCACTTTGTCACCATCAGAGAAGTGTGGAGATCTCTGGGGTTCAAGCTCATAAATCTGGCCTCCAAGTTGAGTGGTCCTCAAATCGCATGCAAAAAGCAAAATTGAGTGAAATCTGAAATGGGGGCCTTGAGTTTCAATTATGAGGATCACACAAGCAGTGTTTGCACACAGTCAGACATTGGTTTGAGCAACCGGATGACTTCCAGTCTGTATTTCTTGTTTAATTTTGTGTCGTTAAGTTCAGGAAGGCGTTCCTTGTGTATGCTAGATATTTGCATTGGTTGCCAGCTAATGTTAATTTATTCACTGCTGGAAAGAGCTGGAACGAGTATCCGCACAGGAGCCCTCAACATCCTGTAGTGAGGCGGTTGCCACGGGAACCGGCTAGTGCAAATTCCCCATCACTAAGATGATCCACATAGTGATGGCATCATTACAATAGCTTGTTCTATATTGTTGCTTAGTATGAGAGGGAAGGTGTGAGAGATGGTGAAAGACAGACAAAAACATCTCAGAGTCAGACAAGCCTACTTCTTAATACACAGATATACAGTATTTGTAATGTTGCTGGCTACACACCTCTCTTGGACAGTAGATGGCAGCAGAGTTTAATCTCTCATATAAAGTTGAATTTGGATTTTGAATTACAGTACCACTCACATTTTTAAGTCAGTGTCTGTAGCCCAAAGTTCATTCAGTATGAGTCAATGGGTGTTTTGACTTAAAATGATTTTGACGTCTGCTACACCAGCAGTGAGTACCAGTATGTTTTTTTCTGTGAGTGAAAAACATTGATCCAAAAGAGTCTTAAATTAGCTCTTATTTAAACCTACTCTTCATTATAATATATTGACTGTTTGACTGAGTGCATTCTAAAATAGTTAACCTATCTATCTAAAATCTATTTCTAGAGAGGATTTTCTCAAAAATTGGGATTATTGTTTGATTAAGAGTCTAGAAGTTACTCTTTTTGATTCAGTGTCCAGAGTTGATTACATGAAGATTTAGCTTTTCCTGGCACATAGACTACAGCGGAAGAGAGGGAAAGGTTAAGCCAAGAATGAATAAACTGAGGTCTGTTGCCTGCTTCAGTTCCTCTTGCCCTCGGATGACGTCGAGCAGCAGGAATGAAATTTTTGCCTCTGTCTCTTGTCCATCCTGCCACATTAGCTGGCCGTCTGCTCTGAGCTGCCCATTCCTGTTTGTCTTCCTGCTCAAGTCATTTCCCAGAATGTTGGAAAAAAGGAGTGCTAATTTACTTGTAATGTACTGTACAGCACATAACTCTCTTTATTCAGTTCTCTTTCATCACAAAGTTTAAGCCTAAAAATAGTTCAGAATACAAATAGCAATTTTTATATTTATTCTCAATTACTTCAGTTCGACTGTTGCTCATGAGTTCCAAATTAGTCCTTCATACTCAATCTGTAGATGGTCCATCTGACATTTTAGACTTCTAAGATCATTTTTTATTTGCCATAATGTCCAGCAGCTGTCTTAAGTCTTGATTTACACAGCGTCCCAATTGGAGGTAGCATAGGTTACAGCTCCCAAATAGACACCCTCCAAACATGACCTGCCTTCTCCTATATGAGCTACTTCAGCTGAAACAACTCATAAATCATCTGACAACAATAAATAAGGTGTTACGTGCATTTACACTCATCAAATGCTAGCTGGTCTATTAATAAGTCAATTAACCAGCAACTTGAACATTCATGTTTGAATGAATATCTTCATCTTTAAATACAAACCGTGGTTAAATTCATCAGTTATGGCTGCAGTAGCACTGCTCATTACTTGAGTCTATAAAATGCTCTGAGTATATGGGTATCCTAGAAAATCTACAAATGCATTTCAATTTTTCATACAAATACACTTTTCCTGTTGGAAAAAATTGGAAAGGGCAATGGAAAGTTTGGTGATGTTTAAAAACCTCATTTCACCGCTGAAGACATTTCAAGCTGTAATGGCTTCCAAAGTTATCTTTTGTGTCACACCTATATTTAGTGAAATGACATGGGCTCCTCTTAACCGTGTATAAGTCTAACAGCAGCTCAGATGATTCAGATGCCGATGTAAGGCAGATTCTCTGGCCAGCTTTTATATCTGGACATGTGAATAAGTGCAGTGTGCTGGGTCCCCTAATCTAGTTCTCATGTGGGGTTAACCCCTAGCACATGGGGACAGAGGCAGCTTTAGTGAGAGCTTTTGTAAACATGCCAGTGACTATTCTCTCTCTCTCTAACACACACTCCCACGCACAAAGACATGCACACATCATAATCTCACACACATAGCTTATTTTACTCTTTGTTCTATGTGCATTCCTGTCAGGCAGACAAAGGGAGCCACGGTATAGTGTGGCTGAGAATTTAAGAGAGAGACACAGACAAGGAGAGAAACCTTAAAGGGATAGTTCACCCAAAAATTAAAATTGTGTAAAAATAACCTGTATGCTGTTGCTTTTTTTGTTTTGTTTTTTTTAAAATAACTTTTCTCCAGAAAGTGAAAGTTCAAAGTGACAACTTCTGTCAAGGTCAAGCATAAATTCCTGGTTTCACAGACAAGGCTTAAAGGGTTAGTTCACCCAAAAATGTAAATTCTGTCATTAATTACTCAGCCTCATGTCGTTGCAAACACGTAAGACTTTCGTTCATCTTCGGAACACAAATGAAGAAATTTTTGATGAAATCCAAGAGCTCTCTGACTCCTCCATAGACAGCCATTTAATTACCACTGTCAAGGCCAAGAAAGGTACTAAAGACATAGTTAAAACAGTCCACGTGACTACAGTGGTTCAACCATAATTTTATGAAGCAATGAGAATACTTTTTGTGCACGATGCATGCGTGTGATGCTGACGCAGGAGCCGGCCAATAATGAGCCAGCGTTCGGGCGTAAACATAGAAACGCTGCACTGCCTTCACTGCGTCAACTGCATAGAAGAATAATATGGGAGAGAAGAAATTGTTGAATAAAGTCATAATTTTTTTTGTTTTGTTTTTGCGCACAAAGTATTCTCATTGCTTCATAACATTAAGGTTGAACCACTGTAGTCATGTGGACTATTTTAACGATGTCTTTAATACCTTTCTGGGCCTTGACAGTGGTAATTAAATTGCTGTCTATGGAGGAGTCAGAGAGCTCTCGGATTTCATCAAAAACTATCTTCATTTGTGTTTCAAAGAGGAACGAAAGTCTTACGGGTTTGGAACGACATGAGGCTGAGTAATTAATGACAGAATTTACATTTTTGGGTGAACTAACCCTTTAAGCCTTCCCTATTCTACTTACGGAACGAATGCAGCGACAGTTACATTTTTTCCGTAAGTAAAATAGGGAAGGCGTAGGACATACAGCGTAAGCTTTTTGAAGAATACAGAAGTGCGGTTTTGGCGGAAGCACGTGCAAGGCGATCATTTGTTTATATAAAGCATATACATTTACATTTTTTTTTCAAAAATGACCGATCGTTTCACTAGATAAGACCCTTATTCCTTGTCTGGTATCATTTAAAGCCCTTTGAAGCTGCACTGAAACTATAATTTTGACCTTCAACCGTTTGGAGACCATTGAAGTCCATTATAAGGAGAATAATCCTGGAATGTTTTCATCAAAAACCTTAATTTCTTTTCGACTGAAGAAAGAAAGACATGAACATCTTGGATGACATGGGGGTGAGTAAATTATCAGGAAAATTTTATATGAAAGTGAACTAACCCTTTAAGCCTAAAATGCATGTTTGAGCTGTTTTAACTGAAAGCAACTTGTACTGGCATATCTTAAAATATGTCAGTGCCATTGTTTTGTCTCAAGATGCACACCAGTAATGTTTTTTCTAAGGCACATTTATAAAAGCTATAAATGTCCTAATTAAACTGAGGCCTAATCCTGGATTAATCTAAGCCCTGTCTGTGAAACAAGGCCAAAAAGTTCATACAGTCTTCTAAAATTGTGTGATGAAAAAACAAAAATTTCAAATAAAATATAGTATTAGGTATGTCACATTAATAATGTTTGTTCACACTTAACCAATTATGTTTGATGTCACTGATGTATAAGCACCATATTTGATTTGAGGGCTGCGACAAAGAGGAAGATTTGCAGTGAATTATGATTTATTATTACTTTCTGTCTGCTTGGAGCTAAACATGCTGTAGTACACATGGTCACTATGAACTGCTGTTGTATGAAGAAGAGTTGCGTTAAGCTCCTTCAGAAACTCTCTTTTTATGTTCCATGGGAAAAAAATAACAGAAATTGGTTTGGGAACATGAAGGTGAATAAATTAAGACTTAAGACTTAAGATTTTCATTTTTGGGTGAACTATGCCTTTAACAAAATCAAACCAATGTAGTTTCAATCAAATTAACTTCATATGAGTTTCTGTGGTTAGGGAAGAGTTAAATGGCTTGTATCCTACTGTTAGATCTGACAGCTGCACACAGTCCCCAAAGAGAGATTATTTTTGACAAACTGAATGGAACAACTGAAGGAAATCTGGCTGCCTGCCTCAGGCGTGTTGTGCTGTTTTTACACGCAGATAGCATCTTTCCAAGCTAAAAACCCATGACCAACATGCATCTCAGCAAACATCAACTGTGGCACAACTGAAGATCTTCTGTATCTCATCACAAAGTGCATTTTCAGGTTATAACACGCCCTAGTTTTGATCCAATCTCCTTTTTTCTACCATCTGTTTCATTCGTTTAATTTTTGGCTTCACATGGAGCACATTAATGTTGAACAAGACTCATTCTCATTCCAGATGAGAAACTGAGGGAGGCTAATGTGCCCGTGTTATGTCTAGAGCCTCATGTTTTTGTGCAAAGGTATGAGCTCTCATAGCTGCTTGTGTTCAAACTGATGCTTTCTACCCGTCGAATTCGTACTGTACATCTGTCTGCCAACCAGGTGGGATGTTGCTGGGGTGATGTTGTCATAGCAACAATGAAAAGAAAAAAAGAAAAATAAGACCGACAGTGAGCGGCAGTGTAAAATTCCTTTCCATACTTTCACATGCTCGAGAAATGGAGCATGTCAGCTGGTGCAGGCAAATGAGAGGAGGATTTTAGGACAAAAAATATGAGATGTTAGTATGGAAACAGCTAAGAGTTGATATGAATGACAAGAAATATATATATATATTTTTTTTTAAAGAGATTGTTCTGGCTGTTATAGTTACAAGAATGAATTAAATTACATGGAGAAGTCTTCTGAATTAATGAGATGTTCAGCTGTCTGGTTAAGGTCACAAGCTATGTTAGAACAAGAAAGAGAGAGAAATGGTGAATAATGGCTTGTTTGATAGAGGGGAAAATGGTGGTAATGTCCTAGCAAGAGAAGTGATCAGAACAACTGGTATAAAAGCTTTCTTGTTATGATATAAAATGAGGGCAAAAAGCACAACGATGGGAAAGAAAGAGTGGAAATGGTCCCTCTATATGGCATATGACTGGGTGGCATATATGCAACTTACCCAACATGTCTTACACTGTTTTTAAACTCGACTAAAGACACAGACAGGAAATTATTAGATTGGAATTACACTGTCAACTGAAAGGAATTTCATTACACTTAAAACATTGAAATAAAATGAGGTCATGCAAAAACAGCTCTCAAAAGCTGCTTCTTTCCATTCCCATTATGGTATGCTGCATTTGATATGATGAAAACAGGACTTCCATGTGGATTTAGAGTTTAAAAAAAACCTGTACTACTATTTGGGTCGAGGATGGAATCCCTGCAGGAAGGAAACGACATTGCACTAGTTGGGAAGGTGAACATGAGCACTCAAACATTTCTTTTGAATTTTTTGCATATCATCCAGATGAGGAGAGGTGATTTGACATTCCAAATTACCTGATTTTGTCTGGCAAAGAGTGTGGCAAGACACAGCAAGTCCACTGTGCAGAGCAGATACATCTGACATGGGTAATGCTGCCAAACATTTAGTATTTTCAAACTCATAAAAGAACTCTTGTGTGAGCATATTTTTGTGGGTAAGTATGTGTCTGTAGTCTTCCTTCACGTTTTCAAAAGGGGTCACTTTAGGCTCTGGGAACTGACTAGCTGGCAAACTAAAGCGTAAATGAAGGGAATAGCAAAGACAGAATACAGCTGAACTCAGCTGCACTCAAACTGAAGTATTCCTGCAGTCAACAACTGAGAGCATGAAAATGAACATGATAGCTGTTCAAGGACTACAGTGAATACAGAACCAAAAGCTGTCATTTTAAGTATAGGTTTAAAGTACTTTTCTGTTTCAAAGATTATCATGTGTTCTCAAAGTTGACATAAGCAAACAGTGGTACTGTCTATTCCTTTAATTCTTATAATTCAATTCATCAAGTGATTTTCCAATGGACTGATATGGAACACTTTTATTTAATTAAAAAACAACAACAACAAAAACATAGTACAAAAATACTTCGCATGAAAAAAGATTTATATCTTCGCGGTGATAAACTTATACACAAGTGCAACATTACCTGATTTAATAATAATGGTCTGGAACCATCATCTCCATTTAACACAGCAGAAATTCTCTTAAAAAGCTGAGTGTTTTGGTTACTTACATCAGGTTTTCTGACATGCCGTTAGTGGGCGGGATTTGACTAAAGGGGCGGTCTGATTCAAAGGCTGTTGGAAGTTAACAAAACAGATCATAGCACTCACCGCGCCTTTAACTTGTGGAATGTCAGTGGTGCAAAAAAATTAGCCCTGTGGAGCATTTACTATCATTTAATATGTTCTTGTCCTAAAAGGATAATCACTTACAACACCAAAGTACTCTTAATTTCAGAAGTGCATTGAGTTTTGACTGACAGAGCTTCAATTCAACAGGTCTTCCTTGTTGTACTAATCTGTCAAAAACATTGACATTTATTGGAAACCAAAAGGTTGGTGGTTCATCTTACACGCTGAAAACTGAAGCTCCATCTGTCAAGAGTTCATAGGTACTACTTTAATCCCATGAGCATTGATGTACGTGAGCAAGACTTTGGCTCTTCTCTCAATTACGTCAATGAGTTTTTCAATGCCTTGACGGCCACCTTGACTGTCCCAGTACAGCTGGTCGAGAAACAACGATTGCAGGAGCTTTTCCCTGAGACGCTGAGACTTCAACACTGACACAGACTGATCTGGTAGCCTGAAAGAGGAAAAATATGGAAAGCATATAGTAATATGGACTCTAAAATTATTCAAACAAACTTATAGTACAGAGGAAATAACCACCTTTTAAAAATGTGTAACATTAAATATCATTAAACACTGTTTGTACAATCCCCACAAAACTGTATTGCTAATTGACAAATTATGTAATACCCTGCAGTAATGCAGATAATGTGCAAGCTGTGATTCTCAAACACAGCAATGGCCCATCATTTATTCTGATTTATATTACTGCACAAGCGAGCTTACGTTCCCAGAGGTATCACATTAGCAGCATTGCCAGCAGAATCCCTTAGCTCAGACAGCACGTGTCAGATTGTTGGCGTATGTATTTGCTTACGTCTTCAGTGGTGTTGTGGAGGTGTTGGCTTACTGAAAGGCCAAACTTGTGGCCTCACAAAAACAAATTCTTAGTTGCAGTCTTAGGGGCCGTTCACACAGAACGCGTTTTTCTATTCCAATGCGCTACTTTCCCATTGTTTTTCTATGTAAACACGCGCTTGACGGATGTGCATAACCGTTACACTCATTTCTTACGTCTTTTACAGTGCCTCGCACATGAGTGCCGTGTTTTTAAGACGCCGTGTCAAGTTAAAAGAATTTCAACTTTTACACGCAGCGCCGCTCATCAATGTCAGTTCCAAAACAGTGGACCAATCAGAAGAACTTGGAGGCTGGTCAAGCGTTGCGAGCTTCTGTTTACAATAGCAAGTTGGCATTATTTTCTTTTTTTCCATGTCAAAACTCGTATCTATCAATTCTGCTGTTTGCCTATTTCTATTATTTCCGTTATTGTCATTATCGCATCACGTCTCAAACGCGCGTCTCGAGACCCTCGCGTTCTACGCTGTGCTTTTAGACGCAAAGACGCGTTCTGTGTGAATGGTACATTTACACAACAATGATGTACTAAAAACGGTTTTTCACGAACAGACGACAACGTCAAAACGATCCCCATTAGCACGGATCCGTGAAAATCATTAAAAACACTGCATTATGTATGCCAGGCCAGTAGATGACGATGTCACTTTGTAAAGAAAAACTATGCGGTTACTGAACACATAATACGCATGTGCATGACATCACCGTTTTCACAAATTCAGTATGAACAAGAAAAGAAGATGCACAAGATGGCTTGTAATAGCAAGCTAGTTTTTAAAGCATAAGATCCGACCCTCCCTTCAAAGCGCTCCAAAGCCACGCCTCCTCCTCCAAAAAAAAAAAAAACCACGAACACACACAACAGAGTCTGCAAAGCATCACGAGAAGAGAGACGGCGTTAACATTTTTTGGTCCTGAGAATATGTATCTACACGTTTTAATGTTTAGACCACTTCTATTATTGATTGCTATCAGGATGTGAAGTGTGTTTCAACCAGTATAACAAAAAGTGTTTATAAAACAAATTGCCTACCCTACCTTTAAATTAAACATATGCCAACTAGATATTAATGTCTATTTAAACCTGAAAACCTGTGGAGATTTGTAATTTAATCAAACTGCGAGGATTCATTTCTTTGAGGTCATGAGCAGGGGTGCACATAACTTTTTTGGTCTGGTTCTCAAGGGAGCACTTGGAGATGTTGCTTGGTACTCACACTTTACGCGACACACTTATCCTAAAAGCTGTCGATTCTTGACACTTATAACATTATGAGATTCAAATTAAAGATAAAGTGGTCATGTATAAACTCTAACATGTGAAATAGGTCAGCTACTTTTACTCACTCTTTGATTCCCTCTAGTAGCCTGAAGTCCAGATTCTCCTCATCTCGGTCAAAGTAGCCCTTGTTGTTAAAGAAAACCAAGTGGTGTGGGTCATGTCTACGGTGGACTATGTGTGTCAGCTCTATGCTGTCCTTATCTGTACATTCTTCATGGTGACCAAGCTCAACACAGGTGTCCTCTGGGCGGGGCTTGAATCCACAGCAGTTTTTATCTAGTCGTTCATAAATCTAAGAAAACACAATCTTTCTTTATTTTTATTTTAAATTATACAGTTTAAATTAAAACATTTCAGTTGTTTTCTGAACAATTAAAGGATTAGTTCACTTTAAAATGAAAATTACCTCACCTTCAAGCCATCCTAGGTGTATATGACTTTCTTATTTCTGATGAACACAATCTGAGTTACATTAATAAATATCCTGACGCATCCGAGCTTTATAATGGCAGTGAGCGAGACCAACGAGTATGAAGCTGCTGAAAGTGCATCCATCCATTATAAACGTACTCCACACGGCTCCAGCTGGCAAAGCGAAGCGATGTGTTTGTGTAAGAAAAATATCCATATTTAACAAGTTATGAAGTAAAATATCTAGCTTCCACCAGACCGCCTTCCGTATTCAACTTAGGAAGAAAACTTGAATACGGAGGTCGTAGGACATAGCGTAAACTGCGCTATGAACTGCGAGAGGCGTTACACTTTCTTCGTAAGTTGAAAAAGGAAGACGGTTTTAACAATTTAACTTGTTAAATATGGATATTTTTCTTACACAAACACATCGCTTCGCTTTGCCAGCTGGAGCCGTGTGGAGTACGTTTATAATGGATGGATGTACTTTCTTGAGCTTCATACTCGTTGGTCCCGTTCACTGCCATTATAAAGCCTGGATGCGTCATGTATATCTAAGCTTGTTTATCTACAAGTTTACAGCTGCAACACAGAAAGACACAGATGAAAGTGGAGTAGAGTACCTGCAGAAGGAAATCAAAGACTACTAGCTTGCTCCATTCATGGTGGTGGATGCTGGTGCAGCTCCACTCTGGTTTAGGTATGGCGCCCCGATGCCAGCACTTGTATTTGAGAGCGGATTGATATGAACCCCAGTTCAGTCTCTCAGAGGGTTGATCTACTACTGGGCTTAAAGTAGGATCCCACAAAACCACTGGACAAGGCTGACCATCTGAAACAAGATGAATATATGTAGGCTGTACATTCATTAGAGCAGCATGAGTCATATTGATTTCTCAGTAGTTTGACAGACAGCTTTGATGACACTGAAACTGCTCCCAATGCAGTGGCCCCATGAAAGTATAGTCTATATAAACTATAAGTGACCCTGGACCACAAAACTAGTCGTAAGCCGCACGGGTATATTTGTAGCAATAGCCAACAATATGGCTCAAACAGTATGGGTCAAAATTATCGATTTTTGTTTTATGCCAAAAATCATTAGGTTATTAAGTAAAGATCATGTTCCATGAAGATATTCTGTAAATTTCCTACTGTAAATATATAAAAATATGCATTGCTAAGGATTTCATCTGGACAACTTTAAAGGGTTAGTTCACCCAAAAATGAAAATAATGACATTTATTACTCACCCTCATGTCGTTCTATACCCGTAAGACCTTCGTTCATCTTCAGAACACAAATTAAGATATTGTTGATGAAATCTGATGGCTCAGTGAGACCTCTATTGAGAGCAAAGCCATTGAAACTCTCAAGATCCATAAAGGTACTAAAAACATATTTGAAACAGTTCAGTGGTTCTATCTTAATATTATAAAGCGACAAGAGTACTTTTTGCATGCCAAAAAAAAACAAAATAACGACTATATATACAACAATATCTAGTGATGGGCCGATTTCAAAACACTGCTTTATGAAGCTTCTGAGCTTTATGAATCTTTTGTTTCGAATTAGTGATTCGGATCTCCTATCAAACGGCTAAACTGCTGAAATCACGTGACTTTGGCGCTCCGATCCACTGATTCGATTCGTAAAGCTCTGAAGCAGTGTTTTGAAATTGGCCCATCACTAGATATTGTTGAAAAGTAGTTTTTTTTTTTTTTTTGGCGCACAAAAAGTATTCTTGTCGCTTTATAATATTAAGATAGAACCACTGAACTCACATGAACTGTTTCAAATATGTTTTTAGTACCTTTATGGACCTTAAGAATTTCAATGGCTTTGCTCTCAATAGAGGCTTCACTGAGCCATCGGATTTCATCAACAATATCTTAATTTGTGCTCCGAAGATGAACGAAGGTCTTACGGGTGTGAAACTACATGAGGGCAGAGGTGGGTAGTAACGAAGTACATTTACTTCATTACATTTACTTGAGTAGTTTTTTGGAAAATTTGTACTTTTTAGAGTAGATTTAAATTTGGGTACTTTAACTTGAGTACATTTGTAATGAAAAATCTGTACTTTTACTTCGCTACGTTGGGCGACGTTCCTCTCGTTACTTTATTTTAATGCAATACTGTACATGTTAAGAAATACGTAGTTTATTCCAAGCACGCTGTCTCTTTTTTTCATGAACGATGCCCCAATCACAATCGAATCACTCTTTTGAGTCGATTCTGTTCAAAGTCTTGATCAAACAAGTTGGCAAAACTGTTTAAATTGATTCGCGAATCAGTTTGAATGATTTGTTCAGTTCCCTGCACGCACTGAATCGTCTGAAGCGGTTTCTCACTCGGAGCGTTGGATGAAGTGGCAGTCGACCTCCAGTCAATTAAAAGCAAATCTGCAAATGCATCCTATTGTTTGCCAGCGATGAAGATCTTTATTAGTTGAACTGCGTATGCTGTCTGTGAACAATTCCACAGGTAGGCCTATCGATTTCATTTGATTTCAATTCATACAGCCAATAGCCGACATTTTACAACCAAACAGATTATTACGCCACGATAACAAAGTATGTAGCATTTCTTTACCGTTTTTTATGGACATGTATCTTAATTTATACATTAAATAAGCTACCATTGTTCAGAGAGTATGAAATGAACCGCCGTCCCGCGGTGATTTGTGGGTAGCCTAGCGCAGTGGCGGCGCCGGTGACCTTTTCGTCTTGAAAATCAACGCCTTTGCGTAGACACAGTTAACCAGTTTACATGCGCCTGCAGAAATATACATTTGATTACATTTTGGAGAACAGACGGAAGAAGATCCATCATTTGATCATTGTTTGTGTTCAGATGTTCAGCGGTTATGAGCGCGAGCACGTGTAAAGAGTTTTCTCTCTTTCTTCTTTCAAATGTAGCTGTATACGTTATTATTATACAAAGCAAAGGACATGCAATGATATTTGGGCTACAGATGCCAGAAATAATGTTCGTCTCTTCTGTGTTTGTTGCAAAGATATCTAATTATGATAATTTAAATATCTATCTAAATAATAGCATGCTATTGTATTGTTGTATATATTACAAACTAACTACTAGGCTAACTAGCTACTTTTGAGTAGTTTTTTCATTGGATACTTTTTTACTCTTACTCAAGTAACTATTAAGCTTATTACTTTCACTTTTACTTTGAGTAAATATTTCTATAAGTACTTGTACTTTTACTTGAGTACAGTTTTTGGATACTGTACCCACCTCTGCATGAGGGTGAGTAATAAATTACATTATTTTCATTTTTGGGTGAACTAACCCTTTAAAGGCGATTCTCTCAATATTTTGATTTTTTTTTTTTTTTTTTTTTTGCACCCTCAGATTTCAGGTTTTCAAATAGCTGTATCTCGGCCAAATATTGTCCTATCCTAACAAACCATACATATTTATTCAGCTTTCAGATGATGTATAAATCTCAATTTCAAAAAATTGACTTTTATTACTGGTTTTGTGGTCCAGGGTCACAAAGATGCACACAAATTTCAGTGCAGATGACAAACAAATGATGCTTTTCTCAGTTTTTTTTTTTTATTTATTTATTTTTTTAGCTGTTTTGCAATCACTTTAAATCAAAACGTGCCTTTAAAAAAACATGCCGCTTGGTTTGATATTTTATCTAATGTAGACTAGTTATACTTTTTTTTTTTTTTTTTTTTAAATGGTGACTTGAATGTCCAAAAAACCTTTATAGGCAACTATATTCTTTAATTTAATCCATGCTAATTAGGCGTCTGCTACTAAAATATATATATATATAAATACAATAAAATAAAACATTAAGTAAAATACACAAAATATAGGCTATAAATATGAAAAACATATTAAATGAACAGAAACAAATACACTACCTCCAAGAGAGTGAAATCTTCTGCTGACGGCTGGCAAAGTTCTGTTCAGTCCCAAGATCCTATCCAGATGAAAGGCGAACACTTCACTCATGTCCAAGGGTCTCCTGACAATACCGCAACATTTGCGACACACATCAGCATCGTCCGTGTGATTTGTCGCACTTTTAAATAAAATTAAAGAAGAAAAACCCGGAGGTGCAACTTCGTCAATCTGCGTAATTTTACCATCAGCTAGAAAGCGCATGGCCATGATATCGTCATTGCTGAACCACGGAGGAGCTCTTTCACTGTATATCCTGATGGATGAATAATCACCGTGATCAAGCTCAGAATATCCCAATTGTTTGTCAACGGTGTTTGTATTGTGCCTCGCGTCCTTCGCTTTGCCCTGTGTGCCACCCTGCGGTCTCACTTTAACTTTCTTTCTCCGGAGTTTGGGTCGCACTGTGCCCCTGATGATGGCCGGTTTGTGCCGCTTTGATTTGAGCGTTATATACACCACATTAGACCTGGTCGGACTCAGAGATTCATTCACCTCCTCTCCATTGGGGTCCTGGTAGGTTTTTCTAGGTTTTAGAGAATAAACGCTATTTCTAGTCCACAGATCAGGACGTTTGTCTTGGCGAGTAGACGTGTTATTAACATGAACGGTGAAAAACAAATAAACAAAACACACAACAGCTATAATCAGATACTTTCTAATGGCGGAATATCCCCTGCAACAGTTGCAGACTTTCAAAAACGACACGGACAAACAAATCAAAGTGTTCCCGACATTTCCAGGACGAGTCGTATGCGTATCCATTGGTACGAGTGTTTGCGCATGATTAAGTCAAATCTCTTTTGTCCACGTTGGAATTGCGTTCTTTTCGTTTACATATTGAGGGTACACCGGAGCTCCAGATGATCCGCTCAGCGCAACAGCTCCAGCTTGAATGAAGACAACTGTCCCGATGTCGGATCAGCTGAGATAACAGTCCCAAATTGACAAGAATGCCGCTTGTCCTTACGCCCTTTTCCTCTTTGCAAGCGCGAGAGGCTAGAACGCTGTCATTAGAAAATTAAACAGTAGGCCTATGAACAGTCAAATTTTTCCTCGCTATAGACGTATTTTTCTGTGTATATAGCCTATGTAAATATTAAAGCTGGCACTGTTGAAAAAAAAAAACCCTGCAAAAAAAAACAGCATAAACTCGTCTGTTAATTGGCTAGTTTAAGAATGTTTTGCTGAAAAATGCCTAAACCAATCTAGAACCAGCTTTTGTTGTTGTTGTTTAATTCGTGAAGAGTTTCAGAGGGGCTTAGAGCACTTTTAAGCTTGTCACACAAGGAGTGCAGACATATGACCAGCTTGGCCTGTGAGACACTCTTAATGCAGGAAACCATCTTAGGCTGTTTTTTTCCCCCAGCAGCTGATAAATTACAAAAACAGGAAAGCTCATTAACCAGGTCTTTTAAAGGGGGGTATCACACACAGTTTCTGCCAATCTCATGTTAATCTTGAGTACATATAGAGTAACAATGCATCCTTCATATCTCCGAAAAGTCTTTAGTTTTTTTGTCATATTTATAAAAGATAGATAAGCTAAACCGAGTCTTTCCGAAAAAAGCCGAGATCCTGGAGGCGTGTCTGCCGTCAGTGCTGTGGGCGGAGCTAAAGAGTCACGAGCGCGCGGAGCTTCTGCATAGAGATTGCATCCTAGCTGTGACATCATTATAAATAAAAATGGAACAAAAACGTTTGTGTTGTTTACATTATATGCACTTGCACGCCGATTGCCAACAAAACAGACATCTGATGCAGCTTTACTCAACACCCGCGATCTGCAAATCCAGCGCCAAACTGGGACTTGTTTACAAAGTATTCATCACCGAATTCCCAGGAACAAACAAACATACATGCACAACTCTGTTGCTGCCTCAGAAAAACAAACTTCATCCTCTGTTCCCTTCATGCTGGGTTCTTTGGGAAGCTGAAAAAGGTAATCTTTCCCTCACAACCAAAAACACACTCCTTCAGTGACAGGAGCTGCATCTCTTTTCAGAGGCTGCGTCCTCCGGAGGTCGCATTTGAAGGCTGAATACTTCATCAAGGATGTCTTATTTAAGAAAAGTAACCGTAATAAAATTGACTGATATTCATTGTGAGGTGTAAAATACTATAATTTCTTTCTTACGTTGCAATCTAACAGTTATTTTTCTTAAATGAGACTGCCTCTGATGTATGCAGCCTTCAAAGGGTGCAGCCCCTGAATTGGGACACAGCCATTGTTGAAAAATCTCTCGGCTTCCGTATCCCGAACGAAATGCGTTGATGGACGTGCTCTTGCTCTGGGCGATGTGTGTGCACGCACATCAGGGAGAAGTGCCTATACAAGGAATTCCGCTCTCTTTTGACGTCATACAGGACACACTCGAAAAAAAAAAAAAAAAAACTCTCCGAATCCTGTACCAAAACCGGAAGTACTGTATTTGGCACAGAAATACTCCGTCATACGTCCAACTCGCTTTTTGAAACTTTGGCCATGTTTAGCATGAGAATGAAACTCTAATAGTGTAAATAAGTCAGAATGCATGAAATAGCATTACACCCCCCCTTTAGGAAGATGTTAAAATTGAATTACAATAGCATATTCCAGTAGGAAGAACCACAGCTGCCTGTAAACAATGTTGTTTTGACATATTTTGTACTTGAATTTGCTGGTGTGAATATGAAGCAATAACATCTAATAATGATATGCTTCAATAAAGAGGACAGGAAACAGGTACAGCAATAGTACAAATTATGTTGTCCTTTAGGTATGGAATGCATTACTTACTGTATTCTTATCTAGAATTACTAGACAGACTGTATTCTAATCTAGACAATCACACATACACACTGGGTTTTCATGTTTAACATTCCACAGACAATGATTTTTAAACTGTATATTTTATCCCCTACCCTTGAAACTACCCATCACAGAAAACTTTCTGCATTGTATAAATCACTTATAAGCTGTTTTTCATAGCTCAAACATGTTCCCACAAGGACAAGGATTTCAGATATTGCCATCTTTGTGGGGATATTTTGTCCACATAACGTAGGATATACCTGAACCATACACACACACACACACACACACCTTTATGAGTGCTTGTCCAATCTTTGCCAGTCTGTCTGCTGAGGGTCTTATTGGAGGGATTGGTACATTACATAAAAAGCCAAATTTACTGATCAAAAAGAGGGGTGATGAAAAGCAGCAGATTCTGTTAAATACATAACACAAGTACAAATACAAATCAACATGCCTAACTCTATAGCCAGAAAGGGGAAACTGTTTAATTCAAATATGTGTGAATTTACAGATAATCTAGAATTAATTTTGACAGCAATTAAAATGCAATAGCAAGAAACGTGTAAATTACATCAAGGGCTACTAAGCAACTGCAGAGGCCTTATTCAAGGTGATAAGACCGTTCAGTGACTGCAAATTTTGGCAGGAAGATTGGTTTAAAACCTGATCCACCATTGCCACCTTGTGGTAACATAACGTACAGGCTCAGATTTTTGAGTAAGCAGTTAACAGGGAGCCTGCCAGAACAACACAAGATGCCAGAGCGAACAACAGCAAGTTCCCAAGACCCTGAGGAAAGAAAATCAGTTTGTTAGGCTGGCCTAAATACACTGCCTGGCCAAAAAAAACAAAACAAAAAAAAAAAAACCAACAACAAAAAAAAAAACACAACATTCGCTGTTTGGATTTAAATAGACAAATGCTTAAGAGTCTATGATTGGATCATTGCTGCAGTGATTATGTTTCTAGCATGTTATATGTTTGGCAACAGTTCTTCTAACCCTAATTGATGGAGTGTGTAGCTTTTCATTTCTCAAAAAAAAAAAAAAAAAAAAAAAACACAACATATAGGAAGACGCATCATGGCCATATTCCAGGATGTCAAGATTCATCAGGCTCATATTGTGAAAGAATGGTTGGGAGGAGCATGAAGAATCATTTCCACACATGAATTGGCACCTCTGAGTCCAGACCTTAAATTCATTGAAAGTCTTTGGGGTGTGCTGGAGTAGACTTGTGCTCACCTCTTGCATTGCCAATACAAGATCTTGACCAAAAATTGATGCACCTCTTGATGGAAATAACATCACTTTTTTTTTTTGGTCAAGATTTGCTTATTACTACTGGTAATGAATCAATAAATTAAAACATGACTATGATCTGAACTGGGCTCGTACATACAGTATATACATCAGTACATACTCAAGTCACTAAATGCATAATTATAACACTAATTGCTCACCATAACATCAAAACTACAAAACTAATGAAAGGTAGTGAATTCATCTTATGCAAGGTGTTCTCTGCAGATTTAAAATCACCACATAAATATTCATCATGTTCATTTGAAAAACAAAGAGTGTCAAACTAGGTCAAATAAAAATGCCATCTGAAATACTGAATGAATTCAAATAGCTTTATGTTACCTACTTTAACCTCTTTAAATACCACACTTCCCCACAGAGCAGCTACTAAGCCAAAACCCTGAAATCAAAGTAGAACACACTGTCATTACATACGATTTTCAATGCAAGGTGAATGAGAACATGAGAGATTTTCTTTTGTGCCATACTTACAGCATTAATTATAGGGAATGTGACCACTGCACTAAGGTAGTAATTTGCCATGAGCCAGGCATATGTGGCTAATCCCCACATCAAGCCACTCAGAAAACCTGCATGGAAGATCTTACATGAGTTAAGAAATGCAGAACTCAGTTTTTCAGTAGAAAGCGATAGAATTGCTGGGGGAATATTTTAAGGGGTATGTGGTGGAGTTGCAAAGCAACACGGTCCTTACATCCTAGTTAAAATAAAGATGATAGAATGGAATGCACATTAATTACCAGGTAAGATGGCTCTGGGATAGATCCGAGGCCTGTTCTTCATGACTGCGCAGTAACTAAGAAAATACACTGTGCTCATGAGGAAAATTCCACTGTAATGGGCAAAGCAGTAGTCAATTTCTGTAATGGATGGCAAAACATGTTAGAATAGCCTATAAAATGTTAAAAAAGCATCTCATTAAGCTGTAACAATTGACCGTTCGCAAAGACCCGCCTCCTTTAGTTACTGTTGCTATGTCTGACAAGCCATGCCGCTCTCACGCCACACATTATGTTCTAACAGTGAAAAATACATCGCAGAGCAAAGAGGACACTGACAACGCGTCGACAGACAAGACAGAGCAGGTTACTTTTGATATGAAACAGTCTCAAATTTTGTAATTTTTAAAGAAATTTAAACAATAAATACAGTTTTGTGGCTCTTTAATGTGTCATGACAGATCGCTGTAGCGCCTCAGATCAAGCGGCTCATGAACCGATCATCTCTTCTTACTAGTTAATTTATATCATCAAATAAACATGAATGAACCACATTTCAACCACAGAAAGACGTCAGTACACATAATTTTTCAAGTTCAAGTCCACCAACGTTAATCTACTAACTCCCCTGACTGCTTTGTCGGACAAAATGGCAGATTCGGCGTTATGATTGGTTAGATCACCTGTCAATCAAACTCCCGGCGAAGGGTTAATTGCATGCCATTGATAACGAAACGCCTTAATCATACCATACATAACATAACATAACATACCATTTTGACTGGATCCAGTGAACATACTCGAATTGGTTGTGGCATGAACTTTAATATAGAAAACAGGCACAAAAGAGCAGCCATAAAGGACACCTGAAAATACGGCCAAGATGCAGCCACTGTAACAAGAGGATATCATAGAAAATAAATATTCCATACATTTAATATTTATCTTACAAGAAATTTTACAATATTAGAGTATAAAGCTGAAAATGCCATAAGTTGACATGCACGCACAAGCAAGCACAGAAAAAAGCCCTCAAACACTCTAGTACAATGTTGATGAAGAACCAGAAATGTGTCTGAAGAAAACTTCAGACTGGAACTTGGAAGGCCTGCAGATACTTACAACACTCTTTTGCTCTTTGGTGAAATTGTATCCACCCATGAATCACTGGGGCTTGTGCTGTCTGGATTCAACCTCTAAAGACAGTGTGAATACATGCACACACAAAATGTCAGTAGATGCATGCATCCAAAACAAAATACACTAAATATTCTACATAACATCCAAAAAGCTCTTAAAGTGGAAAAGCCCTAACAAACTTACCCTATCATCAATCAACAAAGGCATGGATTCAGATGTACGTTTCTGAACATCACTTTTCACAAAGAAGAATATGATGGCACTGAAACAAAGACATGATTGCGTTATGGAGGGGAAAAAAAAAAAAAAAAAAAAAACCCTAATCCAAAGGGTTTTCTCTCACAATAAATAAAACGGAAGGATGTTTTTATCCCATAAAATCAGATGGAACTGTAGATACAATACACTAAACTTCAGGTCTTAGGAGGAGGTTTATCCTGCCTTACACAATATATTGCATTTTCAATTTCAGAGAAACTTTTAGGCGAGTAAGACAGCAGCACTTCGATTCGATCTCAAAAGGATCTTTGTGAGGTGTAACTCCAAAGTGAACTAGAAATCTTTTGGGGATGGAAATATTGTCTGTCCATATTAAAGAGGTGTGCCGGCAGCATTTCCTTTCCATTGGTGTGGGTTTCTGAGGACTAAAAGCACCTTCTCAGTTGAATGAACAATGTTACTTTGTAAAACTTTAGTGTTCATTAGCCAAAGAAACATCATCTTGACTTGTGCATTTGGAGGTAGACCATTACATTTCCTGCTAGGGGAAAAACACACAGGCACACACACGCACACACACGCACCTCTCCCATTACCTTAGCAGACAAAGGCCAGCTCCACAGTAATTGAGTATCGGTTTGGACACCTCCTCTGGATGCAGCCCAAACCACCCAAACCTTGAAAGGAATAACTTAAAGGGTTAGTTCACCCAAAAATAAAATTTCTGTCATTAATTACTCACCCTCATGTCGTTCCAAACCCGTAAGACCTTTGTTCATTTTCAGAACACAAATTAAGATATTTTTGATGAAATCCATGAGCTTTCTGGCCTTCTGGATAGACTGCAATGTCATTACCACTTTCAAGGCCCAGAAAGGTAGTAAAGACATCGTTAAAATAGTCCATGTGATAATGAGCCGGCGTTCTGACGTATAACCCGGAAGCGCTGCACTGGGTTTACTACATGAACAGCATGGGAGACTGACATGGAAAAGAAGAAATTGTTGAATAAAGTCATTATTTTTGTTTGTTTTTTCGCACAAAAAGTATTCTCGTCGTTTCATAACATTAAGGTTGAACCACTGCAGTCACGTGGACTATTTTAACAATGTCTTTACTACCTTTCTGGACCTTGAAAAGTGCAATGACGTTGCTGCCTATGTGTGGTTCAGAAACCTCTCAGATTTCATCAAAAATATCTTAAGTTGCGCTCCGAAGATGAATTAAGGTCTTACACGTTTGGAACGACATGAGGGTGAGTAATTAATGACAGAAATTTCATTTTTGGGTGAACTAACCCTTTAAGAGGCAAGTTTACCTCTGCCTTCAATTAAAAACATTGATAACCCTTTACAAATAGGTCCCACTAGTTAAAATTAGTTAATTCATTAACTAACATTAGCTAACAATGAGCAATACATTTGTTACAGTCCTTATTCATCTTTCTTAATGTTATTAATAAAAAGACAACTGTATTCAACACTGTATTCAACTCAAACTGCATTTATCAGCCTGGCCTGCGTTTTCTAAAAGCATAATGAGCCCAAGTTCATTGTGGAGACCACTGCCACCAATGTTCTCTACGTTCAACTTAGCTCACAGTGCTTTGGGGAAACGCAGCCCTGGACCAGCATAAAACTCAGTGCTCCAAAGTTTTACATCCGGAAGTTCAGTACATCCCTATAAGCCCCTTCTGTCAAACATCATGCCAGCTTACCTTGAGCTTGCCCATCCAATTAGCAATCCACTGGATCCCCAAAGCAAAATTCCAAGTCCAAGGCCAATAAACTTCACAACTGGGACAGCTGTTATATTTCCTAAGAGGTAAATCTGTTATAAATGACATCTGTATATATATTAAACAGATGTTTATTCACTCACACATACACTTTACCAGTGGCCCAAAGTGCTCCTCCAAGCATAGCTGCAGGATGGGCTCTGGAGGGGTGGAACAATGTGTCAGCAACCAGTCCAACAAACCAAATAGCTGAACAGCAAATCCACTGGAAAAACATTCCTGTAAAGACAGCAAATTTTAAGACAAGTTGGTCAAATGTTTGTGTGGAGGGTAAAAGTACAGTTAAACTCCTCACCATCGCCGGTATCTATCGTTTTAACAGGAACAAAGTAACTTCCATACAAGAGCACTGCAAACACACAGGCCACAAAGCCATAGGTGGTGTCTGTACTGTTGGCTTCATTAGAGGAGCAAGGGGGCTCTAGGTATAAAATCAAAACTAAAAGTTAACAACACACTTATTGCATTTATGCTAAAAAAAAATAAAAAAAAAATTAATAGGCTATTTAAAGCATATTAATTGTCTACAACAGAACAACTGTCAACTTTCCAAGCACAGCAGTTTTCAAACCCACACTCCCAGAGGGGATAAAAAGGCATGTTGTCAGTCAAAGACATAGACCAAACAAAATATTTAACTTTTTTAATATTTAATCTACCTTCTGCTGACAATGTGCTACAGCATCTTACAACAAAAAGCACAATTACAGCTAGTAAAGCCATCAGTCTCCTCTTTTTCACTTCAGTCAGGATATAAGCACTACATTTGTTGTTGTGGCAGTTTGTTGTAAACCAGGTGTCATTAATTGGCCCCACTGTCCCGCCCTACTAACATATTAGGGAGCTGTGGGGCAGGTACTTATATTTCTTAAAGGGAATAGCCTCAGTCACCATTTACTGTCATTGCCATTTTTTCATATATAGAAAGTGAATGGCGACTAATGCTCATTCTACCTAACATCTTTTGTGTTCTATATAAGAAAGAAATTCACCCGGGTTTGGAACTGAGGGTGAATAAAAAACGACATTTTGGGGTTATTTAATTTTTTTTAAATTGAACGTAGTTTTCAAACAGTCCACTAGATGGAGACCACGTTCCAACTTGTTTTGATTCCGCCACCATTGCGCCGAAGAATGACGGAGCCAATCATATGATGTTTGGCCAGCATCCCAAATTCTGAATATGCAAAGCACAAAAGAAAAACCAACAACACTGCTCTCTTGAACCCCGATAAAAGCACTAGTCACTGAGTGAGTTAAAAAGTATTAGTAACATGCATCTCCTGCAATAAATGTCTTTTTAAATGATAAATGATATGTTTTTATATGCAGAATTGCAAAGGAGCTTACTAGAAATTAGCATGCTAGAGTACTTTTTCGTATTATCAGCAGCAGAATATTTCTGCTTTTGTTTCAGCATTTTAATTGTCATAAATGTTCTGTTTCTGCAACGTTGTCTATAGCACACAAGATCACAGTGGGAAGATTCACTGTATCGAAAGTGTGTGGTTGCCATGGAAACTGAGGGTAAGGTAAGGACATAAGAGGAAATGAAAATGTAATATTGTAGCAACCTTTCAATCCTCATATATATCATATATACACACTAGCTTTCAAAAGTTTGGGGTTTGTAAGATTTTTTAATGTTTTTGAAAACAGTCTCAACCAAGGCTGCATTTATTCAGCCATACAGAAACAGTAAAAACAGTAGTGTGAAATATTATTACAATTCTAAACAACAGCATTATGCTTCAGAAATAATTCTAATATGCTGATTTGGTGCTAAAGAAAAAATGCTGGAATTTTCTGGAAACCATGATACATTTTTTGATGAATAAAAAATTCAAAAGAACAGCATTTATTTGAAATTTAAAGAAACAATATGTAAGATTTTTGTATTAAAATATACAAAAAAAAAAAAAAAAAAACCCATTAGGACAGTGTTATATATTTTGTTGACTTGTGTAGGCCTACATACATTATCCCAAATGTTTCCAAGAATGTTTAAATCCAGAGAAATAAGCAATTTTAACATCCCTTGTCATTGCGTCGCCTATCAATGACATCATACCTGCATTACCCTCGATTTCCGGTTTTATTTTGTAGAAACCATGAAAACGCCAAAGACGCTTTTATTGGACAAGGGAACAACTTTTTGGATACATTTATAGACAGAAAACTAATTGTTATATAGCTCAACACTGTTAGTCTTATTGTTTGAATCTCATTTTATTGATTTTCTGCAAGTACCATGTTTTTATCATGCCTCAGAGAAAAACACTATTTTGTCAAGTGGCTAACATAGTAGCTTTTTAGTAACAGTAATACAACATTTTCTCCATCATACAATATGTTTTAAAATTAATTGCATGCCATTTAGCAACACAAGCCATCCAGCATTTATTAATATGATATTCTAATATAGATCTAGCTTACTGCAAATGTCTCATAGCAGCCACCGAGTGAACGCACAGAGTAACGTTATAACATCATTTTCAACACACTCAAATGTATCTAATATGATAAAACAGCGCTGTTTTACCCCACATACGCTTGACCGGAAGAAGCGAAAGTGGCGACTGTGGCATAATAAAAGTTCTGCTGCTCTCGAGCCTTGACTCGCGCCAGTCTCTCATTAGCAATCGCTCCAGCGGCCTCGTCTTGCCCTGCTCTGCTTCATACTACAGTAACGTTAATAATCTCATCCATGAACATGATTTCTGCCCGAGTCACGTCGGATTCTTTTCCCCTGGCTGTGAGGTGAAGACGACATCCATGATTTCGTGCTCAATTTCTGCGTCATCAAGCTACACCTTTGTTTTGAATAGGCGACCTCTAGTGGGGAAAAATTACATATTGTGCTTCTAAAAAAATAAAAAATCTTACTAACCCCAAACTTGAACAGTAGCTTTTATACTCTAAGGTGATCAAGTGCAAGGCAGCAGTGGCCTGGGAACCAGGAAAAGCACTCTCCATTGAGGAAGTGGAGGTTGCCCCTCCCAAAGCACATGAAGTACGAATTAAGGTAGGACCATTATATTCTTTATGTTTGGCTAGTTATAGTATAAATGTAGACTTAAACAAACTTAAAAGACAATTTATAAAAACACCTGAGAATAAGGGGGTAACCTATTCTGGCTATCAACTATATGCTTTTAAATGATTTAGTTTTTTTTTTTTTTTTTTAATCGTTTAAAAATTAAATTAAAAATGTTTTTATTGTGCTTTTAAAGGATCAAACATTATTTTATTTCACTGACCAATGACTATTTATCAATCCTTGTCAGATAGCAGCATCTGGGGTGTGCCACTCAGATTGGGCCTACCTGTATGATGTTGCTAAAATGAAGCCACGCCCTTTTCCTTTAATCCTGGGACATGAAGGAGCTGGAACTGTGGAAAGTGTTGGTCCAGGAGTTACAAAGGTGTCTAAAGGTAAACCAAAAAATCGATCATAAACACTTGATCATAATATTCTTACTTCTAACAAGATATGAAATGCTTATAAATGGAAATGGATTTCTGATTTCTCAATTACATCATCTTAATCAATTCATTTTAGATACATAAGTGTAAACATTATAACATTATCATTTATCTACAGGAGATAAAGTCATTCCTCTGTTCCTGCCACAGTGTGGACAATGTGAACGCTGCCTGAGTCCAAAGACAAATCTCTGCACCAAAAACTGGTTAGAATAAACTTTTGAGTGGAGATTGACTGTAGTTAGTTAGCATTTCTGTTTTATTTGGGATGATCATTCAATATATATTCAATAAGCCTTAAGGAAAGCTAGGAGTATTGTGATTGATGATACACACCCCCTGCAGATGAATTTGAAGTTACTGCCCTCGGACAGACGTCTAAGAAGTATTAAGTGCCTGACAAATTGATACATGTTCACTTTTATACCAGAACTTTTCGTATTTGTAATGCAAACTTTATTAAGGATTCTTGAGTTTTGTTTTTTTCTCTCTCCTTGTGTGAATTTTATCATAAAGCATGGTGCATTGGAATGTTGTAATATGTGGTTGTTGAATTTGAATATGATGGTTTTAATGTATTTTTTTTTTTCTTTCTGTCTATGATGTGTTGCCACCGCCCTAATATAATTGCCCCTTGTGGGGTTAATAAAGTGGTTAACTTAACTTAAATATTATTAAATATGTTTTTAATTTGATTTATTTTACATGATTGAGTGTTGTTCATTAAAAAAGTTATTCAAGAAGTCATGAAACTCTTTTTTCAATATTGTAATGCAAAATTTCCATTTTTGCAAAAATCTGTTTGACATTCATGGACATTTTTCTCTGCCTCTTAGGGAGAAAACTCAGCAGTGTGTTCTTGCAGACGGCACTAGCAGGATCACCTGTAAGAATCAGCAGGTTCATCAGTTTATTGGTATCAGCACCTTCTCTGAATATACTGTTGTGCCAGAGGACAACGTTACCAAGATTCACCCAGATGCTCCTCTGGACAGAGTCTGTCTGCTGGGCTGTGGAGTATCTACAGGATATGGGGCAGCTGTGAACACAGGCAATGTGTGTGATTTCTACTGGCATGACGGCAAAAAAGGCGATACATATAATAAAAATAACATCCCACCAGCTTGTACCTTGTCATAGTTTGGCATTGTCTTTCCCAGGTAGACTCTGGCTCTACATGTGCGGTGTTTGGTTTGGGAGCTGTTGGACTGGCAGCTGTCATGGGATGCAAGGCTGCCGGTGCCACCAGGATCATTGCCGTTGACATCAACCCAGACAAGTTTGAGATCGCGAAGACATTTGGAGCCACTGAGTTTGTGAACCCTAAAGACCACAATAAACCCATTCAGGAGGTGCTGAGGGAGCTGACTAATGGTGGCGTTGACTTCGCTATTGAGTGTGTGGGGAATGTGGGTGTCATGGTATGTACCAATAATCAGTGTGTATTATTATTCCAATAACTGGAAGTTTATTAGTAGAGCTGTTTATTTTTCAAAGATGTTCAGACTTCAATGTTGTTTTTATAAGCAAGTCAAGTTGCCATGTAGAAGAAAATCATTTACTGTATGTGCCCTGTGGTTAATGGAACTAATGCAATTTCCTCTAACCAGAGGGCTGCTGTGGAAGCGTGCTGTCCTGCAGGGGGAGTCTGTGTGATTGTGGGATGGGTTGAGGTGGAGGAACTTTCTCTGGCCCCCCTGGATATCCTGCTAGGAAGAACTCTGAAAGGCACTTATTTTGGAGGTAAATGCCAAGATTGCTCCAAGGCAACTTTCCCTGTATTTAGTGTAGTATGAACTGTTTAGACAGTAAACGTGAAAAAATTATAATTGTAAAGTAATTACCCTTCTGATTGACAGGTTGGAAGAGTGTTGAGGCGGTGCCTAGACTGGTTCAAGATTATATGAGTGGGAAGCTTCTGCTGGATGAGTTTGTGACACACAGACTGACTCTAGATCAGGTTAACCAGGCCTTTGATCTCATGATCACTGGAAAAAGGTCAGTTGTATTTGCATCTACTAATGAACACAATCATGGATTTGTTTTATGATGAAAAGCACCAGAAAAAATTTGCTTATCTTATATGATTAATCATGTTGCAACATACATATACAATATACATGTTCAGCATAATCAGAATGTTCATATATTTAATAGGGCTGCCCCTAATAGTTGACTAATCGTTACTAATCGACTAGAAGAGGCCTAGTCGACGAACATTTTATTAGTCGGTTAGTCGCAGAAAAGAAAAAAAAAAAACATTGTGGTGAAGTCAGGCAGTCCGTGAGAGACAGATCGTTAACGGCGGGTCCTTGTGGGAATTATAGTATGTCGGGCAGGAAATCCAAACGTTTTTGGTCATACAGATAAGGGTAATACATCATTCGAAACTACTTTTATTTGTGTACATTTACAATAACAAGAAAATGTTGTGCCTTTGTAAAATAAAGAAAACCGTCTCGGTCTCCCTGAACTGGAGCGTGTCACAAAAATGAACCAAAATGAAACCTCACAGACATAAGAAATATCCCTATAGAAAACTTGGAATGTCTACTTTTAAACAAACCAATTCAAAATACTCAAAAAGAAATACTCTCTGCTTATGTTATCCATATGAAAGGTACATTTCTCTCTATAGGCGCATTCACTATACTGCAGAGATGGCGAGGCAGCGTCGTCAACTTCATCTTTGCAGCCGACAATGACTCAGAAAACACTGGTTTATTAATAAAATGTCTCCTTGTTATTTTTTTCTCGACACATTCATACTCATTACTTTTGCCAGTGCTTTGCGGCAAGCTACATTACGCCTATATATATTAAATGCGCGTTATGGTTTAGTATTCTCTTCGGTATATATTTAAGTAATTAAATTAATTTAAACGTGTGATTAGTTGACTAATGGCTTAAATGAACAATTAATAGTCGACTAGAAAAATCTTTAGTCGGGGGCAGCCCTAATATTTTATAAAAGGAAGATTGAGAGAAATTACATTTTGATTGTAAATGATGGGATAAAAAAAGACATACATGGATGAATCATTCACAATAAGATCTAAGTATATACAATTGCATGAATTTTCATTTCATGGATTTCATGCTGACTCTTGAAGTGATAAATCTAATCTACAGTACAGTTTCAATTTCCACGTCTATGCATGAAATGCAAAATATATTTTTTAAAAACCTAAATGTAATTTGATATTTTTCTCTCTTCTCAGTATTCGGACAGTGATTGAGATGTGAAATGCAGGTGATTCCCAATATCCTTCAAACAGAACACATAATTTCAAGGCTGAATCAATGTCATAAGTGCAAGTGACAAGTTTAAGAAATTGGTTTTGCTGTTATCTTGACAGTTAACTGCCATCATAAGCTTGGCAAACTAGTATAAAAGACTGTTCTGCAATACGTACAAAGGAAAAGAGAGATAGGGCTATGTTTAGACAGTGATTATCTCCTGTATCTGCTAATCCAAAGGTCCCTTTTCACTTATGCAGTAGCTATAGCTCAGGCACAATGATATAAATGTATAGGTATAGGAAAGGAAAAGTCAAAATTACTGAATAAAGCATTGATTGTTCTTTGTTTATATTCTCAAGGAGAATACAAGGAATGTGTCTGTTATGATCAGAAACTGTTCCACACAATAAAGCCAAGTCTGTTGAATTTGATTTGGTTCTATCTTCTCTCTATTAGTAGTAGATGGCATGCTTGCAATTTCCATGGGGCTTGCTTTTTCTGCTGTTGGGAAGAGGAAGGTTGACCCATAGTTATCTGTGGGTTATCCAGTCACATGCAGGCAGCAGTTTCTTCAGCTGCTGGATTGGTCAATCATTCAGTAACACGTTTTGAATAATCGTATAGCAGCTGTTCACAAGTGCAAAGTACACTAGTACCAGCCGATCCTCTCCCGAGCCCTGACAAAAACAGCTCTGAATGTAAGTTAATAATAGAATACAAACATATGCAAACTGTAAATCTGTGCATGCAGTCATCTGATTTATTGAATGTGCTTTAAATATGGTAAACTACTCAAAAATACTTTATAGCCTTGAGGGATGTCACAATCCTCCTCAGTGTGAATTAATTTGAAAAATACTTAGTATAGTGTCAGTACAATAATGTTAGGCAATGATTTGTACTTGAACTGGTTTAAAGATAAAGTGAAGTGTTTTTAAATGAAAGAAATGTGTACTGTTTTCTAAAATCATATTGAAAACATCATCATTCTGCTATGAAAAGTGCTCCATATTTTGTAATGTAAAACTTGAATGCATATAAAGTATTATTATAGTGCACTTACACACTTCCTTATTGCGACTCCACACAAGGGTGAGAAAAACATATGCTGGCATATATGCAACCTCATGCCTGTGTGCACAGATAAATATCTAGGCTTTATGATATGGTTCATAAAGGTAAATCATGACAGCATGTTTAATGATGATAATCCATCAGAATATCTTTAAAAGTGACGCACTTTACATGAAAGCTACTGTCCCCTTTCATCAAACATGTTAAGCTAAAGTGGGATAGTACTTAAAATATGCCATCACAAATATTTACAATTGTGCAACAAAACATTCATTTTCATAATTAGTATTGAAATTTCCATATTTAAAAAACACTGTTATTTTTCTATGTCTGTATGACAATGTTATTTTAAGTGATTTTTCTATTTTTTTTAATACTAAAAGAACAGTGTTGCATACATCACATCGTGTTAATGAATTTATGGCTATAATGTCAGAACCAGTGAATATTTTGGAAACATTTTGAAACAAGCCATTTTCCAGCCTATGCTGCCTATATATATATATATATATATATATATATATATATAATTTTTTGGCAAGCTATTTGTTGTTTGTACATCAATGAACAATTAACCTTGCACATCATGACACATCACCACCAATAACAATTAATGACACAATTTATCATTATATCAGTAACATCACAAAAAATACAAATAACGAATACAGAAAATACAAATACCATTATTTTATAACATTACATTAAATAACGCTTCATCATTTAAACCCATTGGTGATAAAGATTGAAGGGTAACAATCCATAATAGCTCCCTTCTCTGTAAAATCATTTCTATATTGCCTCTTCTTGGTCAGCTTGTACAAAAAGTAAGAAAGAAAAAAAACTTTAACACAAGTTCAAGCTTTTTAATTTTTATTCATGTTCTTTTAGGAGGCTGTTTATTGACAACTTTGGAAACGATTCATTGTATTAAAAGTGTGTGGTTATCATGGAAACTGAGGGCAAGGTAAGGACATAAGGGAAAGAGAATCCTCAGATAGTTGTCATCAAAGAATGCTGTTTTTAAGACTATGAAATTAAATTAAATGTTTATTATTATTATTATTATTATTATTATAAGGTGATCAAGTGCAAGGCAGCAGTGGCCTGGGAACCCGGAAAAGCACTTTCCATTGAGGACGTAGAGGTTGCCCCTCCCAAAGCACACGAAGTACGAATTAAGGTAGGTCCGTTACACTCCTTTGGCCATGTCTGTATGTAATTTGTTTACATACAATGCATATATGTAGACTTGCATAAAGATGTTATTGTGATGTGGTGTCAATGGCCAAGCGCTATTTATGAATCAGACCAATGACTTTCAATTGACCCTTGTCAGATAGTAGCATCTGGAGTATGTCACACAGACTGGACTTTCCTGCATGAGGTTGGTAAAACTATGAATCCTCAGCCCTTTCCTGTGGTCTTGGGGCATGAGGGGGCAGGAGTGGTGGAGAGTGTTGGTCCAGGTGTCACAAAGATGTCCAAAGGTAAACATAAATCCATATTGGAGGCTTTTTTTTTTTTTAACTAGTAGACTTCTGCCAATTTATTAATATAATTTTTTGTAAGTAGACATATAAATATATGTTAAAATATCATTTAAAAATCCCTCATTGATATATTCTTTATTTAAAATGTAACTGACAGTGATGACTTCTGTAATATTTGAATACTGAATTGTAATTGGTCTTTTTCTTGGTCCTTTTGTCTTTATTAGCCTATGCATGCGTACAAAAATGTAACAAAGACATGTATAAAGAGCAAATAATAGATTAATAGTGATAAAAGATACAATAATTAATAAGTAAATGATTAAAAAATAAAAAATGGCATGTAAATAATGGTAAATAAATCTGCTTTATAGTTCTTACAATTTTGCTTTAATTTAAAACACTGCATTCTATCTACATTTATCTACAGGAGATAAAGTTATTCCTCTAGTCGTGCCACAGTGTGGACAATGTGAACGCTGCCTGAGTCCAAAGACAAACCTCTGCACCAAAAACTGGTGAGTTATTGTGATTTTTTTTTTTTTTTTTTAAGTTCTCCTAAACTCATAGACTAGATTAATGAGGTGGGTGATAAAATAAATCAGTTCCATTTAGAACCTTTTTATTTCCTAGGGAGAAAACTCAGCAGTGTGTTCTTGCAGACGGCACTAGCAGGATCACCTGTAAGAATCAGCAGGTTCATCAGTTTATTGGTATCAGCACCTTCTCTGAATATACTGTTGTGCCAGAGGACAACGTTACCAAGATTCACCCAGATGCTCCTCTGGACAGAGTCTGTCTGCTGGGCTGTGGAGTATCTACAGGATATGGGGCAGCTGTGAACACAGGCAATGTGTGTGATTTCTACTGGCATGACGGCAAAAAGGCGATACATAAAATAAAAATAACATCCCACCAGCTTGTACTGTGTCATAGTTTGGTATTGTCTTTCCCAGGTAGACTCTGGCTCTACATGTGCGGTGTTTGGTTTGGGAGCTGTTGGACTGGCAGCTGTCATGGGATGCAAGGCTGCCGGTGCCACCAGGATCATTGCCGTTGACATCAACCCAGACAAGTTTGAGATCGCGAAGACATTTGGAGCCACTGAGTTTGTGAACCCAAAAGACCACAATAAACCCATTCAGGAGGTGCTGAGGGAGCTGACTAATGGTGGCGTTGACTTCGCTATTGAGTGTGTGGGGAATGTGGGTGTCATGGTAAGTTAAGGCCCATTCACACCAATGATAAAGATAACTTTATTAATGTCCACACCAATGCAAGATAACTTTGTTTATTATAAGCATGCTACAGTTTTGTTGTCTGCTGCTTTAAATGCTCAAGCTCTTTAAAGCAGGATGGACTCTGATTGATTGTCAATGTTTTTATCACTCATTAGCTGGAAAAATCCCTAGTGTGGGTATCTGCAGGTCGGAGTAGTGGGTGTGTCGAAAGGTCTTTACAATTGTTCACGAACGGTGTGGGGTAGGGTTAGGGGTTAGTTTCTGTTGTAGCATTCTGTACATTTTGGAACCTTTTGGCACTCCCATTACTCTGACCTCCAGTTATCCCTGTCTCAAAAATTGTTCTGAAAGTGATTCCAATGATATTGTTCCTCTGTGCCGTTTTTGTTATACTTGTGTGGTGTGGATTCTCTCTGCTATTCTTTTACATTTAGAATGATTTTTAAAAATATATCTTTATCATTATCATTATTATATAGCTTTTTCATTTCTAGGAATACCTTAAAGGGATAGTTCACCCAAAAATGAAAATTATGTCATTTATTACTCACCCTCATGTTGTTCCACACCCGTAAGACCTTCGTTCATCTTCGGGACACAAATTAAGATATTGTTGATAAAATCCGATGGCTCAGTGAGGCCTGCATTGCCAGCAAGATAATTAACACTTTCAGATGCCCAGAAAGGTACTAAAAACACTGCTTCATGAAGCTTCGAAGCTTTACGGATCTTTTGTTTCAAATCAGTGGTTTGGAGCGCGTATTAAACTGCCAAAGTCACGTGAAACACTTAGGACGTTATGAAGCCTTGTTTACTGAAATCACATGATTTTGGCGCTCTGAACCACTGATTTGAAACAAAAGATTCATAAAGCTTCGAAGCTTCATGAAGCAGTGTTTTAAAATCGCCCATCACTAGATATTGTGGAATAAAGTCGCTATTTTTTTTTTTTTTTTTTTTTTGGCGCAGAAAAAGTATTCTCGTCACTTTATAATATTAAGGTTGAACCACTGTACTCACATGAACTGTTTTAAGTATGTTTTTATTACCTTTCTGGGCATTGAAAAAGGAAATGATCTTGCTGGCAATGCAGGCCTCACTGAGCCATCGGATTTTATTAAAAATATCGTAATTTGTGTTCCAAAGATGAACGAAGGTCTTACAGGTGTGGAACGACATGAGGGTAAGTAATTAATAGCTGAACTTTAATTTTTGGGTGAACTAACCCTTTAATTTTCAAAGAGTTCTATGTGGTTGCAAACCACAGTCATAGAAAAACATTACTGATCCGGATTCATATGTAAACAAATGAATCTTATTTCACAATCAGAGGGCTGCTGTGGAAGCGTGCAGTCCTGCAGGGGGAGTCTGTGTGATGGTGGGCTGGACCCGGATGGGGGAACTAACTCTGGTCTCTGAGGATATTCTGCTAGGAAAAACTCTCAAAGGCTCCTATTTTGGCGGTAAAAGCATGCCTGATCAATTAAAATACTCATGGTTGTATTTTGATGTGTATGTTGCAGGTGCAGTACCAGTTTGATGTGATATGGAGAATTAGGTCTAGTCATTTTACAGTCCTCTCTAATTTTACTGTTTATTAGTGTAATGTGAGTTGTTTGGGTGGAAGACACCTGCAAAAATTTAAGTAACTTCTCTGTTCTTCCTATCTGATTGACAGGTTGGAAGAGTGTTGAGGCGGTGCCCAAGTTGGTGCAGGATTATATGAGTGGGAAGCTTCTGCTGGATGAGTTTGTGACGCACAGACTGAGTTTAGATCAGGTTAACCAGGCCTTTGATCTCATGATCACCGGAAAAAGGTATTTTTTCATAGACAACACACAGAAGTTTTTACATTGACTAATAATTCTATATATAATATATGCTAATATACACTTTCTCTTTTTCAGTATTCGTACAGTGATCAATATGTGAAATGAAGGTAGCGTCCTGTCTTCCTCCAACAGGACAGTGTTTATATTCGTGCAATGTGTGGTTTCATACAGTATGTACTGCAGAGTTAAAATGTTTTTTTAATGCTTATATTCTCAAGGAATATACATTGTCACATGCTAAATGTTTCACACAATAAAGCTTAAACTGATGCATTTGATTTGGTTGTATATTACTTTTACCAGTAGATGGCAATCTTGTACTACAAAACATCCTTTTTTCACTCCTTTTGTCTTTCTTCTGTGTGCTGTCTGAATGAAGACAAAGTTTCTGCAGTTTGACTCTAACCTGTTTTTAATTTCACTGAGGCTTGGCTAAATATGTGTTCTTGTGTTTATGTTCCACATCATTAAAGCGCAAACCACCAGGACTCCATTCTATTAAATATGTACCATTTCCCTTTGAAACCACTATCCACCAGTTCTCAACTAAAATAATATTATCATCTGAGCCTTCATTGTCATCTAGCAGGACATGCTGTGTGAGAAGCCTCTAGTAAAATAGAAAGAATTTTGTCATAGGGAGATGGATGGGTGCATGTCACTAGGGGTTGGGGAAACATGCAGCTGATCACGGGTTGCATTTTGACCTTGGTAATATTATATATTGATTTAATATAGCATGCTCTTGAGGGTTAGAATAGCAGTTGTGGCCTGTCAGACCCAGAGACAAAAGGCAGGCTGGGGAATGCCTCTCCATGATGAACTGGGATGGCTGTCCAGGAATAAATTGTAGTTCCATTCAGATCAAATGAATACTCTTGGCAGATCCCCCTCCCCCTTTTCTATTTTTACGTAAAATGGAAAAATGAAGCAAAGTCTCCCTCACGTTTACCCCACCCCCTGCCATATTGTGCAATCAATCAGAGATTCAAAGCTGTGATTTTTCGTTGCTCTTTCTATTGAAACTGAGAAAGATCACTGAAAATTGAGACATCAAAAGATAGAAGACAAGTAGCGACAGGTGTTTGTTCACTGCGCTCATTTGTAGATGCAGAGAATTTTGTAGAGGACAAAGGCCTACTAAATTATAGCCTATTGTACAGGGAGATATCTCACACTTTTTAAACCTTTGAAGATTTTCTCAAATGTTAGTCTAACTTGATTAAATTAATTTACACAAAGCATGTAATTTAATTAAGTGAACCATTCAGACTGCTTCTCTTCAGGCAGGATCAGTTGTGGCGCTAAAAGTAGCAAACAAATTTCTTAGTTTTGAGCTAGTAGCATTAGTATTTTTAAATCATGTAGTTTTTTTCTGTAGGAAAGCTGTTTTATTTTATAAGTAAAGGGTAGCGTTGTGAAATTCTAATTTATCTTGACAATGTGTTAACTGTAAAAAAAAAAAAAAAGAAAAAAAAAGGAAAGAAATATGTACAGTCTTTTGATTGTTTAGAAACATAAGTTACAAACAGTTTGTTATATATATATATATATATATATATATATATATATATATATATAAACGGTTAGTACCTGTCCTTGATACTGATTGGTCAATAGCTGTGTTTTATTCACGATAAAACACGGCTATGACCGCTTTACCCAACGGTTCTGTGTATCACTACACAACACCCTTAGCAACCACTTTTAGCAACGTAAACTGTTTGTTGTCAATTTATATTGTTCATTGAAGCTTACTGTATTATGTAGAAGAGTATTGTGAGAAAGAGATCGATTGAGCGAGTTTATTACCTGCATTCAGATTTAGCATTTTCCTTCAGGTCAGTCCTATGTTCATAATAAAAAATCTGTTTAAATGCCTGATGTATCATCTTGTCCTTTTAACATTTAAGGGGTTTTCACGTGACTAACAGCGCTAGTCAAAGCATTTGTCAGTTGCGTCTTGTTCCGTGTTCACAACAATTCAGTCTTCAATATGAAAGTCTTTGCTACTGACTGACACACTCATAAAGACAGTCTTTGCCGCCTTCTAATGGCGTAATAATGTAACGTCTGTTGCTGTTCTACATCAGGGACAATTTTTTCCGGCGGAAGGAAGGCTTTTAGAAAAAGTTTACTTCATGAAAGTTGCATTGATACATATTTCTGGCTTTAATATTTGTATTGTGTGGTAACCATTTTATAAAAGCAATAAGGTACTCGAGGGTAGTGCTGTTTCGTGAATAAATCACGGCTGAAGGGCGTTGTTAGGCACGACGCGAAGCGGACTTATTCACGATACAGCACAGCCTCTCCTACCTTATTGCTTTCATTCATATATATATATATATATATATATATGTTTTTCTATGGTTTTCTATGAGAGCAAAGTGACTTGCGCTCTTTTTAATGTCATAATTTGTAATATTTGTGTTGTTTTATATGTAATATGGATTATTTTCTCATCCTATTTTTTTTTTTTTTTGAGGAGGCACTGCCTCCCTTGCCTCCTCGGAGGAAACGCCCCTTTTATATTTTATATATATATATATATATATATATATATATATATTTTTTTTTTTTTTTTTTTTTTTTTTTTTTTTTTGTCAAAGTGTCTGCTAAATGAACAAATGTATTTTATTTATATTTTATTTCAATTAAAAGTTTATATTTTAGTTCAAAAAATGATTCCGTGCCAATTTAAATGTCACGTCTATCGTAAATGTGGTGACCTTTGATTGAGCTGCCCTGTGTGTTTTTCATCAACGTGATTGACATATAAATAGAAGGTAAAGTCAAATAAAGCAATGGAGTATCAGATTCTAATGAAGAATAACGATTTGTCCTGTGTGCTTACCATGACAGATATGAGACATATTCCTTTCACATGAGCTTGGTCCAGGCAAATATCAGGCATTTACCCTGCCAAATGTGTAGTCAGCACCGTGCATCATTCCGACAGACACGACAGCCTCATAAGGAAAATTGACAAACAACGGAAATGCCAGCATAGGTAAATATTGCTGAGCAAATATAGCCTGGAAGAGAAAAAATGTCAAAGGGGCTGAGATGCCTTCCTCAATATTTAGATGTGGATCAAAAGATTTCTACCTTAATTATTATATTTAATGTGTGCAAGGGTGTTCGAATGTGCGTGGGGGTGCACCTGTGTGTTTGAACGTATGACACTGCAAGGTGGCGGTGCCGTTGATCAAAGTGCAAAACAGCCTTGGTCACCATGCAATGTTGTGAGCGGATCTTCCAGTGATAAGATCATATAAGCCATTTTTTTCATGTCTTTGACAATGTAATATCTCTATAATTTCTTCTGATAGCCTTAAGGATGAAAAACCTTCCTGTACAAGAAATGAGATTCTACATACCATGCATCTGAAACATGAATTTGTCCTAAAATTACAGTAAACTTTTATTTTAACCAAATTGTAGTTAGGTAGTTGGACACATTTACTATCTAGGTGGCCCAGGTGCTGTAGAAGAGATGACAAACTGGTCGGACCATGTAGGATCTGGGTTAGAATCTGCCAAGCTGTGAACAACTGAGAGACAAATGATTCATTTGATCTGAATGCAGAAAAACACATTTGTAATGCCTTTAAAATGTAAATGTTTTTATGTCAGGTTACTTTGTAATTGTAGTGATTTATGTGCACAGGTAAATCAAGATTTGTCAAGATGAAGACTTTGTCAGTTGGCATTCCTCTCATGTGGAAATACAATTGAACAAATAAAACGTCATTGTGTAATGTGCAAGTATGAACAACTGTGTCAAGATTCATTATAAATGAATGTCTTCTTTAATGTTTGAAGTTGTTTCTGTGGTGGTGAGGCATAAAATTCAGTTTTGGTAGTCTGTATTCTTTTGGCATTTCTTTGAGAGGTGTGCTTCTTTTAGGTTCCCTTTGGTGTGCAACTCAGAGCTCAAAGGGGTTGGCAGAGGACATGAACAAACACAGCCTCTGGATTGTCTTAATTGATGGTACACTCAAGCTTCAGTGGCAATGATAACGTTAAAACAAGTACCTGAGACAGAGAGACAGACAGCACACACACACACACAGAGAGAGAAAGAGAAAAAGACAGTGGCCTAGTTCAGATGAACACAAAGCCCAAACTGCCATGGAAGAATGCGTCCCTAAGTCAGGGAAAGACCACCCTGGTAGAAGCCCTGTTTTAGCAGTAAATCCGGGCCATTAGTGTTAATGCCAGCCAATGCCTCAGACATCCCCAGCCTAAAGCTCAACACAGCAAACCCGGATCCAGTAACACAGTCCTGGCTGCTCTAGCAAGGGAAACCTCTTATCAAATGTGGCTGGAAGGGATAGGAGAGGTCAGTTGCACACCTGCACTGCAGCGGATCTCCTCATCTGAAGTTGGTTGACACTGGATTAGCATAGTCTGTTGGGGATTTTAAAGGGAGTAAATACTAATTATATTATTACGACTACATATCTACTTCATTAAATAAAACGATCCTCACATTCCAATAGAGTTGGAATTGGGGAAGCAAGCTACTTTGAAACTATAATGGTAACACTTTACAGTAAGCTTCATTTAAACTTTAATGCATTAGGCATCATGAACTAACAATGAACACCTTAGCTTTTTCCAAATAAATGATGCAGCCTTAGTGAGCATAAAAGGACTTCTTTCAAAAACAATACCTTGACTCCAAACTTTTGAATAGTAGTGTAAACAAATACATTTTTAACATTTCAGGTTTTATAAATTAACATTTAATTTAATGCATCATGAACAAACAGTTTCACCATTCAAAAACAATGCGTTTTTGAAAACAGATGTCGGCCTACTAAAATTGTAATGAAGTTGGAAACTAGTTTTAGTAAGTTAAAGGGTTAGTTCACCCAAAAATGAAAATTCATACTCACCCTCATGTCATTCCACACCCATTCCACAAGCTTCATGAAGCAGTGTTTTGAAATCGCCCATCACTAGATATTGTTGAATAAAGTTTTTTTTTTTTTGGCGCACAAAAAGTATTCTCGTCGCTTCATAACATTAAGGTTGAACCACTGTAGTCACATGAACTGTTTTAAATATGTCTTTAGTAGCTTTCTGGGCATCTGAAAGTGTTAATTATTTTGCTGGCAATGGAGGCCTCACTGAGCCATCGGATTTTATGAAAAATATCTTAATTTGTGTTCCGAAGATGAACGAAGGTCTTACGGGTGTGGAACGACATGAGGGTGAGTAATTAATGACAGAATTTTCATTTTTGGGTGAACTATCCCTTTAACACTGGACAAAAAGATTTGAGACAATGCTAAGGGTTTGTTTGTTATGATGGTTTGCTAATGCTCATGTAGAGGATTTGAGGTTATGTTGTGTAATACCTGTGAAGGGACACACACACAAAAAGAAAAAACATGCACACCACCAAAATGGATGGTTAGCATCTTTGTCTGAGGAGCAATTACGTAATTGCAGTGTTAAGAAACACTGTCAGGTTTATAAATTGGAGGATGGGCCACAGCACCCATGATTCTCTACATGTTTTGACTGCAATGAAACAAAGTCTTGCCTAACTAAATTTTCATACACAGATAAATATGTTTGTTGCAGCGTACCCAGACGTGTTGCACAAAAGGACATGGGTGTGGAGGGATAAATAAAACAGAAATTTGCAACACCACTCTCTGTCTGCCTCCCACACATCAGAGATACAGATGGCACAAGAGACATTTAGAATATATGCTGTCTGTTACCTTCAGCTAAGCCTGGCCTTAGGTTCAATAGCTCTCTGGCTTAAATCTTATACCATATGCTGCTTGGAGATTTCCAATGGATTTGTTATTTTATCTGTTGATTTACAGATCCAAGGCATCAAGATTTACCATAATTTCTATCTTACTGTAGTATAAAGCAAGAGAAGTGACAATGGTTTTTAATGGAAGGTCAACTCATGTTTGAATGGAGTCACACAGTGTTACTTTGGCTAAAAGCATTTATTGAATATGAACATTTACTTATGGTGGAGGAATGTGTGTGTTTAAACCTCATACTGGGAGTGCCTTCAGAGGCTCTATCTATTTAGCAAATATCGAACGCTTTCCCCTCAGGTGGTCGGAAACCTTTCCCGCTTGTGCTTGCTTACACTTTAAAATCCCTAAGTGCAAATATAAGCAGCAGCAGATTTGCTTAATATCAACTCTGCCACAAAACACACACCCGTGAAATGTCACCATAGTCCCCAGGTACAAAGTCAAAATATAAAAAAGTCAAACAAGCGGGGTGTGAGGCATGTTTAAGTTCAGAAAGTGGGCCTATACACCTCCTCTCGGCTGATTATCAGCGCACACTGAGCTTATCTCATGAGGGGACTAATAACTACGAAAGAACGACATAAAAGAAGAAACAAACAAGCCTCCTGTTTAATTGACAATATTTGAGGTTAAGGTAATTGAGGTGGCCCTAGTGTGCACAGCATCAGTAATGAGACACTAAAGGGAGACCTCCTCAGATGACTGCTAATAAAGAAGCCATAGCTAATCTTTTAAACAAACATTCATACTCAACTAACAAGGCTACTTGCTGTCACATCATACATTATGTATATTTTTCCACCGCGCCGAACCCCACTTTTGACTTTCGGTGCGCTTTTGAGTTGGGTTCATATCCAAACACATCTCTTTCTCTGCGCGCTCCTTCCCTTCTTGGGTAACTTTAATTAGCAGGGGTCTCAGATAGCGTCTCTCACGAGGGGAGATGGGCTAAATTCTGAAAACAAACAGAGCCACACTGGCTTCCCGTTCTGTGTCTTTTCATCTCCTCCTGGCTGGCCTGGGCAGCCAGTGGCACAGAGCAGCAGAAGGGGGCCACACATGGTGTAAGTAAACACTCATAATTGCATTAGATCCCCCCCTGTGAATATGTAATGCCTCCTCAATACCAGAGTGCTAGGGGACAGATCCTTCACTTTTTTTCTTAGTACAAAGACCTTCTCACATGAGAACTTTGCCACGCAAATTTGCAAAGAAAATCAGAGATTTAAATGGTCAATTCAGATGGGGTGTGAATTATTATAGCATTTTAAAGGAGTGCTTAAAGGGATAGTTCACCTAAAAAATGACAATTCTGTCATCACTTACTAAACTTTGTTCCAAACCTGTTTAACCTTCACAAATATATATATATATATATATATATATAGTCCATAAAATGAAAGTCGATGTGGTCCAATGATATTTGGAGCCTATTAACTGTCAAAATATTATGTTTAGTTAGATTTGGAATGACGAGTTTGAGTATAGAATAGACAGCATTTGACAGCATTTGAGTATAGACAGCATTTTCATTTTGGGGTAAACTATCCCTTTAAGGCTACACTTTAGTCAGGATACTTTGATGAATAGACATTTTTAATGTCTTTACTGTCACTGATTAATGCATCCTTGCTGAATACAAATATTCATATCTTTGAGTGAAAAAAAATCTTACTGGCCTCTAAATGGAAATAAGACTTTTTTATTTTTATTTTTTATTAAAACAAATCAGATTTAAAATGAATGTGGCTCTATGCAAAGCTGTAGATGCAGTTTTGTGAGTAAGATCAGAGAAACACTAAGTCAACATAAATCCATCGGTGAGAGGCCTCATCACAACAGAAAGCTGATGAGGGCATGAAAGCATAGGGCTGCATTGTTTGTGCGAGGGTGGTTTAATTTGTGAGATGCTGAGGTTTGTGTCAGAAAAGATAAACATGCCCCATATCCTCTCTGTGATAGGAGCTTTATTGGGTCCTCTGGAGCTCAGTGTGAAAAGCCGAGCTTATGTATGTGCCTTTAGGAAAAGCTCAAAACCAGCTTGCATGACACTAAATACATGAATTTCCCTTGATTTGGAGACCTCTACATCTTTTAGTCTCTTTGTTCAAACTAATAGGGTTATCAAGATAAGCTAGACAGATTCAGGCATTCAAATTCAAAACAGAGTAGATTCTGTAGAAACAAGTTACTTTTTCCAATGAATAGCTGTGTGGGGTGACAAAATGCTACAATGTTGTTTAATATCACATTTTATGCATGAAATGGACAATGTTTGGTTGGTTAGCATGTTAGGCTTTACTGCTAAATGTCAACACATTATGCAGTTAAAAAGAATCTTTTTCCAGTTTTCCCGATTCAAACTGTGAATTCTGAGTAAATCCATTTTTTCAAGCAACATATTGCTTCCATAAATAGCTCAATGCAGTTAGTTATTTGTTAGTATCTTGTAGTGTAGCTAACTACTACTCAAATTGGTACTTTGACTGTCGTATAGCTATTTTAAAAGAGCTTGACAAAAGTTTCAAATTAATCTTTAATATGTTTGGTGTCAGTAAGATCTTTTTATGTTGTTTTTGAAAAGCAGTTTCCTATGCTCACCAAAGGTATGTGTACACAACAACGATGTACTAAAAACGGAAGTGTGTTTTATGCGATCCCTGTTCACACGGTTCCATGAAAACGATTAAAAACGCTGCATTATTCACGCCAGGCCAGTCAGGGTTGCTAGGTTTTCACAACAAAACCTGCCAAATTGCTACTAAAAAACTAGCCCAAAACTAGTCAAATCACATTCCAGGGGTAAAATCCACGTTTTTGGCGGGGTTCCTCTGGTAAAATTTCATGTTATTTGGGGTCGTTTCAACCTGTGGACATGAAAAACAATCAGCGGCAACAGTGTTAAAGTAGCCCAATTCCACAGGAAAACCGCAGACTTAGCAACACTGAGGCCAATAAATGGTGGTGTTACTTTGTAAAGAAAAACTATACACGCCTATAGACTGAACATGTAATACGCATGTGCATGATGTAACCACAAATTCGCGTTTTTGTAGTTTACACAGAGACGATAACGGTATCGTTTTCAAAAACTTCCACTTTGAAACCGATGTTCAAAAGTTTGCATTTTCAGGCCCCCAAAACGGCATTGACGTGTAAATGAATGGCCAAAGCACAAAATTTTTTTCCCTTTTTAGTTGAAAACGGTGCTGTGTAAATGGCCCCCAAGGCTGCATTTATTTGATCCTTCAGAAATATATTGATTTGGTGCTCAAGAAACATTTCTTATTATTTTCAATGTTGTGCTGCTTAATATTTTTGTGGAAACCGTAATAATTTTTTTTTTTTTTCACAATTCTTTGACGAATAGAAAGTTCAAAACACTATTTTTTTTAAATAGAAAGCTTTTGTAACATTATAAATCTCTTTACTGTCACTTTCAATCAATTTAATGCATCTTAAAATCATTTGAATTTAATGTAATAAAAATTAATTTAAAAAAATACTGACACCTAACTTTTGAACAGTAGTGTAGCTTCTACAAAAAAGAAATCCTACCAAAATTACAATGAACATTGACATTGACATTGACATATCTTCCCATATTACCATTAAATTTACATTTCCTATGATCAATCAATGAATCCAGTGCTTTGAGGTGCCTTTCTCAGTGTTCTCACTGTGAGTGAGTGCCCCACCCATCCTGTGTGGAGCTCAGGAGGATTTGAGTTTTAATCCAGCCACGCTGGCCCTCAGGGTAACTCCCACCAGCAGTGCCCGCACATCTGCCCCAACAGGCTCAGAGCTCACCTGGCGAGACCCGGCCTCAAAAACATGCAAAGAGGCCTTATGTCAATCAAAAAGATCTGGGACAAGGTCAAAGTTGCATGTCTGAGAAGGTGGTTTTCACAAGTTGAAGTGTGGTTATGATTGCTGTGAATGTTTACCTTGAGGCCTGTTGAGTCGGCAGAGGCTGAAACCTGTGCCAAATTGTTCCTCTGTGTTGGTTAGAAATTGTACATCCGTTACTGTGGCAACGCAGAAGAGCTACAGCCTCGTTGGAACGTAGCATTAAGTCGACTGTGTGTGGGCGGCCGGTGGTGAGCATGTCTTATGGAAGGCTTACATAATGGAAGCTCCGCAAGCACCACAGCCTTGGCCCTCAGCCCTAAAGCCACCCACAGAGAGGTGTGCTTAATTGCTGTTGCACAGGGCGTTAATTACCTGAGTCACAGGTAAAAAAAACAAAAACAAAAAAACTCTAACAGAGATGTTTAAAAATATTACAACCAATTACTGAAGACAGAGTGCCCTTGGATTACAGTCCTTGGAATGAGAACGAGGGGAGATAAATGAGCAAACCTTAAAGAAAACAACCCAAGAGAACAGATAAGGAAAAGATACATTTCTGATAAGACACTGTATGCTATGTTGCTCTTCAATAAAAAGAAAGAAAAAGAAAAGAAAGTCAGTATTTTTATGTATTATTTTTTTAATGAAAGAAATGAATACTTTTATTTACCAAGGTACATTAATCAAAGTGACAGTAAAGACCTTTATAATGTTACAAAAGATTTCCATTAAATAAAAAAAGCTGTTCTTTTGGACTTCATATTCTTTCTCTATAAGAATCATCAAGTAATCCTGAAATGACAGAAATCGTAGTTTCCACAAAAAAAAATAGTAGGCAGCACAACTGTTTTCAACACTGATAATAAGAAGACATGTTTCTGCGCACCAAATCAACATATTAGAATGATTTCTAAAGGATCATGTGACACTGAAGACTGGAGTAATGATGCTGAAAATTCAGCTTTTCAATCAGCGGAATAAATTACCAGTAAACTAATAATATTTCACAATACTATTGTTTTTACTGTATTTTAGATCAAATAAGTGCAGTTTTGAATAGCAAAAGAGTCTTCTTTCAAAAACACTTAAAGGGATAGTTCACCCAAAAATGAAATCCTTAGTCCTCCAAGGTTTATAATGGCAGTGAATGGGGGGCCGCGTTTTGAAGTCAAAAATAATGCATCCATCCATAAATAATAAAGGCCTTCTGAAGTGAAGCGATGCGTTTTTATAAGAAAAATATCCATATCTAAAACTTTATTAATTCAAATAACTACCTTCCGGCGGATGACCGTACGCAGAATGCGCAAGTCGATTTGCAGTGGAAGAGTATCCTTTGACCTTACGCACAACGTAATGACGAATGCAGAGGCGCAGAGGATAGAGCAAAACAAATCACCGGTCATGGATTATTAAGTATAAAATGATCATTTTTAAAGAGAGATTTCGGAGGATTTTGATATAAGAGAAGAGGAGCTTAAATTTGTTGCACAACCCTATTTGTTTGAACTGCGAGAGGCGTCAATACAATACTCCTAACAATACATCCTGCGTCATACATTGCGTCAGAGGATTACTCATTTGGCGCAAGTCGACTTGCGCATTCTGCGTATGGTCGTCCGCCGGAAGCTAGTTATTTGAATTTATTTGAGTTTTAAATATGGATATTTTTCTTATAAAAATGCATCGCTTCGCTTCAGAAGGCCTTTATTAACCCACTGGAGTTGTATGGATTACTTCTTTTTATGGATGGATGCATTATTTTTGACTATTCAAAACGCGGCCCCCCATTCACAACCATTATAAACCTTGGAGGACTAAGGATATTTTTAAATATATCTCTGATTGTGTTCGTCTGAAAGAAGATAGTCATATACACCTAGGATGGCTTGAGGGTGAGTAAATCCATAGGATAATTTTCATTTTCAAGTGAACTAATCCTTTAAAAACCTTACCAACCCTAAACTTTGAATGGTATTGTATATAAGACATATTACAAAACCACACATAACAACAACATGCATAATATATTTAAATCTTAGATTCCTAACCATATAGCTTTGTTTATTTACCTTTCATAAATTCACCAATTTAGTCAGTTGAAAGCATTTCTTTTCTACCTATTTGAACTCTTGTCATTCTCTCTAACATATAATAGTAGCCTACTTAAGGTGCACTTTAAATGCAGACAGACTTAAACATTCACAATAAATGGTTTTCAATACTCTTAACATAATATTGAATGCAGTAAAGTTTTGTGTGTGAGTATATTTCTTCCTCCTTTGAACAAAATCTACAGGTGGATTTTAATTAACTGATATATGACAGTCTACATATGATAAAAGATACATATGATGAAGAAAAAAAAATTCCTTTTGCTTACTTAGATGACAGGTGTTTTTCATTTCCTTACACCACAAGGGGGAGCTCATGCGTGGACAATCAAACAAGCAGCCTTTAGAAAGGCCATTCCCATGGTGTAATGATGAAAATGATGCTTGAGGGATTGAAAGGAAGAGAAATGAAAAGAAAAACAATGAGAGAATGCTGCACTTGAAAATATATGTTGCACTACAGTGGTGGACATATACAAGAAACCAAGTGTGTTGGAGCACTGCGAAAGGATTCATTCAATTTTCCAGAGCTTAGGACCTCAGAAATCACAGATGGAAAAAAAAGATTTTTTTGTGCTTATGGGCATATGTGTGCGTGCGTGTGTGTGAAAAGTGAAATATGGTGTGTCATTATTTTACCCTGATTCAGTTCCAACTTTTGACAGGATAATAATGTCAGCCAAACTACACAGATGGAGTGTAGCACACAAACAATGGGAAAGTAAATGTCAAACTCAAAAGTGTGAGCAATCAGACTGCTTGACTTTTACAGTAATCTCAATACTGCCTGTTCTCCCCGTCTGCATGCATAACCCAAGTGCAGTGTTCGGCGGAGGAGTGTCAAAGAGGTCATTTATCATGTTCGAGCAGTCCAGTATTAATGCTTTGAAATTCTGCCACAGCACAGTGAGTTACAGGCTCTGTGAATTATATCTTCATGCTAGAGGTAAAGATATGCTTAAAAATCTTCATCCTGGAAAAAATATTATAAACTTTTATGACACCGAGGCGTGGTTTCAATGAAACCACTATAAATCTCCCATCATTCTGAACCAAAAAACAGCACCATGCCTTCACCAGATGACTCCATCAGGGGAGTGTGTTCGTACAGAGCAATCCCTGGGTAATACACGCAAGGACCAAGAGCCGGAAATCTGAGGTTTCTTTCCTTTTCTGTTTTAGATTTTGTCTTTCCTTTTTTCACCTGTAGAGGAAGTAAAGGACCAAAGATTCTCTTGCAGGCCAGAAAAGTCTCTTGTTGCTGGAATCAATAAGCAAACTATGAGTAAAATATAGTTTCAAAGGACTACGTTTGAGCCACGGCTGTAAATAATCACATAGGATTTCCTGGTTTCTAATGAAATTTTTGCTTGCTGTTACTGAATGATTAAATCTGTGATTTACATTTTGTTAGCAAACCAGACTGACAATTGAATCAAAATGCAGTAAAGACTAGGTAGTCAAAAGGAACCGGTTCTTATTGAAATACTGCAGATAATATTAGACTAGTGACGGACTAGATCCTGTTTAGTCAAGAATCAGCATGTGGCCCAGTGGCAAAGTGCCCTTTAATTTGTGCTACACCTGCTGTAGCTTCGCTCGGTCACTAATAGTAGGCTGACCGATTGACTGAAAAATGCTAAGCAAAGAGTCTCAGGTTTATGTGCTGAACCGATTAATTAGGAAGAGGGGATGTACGAATCAAAGGAAGGAGGGGTCCTGTATTTTTCTTGACCATTTTAAGTTTACGATGAGAGGTTATTTAAAAGAGCATGAATAAGTCAGATTGCCATGGTGGAGGAACATGACCTTTCTCCCTGTCGCACCTTCAGGGCCTCCCCCTCTCCGTGCTTCAATCTGCCACAAAGGCTAACAAATCTTCCTTTGATGCTGGGTGAGTAAGGACACATACCACAGATGTTTGAATACAGGGAATGTTGATGCATATTATAGGCTAACTGATATCCTATATGAAACATGCATACTGATGCATACTGATCATATCCAACAATGCAGTGCGATTTGGGACTCCTCATGTTGTCAGTTTGTTAACGTGATGGCCCTTCAGATGTGCACTCAGAACATCGCCTCATTGAAGAAAAACCCAGGGTATTAGCTCCGGTAACAGTTCCCCTCTGTCAGATTACAATGCTCTGATTCCAGATCCAAGGTTTATCTTTTGCAAATAACTGTGAAATTGCTTGGCACAAAGTCCTTTCACTCAATAAGCTTTAAATAAGATGTCAAGTGTGGCTTCAGTTGGTGGCTAGCTAGCTGGTTGGCAGGGCCGGCTGAATTTGAACAGGGATTCCACCGAGGTCTGCTGGCTGGAGACTCTAAACACTCTCAAAATGGATTAGCCCGGACCCTCGGACCCACTAATGCATTCTAGCCACAAACCTTTTCAACTCCTCTGTCTCACAATGGATAGTAGATGGTGGAGCAGTTATATTGGTTTGGTGGAATCTGAAGAATGTTTTCATTTGCACTTAATAAAAAGCATAGCTTTGTTTTGGTGTTCATACCTGTTAAGGACTAACTGGGAGCTGTGCTTCTGCCAGTGGAATCTCAACAGGCTGTTTTCCAGGAAAAAGTTTTGAACCAAAGGTCCAAATAACAGTTACATAACCACATGGCTAATATTAACAGGAACTGTCTGTTGCTGTTACATTTCATTCTGTTCTTTTCAGGATTTGTCTGATCAGCAAACATAGAACTAGAAAATCCCAACACCGCAGTATGGCTCCCTACATCCTATATGACAAATTATAATGTACCTGCAGAATGTATAAAAATATACATTATACTAGAATAATAAACAAATTGCTGGCTTATAAACTTGATCAATATTAAACCAAACTTTAGAATTTAAATAATAGTATACTATAAAGTCAAAGTCACATTTTAAAATAATTTAAATATATATTTCATATAGATTACATTGAATTATTATATTGATTATATTGAATTAATGTCATGCTAATTTTGCTATCAAGTTTACAATGTACAATCACATTTACATATTTTTATTAAAATATGGAAATGTTAAATAACATTTATGAAGCAAATAGAAAACTGATGAAATATTACTATATTACTTTATATAGTTATGAGTAGAAAGATTTTGAGCATAGAATGATATCACAGGGTGGCAAAGCAAACTAAGCAAACTATTGTTTGCCACATTCACTCATTCATATTCACTTTCTTTCTCCGCACACACTCTACCCTAAACAAAATAGCTCAGAGGATGATCAGTGATCCTTGGTAAGCCACATTCAATCGCTCCTAAACGGGTCTCGCTTCCTAGCAGAGGAATCAGAGAAAACCTTTAAGTCACCAGCTAATTCTTGTTTCAGTTGTCTGGCAAAAAAAAAAAAAAAAAAAAAAAAAACCTCTCCTGCGCTACAACTTAATACCAGACAGGTTCATGCTGAGAGGCCAGGGCGGAATCAATCTTTAGCACAGACACCAGGCCTGAGCTTTTGCTCTCTATTATATTCCACCCATTCTCTGTTTCTTTCACTCTTTTGTGCTTTGCCAAGTCCTGCACCAACCAGAACCAAACCTTTCACAAACGCACCCACCAAGTCAGGTTACCACATGCACTCGAAGACAGGAGATGTGGAAAATGACATTTCCTTGAACCAGCCTTCCTCATATATATATATATATATATATATATACATGCACACAAACAGACGGACTGCCACCCATGACCCCCCAAACTCTAATCCAATCAATGAGGCCTTAGCTGTCTAATAAAGTGCTGCTCTCATGGTGGAACTTTATCCCTGCAGCTGTGCCGGCCCGTTCTCCGGCCAGACCAGGCTCTCCCTCTTTCCTCTGATCACACATTTCAATATGAATGGAGCCAATAAGGGGGTGGATTAGGGGCTGGTTACTCCGTAAATCCCGGGCCGGCTTTGATGCCCCTGCCGGGTTTGGCCGCCCAGGCCCTCAGTCAAACGGGCAGCCGGCTCTGCCACCTGGCTCAGCCTGCTCGTTCTGTTTGCTCATATGCGCTGATTAAACATGGCATGGCTTGCGTGGCTGCACTGGGCACCAGATGGCGCCGTGGTAGCTTTGCCCGAATGAGCAGGTGGAGGCGGGGCAGGCAGTGCTGGCTGACACTGGCACACATGGTGTGGGCACAGACCTCTGCCAACCTAAGGATGGCAGGGAGAACAGCAAACATTCCTGTCCCATAGTAAACTACTGTTCCTGCACACACACACACACACGCACACACAAACAAGGGGTGTCTTTACTCCCCCATTCCCACAACATCTGATTCCTAACTCCTTCCATCCTCTTATGGCTCTGTGCGCTTTGTGTGTGACAGAGCTATTGCTGATTAATATTTGTTTTACTTCTTTTGGGACGGAGCAGGACCCAGCTGATCCTGAGAGACGTCCTAATCCCCACAAGATCCGTGCCAACAGGGGGCATCATTTCATTTCCAACAGGGGGTCAAAATGTCTGTAATGAGGCAGGCAGGGCAAACCGTCAAGTTTTACAGATTAAAAGTGGCGAGTAAACAAGAAAACAAAGTTAGGCTAACTTGCAAAGACTTTTTTCCACAAATGTTTGGGATTTGAATATGAAACTTTAAGAGTTTTGGTTCTTGGAGTCTAGCCTTTCAGTCTGATTTTATTTGCACATTCATTTAGTGTCGTGTGTTATTGAGACAAGTGAAGAATGGAATAAAGGAATTACTCTAGGTTGGGAAAGGATATTAAATTTGATGTGGTCTATTTCTCTCTCTCTCTCTCTCTTTCACACACACGTGGCATTTTAAACTGAGATGGATATGACAGGTGTAGTTTGGGTTTATATGAGGAAAAAAACAAAGGTTGTGCTGTGTAAGGTTTCAGAGGTTGTAAAATCACAGCTGTTTTAAGCCACACAAACTCTCTGGTTGTGGTCTATGGTTTTTATCCACCAAGGAAAAGTGTAGCAGCAATGCAGTGTAAAATGTTGGATAACTATTCATAAAATATTATGACATCATATCAACAAAAGTCACAATCACAAGTAGTTTTATAAATCATTAATTTACAGTATACTCCTTTCCAACTAAATGCCATCATCAACCAACTACTTTGAAATGATAAAACTGATACAGTATATATCATACTGTATACTGTAAATATTTATAAAATGGTTAGTTCCTGTCCTTGATTCTGATTGGTCAATAGCTGTGTTTTATTCACAATAAAACACGGCTATGACCGCTTCACCCAACGGTTCTGTGTATCACTACACAACACCCTTAGCAACCCCTCATAGCAACGTAAACTGAATTGAAGCTTACTGTATTATGTAGAACTAAAAGAGTATTGTGAGAAAGAGATCGAATGAGCGAGTGTATTACCTGCATTCAGATTTAGCATTTTCCTTCAGGTCAGTCCTATGTTCATAATAAAAAATCTGTTTAAATGTCCGATGTATTATCTTGTCCTTTTAACAGTTAAGGGGTTTTCCCGTGACTGACAGATCCAAAAGGCATACACAGGTGTTGTTTCGAGAAGTACATAGCAGATACAGAAGATCTTAAGTGCACAGAAGACTTAAAAATAATCTGCTGTTGATGTGTCTAAAAAATGTGGTTTGCAGATGATTTACAAGTTAAATTTTTATATTTTTTGAGAAAAATATAAATTAAAAATCTGGTTTCAGTCAACTAGGTTTCATAAACAGAATTATTGTGCTTTTCCTTTGTCTACAGAAAATGCAATACACAACCTTAATATAATATATGCACTTTAAGAGTATGGGTAGCCGAACCATTTGTAATAATATGACACCGTTTGGATCATATCATGAAAATGCTGCTATTTCTCACACATCTGTAAATCCACAACGATATCTTCACTGCAGTGCGCTGCTGATATCTTTGGCTTTTAATGTGCTTATTTATATTTATGGCCGACTGCTCTTGACCCAGCAAAACAAACGTGATGTCAAGAATGACCTGGCTTATTGAATGTGTGACTACAAGTCTAATGTGTGTTTGCGTGTGCGGTGCCTGACACTGAAGGCAGTCTGTGTGGGAGTGGGCCAAATGTTGGAAGCAGCTTTTAGCTCTCCATAAAGTTGTCTAATGAACGGCGCCAAACATCAGGACGGCCACACAAATTACTTCTCTCACTGCCAAATCCCTCTTTTACAGATCAGCGTATTATGCTTGTGCTGTTCAGTGATTTTCTTCACGTTTTTTTCCCCCACTGCTGTAACAAAATAATATTTTTGTATAATTTAAGATTTTTTTTTTAATACAAACATAACATTTAATATAAATACACAGTAATAAAAAGTATACTTTTTATTAATATATATTTATATTATAATATGTAATATTGTATTAAACACATTCTTTTGCGGAATGGCTTGCTTGTAAAGTGTGTTTATGCTATCTATCTTATAATAAATAAATGGCACTTGGTTTGTTATCTAATTCAAATACTTTTTTGGGTACACTGTACTGCTCAATGCATTATCTGACACCAAAAATGAAAACATTTTAACTCATTTTAAAATATATAAAGCTATAAAAAGGCAAAATAATCATCCAAAGCAATAAAAACAAACAAATCAGTTGGACCTAATACATAGCCCTGAGGCATATCTTTGTACCATAATCACATATGACAGGTTCTTTCACTCGTAGATTCCCTTTACTTGATCTGCCATATCGTATATATTCATAGAGGGTTTTACATACTGTATAGGCATATTCTCTTCTTCACTCCATTCGTGTTGTGATAAGAGCAACTTCCTGGATTAGAGAGGTAGCTGTTATGTCTCTCCAGAGAGCCTGTTTGTTTGGGTAAGACAGCTCGTTCATTACAACTCAGGATGGGGGAGGATGTGAAAGCAACCTGTCTCCCAGATACAGCAGGACCCAAGCCAACACTTGCATCAGATATCTGGCTCTTTATAGGATCGTTAGGATGCTGTAATGTGTTACCTTGTCTATGACAGATTATTTAAATTGTTTTGGAATTTGTTAAACTGGTCCTAAATGTTTTGGAGCATGAGAGAGAAACTATGTGATAACAGAAGATAGCAATCGATTTTAAATGTTATAGAATATCCAATGTGTTTTTAATGTTATTTCACAATTTTACCTGCCTATGTTTTGAAAATAACAATATTTGAAAATAACATTTGCACTTCAACACCAATCAGATATGATCACAAATGTACCATTTCATTTTCTCTTTCATTTAATAAAAATTATGTTAAAACCACTGCCCTAAGAAAATAACTCAAACCTTTATATAAAATATACACATATTAAAATATATATTAAATCATGAAAAAGAAAAAAAGAAAAGAAAAAACGGAAAAAAAAACAACATTCGAATTTGTATGCCAAATTAATAATAATAATAAAAAAATATGTTTTTAACTTCAGAATTTTTGTCCCATGCAGTAGGCTACACTGTAAAAAAAAATCCCCCTAAAATTTACGGTAAAAAACCGGCAGCTGTGGTTGCCAGAACTTTACCGTAAAAAATACGGTAGCAACGTTTTAGGTTTTACGGGACAGCACTTAGTTTACTGTCTATTTTACAGTTCAAAACTGTATAATTTAAAGGTTTATATTATAATAATTATGGTTCATAACTGTTAATTTTACACACTGTAAAAAAAATTCGTTAAATTTATGGTAAAAAAACGTATTTCATGAACTGATGTAATGTTAATTTACCAACCTATTGAAATACTAATATCTGTTTTGTACCTTTGTAATACACTGACAACGGTTTAACGGTTTATCAACTTGTTATTTTTCACTTCCAAAAACTGTAAATTTAGCGGTATTTTACCGTAAAATTACATTAAATGTACCGTTAGATTTATTACAGTTATTCACCATATATATTACGGAAACTTTCTGTAAACCAATTAACTGTTTTATTAACCAATCACAGTTATTTTTTTACATTGTATGCTAAGAATCAGTGTGGTTTAATAAAAACAATAAATGACAAATAAATGTGGAATAACAAATTACAGATTAGTATTTCAGATTACAGGTACATCCTACATCATAATGATTGTAGAATTATTTGACAACATGCAGGGAAATAATTAATGTCCAAATTATGCCTCGAATGTGAAATGTCTTATCCATATTATGCACTTCCAATCACGTAGGATTACTCCGAGGTCAAAATCATGCAGCCACATAATGAACTGCATTTTAACATTCTACATACACAAACAGAGAGGGAGAAAGAATGATATAAAATAGATGAAAGAAATAGATGGAGTAAGGGTGAGGGTTTCATCTTTGCTCTGAATGCCACTTAATCCTTTAAATGCTTGCTATCAGCAAAGAAATTAGAAATCATCCTCTGACAACTCTACAGATGCTTGTGCTTTTGTTTGACAGAGTATGACTCGAGCTTGTCTTTTACAAGCAGTTATTCAATGAAATGTGTAAAATATGTAAAGGTTATCAGCGAATAGAAACTTAGATGGAACCCTAGATAAAACTCAGGGTGGTGAGGTTAGGAGGTGTTGTGAAAGAAAATAACTCTGACTAACTGTGCAGACACTACATAGTCTGCTGTTGCATACCGTACTTTTGTCACTCTAGCATTTGAAGGGAATCAAAATAGTGCTGTTTAAACCCCCTTAATCTACTGCTGCATACATGAACTCTCATCAGGGTCGAGAAAAAGATGCTGTTTTGCCCTTTGGCTCCTTATAAATGATACAAGTCAAGAAAAAAGAGCACCTTGAAATCTATTGCTCAAGACAATAAGCACTTCTACAGTCTACATAGCCAATCAATTCACAGCCCTTTCTCCAATGTGGCCAATCAGAGACGGGCCCCAGAGGTCACCTGGCTCAACAGGCTAATCCTAAATTTGGCGTGTAGATTAGTGTTCTCAGCCTCGCCGCCACTCACACCCAAGCCTGTTAAATCCCGAGGTAAACTCAGGAGCTGCCATAAGTGGGTAGTGTAGCCATGCAGAGTGGATTTAGCAAAATGGGATAATATTTGTTAGCGTCTTGCCAAAGGTGATTAAGGGAGGGGATAAACAGTAATGGGAGTGATTAGCTCTTTTCAGCCACTTTTGTGAAGAGCTTGAGGATCTGCGGACGAGTTTGTAAAGCCTCGATCATTTATTGGATGGAATAGATCCACTGTGACATACCTTGTGGCAACAGTTTACATAAGTTATCACACAGAGACAGAGAGAGGGGTAGAAATGGGATTTTCAACAAAATATATTGCTCTTCAACAATACATTTAAACTGTACCCCACTTTTGAAAAAATGACAATAACTGCATGACTGGGATAATTCTGGATTATCACTGTGCATTCATGATAGGCCAAGAGTCTGTGCATTAGTTGTAGGGATTCTTAGGGACTCTTTCCGTTACATTATTACAACCGTTGGTGACGATAAGTGACAGGCTGCATCTGAAAACTTAAAAATGCTGCCTTCGGAGGATGCATTCCAAGGTGGGAAGACATCAAGGCACATCCGAATCCAATGTTAGCTTCACTTCCTTTCTCCTGAGATACCTTCATCTTATCGATTTTTGAAGGCAGCATGTATCCTTCGCCTGCCTTTGATATTCCACAATCCTGTGCTTTTCATTCTCTAACAATTTAGCTAAAAAATAAAGATGAAAAGTTCTGAAAAGTTCTGAAAGTTGTGGTTGGTGGTCAGTTTGTTTGTAAATGTGCGTTTTTGACCAATGTTTTACACTTCTGAAATCATATAGTGAGAAAGTACTATTGTAGTAATTAAATATTTGCTTAGTTATTACCAAAGCTATCTCTATTTTACTGTAGATCATTAAACTATTATGCTGCCTCAAAATTCTGTCTGAAATCAGTTTTGTGAGTTACCTTTGTGCGCAAATGCTGCCTAAAAAGTCATTGCCTGATAAGGCAGCGAGGCAATAAGTCAGCTACCAAAGTTTTCAGATACAGCCACTGTCTTTATAAGTGAGTCATTGAATCATTCAGGCAACCGGTTCGTTCAGGAACGAAACGTGTGTAACGGACGTCGGACGTGTGTAAACCTCACTCCCCTGATCTCAAGAGGCGCTCTAGCGACTGACGCTAGAGACTGCTAACCTCCTTGTTAGAACGCCCAACTCCCATGCCGGCGGACCTGGGTTTGAGTCCCGCTTAGAGCGGGCGATTCGAACATGAGGGCTTATACGTGAGTCATTGAATCATTCATTCAGCCAATACATTCAAAATATACTTTTTAATAATAATATACTTTACAATAATAGTTTTTTTAAATAACACACACGCACACACACACAAATCAATGTGGTTTAATTATTAAAAAAAACAAAAACAATTTATGACAAATTAACAAATAACACGTTAGTATTTCAAATCTAAATCATTACTATTATTACAAGCGAATCCTTCAACTTAATGATTGTGGACTTATTTGACAACATGCAGGTAATTAATTAATGTCCAAATTATGCCTCTTAATGTGATCATTATCTGATTCATTCAAGAACGAAGAATGAGAGTGTCTTAATGAGTGAGTCAATTGATGCATTCAGTCAACTGATTTGTTTAAAACATTGATTCATTCAGGAATGAAATAAGTCTTTATGAGTAAATCGCTGAATTATTATTATGTTGAAAAACAGTTATTCATTCAAACACTTATTAATTCAAGAACAGCACTATGTGTTCCAAAGAGATCCTACCATTCTGCTATGGCTTTGTTTGGAAGACTTAGTGTCTTTAGTGTCATTAACTCAGCATTTAAAAACTTCTTTAAAAAAAACTTAAAACTTCATTTAAACTTATTGTTTATACTGTTTCTGTTGTATCACACTTACAATCGTGCTGTTGGTCAGTATCAGTGGCAGAATCACAGTCATGCTGATGTGCAGCACCTTTTCTCATGTGACATTGCTTAATTATAATGAGTGTATTCAGTAGAGTGGTTATACAGTAGCAATAAATCAAATGGTCACTACAGGTGGCAGTATTAACCTTTTTGGAACAGGCTGGAGAAGAGAGAAAGAGAGAGAGATGCAGAGAGAGAGAAAGTAAGCTTTGGTTCCGTCTGGATCTCATTACTAGCTCAGCCCCGCAGGGAGAAATGAATTAAAGTAATGAAAAGTAACAATAATAAAAACAAAGATTATCTGCGTCATTGTGCTTATCAAAACAGAAGCAATGGAGATTTGCTGGGTTTGCGGGCAGAAACAAACAACCATCAGCTTTCAGTCTGTAAGAACACTAGATAGAAGGAAAGAGGATCTTGCTTTTCCTTCTCTTGTGGCAATGTGGAAGGCTGGAGGAGGGGAAGGGGATCTTTGTTATTCCAGCAAAGTTCATGCCCGAGTCAAACTTGGGCCAGTGGGCCGGTCGCACGCTACAGTTGTGATTGGGGAATCTGAGGGAAAGGGAGCAGGTTACAGAGGTGAGGAGAACTGAGGAAGATAAGAAGTCATGTTGGGGAGATATGAAGGAGTGGAGGGGAGGAATGATTTGGGGTGTTTGGTCATTACTGACCCCTGCAAACTCAAAGGCAGCTTTGAGGGTCATGACTTGAGGAATGCTGGGAGGAGAAAATGATCCGGCAGAATGGCAACCTTATGCTACCCCAACACGTGTCAGCTGTGCAGAGTGAAAAACCATATGATCCAAATATCAAACACTATCTTTCTATATGCACAAAGTAGCAAAAAAATACAGCTAAAAATCAGGTTTCAATCAGTGCAAAAAGTGCATGTTGTAATATGAATTATTAATTTATATATACACACACCACAATTCAAAAGTTTAGGAATGGTACAATTTTAAATGATTTTAAAAGAAGTACCTAATGCTCACCAAGACTGCAATTATTTGATTAAAAACAGTAATATTTGCAAAATGCTATTAGGCTATTTTTCTATTTGAATTTATGTTTAAATGTAATGAAGATGACGCAGAAGTGCATTCCAAAAAAAGAGTTTTTTTGACCCCTACACCCTTCATCCCTTCGAAGCTCTCACTCCGGAGGCTTTGAAGGGATTAGGGCATAGGGATGAGCCCTTCCGAATGGAACGCAGGGTATAGCTGCGTCTCATTTAGGAGGCTGCGTCCTCCAGAGGTCGCATTTGAAGGCTGCATACGTCATCAAGGATGTCTTATTTAAGAAAAGTAACCATAATAAAATTGACTGTTATTTCTCGTGAGGTGTAAAATACTGTAATTTCTTTCTTACTTTGCAATCTAACGGTTATTTTTCTTAAATGAGACTGCCTCGATGATGTATGCAGCCTTCAAACGCGACCTCCGGAGGACGCAGCCTTCGAAATGAGACTGAAAACGTAATACGCATGCGCATGATGTCACCATTTTCACAAATTCACGATTTTGTGGTTTACATGGAAACGTTAATGGTATTGTTTTCAAAAAATTGCGATTTGAAACCCGTTATCAAACGTTAGACTTTTCAGGCCCCCAAAACGCTGATGCTATGTAAATGAACGGCCAAAACACATAAAAAGTTTTCCATTTTTAGTTGGAAATGGTGTTGTGTAAACAACCCCTCAGTGCTAAAGAAACTATTATTTTCAGTCTTGATAACAGTTTTGCTGCTTACTATTTTTGTGGAAACTTAAATTTTGCATGTTGGATTTTGGTGAGTATAATATTTTTCTCCAGTTATGTTGACCACGAGAGGTGGATGATAAGAATACATATATGAGATAAAGAAAAAGTCTGTCACACCCCTCTCTAAAATTGTTCTTACCACTTTATCAAATTTCCTTTCTGACAGGACAACATTACATATTACTGTTTTATGTATTATGTTTTATAACTTCTCACTGGGAAGTTATGAGAGTAACTTGAGTAACCATTATATGTACTGTATGTGTGCATGTTTTGTAGGGAGAAATGTGAAAGAGCAGAAGAAGACGGTACACAGACTGTGGCAGGAAGCAGCAGGGTCAGCTTCAGTGTTTTGACAGAGTATGGACACAGACGGCAATGTGTGTTTGGAGAGAGAAACAGGAGAAGTATGGTGGAATTGCTCAAACAATGATATTAGGTTATGTCCCTGGAGGACAAAACATTCCTTTAAAACATCCTCAGCCAGAGAGGATTACATATACAGAAATATTACTCACAATGTCATCATATATGCAATGTAAACAATGTATGACAGCAAAAATTGAAATTAAATGTCCCATTGCTCTTAAATAAACTCACTCCATCTACCCCTTTCACATTTTTTTTACAATAAATGATCAAATAAATTAAATGAACTAAAATAGAAATGAAAAACGGCTTAAAATGGGAAATACGTTAAAAAAAAAAAAAAGTTTGCCTAATAGAAAGACAAATAGTTCTTTATAATATAATATAATATAATATAAACTCATTCATTATACATTTACTCGCTATAGATTATCTGTATAGTGATATAAACCTGTTATCATTCCAAATTAATTATGACTGGTTTAATTCCGAAAACAATCTAACAAGAAATCGACATACAATTTCAATCTTGTTTATGTCTTATTATTCAGAGCACAGCACTGGCTCATTGCAAATTCTGAGAGCAGATTTTCTATGGCAATGCATATTCATATGTTTAACATATACAGACATGCATCCTTAATGCTCCAACCTCCTGCAGAATGCAGTCAACTCATTAAAATTGTTTGCCGTGCATTTCAAAATAACCCGAGGATTCTAATTAAGATCTGTGCCCTGAGGAGAAAGATAATGTGAAATGATTATTAGTGTTGTTGTTTTTATTGATATTATTTTGCATGAAAACATACAGACATAAACCTATTTGCTAGATTTACAAGCCAGGTTTAAACAACAGTTAAAAGGAGAGGATTTAAAACATCTGAAGGATTCAGTCTAAGAGAAAACCTAATCTTGTAAAGAAAAGAAAATAAAAAGAAAGTTTTAATATAAATAACATAATATTGGAACAGAATTTCAGAATATAACCTACAATATAAACTCACTATATTTGCAGTCAAGTATATATATTACCTATATGTGGAGGTCCATTAGCCTAACCTCAAATATGCATAAAATTCATGTCAAAATAGCAACTGAGATTCATTATAAACAGTCAGGGACATAGTTTACTTCATCTGACCTTTAGAGTCAACATTACAGACAGCTCTTGAGTGTAGTGGGAAATGGTCTCTATACGTGATGACTAAACTGATGCAGACAAGCAAACAGAAGCCCAAAATTTTAACAAGAATCATGGGAAGCACATCATAAACATAAGTCTGCATTTACTGCCTTCGCTCACACTTTAAAAGTCACTTAAACCCTTTTTAGCACACCACTGAAATCTTAGCTGTTAACATGCATCAAAAAAAATCACTGCACAGACAACACAACATCTTAGCAGACTGTACACTCTAATTTACTGCAGGACGGAAGTCAATGCAAGGAGGAGTGAGGGCATGGGAAAATGAGATCCATCAGGCCCAACCTTACCTTTATCTTTATCTCAATGACTCACTTGTCATGATGTTAAATAAATAACATTAGCCAGCCAATGAGGCCGGAACTGCAAACAAGAGACAACTAGTATAAATACGGACACATGGCTAGCCAAAGATGCGTAGGTAATGTGCCAGCCTTGTTTATAAATTATTAATGATTTTCCCCTTGTCATTTCGAATGAGTTGAGAGAAGGAGCAAGAAAGGAGGGGCGGTACACTCCTCAAACAGATTTCCAATTTATTCCTCTGTAGTTTGTCCGTCAACCCTCCCTCTGACAACATAATCCCAGCTAATCCGCCATGTTCACTTTCCCTTGTTGGCTCTCATGCAAAAGCGCTCAGGCAAATCTCGCTACCTGCCAGTCAAAAGCTTGCAAAGAGACAAACACAGTTGGGGAGGCTGCCAGTCGCTGTCCGTCGAAACACACACAAGTGCGTCGGACAAACGCTCTCACACACATATTAAAATATCTCCCCATTCTTAGCCTGCTAGGCTTAACCCCTCCATCCCTCTTTGCAATCCACTATAAACAAGCCAAGGCTGGGTGACTAAACCAAGTCTAACTGTATGCTCTCATATACTGTAACCTCATGAACCAGCGTTGTGGGCGAGAGGGAGGGCCAGCAGGGCACTGACAGCTCTTAATCCTCGCTGAGAAGAAGGTTGGCTGGTGAGGACTGACCCTATACTGTCCCTTCACCTGCCAACTTCAGTTAAAAGTTCTTCTCATTACCTGTCATCATTGCTTTCGCACACAGAGAACTTACTCATTAGTACCCCCGGAATTACATTTGGCATTTAAGCTATTAAATGTTTGTGTTAATCAAAAATAATTTAACCAGTTATTAAATGAAAACTACTCACGTTAAATCCAGTTGTGAATTACAGCACCCATCAGGTATTTTGAAAAATCGTGGAGGTTGGAAATTCCTTATAAAATCATCAGACGAAAAGGTTTCCTTCCAAATAGCATATGGAAAGATAAAATCTGGGACAGAGGACTTCTTGGAACTGTTCAGGCAAAGTGACAATGTGACGTTTTCTTGTTCTTTTTTTTTTTTCTTGTGTTTTTTTCTGTCCTTTTTAGGGAGATTGTATGTGTGTGTTTTTAGAGGTGGGGGCGGGGGTGGGGGAGAATAGAAGAGGGAGGGAGTAGACAAAGTGTGTTCAAACGCCTCCTCTCCTGATAGTATTGTTTCATCACCAGTGTTGGGGAAAGTTACTTTGAAATTACAATATTGCATTACTCCCTTAAAAAGTAACTAATTGCATTAGTTACTTTTTAAGAAAAGTAATGCATTATGTTACTTTTGTGTTACTTTTTTCACCTGGGTTGGGCTAGTTTTTTTGTTTTTTTATTACAAAAAAGTTCTATTTTTGGGCAAATATAAAGACCCTTTCACACCAAAATTGAAATAATAAGCCTCACCCCTTGTTTACACTGTACGCATCTGTGGCACGTTACAGCTCCGGCATGTTTTTAATGGCTAAATGGTTATATTTTGTCTGGTTTAATTGTGTTTATTGCTATACCATACTATATTTTGCTGTAGCCTACAGACGAAGTTAATACACTTAAAAGTCCAGTTATGGACGACAAGGACGTCAGTTTTTCAACTTCGAATCTCGTCGTCAATTACTGGCCTCCTATTGACGTGAAATATGACCAGGAGTCTTCACAGGGTGATTATTTTGACTTTATTTTGTATTTGAGCTGCGCGGCTTGGACACGGCATCCGTCAAAAAATAGACTTGTGAAGCGGCGCGGTGAGCCGCTACTGGCTTGGAGCGTATGGAAGGCCAAGAGGGCCAAAAACATGTGAATTTTAACACGTCAACAACACGTTAAATACGTGTATTTCACGCATATTTAACATGTTGTTGACGTGTTAAAATTCACGTTTTTGGCCCTTTTGGCCTTCCATAGAAACACACCCGTAACGCGCCGCAGATGCGTGCAGTGTAAATAAGGGGTCAGGCTGAAGGAAATGCACATTCACGCCTTTCAGCTGTGCTGCCATTCTGGATAACAGAAGAATAGGACATAGGAGGAAAAAAGTTTAACACTTAAAAAAAAAAAAAAAAAAAATTCTAAAGTCATTTTTGCTTATTTAACTGAATTATAGAAGGTCAGCAGCAAGTACATTGGTCAATAAAGTGAGATTAAATGCATACAAATATTTGTTTTATTCAACATATTTAATTATTGAAGGTTTGCATTGATTTTGCATTTCACAGTTTTTATTCATTTCGAGGAACACTGAATTTTTTTTTGTGCAAGTGCGATTAGTAAATACATGCTCACATTTAGTCCAGAACTACAATAACCATCATGTTTACAACAACGCCTCGATTTTTTTCAACATTGGGACAAGAGAGCTGTCAGTCAATAAATGGGAAAACAAAGTAACTTGCGTTACTTATTTGAAAAAGTAACTCAGATATTTTGTTGTAAATTTGAAAAGGAATGCGTTACCTTACTAGTTACTTGGAAAAGTAATCTGATTACGAAACTCAAATTGCTTGTAATGCATTACCCCCAACAGCATATGTCTTTGTCAGAAAAAGAAAAAAAAAAAACAATTCTATCTATCTGGCATAAAATAAAATAAAATAATTTAGACAGCTTAAAAACATGGGAAAAGCAAGGTATTTAGGGAGGCCCATTTCTTCAGGTGGTGGCTTTTTTTCTTTTCGTGAGGATATATGTCTGGTTTCTATGAACCTTCAGCTCCTTCTAAATCTCATGTCTCTCCTCTCCGGCCCGCTGTGGGAAAACTCGGAACAAATATGTCCTCCACTTCAGAGCTTGAGATAAAGCTGATCACTGAAGGTGGACGACGAGCGAGTGTTGATCTGTCCTGGAAGGATTGTGAGCGTTGGGACTGAGTGTGAGTGGGGTGGGGATGGAGAACTGGAACCAGCTTGGGTGAACATGACATACGGCAGATAAAGGCTCTCTAGAGGGTTAACACCCGCGCTTGTACCACGGATTGCCCCGAGAAGCCTTCTTTAAGGCCCTGGCATCCATCCCGATAGCATGACCCAAAGCGGTTCATGTTTTTGTCCTAGAAAGACGGGCTTGCAGATTGCAGAGGAAGGTCTTTCAAAGGAGACATGCTCTTGTCTAAAATCTACTCCTAAGGGTAGAGGTGTTAGGAAAACCCTCTGGTAATAATACCCTTGATGTTGGATCCACAGAGGATATGCACAGTATCAAAAAGGGCCTCCAAACAGTAGTTGCATATGATATTCAAAATGACAGGGATGTAATACCTGCTGACAGTAGATTAAGAACCAAATACTCCACTCAGACAGCTGGCAGGCATACAGTTGGGCACAGTTTTGTACTGAGGAATTTAGTGAAACTCTTTGCAGGGAAATTCAACATGATGTATTTTAGCTGGCCTAAATATATCTCAGCAAGATTTGTTTGCAAGATTTGTTTGGACATTTAGTTCCATTCTAGTTGGATCTTTCAAAAGGTTTGTTTGTTTATTGAAGAATGACAGTTATGTGTATATACTGCAACAAACAAACAATACATACTGTAAATACACACGCTCATATGATACTGCCTGTTCTGTTTTGCAAATGTCAATCTGCTAAAAACAGTGTTACTTATTGCCCGAATAAGTTGGCAAAACTTAAATTTTTAAGTTAAGAAATTCAAAGTAAGCAGAACTGGCAGATTTTTATTTTGTACTCATATATTTTAATTCTTCTTAACTCAAAAAGTTTGAGTACACCAATTCATACATTTAAATTTTCATGTTACCTCAATGTGAACATTTTTATTAGTGTAAACTTAGCTAGCAATAACAAGCTAGTTCAAAAAATGCTAACTTGCTAATTTGCTCACATGTCAACAATAACATGGTATAATACTTGCTGAATGAGTACAGCAATATAAAGCATTTAATATTCTTGCTCTCAAACCAAGCCGCATGCACCACTTGTCACCATGATGGTAACTCTCCAAAAACCCACATTAACAGAAACTGTTATTAGCATAATAAAACATTAATCACTACTAAATCTCCCATTTAACATTAATCTTGCACAAAAAAAACCCATTATATAACAATTAATTTTAGCATTTACTCCCCCTTACAAGTGCCATGGGCAAAGCATGCTGGGAAATAGAATATCAGTTAAACTTAAGTTTCTCTAAATTAAAAGAAATATGTTCATAAAACTCAAAACAATGAAACGGTTCCGTTTACTTAAAATATATCAGTTCTGTGAACTTGAAAGAAAAAGAAAGTACTAAATACTCATAAAAGTTAATTTGACTGAAATAATTCGTTTAATTTAAGTTTGTCCTTCTCAAACCAATTAATTATTTTGAGCGTTAGGGTTTACAGTGCAGTTTAAATGCAAATGTACTTACAGAACTAATATTTAGGCCAAAATATCATCACCTGCAATCTGAGATTTTCTACAATATCACAATTTATGTGCATAGCTCCGATGGTGCTCAGAAACAAAGCCATGAGATCTTCAAACAAAAGATGGAAAGAGAAAAAGCGATAAAATAGTGAGTGATGGTGATGGTATTTCAGGCAGCAGCAGGCCGCTGTCAACACATGTTTGCCTGGCTTTACATAAATAGGGTAATAAATAGATCGATCACTCGCAGCCTAACAGATTCATGTCACTTTAAAGCAATTGGACTTAGAGCAGACCCACACAAGGGAATGTTTGTGTGTGTGTGCCGGCCCAATTTTCCATACTATTACTACTAAACACAACACAGAAAAGGCAAAGCATATATAATTTCATGTCCAGTCACAGAAGAGCATAATAGTACCATAGCACATATACTGTACAAAATAAAAAGTGGTCAAGTGGCCCTACAAAGGAAAGATTGTCACATCCATATTTAGACCCCAAGTGACTCCTAACACACAGCTGTTATAAAACACAAATTTGTCGGATAATCCTGCAAAGCCTGGGATGGACAGACCAGAGCATTGCTGGTCCCACCAGTGCTCATAAAATAAATACCAGCAGGAGTGTGATGGCAGTCCATAGTGGACCGCAGTTATATTTAGGTAAGGACATGAAAGAAGCTGATCCCTTAACAAAATAACAGGCAGAGGCGCTAATCTCCAGCCGGGGAGTCAATATTGTTGATGCCTGGTGATGTACGAGTGAGAGGCCACAACCACGGCAGTGAAGACAAGTTCCGGCCAATGCTTTATTTTTCAAATGGAGAGAGTTCTTGTGTTGTCAGGAGGATCTGTCACTCACTTTGAGCCTTTGATATGGTGTCACTCTGTTTCATATAGTGTGTGTGTGCTGTGAAGCCCCTCTGTGCTCTTGATCTTTTAAAGCTCTTCCACTATATGATTTTACAAAACTTGTTTGGCTTCAGCTACAGCTTTAGAGATTATGTAAATAAATAAATAAATAAATAAATAAATAAATGTTTTACCATTTTCAGAAGGATGGAGAAAGCGGAAATGATCCCAGGGATGAAAATGTAGGTGTGTGTGTGTGTGTGTGTGTGTGAAAAAGTATGTTAAGATGACAGAATGAGATGTGTGTTAATAAATAACACAAGTAAGCATGAGTGTAGGTTCTTCATGTTGATAAAAGATACACACTGGGCCATGTAATGGTCTAGATATGTTCACAGGATGGATCTCAAACTGTAATGGATGGTGCTTGGGAGAGTGTGGAACAGGAATAGACTCCCTACATTTCCCTGTAGATGATCAGTGAGTCAGTCATGGCCACATGAACACACACACTAACCTTACAGTCGAAGAGGGATTTTGTTACTCCAGAGACGGGCAGTAGCAAACCATCCATCCATCCATCCAGAAGTTCATCCATCCTCATCAGCTTTTCTGTAGAATTTTACCTTTCTAAACTCAAACTGTGAAACCTTTACTTTTATTGTAACAGAACTGGCAAGGTTAAACAGTGCGGTGATTATACTTGTTGTAATAGTCATGTCTGTTTGTATAAAGCCTGTGAGGATCCAAAGAGCAGTCTAGTGTTATTGAGACATCGGGAAAAGGGTGAGAGCAGCAAGACTTCATGAGGACAGCTCAAATTGAAACCAGATGCAGGTTACACTGAGAAGGGGGCTGGAAGAGAAGAAGTGAGAAGGAAAGAAACACATAACATTTAAAAAGAGACCTGCTACTGAAAGAGACAAAAAGAGAGAGAGAAAAAAAGTTTTCTTTTTGCTCTCTCTTTAGGCTCAGCAGTTAAAGGAATATTTCACCCAAAAATATTCAGTCATTATAAACTCTCATCCCCAAACTGAATGCTGTTTTGTTTTTCTGTGGAATACGACCAATGAAATTTTACGACCATAAATGAAAATTACATAATCATATTTTAACTCCTAATTCTGCCTGTTGGATGTTCATGGCTGCTTCAAATTTGTTGAAAAATTAAAAAACAGAAAGAGAAAAATTTGGTTTAGCATTTCACACTGATTAATTATCACATAAACCATTTTTCTGAAAATGCCTAATTATTAATATTAGTGGCTTTTGCCCCTAGGTTAGTGAAGTGTGAACAGAAAAGATTATCCTGTCCAAACTTTGTGTATGTAAGTGTGTGGGAGAGAGATATGTGTAAGAGGTAAGGGGAATGTACCAGCTCAGTTCATACACTAACAAAAGAAACATCAATGTCCATGAATCTAGCTGGGGATGACGCAAAAAAGTGTATGGTATTTTAAAAGGGGCATTGATATTATGTGGAGCAGTTCTGCCTCTCTACCTGATAGTGAAGAATAAATATCACGCTCTTTCTTTTCTTCCTCCTTTCATTAGGCGACTGGCTATTCTCACAGTGGTGCGAGCAAGAAAATATATCAAACGAGGCTCCCCCGAGTTTATAGGATTATATCATTAGTTATATATGAGAGTGTACAAAAGAGTTTTAGGAGTACATGGAGGTTCAATAAAGTGAATTGAAGTGTATAATCATCCAATGTACATGGGGCTGTGCACTGTATATAAACCAAGAACACTGTATAGTGTCAGTTTTCAAATCCACTGTTGAAGAAAGTCACTTTACTTCTCACACCAAGACATAAAATACACTCGCCGTAATAAACATGTCAGCCACTGCACTAAATTTGAAATGTGTGCTCATTTGTTTCACATATTCATAACAATATCCTAATTAAAAACATACATTTCATTTAGACTTACTGTAAGAGGTTTATGGATGGATGATATATACTATGGGAATTTTTAAGCATCACCTACACATCTACCCAATCATTGATTATCATTTCATTTTCCAGAACAAAATACAAGGATTCAATGTAGCCCCAAAATCTGAGGTAATCTGTTAAATCAATTTTTTAAGTTAAGAAATTCAAAGTTAAAGAAGCTGAACTGGCAGATTTTTATTTTGTACTCGTACATTTTAATTGCTCTCAACTTGAAATTTTTGAGTAAGCTAATTAATACACTTTAAGTACATTTAACTTAAAATTATCATGCAGTCTCAACTTAAATATTTTATTAATGGAAACTTACCTAGCTATAACTAACTGAATAAATGCTAACATGCTAACATTATCATGGCATAGCACTTGCTGAATGAGTACAGTATTATAAATAATTTAATATACCTGTTCTCAAACCAAGCCACATGCTCCACTTGTCATCATGATGGTAACTTTCCAAAAAATAAAAAAATAAAATAAAAAATAAAAACACATAATAGAAACAATTCTAAATTAGCGCAACCAAACTCTAAACACTACTAATTCTCCCACTTAACATTAATCTTGCACACAAAAAAAACATCATATAACACTTAATATTAACATTTACTCTCCCTTTTCGAGTGTCATGGCAAAGCATGCTGGGAAATTAAATTAAAAGAAAGAGCTCAAATCAAACTCAAATCAATGAAAGAGTTCAGATTACTTAAATTGTGTCAGTTCAACTCAAAATAAAAAGAAAGTTCTAAATACTTATAAAAGTTAATTTGACTGAACTAATTTGCTTAATTTAAGTTTGCCCTACTCAAACCAATTAATTATTTTGAGCATTAGGGTTTACAGTGTTGAGAAAACTGTAAATTTTACCTCAATTTATATCCTTGTTCTGAAATGTTAAGTCTGTGTGTATTCAGCTATTTGGAATTATCTGCTATTATGTAGATAGATAGATTGATTGAGGCATTTAATTATGCTGCACACAAGTTGTCAATGACTATAAATATGATAAACCAAAATCTACAGCATAAGATTTACACTTTAAGGTCATGACACTTTCCATTACACTTTTTATAAACAATAACACAGATTGTGCGTGAGGTTTAACCCCGACTCATTGGTGGTGGCTGAAATGGCAGCACTAAGCCCACCAAGTACACAGCTGCACAAAGAAAAATGCTGCCCACAAATTCCCTGCCTTTATTCTGTCAACCTTTAGCGTGACCCATCTCACCACCTGGGGTCTTTATTGCAGTCACTCACTCATAGTGCCTGTAGCCTTACAGTCGCCAGCACAAGTGTGTGCGTGTGTGTTTCCATGTATAATCCTGACTAATACAGTGCATTCATGGGTGAGGCTCAACAGTCAAAGCATTTTCCTGGAGTGTGTATGTGCTCTACACCTCTACAGCTCATCAGTCACAGATGCAGACAGCAATGCGGCTGCCAAGCTCATCACTGGCGCAAACTTGGCACAGAAACACATGGCAATATTATCCACTCATCAGCTTTCTCAATGCCCAAGTTACATACCACTCTCCACATACCAACCTATGCCAATTAGAACAGCTATGCTAGCTGGATAAGGAAAAACAAATCCCTGGAGTATAAGTATAGATTCCAGAGTTCAGAAGTTTAAATGTATACTGAGAAGCACAATAGATGGCCTTTTTCTACAGCACTCCCACAAACACACTGAAATGACTGATCAAGTGTCAGTCAGAAAGTTAAACAGAGGGGATGAGTGTATGTTGGCGTGTGCTTACGATGGGGCCCAAAAGTCTGAGACCAATAGTGAAAATGCTTCTATTTTGCATAGTTTTTATACAAAATATAATATTATTGGTGTAACGTTTTAAGTGAAAAGATGAAACTGAAAAAAGGAGTATTTGGTATGTCCCTCTGTCCATCTGTACAAAAGAGTTCACATGATCAGTGTCACAAATGTGTTTATTTGATTAATGACAAAAATGTAATAAATTAATCAATAAATTACAAATATATCTAGACTAACATAAGAAATGAATAAAATATACTAATATAATCTAGAGGGTGCAAAGTTTATGGCACTTTCTATTACTGTCTTTGTGAACACTAGCACACATTGTGTTTGAGATTTATACAGTAAGATTTATATATAAAAAAAAAAAAAAAAAAAAACCTTTTATTCAGCAAGGATGTATTAAATAAATTAAGAAGAGTGAGTAAAGACATTTATAGTGTTACAAAATATTTCGGTAACACTTTATTTCGGTGGTCCATTCTACAAGTAAGGGGCCGTTCACACAGAACGCGTTTTTCTATTCCAATGCACTACTTTTCCATTGTTTTTCTATGTAAACGCGGTAGACGGACATGCATGACCGTTACACTCGCATCTTGTGTCTTTTGCAGCGCCTCGCACATGAGCACCGCGTTTTTAAGACGCCTTGTCAAGTTAAAAAGAATTTCAACTTTTACACGCTCATCAATGTCAGTTCCAAAACAGTGGACCAATCAGAAGAACTTGGAGGCGGGGCAAGCGTTGCAAGTTTCTGTTTACAGTAGCAAGTTGGCGTGGTAACTGTTTTATTTGTTCGTTATTGCCGTTATTGCATCACGTCTCCAAAAGCACATCTCGAGACCCTCGCGTTCTGTACTGCATTTTTTTAAAAACCATTCCTGAGCGCTGTCTCGCGTTTTTAGACGTAAAGATGTGTTCTGTGTGAACAAGCCCTAACTTTGCAAACATGTCAACTAACTCTCATTGGAGTATTTGTAGACTGTCTGCTTAATATCTGCTAACACTTTATTTTGATGCTCCCCTAACAGACATTCGACTGACTATAAGTAACTTTACAAATACATGTCAACTTATTCTACTAACCCGAACCCTAACACCTAACCCTAACCTAACAGTCTACTAATACCAAAGTCCCTTTAAGACAAGTCATTTCACTTGGTGGCCATCTTTGAAACGCCTCTCGGGCATGCAAGTGGAGCTCCTATCTCTTTGAATGGGGAAACATCAAATTCTCCAAAGCTGTTTGCCAAGCTTTCGATTAAATTTCATATTTGAAATCACCAATGAAATCTGATAACTGTCTCATAAATTTTGTTTCTAAACGCTTGAATCATGACAAAAAATGGTATTTTTCAGGCTGGATCAAGCCAATGTGCATGCACAGTCCTAAATGCGCATCTCTTGTGTCTCATTTCGGAGGCGCGCGTCTGACTGTTTCTATAGGAACCGGAGCTTCTAACGGCCACTGCAGTGACGTGATGACTTTACCAATCGGCGATTGGCTCTTATTTAGAAGGCGGGACTTATTCCGACATATTTCGTACTTTATCCCATTCAAAACAATATGAGTGACGTGTCTTGTGTTATTCTATAGTCTTTGCTAATACTCTAATGAGAGTTAGTTGACATGCAGTTGCAAAGTTACTTATAGTTAGTTAGAGTGTCTAAAATGGACCAATAAAGGTGTGGAAAGTGTCTAAAATGGACCAATTTCAATAAAGGTGTTGATGAATTTTTCAAAGAACCCTAATATATATATATATATATATATATATATATATATATATATATATATTGCTGTCTACATATACTGTTATAAAATATAACTATTGTTTTTTACTACATTTTGATCAAATAAATGCAGCTTTGCTGAACGGAGACTTCTTTAAAAATTTTGAACAGTATGTGTGGTCTCAGACTTTTGGAATCAACTGTAGGTTTGCAATTTTAGAAAGCAAGTAAGAGTCTGGGATGGCACACCAAGATTGAATAAATACAAGCAGTGTATAAATGCTCCATTGCGAGCGTGTGATGTAATGACAGATATCTGTGGCGGCTTTGACCCTGTGGGAAGACAAAGATCCACGAGATCAACATCTAACCACATGTTTTCATTCCCTCACTATTTCAGTCATGCAATATAATGGATTTTTCCCTTCATGTCACACCTTTCCTAAAGAAATATGTTTTTTCAGATGTTCATCAATGTGGGCTTTTAAACAGTGGGCGTGGAGTGACATGTTTTTGCTGAGAAAAACCTATAAATATGATCATGAACGGATTTACATCAGTCTTCTCCATTAGTAATTCCACGTCTGTCCAAACACTAACTCTGGCTCTTGTATATGTCCTGAGAAGAGCTTACCTTCCTCCCCTTTTTTCAGGAAATTGGCTCAGAGTTTCTAAAAGCAGTCTTTCTGTCTTGTTGCTTTGAGATTTAATCCTCTCTAACACACAAACAGATTTCTGTATTTCCCTGAACACCCGCTGGGTAGTCGTGACAACCTCAGTGGCCTCACAAAGCCAGGCATGTGTGCGACCTGTCCAGTTCTGTCCGACTAGAGGGAGGTTTTATTAATCTCAGTTGGCGCACTGCCTTTGTGTGCAGGGGTCACCTGCCTGACCACAGGAGACACAGATGCCCACCACAATGCTAATCCACTCCCTCGCCTGACTTCCATATTGGCCGGAGTCAAGGGGGCAGGCTTCCAGCATGACGGCTCTAATTGGCTTCCTTAAGGCCACCAATGGAGACATCCATTTGGTAGCGGTGGCTTGGGGCAGGAGGAGCTTGTGAATTTGTGGGTGAACACACAGGATTATGGGATGAAAAATGGCCCAAGAGCTGAAGACTAGAAGAACAACGATGAGCTTCACAGCTGATTGAGTATACACAGAGATTTTGAGCATCTAGCTCAGAGAATTAGTTTTGGTCTGTAGCCCTTTGGATTTTAGTCTTTATTGACGTCAATGGATTTTTTTTTTTTTTTTGGGATTCTTGTCTATTAGTTGTTTCTAACACACATACACACAGTAGTAATGGAGCAATGCATCTCCAGTGACATCCACACCTTGAATCCATAGCCAAGCCAATTCCACATTTGAAATTTGTGAGTTTTCCATGGAATTGGGTTAAGAGAGCTCAACATTGTCATTTACCATAAAGCCCCTATTTGCCAGTGGTGCCATTAAATCATTCAAGTCTATTATCTAGTAAACAATGTTGTTTACCAGCATTAATTCCTCCAAATTTATAAATAATGGATAGAGTTCAGAGTGTACAGGGAGTATTACATGAGGGTTACTGGTAATGCCAACCTAATGACTTCACTTATGTGAGTTTAATATTTGGAAGACTTTGTGAATCTTGGCAGACTAAACAGAAATTTTGGAAGTGGTACCGGTGATGGCTCTAAAGTTGTTGTAAGGATGAAGAATAGAGGAATGTCTGTGCTGCTGCTCTTTTTCTTTCTCCCTCTCTCTCGTACTGATAAGAGGGGCCACATTCCAAGATTTGACCCCACCTAAGACTGTCCAGCACTGGAATATCAATGGAACACACACACACACACACACACACATACACACACACACAGCCCCTTTGACACCCCCACCAACACACTAATCACAGAGACACAGATAAGAGCAGTCTTTTCTTTTCTTTTTTTCCATTTTTTTTTTTTTTTTTTTTTTTCACCTAATTTTATCATTTAAACAGTTTGGCCATACACAGTTGCACCTCATAAATAATAGTTTAAAAGTTTGGGGTATGTACTTTTTTATTTATTTATTTTTTAAGTTTCTTATGCTCAAGGCTGAATTACATATATTTTAAAATGTAATTTATTCCTGTGATGGCAAAGCTGAATTTTCATTTCTTCAGTGTCACATGATCCTCCAGAAATCATTCTAATATGCTGATTTGATGCTCAAGAAACATTTCTGATTATTATCAATGTTGAAAATAGTTGTGCTGCTTATTTATGGAAACTTTTTGATCAGGATTCATTGAATAGAAAGTTCAAAACAGCACTTATTTGAAAAAAGATTTTTTTTTGTAACAAATGTAAAAGTCTTTACTGTCACTTCTTATCACGTCCTTGCTGAATGAAACGTTCAAAATACTTGAATCTTTTTTTTTCCTGGAAAAACAATAGATCTCACAAAAAACTAATGTAAAGAGGTTTACAAAATAATTAAAGAATTTTACATTGCATAATTGTGACCACCATAAATGTTTGTCTGAGGTATTTGCTGGGTGTGAGAGGTCTTGTGTTCGACATCAACACGTGTGGACAGTTTTTGATAAGACTACAGATGTACTGCCTCACCTCTGCTAACTGGACAGGGTCTAAACTGTTTGGCGGCTGACCGATGACATTGTTATCACCGCACGACAAGCTTTCTGTCAGGTCTTAGTGTGATTGAATGAAACAGACAGATTCCAGGTTTGTTTTCCAAATATGCCATCAAGCTGACAGCTAACACACACACACTTTTTACTTCCTTACAAAATGTTCAACTTTCTGGACTCTAGAAGAGAGCTACATACAAATAAAACAATATCTATTAATATAATCAACAGAGATACTGAATCACTAAACCATCTATTGACAGCTAAGGTCACTATCACTGTCTCACAACTAGGTAAGCATGTCTTTTGCAAACTCTATAAATCAAACTAGCTATCTGGTTCTGGAACATACCACATGGAGCCCAGTGGGTCATTTATCTGTCTGTTTCTATGAAGTCAACCAATAGTCTCTTACTATCAAGTGCTCCAATACCATCCATTCTACCATCTAGTCTGCTCATGTCCTATTGGTTAGTTTGGATAAACACTCACTCCCTTCACTTAAAATCCCACCCACTGGACACTTCAGTAGGCTAAGACGTTTTAATGTTTTTGAAAGAAGGCTCTTATGCTCACCAGGCTACATTTATTTAGTTAAAATACAATAAAACAGTAATATTGTGAAATGTTCAGACAATTTAAAATAACTGTTTTCTATTTAAATACAGCTATTCTGGGATGTAATTTATTCCTGTGATGTTAAAGCTTAATTTTTTAGCGCTCACACCATGTCATAATTACCGTAAATAAAGCTCCATATCACTCTCGCGGTACTTCAACATCATAAACCGATTGGTCTGCACAGCTTCAAGTAGAACACATCTTAAATCTGCAGTGGTCAGGTGGTACAGCTGCAATGTGGTAGCTACAAGTCGTGGCGCTAAGAAAATTATGTTTAGACGTTGTAATTACAAGTTCTACAAGCACGTGATGGCTTTTTGCAGTTCAGAATCGTTACAGTAATTAAGACATGGCGAACAAGTTTACACATTGTAATTACAAGTTCTACAAGCACGTGAAGGCTTTTTACAGTTAAGAATCGTTAATTATAAAACGGATAGGGCCTAGTTCCGGCCCTTGATTCTGATCCGCGTTGGAAGCCGTTGTAAAAACATACAGCTGACCGCATTACATAAATATTGCTGCGCCACTGAATGTGTAGTTGTTGAGTCAGTCTTAGCAACCACTCTTAGCAACGTAAACATATGTTTGTTCTCTATTGATTTTGTTCATTAAAGCTGCATTATATAGAGAGATATAGAGTGACCGAGTGTATTACCTGCATTCAAATTTAGCATTTTCCTTCAGGTCAGTCCTATGTTCATAATAAAAATCCGTTTGATTGTCCCCTGCAATCTTGTCCTTTTAAAAGTTAATGGGTTTCCCCGTGCCCTGCTTGCACGGACAGAGCTAGCAAAGCATTTGTCATTTGTGTCTTGTTCCATGTTCACAACAAGTTTCAGTATAAAAGTCTTTGCGACTGAGTGCCTTGCTCATAAAAACGATCTTTGCCGCAATCTAATGGCGTAATAATGTAACTTCTGTTGCTGTTCACGGTCAGGGACTTTTTTTTTTTCCAGCGGAAGGAAGCCTTTTGATGATTTTACTTCATGAAAGTTGCATTGATACATATTTTTTTGGTGTTAATATTTGTATTGTGTGGTAACCGTTTTATAAAAGCAATAAGCCCCGTGAAACTGTGGTTTACAGTGAATTTATAACAGCTAAGGGGGTTTTAGGCACTCCGCTCCACGTTGTGCCTAACAACGCTCCTTAGCTGTTATAAATTCACTGTAAACCAAGGCTTCTTGGGGCTTATTGCTTTATTATGACATGGCGAACGCACCAGTGTCACATGATCCTTCAGAAACCGTTCTAATATGCTGATTTGTTGCTCAAGAAACAAATTTGTATTATTATCAATGTTGAAAATAATTGTGCTGCTTAATATTTTTGTGAAAACTGATTTTTTTCAAGATTCTTTTATGAACAAGAAGAAAAAAAAAAAGCATTTAGCAGGCCGATTTGAAATATAACATTATAAATGTCTTTACTGTCACTTTCAATGAAATAAGTGTGTCCATGCTGAATGAAAATATTAATCTTTTAATAAAAAAATGTACTGACCCCAAAACTTTTAAACAGTATAGTGTATAGCAGTGCATCCAGCAAAGCGATCCACAGTAGTGCGGTGTGTCAAACAAGCTGCCATTGACCTCGAGGGGGCCTGACTCAGAGTAGAAGGGGAAAGATAAGATTATGGGGAGTAATTCCAAAGTTCACACCAGACAAAGTGTGTCTTAGGCTGTAAGTGCAGTAGGTGCTTAATAGGATTTTGTACATAACACTGTACGGCTGGCCACTGAGTATCAACTTCATTTGATAGATGTGCGTTAGATTAGCAGTATAATGTGGAAGCAGATAAATGAAACATATCAAAGCATTTGATACAATAAATACCAGCAGTAACGACTAACAACAATTGATAATCATGATGTTATTTTAAGAAGGAGTAAGAGGAGAAAGTTCTCAGTGGAATCATGTATCCTGGTTGGGAATCACTTGCTTAATGGTGAGGGATGCTAAATTAGGCTATAAGTCCTGGTCACAAAAGCAAAGCAAAATCTTCAGTGAACATATACAGTTGTTCTAGTCGTGTGCAGTGCTCAACAATCACAACTTTGAAGTTGTGATTCTTGTTAATCACAACAAGAAGTTAAAATAGTCTTCTATTTCTGTACAACTATCAGGAAATAATGGTCTTAGGTCAGTCCCTAGTGGTCAGATGTGCTCTTTACAACTGACCACTAACAGAACTGGTACATGTACATACCATCAGCCAAATGGCAAACTATTACAGAATTATTTAATTAAATAAGACTTATACACAGCTTAATCTTTATAATAAAATTAAATAATATTTTTTAACAACAATAACAAATTATGCTAACAGCTTTAAGTGTTAAACTTAACTGCTCTATAATATTCTTGAAAGTATTTAAAAAAAACATTTATTTACTTATATGAAGAAAATACTTTAAAGAAATTTTAGTCAATGAGGCAGAATAACATAAAATGCAGTTTTATCAATACGATGGATCATTTAACTGTAATGTGTCGTTGGTTACTAACAGAGGTTTAGTAGTCATGATTAAAATGTTGAATATTTGTAGGCTACTTCAGATGTGAAACAATTATTCAAATTATTTTTATTAGGCTGACCAATAGTACCATATAACAGTTGAAGTGAAAAAGAAAGAGAAGGAGAGTCCCATAATAAACTAATTTGAATCTCAGAAACCATTTGAAGGTTTCTTCACTTTAGGGCCCCCTCTTGAGGTCATTGTTTGCAAGAACATGGGAAGAAAAATACCTGTCTAAAGATAATAATGTATCAGATAGGAAATATTTGGAATAATAATATTATTAAAAACAAATGACGTCAAGATGAACAAATTTGTCAATGGTTAGCTCTCAGCACCCTCTTAATGAATCAATAATACCTCATATATACCCTTGTTCGAGACCATCCGAGTGACAATCCTGTTACGACATACTCTTCCTGGACAGCCCACCACACTGAGATGGAAATAAACACTTTGCTCATGTTTATTTAAGCACTTGGCGGTGTTTGCTAAAGGCAAAAAAGAAAAAGAAAAAGAGGCAAATATCCTTTTCCCCCAGTTTTTGTTTCTTTCATTCTCCCTCGCTCCTCCCAATAGTAATGTGTGCCAGAAAGTCTTGGTAAATATCCCATCTAAGCATTTTTGTACCAATAGCCTGTGACTCGGTTCTTTTCTCTCTCCCTGTGGCTTTTCAGTATGTGGTCCCCATGCAGTTTATTTGATGCTGACTTTCTCCTGCAAGTGACAGACTCAAACCAGTAGAGACCATACAAAGCCATTCACAAACTCTCAACAGGATCATTCATTTCAGCAAGCAAAGATACCAACTGCTTACTAAAGGAAATGTATTAGTCGTCATTCACAAGGGTGTGGTGCACAAACCAAAACTGCACTAACCAGCTTCATGATGCACTTCAGTAATAATAGGCAAAAGTGCCAAAACACCATTTTGGTATGCTGTGATTTAGCTACATCAAGAACACAGGTGTTTCTGAGCCGAATTCATGAATTTTCAGCCATAATGAGAGGATGTGTCTGCCATATGGCCAAACGCATTGGATTTTGCATAATGCAAAGGAAAATAAAATATTCAGACAAGCCAATTAACTGTTTTCATATCATCATGAATGAGCTAGTTAATGTTAAGATAATCAAAAAGAGACAGTAAACAAAACACATACTCTCAGCATTAAATAACCACAAAGCAAAAGAATTGGAGAAAACAAGTGATCATATTTTAAAGGCAAAATCCAGGCGTATTCAAGAGGAGCACTTATTTATTTATTTGTTGAGTTACGACACATCTTGGGGCCATCAATCACAATGTGCTGTGCACTCACTAACAGAACACAGAGATTTCTGCAGACTTGGTATGTAGACTTGGGCCTGCTATTATAGTCACAACGTGTGATGTAAATCTGTTTAATATAGAAAAAAGTAAAGGGGAAAAGACAGAGAAAGAGCAAAACCTCAGGTGATGTTACTTAGAAGCCAAAAGTTCATGGATGCAATACTTTTTTAAAATTTAATATCATATAAAAGATGATGTGTTTCACAAAAGAAGAAGAAACAGGCCCAAGAATAACCTGTTTGGGAAATGAAATCCTGTCCTGTGAAATGCAACAGAAATAATCTAAAAACATTTTGCAGTATAGCATTTTGCTAACTGTTTTATTATGTTAAATATATGTATTTATGATAGCCTAATTATTACACTTATGTTACACTTATGAGTGTTTATTATAATTATTGTGAATGAATAATTAACATGAGTACAGTTAATATAGACTGTCTCTGAAGTGTCGGAAATTAATTTTTCCAATAATTGTCACAATGGATTCGATTTTCGGGACATTTTTATGTTGATGAGGAGCACTGTAAAAAATCATTTTCATGATTTGTTATCACATCATTTTTTCTTTTGTCAAATCAACTTCAATAATTAATGTGGTTCAGATAACATAATATCTTACGTTTCTGTTGATTAAACCAATCGCCTTCATTGTATTAACTCAATTTTTTAATTTAAATGAACTCAAAATTTTAAGGCAACCAGGTTACTTTTTTAAGTTAAACCAACAATTCTTTTTTACAGTGAGGGCACATTTTTTCTAACCATCATTCTACTGTCAACTACTTCCAATTAATCAATTCATAATAAACATATTTGCAATCTGAAATGCTATTATGAACTATCAAAAACGTCAACAACCTCTCATATGCCAGTCTGTGTTCAAGTAATATTTTTTAAGTTCAAATTTTAGGTAATTTTAGGTAAAAGCACTTATTAGATTGTTAACTAAAAGCCTTAAATTACACACACTTACGATCAGATTCTTCTTCTTCTTGGAGGCCAGATGATGTGCTTCTCTTACACATCTCCTCATGTGTAAGTATCTGCTACGGATGGCAAAGCCCTCCTGCTTGTTTTTCAACGATTAGCTGTTCATCAGAATTACCAGCTCAAATCCAGCAGTTTCACTTCCCGCATTAAAGGGGATGAATATTGATCTGCTAAAGAGGATTTATTTATTTTCATGCTCTATCCAAAGATCAACTGCTACCAGCTTTCGAGGGATCTGCGCGGCTCTTGCGCGGTAAAGCTACTGCACACATGACTTTGGACTTGACATTTGGGTGCTGGAAGGAAACCAAACAGTAAATTCACTGCAATAATCCCAGATAAATGGACTGATCACTGCAGAAGCTTAGATAGTTAAGTGGCCTACACTTAAGTCCAGAGACGATGAGAAAAGACTCGACGCAGAGCGATGGGGAGGAAATTCGTGTGATTCGGGAAGCTGCGCAACGGATGCTGTGCTTTAATAGCCTATAAGTTAAAATCAGCCGGTGCTTTACTGACACCTGTCCGTTAAGCTGGAACAAAGTGACTATTAAGCATTATTTCACAGAGCAATATGTGATTAAACACAGAAAAAATCCATTATAAGCCTATAAAAACACACATTTTTTGAAAAGAAAAAAAAAGGATATACAGTTTTTCTAAATGTAAGCTATCTAAGGGACTATGTCATCTATCTATCTATCTATCTATCTATCTATCTATCTATCTATCTGTCTATCTATCTATCTATCTATCTATTTTTCTAATGTTTAATTTAATTTAAATAACAAAATATGGCATATTTGCAGACTATCGCACTTGTTAATCTGGTCGCAAATTTAATGTGACAATTACGCGGTACTTCCTGCGCGACATGTGTTGTGTTATGTGTTTATTTAATTAATTATGATGTTCTGGAGAGCACTTCAGTCCGATGTTTCCTCAGATAATTAAAGCTGCAAGGTTAGCGTGTGATCATTTCTCCAGCAGAGGGCACATTACGCCTTCTGAAAACGGTCTCGCACAGATATATCCTGCGTATTTTCATCTTTGTATAGAGTTAATAAAGAATCAGCCTATTTGACTGTCTGTAATACACAGTATGATACCAAGTGATCAGGTACTTTGACAAGTGTAATATTATATTATAACGTTATGCATTGGAGCATAACAAGAGGTTTAAGATTTTATAGGTAGTACTGCAACCTTGGTGTAATTTTTTTTAATGTACTATATGTAATTTTTACACTCCTTATGATTTATAGAGTGTTCACAAAAATATTTTTTGCGAATGTATTTTTTTTTTTCTTTAAGCGCACAGAAAAAAATACGGCAACAATTACACACTCAGCATTTTGAGCTGATATAAACCATCTGACAACTTAAATTTATATTTAAATGTACACACAAAAACCTTAAATATTGTGATATTCTTGGTTAGACAAATCTGAAATATTTTAAATGTTAATTTATTACAAATATACATTTATTCAAATACATTTAGAAAATTGATTTTTAAACTAAAGGTTTTTTAAACTGTTAATGTTCAGTTTAAATATATAGTTCTCATTAAAATAAAGTATAATATTTTTTTTTTATTTGCAAAATTCTAAACTCTAGAATTTTGCAATACAAAATATCTCAGTTCACAGAACCTTAACTATATTTCTGGGAACAGATATTTTGAGAACTGAATTATTTTCATCCTAAAACATCTTGGCTCACTGTCCTACAATAAATCTTAATATTGTGTGCCACTGCACTCTGTCTGAAAGCCAGAAATGTGTCAGTGGCTGTTTTAGAGTATAAGCATGACCTGGAAAAGGCTTTGGCTATTCCCTATTTGTGTCTCCCTGCAGCCAGAGCTACCAGTTTTAACAAAGAATTTAGACAGAAGCCAGCAAGCTGGCTTGTAAATAACAACAGTCATTGCAAATTATAGCAGATCTGCAAAATACATTTTCAGAATCAATTAATAAAAGCATCTAAAGGAGAGTCGAGCCTAATGTTTACAAACGGCTACGAGGAAGGTGGTGGTCTTGCCGTCTATGCAAACAATGACACAACATTCCAACTCTTGAAACAATGAACAGCTCAAATCTCACCCACACCCTAAAGCTGGGCTTGCCAAGTGTCTGCAAGTCCATTAGGGGTAATTATGGACAATCACAGGTAAGCTGTAGACAATATCAGCTTAAGGGTACCTAAAGCCACCGATGCACAAATACAAAGATACTAGGGAAAAGGCCATCTGAACGACATTTGTATCTACTCAAGCTCACTTGCTCCTTTTTCCAAAGAGTTGGCTATACATTCATTAAACCTTTTGATCATTTCAGTCTGAATCAGTGTGGATTTTTTATCGTATAAAATCCTGATCCACGTCAGCGAGCGAGTTCCCCATGCATATTAACGACCACAGCTCCTGTATTTTGTAGACCCACACACTATGTGCCAGGGATTCACCAAAACAACTAAAGCGTGTGCTTTTGAATCCTTTGGCAGGCAGGCACTTAAAAGAAGGAAGTAATATTTTTCACTAAAAGCCAAGCACAACGCCAGCTTGCCACACCACATGTTAGGTGAAATAAATTACCCCTCAGACTACGTGAAACCACTCACTCATGACTGACATTTGCCCCTGGCCAATACTGGCTACAGAAATAAAGCTATAGAGTATTTGAGTGTGACAGTGGAACAGAGCAATTCACAGGTATATGAGATAGAGGACGTTATAATGCGGCTTAAACTGACCTAGACTAATCCGTACCAATCCACCTCAATATGTACGGCTCAGTTTCCTTTGCTCGCACCATTCATTTGATTTCAGAGCGAGTAGCAAGGAGATATATTACAGTGAAATTGGTTTGACATGACATGGAATGTTAAAATGGGTTTGAATGTTTTTTTTTTGTTTTTTTTTTCAGGAGGATTTATTAGCAGAATAGTAAACTATATATATATAGATGCATCATATATACAGTTCCGTCTACATACTGTACACCTTGCAGAATCTGCAAAATGTTAATAATTTTAACAAAATAAGAGGGAACAGAACATATTCATGAACCACATTTAAACTAAATCAACAACTAGTAAAAACTTTTATAGCTTTTTATAACTTTTATAACTATAATAGCATAATTTCTTTTAACCAGATTTCTTTACCATTAGTCAATAAAGTTAAATGAAGGCCTCCTTTCCTAAAGTACAGAACAGATTTGCAACCATGCATGTTATGTCAGCTTCCCACACCAGGAAAAATACAACCTTTACTAGGAGACAGTCTAAATAACGGCTGATGAAAGATTAATGAAAAGGTTTTGGTCTTGACGTGAAGGGTAGATCTGCCCACACAGCAAAAAAATGTATGATGTCAGGGAAGCTGCAAAGTTTTTTAAGTGTGGCATATATATATATACATATATATATATATATATATATATTTATATATATGTATTATCACACACACACACATGCACACACAAAATCCATCCATAGGCTATATACAGCTCAGAATAATAATGATAAAAAAATAATTACATTAAATGTAACGGAAGACTCATAGGACATCTTGATCTTAATTCAAAACAAATTAAAAATATACATATACATTTCTTTCTACTTTCTGAGCCCTAATTAGCAAACTAAAGATTCTTCCAAAAGGCTTGGTTCTCATTCTCCAGTAATCTTTCAGTTCCTACAAGTAATTGTCTGAGAAAATAATTACTGTGAGGGCTAGTGCTTTTAGAGACAGGGTGACGCCCAAACCTGCCTTGTACACGCCTCAGTCGTGTAATGAGAGAGAGAGAAGAAGAAGAATGAGTCTGTATTAGTGTGTGTACGTATGTGGAGTTTGGCAAGCTGATTGGGAAGGCATTTGAAACAATAGGCCTCCCTGGTGGTTTAAGAGTATATCCGTGGATTTGAAGGCTCAGGAGTCTTTAAAGTTGTATGGCAAAGCCATAAAGCTCACCACACCCGAGAGAGAAGCACTACCCTGCCGTCTTTTCTCTTTCCATGCATACACACACTCACAGTCGTATGTATGCGACCTAAATCGCACCTTTTCAGCTAGTTATATTTCAACATATCCAAATCCAGGCAAAAACATAATTATATTCTATTATAATCATATTGTTTATTGTATTTATAATCCTCTTTTATGCCATTGGCTATAATGAAATCTGTTGACCTATACGGTCATAACTTTTTAATAATGCATTTCGTAACAAGGATCTCAAAGTAAGACAAAAGGGGATTCTCATGCGTTTGCTAATTTAGGTGTGTGAGTGTATGCATAAGACGGGATATCTGCAATTGATTAAAGCAGTGCGAAATGTGTATACTGGGGCTGATTTTCGAACCCAAGCCTGCCATTTGTAAGTCAGCCACAGCAAACAGACATCAGGAATGGCGAATTATCCTATCTCTCCTCACTGCCGAGGTGCTGGAACGCATCTGAATAAGCAGCACTGACACCGCAGCCTAAGAAAACATCTGCTGGCACATGTAACACTGGACACACCACTGAGTGTTTTCTATTATCACGTCACATAATCTGACATATCCAGAGACCGTCTCTCTATGCGTCTCACTCCCTCTCTCCCACTCTCATCTGTAGTCTTCTTTTGTCAACATGCTTTCAATTTCTTTTCAATTCCATCTTTTGAAATAGCCTATGCACTTAGCCACAGGGATTTTAGGTTTCGTGCTAAATCTGACAAATAATGTCTCCATAGTGCAATATTCCACAGACGATATGCAGAGACGTACACGGTGATAACTCAGGAGAGTTTGTACAAGCATAATGAATTTATGAGAGGAGCTTGTTTTATGTGCAGTTTCGCTTAGCCGGCCACTATCGAAGTTTGAAAGAGTTCGCCATGTAGGAGAGCCGAATTGGTTATACAGTGGGGCAGATAACTTAGAATGATGTGCCTTTGTGTCTGTGACTATGGTAGTACAATATTTGTTGAGAAGGAAACAACACTTTTTCTTTTTTTTTTTAATTTTACAAGACTTACTCCCTTTTGAGCTAGATGGGAAACCGAAGTCTTTAATGTGAGCAGAGAGGCAGATGGAAGGAGCCAGAAAAACACACCGCCACGGGTCGACACGGAAGGATAGGACTCCATGGTAACACAGTTGTCACAGGGCTCTTCCGAGGGTCATGCACTTCATCATGGCTACAGATGTGCGTACACGCACGTTATAAGTCCCATCTCCCTCCTGTCGACCTCCTCAATCCACTACGAGCTTAGTTTCATTTGCATCCGGGCTGGTCAGGGTAGAGAGAGTTGGTTTAAAGGAGGCTATTTGTTGTGCTCTCGGTTAATACCACACAGAGCTTTAAATACCCATATCAAATCTTTGCGGCTCAACAGATTCAGTTTTGCAAACCTGTATCGAACAGAGGTTCAATCCGGCAGCTTAGAAGAGTACACTCCTTTAAGTTCTGTGATAAGGTAAAACCAATCGCTGGATTAGAGACTGTCTCAGAATGAGTGAGTGTGTGTATGTGTGTGCCTCTGTGTATAAGGCATTATTCCTTTTGTGGTGCTTGTAACGGATCATTTTGCAAATTGATTTAATGTCTAGCTTTATGACTTATGTACTTTAAGGAAATCTGAATGTGTTGCATTCTTCTCAATGTGATGCATATCAATTGAACATGAATGGCTGACATGAGAATCAATGACGGGGAGTAAGGGAAAAAAGGAAAAAGGCACACCGCCTTAAAAAGTGGGTATTGGTCTGCCAGTCCTTGAGACGTAGGAATTAATTTCAGTGTGTTTTTGAAGTTGGAGATGGTCAAAATGTTTATTCTGATGGAAGCATTAGACAACAGACCACAACACGAGTCCCACAAGGGTAGCTTTACATGCCATATGGCTGGCTAAAAACCGCAGAAAAGGAGGATTTCATTCATCCGAGGCAAGAATGCCTTGTGGTCCTCAAGCAGCGTTCCAGAGCCAGAGCTTTCCTCTGAGCAGTGGGAGGTTTTGACAAAGGAGGAGTGGATATCAAAAGTCTTGACAGGTCCATAAATAAACGTTCAGCTTGAATCAGCTTTGAAATATCACAGTATGCCGATTATGTTATTGCAGAATTAAACCTATTCAACCGCAGCGCAGTGTGGGACTGCGGTAGTCTGACTGAGCTGCTCCATCCTCATCTCTTGCAATGCGTCTTCCTGTCCGCTCTCGGGCCGGCTTGTTGGCAACGACGAGACACTGTGGGGGGAAAAAAGTTCGGTGAAAACCATGTGGTTTAAGACTAGCATAGTATCACGTGGTTCCAAGATGGTTTGTCTCAAAGAAATAATCATGTGACCCAGAAAAACATGATGCAAAAGAGCAGCAATTTATGCTTCACCTTTCAAGTCCGAGTTTGATCCGGTTCTCATCGTCATAAGGTTCTCATTATTGCAGAGGTAACCAGTCATTGTGGCAGGTGACGGTTCAGCATCCTTTAATAAGGTCTTGTGACTAGTTCAGGCATCAATATTGCTTTGAAGTACAAGGCTGCAGCAATGCGGTGGTGGAGATCAGAGGCGAGGCCAGTGGCAGCTACAGCAGCACGAAGGAGACCTTACGTCAGCTCCTGCATCGACATCCAGCTCGGCTTTGATATGCTTATCCGGCGCAATTCCCGATAGTGCGGCCGCATCCCAAGGTGACCCTCCCTGGCTAGGATTCCTCCCATGCCTGCTGCAGTCTGTAGTCACATTCATACCCTTCAATCCTCTCTGCTTCCAAGAGCTTTTATTCTGGCTTATTGATCTCTAAAAGACCCTTAATGTAAGCCTCCATTTTCCACAAAGGCCCTCATCATAATCCCCGTTTGGAAAATGAACAGTGCAGTTATTCATGTGATTCGGGACAGAAGCTGAACTAAGGCTTCTTGTATTTGAGACATCATGTGAGATGTTTTCACACTAAATATTTGGGTGCTCAACTGAGGCTGGGATTGAACCGAACACAACCAATATCTTAAGCACTGTGCAAAATGATTGCCCTAATGTGATTGTTACAACTCCCACTACCATGACTAATGCAAACTATGAACTGAAAGTTTAGAAGAAAAGTGCTCACAGGTGAACTCCATTTTAAGTTCTACTTTAAATCATCTGACACACAGGTACAGAATACATGATTTACATATAATCAAAAAATGTAACAACAAAAATTCTTTCATCATTTGCTCACCCTTATGTTGTTTCAAACCTGTATGATTTGCAGACTCAAGAGTCCCAACCTATAAAGCCACTCAACCTTAAACTGTCTCTCTTTCAACAGCTGCAGAGTTTGTGAGACAGGTGAAACGCACTCTGAATTTTCATCTGTCATTTTTGATTGCGTCGTTGAGTGGGAGTTCAACAGTATATACCACAGAGCTTCATATCTCCCAGTGAAAATGATCACGCCAAGGTCATGTGATTCCAGTCAAGCAAAACGCATTTAAGAGAAGAATTTTATTTAATGTAAAAAGATTGGCGCTAACTCATAGCAAGTGGCAATGACTGATTACAGACCAAATAAATATCAATTAAAGCGCAGTCATGGAGTCTCGCCACCAGACACCATAATAAATTATAATACAGTTTAATATAGTAAGTCTTTTTTCTGGTTATCTTAAGTTCATGCATTAGTAACTTCATTTCTGGAGTTCATATGACCATCTCTGTGCAGCTTATAGGCGAAACAGTCTTCAATCATAGCGATTTGCAAAATACATGAAGAAATCTGAGCTTGTGATACCATCAGAAATGTTGCAAGCCTAAGAAAAACCAAAGGAGACTTGAGGGAAGGAGGACAGACTTAATAATTTAAAAAGCTGCCATGACAAGATTTGTCAAGACAAATCCAGGCTTGTTTTGTACTTTTAGTGCCATGGCAAAGAACAATAGGTTTTAAAACGAAATTGGTTCAGCATAGGGGGAAAACAGACCTCCCTCAAACTAAATGCATATGGCCTATTGACCAAGCGGCTTTTGGACTTTCGCTAAAAAGCTGTCTTACTCACTGGGTGCCATTAGATGGGTGAGTACTTAATCCATGGATTACCTAAGATAGCATCTCCAGCACTCTGCTCCTGGACTGAAAGCCAAGATTACTGACCACACGTCAGGTCAGTCTTGTGAGTGTACTTTAATCTTTTATGCTGCACACACCCTTTCACGTACATAATGGCTAGAGGAAGCATATGTAACAGACTAATGTGTGATGTTCAGTTTTGGTTTCCTCTTTCTATAACCGTTTAAGATCATCCACTGACCAAACATAGGTGACTGAAAAATTAATTGCTATACATTTTTGCTATAATTGCTATACATCTTTACTATAATTGCTATACATCTTTGCTGTACCTTATCCCTACGCCCCATGACGCTTTGCGTGAATTATGGGTGTAACTTCCGTTAAGCTGTAAACAATTAGTGAAAAGCTCGCTCTATGAACGCAATAATACGTTTTTTTTTTTTTTTTTTTTTTTTTTAATGGGTACAATGAGATGACGTTATTCTACTCACCCTTCAACCATCGAACATTAAAAGGACATTTAAAAGTGTAAAAGCATCAACAAGGTAAGGTAGGCTACTTTCAACCATGAATAACCCCAAAAGCGCAATTCTTTCCACAGCAAAAACGGACGAGTTAAATATCACTGTAGTAGGCTAATATATATCTGTATTATGAAACATACGTTGCCTTAATCAAACATGTTCATTAACTTCAACATTGCGTTATTACAAAGTTATTTCCGTCATTTTCACAGATAGCCTAATGAATTGTATTTACCTGTGAAAACAAACCTGGAAAGAGACGTGTGGATTTGAGGAGAAAAACAAGAGATTTTTCGTGCATTCCAGTGAATTATTAATGGGATGTATCGTAAATTAAATCGGGAGAACCACAAATGTTCAGTATATGTTGTCCTTTTCATACTATTACAGCAGAATGCAAAGGTAAAAAAAAAATAAAAAAAAGAAAATAATTACGAGGAAAAGAATGCAGCGACTGAAAAGAGCTCTTGCCATAGATATTCTTGTTATAACATGTCACGTTAAAATACCAAGCGTTACGTTATTCTCGTGATGTCTGGAAATAAAACATAAAGGAAAATTGACAGCTCATTCAGTCAAACTGACGGATAAGCTTTATTTGTAGGGCAGCCTTGTGGTTTGAAATTATTCTTTTCAGTCTTTTTGAATGGAAGTTCCCAAACCGGAAGTGCCTCCCATAATTTAAAACGCAGTAGGCTCGTCAGGAATAAGGTGGATAATTGCTATACAATTGCTATTACATCAATCATATGTACTGTTGATGAAATATAACAGTGGTTCCCACACCAAGCACCAAGTCTGGTCAGATCAGATTTGTCATATATATAAACAATTTGAAAAAATGTTTTTGTTTTTTTATTAAATACATTTTTAGTATTGTAAATTTCCAGTGTGAAAGAAAGAAAGAAAGAAAGAAAGAATACAAAATATCTGTGTACATATATAAATAAATATAAAACGTATTTAAAAAATAGAAAAATATCACAAAAAACCTGTGGAGAAAAATAATAGTCTATAAAAATCTAGGTTACACTTTATTTTAAGGTGATATACTTACCTTGTACTTAAATAAGTACTAGGTAATATTAATAACTACACTTACAATAGAGTTACGGTTAGGGTTAGTTACTTGTAGATATGCATAATTTACTGTTATTACTATAGTAAGTACATGTTGTAACGTGTAACTACCTCACCTTAAAATAAAGTGTTACCAAAATCTATAATAATTTAATATAATAATTGTTTTTTATAAAGGTTATTATTGCATGCTGCATCTATGAAAAACATTAAAAGCATCCAATAAGTGGTGACTGTTGACTATCCAGTTCAGGGATAATATTTACGGAATACTCATTGATTTGTGAGGCGGGCCGGTCCGGTGTGTGCTGCTGATGTTGACATGTGGCAGGATGAGGGCGAAACAGTGAATGTTGTCTGGCTGTATGTTGAGGGACAGGCACCTGCACAGGAGCACAGAGCTAAACATTTACAATTTACTTCTGACAAACACAGTGGCCCATCTGTCACACAGCTGCCCAAAAGAGGGCAGGCAAAGGAAGCCATCAACAGGACCAGAGCACTCTTCTCTGGTCAGATATCCCCAGCAGAGACATAGTTTGATTTAGCCTATAGAACATTATCTAAAATTATTACTATAGGCTATGCTTTCCAAATAAATAAAATATTATTTTTGCATAACTTCTATAATTAAGCTGTTTGTAAATCATGAATGCATTATCGAGTGTTCTCAAATCTGTACTGTATTTCAAAAATTGCACAACATTTCTTTGTGTAATTTTGATTTCTAGAAATGCATAGGCTAAAAATAAAAGAAATTCATACAATAATACAGTATACAAAAGCTAGACAACTGGTGTTTTATATACAGTATGTAAGTATGTATGTATGGGGTCATCTTCTCAAGTGTAATATGAATGAATACAACTAAATGTGAACATTAATGTGTGACAGATTGTATCAACAGTTCCTTGTGGAGAAGAGATAACGGGGTTGTGCCAATCCCGTAGTATGGTGGGTGGGGAGGTGCTCACATCCTGCACAGAGCCGCGACACGAATCAATCACTGAGGCTCAATTTTACAGTCATCGTCCATCTAATGCCTAAACATAAGCCTGCTGATAGTGACGGCGGGAAGGGAGGAGGGCATCTCGATTATGAGCATACATGCTCTTCCGTAGGAAGACAATAATATTGGCATTAAACACCTTTGAGAGGTGGAAAGATGCCAGCGGCGTTTTTTTTAATATATCTTAAATTATGTCATGAAAAACACTGGGACATCACACAAAAGCCACACTCAGTGTATAATGCTCTCTCATAAAGCTGCCGAGCTCTCCAACAATATTGACACAAGGTGCAGGCAAGCAAATGTCAGCCGCTATAACATATGAAATACTTAACGTAACCAATTTTCAGCTGTCAATCAGGCTGGGGGAATAATGACGGACGGGGCAGAAATCGATACAGCACAATTGAATTGCAGCACACAGACATGTTTCGTTCTGTGCTATAAAAGACTGTCAAATGTCACAGCCCCCAGCTCGGTGGCAGGATGAGACTGATTTATCTGTCTCAGCTGCTTAAGGGCATTAGTACGCGGGCTAGCGCCACGACCAGAAGAGGAGGCACTTCTGACGAGAATGACATGCAGAGGCCAATGAGATGGCATGGATATTGAGGTCTAATGAGGAGTGAGAATCATGCAGATTTACTGCCAGTTCTGCTCCCCTGATGAGGGCCTGATTTGTGTTTGTGACTAATAGCCTCTTTATGCACACTATTTCTTTTCAAACCATGTTTCCAGAGATCATGGAGACATCTGGGCTTACAAAACCTCCCTATTTGCCCTGTGTGAGACTTCCACTAACAACTCTTCGGCAAGCTACTGTAACTCCTGAATGCGTCTTTGAGTCTTTGACTGTCACCTCATTTACAATACCTAGCCCTCGTCCGCACTTAATCAATTAGGCTCCTGCAGTTCAGACAGAGGCTAGTGAGGAAACAATCCCAGAAGTTCACTTCAAAAGAAGGAGGCTCTTTTGAAGAACACAGACTCATTTTTGAACCAGGGACTGTTCTGAGATCTTCAGACGCTGATAGAAGTGGTTTTTGGATGATGTCCAAAGACGAGCATCTCACCAATATCGGATAACAAGGATAGTTTTTGCTCTGTAAATGTGATAATTACCAGTTCAAAAACTAAACATGACAGAAGAGGGTGAAGGGTCAGAAGTTAAAGTTGTGAAATTCATTTGTTTAATATTTAGAAAATAATTAAAGCCTTGCAAATTTGAGGGTTAAAATTAAGGGTGTCTAAGTCAACTTTGGGCACTTTCCCAGGGGTCGATGTATAAAAGATTCTCAACATATTTTTCTTTTTGCTATACAAAGGTCACACCTGGAAAACTAGCTACTTTTCAAATTTCATTTTATTTATAGAGAGACTCAGAAAGTTTAAAACTAGGATAAACTAAACAAAAAATGATTTAATCATATACTGTTTCAATATTTCTTTTTTTAAATTAAGGTAAATAAATCACAAAATATTTTTGTGTCATTTCCAGACAAGCTGGAATTTTGTCAAATTATGCAAAAAATATTATTTTTGTCTATTTAGGATTGATAAAATGGTCACTATGATATTAGAAAAAAAAAATATTTTTAAAAAATATTTAGTCAGCCATTTTATTACTAAAATGTTAAAAATGTAATTCTATTAGTGTCTTTTACACCACTATTAAAAACAATCGTTTGAGATTTGGTGAAAATGACACTGTGGTGGAAATGTTAAAGGGTTAGTTCACCCAAAAATGAAAATAATGTCATTTATTACTCACCCTCATGTCGTTCCACACCTGTAAGACCTTCGTTAATCTTCGGAACGCAAATTAAGATATTTTTGTTGAAATCCAATGGCTCAGTGAGGCCTGCATAGCCAGCAATGACATTTCCTCTCTCAAGAGCCATAAAGGTACTAAAAACATATTTAAATCAGTTCATGCGAGTACAGTGGTTCAATATTAATATTATAAAGCGCCGAGAATATTTTTGGTGCGCCAAAAAAAAACAAAATAACGACTTATATAGTGATGGCCGATTTCAAAACACTGCTTCAGGAAGCTTCAGAACGTTATGAATCAGCGTGTCGAATCAGCGGTTTGAAGCGCCAAAGTCACGTGATTTCAGCAGTTTGGCGGTTTGACACGCGATCCGAATCATGATTCGACACGCTGATTCATAACGCTCCGAAGCTTCATGAAGCAGCGTTTTGAAATCGGCCATCACTATATAAGTCGTTATTTTGGGGGGTTTTTTGGCACACCAAAAATATTCTCGTCGCTTTATAATATTAATATTGAACCACTGTACTCACATGAACTGATTTAAATATGTTTTTAGTACATTAATGGATCTTGAGAGAGGAAATGTCATGGCTGGCTATGTAGGCCTCACTGAGGCATCGGATTTCAACAAAAATATCTTAATTTGTGTTCCGAAGATTAACGAAGGTCTTACGGGTGTGGAACGGCATGAGGGTGAGTAATAAATGACAGAATTTTCATTTTTGGGTGAACTAACCCTTTAATGAAAATGAAAGAATTTTCCTGTGATGTATGCATACAAGTGTTTATTGGTGTGTCTGTACATTTAGATTCTAATACTTTCCAGGCTGTAATCTAAAGCATTCAGCTCAAATACTTAACAGATCATTTATTATACCATGTTGTAAATACCTATTTTGAGTGTTTGACTGTTTTTGTGCATGTGTCTTTAAATGCAAATGAGCTGCTGCTTCCTGCCCTTTTTCCAGGAAGTGCTTCCTTCAACAGCTCCTGCATGCATTGGATACTCTGCCAAATACAAACAAAACATCTGCTTGGTTTTTATCATCTATATTGCAATGAAATGAAAGTTTATTATCTGCATGCATTTTAAAGCTATATCAGTTTAAACTTCTAATTTATCGTTTTTTGAGCACACATCTAAAGCACACACACAGAAAGCTTCTCTTTCATGTCTTACTGTGTTTAAACTGTCAAATACACCCAAAGTTCACACAAACACAGTCGGTTATATCTTTGAACATAAACAGCAGGGACAGAAATCGCATGTGTAATGTACATTAGATCTGTGGCGCATTCCCTTTAAAAACAAAACTAATCCACTGCATCTTCAGCGGCTCAGATGTCGGAAGTAAATTAAGACTGTTATGTTCACTCTTACATCCAACAACAAAACACCTCAATCTCTTACGAGACATTCTTGTCGCTACAGCTGCTCCGGTGTCGAGAGAATGGCAGAGAGTGTACAACTCGCTCAGGGCAGAAACTATATGCTGTCCATCAGCAGTCGTGGGCGGGGCCTGTGCAATGTGACATCACATTGCTCAGAAAACGTAAACGGCTTGTTGAGGTTTTATGGGGATTAAAAAAAAAAGAGTGGGTGGATTTTTATCATTAGGGTGGTTGTGTACACACACTGCCGATACATTTAAATGAAAAGTTAAATAAACGTCTACTGATTGTTGTGGAAAACCCAATGTAAGTCTTGTTACAAGACTCAAGCTCAGTCCTTCTGCAATAGTGATGTATGGTGATGTGTATCACAGAGCATGGGATCCTGGGAACTGTAGTTACACAATGCCTGCCAAAAGTATCGTCCTGTCCCTTCTTTATGACTCCACAGCTGTGCTGTAGGTATTGATTACCAGAAGAACACAATGAGCCTTGGATGCATTTTTTACGAAGTGCGGAATTCTGAACTAGAGCGGCTGGCGCCGTGAGGGATGCAATCACAGGATGTTTCTGCATCGACATGAAGGTACAATCATAGCTGAACTCATTTCATCTGAACAATGCACACAGTGCCTTCTCATATTGTTCCGAAAACTGTAACTGGATATATTTTAACTGGCTTTCTGAGTAGGTGAAGTACACAGGTTGGAAAGAGCTGCCAAAAGCGACTCCCATGGAATAACTGATAACTCTCAGAGAACATTGTTTGGATTCTGATATCGTTAACGTCAGACAGCGCTGCAGCTGTGCATGGCAAACTCTGTGTTCATAATTTACGAGTGCCCTGGCAGAGATGTGTGGATTGTTACCATGGACACATCAAACCCATAAAAACAGGTGGCCAGAGGTTGATGTTGGATAGATGACAACAGAGGACAGGCTGTGGAACAAGAAAGCATGGACGCAACTTAATCCAGCCTAATCTGGGTGGATAATGGAAGTTTTAAAGAGTAACTTTACTTTGTCAAGTTGTTGAACATAGAATTAAGCAATGAAAAACCCTGAAACGTTACTGATGGAGACGTATCAATGCAGAAAAATCAAACAGATCCAAGACAAACATTGGCTATAGCACACACTATACTACTCTTACTATTTTCTGTACTGTACACTGTGCACACTAGTATGCAAATTTTATGCATGCATGGAACAAAAGCATACAAGAGAACACACTGTGCAAAACTGTATCCCACAATGCAATGCGTTCAACATGACCTATCATTTCCAGTGACAAATTAACAGTGGTGTAAAGTATTTAAAGTACATTTAATTAGTTACTGTACTTATGTTTTTGGCTACTTTGTAGTTTGACTGCGTATCAAAGATAATAACAATGTTTACTCTCTACTTGACTACATTTTTGAATATATGTACTCTTTACTCCAATACATTTGTAATGAATGATGCAATAACACATTACATATTGCATTGCACCTAACTTTTCCTGCAAAAGTTTATTTCTGCTACAAAATAAGCAATATCGCCATCTACAGGACACTGAAAGTACTATATCTTGTGTGTTTTGCCCTTACTAACCCAAACTTGTCAACAAGGCTACTTTATGCAAATGCGTGTGCATAGTGTTTCATAGATGAAATGAGGACACTCTAAAAAATAATGTGTTGGCTCAACAAAAAAAAATTAACGCAACAGTTTGCATCAATTTTTTTGAGTTATGACAACTTTGAGTGAATTTACGTTCAACCAACAAGCTACATTGAGTTAGAGGAACTTTTTGTATTTGTAGCATAAACACAAATTTTTAAGTTGATTACTGAAAAAAATTAAGTCACTCCAACTACCAGAGTTGTAGCCCTGGAACCAATTAATCTTATCTCTTATCTATTTCAGTTCAAATCAACAGTTATCATAGCACAAGCTAAAATAACTTATTTAACACGTATATTTAATGAACAAGAAATTACTTGTCACTGGCATTAGTGCAGTCATTGCTTATAGAGTCAATGTAGTGTTTACCTTCATGGATCTACTCTTCAGCACAATGGTAACCACAAAAACTTCAACATTACAGAAACTCTTTGAAACATAACAGCATTAAACACTAACAGGTCTTTCCCTTCACTAAAAACAAATAAATTAACACTTAATTTCAACATTTATTCTCCTTATCCAGTCCTATGCAAAGCATGCTGGGAACTAGAAATCCACTGCCTAATTTCCGAAGTTATCAAGACAATTTCATTAAGTTACTGCAACCAAATTTTTTAAAAAAGCCAATTAACAGAAATTTGAGTTTAAATTACAGACAATATTAAGTTGATGTAATGATCAACATTATTATGTCAACAGAACTCAACAAAATAATGTTTGCAACTTAAAAGGTTTAATTAAAACAATAAATCAGAAATTGTGGTAACAGGTCCCCCCAATTACTTAGTAGCCGGTGATGAGGCTGAAACCAACACGTCCAGTGCAAGTAGGCTTTAACTATTTAATTTTACTTAACATTATTTTATTTATCCGTTATACTGAAGAGAACTTTTTGATGGATTTTGCCCTTTTTATGCACTTTGAGCTTAACTGAGACTTGAGTGTCTGTAGATGTTTAAGAGGCTGTTGTGTTGATTGCAATATTGAGGTGTTAAGTTTCAATTTTAGAAAATAAACATGAGATTGCTCTTCTCACAAATCAACTGTTTCTTGTTTTTCACAGGCATGTCTCTTAGGTGTTGAGGACTAGTGCATCTTTGAGCCTACATACAGTACGGCGTTTTAAATCAGATACTCTAACTTTTACTCAAGTCATATTGGAATTGGTGACTTGTAACTTTTTAATTGAGTCATTTTCGCTTTAAGATATCTCTACTTTTACTTACGTATGCTTTTCAGGTACTCTTTACACCTCTTGAATAATATCAGCCATGTTGTTTGATCTTTTTTTTTACTCGTTATTTAACATCAGGACTGCCAAAAGTGAATACAAACTAGGATTTTAAAATGAAAAATAACTTCTTCTTCTTTTTTTTTTTTATTAATTTAGACATGATAACTGGATGCCATGCATTAATGCCTTCTGTTTCGCATGTTTCAGTAAGTACTATTCAATTACAAACATATAGCCAATCTGTTTTCAATGTGTATTATATTGAGTATATAGGTATCTGAGATCATTTGGCATTTTACAGGATGTACTCTGTGTGCTTCTCATGGTGACATGATTCTTCAAGCAGAAACAACCAAAAGTATCTCTGATCTGAACTATGAGAGAGATCAGGGAAAGCTGTACACAGCTCAATATGTACAGTAAGTACTTGATCTCCAACTGTGATCTCCAATTCAAAGGAACTAAATTTACATGTTATGGCTTACATACTGAAAGCTATAAAATATAATGTAATGTCTCATAAGTTATAACAGAACTTAAAAGTACATCTTGAAGAGAAAACTTCAATTTCTATTACTAACAATGTGCAGTCAACTTTAGTTATTTTCAGTGAACAGTTCTTGTGCATGTTTCTTAGTTTACAGTGCAAGAGAAAATAAAACATTTAAAAGTAGTCTTATTGTGATTTTTCTAAACTTATGCAATATTATTACTTCAATGTTATCCTTTAGCCCCTATCTATTACTATGAATGTATGTTGAGGAAGAATTAGGAGTAAAAAAATGAAAATAAATGATCATCAAATGAACACATTGTCATATAGCTTCAATGCAAACTGATATATCATTTACAGTCTAATTTCAAAGACTGTCAGGCAATTTTTCATAAAGAATGTGGTTGTTTTGAATTGTCTGGCATACATAAAAATTATTAGCCACACAGATGGGAAAAATCTGTTAATCTGTCTGGTCACTGTTCTGCGATCAGGTGAGTTGCCAGTATTGCGCCAACCATTTGCTTTAACTTAAATACATCTGGTTTGAGTGAGCCACCACAAGCTGCAGTCTAAAAAGGGAGGCACTGGCAACAAATTCTGGACTTGAATTATTTGTTTTTATTTACCACATATGGAATAAGTTATTGTAAAGTTTTTGCCTGGGAAAAATTAGATCTACAAACACAGGTATATAGGGCACAAAGTTTTCAGATGCTTACTCATGCATATTCACTCATGTGCGCGCTCACACACACACACACACACACACGTTTGTTTTTGTGAATTGTGGGGACATTCCATAGGCGTAATAGTTTTTATACTGTACAAACCGTATTTTCTATCCCCCTACACTACCCCTACCCCTAAAGCTAGCCATCACAGGAAACTGTGCACATTTTTACTTTCTCAAAAAAAAAAGGATGATTTATAAGCCTTTTGAAAAATGGGGACATGGGGCAATGTCCTCTTAAGTCACCCTCTCCTTGTAATATCTATGTCATACCCATGTCATTATACAAATTTGTGTCCTGATATGTCACAAAAATGCGCACACACACACACACACACACACACACACACACACAGACATACACACGTATTCCTATCATTATGAGGAAATAATGCTTTTTTATACTGTACAAATTGTATAATCTGTCCCCTAACTCTAACCCTACACTTCTAAACTTACAGAAAACGTTCTGCATTTTTTTTATTTTCAAAAAACATCAATTAGTATGATTTATAAGTTTTCCTCATGGAGACAAAAAAAAAAGTCCACAATGTCAAAATTTACTGGTATTACTATCCTTGTGGGGACATTTGGTCCCCATAACATAGGGTTTACCAGGTATACACACACAGCAAGTCCAAGCCAAATGGCAGCCAAGCAAGGCTGTTAGATGAGTAATGGGAAAGAACTACAAGGCAAAAGCCTTGATCCCCTGCACCCCCCACCCTCCCCCCTTCACAGGACCCGAACACAGACATGCTTAAAAATACTCATACATAAATGCATAGTGTTGACAGATTCAGATACAGATAAACACATGTAGTGAAGCTGTTTTTGGGGGTCGCACACAAGAACTCAAAATCTACACTAAACTTTCATTGGTTCGCAGCCTGGCTTTCCTTGTTATACTCTAAGCCCCAAACACACTTTGAAAATACTTTCCACGACTCAATTCATGTCAGTTACCCTGTGCTGCCAACACCATGCCAAAGTAATTTGTCTCTCTCATTACTCTTGGACAGCGATCTGTTTTAATTAAAGAAATACGTCCGCACAAACAACACCATCAATAATCCCCCGTTTCGTACCATGACAAAGGAATTTCTTCAGATCTTATTTGGTGTCATTGCGGTGGGCACACAACATTAATTAAATCACTTTGAGGCCTTTAGCTGAGGATGGGTGACACTGTAATTCTTTTCAGTGCTGGATCTTTTTCACTGATGTAAAAGTAGAGGAAGTTATTATTGATACTAAATCATATTTTTATGGATGTAAATAATTTGTGATGACAGGAGAGATTATATCTATATGTTATATGCAGCTGGGGAAAATCTATTTGATAGGCTTCCTGTGATTTAAAAAAAAAAAAGTGACTATTTGCAGTGGGTGTAAATAGCACTGGCGACACAGAACAGTTTTTTGCATCCCAATCTAGTCTAGCAGTGGTTCTCACATATTTAGGCAGTGAATTGCTTTTATTATTAAAACAAAAATTGCAGAAAACCTAACAGCACAAATATGGGGTAAAACGGACTGTCACTACTAACTAATTACAGTTACAAAATTAGTGAAATCACAATCAAATATTAACACAGTCAGTTAATTTTTTGTTATGAGCTGATTAATTTAGTGTCAGGGCTTTTTTGTTTGTTTGTTTGTTTTTTCCTACATCAGCCATTAGTCAGTTTGAGAACCACCTGCTTAGTGGAACCAGATGAAATTACAAGACAAAGATTTTGTTTTGATTAACTTTTTTTTTTTTCCCTAGTACAATATAAAATACAATAAAGAAACTGTATGGTCATTCAGATCAAATCACATTTGTATTAAAGTACCAACACTAATAACAAATTTAAGAATGAATAATGAATATATATATATATATATATATATATATATATATATACACACACACACACACACACACATACACACACAAATATTAAGTAGCACAACTGTTTTCAACAATGATAAAAATAGGAAATGTTTCTTGAAGGATCATGTGACACTGAAGACTGGAGTAATGATGTTGAAATTTTTACTTTTTTCTATCACAGGAATAAATTACATTTTAACATACATTTAAGTGTGAAAATGTTATTTTAAATAGTAATAATATTTCACAAGATTATTGTTTTTATTGTATTTTTGATCAAATAAAAGGAGCCTTGGTGAGCATAAGAGATTTCTTTCAAAAAAAATTGGTAGTATAAGTTTTGAAGAAATTAGGAGAATTGTGCTACAGTTTGTATGTTTCAAGGTTTAAATAGACATCATATGTTATATTTTGCAGTTCTAACTTTTTAAAAAAAATTTAAAACAGTACATCACAAGGTACAGTTATTAAAAATAATGTCGGGGTCTACAGCGAGTAATGTGAGTAACATAAAGAGTGAGAGAGATGGAGAGGGAGCAGAGACTGTTGGAAAGCATTGAGTAGACAGTGGACAATGAAGATGCATAATGGCTAAGGAAAGCACATATAGAAACAAGCAATTGATGCATCGAGAGAGAGAAAGAGAGAGAATGAAGATGGGGGGGGGGGGGGTGTAGAAGAGATCTTCCTCTCTTCCATCTATATTTCTTCTCATCCCTCCTTCTAGCCCCCACCCATCTAAACCCAGCCTTGGACAAAGAACACTACTTTCTGCCAAGTCATTTTTCATAAGCTCATGAAATTGTGCCAATCCTACACCCCCTCCCCTTTTCGCTCTCTTTCGCAGTAGGACTTCTATGGAACCTATGGGGAATGAGCGCGCACACACACACACACACCACCTGCCCCTCTCCAAAACCACACACTCCTCAAGGGAGCCCTCCCGTACACGCATAGGCTTTTCATCTGAAGCACTGAGACGGGTGGACATATGAATCCATCTTACTCTACAGAATAATCACCCTCTGTGTAAAACTAATGGAGAAAGATGTAATCAGAACCATATTGTTATTTCCTCCACACAGGGAAAGCGATCACGCGGAACACAATAAGCCACTTTAAAAACCATTTCAAATCGATTAGGTATGACTGAGATTGAATGTGTTAGGTTTTCAAAGTGTGAATTGTTTACAAATACCCGTTCTACGTAACCCTGTTAAAAAAATAAAGAAAAAAGAACTGATTTATTGAGATTTGCATGACACACACCACTGAAAACAAATTGGTGTGACTTATAAATTGCTAGTAAATTTCACAAATAATTACAAAGAAATGCCAAATAACACATTAAATTAAACACAAAATTTTAAGTAGAAAAACTGAAATAGTATTTTCTTGTAAAACGTACTCCACAAAATCAGTTCACAATGTGAAAATCTAGGAATCAAGATCAAATTTAAACCTGGAAATTCAGTTTTAGGATTTTTGTCAGATTTAAAATGTTATGACATAAATTAGATAAGCACTGTTAATATTTATTGAAGATTCTACACTGGGTCACAAATTTGTGACATTCTTCTTGTGAACTCATAAAGGTCAAAAGGTCAGATGTTCTTGCTTAATTTAAAGCACAAGACGCTCTTTGGAACATTCTCATATCAACTTTTCTCTCAATATAATATAATATAATATAATATAATATAATATAATATAAAAAATTACTATATTAATCGCTGTTATTTCACTGGTCTACCTTCAATAAATGTTCATCGCGTATCCGTCCCTACATTCTCTCCTTTCTGCTTGTCATTTACAAGATGATGTATCAAGTCATTTTTTCGAATAGTGACGCAGTGTAAAAACGTTTACACTGTCTAAAATGTATGCATATGTCAGAATGAGTGTTTGTTATCATTTATATTCCTGTCAGGTGTGTGAGAGAGGCTGAGAGGTCAGCAGTGACTAATTCTCTTGCCACTCCCTGATTACGTATGTAATGGAGCACTTATTGGCATGACTCCCTCATCACAGAAAACAAGCCTCCTGAAGAGAAAAATCCATACACATTCCCTCAGAAGGGCCTGCGCTGAGCCGATAGGGACCAGGTCTTGTAAGAAAAAAACACAGCGCTACCAGCCTGAAGAATGAATCTAATGTGCAATTTCAAATCAATATCTAAAAAAAATCCAGCCCAATGTGATGATATTATCTAAATATCAGTAGGAACTCTAGTTTGCTTGTACTTATATATGTGTGTGTGTGTGTTTGTGTGTTTCTATGCGCTCAGGTAAACCTAGATGTGGGCTGAGGGGAAACTCTTGGTGCTTTGACCAGCCGGGATTTGGTCTCAGTCTCTGGACTCAAATAACTCTCCCCTGCTTCTATTTCAATTTTAATACAGCACCAGTCTGTGCAGTACCAGCTTTAATAAAGTAGCGCTCTGTCTGTCAAGCCAGGTGTAGCTCCAATCCCCTCATATTCTACATAAATCCTTCAGAAAGGTGTTGGGGGATAGAGAGAGCGAGGAAGGCCGTGCCTTTTTTTGAGCCGCCGTTGGAATGTCTTTTTTCTGCCTCCATTCCTTCTTTTTTTTGCCTAAATTCATAGATATTTATAGTCATTCTTCACATACATGGAAATATTGAAGGATGTGACTTATTTTCTTCCACTAGATGCATTGCTTTTTGGTCAAAGTTAATATAATTAGGCTTAAATAATAATAATAATTATTATTATTATAAAGAACACTACTTCATATATTTTTGAAAGAAAGTTAAATTATTATACTACATTGACTACTACATTAATATGGATTAACTTGAGTAGTGTTTTTTATATTTTGAACCTGCTACTAGGTGTATAATAATACTAATAATACTACTAAGTTATTATTGTTATATTATAATATTAAATATAATACACATTATATATATATATATATATATCTCATAATAAGTCATAATTTCACATATAATATATATATATATATAGGCTATATATATAGTGTTTTCAATATTAACATTATCCTATGTCTTTTTATGATATTATGATTTATTATTATAGGCCTATGGGATCATGTTAGTGACATTAAATGTTAAAGCTAAATATGTGTGATTGCAAACAAAATGAATGACTTGTGTATCAGACTGAAGGTCAATTCAATTTCAGTCAGTTCAGAAAATGGTGTGAAAATCCATTCATGAATTATTTACTCAGCATAGATAAATTATAGTCTAATTCCATTTCTCTTACCGCTATTCAGATTTCAATTTCTGTACTTAATCTTTAAGTAAAGGCAGGACTGTGTTCAACATTCATAGTTCAATGTTTGGTGTTAATTTAAATGTGAGCTTGCTCGATTTTATTTCCACTTACATAGCGACAATTTTACTCTTCCATGAAGTATATCTATGAAAAATATCACAAGATTTAAATAAATTATTTTAGTTCACCTTGAGATGATCTACAGACTATATATATAATTTCCACTTCCACTTCTCTGATCGTCACACTCTTTTCAAATGCTATCATTCATTTACACAACACGGAGGAGTAAGGCTGGATTGAGTTGAAATAAATTTTCCTCTCATCTAAGTAAGCATATATCTTGCAGCTAATAATGAGTCTATACATCAAACATGCTCATTCTAGATCAGGGCCAATAGTCATGGAACATATTATCATAAGACATTTGTTCATAGCGTGACAATGCTTGGCCCTAGGCCACCGACATGTTTTATTTAATAACGCGGGAATTTTGCAATGTTTGCCTTTCATTACACTGAAAGTTGAAAACAGAGTCCAAAAGCCACTTGCTTTAAAGCACGAACTTTGCCGCCCAATGACTGTCAAAAGAGATATGAGCATCTGGAATGGAGAAAAGGATTTTGCAGGATGTCCATCTAATGCGACAGTGTTTAGTTTTCCAACTTTTCTCCCCCGTGAGTTCTTTTTTAAGGAGGTGTTGGGGGCTGACTGGATGACCACCCGTTGGAGAGGGCCTGTTCTACAGCTGGAGGCGGGGGGTTAAAGTGGCAGAGCAGATTAAGCCCTCCGCCGCAGGGAGACTTACACAGGGACCGGGATGAGAGCCCCCTCCGCCTGGGAGCCATGAGAAATCCTGAGGAAAGAGCAAAGCATATGTGTGTGAGGAGAGTAAACTTTTGTACACTGCTGACCAACGCTGGCATATCAAAGGTTCACCATTCTTGTGATGTGCAAAGCAATGACTGACAATAGTTACAGTCACAATAGATCTTGTTAATCTGGTTAATCTTTCAATGATTTGACAAAAGTGCAAAAGAACTCTTGACAAAGTACGCGCCGTTAAAGGTCTGAGTTACAAAGTTGATGCCGACGCATTTAATCCTAGTTGAATCTGCTGTTTAAGCTGCATTTGGTGCTGCATGTTAGATTATAATGTTCATGTTAGTGCGAATATAATATGTAATAAATAAAAATAATACACGTACATGTAGCCTATGTGATTTTATTTTTAAAAAATAAACTTTTAAATGCACAGTGATTTTCCAGTGTTAGGGAGTACTGTAAAATCTGATTATGTTATTTAAAATTAAGGTATTATTGACACAATGAAGGTATTGTTTACTCAAAATAATGAAGTCATAAACTGTATATGTGTAGAATAAATAAACTCTACATTTGCATTATAAAACATAACCCTTGATATATTTCCAACTTGTTAATAAAATTAATTTTAATAACAATAACCACATTGGATAGTTACTTTTATAAATAACACAATATATTTTTAGGGCTGCAACAACTAATTGATAAAATCGATAATAATCGAAAAATTATTGAAAATCGTCGACAACAAATGTCATTATTGATTGGTCGCGTCTGACCACCGTGCACGGAAAACTTCTGCCAGTCGCGTCAAATTACAGCACTGAATAGCGCATTTCTATGGACAAAATGCATCTAAAATAGTGGAGGAAACAGAGTGAGCTGCTGCGGGAAAGGTACGTGATCCAAGCTGCACAAAACATGACAATTCTTTATTTTAAGCTTCAAGCTAATCCATTAGCATAATGTTTAGCATGGCTTGCCCTGTCAGGCGCTTTGACTTTGTGTGTGCGGTTTAATGTGTGATGTTTCCTCAGCGCAAAACTTTCATTTTACGGTTATATCCTTATCTGTAAGTGTTACAAACTCAAGCGAGTATTTCCATTTTGCATGAAGGCTTGTCCTTACAGTCTGACTCAGCTCAAACTTTACTGAATTAGCTCCGGCGCGCGCATGCGCGTCAAACAGAGTAGACGCATTGAGGGAAACAATTAATTATTAATTTTGCTGAAATATCTTGTGGGACGTTAAATTTAGGTTTAAAAGTCAGCATGTAATTTAAGTATTTTATGAGAGTGTTAACTGTAAAGCGATAACAGCGTGTACATGAATATAAATGTAAAACAGGTTAAAAAAAAATGACAGTAACAAGTTATTGTGTCCAAAGTGAATGTGTGTGTTCCTGCAGAACATTCCTCTTATCTGTTAAGTTTGTGCTTTATTATTATCTTCATTTTTAATGTAGGGATTTAAACTGTCCTTTTGCTTTATAGCTCTTTTGCACATAGCATATATATATATATATATATATTCACTATATATGTTTTCATAGCATTCAGTTGGCACATTTGTTTGAAGGACAGCACTGGACAAGATGTGGGATAGTGTGTTTTGTCAATAAAATAAAATAAAAAAGAAAATCTGTCTTTTTATCTAATTAATCGAACAAATAATCAACCAACTAATCGATTATCAAAATAATCGTTAGTTGCAGCCCTGATATTTTTTAATTGTTCCAAATAAAATCACTTATAATAATGTTGATAATACATTGAATAAATAAAAGTAATATGTGTTATGTGTTTGAAAAAGGTACTCAGGTATTCTAGTTTAAACTAGTTTAAGTAAGCAAGTAAATAAATAAAATAAAAATAACATGCATGTGCCCCAACACTGACAAAAACAATCAATGTTCATTTATAATCTGGTCCATAAAATAAATACATATTAAGTGTAATGTTGTTTATGTGTGCTACTTACACTTGTTCATTTCATTGTAATACAAATACTGCAATGTAATGCAATGCGACCCATTCAGTGTTGTGCAAGCTACTGGACAAAAGTAATTACAACTTGAGTAAAACTAAGTGCAGTAACTAGGACACATTACACTCATGTTTTCAGATGGTAAAACATGGAACGTTAATTGGTTATGTAGCACACAGTGCATCGTGCGTGACAAGAATTACCAACAAACACATCATGACTAATCATACAAGCCGCGTAAAACGAAAGGTACTTTGAGATTTTAAAGAGTCACACTCTGATGTCTAAGATACTGAAATAAAACAGATTATCTGGATTAAATGATAGAGCTGTCAGCCTGTAGTTCCTCCTCTATATCCGTATTTGCGTATCTTAACAGCTTAAAAGTGTGTGTGTGTGTGCGTGTGTGTGCATGTGTGTGTGTATGTAGGATGTGGAACAACATGAAAAAGAGGGATAAACAGAGTAGAGATACATAGGGGAGTACAGATCTGTGTGGAAAGCAGAGTGCCTGGTTAAAGGTGAAAGTCAGGGTTCCTGTGAGTGTTAAGGTTAAGTTTAGGGTCGAAGGTCAAAAGAACGCAGAGGTTGTGGTAAGGTTAGGGTCAGTTTGGGGTCAGGATGTCCACTTCCCTCAGGGTAGAGCAAATGGTCAAGCTAAGATCTATTCTTACCAATTAGTGCTATACTAGTATGAAAATACAATTTTAAATTGTTTCCATATATATAATAAAAGTGAATTTAGAAATTGTCATTAATATTTAACCTACTGTACAAAACTTTGGACGCTGTAAGATTTTTAATGCTTTTGAAAGAAGTCTGGATTTGTTTGATCACAGTAATATTCTTAAGTATTATTACAATTTAACATAACTGTTTTCTATTTTAATTTATTTTAAAATGTCATTTAATTTTGTGATGGCAAAGCTGAATTTTCAGCATCATTACTCCAGAGTCTTCAGTGTCACATGATCCTTCAGAAATCATTCTAATATGCTGATTTGCTGCTCAAGAAACATTTCTTATTATCAAACCATTGTGCTGCTCGAAACCGTGATCCACTTTTTAGGATTCTTTGAGATATAAAAAGTTCAAAAGATCAGCATTTATTTGAAATAGAAATCTTTATACATTTCTTTGCTGTAACTGATGCAAAACAAATGAATTCATGACCATTTGAATGAATGTTCATTAATACTGTTTTTATGTTAAAATAAATTGTAGTGTTTTTGCTGTATATCTTTGCTGTCTGTCTGTGTTGACTCATGGGTGACAGTTGTCGTGTCAGGTTTGCAGAGGGTCAGTGGGAGGACTGGATCGTCTGAGACTGTGATGATATCTCAGCTTAGCTATGAGTTACAGGCCTTCTGATCTTATTTATTTCGAACGTCAACAAAAATATTATTTATGTTACGATGGTATCTCATTGCAGTTGTTGGTGATGTCATCCCAGCCTGTCACCACCAGACCTGGGAGGTAGCGCTCTCTTTCTCAGCCCATTGCATTCTGGGAAATTTTACACCACCGCCGCAGCTTAATGGTCGTGTCTCCCACTGTGAGCCGCGCTGAGGAAAACACAGACAATATGTCATGTCAAAAAAGCTTACCACTGTCTCCCACCGCACAGACAGCAAAGACTCCTGTGACGTATAATCATGTACTGAAGGCAAATATTAGTGTTGCTTTAAAAACCAAGCCTAACAATGCAACTTATATGATTCAGTCACATTATAGTGTCTGATTAATATTCATAAATTTCTGTGAGGAAATAGAATTTGTGCTCTGAGCCTACGCATGAATAAAATCCTAAAATCTCATTATGTCGTATGATTGGGATGGTGTTCTCACTGTTGCACCAAATATTGTACTGCTTGTGATAGCTCATTTATCTTTAGCATTAAGATTTACATCACTTTGTGCAAACAAAATATTAAACGTTTTACCTTAGTTTCACTCGCCAGGATGACTTCAGTTCCTTGGCTGTTGACATGGAAAAGCTAAAATATTTACAAATGATTTGCAATGCAAAAACGCTAATATCTCAGAAGATGGCTCAGAACTTTCCAAACTTTTTTGCATCATCTGGAGCTTTTAGAAGTTGGACAAGCTGGTGAGATTGGGTGGAGGAATTAATGATCTTTGCTCTTTTTGCCCTTCCTTCAGTTTCCCATTTCTTTTTCTCAATATGCTGATTTATTCCCCGAGGTCTGCAGTTCGTTATGAGGCTTCAAAATTCCTCTTGCGCCGTGACAAACCGGAGAATGACATAGAGCGTGCAGAGGGGAGCAAGACATGTGTTGTCGTTTAAAATGATATTGTCTGAAGTTAATGACTTACACAGGCTTATAGGTATAAATATCTGATCCTTCGTGCTAATTTCATTGGCTGAGCGGGCCCCATAAAAAGGTCATTATGCCTGGTTTGTGTTTAACTCGCATTTAATTCCAAGGAGCAAGAGGTGCGGGAAACCGTATTGATTAAATGACAGCTTAACAACCAGCTGTTTAATAAATCGGCCCACTGCATTGGACCGGAGGGCAGAGAGAAAGAAGGAGAAAAACTGCAAGAGGAAAAGGGAGAGGAAATCAAAGACGGAAGGGAGTCACAGATAGACAGAGCGCGAGAGATGGGGGAGAGAAGACAGAAAGTGAAGGGGGGAGGAGGAGGGGAGCTCTAGGGGGTCGCTGAAGCTTCATTTCAGGCAGTTGTGATGGAAACCCTTTCCCCTCGCTGCTGACAAATTTATGTTAACAAGCAAATTAGCCACACCGTGGCGAGGCAGCGCCAGATCAATAGTGACAATAAAAAGGGAGAGAGACGGAGTGAGAGAAAAGTTGTTGCTGACCACATACCGTCTGCGAACATAAACGGCCAGGGCCTGTCCCAAAGGTCCGTCAACAATAACCCACCGCTGAGAGACACAAAAGGTATCGACACGCTGCTCGCTTCAATTTCCCTAGGCGGCGGCTGCTGTCACATCAAAACGCCCATTAGTCACAAATTCAGCAGGCCATGGATTTTGCCCTGCTCTCTTGGGGCACGCTGTCATCTTGAAAGTTGTGCCACCGGCGAAAAAAAGGACATCTGGTTTGAGTGTAGTGTTTGGAATACCAGAGGACCAGGAGGCTTGTTTCTGATAAAAGGGTAAAAACACAGGCACTTGAGAGCTGTCAGGGTTTGTTAAAAAGAGCAAGCTGAGGAAAGAGAAAGTCGAGGTGAAACTAACCCTAAGGGAATATCACAAGACATGAAATAGATGCTTGATTTTTTGTAAATAAAATTGCATTAAAACACTGAATATTAAAACATCATGAAATGTTTTTATTTGTTTTGAAATAAGAAATAAATATTTGATTTGATTATATTGCATGTATTATTCAGAAATAATTAAAAACATTCAGAAATAGTCAAAAACCGTATTATTGCAAAGCAAACTTAAAGGTAAAACTGAAGTTAATTTAATAATCGGTTTAAAGTAAAGAAAGCAAACTCTTCCCAAGTAAATTAAGTAACAAATATCAAGTTAATTTAATGTCAATTCTAGTTAACATACTCTAGAATAGTTACTAATCTTACTTAAGATATAATAGTAAGATTACTTTATTAATTCCATTTAATGTTCTGCAAACATTTTATTCTTCCATTTAATCTGCTATTTTAAGCTATGGGGACTTAAAAAATTACGTGGAATCGGTTTCCACATTTTCTTCAAGTAAAGTGAACGTATTTTTAGTAGTTCAACCGGCATGGAACACTTAACACAGGTTTGTAATTCTCTACTGTTTATTTTTGTTAAAAATAGCTAGAAAACTTAAAGAATAAGAATGTGTTCTTATAAGACTCTTTACAGACCTCTTGACTAAACAGCACTTTTCTGTGTAATAATTATGAATTAATTGTATTAATGTGAATTTATTGTAAAATAAACAAATATATTATTTAAAAAGATGCATATTGTAATACATATTAATATATTAATTACGTGGCATATACACAGTAATGTATTTACACCTAATACGCTTGCTTAATATCTAGAAGTTAGAGAAGTTAATGGAGTATTTGATCATTAGCAACAGAAAACAAAGGGGAAAACAAAAGAAGAGGAACAGCCAAAAGAAAGTCATGTCAGTAAATGACACTGAACACAAGTGTACTTCCCTAAAGTGGGAACACACACAGTGTTGTGTGCATGTTCAGACATGCCTACAAAAGTATGCCTTTAAAAAGTCTCCAAACATATGTATTTACAAAGAAAAATAAGGATTTTTATGTATATATTTATTAGGTTCATACGACATCTATATTTACGAGAAACCAGTGTTTTCACGGTTATATAGTTCATGAGAATATGTAGCTTTGAGCGGTTGGCTGATTGGATGAATGAGCAGTCAGTTTACCTATAATATCTATTTCACGGCCTGTGTATTTACACAGTCTCTGTGGGAGCCGAGCTTGTTGGCGGCTGGCGTAGCGCAAGCACAGTCTAGTATAGATCACTCTGTGTCTCTCAGCAGGGTGCCAGCGACCCTCTGTATCCTTCAATATCTAAACAGGTGCTGTCTCTCTCTCTCTTTCTCTCTCTGTCTTCGGCCATCAATCAGTACGTTCTAAGGGTCCTGTCCTCCTTCATTACGGCTCTATTAATCGGCTGACTGTGTGAGAACAGCCCAGCGCCAGCCCGTTAATGTTTAATGGCTCATCTCACAAGATCAATGAGCCAGTTAGTGAAGACAACATTACACTTATGGCTGAACAGCCCCTAGTTATTGGACACACTAGTTAGGAAGTGACCCATCACTCTTGAAGAAGGCTGGCTGGAATAATGGAGACTGACAAACAAATGTCATTCTGTTAATGAAGTGAGGCACACTTTGTCTACACACTAATTACAGTAATGACTGCATGTGCAACAGAAAACAAGGGTCAGCTGTGGTGTGAGGGAAAAAATAGGTCTTTTAAGATGCACAGAAAAAGGGAAGATATTAGAATCCTGACGTCAATGACTGGGTTTCTGAACACTAAAAAAAAATCTGAATTTTTAGGTCTAAAAATCTGATTTGTTAGCGTGATAAACATGCATAATCAGATTTGTAAATTGTGATAATCCATTTTTTTATTTTATTTGAAGGCTATAGGTCAAATTGTGTTCTGTCACATGAGAATTTGTGTGAACAGGGCTAAAAAGGATAGTTCACCCAAAAATGAAAATTATCCCATGACTTACTCACCCTCAAGCCATTCTAGGTGTATATGACTTCTTTTGGCGTAAATCGATTTGCGTAGGCTGTCTGCTGGAAGCTAGTTATTTTAGTTTATAAAGATTTAAGTATGGATATTTGTCTTACAAAAACCCATCGCTTCACTTCAGAAGGCCTTTTTTAACCCCCTGGAGTCGTATGGATTATTTTTTATGATAGATGGATGCACTTTTTTGGACTTCAAAATCAGGAGCGGCATTCACTACCATTATAAAGCTTGGAAAAGCCAGGATACTTTATAATATAACTCTGATTGTGTTCATCAGAAAGGAGATATATATAGATAGATAGATATAAGATATAAAGAATATATAAAAATATATACACCTAGGATGGCCTGAGGGTGAGCAAATCATGTGATAATTTTCATTTTTGGGTGAACTATCCCTTTAATTCTTACACAATATATATATATATAGATTTCAGATATAGAAAATTTCAGGTATGTGCTTCATATAGTAACATATAAAGGAACTGATTTTATGTCAAAAAAGAATTAATAATAATAATAATAATAATGCATGTCAAATTAAAGTGTGTTTGCTTTAGTTATTTTAGATGTATTGGTGCTTACTCAGTTGAATTATGTTTCTGCTACACAAAGCATTTGAGTTATTTTTATGAGGAGTTGAAATTACTTAAGGGTTCATGTTCATTACTTAAGGGTTCATGTTGAAGACATGTAAAGGCTATTTGGTCAAACACAAATTAGATGAGTTCAAATAACTTAGAAGTCTGATGCAAATAGTTGCCTTAATATTTTTGAGTAAAACCAAGGTGATATTTTTACAGTGATAAGAGTCAATCTTCGTACAGTAGTTTTCTTTTTCTTTTCTTTTTTTTTTTTACATAGTTGGGTAAAAGTAGTTCCTTAAGGAATGCATGTTTTGTAAATAAATAAATAAAATTGCCACAAGAGTAAACATTGTACCTTTAATTTTTACAACACTAGTACAGATTACAATAAAGAGTACAAACTGATGTGATCATAGAGTAATTTATTTTCGTGTGCACTTCATTTTAAACAGAGCTGACTGTGGGAGATATTCTTCAAATAACATTTAAAGGACAGCAGGAATACTTCTAGCAAGAACTATCTAAGAAGGTTATAGCAGATGTACAGTATTGTGTGTGAATAGTAATCAATATGGCAGATTCTCAAGGACAGTCCAATTAGTGGGTACATAAAGGAGCTTAATTTTGGCCTGCAATGCCAGTGCAGTGCATCATTGTGAATATGTATGCCGACAGTGGGCCCATCTTTGAAATCTGGGCTCTTTTGGACATGCCTGCATATCAAAGGCTGAAGCAATAAAGCTGGTGCGGTGCAGCAGAGACTTGACTTATTAATCAGCCACTGAATCATCTGGGGCCAAACAGAGAATTTAAATGAGTCAGTGAGCAACGGGATAAAAACAGGGTGAAAAGTCACGATCAATTTCAGAGGCCAGCCACTTGCACAACTAAAGAGTGTAAATTCATGTATGTCTGTTTCCCCTCACTGTCTCTTTTACTGACTTTAACACGCCCCCCTCATCCTCACCCTCTCAGAGGAAAAGAAAGATGAAAAGACAACTCTTGAACAAGTGACCATCAGGGAGAAACTGTGCAGGCAATCAATGGGCCATCAGTCATTGAGAATGCTTGTTGTGCTCTTGTAGAATACCCTTTATTAGTTTCTGATACAGATCGCACTAGCACTTAATGATACCACAGCACAAAAGCTATTGACACTCTTCATGTGATCTTTTTCTAATTATTGGAAGTGTTAGAATTGGTTTCCAATCTATTAAAGGGTTAGTTCACCCAACAATTAAAATTCTGCCGTTCCAAACCCATAAGACTTTCGTTCATCTTCAGAACACAAATTAAGATATTTTTAATGAAATCTGATTTCTGTCCCTCCATTGAAAGTCTACGCAACTACCACTTTGACGCTTCAAAAAGTTCATAAAGAGATCGTAAAACTAATCCATATGAATCAGCAGTTTAGTCCAAATTTTCTGAAGAGACACAATCACTTTATATGACAAACAGATTTTATTTAAGCTTTTATTCAATACATAATTACAATACCGTGTGTATATTGTATGTATGTATGTAGTGTATTTGGTTCTCATGAAATGCATAAATAATTATAAATAGTATAAATAAATGATTATTAGATACTTTAGTCTAAACACATAAATAAGTTTTGTTGATTGGGAAAAACTGAATCATTCCAGAACGCGACACACACACACCAACACACACACCCACACACACACCAACACACACACGGCAGAAAATCTCTGTGAACTTTAGAGGCTTAAGTTAATCTTGTAGGTTGATATTAGCCTCTCTGAAGAAATCAAAGAACATTTCTCAATGTAGTAATACAAATGTCTATGAGTGTAAAAATCATCTTTAAAATAATTTTAAAAAATAAATCTGAAACCCCCTGCAGCTTAATGTAATGTAAACACAATAAACAAAATAATAATTAAAATAAAATCCTGTCCTGTAGGTGACATCAACAGCTTTCACACGTTTTACCCCCATCTAATCTAAGACAAGCATCTATAATCTAGGAAATCACAAAACTTAAAATACTCTATGTCTGCCTTCTCACACACGCACACACAAGAAAAAAGCAACAAAAAAGGAAAAAAGTAGCCATACACAAGATATCCCGCAATTGATGAGCTGCGTTTGTGGAATACCCTATTAGGAATGAGGCAGACCGGCCAGGCAAGAGAGGGCTTTACTTTAAATTGAGTAGTGCCAACGCACATTTATTGGCTCTAATGTGCTACAGCTTGGTCCTGAGCTTGCGTACTTCGAGGCCGGGAATGGGCCGGCACAGCCACAACCAGAGAACATAATAAGCTTTTTAAGGGGGCTGCTTGTGCAGCTTGATGTCAAAATAAAGACCTCCCTTCAGCTACTGCTCCACGACCTGCAGCATACCAGCTAAATCTTTTCTTATTACACTGTTAATATGATTTTTCTTCCCCTTTGCACTTTGATCTTTTTTTTTTTTTTTTTTTTTTTTTGCACGAAACCAGTCAGCATTGTGGCCAGTGAACAGTACCTAGTGTGGCTCTCTCTGATTTATTTTTTTATTTTTTATTTCAGATCATTTTCTGTAAAAAATAATAATAATAATTCCACATCTGTTGTTGCCATTCGCTATTATTTTCTCAGAATAACATAGCCAGCTGATCACTCAGTAATGTTTTAAAATAACAAGCATTTAAAAATCCAACACTGTAAAGACTGCCACGAGGACTTGCTGCTTTAGCCGGCACCTGATCCAGAGAGCCAGTGTGGCCCCTGTAATCCCACTGGGGCACCATGCTGACAGTTGGGGGGACCCGGTTTGTCTCCCCTCACCCTAGCATCTATCGATCAGTTCATTGATTAACAGATTGGAAATATTAACTGGAGGATGATCCGTCTCAGGTGGGCCGTGTCATTCTCATTAAGCCACAGTGTGAAGATGGGGCTGGGCAGAATAGACCAGTCTCTCATTAGCATCCTAATGACAAGGCCATCAGATAATGCTCAATCATTATCTCGTCAGCAATTACACATTCTGACTTATGCCAGCATGCATAATGTGTGTTAAATAAACTAAATCCACTAAAGTATTCAAACACAAAATTTAAATACTGAATTCTTAGTACTAAATCAGAGTATATTTCTAACTTGTTAAAGTTATAAAAGCTGATTTTTATAAAATTCTTATACTTATTGTAAATCTAATCAGCAGATCTAAAAGGCAATCTGCTTGAATATCCTCTTTATTGGATGTACTTAATAAAGCAACCTACAGTAAGTGACTGCACTGTAAAAAAAGAATTGTTTTGAGTTGTTTTGAATTGAAAAATTTGAGTTAATACAATGAAGGCAATTGATTTAATCAACAGAAACTCAAAATATTATGTTATCTGAACCCCATTAATTATCTAAGTTGATTTGACAAAAGAAAAAAAAGTTGTGATAACAAATCTTGAAAATATATTTTTTTTTTTTTACAGTGTGGGCTTTCATCTTGGAAAATCTATATAGATCATTTTTCATTAAAAAAAAACTTTTTTTGTGCATTCCTAGAGTATAGGATATGTAAAACAGAACTGCTAAAAATATTTATACAGAATGTGGTTGACTGCGCATATACTATTAGGTTTAAAATAAATAATTGTGAATAAATTGTGCTGTGCATTATCTCAAGGAAGATGAGTAGCAAGACAAAATCAGTCTTGCCTGTGTATATAAACCTATATATAAATATATATACGCACAGCACTTTTATGCCAGAAAAACGTGGTAACAATTCACATTTCACTGCCAATGTTACACATAAATAGAAATAAATTTCAATAGCACATATCGATATTAATTCTGTAATATACCGTGCAACAAAACACGCAGCTCCAAACTGACCCTTATTTTATGAGCCCGCTTTAAACAGCAATTCACATTAGCTCAATAACGCCCGGGCCAGAACGCAGACAGCACACATCAGATCTGCGCCACCATGCAATTATGCAGAATCCTCCAGCCTGTGATTTAAGAACTCGCACAGGCATCACAACATCTGCAGGGGCAGACACAAAGAGCACTTCATTGATTGAATTTTATATTGTTGTCTGAGATCTTAACATGCCTGGAATTTACAACCCTGAGAATAATAATGTCATATAAAACTGACAGGACAAAAGACGTGTGACTCCCTCCATTCAACTCGCTCTCAGAGGAGGGAGACTCATTTTCCTCCGTTTTCAATTTTCCATCAGAACTGCTTTTGTGACATTTTATGGAGAATTATGCTTGTTGATTTGTGACATATATGGGGATCGGTGAAAATATATGTTATGCACGTGAACGCGAGCAAGAATGCAGAGAATTTGAAATGTTTTTCCATTCAAAAAGCATTTCAGGCTTTACTAACCTAAGTATCATAACATTTAAAATTGCCACATTTAAAAATAACTTGGCCATATGTACCCTATAGCTCAGACAATCTCCCTTGTCAGATCTAGTGCATTTAGATTGTGTGGGTTATTGCAGAGAGTCTCGTGGCTTGAAACTTGGAGAACTTGTGAAGGTTACGGTACTATCAAAGTTCAGGTGCACCTCCTCCTCAATCCAATAACCCCTCACCCCCCTCTCCATGTTAGTGCAGCATAATTACTCACCCCCATCCCCAAAAAATGACAGAACTCTGACCCCGGCCGAATTATTGAATTTTTATCGCCCGCCTTGGGCCATGTCGGGGCTATTCAATTTTAGCCGGAGGAGGACATCCTATTAAGGAGGATGAGTCCAAAACGTCGTCGCTCAAATTGCCACCCAGAAACCATTACAGACACATGGGTTTCGATACAAGCAGAGCGTCCACAGTTATGGCTGGACAGAGAAAACCCCTCCTGCAAGCACAAACACTCAGTCCCCCCACCCTTTTTTCCGTACCAGTGCTAGAGTAGCAGACACAATTTACATGAGTTGAAGAGAAGGTGACAGGCGGCAATCAGGCAGTGGAATAGGGTCAGAGCCAGAGACGAACAGACCACATTACAGTCTACCAGCGAATCACTTATGCCGGCCACGACCTCCGACCTGCACTCATATCAACCAATTGCCCTTTAGTATAATTATATGGGGTAATCTTTGGCCATTTGATTGGACAGAGATGGGCTGCAAGCCGACATTAATTTATTTTTCTGGTAATTTATTTTTTTTTCTCCTACCCTCCCTTTGCTCGTTAATAAACAGTTTAGGTAGAGCCATTTCAGTGTGTAAGTGAAATTCACAAGGAGCCCCGGGGTCAAAGTTATCTATTTATCAATCTATCTGTCTATCTATCTGTCAAACTCTCTGGCTGTCACTCTTCCAGATGAGATGTAATTAACCCACGAAAGCCTGTGTGTCCCTGTTTTATACCCGCATTAGAATATTACACCTTAGGCGTTGAGTTGATTAAGGCTGACATCTTGAGTTAATCCATTGGGCAGGTCTATAACAAAATGTAAGCAGACTGATGGAATGAGATGTAGGGTACAGATTAATGATGAGCTTAGACCTTCATGTCTCCGTAAGTAATACAAATTGCATATGACTGAAATGGTCAAACAAACATTTTCCAAACATTATCAGTGGGCAATAAGGAACAACACGAGTGAATAAGAAACAGGAGGATGGCTATACATGCAGAGAAGGATTGTGGTATGACTCTTTGATCTTTTTACTGTGGGAAAGTCTCAAAACTTTAAGAAAAAAAAATGAAATAGCTTCAATCCATATCCCAGAAGGTTTCTGTACACTAGAAAGTTCTGGCACCAAGATATTTACGGTTTTTCAATGTTAGGCGGTCAAGCTCACTGCATTCAAAAATAAGCAAAAGAGACAAGGATTTACCAGTATTAATATAATATAATATAATATATTCATTCATTTTCAGATATAATATACAACTAAAATATATAAAATATTACAAATATAAAGCATGCTTTTACTAAAATATTACAAATATAAAATAATACAACAATTTCCACTAACATCTCATATACACCTATGGCATTTCTACCTAAACTGTAACTATAACCTTGGGGCTCAAAAGCACACAAGCATATGTTTAACCCCAACCCTACAATAAATTTGCCCAGTCCCTCTGATGATATGCCCACACTGACCCTAATCACAATCGTCTACTGACCAATCCTTTCCCCAGAGAGTCAAGCTCATTGAAAAACCCATGCTCACCCCCCTTCACTTCCTATCTCCTTCTTCCTTCCTATTAAGTACTGTAATTTAGGGAGTTGCCACCAATATCTCTACCTCACTCACCCATCTCATTGTCATGGAGGCTGGGAGCTTCAGCAAACTATGTGGTGCCTGTCAGTCAAAACCCAACAAAGGGTGGTCCTACATGTCAATTTCTGTTATTAAATTATTGCAATGTAAACTATTAACCAAATTTCAAAGTTCAGATACAGTCTTTAAAAAATTGCGAAACCATATAGTGGATGGAACAAGATCAATACTACCCTGTCAAATCTACATAAGAAGATTTGTTCTTCCATTGACTCACTGCTAAAGTGATGTTCCACTCACTTGGCTGCCCTTTAAAACATTACCACATCAATCCAGCACATTGCGTCCTGAGGTAAAAGCTCCTGAGCTTGCCTCAAATCATATGCATAAATATACCAGTGAGTGTGTGTGTGATTACATCAGGTTGATGGTACTTTTTATTGGTCTCTTGAAATTAGATGCTCTTAGATATGCATCTATGTGGATGTGCATTTGAAATTGTGTGCATGTGAATGAACTTTTGCACCTGCTTGTCGATAACACCACTTACCACATATTGAAATGAGCCGTTTACATGTCTGTGCGCGCGCGTGTGTGTGTGTGTGTGTGTATATACGTGCATTTGTTGAAGTGTGTGTGTGTGTGTGTGTGTGTGTGGAGGGTTCCATCCATGCCCCGTTACCCCACGTCTATCGACTGGCTGGGATTAAGCCAGCCGGTGGAGGCAGCGTCCCAGCAGGCCAGTGGCTGACCCTCTCAGGGCTAAAGTTCAACCCAGGGCGAGGGCTCACGGGGCCAGATTAGGGGCCCTGCTAGTCCCTGCGGACGGATGAAAGAGTGAAATTACATCTCGCCCAATATGCTCCCTCCACACACTTGCAAACACACACATTAATTAGAACTATTGCAATAATGCATGACAGGTGAATAAATAAACAAATCTGATGCTATTTGATGCCAGCGAACGGCCCTCAGAATGTCCAATTTTATCATTGTTATTGACCACAGCTGTGTTATTATTTTAAACGAAATACCAAATTCTAGTGTAATGAACACCACACCTGCGGATCTAAGATACTTTGATTTCTCTGCCTTTGAAGCCATAATGTGGGAGCTGCCGGCCCTGAACTAAGGCTTTTAATTGCAGTGCTGGAATACGGGTTTATGCTCTGACACAAGCTCACCAATTAACGTTTCCGTAAATAAAACCATGAAGTTATAATTAAGGTTTACAGACTAAATTAGCCCTTTGTCTAACTGTAATGCCCTCTGTCTTTGAAGTCACAGAAAAAAAAACAAGGATGTTTGACTTTTTATCATGGGTATTACTTACTGTGAGAGAATAAGAGATTAAGGAAAATGAATAGAATCTTTTCAGAGGGGGAAATTAATGAATAAATAAATCATTTCGGAATATTGCTTAAAGAGCCTCCAATATTCAAAAAAAAAAAAAAAACTCTATGACATAGCCTGACTTGCAAATGAGGAAAATAATTCAATGTAATGAATAGACCATGCAAATGGACAATGAAGATCTTGAGAGAAGCGAAGTGGCCATCTCATCTCCAAGTGACATCCTGACTCTCTCTTTCTCTCTCTCTCTCGCTTTCTCTCTCTGGGTAGAAAGGAGAAATAATTGGATTTTTTCCCACAAATAATGCTTCACCCTTGAGTTTAATTAACTAGCCTGGTGCAGGCCATTCTCTGGCCGTTTGAGAAGGAAAAAAGAGAAACCTCCACTATTTGTAATGGCAGAATCATTACGCACGCACAGGACGGACTCGCTTTTCATTGCTGTTAGTGCTGCACAGCGAGACATCGTGGCGTGTTATTTTCACAGGCCTATTTTGTATTGATGAAGTCAGGGATGGCCTTTCTGGAGGGGATTACGCCATAATGAGATATAGTTCAAACTGTCAGTCACCAAGTAGAAGACTGTAAGCATCTAAACCTTACCAGCACGTCTTTGGCCCAGCGCAAACACCAAAATAGACAGATAAATTGAATAAGAATGTATTACATTTGGTAAGAATGTTAGCCTGAATACATACCAGAACAATAAGGAAACTACCAGTATAATGCTGTGCTGCAATGCGATTTAACTGCAATGTGACTGGAGAGAGCTACGGTAAAAGATCAACATTTTAAACCAACTACCAATGTACTAGGAGCTTTTAAACTGGGGTCTGAATGACAGAGGTCAATACAGTAACAAATACACACTTTAAAAGCAGCAAACAATGGGTTTTGCAGCTCATCCATCACCATGGCAAGCTTTGAAGGCTTTTGGCTTGCACATTAACAAGGTAAAAAACCTGCGTGACCACCATATCCCACTGGTCACTCAAGCTAGATTTAAGGCTCTGCTTTTATTACAATGCGTGGTATTTTATGACTATATGCCACAAAAACCAAACGCAGCAACACTGGAAATAAAAAATCCCTGCAACAATGCCTTGCGACCACATTATAACTCTTTCCAGGGTCCAAAGGGCCACTCTGGATGAAGGGTTGCCATTTTTGCTGTCACTGTCCTTCTCTTGGGTGCTCTCTTTCTCTTTTTTCACACACACACGCACACGCACACACACACACACACACACACACAGAGGCAGGCCTCTAAAGCTGGGTGTTTGTTGTTCCATTCCCCTCAATGTCTCCCTCAGGAGAAGCCCCTCATTTTAATATAAATAGAACGCTTCATCATGCAGTGGCACAAACTTCCCCACGATGCATTGCTCTGACAGCATTACCCATGCTGCATTAGACCAGCAGAAGGGAGAGTGGACATGCCAACGCTTTTAGCCTTGCCAGAGCAAACAAGCATTTTCTAGATTTTGGGATGATCTGACATGTTTGGTCTTGTGAGTCTGGGAGCGTAAGGCCACTGTTGAGCTCAGCTGCAGTGCTGAATTTCAATTGGCCATAAAATGGGTAAAGAAATCATAAGCTGAACATTTAAAAACCTTTTATCATCATCATTTTAAACGCTGATTTTAATGTAATACTTCATTTTGTATTTCTCTTCAAAAGAACTGATAACCACAACAGATATTACTATATATGAAGATTGATTATTAGCTGCTTGTGATGGCTTCTGAGCAAAACCGTGCTGACCGAAGAAATATTCTGGGTTCAATACAAGTTAAAATTAATCAATAGCACTTGTGGCACATGTGCCAAATGCGTACACACACACACACACACACACACACACACACACAACGTCATAGTGAGGTTGAATGAAGTTAATAGTCAATTTGTTAAAATACTCACTGTTTCAATAGTATCAATGGCCACATCATATAAACAATACACGTTAACATGATTTTAGTGTGGAAAGAAATTGCTTACTGGACTAACCTTTTCTTTTTTTCAAGTTATATTCAATATATTCAAACTTAAAGGCATAGTTCACCCAAAAATGAAAATTCTGTCATCATTTACTCACCCTCAAGTTGTTCCAAACCTCCAAGCAGATCTCGCCCCCCCCCATTGACTACCATAGTATTTATTTCCTACTATGGTAGTCAATGGGGGGCGAGATCTGCTTGGTTACAAACATTCTTCCAAATATCTTCCTTTGTGTACATCAGAACAAAGAAATTTATACAGGTTTGGAACAATTTGAGGGGGAGTAAATGATGACACAATTTTTAATTTTTGGGTGAACTATCCTTTTAACTGCCAAAAAACTTAAAATGATCATAAAAGATCAGGAGACAACTTTACAGCTCACAAAATATACAAAAAGTTAGAGGAAAAAGTTATGTAAATGCTTTTAAAAAACTGTGACACATTTATGCTTGTAAGTCCAGCAAAAAATGGCTTCCATTGTAGTTTTTTTTTTTTTTTTTTAAAGAAAATATTATTCTCAATATTATTTTTATGGCAATCAACATTATGCCACAGATGCTGTCAATTGAGCTTAACTTGTATTGAACTCGCAATATTTCTTTAGAGCTTAATGTAATCAGATGTTCCCAGCTGTGCCAGAAATACAAAGGGGATCACTTATGCTCAACTTCTCATCGTGCTTCTCTCTCCTTTACCTTTTTTCTTTACTCTCCCTGTCTTGCATTTTCTCTGTCCAGGATTTCAAGCGAGCTTCTTTGTGGGAGTACAAAGCTCTCACACTAGGGAGAAATGAAGAGTGAAGGAGACAGACAGCAAAGAGATGCTGATAGGGCCAGCACCACTCTCTGCCCTCGGGCACTAGACCCCAGTACCCCACAGCGTCCTGAGTCCACTGCTTTGTGGCTTCATACTGTGCGCACACAGAAATCCTGCTTCGTTAATTGTGATTCAACTAATTGTGCTTTATTTGGAAGGTGGATCCACGGTGGCTAACAAGAAAGCACTAGAGGTCTTCATTTAGCGATCAAGCTGCCGTCCCCCGAGACAAACTCACATACAGCTGTCCTTCAGCACATCTCCTTCTCCTTCTGCCAATCAACACATCAAACGCCAGTCAATTCATCTCCCTCTCCTGCTTAGAAATGAGAGGGAATTAGAGGGACAGAGAGATGGGGAGAGAAAGCGGGAGAGAGAGAGAAGCGAAACACAGCAGTGAATACTGAGCGTAAGATTTAGCTGGCCTGGCAAGCACTCTGGATTTAGCAGGATATTTATTCTTTTATATCCAGACAAAAGAGATTGCACATGCCCTCTCCTGCTAGCACCCCTCCTTCAGTCACTACTCTGAGCCTCGGCGAGGGAACCAGAGAGAATATAATGAGACTCCATCAAGGCTATCAGGTGTAAGATCACATCACATCAAAGCTGGATCAAACGCTGCCTAGCAAGATATATTTGGACATATGTTAAGAGAATTATCAAATTCCCCTGCTTAAAGAGAAAATTTGTAAACCTATAAATAAGTAACTTCATGGTTTGGCATTTTGTTTTCTGTGATATAATAATTTACTAATAGAAAAAAACATGCACTTGTTGTATAAATGTCCCATATTGCAATGAAAAACAGTACTGTATCTATGCAATAAAGTTAGTATAAGCAAAGTTAATTAAATACAATCATTTTTAGAACTTTCACTCAAATGAGTTTTCATACATACAAAATGAGTACATGCAAATAGATCATACAGATACAAAAATATATAGTTGATACATAATTCTATAATATTAAAAGAACCGCCATGCTTATAAATAGCAATAAACTAATTAAACTAATCCTAACATCACACAACAAGCTATACATGACAACAAAATCAAGAGCAACAGAGTAAATAAAACTGGCAAACGGTCAAACAATGCCACCATATTAATTTTCAATGCAACATTTATATCAATGGAGAGTAAAATTAATATATTTCACATATCTAAATAAATTAACATTTATTAACATGTATTAATATTCACTCTAAAAAAATGCTGGGTTAAAGACAACCCAAGTTGGGTTGAAAATGGACAAACCCAGCGATTTGGTTGTTTTAACCCAGCAGTTGGGTTAAATTTTTGCCCAACCTGCTGGGTAGTTTTATTTAACTCACTTTAACTAACTATTATGTAAAAAATTATGCATAAGTTTAATAAATAATATTTCAACAGTAAACAATTATTCACTGTAAAAAAAGAAATGTTGGTTTAACATAAAAAAAGTAAGCTACCTGCTTGCCTTAACATTTTGAGTTCATTGAAATTAAAAATTTGCATTAATACAATGAAGGCGATTGGTTTAATCAACAGAAACTCAAAATATTATGTTATCTGAACCACATTAATTATCTAAGTTGATTTGACAAAAGAAAAAATGTTGTGATAAATCATTAAATTATTTTTTACAGTGTATTAATAAATGTTCACCTTTCGATTATTGTTGCCTCTAGTAATTGTGTGTCTGATTTTTGATTTCCAACCTATTTTTGGGTTCATTTTAAGCCAGCCATATAGTGATTTTTAAACAATAGTTGGGTTAAATAAAACTGGCCAGCAGGTTGGGCAAACATTTAACCCAACCACTGGGTTAAAACAACCCAATCACTGGGTTTGTCCATTTTCAACCCAACTTGGTTTGTTTTTAACCCAGCATTTTTTAGAGTGTAGTTTAGTTAGTTATCTTTGATATAGTAATACCATATTCGTTTGCCACAGAGAGAAGTCAGACATGGATTAGATATTTACAAAAATGATTAAGATTTGCATTTACAGTATATTTATGCTTCATAAACAGAGAAGATGTATTTATTAAATCAAATTATACATTATATGCCTACACTTCATAGAGTTTAACCTAAATCACATATAACATCCAACAAAACATCAAAATTCCCAGATTTTTCCAGAAGCTCTCATCCATGCTCTCAGGGGCAACTCGCCATAACCACATTTCATCCATTCACACAGCAGACTCGTTTAAACACCATTCTAATAACCTCTCTCAAACGGCATAATGAAGATGCACGCTAGCAATGTATCGGGTCACATTCACGCTGATCAATATGGCAGTACAAAATGGTCAATAAACATATGCGTGGATTGATTTCATCATGTTATTACCATATAAAGCAACCTAGTAAATATGCAGATAATTGCTGGTGAACCGTTGTTGGTACCAGCCAAATTACAAGGGAGTCGAAAACACATGGAGATGTGCCCTAAAAAATTGATTTCTAAAAAGCGCTAATATCTGGTCAAAGAGGTGATTGTTATTTACCTTAGAGTGGATTTAAAAGTTTATTAGCAGACAGAGACCAAGCATGTTAACCATGTATTAAAATTATCATCTAAACTGAAGAAATGGTTCAAAGGCGATTACTGAGTAAAGATGATTGTAGCGTCATTTTGGCATGTTTCAATACAAAAGGAATGATTAAAAAAACAGCTCAAAGTCTAGTGTCAATCAGTCAGATGACAGCAAGCGAACAAAGAGTTCAGAACCTTCTCTTTTTGAGACCTTGGAAAGATGGCCGTCACGCTGGAGGCCAGCCAACTCCGCTCCATCCCTGAGCTCTCAGAGCAAAGCCATGCAGATTTCTCCAGCCTAATCCCCCTGCAATGACACAGGAGCCCTGGGATAGGATATTGAATCCACCATCTCTCTCTCACCCTCTTTCTCGCTCTGTCTCTCTCACTCTCTAACAAGTTGAGCTGTTTTCCATGTGGACCATAATGGCACTCAGCACTCTACAATACATGATCCTTCCCCATGTGCCCCGTCGAAATCAAACCCCCATGGCCGCTGTATAGGCACATGATCTCTGGATTGCAGTCTGACAGCAGGTTTCCATGCAGCTTTGCCCAGACACCACAAAATAAGTACTGTACGTCTCTCTCTATCTCTCTCGTAGCTCCTCAAACAATTAGCGTGCAGTGTACTGATATTGAGATGTTTTCATCCAATTCTTCCCGCCTCTCCATAGTCTTCCACACACAAAAGAGCTTTTCTGGCAACTGTGGAGACAGCGGGCCACTAAGCACGCTTTAAGACTGGTCCCAGTCAAACGGCCTTCTCCTGCAGCCCTCCCTTTTTAAGTGATCATCCTTGTATCATAACAGATTAAGGGCTGCAGCGTGGCTGGATTAGGCCTAAGCTAACCTTTATCCGCCCCCATCCTCACCTGAAACTTACAAGAAGCGAGGAGTCAATTGCCCTGTCCTGATTTACAATGACACTGAGCCCCACTCTGGGCCCCTCATTATTTGGATTAAGAGAAACACTTTTGAGTAATTATTTTCACATTGGATAAACATTAAGCTTCCACCGGATTTAGACGAGCTCTAGTCCAACACTACGGAAAAGAAGGGCGATATAAACGTGCTTATCATGCGCTACGGGTGCCATATCGGTAATCACCAACAAACAGAGAACAGAAGAGAGAGAGAGAGAGAGAGAGACAGATATAGAGATACAAAAAATGACCGCTCTTTTGTTTTAAACACAAGGGATTTGAGAGTGTGTACCCAATTAAGGATCTTAAAATGCTTGGCTAGGCATGAAGATGATGCTATTTACGTTTCAGATAAGACTTTGGGTGAATGGATTTCAGTATGGATATACAGAGAAATTTGCTATTGCTTTTGTTTTGTTTTTTATTTTAGGGCAGGAAATAAAAATATTCTTTAATTTAAATATACTTTTATCATACATACACACACACACACTGATGTCTCATGATGTCTTAGTGATCACTAGCTTTCAGATTCAGTTGCATGATTTTATTGGTTCATTAATTAATTAATTTTATTATTATTATTATTATTATTATAACCTAGCCACGCAACACAAAACAAAAAAGGCTAAAATAAAATAAAATAAAAAAGGGTATGACAACTAAAATAGTGAATGGTGCTTATGTTCTTTTTGTTCATGAAAATAAATTATATTCACTTCTGTCACTTTATTTTGACTGTTTATCTTTGTGAATGTAAAGTGTGTGACACTGTGCAAGTTTGTTTTTCTTATCAAAAAGAGAAGGGTGGGAAAAGCGCTGGCTCAGCCTGTGTTTGATTTCATATATTATTTCAATCATACACAATTACAGGGTGAGATCACATCAGAGGGCCCAATTGAGGGCCAGATAACCTTTTAAGGAGAGAATTCCCACAGAGGGGTGACCTCTAACCTTAATGCTGCTAGCAATCTCCAGCTATACTGCTCAGTCAGAGTGACAGAGGTCAAACACACACACACACAGAGCACATACAGAAGAACGCTCCATCTCTCAGTTTCCCTCAAGTGACAAACACTTGATTTTATATAAAAACACTTGTGCAACAGTGTGTTTAAAGGCACACTATGAAAATTTTCGCCGCTAAAGGTCGCTTATTCAAAACAAAGGCGTAGCTTGATGACGCCTTGATTTCACGGAATCATGGGAGGTGTTGTCTTCACGTAGCCGATGGAAAAGAATCGGAAAAATTATGTTCATGGATGAGATTATCAACGTTACCGTAGTATGAAGCAGAGCAGGATCGAGTTCTGTGGGAGCAGAAACGAGGTAGCTGGAGCGATTGCTAATGAGAGACGAACGCAACACATGCCACGAGAGCAGCACAACTTTTATTATACCGCAGTCGCCGCTTCCGCTTGTTCCAGTCAAGCGTATATGGGGTAAAACAGCTCTATTTTATCATATTAGATAAAGTTGTGTGTTGAAAGTTGTTATAGTGCTACTCCACATTCGCTCTACGGCTATATGAGACACTTAATGCACACTGCAGTAAGCTAGATCGACATTAGGCATGGGAAAACGTGGTACTCGCTGTAAATAAAGAAAACGAGATTTAAACAATAAGCTATATAACATGATTAGTTTTCTGTCTATAAATGTATCCAAACAGTTTCTCACCTGTCTAATAAAACACATAATATATTAAAGCATCTTTGGTTTTTCCATGGTTTCTACAAAATAAAAACAGAGGGTAACGCGGGTATGATGTCATTGATAAGTGACGCATGGACATAGTCCGTGTCCTGATTAAACTTGCTTATTTCTGTGGATTTAAACATTCTTGGAAACATTTTGGATAATGCAAGTACACAAGTCAACAAAATATATAACATTGTTCTAGTGGTTTTTGGATATTTTAATCCAAAAATATTACATATTGTGCCTTTAAATGTCTAAAGTCACAAAATGGCATTATTTTCTTTGCTATCCTATGAAATCTCCGAATTGCATGTACGGTAATGAGTATCATGCCAAGTTCATCATGCCAAGTTTCACTGACAGCCACTAAATGCACTATTCCATAAAGTTGGCATGAAACATAAGTTGCAATAGTTCCTTCTTTCCTATAGTGACGTATATCTGAGTGAAACAGCTTTTAAAACAAGAAAAAGGTGCATTGGATGGTTGTGTTATTCTATTGGTCGATCTCATGTGAGTGACAGGTTGTCCCGCCCACACACCAGTAAACTCGTCATCAGAGAAGAGATGTCATTGCAATAGAGAGGGAAAGTTATTTTGATTAAAGATTATGAGGGCACACAAATTAAAAAATAATAATAATAATGTGCACACATGAATTATTCATGATAAATACTGCAATATTCCATAAAAAAAAATTTATTCAATTTTAATTTCATGGTGACTTTAAGATCTCAATTCATTCATATTGACACTGAGTAAATCTCAGCCTAAAATTTTTTAGGCTTTAAATTTTTTTTTTTTTTCTCAAAAGAGTAACATGACATTAAGTGATTTATGCACAGCACTAATTTTTCAACACACTCCAGGAAGTGTCAAAATATTTCTCCTTCCTGTAGTCTCATCCATCCTGCTGCGCTGGTAATTGTGTACCCTGTTTAAACCTCTCCTCCCTTTCCCCCTTGCAGCCCCACCTGCCCAAGACCAGATGTGTTTCCTCTTTGATGTGGACTGGGTCACTGGGCCCTGGTAGCCACTTCATCCCACCAGCACATGCCTGACAAAGAACCCAGAGCGGCCCTGGAACGCTACGCTTTTCAATGCAGCTGCCGACTACCCACTGATAAATGGAGCACGGTTTGTCTAGTCTTGACCACACCTTGTAGAAGGCAGATTCTAGAAAGCTGACTCTGTCTGTGCTTTGAGACAAATGTGGCTAGAAGACTTCACAGGAGGTTTGAACTTGAGCCTCTCAATAATGGGTGGCCAATTATAAGCATCTGTTGAGGCAGAAACAATCTTCACCATGCTGAAGCGTTGTTTGGTGATTTATCACAAGGCCAGACAGCTTTCTTTCTTGTAGTCTTTTGAAGAGATCTGTCTTTTTGAACATGTTTCGGAGTGAGAGGCATAAATCTAATGACTGAAATATTTGTAATAAAACAATGATTGAGTACGGTCTCTTTACAGTGTTTAAACAATGTTCAATGAGGAGAAAATAATACTGAAAAAGGTGTTTCTACAGTCAATTTGCTGCCAAAATGCCTTGATATGTTGTATTCATATGCATGTGCTCTATTTATAAATAACAATATATTATTTAAAAAGTAAATACACTGCCCGGCCAAAAAAAAAAAAAAAGTCGCTGTTTGGATTTTAATAGGCAAATACTTAAGAATCATTATTACAGTGATTATTATGTTTCTAGCATGTTATATGTTCGGCAACGGTTCTTTTAACCCTTAAATATGGAGTGTGTAGCTTTTCATTTCTTAAACAACCATGTAGAAAGACACATCATGGCCATATTTCAGGATGACAATATCAAGATTCACCAGGTTTAAAATTGTGAAGGAACGGTTCAGAGAGCATGAAGAATCATTTCCACACATGAATTGGCACCTCTGAGTCCAGACCTTCATTTCATTGAAAGTCTTTGGGATGTGCTGGAGGAGACTTTACAGAGTGCTCACCTCTTGCATTGTCAATACAAGATCTTGACCAAAAATTGATGCACCTCTTGATGGAAATAACATCACAACATTTATTTCCATCGAGAGGTGCATCATTTCTTGGTCAAGATCTTGTATTGACAATGCAAGAGGTGAGCACTCTGCAAAGTCTCCTCCAGCACATCCCAAAAACTTACACTGAGGTTAAGGTCAGTGCCAATTCATGTGTGAAAATGATTCTTCATGCTCCCTCCCAACAATTCTTTCACAGTTTGAGCCGGATATTTCTTGACATTGTCATCCTGGAATATGATCATGATACATCTAAGTATTTGCCTATTAAAATCCAAACAGCGATTTTTTTTTTTTATTTATTTATTTTTTTTTTTGGCTGGGCAGTGTATGAAGAATATACAAAGATACAATACATCTATATATTTAAAATTATTTTTTTTATAATATATACACTACCATTCAAAAGTTTTAGGTCTAAGTTTTTTCAAGTTTGTTAAAGAAGTCTTCTGCTCACTAAGGCTGCATTTATTTGATCAAAATACAGAAAACAGTAACAATGTGAAATATTACAATTTAAAATAACTGTTTTCTATTATAATATTTTGTAGAATTTGTATATTTTTATTCCTGTCATGGCATGAATTTTTAGCATTAGTTACTCCAGTCTTCAGTGTCACATGATCCTTCAGAAATCATTCTAATATGCTGGTTTGGTGCTCAATAAACATTTATTAATATTTTCATTTTTGATTTTGAATATTTTTGTGGAATCTGAACATTTTTTTCAAGGATTACATTGTAAACCCGAATAAGTTGGCAAAACTCAAAAAAAATGAGGTAATCAGTTCTCTTTAAGTTAAGAAATTCAAAGTTTAATTAAGCAGAACTGGCAGATTTCAATTTTGTACTCATACATTATCATGTAATCTCTTTTTTAAAAAAAATATTTTGGGCATTTTTGCCTTTATAGGACAGTAAGCAGACAGTAAGAGAAGTGGGAGAGAGAAGTGGATGGGATCAGGAAAGGTCCGTGAGCCGGGACTCGAAGCATGCTGGAAAATAGCCCAGTTTCAGGTAAATTTAAGTTTGTCTAAATTAAATGAAACAAGTTCATAGAACTCAAAAAAGTTCTAAATACTCATAAAAGTGAATTTGATTGAACCAATTTGTTTAATTTGAGTTTGCCCTACTCAAACCAATTAATTATTTCAAGCGTTAGGTTGATGAACAGAAAGTTCAAAAGAACAGCATTTTTTTATTCAGCAAATTTTTGTAACATTACATTTGATCATGTTTGCATCCTTGCTGAATACAATATTATCTGTATAAAATATTGTACTGAGCCAAAACTTTTGAATGATAGTGTATCATTTTTACATTATATTTGTTCTTGTAAAACTCACACCTATACTGTAAATATTCAGCATTCAACAGTGCTTGAAATTATACTCTTCACTTACCTTAACTTGACTCCATGAATGAACAATGTCATATGTAGCCTATTCTTGTAGATTTTCTGCACAAATTCTTACTACAACAGAGGATTGAGAACTGCTACTGTGCACTGCCTCTATTCCCTTTTTCTCTCCTCATTTCTCTCTGTTTTTTCTGTTATCTTTGACATGTCTTTTTGATGGCAAGTGCCCTGACTTTCACTTGATTTAGGTAGCGTGATAAATTTTGTGTCTTCTCTCCTTTTTCCTCTTTCTTCATCCATGGTTTCAACAAGAGCCATCTGTGCTTGATAAAGTCACAAAAATAACTGGTCAGGGTAAACTAATATTTAATGTGCCTTTCAAAACATTGCCTTCTGCTTGACCTTCTGAAATGTGTGACAAGAGCCTGGGTAAACTGCACTTATGTTCTTAAGGTTAAGAGAGTTTAAAAATGTTGCATGCATGCTGATTGTTGCCTTAGTAAATCAGGCCCAGGCAGAAACAACAAACTGTTTTTGGTTAGGCTGCTTTAGGTTTGAAAGAGAATGAGAAAGTGACAGATAGAAAGAACAACAAAGAGACATAATATCAGAGAATTTACCACTTCATGGTTTTTAATATCCTTTATTGAAACATATGCAGTGGGTCCTAAATTCTGAGACAATGAAAACCTTTGATGAAGTTAAACCTGAAGTTTAATTTAAACCTGAAAAGATTATGAATTTCATGTTAATTTTTCAATTGCAGTTATGCAATTTGCAATGAAAAAAAAAATACATTACAGTTTAAAGGTTTGGGGTTGGTAAGTTTTTTTTTTTTTTTTTTTTTTTTAATCTTTTGTGATAAAAAGTCTCTTATCATCACCAAGGCTGCATTTATTTGATATATCAAAAAATATATATATTAAAAAAAAATAAAAAATAAAAAAAAAATTAATATCAAAAATACAGTAAAAAAAGTGATATATTTTTACAATTTAAAGTAACTGTTTTTTATTTGAATATATTTTAAAATGCAATTTATTCCTGTGATGGAAAAGCTGAATTTTCAGCTTTCTGTCAATCTTCAGTCACATGATTTTTCAGAAATCATTCTAAAATGCAATTTGGTGCTCAAGAAACATTTATTATTATTATTATTATTATTATTATTATTATTATTATTATCAATGTAGAAAACAGTTATGCTGCTAAATATTTTTAGAATAGAAAGTTCAAAAGAACAACAATTATATGGAATCTTTTTAACTGTATAAATGTTTAATTTAATGCATCCTTGCTGAATAAATAGGTATAAATAAGTATACATTTATTAAAGGTAGTGTATTTAATTTGCAAAATGCTAAATAGAAGCATTTTCTCTATATTTTTTTCAGACCCCAATGTCAGTCATTTTGGATGAAGCTTTTTTTCCCCTCTTGTTTAACTTATTTGGGTTTTCTGTGAACATAAGTTCTCTGGAGAGCAGTAAACATTTATAAATCATGTTCTGAATTTCATACTGAATACAACAGTAAAAAGAACATGACAAAGGTTTTACAGTGTAAAATAAAACTACCGACATTTATTGTGAATGGGTCGCTGAACAAGAAATTTACTGTGTGCATCAGTGAATAGAACAGCCCTACAGAGAGAGCGACTGACCAAGTATCTGTTTCCACCCCAGGTTAACGGCTCCGTTAGACAGACGTGTGGCTGCTTGCCCTCAGGCTTTGTGATGCTTTACTTTGGGCGAGAAGAACATCAGAAAAGCAGTGCCTTCCAATCAACTCCAATCGTAATTAAGCTGACACTTTAATCAATTGAGATACCAGCTTGTTGTTAAAGGTCAAATTCTCTCCAGCTGCATCATCTAACAGTAAATAAGATGCTGACACACATAAATGAGAGATTCTCCAAACATAAGTTTCAAATGTTCTCTAAATCATTTAGAGCAGCAGCCATGAGGAATTACAATCACAGCATGAATATTCGAAATCTAATTATGACAGGCTGGAACAAGGAGTGATTTTAGCATGTCACTTCCTGAACCTTATTAGGCATCTCTGAGGTGGCCTCCTTAAACAAAGCTACACTCACTTGCTGAATGTGAGCAGTGTCTTTCTTTTACCTGTTCCTTATTTACACAGGAAGCACCAGACTGCCACACCTTGTCAATCTACCTCTCAGAGGAATGTGGGTATTTACGGTCAACAGTATGACGTAAATCTTTAACTATCAGCCTCACTTCAGGGGGATCTTTCAAGCGCCATTGACATTGACATACAGACTAAGCCCAACAAAGTAGCAGAGAGCTTACTCTTTCCTGCATGTATAATCCAGTAATTTCTTGCTTCTTTTTTCTTGTGTACAATTGCATGTCTAGACTGAGCTTCTTTCTGTTGTTGCCTCCAACAAAGCTCTGGGAAAACTTTAAACTCGCCTTCTCATGCCTTCCTTCCCCCTTCAGCTACACATCTGTAGCCAGAGATATTAGACAAAATGTCTCGCTGCGCCCACGCAAACATACAGTCACAAACCAGCCCACCGATCTCCACCCCCCACTGAGCAAGACCAGCACTACGGACTAACCTTTTTCTGTGCGATCCGCTTCTTTACAGTAAAGATTGGACCTTCCACTCTTTGTTGTTGTCATCTGTCAATCTGTAATCAATCTCTGTTTTTAAGAGTTCTGTGGCACGAAAAAAAAACAATTACATTTTTTATGGTTAAATGATTTCATGGGTAAAATTCCTTTTCTGTGTACGAAATAAATAAATAATTCCTTACTATATTATAAATTATTATTATTATTATTAATAAACATACATAAAAATAAAAACAAAATAAAATAAAATAAAAAATGAATTAATTAATAATTATATAAATTATTACTTACTAAATTATAAATTAATAATTATAATAATAAATTAATTAATAATAAATAAATAAAAATAAAAAACAAGTAAAATACATATAAATAAAATAAAACAAAATAAAATAAATAAAAATAAAATAATTAAAATGAAATAAAAGTAAATAAATATAAAGAAATAATAAATATAAAGAAAAAGAAAAGATAATTAATTACTGTAGTTAAAATAAAACAAATTAAAGAAAAAGAAAAGAAATAAATAAAATAAAAATTAATTAATTAATTAATAATTATATAAATTATTACTTACTAAATTATAAATTAATAATTAATAATTAATAATAAATAAATAAAAATAAAAACAAATAAATACATAAATAAAATAAAACAAAATAAATAAAAATAATAAAATAAAATAATTAAAAATGAAATAAAAGTAAATAAATATAAATAAATAAAAAATAAATATAAAGAAAAATATAAAGAAAACAGAAAATTATTAATTACTGTTTACTTAAAATAAAGAAAACATAAAATAAAATAAAATAAAATAAAACCTTGTAACCCCACATAAGATGAGCAGTTTAGAGAATGAAGGGATAGAAAATAATAAAATAAAAAATGTTACATTTAAAAATTTAAATACACTTACATAGTGGAATATTGGCGTAAGTATTAGATAATTTAGTCCTCTTTTTGGTATATTTTCATGTCAAATGTTGACTGAATAATATTGTTTTACTTCTTTAATCAACAAGAATTTTCCCATGAAATCCTTTTAAAAAGGCAACAGGTGAGTGAATCCTGGGAATCCTCCGGGAACACGGTCACCCCGCAGGCCTGCATCCATCAATATCCTGCCTGGACCTCCATACAGACACACAGACAAACATTTGCCAACCCCCTCCTGTTCCGTAACAGTTCACAGACCTGATATGTGGGGCCACACTCCTGTGCATGCTGAACAGCCTGAAACAATGGAGAATCATAGCCATGACACTGATGACAATGAACAACACCTTCAGATCCATTAAGCTTGTGATCTTTGCATTTATCGCAGAAATATTCCTGACAGCCTCTATTGATTAAACGCTTCACTGTTTGCTGTATAGATCAAAAGGTAATTAAAATAGCGATAATATGTCACATATTATTGTAAAATTAAAGGTCAAACAGGAGACAAATATGTCATCTCCTGAAATTGGCAGATTAATTAAAGAGCAGGTTTCAACTATGTGTGTGGGGTTTTTTTACTCCTGAGAATCTCTGCAAAACGATCGATTGACATTAAATTTCACCTGTCATTTTAAAGTTGGCATGAATCAACAGCAATCAATCTTTTTTTAATACTTAATTAAAGGGTGCAGAGGAAAGAACTAATATTTCTTCTTTTTGTTTTAGGTACACTCTGTCCTTAATTTTGTTCTAAAGCTTATACAGTAAGTGAAAAGAGATTTGACAGAGGTGCAGTTCTTAGACAAATGCCCTGACTGTTTCCCCCCCTTTTCCTCAACACTCATGTCCGTACAGCAGCTGGTCCCACAACCTCTCCCAGAAGGATATAGACGTTTGCGATGGACAATGAGCCTGCAGAGGCGCCGCACTGTGCCACTGGGAACAGCTTCGGAATGGGAATGAAAAATCTTTAATCTAGAATCACAGCTGTCCTCCCCTCGTTACTGAAGAGCCGCACCAGAATTCAGACCCCCTCCCCATCCACGTCAACTCAAAGCCAATGGCTCCCCATGGTACAGTTGCATCCTGATAAAATGGGAACTTTCACACAAATAGTTTATGTGAGTTCCTCTCATAAATCGAGGCATGCGCTCTCTCTCCTATCAATAAAACCCTAGTGTTCAAGGGCTGTTCGACACAGCCATTCGCTATGGTGTCATTTAATAGGAATCAAAAAGAGATTCTTCTTTTTATGTCTGACTTTATGAAGTTCCTTTTATATGCACACAAGAGTATACACCCTTTCAAAACACATTATCACATTTTGTTTTGCTCAGAGTAAACTCCTTCAAAAACTCTTACAAAGATACATGCTTTTGTAATGATATAGTTTATCAGAAGCTGTTAGCATGCAGCAAAAGTGAAAATAAGCACTTTGTTTTCTTCTTATGCCTAGATTCATGTTTAACCCGTACTATTCTACATTTTACAAATCTCTCACTCACAGATTTCTCGCACTTCTTTTTTTTTCTTAACACAAAAGTTCTTTCTAAACAACTGAGCCTATGTTAAATAGCATTTTCATAATGATGAAACATTAATATTAAACGTAATGACGGAAAGAAAGGATAATTGTAACAGTTTTTGGGTTTTGCTCATTTGTTCAGAAAATGTTTAGCCTAAACCTTTGACACTTTTCCTCACACATCATTTCCCATGACAATTAAATTGAGCTGGACACAATTAAACTAGAAGTACATGATGGCAGATGTTTCATTCATAATACTTATGATTTATTTGTAATGGTGGTATGTGATGAATCTAACAGTAAATGAAACGTTTACAATGTGAATAATTTCATTTTACAATATGCACACACTCTAAATTAGTCAATATACAACACAAACGCATATTAAAGCTGCAGTCCGTAACTTTTTTTTGGTTAAAAATTATCCAAAATCAATTTTTGAGCAAGTACATAACCAGCCAGTGTTCAAAACTATTTCCTTACCTTAGCCCAATTCACAAAGGTAAGCTTGTAATAATGTTTTTTAATTTGAGTGGTACTGGTAGATTTCCGCGGGAAATACGAGTTTGCCTTTGCGTCATTACGTTACATCTGTATACATAAAGAAGGAGTCCCGGACGCTGCAGGTGGCGGATCATTTATAGCCTTTTCGCACAACAGCTGGAATAACTAAACTTATCATTTTGATGGCGGATTCTAATCCAGAAAGTTCCAAATGACAATCATCAGTGACAACTGGAGATTCACCCGTAGTCAAAAGAAAAAGACTTCGGACTGCGGAGTGGCTACAGAAATTGAAATCTACAGGTAACGCTAATACACACTAAATACACATAGTTACGCAATGCTGATGTTATTAACATTAACAATTTAAAAACAAAGTATAACAATAATAATAATCTGCACGGTTTGATGTGATATGAGCTAAGCGATCGTTAGATTTAATCACCATTGGTAGCGCGATTTATTGTAATGCTTTTTTTCTCAGTTGGTCAGAACAAAATTGGTAGACATTATATTTTGGTCATACTTCCAAGACGTAGAATCTGTGATTCCGAAGTACAGTATCCACACCGGTGCAGTGACTGACAGACAGCCCACACTCCTCAAAACATTTGATTCATCTGCGCTGAGGAGCCGTGCCAATGCACAACCCATGTAAAGATGATAATTCCACAAATAACTGCAATTGCAGGTTTCAAACAGAGATGGCAACAAAGAGGCAAAACTTAATGACTTTAGCTTTAATTGCCGATATAATAGATGTAGAAAATACATATTTTAGCAAACTTGAAAACTTTTTGCTTTTTAAAATGAATTAGAACATCAGCAAAATACAGAGCCTGGTCTCATTACAAAAACGTACCTGTGGGAACGTTTTCGCTAATCGCAAAATACGTACCAATACATACATATCACTGCAGTTTCAATGTGAAATGTCCACTCAGTGGCGCTAAAAGCATGTTCATTTTTTGGCCGGATAACATGAATATGGTACGTTTTATGACGTTGGTTTTTATACGAATCACTGCAGTTCTAATTTGAAATTTCCATTACGTTTTAAAATAATGTACCACCAACACTACACCTAAACCTACCCGATAGTGTTAACAAAAGTAAATGTGACATAAAAAGCATCCGTAATCGTACCATTTTAGCTTGTTTTGATCTCTTTTACCGTGACTCGTCTTTCACGGGATTCGTACCCAAGGCTTCCTCGTCCTAACAACTCCGTATCAGCCGAGCTACCGAACAAGCTTATTTTGTCAGAAAAGCGAAACATATGGAGCTGGTTATGCGATGCAAAGTCCAAAATATATTCGTTTACAAATCGTGCACTTTGATAATAAGCGTTTTGAAGTCATAACATAATATTGTGCAAGGAGACGTAAAAACAAGTCTTTATTAGGCCTAATCCATAATCTGACCCTGTAATCGTAACTGTATGAAAACGATTAAAAGCGCTTGCTGTTTTACTGCCTCTAGTGTTTATTTCTGTTGGAAACTGCAGTTATATGTACGTATTGGTACGTATTTTTGCGACTCGCGAAGCCGTTCCCACAGGTACATCTCTCCATGAGAGGTTGAAAATACAACAGAAGTTTAAAATCTAGCTACACTTTAGCTACATTGTAATATTAACCATTATGGCAAATGGATGCTCTGTGCATTATTCATCCATTGGACACATTTCTACTGGCCTGGAAACAGCGGTTATATTCATGACAACACCTTTTTCCGAGACTTTTTGTAAAATTACTACCAAATGAGACCCAAAAAAAAAAAAAAAAAAAAAAACAGGTAATGTTCATAGGGATAACCATTTAGTGAGTGATTAATGATTTTATGATGATTGAAACCGATGAAATCACTTGTTTTGTTTTTTACTTAAATTGCTAAAATATGTTTCCAAGACCATCTAACTATGGTTTCTACTCAACCAGATGGCACATATCATTCAGAATGCAGAATTATGGGTAGTTTATGTAACCCTGTTATTGCCGGTTCGCAATGCTTTTACGCATGGCAGAAAATTCTGGTGAAATGTGTGTATTTGATTATTTTCTCTGCACACGTAGAAGGAAAAAAGGGGGAAAACTGAGTAATGAAACAGAGCTGAAACTGTGGTCATTTATAATGTGTGGTTTCATCTTTTGAGTAGCGGTACCACCACCACACTGTGAAAACCAGACCTATAATCAACACCAGGGTTGTGCAGGGGGATTTTACTCAAGTGTTCTCACATTTGTACCAGTGGGAAAAGCTTCACTAGCAGGGGTGCAGACATCTATCTATCACTATTTCATGCTTATTACAAAATCTCATACACTTATAGAGGAATTCACCTACAATTCACTTCGGTTGGTTCACTGAACATTTAAAATAGCAGAGATTAGTTGACAAAAATGAACTTTCGACATTTCTGTCCACTTCATAATTTGGGACATTGTGAATAAAACATTGCTATGTACTCAAACATGGAGTCTATTGTCATGGCAACAGTTGTGGACCTCATGAACACGTTGAGGCTCGTGCCAGTATAGGCTAGAGAGGATAAATTGGGTCTTTTTTTTATTTATGTGTGTTTACTTTGGCATGGTGTTGCATGAATTCGGTCTCCCCCCAAATGACTTAGATGCAGTCATGTCCCTGAAATGCAAGGCTTACTAGAGCGATGACTTTTACAGAACTTATGTTCGACAGGTTCTGGTCCAAATGTGAATGATCAATAGTAATGAATGGAGACAGGCACTTTAGAAGCAAACCACAAAATGGTGGTGGTGGGGGGACAGAAAATGGTCCATGTTGAAGTATTAATAATATGATAAATGCAGAATGTACAATGAGGCCCAAAAAGTGAAAATCATTTTTTATTACAAATCGTTTTGTCTGTATTTGAGTCAAAACTTCAAATTTCAGAATGTCTTAGAAAGTGAATTGATTCATGAATATCTGACCTTTTAACTTTTAGGAGTTCACATGATTAATATCACAAATTTACATATTAGATTGGTGACCTAGAAATAGTGCATATGCTTAAAGGGTTAGTTCACCCAGAAATGAAATTTCTGTCATTAATTACTCACCCTCATGTCGTTCCAAACCTGTAAGACCTTCGTTCATCTTCGGAAAACAAATTAAGATATTTTTGATGAAATCCAAGAGGTTTTGTATCTCCCATAGAAAGCAACGAAATTACCACATTCAAGGTCCAGAGAAGTAGTAAAGACATTGTTAAAATAGTCAACGTGACTACAGTGGTTCAACTTTAATGTTATGAAGCGACGAGAATACTTTTTGTGCGCAAAAACAAAACAAAAATTACAACTTTATTCAACAATTTTTCCTCTTCCCAGTCAGTCTCCTACGCAGTTGATGCAGTGAACGCAGTGCGGAGCTTCCGTGTTCTACATCAGAATGCTTGTTTTTGCGCTCAAAAAGTATTTTCATTGCTTCATAACATTAAGGTTGAACCACTGTAGTCACGTTGACTATTTTAACGATGTCTTTACTACTTTTCTGGACCTTGAATGTGGTAATTTGGTTGCTTTCTATGGGAGATAAAAAACCTCTCGGATTTCATCAAAAATATCTTCATTTGTGTTCCGAAGATGAACGAAGGTCTTGCGGGTTTGGAACGACATGAGGGTGAGTAATTAATGACAGAAATTTCATTTTTGGGTGAACTAACCCTTTTAATAATAGTTCAAAAAATGAAACGTGTGTCATTTACTCACCCTAATGTCGTTCCATTGTTTGTTTGTTTTTGCCTATACAATGGAAGTCATGGGAAAAAAACTGTTTGGTTATTTGGAGTAAATGATGACATAATTTTCATTTTCAACAGAATGTTCAAACTGTCCCTTTAAATATTACTTCTTTATGTCATGATATGTCATGATATTTCTTTGTACCAATATGTTAAAATTTCCTAAACTCCTAAAGCTTATTTACAGGTTGAAATGACATTTTAATCACAGATTTACAATGTGGTTGCAAACTCTTGGACGGTATATTGACCAAATAAGTGCATGTGATCTGAAAGTTGTATACCGCTGCCATTTCTCAGAGAGAGATGCATGTGTGTCTGACTGCTGTGATTATGAAACGCTGTCTAAGAGTGCAAAAATAAGACTTAAGGGGATTAAATTACATGACACAGAGCTCAGAGAATTTACGTCTGCTGAATCACTCTGATCAACACTGCTGGGTTTGAGTTACAGCAGAACATGTGGTATTTGTTTTGAACATCAATTAATATTGATGATCCATTCCTGCATGCTCAGAGCAGCTATTTTTAAGATTTCAATTTAGAAGCAGTTTTATCTTATCTGCCTGAGACAAAGGACTTATCATTCATATTGTAATTATTGCTTCTGCAATATGTTACAGTGGCATTTTTCAAATTTAATTAGATAAAAAACACATTAAAATAAATCTTTGTAGGTCTTCCTTGTTATGAAACAAAGCTGCGACATCCCAAATTTCACTTTGCAGTTTATAAAATTAGGCAAACACTAGAACTACAATGAATCCATTGACAAACCTCCCATGTGAACTCTGTATAAATTCAAGCACAAGTCATAAAATTGTATTGTCTGATCATAATAAATTAAGGCACCGGACAGAGGACAACTCAGGGAAAAGCAAGGAGGCTTCCCGGGAGACAGACAGTTCAGCCCAGACGAGTGGAGTGTGTGTGTGTGTGTGTGTGTGTGTGTGTGTGTGTGTAGTAGCCACACAAACCAAACTACTCAATCAGTCCTGAGCAAGAGGGAATGGGTTGTGCATAAGAAAAATCGAAAGAATTAAGGGGGCTGGAGTGAAAGTGTCCCTAAGTGCAGAGCGAGAGTGTGTACGTGCATTTGTGTGTAGCGCTGAGGACTATATTACCCCTGGGTTGTATGAAGGGGTGTAAATCAGGAGGTCCAACCACACCATAATGGCCCCTTTGGGTCAGTCTGCTGGCCCTTTAAACAGCTAAAAGAGATGGACATTGGAGAGAATATACTGCTGAGAGTGATGAGAGAGTGAGAGAGGGAAAGGAGGAAAAAAAACAAAACAAAAAAAAAAACAGGTGACCTGAATCATTTTGTTCTGAAAGAATCTATTTTTTTTTTTTATCAGGTTTTACTCAGAAAATAAAGGGTTCAGATAAAACGCAAGTGTTAAAATGATTTCTTATCACTTCAGTTTGCTAGTTGAATGAATAAAATAGTGTTATAGGCCTCTGTGAAATTATTATACGCCTTAAACTCTATAATCATCAGTTATGCTCTATATAAATAATATTTAGGTGTCACTTTCCACAGCCTTATACTGTATATTTACTGGTATAAAACAACAAAACTGATTAATAACATTGCAGGCAAGATAATAGGATATTTGTTTATCATTTTTCCCATTGTTTCACGTGACGCCATAACCGTACAAATATAAAATATAAAAAAAAAAACATAATAATAATAATAATAATAATAAAACATAATAAAAAACATATGTAATATAAAATAAATAGTAAAAATAAAAAATAATAAATAAAACAAAAAAATAATGCAATATCTGCAATATAAACACACATATAATTTTATCTTTTCTGCACTGCTGAGATGTCCTACTAAAAATTATGAAAACAACAAAATACTGTGTGTGTGTGTGTGTGTGTGTGTGTATATATATATATATATTATATATATATATATATATATATACACACACACACACACACACACACACACACACATACACACATACACACACACTATGGGAAAAATGAGAATCAAATATCCTATGATCTTGCCTGCAATGTTATTAACAACTCTGCATTGTCAATTTTGTTGTTTTATACCAGTACATATACAGTAGAAGGCTGTGGATAGTGATACCTAAATATTATTTATATAGAGCGTTACTGATGATAATAGAGATGTTTAAGGCATATAATAATTTCACAGAGGCCTATAACACTATTTTATTCATTCAACTTGCAAACTGATTTCTGAGGTGATAAGAAATCATTTTAACACTTGCGTTTTATCTCAACCCTTTATTTTCTGTGTAAAAAAAAATTTTAAAAAAAATTAGACTCTTTCATAACAAAATGATTCAGGTCACCTGTTTTTTGTTTTTTTTTCCTTTTCTTTCTTTTCCCTCTATCGCTCTCTCATCACTCTCAGCAGTATATTCTCTCCAACGTCCATCTCTTTTAGCTGTTTAAAGGTTTTGTTTTGATTATGTTTTGCAATGTCGCATGCTTAGCTTAGTTTTGGTCATTAACAGAGCCAAACGTTTGTGCACACATGCAGGTTTCCCAGCCACAAGAGCGCAAATCATTAGAGTTAGCATTGGTGGGGTGGATAACATTAGCACTGTGCCTCCCCATCTTCCTCTTTCTACTCTTCCTGTAACCTCAGAGGTGGAGAAGAAAATGAAGAAGGATTAGTAGAACTCTGAATCATCCAAATTACTCTAAATGACTTCTTCCAGAAGGCATAGCCGACGTGTGGCATGTTTAAGATGACATTTCAGTTGTAGAGGTAATTTGCATTCTATTTGACTCCGAACGGCACGCCGATATTAAGGATTCCGCCTGCATTTTTTTTATTCACTCAGTTCAAAGATACACGCTAAGCAGCCGGGCTTAATCAGGGCAAGCACGACTCCTGTCAATCTAAGACAAAAGACATGGAGCTTCTCTAAGCTCCCGAGGCATTCGGCCCTGTCCACTCATGACACAGAGCAAATCTCAACTGCATCAATTCATCTTATTAAACAAAGATCTCAAACCGAACACATGTATCGGTAATATCACGGGCGAAATTAAAAGAAAGCGAGGGTGGGGGGTAAAAAGGAAGCAGGAGAAAAAAGATTATGTTCAGGTTATTACATGCGGCTGCACATCATGAGGTGTGAGGTTGCTGTGATCCTGTTGCTAAGATACTTGGCTAATACCACGGAAACAAGCCCATATTGCTAATCTAGAGGAATCCATGCATGCCTCCACATATTTTGGCAGTGTGAGCTTGGACTCCATTACATGTCGTCAGTCCCTCACCTACAGTCTATGGTGTCTCCCTTTTTATCTCCATAAGCCCCCAAGATCTGAAAGAAATATAGAAATGTGACACACTTTTGCCGCTATATTTGGTGGCCATGGGCAATTTAAAAAGGATTACACTTTGGGAGAAGGTTCTGTGAAAGTAGAAAACATGTGCATCCAGCCATAAGAGTCCTTCAAAGAATGCATATCTGGGGAAAAAAGCACCTGTTTTGATAACACATTTTGAAGTCCACTCCATAGAATGAGAGCACTCATGATTTTCAATGCATTAACAATACGCTTCATGAAAATATGAATATTAGCAATTAAGCATATAGGCCTGGTTTCACAGACAAGGCTTAGATTAAGCCAGGATTAGGCCTTAGTTTAATTAGGACATTTAAGTAGATTTATAAACCTACCTTAGAAAAAACATTACTGATGTGCATCTTGAAACAAAACGATGGCAATGATATATTTTAAGATATGTCAGTGCAAGTTGCTTTCAGTTAAAACAGCTCAAACATGCATTTTAGTCTGGGACTACCTTAAGCCTTGTCTATGAAACTAGGGGAAAATGTTGAGGTGCTCATAGATGTGTTCAAAATTTATCTAAAAACTTTTCTAAAAGTGATTCAGACTGATCTGAAGTTTATTTTAAGTGAAAATTTGGTTTGCACAACATATAATAATATATATATATTATAATAATAATATAATATAAACTGAATAATTCTGACCATCTGCTGAAACATATAATGAATTAGGACTACAATTTCAACAATGAAACAAAAAATATCAAAAACAAACAAAAATAATATCTTACAGCTATGCTCATGTGTTAACTAGTACTGTCAAAATGCTGTGAAAATCTAAATAAAAAAAGTGAGAGTTTAATATCTAATCCAAATTGTAAAAGGGCATAAAAAGGTTTACAGCAGGTTCTCAAAGTGTCCAGAGTCTGCTTCTCTAATTCCTTAATATTTTGGTATTATGTTTCATGAGCTTAGGTATATAAAAGCAGAATACAGCTTCACCTGTCTTTTTGTTGGTAACATTTGGGGTATGAAGCCAACATTCAAGAATGTCAGAAGATGCTCCGAAAGATAAAGTTTCAAATGGTCTATAATATTTAGGTGCAAAGCTATTAAAAGCTTAAAAAACATTAAAATCTAATTTAAAAGACAGCTGTGAACTCTCCTTTTTGTATTAGTCAGTGCTTTCTGTTGCACTTTAAGCAAATTTAATAAATCTACACAATTTTGCATTACCTGTTTTGTTTAATTGTTTGATTGATTGATTGATTCATTCATTCATTAATTCAGTTGATTGATTGATTGATTCAATCATTCATTCGGTTGATTGATTGATTGATTTAGGTTGATTGATTGATTGTATGATCGATTAATTCGGGTGATTGATTGATTCATTCATTCATTCATTCGGTTGATTCACTGATTTATTCATTCGGTTGATTGATCGATTTATTCATTCGGTTGATTGACTGATTGATTCATTCGGTTGATTGATTGATTCATTCATTCGGTTCATTGATTGATTCATTCATTCATTCGGTTCACTGATTGATTCATTTATTCGGTTCATTGATTGATTGGTTGGTTCGAACGAATGAACGAACAAACGAATGAACGTTCATTCGTTCGCTCATTCGTTCATTTTCTGCACCAATGAGATAAACTTTATTTTTACAGAGATAATGTTTAGGTTTTTTTTTTTGTTTTTGGCAGCACTAAATTTGAATGGTTAAAATTACAGTTATTTTCGTCGGCTATGACTCTTTAGATCTAGCATTTTGTCCACTTTAAATCAGTCACACAGATAAAGTAGCACGGTAAGTTTGTTCCAAGTGACCGACTTGGAACAACCTGTGCATTAAAGGGTTTTAATGCACACCTTCCAGCCAATAAGAATAGAGTACACATACAGACCATGGTACAAATATATGTACGTAGATGTATATGTACATATATGTATATAGAATATATATCGAAGTCAAGGTGATATTCCTGAATGCTCCTCAGATATCAAAAATCTTCAATAACATCATAACACAAGCGTGATATTTACCACTTCTGTATACTGATATTAATAATGTAATGATATTAATAATGTTACTAATCCATAATGGGGCAAATCAGCACTTTTATTCTTCCTTATAATACTACATGTGTGAATAGGGTGGTAAGCATCAATGTTTGTGCACGTCCAAGTAAATGCTACTGTGAACACTTTCTCCAGGCACATATTGTTATTGCTGCTAAAGAGTAAACAGAGCAGGTTAGATCGATATGGAGCAGTGCGGTAGGGATGACAAACCTTTTGCTTTTCTTCTCTACCGCTCCACTCGTTTCTCCCAGTGGCGGGAGAAACAGCCTTGTTTACTGGCGAAGGGTCTGGCCGTTGATTGTCATCCCCGCGGTAATGGCAATGCGTGCACCAGATCAATAACCATCTGCACCAATCCTCAAGCAATAACATTCAATAGGGAAAATCCATTTACTTTTACTTACCTTTCATTTCTTTCATTTTACCATAAGGACACCCAGCCTGGGCAGTGGGCTTAGCTAGGAGGGCATATAGCATGGGACCCCAAACACCACAAGTACCTTAAGCCTGTTTTTTCCCCACTCAAAATTGGTGGCTGTTTGTGAAAAAGGTAGACTTTTTTAAAGGGAGAGAAAGATAAGCAGAAAGGTAAAAACTGCAGTACATCTATGCATGTGCAAAATGTGTGTTTGTGCTATATCAGCTAAGAATTTTCTACTTTATGCCAGAATTTATTTGGACTATCAGTAATTATTATGAAGGAAATCACAAAATACATATAGATATTTACAGTAGTGGCCAAAAATGATGTCCAGAAGGATGGCCCTACAAGTTGGTTTAAACCTTCAAAATATGAGGAAAATATTTTATATTTTTTAAATATTTTAAATATGAGGGAAGAACACAACACTAAACTTTTGGGTAAGGTATTTATCTGATAAATTGATTTGGCAAAATAAGGCAAACTACAGACACAAATTTTATTTGTGCAAAAAAATGCAAAGAAAAACAAAAAGCTCACAGGAAAAAGCATACATTGAATACAACATAATCAGTTATTAATATTTTGTAGGTTCTCTCTTGTTTTTGCATGTGCTCCTAATTTCTATATATATATAGAATATTTTGGAGCATCTTCCCTCATATTTAAAATATATATATATATATTTTTTTTATAATATTAATAATATTAATAATTAATAATTATGACTAAGTAAATGAGCAGACAGGCATTATAAACAAATATAAAATTATTTAAAATGCTCATTGTGTTTTCTGCCATTACTCTCCAGAAGCTGGCCTATATATGTGTCTCTGCTTCATAACAATGAATCTGGCTGGCCTCCCAATAACCCTGCTCCCATAGTCTAAGTCCACCTCCCCATCGTCACACCAGCAGCCAAATATCCATGCAAAAAAGCAACATTACCCAGCCTGATCCACTGCGAGAGACAGCTAGAGCAATGATTCAAGCAGCCTACTTCTAAGAACAGAGTACCGACAATTCACACACATAGATACACACACACCAATAGAATTATGAGTGTGTTTATTAGGGACATGCTTGTTTATGAATCTGAATGCTTTATATTTGGCTCCCACTGTCTTTGGGAATGGGCTGTACCTTTTATGATTTATATTTATGAGGTATTTTTGCTAAAGCGTCACCATGCCTGAAAAGTGTCATCTACATCATCTTGTGGGAATGAATTCAGTGAAGCAAACAATATCCCACCCATACAAACCATTTTTAAAGCAAAACATATTTACATTTGAGTAAAACTGCACACATCTTGATTTAAAGGATGAAAAGGGTAAGTTTTATAAGGGATTTACTAAGATAAATAGGTTAAAGGACACAGATGTCATGTGCACTTGTGGTATATGTAAGCTACATATATATGTGGGAGTATATATGCATATAAATACACACACACACACTTACTCACTCACAGAGAATACATACTGGCAAATCTAGCATTATTATAGGCCTGCATTTGTGATGCACAAAAAGCCACTAGTCTTAAGTATTTATCGGATGTGCTCATGTATTTCGCTATTAATATTCTCGGAATACGTGTAAAGACGTGGCTTATGTGAGAATGTTCCTTTGAGTGTTCACACACATCCTCCGGATTACTGAGACTATACCATATACAGAGGCTTGTAAATGCTTTAGTAAAGAGTTGTCCACCTATTGTTATGCCTGATAAATATGGCGCATCATATAGATGCACTTAATCTCTCTGTGAAGGTCACAACCTTACATGTTACATACGAGCACACTCAAAGTGAGAGATGCCCACATCACGCTCATAAATTGCCTATTGTTCCAGGTTGAGCTTCAAGCGCGCTGGAATGCAACGAGTGCCTGACAGAAGGCCACTGTACTCCCACCAGTGACAGCAGTGACTCACTGAAGCATCCATGCCATCCCACATTGTAAAGCTCCAGGCCTGGCATCCTCAAATCCACAGTGAGGCATTAAAGCTGGGCCTGGGATTTTGAAGACTTCAGAAGCCACACACATGCAGATGTGTAAACGTTGGCAAGATCATGTGTTACTTGTACTGTTTCAGTTGTACATAATAAAGTTGGTATATTGGGCTTAAAAACAAACAAACAATAAAAAAGGATATGCTGTATACTTTTTATGTGAGTACGATAATCACAATTATGATAAAATATGATAGTAACTCGGGAATAAATGACTGCAAGTATTACACACTGTAACATTCATTACATACTATCCCCCTTGCAATATTAGAACTATTACACCTTTATTAGTTAATCTAATGTTTATTTTATTGGAGTAGTTTGTTATTAAAAACAGCTGTTTATTAATTTAGTTTTTTGTTCTGAAAGTTGAGTATAGACAAAACACAAATAAAAAAGAAAAACGCACAGATATAGTTTTGAGAAACTACAGCCAGTACTGTAGGAAACTTGCATATGCATTTTTCATATTTAACATATTTCACGCGTTAAATACGTGGTTTGCGCGTGAAAAATCAGCGCGTTAAATACGTGTATTCAACACGTATTTAACGCGTGAAATATGTGTTAAATATACGTGAAATATGCATATTTTACGTGTTGTTGACGTGTTAAAATTCACGTGTTTTTGAACCTTTTGGCCTTCCATACACAGAAAGACGCGCCAGTATCCAGTTCTATTTCGCGCTTGAATGACAAATAACACACAGAATTATGCCAAAATTACCTTTTTGTTGAGTATTCTCAAAAGAACAGTCTTAAATGAGTTAAATGAAGTTTTAAATGAACTTAAAGAGTTGTGAGAAAAATGAGATGCGCGTGACAGCGCGTCAGATCCGCGTCATGTTCAGCAACGTCAGGTCTTAAAGGCACAGCAGCCTAATAAAATAAACCAGTTGCTGTGATGTCTGTCATTAATGTTAATTAAAGAACAAAGGTAACAGAGAAAATTGTTGCTTTAATAAGGATTAATCTATATTTAATTTATAATTTATGCAGTAAAGACTGCAAAGTGTTTGATAACTTCATTCAATTTCTGTATATTTCCTACCTGTTAGAAGGCCACAGGTAAATATGACATTTATTATAATAGGTTTATGTGAAGATTGTTTTAAGCTCACTTAAATTAAAAGTTATTTTTTAAAGCCTAATAAATGTTGAGCTTTCAATTATACTGTAATGTCTATCATTAATGTTTAAAAAAAAATACATTTCATAGACATTAGTACCATTATTAGTATCAGTGATACTGGCCTTCATTCATAAAAAGATACCATTACCACAAATATTTAAAATATACTGTCTTTAAGTTGTTTCCACATTAATTTGGAGAGTAACTGTGAATTTTTTACGATATAAAAATATTAAAAACTTTTAAATCACAATTAATTACAGAAAAAAAATGTGTGATTAATTAGTTTTTTTTTTTTTTATAATCGATTGACAGCACTAATGTTCTTCTACTGTAAGTTACTTCAATTGTTGTGTTGTCTATTGTATATTTCAAAATCATTAATTCCTGGTTTGCAATACTTTCAATTTGCCAAAGCAATAAGAAATAAATGAATTTACAGCTGTTTCAATTGCTGTTATTGAAAGAATGTAGGAAGGGTTGCTTTATGAGACATGCTGAAATAATTATTAAGTAAGAACTGCCAAATTTAGGAGGGAAACTAATGCAGTAAGCTGTAAATCTTTACATTCTTCTGCAAATAAATGCCTCTTCATAAAGTGTGAAAATTAAAGACTTGAGAGATATTACCATACTGAAAAACACGACAATTCTTTAATGCTTAGGATTAAACCAACTAAACTGGTTGGAAGATATGATTTAAAAGAAAGAAAAAAAAGAAACAAATCAAGTAAAATATTATACCTGAAATTTCTAATAACCTAATAATCTAATATCTTGTTTGTAAGTGTCTTATGTATGATTGTTTCTCCCACTCCCAGGAGTACAGTACATGACAATGCACTGCTGTTTTTTTAAATGAGCCGTGGAAATTAAACCACTGCTCTACGAAGCGAAGGTTTATGAGCATAGAGAAAATATAAGAATTATTCCTCTGTATTTGCAAAGGAATGTTAGCAAAATCCCTCAGTTGTAGAACAGATAATCCAGGATCGCTTTCACAGAGGACGCTCTCTCTCACTCGGATGCTGATGTTCAAATCTGCAATTTCTAGAAAAAAAATCTATGCAAACGACAGTAAAAAGAGCACTAAGGGCTAAAAAAAAGCATACTTTCCTTGTTGTGATCCTTTGATTTATTAAACACAATGTAAAAGAAGATCTTTCATTAAAATATCACAAACAACATATGTAGTCAGATTTGTATCCATTACGTTTCACACAAATCCCATATTCTTTCTCAGAATTACTTTCAAATACAAATAAGTCCAAATACAAATCCTGTTGTCATTCCTTATAATTTGACTGTGTGTCCCAGCATATCTCTCATGACATGTGACGTGTCCCAGAGTGCTCTGGTCTCAGTGAAGCAGCGCTACAGTGGCAGCCCTGCAATCTGTGCTTTTCCGGCATCGGTGGAAAACACACGCTAGATCTGCCGCTCTGTCTAATTACCTCATACAGCATGGCAACTTCAAAAAAAGCAAGAGGTTGAACTTTCATATATATATTGATCTTAATTATTTCGGCCCCAGAGGGTTAAACAAACTCCAAAGTGGAAGCAGAGGGGTAGCTCTGTTTTTTTCAAGCTTTACTGGGATTTGGCTCAATTGGTATAGAGGTGCGCTGCAAAAGGGAGAGACGGGAAAAACAGCCTCGGGCACCTAGCTGAGGATTTGACCTGCTCTCGCAGCCCGAGAGAGAAAGAAAAGGAGAGAGGGAGAGACGGAGAGAGAAAAAAAGCCTGCTTTCCCACACTCTCCAGGTTGGGTTTTTAAGGCTGGATATAGCAGTGCCCCTATAGGTGTGTGCATTTCCAGCACATTGCTAGGCAATAAGTGCGTGAGATGTTGAACAATTCAAACACTGTGCTGCCGTGCCGACCCAAGGCTCAGCTTACAGCCTCAAAATTAAACAAATAATAATAATTAAGAAAAAAATTTCAGCTCATAGTCCCTGCACTCTGAGGCCTCACACGTTTAGCCGAGTCACGCAATGCAGCTCGACGTGGCCCTATACGATAAAAGGGAATTATAAGCTAACACTAGAAGTTCAGAACCAAGTTATATCCTGCACCTTTGAAGTTCGTCGACTAGCGTGTTTTCAATTGATACTTTTTGTGAAAATAAATATAAGAGACTGCATTTTTTGAAATAGCTCAATCAAGTTCTGTATTTCTATACAGTTTCACAAACACTGTTTTAAAATCTACAGTTTTTAAACATGTTATTTTATGTTTAGCTGACCAAAATTATAATACCTAAAACTTGGTTTTGTGTCAGTCCAGAACAAATCTAAAATCTAATTTTGCGTCTTTCTCCAGCACTATTAGCAAATAAACATCTTACAGTTGGGTCATCTCGAATTTAAATGCACATATATATCACCAACCGCTATTCAAAAGAAATAGTGTTGCTTCGTACTTCAAGTTCTGCTACAGGAATCATCTCTTTTTTTACTCCATGTATTTTTGCTCTCCCCTACCTTTCTATTTTGCTGGTATTTTTTGAGGAGAGTTCTGCCCTACTACGGTTATGATAATTTGATCGGTGAAGACATAGATATTTGAACTGGAAGAACAGGAAGATGCAAATCCCCCCGTAAATCCCTATGCCATACAAGCCTCAGCCGACGGTGCAGTTTAATATCTGCAGCCATGATTAAAAAGAGAAGGTGAAGCTCCATTGTAGTAATAAGAAGGATGAATGTGCAACACAGGGGCTGGGAAAAGAGGGGTAGGGGGAGGTTTTCTTTTTTCTTTCTTTCTTTTTTTTTTTTTGTGATGACCTTTCATCTCCCCATGTCTATGAATTATAATTCAGAGGATATGAAATCTGACAAGGAACTTTTGTTGTCCCACAAGGCGCCAAATAATTTAGAACATTGATTCAGGTATAAGCATTTTATACAGGGTCACCTGTAAGTACTCTGCATTTTCACTGGATCGCAAAATACTGTGATTTGTTAAAAAATATTAAGGAAAATTGACTATTATGCTCTAAATAATTGATAATTATTTTCTCTAATATCATAATTTTATCATAAATGCATTTTGACTGCCAACATTACAGTGTTTTTAGACTGTATTGTATTTTAGAATTTATTGTAAATATTCAAGAATGAACAATTTCAGCTCATTTTTCAATGTAATCCATTTGATAGAGGCTTTATCAAGTTTTTGCAGATTGAAGCTAACCCAGGCCTTTTCCCTTATACCCACATACAGAAAAGAAAAAAAAAAAAGACTATGATCATATTTAGCAGGCCACAGTTCAAGGACTGAATTCGTACAGGCATCTTTTATACTGAGTGAATGTCTAATGTTGACGTGACATCTTTCATCATTTAAAATAAGAGACATTTGGATTAAGAAAATGATAGTATTAGATTTCAATTTGACCTGTCACTTTAGGACTAACTAAAGAGCTATCAGAAAGGGCAAGGAAGCAGAATTTTCATGTAGATTTTTCCCATGTCAGTTACACTATTTCACTGAAAAATATATTTTATTTAATGAGTGATAGCATACAAGGTAAACCATTATAAAGGAGTGGAAAAACTGCTCTATCTACGATACAATAGTGATGGAGAGCTGTAACATTTTGAGTCTATTAATAAAAGATTGAAATAAGCATTTCCAAAGTATTCCAAATATTATTATTATGCAGTTGCATCTACATTAAAAGTTAAATAAAAAGTGCTGAGTGGAAAAATCTGGTACTCCCAATTGCAATTTGAATTTTGTAAAATTAAATTATACCTGGATCAAATAAATGACAGTCAGCTTATTTTATTTTGTCTGCATATGTTTGAAAATCTGCTAATTTCAACTGTATGAAAAAAAAAAATCTGTTCATCAAACTTTAAGAATTAGTACTTCAAAGTCAATGCACCCATGAACGTTTAAAAATGTCAAAAGATAATGGGGGGAAAAAAAATCAAACACAAATGCAAAACAATGTAATCATTATGTGTATATATATATATATATATATATATATATATATATATATATATACACACACACACACACACACACACACACACACACTGCAATTTGACTGTGGATGATAGCTGTTCACAGTGCACTTCTTTTACTTTCAGATAGCGTCTAGACTCAGTCTTAACCACCATTCCATTCAATTCAATAGGACATTAAGACATGGATGAGTCTTTGGGTCGATAGTGTCAGCAGAACTATAGCAAACTCTCTAATGGAAACCAAATTGGGTGGCTGTTTTATAGCAGCAAGGCAGAAGCAGACGCACAGAGGTTGAGGGCAATAGACTGAGGTCATACAGGTCAGAGATCAGAGCATTCTCCTATCATAAGGACAGACGTCAGATTTACAATTAGACAGGCAAGTCAGGGGTACATATATTCACACACATACATCAATGAAAATTCATACAAATTTGCAAGCGCATTTTATGTTTCATATAGGCCTATATGTTAGAATAAGTTAAAAGTTCATGCAAACAAAGAAACATGTCAATAAGATTCTATATTAGTGAATAGAATAGAATAGAATAGAATAGAATAGAATAGAATAGAATAGAATAGAAAAATCATTAAAAGCATTATTTAAAAATTTGTGGTTGTGCTGGAATATTACGTGCAGCAAAATATGAGTGATCATCTGATGTGACTTTGATACAAATAAAGCAATTTTGCAGTGTTAGAGCATTTGTGTTTGAATGTGTGTGTTTACCAGTGTGAAATGACTTCCTGTCACTGAGATACACTGCGCACTTCTGTGTTTTCTCCTCGCACATTTATGTCAATAAAAATGCTGTGCGTCCATTCTGGGGACAGCCAGCAAAATCACTCTAAGTAAATTAGGCACTTCAAGTGGCATGAATCACCAGTCTAGTCTCAGTATCGCTCGGGCGGAAGAAAGTGAAGGCTTAATGATCTAAACCATGTGAAGGTCGTCCCTCCTCTGTCACCAGTAACAGTGAAATGTCACTCTAAATTCCTGCTTCTAACAACATACACATCCTTGGAGTTTCCAGGTGTGGTCAAGCCTTTTTAAAGTTTTATTTTTAATCATTATTAGTTGTAATGCCGCCCATTTAAACAAATATATACTATTTAAAATAAAAAAAAATAAATATATAAAAGTTAATATTTATATAGTTTGGAAATCTTAACCTAGAGTTTGGTAAATATTTGTTTAACAGATTAAATGGTTAAAATATGACTCGTTCAGCAAAAAAGAATTGGAGCTGCCGACTTAAAACCTAAATCTCAGGACTGACGTTATGATTCCTGATTACAATCTTCTCCAATTCCACCCTTTGTTGGGCTTTTGTGTGCTTCAAAACCAAGTAAGCTACTTAAGAAAACACCCCTCGCTGGGTAAAGTGAGCACAGACAGTGTTTCATTACAGTGTTAGTTTCTAGAGTAACTAGAGTAAGTTTTGCTTTCATAAACGAACAATACTTTCACCGGTATTGTTGCTACCAAGAAATGTTTAAAGACTTCCGTAAATCGCATTTATACACATCATCTGTGTTTCTTACACTGACTCTCTGCTCAACACTACAGCTGTCATTGTTGCTGCCCCCTGGAGATAGTGACTATGAAGTACCTAAATTGGTAGTGAAAGACATGCACTTATACGAACGGAAACACAAACAAAGTGTACATTTACATATCTTTCAGACTTTCCCATTTGAGTTTTTCCTTTTCCATAAACCATTATAACTATCTTAACGATTTTTAAAAAGGCAGTTTTCTGTCCTGTGCTGTTTCCTTTTGGAAGAAGACATTCAGGCTTTGCTACATTCCAGCTATTTGCATTGCATCTTCAGATGAATTGCTTGAAACTAGAAACACACTTCATGCCAGGTTTTGAGTCTGCATATCTGAGTATTTTCTGCAATTATACATGAAATTACAACAAAAAGTAAACCCGAGCTAACTCAAAAAATTTGAGGTAATCAGTTACATAAATTTTTTTTGAGTCATGATGTTCCCAATTTTAAGTAAGCAGAACTATCAAGTTTTGAGTTTGTTAGTACTCATGCATGTTAATTGCTCCTAATTTGAATTACTGAGTAGGCTAACTCATACATTTTGATAGCAATTAACATAAGAGATTTAGTAAATTAACCTTTTTATTTTGAGTTATAATGAGTTCACTGTAATCCCTAAGAAGTTGTCAGAACTCAAAAAAGTTAAATACGAATTTTTTTAAGTTCAGAAACTCAGAGTTTAAGTTAGATTTTTTTGTACTCATACATTTTTGTTGTTCTTAACTTGAAATATTTAAGTAGACTAATTTATACATTTAACTTAAAATTATCAGGTTATCTCAACGTAAATATTTTGCTAGCTATAACAAATTAATTCAGAAAATGCCAACTTGTTAATGTGCTAACATGTTAACAATAGCATGGTACAGCACTTACTTAAAACATGAAACTTACCTGCTCTCAAACCAAGCAGCATGCGCCACTTGTCACCATGATGGTAACTCTCCAAAAACCCACATTAACAGAAACTCTTCTAAATTAGCATAACAAACACATTAATCACTACTAAATCTCCTTTAGCATTAATCTTGCACACAAAAAAACATTATATAACACTTAATTTTAGTATTTACTCTCCCTTTCGAGTGCCTTGGGCAAAGCATGCTGGGAAATAGAAATCCCAGCCCAGTTTCAGTTAAACTTAAGTTAGTCTAAATTATAAAAGTGAGTTCATACAACTCAAAACAATGAAACAGTTCAGTTTACTTGAAATATGCCAGTGCTGTGAACTCAAAAGAAAAAGAAAGTTCTAAATACTCATAACAGTTAATTTAACTTTACTAATTTGTTTAATTTAAGTTTGTCCTACTCAAACCAAGTATTTTGAGTGTTAGGGTTTACAGTGTATAAATGATGATGTATTACTCTCTCTCTATCTGGTCATCTCTTTCAACTCCCCTATAAGAGGGTCAGAACAGATATGAGGACAGCTGAGCTCTGGCTGTCCAGAGATGGTTTCCTTCACAACAATTTATAAAGAAGTCAAGGTGAAATTCCCTGAGAAGCTGTAACTTTTCAACATGCAGTTGTATAGTCAGATAGATTTACACGCTTCCGTGACTGACTAACAAGGTCAAGAGCAGGAGGCTAATAAAAATGGAAAAAAAAAAAAAAAAAAAAAAAAAAAGAGAGAAGAAGAGAGAAACAGAACTCTTCTCTTGCCTCCATTCATCCAAGCCTCCACATCCAGTACAAGCAAATATTAAACAGAAAATCGTGAGATCAGAAATATAAAGAGTTATAAATACTGAATACAAATCGCATGCAGTCTTGGTATTCACACAAAGAAAACAGAGTCAGAGAAGAAACAACAAAACACACGGTTGCATGCTAACTCTAAATCCAGCTATTCTTTTCTTTCGGCCCTTCTCTCTTTCTATTTTCTCTCACGCGCTGACCCGCGGCTTCCGATGTCACAGACACATTAAAGGCGAGTTTATTATCAGGCCGGAGAAAGACAACACACTCAGTGCCTGAATTATGACGACAGTTGGAAATCCGTTGTCTCAAGCATGAAGCCAAATGGACTGTATTTCTTCTCTCTGTAAAAACATACATCACTGAGGGCTGAAGGGCAGACTCTCAGTAGGTAAGCGTTCTGTAGTCGTGGCCCTCACTTAACCAGCACTGGGGGCCAGATCACTCTGATAAAGCAACTATTTAACCCTGACTTGAACTCCCACTGAAAATACAACCCTCGCATGGCACTATCTCTGAGAGGTCGAGAATAAAACAGCGACGGGAAAGAAAATATCACGTGCGTCCGATGAGCCAGAGAAAGCAAACATTTGCTCAAATTCATAAGCTTGTTATTTGGGTTTACCTAAGATCTTATCACCTATCCTGATCCAAAACACTTACAGATAGTAAATATTGTCTGGGGGACTTAAACATCTCATTTTTGTCACGAAATTTATATAAGTCAACGGTGTGATATATATATTTTTTTTTATTATTATTCTCAAAAAACTAACAGCAATTTTTGATATGGGAACACATATTCACTATTAACTACAACTTTTGCCTCAATAAACTCTTAATTTACTGCTTATTAATAGTTAGTAAGGTAGTTGTTGTAGCGTTTAAGTTTAGGTATGGGGTAGGATTTAGGGATGTAGAATATGGTCATGCAGAATAATGTGCTTTATAAGTACTAATAAACAGCCAATATGCAAGATAATAAGCAACTAGTTAAAAGTGAGAATTGTTCCCCATACTAAAGTGTCTTCTATCGGATCATTTAAAACCATGTTGATACATTTATGCATGAAACATCCTGACATTTTCCCAACCAAGACACATCTAAAACAAAAACCTAGACAGCTGTCAATCAGGCGTCTGTCACTAGTAACTTTCCCAGGGTTGGGCTGTGCGCTGGCATCCCCACACTGTTTTCAGATAAACAGTTCCTATTACACTGCAAACAGCTCTTCGTGCCCTCCCCTCCTCCTCCGAAAACAGAGTCATAATTCAAAACAAATGATTCCAGGCTTTGATGAGAGCACTTTTATGGGTCACAGAGAGTGAACCTCCCTACCGACATCTGTTTGATTTTATCTACTTGAACTTTATCCTCAGCTGTAGATTTATCGGCCTGCACTGGACCGAGCCTGTTAAAGTCGCCGTAACAGACAGGGTGAGAGAGGGACCGCGGGGGTGATCGTGAAGGACTGAGCAAGTAAATGAGTGTGGAATAGCAAGTGTGTGAATTAATTAGTTGCAATGAGTGAATGAGTGATGAGGAAAAAATAAATGCCCAACATAAGAATAGTAATATGTGAGAGTGGGCAGAAGATAAGAATTAGGTTACACTTTATTTTGATGGTCCCCTTTAGATATTCTGTTGACTATAAATAACATCGCAACTACTACATGCCAACTAACTCTAATGAGAGTATTGGTTGAGTATTAGTAGACTGTTAGGGGTAGTGTTAGTAGAATGAGGGGTGGGTTAGTAGAATAAGTTGACATGTAGTTGCAAAATTACTTATAGTCAGTAGAATGTCTGCTGGGGCATCAACATAAAGTGTAGGTGCAATGCTACTTATAGTCAACAGAATGTCTAAAGGGAACCATCAAAATAAAGTGATACTGAGAATTACAACAAAATATGTCATATGGTCTTCACGGGGGGGGGGGGGGGGGGGGGGGGTTATTGGATAAAAAAAAAATTAAAATAAAATTACAGTAAAAAAACAGTAACACTGTGAAATATTATTATATGATATTTTAAAGGGGTGGTATAATGGCACTTTTACAAGATGCAAAATAAATGTCCCCAGAGTGTGTATGTGAAGTTTTAGCTCAAAATACCCTACAGATAATTTTTTATAGCATGTTAAATTTGTCACTTTTTGAGGGTGAACAAAAACGCTCCGTTTTTGTGTGTGTCCCTTCAATTGCAAATGAGCTGCTGATCTCAAAAGGGGGCGGAGTTTCAGGAGCTCTTGTTAGCACTTAGCAACGCCTCACATTACCTCACGCAGACTCACTGAAAATGTCAAAAACTGTTCAGCGTTTTTTGTTCAAAACGGAGTCGGACAATGATGGAGACACTCAAGAAGAAGTGACAACATTTTGAATGCAACAGGACGCTTCTGAACGGTTAGTTGATGAATTTATGTAGCTGATGTGGAGTTAACTATCTTAAAGTCATTGATTAGCATATTCTGTCATGATAATCTATAAATCGCTCGTGTGGGAACTGTTGTAAGATCCTACAGAGCCAGAGAATATATGCTGCATGAAGACAGAACAGGTATAGTTTAGTTTAATTACGGTTATAACTTGTAATTTTGTCATCTTGCTTTTATGACATGCTATTGCATTTGTGTTACATACTGTACTGTTACCTTTGTTGCGTGTTCTCGGGGGCAGGGTTTATGTAAATTCTAGGGTTAGTGATATCACCAACCCGGGAAGAAGCTCGTTGTAGTCCCTACCAGCCGTTTGTTGTAGTCCTTAAACAGAGAATTCTTTAAAAGACAACATCTCCGTTTGCATTGAACGTTCAGCGCTGTAAATTTGCAGATACTGTTTATGCTCAAGCAGCAACATTACACACTAACTAAAGTTAAAAAAGTGAAATCGCAATGAACCACCCCTTTAATATATTTTCATGCCATTTACTATCACTTTTTATATTTTTAATGCATCCTTACTGAATAAAGTATTAATTTTTTTTAAAAAAAAAAAAAAAAAAAAAAAAAAATCTTACTGACCCCAAACTTTTGGGGTATCTCAAAAACTGAGTGTGAAGTGTTAATCTTTCATTTTTAACTTGACATTTCAATTTTAACTACAGTGGTACATCCATAAATATTCCCCAAAAAGTGTGGTTAAAATAATAATTGTCTGTAAATTCTCTCTTCTGTTCCTCGTGCTATTAGGTCGTGTACTAGTTGTTTAGTTGCTGTACGTGTGTTTCAGGCAGCAGGTCAAAGCCCTGGTCAGAACTCTGAGATTCCCAGACTCTTAAAGGGCCTATAACTCATTCCCAAGCCTGCCTTAGACCCAGTCTCCTCCTGGCTCTTTCCAGCTCTGAAATATCCTTTCAAAGGCCTGGCGCTGGAGACAGATACTGAGGTGTTTGAGATAAGGTTGGAGATGCATTAAGGGATTTTCCCTTTTAAAGTTGTCAAAGATTTTTTTCTCTCTCTGCAGCCCCTTTTCAGTCATACATTTTTCCCAGAGGCTTGTGAAAGGAAACTGAAAAAATAGGTGAGCCAAAAAAGAGAGAGAAGCAGCATATTAAGCAGGGGGGGCTTAGGCTTGTGGTCACTTCACAGCTCATAAAGGATATGGAGGGAGACTGTGAAGAGGGCCCAAATGCTGAGACTTAAGGGACAGGCAGAAGAAAAACTCAGCTACATTTAAAAGCACAAATCGTTAGTGGAAGCCAGGTCAGAGAAAACCTCTCTTCAGGTAGATCGCTGAGACTCCAGCCATACAGGGGAAGAAAACAAGTAATACAATCTGCAACAAAGCACACTTTTGTACAGAGTTTTATTAAGGACTCTAGGGGGAAAAGTCAGACTGAAAGCCGACTTTGCGGACATTGCAGAAAGCTGAGTACTTACAAATGAACAGAAATGCAGAAGACCTTTATTTAGGAGCAAGTTCTGCAGTTATCTTAATTTTACTTCTCTTTTGAAAAGTAATTACATTATTATTACTTGCACAACTAACTAAACTTTTTCTTGTCTGTCCTTAAAGAGATAATTCACCAAAAAAAAAAAAAAAAAAAAAAAAAAAAAAAAACCACCATGTCGGTCCAAACTTGTATAACTGACTTTCTTCTTTTGATCACAAAGGAAGATATTTTGAATAATGTATCAGTAATATTTTTTGCTTTGGGGATTTTTTTTTTCCCCCTCAATTTTGATTGGCCCCTGACATTCTTCAAAATCTAATCTTTTATGTTCTGGAGAAAAAAGGGAACGGGGGGGAGTGTTTAATAATTAATTATTTTTTTACAGTTTTTTTTTCATGATTTATTATCACAACATTTTTTCTTTTGTCAAATCAACTTAGATAATTAATGTGGTTCAGATAACATAATATCTTGAGTTTCTGTTGATTAAACCAATCGCCTTCATTGTATTAACTCAAATTTTTAATTTCAATGAACTAAAAATTTTAAGGCAACCAGGTACCTTACTTTAAGTTAAACCAACAATTCTTTTTTACAGTATATATATATATATATATATATATATATATATATATACACATATATATACATATATATACACTTTTCAAAACCAAACCTGTATATCTTCCTTATGACTTTTTCTCTGTCTCTCTTGCAGTAATGCTGTGCCATAATACTAATGCTGGGACGGTCTCTGATGAAAGTTTCAAAGCATTTCTCTAAATGTACACGATAAATATAAGGCTTTATTTTTCACAAAAAGTCAATCTACTTTCATACCTTTGCTTCAAAAAGCCACAGATTTCAACAAGACTTTCTATTAATGTTTTTATGAAAATAAAAGGAGGCCTGGCATAAGTTTGGTGAAGATGGAGGTGGACTGACAATCTGTTAATGCTAAGGAGCTATGAAATGTAATCAAAATCACACTGAATTCAGTAGTTTTTGAGAGGAGATTCAGGGTTTGAGTCCCGTGTGATGTGACCGTTACCATCTTTAGATCTATCAAAAAAACAGTTAAAACTCATCTTACTCCGCATAAACAGCCTCCTTGTCTTCTCCTTTGTCTTCTTCGCTCTCTCTGGAGTGGTTTAGGGGTGGTTGGAGGGGGTTTTGTCCAGCTTGAGCAGAGATTAAATTTAGACTGTGATTGGGAGAGTAAAGTTGACTCTGAGCATTAAGTGGGATTAAAGTTGGGCTGGCTGTGGCAGGACCTGAACACATTCACTGTTATGCACTGTTGCAGACCCCCTATTCATCTAAAGGGTTTGAAAGCACGAAAGAGAAAGAGAGAGAGAAAAGTGTGTGTTGGAGGGGTTCTGCAGGCCCATTTGTTATTTTAAATGTGGCTGTGAGTGTCTGCATTGAGGGACGAATTAATCCATTAATCCAAAATTAGTATAAAAGATCAGTTCTTGCCACTGAAGCAGAGCAGAGCCGATCATGGGGCAAAGAACAGCATGCAATGGGTGACTGAGCATTTGAGTGTGTTTTGAGTGCGCAGGAATATCATTATATGTGCGGAAGTGTGTATCCGAGTCTGCGTCTGACAATGTAAAATGAAACAAAGCATCATTTTAAACTCCGCTTACATTCAAATCTGATATTAAGAACTTGTATTTTCTCTATTCACCAATTTCACCAAATTCTTCCACCCTTTTGGTTTACTAAATGGTTTATATTTAGCTTGAAAGACATGACAGTTTCAGGGCAAACAAAGGACTGGAATGTCTCCTGACAGCATTGCAGTGTCATGAATAGCTGTAATCAACTGTGACTAAAGGTTCAGGATTTTTTTTTAACTATCTTAAAGATATTATTCACGGTCATCATTTACTCATACTTGTGTTGTTCAAAACACAAAGACTTTCTTCTGTGCTACATAAAAAAGAAATGCTGAGCACATTTGTCACTCTTTTCCATGCAATTACAATAAATGTGGACTGAATCATTCAGTCTTTAAAAAAAAAAAAGATGCAAAAGTACAGTGGTCCATATGACTCGTATTCATATTCCAAGCCTTCTAAAGTCATACGGTTTGTGTAAAGGAAAAAACTTAAGTCAGTGAAGAAAAAATGATTCAACTCAATGATTCATTTAGACCAGTTTTGTGGACATGATCAACAGCGTCAATGAATATATCAGATTTAAAAACCAAATTGTTGTCTCTTTCTCACACAGACCAAACACATGGCTTCAAAAGACTTAGAATATGGCTCACAAGTCATATGGACCACATTTTTGTGTTCATTTTGAAGATTCAGTCCCCATTCATTGTAACTGCATGGGGAAAAGTGACTTTAAAAAAGTCTTTAAAGGCCCCCTGTGGTGAAAATCAAGTTTTTAATGTTGTTTATATGTATATGTGGTGTTTTTAATATGCTTTAAGACAAACCATGTGCAAATTCATGACTCTGACATGGCGAACAGGAACACGGTTTGTGTAACATTAGCAACACATTATTAGCTGTTTGATAACATAGTCAAGAAAAAGGCTAATCAAATTAATTACCATTATGTGTCCGACATTGTAAAGAGCGATACCATTGTGCAGCGTTTACCTCAGTAAGTTGACCAAGCGGATCTCTGAGCTGGCGTGAGCGAGTGGCTAATTTGCATTGATCCGCGTATATTAAATATATTTTAATATTTTTTTCCCCCCTCAATTATTTCTTTACAACACCTGCTAAACTTTCACACAAATAAATGTTTGTTCACCAGTAATAATTTGTTACAAACAGACAGATGTCTATTTTTTTAGTCATTTATCTTTCTAGCACACCTGTTGGTGTGTATATAGTTCAATCGTCACTGGCCTGCTGCTCTGACAACAGCTATTTCTTCTCTTTCCTCTAACATTTTCAAACAGTCTCCTCAAGCAATTAACAGAGTGAATGTGAGTTCATTCTGCAGGCATAAACGCCCAGCATGTCTACATGGGACATTTCCTGTGCTAATGAAATCCAGAGCAGAGCAGTCAAAACTTCACTGACCTCTCAGCATGAGGAATCATCTCTAAAAACACCCTAAACATTCCCCCTTTCCAGTGAGCATCTAAAAGCAGCCCCATTTTGTTTTATGATTTTCAGCTTGTTGGTAACAATAAGCAATATAAAATGTGCAGTAAACGTAGTGCTGCCAAACTAGCTGAGGCCAGTGAAATTAAAAGTTGGCGAAAGAAAAAGGGAAAAAAAATTGGACAGACATCCACAATTTGTAAAAGAAGGAAGGAGAAAATTCATAAATATGTTGTAAATGCATGAGAAATGCATCAAATGTACATCAGCCAAATAAATAAAATAAAAAAAAAAAACTACATGGACTAAGCAAATTAAAAACAGAAAGAAAAAAAAACATATGTCACTCATTTACTCATGTCATTGCTGCAAAACCAGTTAAAAGCTGTGTTAATGTTCTAAAAGCATTAGTAATGAAACCTTCAAAGTGTCTATCAATGCAGCGCATGTAAGGAAGCTGAATTTTACAGTCTCTGGCATTGGCAAATAGTTTCCGAAATACATATATGTAAGCATTTCTCTCTTTTACTATTCAGAGATTTATAGAGCTGGAGTAAATTACAGTGGCCTTGAAAAAGAAACCAAAAATCATCTCCTCCATCAGTTTGACTCTGCGTGTGCCAAAACTTGGCCTTTTAACTCCACAAGCCTCTCTCTTTCTCGAGCCCCCTTCTCTGCCGTCAGCGTACACAGCATGTGAACAACTGATCTGACATAAATGAAAGAGCAGAGAGGCATAAAACAACATGGCTCTTTGTGCTTTCGGAGACTTAATACCGCACTGGGCCACAAAATCTGATCCCACACATATTCACATTCAAACAAACACAAACGTTTGATATGCATTCAATATAATACATGTATGTTATCGGTATAAGAGGGATGTGCTATTTTGTTGCAGATGTGACTACAACACAATTTTGGCTACAAAACGCAAATGCCAAACAGATGAATGGAAGACATGGTAACAAACACACACACACTCACACAAACACACGCACCCCCTTGCAACCACCCGGCATTTGGGCTAAGATTAGACAAATTAAATAGTATTATTCACGTCAGTGGTGCAGCTGTGCTTTAAAGTGGCTTTGTGTTAACTATCAAAATGGTTTGCTTTGAAAGCCACAGTCTTCCCTTCATTGGCTAAATGAAAAAGCCCTCCTGCTCCCGTTGGGTGGGAAGCTTTTTTTTTTTTGCACATGCAATGGAAAAATCATGGCTCCCTTCGAGTGGAACGACTTTGGAACGACTCAAACATCTCCAGATCAGATGTTTTGCTTCTATGGATGAGGTTTACAGGGTGGTATTGGTTTTTCATCAAAATTGACAAGATTTTTTTTATGGTGCATGTAAGCGATTATGAACATGTATGGTGTATGGGAGTTTATTCTGTAAATGTGTGCACACTGTCTAAATCTCCCCGCTGTGGGGACAGATGATCATGTCAGTCTCTATGCGCTCTCCCTCTGAGCTGAGAATGGATGTTCGGCTAGACACGAGCCAGAGGGGTGTGCATGTGTGTGTATGTGCAGCAGAACACCAGCCAGGGACAATGATGGATCTTCTACTTTCAGGCATATCATCACCTGCATGCATGTGTAACACACTGTGTCAATGAGTGTGAATATAAGAAACAGTGAGAGAGTGTGCAAGAAAGAAATGGAGGGGAACCAAGGAGAAAGTGGATATGAAAAGTTCCGGAAGACAATAATTCATTAAAGTCAACGTGAAATCGAAATTGAGCCTATCTGTTTTCTTAATGCATGTTCCTGGTCTTATTGTGAACGATTTATCAGTGCATGTTATTCCAAAGAAAAACAAAAATGTCTGTCTTTATAATATTTCATTAAAATGTAACATGCTCTCCCTCTGAAACAACTTTTATTTTCTGCTGACATCACTTTGGCTGTGTAGGATATTGGATCACATTAACCAATAGTCAAATAAGATAAGATAAGATATATATGATACGATATAAGATATGATATATGATATAAGATATATGATACGACGATATATGATGATACGATACGATACTATGATACAGTACAATACGATACAATGATACGATACTATATATGATATGATATATGATATAAGATACATACGATACGATAAGATATGATGATATGATACGATACTATGATACGATACAATACGATGCGATATGATATATGATACGATACGATACGATGTATATGATGCAATACGATGATATGATATATATGATATGATTTTTGATTTGATACAATACAATATGATGCGATATATGATACGATATGATACAATATGATATGATTGATACGATACAATATATGATATACATGATATGAGATATGATATATGATACGATGATATATGATAGATAGATAGATTACAGAAGTAACATGGGTTGAGAACGTCAGTTCCTGTTAACTTGAACAAATAAGCTAACAAACATTTTGATACTGAAATGAATTGACAAAGTTTTAATGTAAGTGAAATGGATTGATTGTTCACTCGCTGAATGATGTGGAAACAAATCACAGGGCACTCGTTGCTGACAGAGGATGTAGTTTTGCAGACCAGTGATTTGGACTGGACAATCCTGTGGGGAGTCAGATTAGTATGTGGCTCAGCCAGTACCCTCACGCTCTTGGCAGCCTCAATGAGAATCCTTGTTTTGAACGAGGATGTGCTTATGTTTTGAAGCTGAAGTTTATGCAAACTTCCCTTTCAGCTGACCGACATGATCAAATGAAAGTAATAAGCATAAAATAATGTGTTGTGTGTTATAGACTGTGGTCTGGGCAGAGCGTTTCCAACATTTGATTGAATCCGGCCTTCCTCACGCCTCAGAGAAACTTGAGCTGGCTCCCCTTCTGCCCAGCACCCCGCCCAAAGCATAACAAAGATTTGAGTCGCAGTTTCACATTTACTGAGGGATTATTCACCCTGTCTGTGTGCTTGGATCCCAGAGCCAATAATTTTTACTTTTACTGCCTCCATTAGAGAGAGGGGGTGATAGCAGTTAGGCTTGTATTTATTTCACAGAAAGCCTATGTGATGGTGTGTTGTTCGAGGCCCATGGTAACGTGACAATTCAAAGTGAGTCAGAAGGAAGAGTTACGTAAAACAAGGTACCAAGAAAAACAAGTTGAGCAATTAAGTTCCTGAATCCGTTTACTCCAGTGGCATGCAATGGTGTTCTGAAATGAAGAGACAAAATTTTTTTTTTTTTTTTTTATAAATGTAAATTTATGTCCAAGTTATACCTACACTTAATGCTAGCAGATATTCCTGGTTAATAAACATTATATTTTAAAAAAAGAAACCAAATACAATTTTATTTTGTATTTTTACATTAACAATGTAATTAATGTTCTATTTATTAAAACCAAGTATAAATCTCTTCAAGTTAGTGTTTAAGCATTTTTTTTTATTATTTATTCTAAATTAATAACTAAAGGCAGTAACAGTTTAAACAATATATTCTTACTTTACGTGTGAACTGATGTTCAGCTGTTCTTTTTAACATTAAACTAATTTTCGGATCATCAATCATCAAGTTCTGTAAACACTGGTCACAGACACGAAGATGTACCCTTAATTTCACCAAGCTCATTTTGATTACTCATTAAAAACCCCTCACAGTCATCATGTTTTCAGGCCATTTCAAGTTTGATTCTGATGTTACATAAAGCGGTGATATCCAAGTGGTTGAGTTGTTTACTTACTTTTTAATTAGTCTTCCCATCAACACCATCATTTTGCTCATTCAGAACTGATTTGTAAATGCATACGAAAACAGGAGACAGGATTTATCGCACAAACCAATCAAATACAATCATATCCAATCATAGCACAATGGAGGCATTGCCTCCTCTCACATGACTTTCCCCCATTCATTCTCAGTTACCCCCCACCAAACCCACCGGATGCTTTAGGGGGTCTGTTAAAACTCAATGGGCTCAGGGGAGGCAAGCGAGACACGGACTCCCGCTGTAACTTTACCTACTGGTGTTGCTGTTGGACAGCGTTACTTTGGAAAAACGAGTGATTTAGACACTTTTTAATGTCATATTTTGTAATATTTGAGCTTTTTTTATTTTTGGATTATTTTCTCATCCAATTTTTTGAGGAGGCACTGCCTCCCTTGCCTCCTTGTAGGAAACACCTCTGGTTTACTCAGATGTGATGCAGCTAAAAAAAATGAAATTCAATTCCAATGTTCATTTTTATATCTTTGTCTCTTGAGGCATTGTAACTGAGGGATATTATTAATAACCCTTTAGGCCTACATGTGCAGTGGCGAGAATGATGACAATGCAAATCACAATTCCAGAGGAGAAAAACACCCACGACGTTAAACGAATGGGACTATTGCCAAAGACAAGACTTGTGGCGCTCTGCTTCCTGCAACACAAGGAATCATTCTTCAGTTAGTGGTTGTTTGAAAAGCTGATAGTCCCTCCCAAATGAGCCATTAATGATTGATGACTTTTTTTGTCACCATAGCACATACACAGTGTTCATTCAGCAGTTTAATGTACGCATTAAGAGCACAGCCATGAGTGAGGGTGTGTGCGAGTGTGAATACATGTGTGCAGGGACGTTACTGAATTCATTTTTACACTGCCGAGTGTATGGGTGGGGCCCAACCGTTCCCCACCAACAATTCAGTATGCATGCCTAATGATGACTTTGAGAATATAAATATTGAATGTGTATGAATTGTGAGGGTTCCATTAGCAAGAGTAATTATGGTAATTTTCTGCATCACTGAATCAAGTATTGACGAGTCAAAAAAGAAACTGCAACCAAGTGACGAATACAAAACTGTAGTCGACTAATACTATTTATGTACTTAATAGTGTATACTTGATAGTATATATATATATATATATATATATATATATATATATATATATATATATATATATATATATATATATTTATATATCCTTGCTGAAATTCATTTAAAAGAACAAAAAAAATTGTAGTGACCCCAAACTTTTGAACAGTAGTTTCAGCAAACACTGACGTTTCATGAAATGTAAATTGTTGTCTGTAATTTCAGTGTGGTGCATTTTGCTGCAGCATATGGCTTCATGCTTGTAAAAGTGTGCTAAAAGGGGCTATTTGAAAAATGATATCAGCAATTGTTTTTGTATCCTCTGGATCACAGTGTAAAAATACTTGATATCAGTATCTGCTTTAAATTTCATAAATCGGTGCACCGCTAATAGCGACGTACCAACTGAAATTGTGACCACAGAACAGTGATACACAGCGAACTGCGAGAAATATGAACCGTTACACCCCTAGTGTGTTCATATTTGGAAGCGGGATCATTTCAGAAAGATTCAAAAAGCGAGTCTGAATGTTTGTGTGTGTGTGTGTGTGTGTGTGTGTATATATATGTGTGTGTGTGTGTATGTGTGTGTGTGTGTGTGTATATGTGTGTGTGTGTGTGTGTGTGTGTGTGTTTGGATGGAGTGGAATCATCTCCCTCCGCAGGCTGAGATTTATGCAAGGCACACTTGAACGTGTGAGTGGAGTCAGCGTTTTGAAGATGGTGAAAAAAGAAGGGGGGAAAAAAGAGGGGTGACGCTAGAACCGCACTGTTTAACATTCACATGTTTTACATTTCCAGCCTCTGCGAGGATGACATTTCATTTCTTACTACAAGTCATCTCACCCTGCCTAATTCAATTTACTCCACAGCCTGTCCTCCATTACCATCCTCCTTCTGAGAAGCGTCTTCAATCTCCAGAAAAAAGAAGTAACACATTATTCTGTTTTCATCGGCCTGAGTGGAGAGCTTTGATGCCGTGGATTGCAAATGAGCGTGTAAATAAAAATCGACTTTGTCAAATTTGCCTCCCATTTGCTTCTAATTTCATTTTGCAGTTTAATTGTCCAGGCCAAAGGCCCAAACAAAGCAAGCTAAAAGCTAACGCTAACAGGTTAAGGGCCACACATCTTTCTCTAGTTAGGTGGAGTGGATTGCTGAACTGGGTGGGTGATTAATAGAGGTTTGGGGGGATCCTTCTCTGGGGTGCATTCACTCACAAACAGCCCCATACACCCTGTTGTTCATTTGTCTGTCTCTTGATGTTACTTTGTCTCACATGGTGTTTGTACGGACAATCCAAACAACTTATATTCAACAACTTTTTTTTGAGCTTCCAAACCGTCTTATAAACCTGTCCAGTAATGTTTTTACAAAGCCATCTTTCCAGTGGTAGTCCATGTCAAGCTGTCTTTGTAAAACCATCCTACCAATACCATTTAATTCGTTCCATCCCACACACACATTCACTTCTGAAGGTTATAGCTAATCTAAAACATGGTACAACCATTACCAGTACATTCAGTAGAAACATCAGTGTTGGCTAGACAGACAAGTATCACATCCTCAACATTGACAAAATAGTGTGTTTGCTGCAATATATAGTAGTGATATTGTAGTGATAAATGAATAAATTAATACATTTAAATGCATAAAAAATTTGGGGTCTGTAAAATTTCTGTAAAATCTTCTGCTCTCCAAGGCTGCATTTGATTAAAAGTATAGTAAAAACAATAATATTTTCAAATATTATTACATAATCATTTTCTATTTGAATGTCATTTTTTCCAGTGTCATTACTCCAATCTTCAGTGTCACATGATCCTTCAGAAATCATTCTAATATGCTGATTTCCTGCTCAAGAAACGTTTCTCATTATTATCTATGTAATATCATTATTAAAATAGTTGTGAAGTTTAATATTTTTGTGGAAACCATGATATATAGAACCTTTGATGAATAGAAAGATCAAAAGAACAGCATTTATTTGAAATAGAAATATTTTGTAATGTCTTTACTGTCTCTTTTGATCAATTCAATGCATCCTTGCTGTGTATTAAAGAATTAATTAACTTTAAAATGAAAATTACCCCAAGCTTTACTCACCCTCAAGCCATCCTAGGTGTATATGACTTTCTTCTTTCTGATGAACACAATTTGAGTTATATAAATAAATATCCTGACGCAGCCGAGCTTTATAATGGCAGTGAATGGGACCAACAAGTATGAAGCTCAAGAAAGTGCATCCATCCATCATAAACGTACTCCACACGCCTCCACGGCATTTTTGTAAGAAAAATATCCATATTTAACAAGTTATAAAGTAAAATATCTTGCTTCCGCCAGACCGCCTTCCGTATACAACTTAGGAAGAAAGCGTAATGCTTCTCGCAGTTCAAAACGCTTGCGCTATGTCCTATGCCTTCCGTCTTCAACTTCCTAAGTTGAATATGGTAGGCGGTCTGGCGGAAGCTAGATATTTTACTTTATAACTTGTTAAACATGGATATCGCTTCGCTTCAGAAGGCCTTTATTAACCCCCCGGAGCTGTGTGGAGTACGTTTATGATGGATGGATGCACTTTCTTCAGCTTCATACTCATTGGTCTCGCTCACTGCCATTATAAAGCCTGGATGCGTCAGGATATTTATTAATATAACTCAGATTGTGTTCATCAGAAAGAAGAAAGTCATATACACCTAGGATGGCTTGAGGGTGAGTAAAGCTTGGGGTAATTTTCATTTTAAAGTGAACTAATGCTTTAATTACTTTGAAAAAACATCCTACTGACCCAAAACTTTTGAACAGTATTGTATAAAAATATTATGCCATGAATCTTGAAACTTCAAATACAAAAATAGTGGTGAATTGTTACAAAATAGAACAAAGCATCATTAATTTTGACATAGTATTTACAATATTATGCCAATAAAATAGCTAACCTCAATTGCTAAATTTAACCTGTTCATTAATTGTTTCAGTTATTTAATTATTACAAGCAAATTTATAGCAGACATGCCTCTCTTTATAAAAGGTTTATTCTTTTCCAAGAATAGCATATGCTTTAGAAACTTTACTTCAAATCCAATTGCTAAACATTATGGGCATTAGCATTGACCTTTCTGCTGACCATATCCATCTTATCAAGTTGCAAGTTTGGAATCTTTGCATGGAACAAGTGGTATAGTATTCATAACCTCTGTTTAGGCTATAGAGCTGACAAAATGTTAACTTAATCTGACTTGACACAAGCGCTTTGGGTCTACGGCCAAGGGGGTCGTGAAAAAGTGTTAGTGGGGTTAAGTGTGCAGGTTAGCAGTAGGCTATATAATAGGCAGGAAAGGGGTGCTACAAAGCAGTCAATGCAGACTCAGTTGTCCATCAACTTTCCTCATCTGCTGCTAGCTTGTCTTTAGCATTCTCTGCTTGAGTTAAGTCTGTGACAAATTAGCATGTTGTGCTACCAACAGATGCTGCTTAAAACAATCATGATTTCTCCCTGGAAAGCAACAGGATTACATTATTACCTCCTTAAAAAAAAAATTGACAACTTATGTTTTGTTTTTATTCCTTTGATTCTGTCCTCGGCAGAGATTCAAATAAAACCAGACAGGGTTGACTTTTTCCTTTTGACTTTAAAAAAAAAGAGAGAGAGAGAAAAGAGCTGAAATTACCATGAATATCAGATTCAAAGTGTGTGGTGATCTCTAATGTGTGTTTGTGAAAGGGATTAGCAACATTGCTTCACAACTACAGCAACAACTGGTCTAAATCTGCGCACTCTTTGAATACGAGAGGTACTAATGAAACATTTTACATAGCAGGGGAAAACAGAGAGCTAGTAAAACCAAGAGAGAAAACGTTTTAAAGGCCTCAAGAAGGAAAGCTGAGAAACCAAACCCTAGCATATGCTGTGCCAAAAACTGGTTAGCGAGCCTGTTAGCTTTTCTTAGGTTGTAACTTTTTCTATGCTACTGCCATGTGTTCTTCCGAAAGCAAAGTTTTACTGCTAACACATTTCTGAGCTGCCTCACACAAAACAGTGCACTAAATGTCACTTTTCAGAGGCTAACGCTGAAAAAAAGATCCACGTTTATGAGTAAATCTTTTCTGAAATGCATTCTAATATTTTAATTCCAAAAACATGTCGCTCGCGAGCTATTTATGCACGTCATGTGCATCAGCGGTTTGTCGGCAACAACTTGAACGTGCTTGGTGGCGAACATTTGTTTGTGTTTTTTTGCGCAGACGTGCTCCCAATTTCAAAGGGAAGCATGCGTGAAACACTGTGTGGCTCAGAGTCCCGCTCCAATGAGAAACACATTTAAGCATTCAGCGCTGAAATGTCAAACCCAGCGCTGTGCCAGCACAATAAGGAGAATGAGAGAATAGATTAGTGTTTGAACCCTGCCTGTTGTCAAATGATGGAAAATAAATCACAAGGCTTTAATCATTGAGATTGTACATCCCAAAGTGGGATGCACATGAATGATGCTCAGAGGGAAATTTGCATGCATACACACAAACTTATGCGCAAGCACATGAGTGAGTTTTCGCATGATCAATACTGGGAAAAAGACTATTTAACTATATTTAATGACCTCCTAGTTTGATTATTTTTGCTGCAAGGCCATTTGGTTTAAACACACCTCAGCTTTCAACACACCTCAGAGACTAATTACTTGAGAGATGACAAGCAATGTCATTGGCAAGACCACCAGGACTCTACTTTCATTTTGAGTGAGAATAGCAAGCAAGGACATTCTCCAAACTTAAATTCAATTCATAAATATTAATAACAGGGTGTGACACTTCTCACTGAGTTGTTTAACACTGATAAAGTTTTTTTTCTCCTTTTTTAACAGTGGAGGCACTTCAGCGTAGAGGGTTTTAAAATTAAATTAGGATCCTCTTGAAGTCACATTTACCACGGCTGACATTTAACAACATCCTGTGACCTGATGGTTGACAAGCTTTTCATTAAGGACTGCTGTGCTCTGCTCTTGCATATTAAAGACATCTTATTTCCATTAGAGAACGAAAGAGTAACTCATTGAATTTCACTGAAATTCTCACTACCTAAAAAAAGCTAAAAACGCATCCAGAATTTTTCTTACCTAAATAGAATATAATAATAAAACAGATTAAAAATAATTAAAATACTTATTAATAAAATGTAGGCAAATAAAGGCAAAATGAATAATAATAATAATAATAATAATAATAAACTACACTGTAAAAAAGAATTGTTGGTTTAACTTAAAGAAGTAAGTTACCTGGTTGCCTTAAAATTTTGAGTTAATTGAAATTAAAAAATTTGAGTTAATACAATAGCTATGTTTCCAACCACTATTTTTATGCACATTTTGGGATATCGCATCTAAAAATGCTGGATGGAAATGCCAACATGCGTATAAATACTAAAAATGCGCATAAAAATCTTATGCGCTTGTTTAAGTTGGATACATTTTCTATCCGATAAGAAAACATGCGCATGAACTATGATGGAAGCACATTTACCGAATAAATTCCTCGATGCGCATCAAAAAAAATCATGTGACTTTGCTCGATGGGATGGCATACTGTACTAATCAGTGGAAAAATCTTGTTGCAAAGCATCTGAAATGCTGTTTTGGTCATTCAGAAGTCTGTCGTCAATGTGGTTCGGTATAATTCCTCCCAGAACTGTCTTACATGATTGCATTCCCAAACAGCAGCATTCGCCTCTGAAAGCAAGATAACACGTTTATTGCGTTTCATCTGCTCACTCTGAGACACAAATAATTTATTATATATGAAAATTATTATATACAGCGGCTTCTCCTCAGTGTTGCCAACTGCTTTCAATTAAAAGTAGCTAAAACCGGTAGCTAAATGTCACTCGATGACATCATAATGGCAAATTCATTGATCTATATAAATATGAATATAGATCAGTGGGCAAAATAAGAATCTAGATAAGGTTTGTCCAAGAAGTTGCTAGATTTGTCCCTAAACTTTTGAAAAAAGTCTCAAAAGGGGCAGGGAAGTCACTAAATCTAGTGACAAAATCGCTAAATTGGCAAAACTGCCCTACATTTCTTAGTGATATTTAGCACCAGTTTATCAGGATTTTGTTCTCTTTGACTCACGGGATGGAAACGGTGCTTTATTCGCAAAAGTTTTATGCGATATTGCGATTTTGCGCATAAGTTAAATTCGCAACTTTGGATAGAAACAGCTAGTGAAAGTGATTGGTTTAATCAACAGAAACTCAAAATATTATGTTATCTGAACTACATTAATTATCTAAGTTGATTCGACAAAAGAAAAAATGTTATTAAAACAAATCATGAAAATAATTTTTTACAGTATATACATATAATACAACACACATTCAAAGACATCCACAGTACAGAAGCGCTGGAAAATAAGGCTTCTGTCTTATTGAACACACATACCCTTCCTAAAAAGTCTGCCTGCCTTAATTTCACTCAAGGGGAGATCTGGGAGAAGATCAATGACACTAAACCCAGGACTTACCCTCCACACAGACATGCACACACACACACACACACACACACACACACACACACACACAGTCTGCAAATGAAATGCAGAGGCCTGAGCAACAAAAAAAAGCTTCCCCACACACAAACAAACGCTGGCATGTGTACACACAGAGAGCTATTTAAATCATCCGAGTCCCGTACAGTGTTACAACAGGACAATGATGGTGACAGGCAGAGCCTGTTGATTTACCCGAAAGGAAATGTCAAATGATTGACACACCGGCCCACCTATTACCCATCACAGCAGGGTCTCCGCAGATTGAGCCGCCCCGTTGATCACTACAATCTGTTTGCGCAGGCGGTTTTATGAAAAGAAAAGAAACAAAAAAGGAAAGGGGGAGGGGGAAAAGTTCTGAAACTAAACCCAAGGCCCACCTGTCCGTCGGCTGAGGGGGGTTGGACAGAGCTGAAATAAAGCCCTTATGAGAGCACAGTGATCATAACCTTAGCAATCCACAACCCTTACAGCTGTCTCTCACTGGCCCCGAGACCCCGACTTCACACACACCCGCACTCCGCCGCATGTACATAAACGCTCGCAGACAAACAACCACAAACCACTATGTACACTCAGTATATACGTATATGTGTCTACACATCCTTAGGGGAATAAATACTAACACATACTTGTCCAAGTATTCAAATTTACAGCTGAGATATAACGGAAATTAATAGGCCAGTGAGGAGGAGAAAAGGTCTTTTATTTTTAGGCACCAGAACAAGACTGTAACAAGCACCATGCACTTTAGTGTCCCCACTGCACACACAAACACAGTACCTTAAAATAGCTAAAGCACATCCACTTATCCTGCGAAGGGGATTTGAACCCCTAAATAAAAACGAGGGATGTTTACTCATCCGTATCTCACCCTCTGCTTTCTCCGACAGGGGGAAAACAGGCGCTAAGCTCCAATCAGGCTCAAAAAGGCTGAGAGTCTGTGAGCCAAGGCTCTGAATAGCAGAGAGGGTAAAATGTGCCTCCTGAGAACGCACCCTGCTTCAGTCTAATTAAAAGTTGGCCTTCAAGCAGAAAAAATGATTAGCACTTTTGTGTGATAATGTAATTGGCAAAGTGGATGCGAAGCGATGCACCTCTAACATTTTGTGTCAGTCAAAGTGAATGGAAATTTTAACTATATGGAAACTTTGTGAAATGTTATGGAGGGATGGGATTGACTTTCACTGTGAAAGACAGATGTCCTGCTCGTCACATACGACAGAATGTGCTTCGATAGGAGTTGATACTGATATGAATTATCTCACATAGTAATTCAGTCATTCAGAGAGCATTTGTGAAAACTGATACAGTGGGGTCCAAAGGACTGTAACCATTAATGTTTTAATTTTACTAGATTTCCCCAGGTAAAAAAAAAAAAGTATACTTCCATAATGTACTTAAAGTGCTCTATTTTCGCCCACTAATTTTGTACTTAATATACTAAAAATTCTTCTTTAGTACTTCTTAAGATAATCTTAAGAACATCTAAGTGTGCTATTTTGAGACACCATGAATATGAATTTAAATGTGCTTTTAACATACTATCTCTGTATTAAAAAAATGTATTTAGTTACCACTTGTAGTACACTTGAACCCATCTTTCATACACTTTCTTTTCATATACAGGTTCAAGTGTACTACAAGTGGTAACATATATATATATATATATATATATATATATATATATATATATATATATATGTTGTTGCAATTGTTGTTGTTGTTGATCCTAAAAATGTCCAGTTTTAAATTAGATTTTGAAGATTATCATTGCAGTCCAAGACATTTCGACTCCACTGTTATTTATTTATCAAATATTCATTTTACTTTTACTTTGGCTGCAAACATGCTTAAAAAATTGAAGCAGTAGGCTTTAGCTTCCCATAAACTGTAAAGACTAGTTAATCAAAATGCTTTGTTTTTGCATATTTTTTTCATGTTGTGTGTGTGTTGTGTCGTGGTTTTTTTTTTTTTTTAGCACATCAGTTTTCTCTTTTTAGTTTTTCTGTATATTGCTGCAAGTATGAGACATCTTCAGGTCAGGTTATTTCTTGCCATCTTCCCGAGTGGAAATTCTCAGGGGCAGGGTTTGATTTTCCGTCCAGTTTGGAGGGGATTACCTGAGCTTTGGACGCTCACTCAGCCGTTGCCCACCTTCCATGGGCTGACTGTGCTGAGACGTCTTGTGGCCGGGGCGTAAAGTATCCGTCATTTAGCAGCTAAACGTCCCCTCGCTTTCCACAGCGCCTCCTCCTTTAACTTTCTCTCTTCTTGGCCCCCGCTTCTCGTCTGACATCCAACGTGTTAATAAGGGAGATTTCAGAATAATTCAAGCCAGTTGTTGGCTTCCATAATGGCCATTACATTACTTTCTGCTGCCTGATGAAACTGTTCATTACTGTGAAAAGTAAAAGGATGCTTCACATTCCACACAAAATGCTGGCAAACATCTGACAGAGCTGTATCTCTGCACTGGTGACTTTATTATTTTTCGCCATGAAATGGATGGCGGAGATGTGGAGGCTGTCTGCCTTTTTTCTCTCTCACTGTAATAACTCATCTCTGTCTTTGCAGTCCAGCGCTGTCTCACAGAGGCAGCTCGAAGCTCCAAAACAGACCTAAAAAATACGGCTTATGTAGTTCAGTTTAGGCCTAGCTTTAGAGCAGATTGCATCTGAGAACTGATCGTATGTATAGACGTGATGGAATGAATGAGTTACAAATTTAACAATAAAAGTCTTGTTTGGTTTTAAAATGAACCTTTAAAAATTCTGAAATTAGCCTGTAAATAATTTTGACAGAGTTCTGAATGAGCCCTGGACATCCACGTTTCCTGAACATGTCATGGAATCTCAGGAAATCTTTAGTTACGTAATTCTATATTGAGCACATCAAATACTTCATTTATAGTGGGCTACAGGCTATTTGTAGTGTAGATAATATTTCATCACTCTGTGGTAAAAAAAAACTAAATAGACCCAAAAGCCAACGGTATGCGGGTGCCTCTTGCTTTGCTCGCTCCACCTCTATTTATTGCTAGTGCAAAGGGCACGTTTGACGTCTCGTGTTGCCTCCCAGACAGAGAGTAGAGACCTCATAAAAAAGAAAAGAGAGCCCGTCTCACCCACCTGTTGTTGCTGAGGCGGGATGCCATAGTATGGCTGTGGCGTGGGGTCTTTAAAACCCACCTGCAACAGAGACGCTATATGGAAACTTCATCTGCCACATCTTGACCAGGCCCAAAACACGAGGATGAATGGAACTCCCCTCATAAAGGGTCAAGCTTCCTGCTTTGATGTCCACTTATTTACTGAGTCAAATGCTCATATCAAGCTTCATTAAACACAAACAATCCACAACAAAGGCTCTCTGAAAATGTGTAACATTTGTGTAACTGTTCATAGTTATCAGCATTTGTTTTAAAGTAAAATTGTTGTTTTGGGAATACCATGAAATTGATTCATCTGGCAATGTAACTGATAGCTTACATATAATACTTTGCAGCAGTACTTTAAAATTACAGTGTTTTACTGGAAATTAACAAAGGAAAGAAGCATAGCATGACCAATACAAGTCTGCTATCAAATATGTTCTCTATAATTTAAAAGACAGACGACAGACAGACAGATAGATAGATAGACAGACGACAGACAGACAGATAGACGACAGACAGATAGATAGATAGATAGATAGATAGATAGATAGATAGATAGACGACAGACAGACAGACAGACGACAGATAGACAGACAGACAGATAGACGACAGACAGACAGACATAGACAGATAGATAGATAGACAGATGACAGACAGACAGACTACAGACAGACAGATAGACAGATGACAGACAGACAGATAGATAGATAGATAGATAGATAGACAGACAGACAGACAGACGACAGACAGATGACAGAAAGATAGATAGATGACAGACAGACAGACAGGCAGATAAATAGATAGACAGACGACAGACAGACAGATAGACGACACAGATAGAGATATAAAAGTATATATATATATATATATATATATATATATAAGTATATTTATATATATTTATATTTTTTATATATATAAATATGATATGATATGATTGTTGTGCGTTTTATATATATAAAACACACAACAATCACACAAACACTTATATACCCCTACCTATACACACTAACAAATCTTATAGTATTACAAAGCACATTCATTTTTGCACATTTTTGTTCTCCTCACTCGTCCCATCTTTGACATTGATTAGTTTTTATGGGACACTGTGACACTGAAACCCTAAACGGGTCGTCGGCAGACTCCTGTGGTGAGGTGAGTCATCCCTGTATCGCTGGTGGATGGAGGGAATGGGAACACATGACAGGCAAGGTTGGACAGCACTGAACTCTCTGTGTGTTTGGTGATGTGACTGTCCGCTGTTGGAACAATGGCAGGATTACAACAGAGGACTATTAAAAGACCAAAGCCGTGCAATGTAGGGGTTGACTCAATCACACTGGAACGACCATGATCTCCACCATCTGCCAAGAATGCCTCTAGGGCTCCCCTTCACTAAATGAACAGATAAGTGTTGGCAAAAGTGTTTAAGCAAAATCAAGGTCCTGAGTCAAATTTTGTGCGTGCATATGTGTGTATTTGTAGACTATCGATTTAATTTTCCGGTTCTTGATTGTCTTTGATGTTTTTCTTTCTTTTCTTTTTTTTAAATGTATGTGACTTTAAGTGTGCGTATGTGAGCTGGAATCGAGGCAGAAACCTGAGATGCACATAAATTAATCGCAAAGAAATTTTGGCAAAAATTCAAACGAAAAGCTCCCTTATTTATTACGACAGAGAGATTGACCCATTAGGAGAGTCATAACTTCAGCCTGTCATGGCATTGGCATGTTTTTAATGGCGGAGGGACTACCTCTCTCCAAGTGTCATGACAAGTATTGATGGCTGAATGAAACCTCGTCCAGACAACAACCAAATAGGAGCCACTTGTGCTGCATTGTTTCAATGCTATCCATGCCACTTATTTTTAGCTGCTTATACAAACTATTCCACAGGTCCTCAAATGGTCATTCTTGCAAGCTCCCACATTTTCATCGGGACACAATGGGATACCTAACCCTTTGTTTCCACTTCTCATCTCTATTGTTTTTCTTCCTCTATCCTTTCCCTTTTCCCCCTTTCTGCCTTTTCAGCACATAAACTCAGGTCCTATTAATAATATTAATATTAATAATAAAAATAATATATTTATAGAAATTAAAAACTATGGTATGGCATAATCTCAGAGGAAAAAAAAAAGTTTACATTAAATAATAATAATAATAATAATAAATTAAATTAAAATCCCCCGGGACCTGCAGCTCTATGGTTTTGAAATTTAATATAATAGATAAGATAATATCTTTAAATTTCAGCTGTTCAGCATGAGTCAGGGTTCATTCAGGGGTTCAGAGTTTGAGTTCAGGGTTCATTTCACACAAATTCTGACATGACAGCTGAACTGCACCATATACCAAACAAAATAAATAATTAATAATGCTATTGATATTTTGACTATAGAAAACCAAACAAAATAAATAATTACTCTGTCGAATGCTATTAATGTTTTGACTATATAATCTTAAGCTTCCCCACACAAAATATTACACTGCTTGCTATAATTTGTGACAGTAGTTGATGGAGTGGGGCATTCAATGAATCATAAAAGATGGAATATTACTTCAAATCCATATTGATTCTGCTTATAGAAACAAGGTGTTGTGTGGGTGTTGAGTCTGGCTCTGAAAAACTACACGGCGTTAGGAGGTATCACTTACAGTGGCTCAAAAAGAAACATCTGGGCAGGCACGACTCCAAAAAACACAAACCCTGCTGAGACTAGAGGAATATTGGAGACCTGGCAACCCACACAATTAAACTCCACCTCTTACTACATGTACATAAACACACTAAATATATAGCTTTCTGTAGTGTTTCCTTTTTTTCAGAACTTGCTAGAATTACTATTCAGTAGGTGTGTGTTTTAGGTTAATAACTAATAAACATGAAATATTATATGATTTGAGATCGTATATACAACACATCTGTTTTGTGTTTGATTCTGGCGATTTGTCAAAAGGGTGTAGTTAATATAAAACCCACATTCACATGGATAATGTCTTTTAGCTACCAAAGCATGAAGAAAAAGAAAGTGAGAATAAGAGCTAATATCTGCCATTGGGACCAGCAGATATTTACATAATTAGATAATTTTATTGATTAATTTTCATGCTTATTTAATAATAGTGTTGATAGCTGATGATGAATAGGGAACAGTGCTTGTTTAGCCACTGGATTACTAACAACCCTTTATTGAGAGGCGGAATTACTAGTTCTCATAAACACTCACTTATTCTGGCTGTTAGCCCTCTGCTCTTGTTCTGCACTCCACCTTCCTCAGAAAGAATCTTCCTCTCCAACTCTCATAAAACTTCCTCGGGTCAAACCGTTCAACCACAAAGCAACACCATTACGACTGTCGAGCCAAACTGTCATTTGCGTTACGGAAGACAAAGAGTGTGTGGTGACACTACGTACAGTAGATATGAGGGTTTAGGAAGGGAGGTGTTAGACCAGAAACAGCATTTGCACAGCAAGCTGTAGTTCCTAGAAAGCAAAGTGTTAATGCACGGGGTCAGTGTCACTATGTTTGACGCTGATGAGGACAAAGGGAAAGCTTATGTAATGCAAACTGCACACATAGGGTTTTTCCCCTCAGCCTGACCTGATTCTGCTCAAAATAGATCAAGTCCCAGAGAAAGGAAAGAACGAGGGATCTGCAAAAGAACAGCTAAGACCGGCAGAGAGAGGAAACATTGAGGAGGAGAACAGCAGGATTCTTGGAACAGTTTCTACAACTCTGACACGTCGCGTTGTTGATTTACCGCAGAAATCTGGCCGTGAACCTGCCTATTATTGTTGTATGGATTTTCTTTTCTTTTTTTTAAGAATTTCAACTTCAATCGTTTGCTGCAACATCAGCATTTTCTGCAAAATTACATATGAGGGCAGTCCTTAAACATAGCAAACTTCCAAAACTGCACTGGAGACTACTTTGTGGGAGCAATGCTACATTTCACTGCTATAAAAGTGAAAGTGACTCAGTCAGCAGTCAATGAAAGCCCTTGTGAAACACTTTTACCCTTAGGGTCTATGGAAGAACAAGACACAGAAATAGACAGAGTGAAAAAATCTGAGCACTTCAAAACTACTTGTTTTCAATACAGTAATATTATAAACACACACACATAAATTATTACAGAAAACAATTCCATCTCTCACTCAATAAAAGATCATCTGCAGTTGCCAAAGATAAGTTTCATAAATCGCTGCAGTGATTATAGTCTAAAGTGCATCTGACACTTACAACACCATTTAAAGGGTTAGTTCACCCAAAAATGAAAATTCTGTCATTAATTAGGCTACTCACCCTCGTCGTTCCAAACCCGTGAGACTTTTGTTCATCTTTGGAATGCAAATGAAGATCTTTCTGATGAAATCTGAGAGCTTTCTGTCCCTCCATAGACAGCTACGCAAATGAAACTTTGAAGCTTCAAAAAGTTCATAAAGAGATCAGAAAATAAATCCATATGAATTGAGTGGTTAAGTCCAAATTTTCTGAAGAGACTCGATCGCTTTTTATGATGAACAGATTTAATTTAGGCTTTTACTCGCATATAAACATTGATCAGCGAACATAAACAGAAGCTCAACCGAACCTGAATGACACACAAGAACAAACCTCTTGTGGAAGCTCAAATGTGCTGCGTAACACCGTGTCTACCAGACGCAAGCGCTGCGACGTGATGCGTCAAAAGACAACAGAACCCATTATAATCAGTGATACTGTCTACACTGGATGCGGCGCAACGCGACAACAAATTCCTGACAGTAAACGGATTCTCCATTCTATTTCTGACATAGTCCAAGTGCTTTGCAACGGTTGGTTTGTCGCGTTCAGTGTAGACAGCTTTTAGCTGTTGTGGCGCGATGCGACACCACAAAGGTTGCGTCTGGTGTAGACACGGTGTAATTCTTTAATGTGCTCTCAGAATTACAAGTTTAAATACAAGTTTCCTAGGTAGGGCTGGGTAAAAAAGATCGATTTCTCGATTTTAATATGAAGCAAAGTCTCAGATTTCAAATCACGTCCATCTTATTATGAAATTCAAAAAATAAATAGCGTTTTGGCGCTGTTAAATGTGGCGTATGGCTAGATGGCTGTAGGGCCTCAGTTAAAGAGAAGCGGCAGCACGGAGCGCATGTGAACTGATCCTCTCCACTTTAAAACCAGTTATAGCGTGAAATAAACATCTAAAAGGTATGTTAAAAGATACAGTATAACTTACCGAAATCCGTATCATCATGTCACATGAAATCGCTCAATCAGTGTTTCAACTGCGGAAATACGTCAATAAAACAGCTTGTAAACATTAACATCACATTTACCTCAGAGAAACCATATTCAGTGACCATAAACTTGTTAGTCAGCTAGAAAAATTAACTCTAGAGAGCAGTATTCTGATAAATATATGCATGTTACATATTCATTATAATTTTTAATGTTCTTCAATATTCAATGCATGTTTGAATAAATCAGTTATAACAGCCACAATTTAAATGTTTCAAAAAAACGAATTGGAGTAGAAATATGATTATGTAATTCTAAACTTTATTTATTATAAAAAACATCGAGTGTAATTTAAGTGTTTGTATATAAATAAATTAAATTTTAACCTTCAATATTACAGAAATGTAGCTTAGTACCAACTGACTCTACAGCATTAGTTGATTTTTTTTTCCCTCTAGAAAATTTGCCATGTATTGTATCTGATATACATCCAAAATAATCAATATCGAATCGAATCTAAATCAGAAATGGAATTGAATCGCAAGCATGTGAATAGAAATCAAATCGAATCGTGAAAATTGTGTCAATACCCAGCCCTATTCCTAGGTAAAAATTGCACATGAACGCCCTCCCATTTCGAAACTTAAATGCGATGAGCTCGTAATCATGACTTCAGAAGTGGGAATTATCAAATTTCCAATAGCATGTGAAGGCAGCATAACACACGTTGAACCTCATTGGTTCTCGCACATCAATCAAACACGCTTGAGCTTCCGCCACAACTGATGTGTTAGTTGATGAATGTTTACATGTGAATATAAGCCTCAATTAAATCTGTTCAGCATATAAAGCAATTGTGTCTCTTCAGAAAATTTGGGATAAACCGCTCAATACATATGGATTAGTTTTACAATCTCTTTATGAACTTTTTGAAGCATCAAAGTTTCAATTGCGTAGGCTTTCTATGGAGAGACAGAAAGCTCTCAGATTTTATCAAAAAGATCTTTATTTGCATTCCGAAAATGAACAAAAGTCTTACGGGTTTGGAACAACATGAGAGTGAGTAATAAATGACAGGATTTTCATTTTTGGGTTAACTAACCCTTTAACTTCTAAAGCGAGTGTAATTTAAAAACATTCATAGACAAGAACAACTATAACCATGTACAAGCACCTCTTCATGAGAAAACGAAAATGTTTCCTGGCGAGACACAGAGGCTTATTTCAAATGACGAAGGCTTCTGGTCTGCAGAGCACAGGCTGTGGGCTAAGATTACAGACATCTCAAGTTTAAAAATGCCACAGCACTCTCTCTCTCAACCGGCAAACTGCATCCCACTGCACTTTTGCAGACGCTCTACAAATTAATTGCGTATGAACATTTCTGATTGAGCCATGCCTGGCAACTTCTTTGTCCACTAACAGACTGAGAAACAATTTGTAGAAAACTGGCATCTTTCAACAGTAAATTTATGGGTGAAATTTTCTGCTCTTTTTATGTTTTACATGCTCAATTTTTACCAATTTACTTTGGCAACGCTTAGCGAGGAACAAGCCTGCACCCTGCACGAGATGTTGCTTGTAAATTGTAACTGATGAAATAGTCTTGTTAACATACATTTAGCGATTTCATGGCGAGTAGCATTATTGATAAAAAGACTTAGTAGGCCTAGGCCTATGACTTACCGAGCCAAACAATACAGGTTCTCGCACATGCATTTTGATGCCAATGCAGACGAAAGACAGCAGCTAAATACTTATTCAATGGAGCCGCAACACCGCTAATGAATCTGCATCCGATTACACAATGAATGAATCGATCCATTTTGTTTTAGTGATAACATACAGCGCATTGAGAGCAACTAGCCCGATTCTCAAATGAATAACTCTTATGAATTGGTTCTTTTAATGAATCAAAATAGGCTATACCGCACAACCAGTCAGATTCCAGAACAAATTAATCTAATTAGTCGGTTGTTCAATCAATCAAGCAACCAAATATATATATAAAATGAATTGTTACCACATTGTTTTTATTTGTTATGAAAAAAGATTTGAATTAAAAAAAGATTATTACTATAGTTACTGAAACAGTCAAGGAACCCTTAACAGGAATCAGAACTGGAAACCAGAAGCATCAAATTATTTATGATTCCCATCCCTAGTTGTCAACTAGTTTTTTTGTTTTTTTTTTAATGCAATGCTGGCTCAACAATCAAAAGCAGAAATATCAAACAGCCATTCAGGCTTCTTATTCAAACTGCTGGTCTTCTAGGATGTAAAGGTTGAGCAGCAGCATCTGGGGTTGTGATCTCAGATATGGAAAATAATAAAAAGCAGACACTAAAATATTCCCTTGGCCAAGATGTTCAGCCACAGCATCACTCCTTTTCCCTTTCCGCACAATCAACACTTTTTATAACTTCCCTAAAGCTGTCAGACTAGCTAAGAGCAGTGAGGAGCACTCAAGAGTGGAGTGGAGGAGGAAAAAGAGATAGAATGATCATCAGCTACTGCTGCCTAAAAAGAGGGAGAAGAGGGAGGAGAGGAGAGTCTGTCAGTGCCTCTCTGACCTCCACAGTTTGATTTGGCAGAGGCAGCGGATAATAGGTCAACATCAAGCATGTAGAAGAGGGTCAGAGCGAGGCAGGAAGAAACAAAGAAAATGAAGATGAGAGAAAGTCTGAAGATGGAAAGAAATGAGGCAGAGGGAGGTAGACAGATAAAGAGAGGGGGTACGGTATCCCTCTCGTGTCTTCTGGCCCCCTGCCCTGCTGGTGTCTTCTCTGTAGTGTCGAATCTCTCCTTCACACCGTAGACAGCTGGAGGTGTCAACACTTGACTGGGCCTAAAGCTCTTCTACCCACAAGCCCAGCCTCCATTTATGTTCACAAAGCAACCGCCTGTCACAATACACACACATCCCTCTGATGCAAAGCCTTGTGTATCTTGGTGTAACTCTGTGGGTCTCTAGGCCCCGCCCTGACCTGAGGTACCGTATGATTGACTTCCCAAAGCAATTTCAGGACTGTAGCTTTTCAGCGTCTTTGTCAGAATAGCACAGAGATCCCTGTAATATGTTTGGCTATACGCCCTGAGTTGAGGAATTTTTAAAGTAGATTGCTCAACAAATATTCTTTTGATAGGCAAAAGACGCAGCACAACCGCACATCTCAAAGCTACAGAGAATAAGGCTATCACCGTAAGGGGGCAGGAAACAGTTTGGTGATGCCAAAGACAATAACATTAACAAGAACTATCTCAATCCAAGCTATCACTTTCCTGTCAGGGCTCTGCATCTACAAAAGCCTTGATACTAGTTAGGGGTTAAAGTTCCTACTACAAATCACACTGTGTGGGAACACACTTAATATACTTTCTTAATAGGTTCCAGAGAAGCAAATGTCTGGTAATCAAATGTGTTTCCTTGAAATGCGTCCCATGTACCTTTTAGTGTAGACGGCCCAGAGAGAAGAATAACTGGAGAATGACAAAAATGACATAAGAGGGGGTTATTTCCATTCGCATTTTAATTTAATAAAACAAATGAATGACTGTACTTAAAAAAAAACAGTGTGTGCTGTCTTGCCACAGAGCAAAAGAAGATAGGAAGAGAAAAAGAGTGGAGGACAGCACATTCCTGTGGAGTGAGTTGGACTGGCTGGCAGAGATGGCCCAGAAAAGCTGAGAGTGATGAATACCATAGGCCTGTAAAGTGGAAATAGACAGAAGGAATCCTTATGACACTTCACCAAAACCATTATACCAAGGTCATACCTAAAAAAAAATAATACAAAAAATGAATAAATGTATAAATAAAATCAAAATGTAAACAATGAGACATTAACTCCTACATTACAGATGCTGGATAAATGGACCTGGACCAACTGCATCCCAGACGAGCAAATCTCCAAACCCACAAGGGTTATTTTCCAAACCAGAATGAGATTTAAACTGAATAGAAGCATCCAAAACTAAAACTCTAAAAACAGACTACACCATTGTCTCTTCAGGTGGGTATGAGACACCTAAATATCAAGGAAGGAACTCTCTGAAAATATGTTTCTAAATAGGGATAGTTCACCCAAAAATTTTAATTCTGTCATTATTTACTTACCCTAATGTCGCTCCAAACCTATATGATTTTATTTCTTTATAAAAGAATATATTTTGAGAAATGTCTCAGTGTTTTTTGTCCATAAAGTGTAAGTCAATAGGGTCCTTTTTGGTTACCAACTTTCTTCAAAACAACTTACTTTGTTTTCCACAGAAGAGAGAAATGTGTACAGGTTTGGAATGACACGAGGGAGAGTACATGACAGAATTTAGACTTTTGCACAAAGAATCGCTTAAACGTAGCAGGTTTGAAACCATATTTCCCAATTCAGGCTTCCCAAATGTATGGTAATTCCCAAACAGGGGTGTCCAATCCTGCTCCTGGAGGGCCACTGTCCTGCAGAGTTTAGCTCCAACCCTAATTAAACACACCTAAACCAGCTAATCAACTATAGGCTAGAAACTTCCAAGCAAGTGTGTTGAGGCAAGTTGGAGCTAAACTCTGCAGGACAGTGGCCCTCCAGGACTGAGTTTGGACACCCCTGTTCCCAAAGCATGAGATTTCATCTTCACAAGCATCTCTGTAAAAGTTGGGTAAGAGGTAGATATATGGAAGGGATGTTATTTTCAAGAAATCTTTTCAGGAGAACTCTTAATTTAAGATATATCTAGCTAAAAGTAACCATAAATGTGTGAGGTAAAGCCTTTAAATACAACTGATGCCATGGCGGAACAATTTCAACATGGAGAGTGTTATTTTTTGATCCATACACAAGTAAAATACTTTTTTTTTTTTAATTACACAAGGCACATGAGCATATATATTTTCAAAACCTTGTATTTTTTACTTGACCGAGCCTGACATGATTTGAATCTAATCTCTTGTGATATACTTCTATTTCCAACATTTCAGCCCTGCATCACCTATACTCAAGTCATCACAGAGACACAATAAATAATAAATGATCCTGAAATTTCTGATGGAATTCCCATTTGCTGTGTAGACGTTTTTCCAGCACCATGGATTACTGTTCATTTCATGCGGTGTCCTTTTCAAAAGTGTCTGCTTGTCGGCAAGCACAGATATCTCTTACAATCACCAACCACACCACAAATTAAACCAAGCACACAAGCCGTCAACACATTTTTAGATTCAGGTTCAGACATTTTAGATAAGATTTTAGATGAAAGCTTCCAAGGTGTTGGAAGTACAGCCAATTTCTCTGGATCACTCCCGCTCAGGTGCTCAGACTCATTTTCATTAGGGATTCCCACTTTTGAAAGACTGAGGTCACAGACTGTTTGCTAATTCCTCCTTGAGATACATATTTTGGTGTTGTGGATGTGATGAAGCACCAAGCATTTTCAATCAAGAGATGTGAAATTCTTCAGTCTAACTATTAGTCCAAGACAAGAGCTTACAGGAAAATAACCATGTGTCATTTTACATTCTTTCAAAGCAAGAACTCATATTTATACTCTTTATACTCACAGCTACATAAAGTCTAGACAAAAATCTTGAGATTTGAATTTGTTTCTATCAAGAAAGACAGCTTTCATCTTTCCATTGAAGAAACGTTATTAGTATATAGCATTTTCTCGCCCTCAAAGTGCCATTGGCTGGCCAACGGCGTGCAGAACAGCAGGGGTGACAATGATTGATTGAAAGATGATTGATGACTGCAGCTGACCGTTCATCTCAGATTTCAATTGTTGTGGTTCAGGCTCTTCGCACCTTGTAAAGCGCTTTGAGAGGAGAGTGTTGCATGAGAGGCAGGGGAGAGCAAGGGAAAAAAAGAGGAAGGCAGTGGGTCCAACAGGTGCCAATCTAGCCCCCCCAAGTCATCAGCGTGTTGCCATGCCGCCATTACTGTTCGTTGGGTCAGCAGGGGAACCCAGACGAAAGGGAAAGAACAAAGTGAGGCTCGGAAAAACAAAGCAGAAATACAAACTGAGAAACCTGAAGGAAGAAAAATGTCAAGGGATTAAAGCAGACAATCATCAAATTAAGGTTTGATTAGTCTGATCGATGCAATACAATTTTCCATCTCAGATTGCATTTTTTTGCACTTTACAGATCTCATAATCACAGTATAAGCCATCAACCAACTTCACTTGCTTGGCTGGAGGACCGTGATCTCCTTCAGTGATGTCTATAAGTTATAATGAGAGACAGGGAACATTGGATCGATTGGCCTCTTCTCTGGATGGGATTGTGCTGAGGCAGCTGGTTCAGGGCTCCAAAGTGACCCCTCTGGTGTCACAACTGGCCTCCATCCTTCAGTAATCAACCCCTGAGAGAGAGGTCAGGGGTTATTCAGTGTCCAGCAGCACAACCAAGCCTTCCACAACCTGAAGGATTTCCACATATATGCCATAAAACCAGGTTCATGAGTCCTGAGGTAACATCAGTGTGTCCATAGATGCCGATTTATGTTTCTGGCGACGGGTGCCCACACTCCACCCCATGTAGAAAATCACAAACATTTCTGTTGATTTCTTGAAAGCAATGGCCAATCAGAGGTGTTTAAGATAGCACTGAACAAAAACTGTGAGTGGAGTTCTGCACGCTCGCAAATCCTCTCATTATAACAAACAAAGTGTAGACATTATGTAAATAAGAAATTCATTGTGCAATCAGCTTCATTTATTATATCAGAACTTTGTGAGATCACAATGAACTAAGATGAGTGACAGCTTTTTAGCGATTATAAAGGGAGCGCTCTTTGCGCACTTTCTGCCATGCCAAATCCAACGCTATCTCACGACCAATGCGTACGTATTTTATGAGGTGGCTAATTATTTTTGGTGGCTAAGATTTATCTAAACCCCAGTGACGGGTAGGTTTAGGGGCGGGGTTAGGGGTAGGTCATTCGTATGAATTCATACGAATTTGTTAACTCGTAAAATGCGTACTATTTAGCAAAAAACGTACAAAATCGTACGAGTGAGGTCAAACGAATTCCTATGAATTAGCCACCTCGTAAAATACGTACGAATTGCCATGAGTTAGGGTTGGCCAAATCCCGTATACAGTATGCTTGCTTTTCTGTTAAACTTAACAGTGGTTTGTGAATGTAGACGCTTTAATTACAAATAATTTATTGGGAGCATTTATGCTGGGATGTGTAGGTTGTGCGGCAACACGTATATTGAAACTATTACAAGAAAATGTATGTGTTCTTAAAGGGGAAGTGCATCTCCTTAAGGCCCCGATATACTTCAAGCGAAGTTCTTTTTCGTTTAGGAGTAAAACGAAGTTCGAAATACACTGTAATTGAACATCTGACGCCGCCCACACTGTTGAGAGCGACGGTTATATGAATATGTAAAAATGCTGCGCGCTTTCCTCTCAGTAACAAAATAAACAACAAAATTGAGAAACTAGCAAGGATTTTTAAATAAAGCATAAGAAAAGCAACGTGGATATGTTTGTTTGCACGAGCTCTGTAATTCGGCACTCCAGTAAAGTCACGTCGTGTTTATATTATAACACTTTATAAAATAGATTGCTTAAAATCAAGCAGCTTTACTGTATTAAACACGAAAAACAGTGTCAGTCTCTCATTTCATCAGAAGTACAACTTCGTTTTCTACTATAAAGCAGCTCTCCAGTGTTCATGTTTTCACTCGCGGACGTCTGACTTCTAGGGACTCAAGAGGAGAAATGAACTGGAAAAGATTTACCGAGTGAAAGAAGGCAGAGCCTCAGCGCACACCTACCTTAAGTAATGGCCACGGACCAATGGTAGTACAAAGGTGTTTACCAGCCGAAGCGAACTTTTCCAGAAAGTTCGCTTTGGCAAGCTGTTTCGAACTTCCAAAACGAACTCCAAACGAACTTCTTTTAAGCCTGATTTTGTTCGAAATGATGTCATATCAGTTCGTTCTTCGATTTCGTTTGAAGTAGATCAGGGCCTTTAGCCTTACCCTGGATTTGGTTCACCCTCCGCCAATGATTATCAACCAAACTAAAACAAATTTCTAACCATGAGCGTTGTTGCGAGTCGCTCTCTCACTGATATACCTGATGATTTTGAAGTGAATTACGTAAAATACAATTTATCTTTGTGCAAAAAAGCATAAGCTTTTGTGTCAGGTTGTTATGTTGTAATCCTAAATATAACTGATGTGAGATCCACCAATCAGAGAGGTTCCTGAATCTCAATCAGTTTTTTGATTGGATAAATTGAATGGAGAATATGTTGTTTTTCCATGGGTGCTCGGCCATTTCCGTGGGTGCTATGAGTGTCAATGACATGAAACTAATTTTTTATCTATCAATTTATTAAAAATATATGAAAATGACGTTCATATCATAATATCACAGAGAGGACCCATGAGGCCTAAAGACCCTCATGACTGTGCTGAGGTCAAAAAAGTTAGTTCAGGTTGTAAAATGCCATGTGGTGGAAACTAAAGAAAAGGTAATGATATTTCTGAATTAATAATTGATGATTAGTTAAACAAAGAAATACATTGTATCTTTTTTAAAATTATTGTTAGGATGTGTACACACATCTATTAAAGGTATAAGGACAATAAGTTATTACTTTTTACTTGAAAGTTACACCATAGTGTCATTAATTTGATCTACAAAATCATATGAAACCAACATGAACACACACAAAAATAACTATATTTAAAAATATAAATATTTTGCCTTTGGTTTATCATGGACACTCTTACTATTAAAATATTCAACTTCATATACAGGGGAGAAAAATGATCCAATTACAATGTTGTATGTCTTTGATTTGTAATGTAATGTGTGATACATTCTCATACACTGAGAAACTGAGAAAAGAATTGGACAGACATTTAGGTTACAACCCTAAGGTTGGGTTAGGGTGAAAATTAGACTTTTTTTCCCCTCTTAAAATCATTCGAGAGCTATTCATCTGCAATATAAGTACAGCAAGACGAGGCCAGAAATATCACAGAGCATCCTCCTCTCAAATACCCCTCATTGTCAGAGTCCAGATAACTCCATCAAGATACACAAGGTGATTTCAAAGGCCTGTCTGCTGTACAGAGTCACGCCACAGGAATGCGAGGCAATAAGAACAAATAATGGCAATAATGAAATTTCTTTTTTGTCAGGGTACCTATTCATCACATAAGAGAACGGACACATGAGAAAGTCCCACTGGGGGTGACTGTGGTCAGAGCCAAAACCTCTCACCCTCTTCCAGACATGCAAAATGAAGTCATTTTCTACACAGATGGACCTAAAAGAAAGAGAATTCATGCCTAATTTGATGAAGCTGAATTTTGGCTACAGCAACCACACGTGTGAAGCTTTCGAGAGCCTTTGAGAAGGTGATAAGTCTAAATGCCCTTTGGCAAATCACTAGTATGTAAGCACGTGTGTGATGTTAGGGGCACGCAATCTGACGGACTTTTGTCCTTGTAACTTTAGCGCCAAAGACAAAAAGACACGTTTGGTATGTGCGGTTCCACGCACCTTGAATTACATCTGTCATCTTTGAAGGGCGCTTGGACAGAAGCAGAACTCTTCCTGTTAGCCAAGAAGTGGCGTGACAGCTCACATTGAGGTATTGCCACACACAGGGAGCAGACTGAACACTCAAACTAGCCTTGAGCATTGTATTGCTATACACCAATAAGAGAGAAGCCAGCTTGGCAAAGTTCTCCAGTGCACTTAAGAAAGGCCTTTGAACTAAGGGCAACACTGCCCTTTATTCACAGAATGTCCCATTATTGGTTTAAAAGATCAAGGATGACAGAATACAACTAAATAATTTCTATAATTTGACTGTGACTGCCACAGTTCAAATATATAGTGCAATACTTTTACATATAAAATCAAATGAGGTGACTCACTGTTAAAATGATAACGGTGATGTAACTGCAGGAAGCCGGTACAACCCTGCAACCTGCAACCACGGGGGCATTTAAATATAACACATGCTGTTGCTGTTTCCAGATAAACCAGCTTAAAGAAAGACCTCTGGAGTTAAAAACAACTGAAAACTTACTCTTGCGAATGAATTCGCGGGGAGAGTTTGTATTCCAACTTCGGAAAGCCCCCTGATGTTTGGCTGCATTTGGTACATACCAGGGGTTACTTGCCATGCGGGAGAGCAAGGTGCCATAAAGACCTCTTGGAAACATTTTATTTTAAGCAAAATTTACGAGGTCAGCACCTGCCATCAAAGTAAATTATGATAACGCTTAAGCTCGGCCCATTAGGCATTTATTCAGAACTATGTAGCACTCAACAAATCACAGACAGTCAGAATGGAATTTATGATGCCTGTCGCCCTCCATGCATTACAGCTATAAACTTTCAATGCATTTGCTGTGCATTAAATGACACTGGTGTGACTTCAGCTTTTTTAGATCTTTGATGGTTGCCCTCTACTGTGATGAAGATATCTTAGGGAAAGCTATATGTAATGCAGTAAAAAAAAAAAAACTGAGTAAAAAAAAACCCTGTACAGTACATTTTTAAAAACAATCTTTATTGTTAAACGGTTAGTTCACCCAGAAATTAAAATTACGTCATTAATTACTCATGTCGTTCCACACCCGTAAGACCTTCGTTCATCTTCGGAACACAAATTAAGATATTTCTGATGAAATCCGATGGCTCAGTGAGGCCTCCATTGAGAGCAATGCCACTGAACCTCTCAAGATCCAGAAAGGTACTAAAAACATATTTAAAAAAATGTGAGTACGGTGGTTCTACCTTAATATTATAAAGCAACGAGAATACATTTTGTGCGCCAAAAAAACAAAACAACAACTTTTCAACAATATCTAGTGATGGGCCAATTTCAAAACACTGCTTTGGAGCTTTACAAATCGAATCAGTGGTTTGGAGCGCCAAAGTCACGTGATTTCAGCAGTTTAGCCGTTTGATAGGATATCCGAAAGCTCAGAAGCAGTGTTTTGAAATCGGCCATCACGAGATATTGTTGAAAAGTCGTTATTTTGGTTTTTTGGCGCATAAAAAGTATTCTCGTTGCTTTATAATATTAAGGTGAACTCATATGAACTGTTTTAAATATGTTTAGTACCTTTATGTATCTTGAGAGGTTCGGTGGCTTTGCTCTCAATAGTGGCCTCACTGAGCCATCGGATTTCATCAAAAATATCTTAATTTGTGTTCCGAAGATGAACGAAGGTCTTACGGGTGTAGAACGACATGAGGGTGAGTAATAAATGACATTATTTTCATTTTTGGGTGAACTAACCCTTTAATACACTGATTTTATTAAAACGTTGGGCCACTACCATTAAAGGGCTCTATGTCCAAGTTTTTCACCATTTTAAACACCATTTGCTGTGATGAAAATGAGTAAAATGCTGTTTAAAATAATTTTAGTACACCGTAGGTTGTTAACTCCCCAAAAGTGTTTAAATCTCAACTATCCACGTCACATATGTGACCCTGGACCACAAAACAAGCCATAAGGGTAATTTTTTTTTAAAATTGAGATTTATACATCATCTGAAAGCTGAATAAATAAGCTTTCCATTGATGTATGGTTTGTTAGGATGGATACAACTACTTTGAAAATCTGGAATCTGAGGGTTAAAAAAAAAAAAAATCTAAATATTGAGAAAATCGCAATGCATATCCACACAAATTTTTTTTTTTTTTTTATATATATATATATATATATATATATTTACAGTAGGAAATTTACAAAATATTTTCATGGAACATGATCATTACTTAATATCCTAATGATTTTTGGCATAAAAGAAAAATCGATAATTTTGACCCATACAATGTATTGATGGCTATTGCTACAAATATAGCCGTGCGACTTACGACTGGTTTTGTGGTCCAGGGTCACATATAGTAAACCACAACAGATATTCAAACACAAAAACTCAAGCAATGTTGAGAAGTAGAGGAGTATTCAGTGTTTCCCTTCTGTGGCGGTGCAATACACTGATATGAATAACTGAGCGTATGTTTAAACTTGGACAGGAGCGTGCTACTATAAACGTAAATACGTTGTGCCAACAAGCTTGTGTCTTTAGCAAGCAGCACCCTGCTTATGTGCGAAGAAAAACTTCTCAGGTTCAGACATTTATAGTGGCTTTGAGGGTTTTCAAGCTGATCGCAGTGCAGTTATCGGGCTGATAAAGACAAAAGATCATAAGGTAAACTTGCAGTGATTTTGTGGTTTTGCTCATCTGTTGGACCTAATTTAGTGTTAAATACACCTGGAAAATAGTTCTGGTCCAAATATGCATATATATATCCAATGTTATTGAAACATCCTTCCACCATTAAGCAAAGTCAAAAAACAATTCAACTACAAGCACATAAGTGGGTCAGACACTTCAAACGCATTGCAGCGATGCTTGTGAGTGAAACATCATACCAACAATGAACAGGCTCAGAGGAGCAGGCCATGCTAGATTAAAGTCTGAATGATGCTTAACCCTGGCCTCTGCTGAAATGAACGGGACTTTAGCTCTCTCTTGCACACACAACACACGCACCCATACACCAGCACAAAGGCTTTGATCCACACTAAAGTGGCTTTGATGGCTGAGGTACAGGAGCCTTGTGGAATCATCACAACCTCATCTAATCTTAGCGACCGATGCTTATTTGTACTAAGCATCTTAGAGTTAGTGTCTTACTCTGAGATACTTTATACATATGGGCCCTTGTCCAAAGAAAATAGCACAGGCTTGGTCAAATTTGGGTTTGGTAAATTAGTGATATTTATATTATTAAAAGGAGATGCGATTCCCGTGCTACTGTGCATATTTTTGTGTGCTGTTTATGCGATTTGTGTATTATTGTATGTGTGTGAGTAGATGGGAGCATCTGCAGGCTTTTTCATACTATTTTATCCATAAACAAAATAAAATCATTCTCTTTGTCCATCAAAAATGAGATAAGCTGAAACAACTTCAGATCGTATTCGTACAATCAAACATTTGAGGTCGGTAAGATTTTTTTTTGTTTGTTTGTTTTTTCTTCTCTTAGGCTTCATTTATTTGATCAAAATATCAATGTTTAAAACAGTTGTGCGACTTAATGTTTTGGGGAAAAGTGATAAATTTTTTCAGGGTTCTTTGATGAAAAAGTCAAAATAAAACTGCATTTATTTGAAATGGAAATCTTTTGTAACTTTATAAGTGTCTTTACTGTCACTTTTAATCAATTTAACGCATCCTTGCTAAATAGAAGTATTTATTTCATTAAAAAAAAAAAAAATTCATACTGACCCCAAACGTTTGAACAGTAGTGGTGTACAAAATCACTATTTATTTTATTAAAGAAAAGGAAAGTGCATATGCCATTCTAAGTAACCATATTTTAATAGTAAGATTTTTTTAATCCATTACTATATTTTACTTGCTGCACTCCAGATGTAATATTATCATTGTCTTAAATTCCCCAAATTATTTCAACTTATGACCCTCACTACCTGAAATACATCTTGAGGAGTTTATCCAAAGGTCTGTGGAAACTAAAGAAAGAGAGTCCTCAAAAGTGAAGATCCAACAGGGAGAGTAAACATTTTAAGATTTTTCCCCTCTCTCTTTTCATTTCTACTTCGTTTTAGTGCTTTAGGTATGAAATAGAGGTAATATTTAGTTTCTATAAATAGAATTTGCTGCACTTATCAAGAATGGTGGATGTTGGTGCTCTCATTATCACATGATGACACACACACATCAACACAGGGTATTAAAACGTTTGTCTCATGACAGTATATGAAACAATCAAATCTTCATAAGGAAAAGCACTGTGTATTTTCTAACGTCAAAAAGTAAAACTAAAATAAACTATTCAACTCATGCAGTCAAACAGACCACAAACGATATCATATGAACGTCATATCAGCTTTTGGGGCATTTGAAAACTTAAAAACTTAATTTCTGTGACAGTCGTAAACATTTCACAAGACAAAAAACAAAAATCTTACAGAAATGACAAATCACGGATGTGTCATTATTTTAGAGTAGAGACTGATCCATCTCTCTCTCTGTGTGTGTGTGTGTGTGTTTGTGTGTGTGTGCGTGTGTGTGTGTGTGTTAATCTCCTTTATCCTCGCATCAGGGAAGGGCGTGTCTCCCTGTCTCCAGTAATAGGCAGCAATGAGAGGCTTGAGTAAACACAATCAATGTGAAACAGTATAGCACACACAGGCAAGATACACACTCTGACAAACATGAACACACATATGAACACACACTCTCCCTCCTGCCACCCACTGCACCGTCCACAGCCACTTCCACTGCCAATTATTGCAAGTATCGATCGGCAAAAACTACCCAGCCCAAAGAAATGATTGTAGTCACTATCGTCAATTTAGAGGTAGACTTGAAATAAAAACTGCACCGTTGGACAGTGACTGTCCCCCTCTCACACTTTATTTGATGATATCAGATTACAATCTCTTCATCCATTATTGATGAAGATAGAGTTGTGGCATGCTGAATGTGTTGCATAGGAGATTTGGGGCTAATCCAGCAGAAAACAGGCACAGGCACATAATGAAGAAAAAAAGGCACAAATGTCAACAGTTTCACATAGGGACTGGATTAAGCAGCCCCCCACAAAGAGACTGTCTCTTCGTACACAAACACTCACACAATGTCTCAACCGAGGATTAACACACAACCAAATAGTAAATCTGAGCTGATTTGTGTGTCAAAGTACCTCTGGAGGCGCCAGGATGAACGTAACATATAATATTCTCAGCATCAAGGTAAAAGCACAAAGGATGCTTGCATTGTCAATATTGATAATATGACCTTTCCTTTTCACTTTCTGTCTCACTCTCTGTCTCTCTCAGCCACAGTGGACTAATTAAACACTAAGCTGACTCTAGTGGAGGTTTGTGGTGCACCTGAGCAGTTGTTGTCAATGGTTCAGTAACCATCTGATCTCTTTTGCTGATGACTGAGTGCTGGCGTCCATCATGTTTGTCTCATTACCTCAATTTCATTCTTGGACAATTTTCCCTCCGGCAACCCAGGGGCACCACCACAACTAACCACTTTCACTCGTTCACTCCAGCTGTTTATTGGTCCCCCTGCATCAGTAATTAACACTGTGTGCTCACGTATATATTTTCTACTCAAAAAAAGAAAAAAAGGCACTTAAACTTAATTTAGTTATACATTTAATATATATAGTATATGGTTATATATATATATATATATATATATAGAAATCTCATGTTTAAACACTATCTACATAAGAGCCAGCGGCAAATTCCCGAAGGACCAACACGATCTCATGGCAATTTGTACGTATTTTACGAGGTGGCTAATTCGTACGAATTCGTATGTTTTTTGCTAAATCGTACGTATTTTACGAGTTCTCAAATTCACATGAATACCCCTAACCCCGCCCCTAAACCTACCCGTCACTGGGGTTTAGACAAATTATCTAATTAGCCACCTCGTAAAATACGTACAAATTGGTCGTGAGATAGCGTTGGAAGGATTGGTCAAGATGAAGCTGTTCTCTGCGGGTACATGAGCGCTGAACGGTCGCTGACGGTCTGGAGCTCACATCTCCGAAAGCGTCTAAACTAATTTTTAAATAGGCGCTATGTTTACATATAAATCGCATATCTGAGGTCTAAACAACTATATTCTTGCCTAAAAAACTACATTCTGTTACAAAATAACAGTAATATCTATAAAAATATGGTGGGTTTGCTCGTCCGCCATGACACTCACTGTGAGAATGCTGACAGCGGAGTGATGGAGTGATTTAAACGGTGAAACCGTTCCCTTGGCGATATTGGTAGAACATCGCATGGCTGGAAAGACCTCTCAGCCAATCAGATTCGAGAACTAGAAAGAACTGTTGTGTGTGTGTGTATGTATGCATGCATGTATATATATAAATGGTTTGTAGATTAAATATAAAATACAAAATAGGAAGACTAAAAAAAGCTGGGTTAAAAACAACCCAAGATGGGTTGAAAATGGACAAACCCAGCGGTTGGGTTAAATATTTTTTTAAAATAGTTTTTTTTAACCCAACTATTGTTTAAAAATTACTATATGGCTGGCTTCAAATGAACCCAAAATAGGTTGGAAATTAAAAATCAGACACATAATTACTAGAGGCAACAATAATAATCAAAAGGTGAACAATTATTAATATGCAATTTAATAAATGTTTATTGTTTAATTATTATGAATTAAACATTAATAAATGTTCATTTATTAAACATATTAATAAATGTTCATTTCCCAACATACTTTGGGTTCATTTAAGCAATACAGTCATTTTTAAACAATAGTTGTGTTAAATAAAACTACCCAGCAGATTGGGCAAACATTTAACCCAACCGCTGGGTTAAAACAACCCAGTTGCTGGGTTTGTCCATTTTCAACCCAACTTGGGTTGTTTTTAACCCAGCACTGCCTTGCAATAAACTAGAAGATATTAAATCATTTAACATTCAAAACCACATTACATCAGTGAAAGTTTTTGCTACCATGGTAAATGAGATGTTAATACCATATCGGCCGAAGACAACTGAAGTTGAGTGTTTTTTAAATATATACTACAGCGTTGTTGGGTTCAGTGTGGTGTGTGTGTGTGTAGGTACTGACTCCTACTGCGTGCCATATTTGTCCTTCATAGGCCCGGTCATGTCAGTAAATGTTAACCACAGTGTATACTATGTGATGGCATTGCGTTCCAGAATATTCTCACGCTCTAGACGCTATATTGAAATCCTTTTTAGCCATTTCAAGAACTGTCTGTAAAACAGCCATCAGGCTAATGAAGGGCTCTTGAGCATATTAGCTAATCTTACAAATCAACCTGGCAAATGGAAATTCGCAATGTCTTGAGATGTTCTCTCCCTTTCCCCTTTTCTTTATTTCCCTCATCAGGCACTTTTCCATCTTCCTTACTAATAAAAAGTAGTCATCGTAAAGAATTTACACCCACAATAAAGTCTCTTGTCATGGTAATACTGCTGGTCTAACATATTAGCAGTACATAAACTGATTTGTTTAATGGTTTGTGGTTTTGTGTGCACTACTTTGACAAGCAACACTGGAAATATCATAAAAACACTGCGTGAAGACAGTAGTGTGTGACAACCCCTGTTTACAGTAATTGTCTGAATATAATCTATGAAGCAGCACTGTGATTATAATCTGGGTTACATCAATAATCTGTCAAACTACAGCAGTTTTCTGCTTGAGCAAACAGAGCTTCTTGTGTATTGAATGGCATCATAATGAAACATACAATTATTTCTTGTGCCCACAGCCTGACATACTAAGTCATATTTAACTGATTCCTTGTGTGAAACTCAGTTCACCCTTAATGAATCCAAACTGAACAAAAGCAACAATAATTTGTTATGCTGAAGCAATTACCCAGCATGTCAGAGGGTCTAAACTGTGATAGAAATAGATCTTTCACACCTTCCGTCTTTTGCCAGTATTAGTCAAATCATTGCACCGTACCAAGAAATATGTTGAAAACTAATTACATTTTAGTCAAATAACTGTTTATGAGGGCATGAGAAATATTCTGTCAGTTATTTTATATTGCTACTAAGATAAACAAGACATCCCAAAAGACAAATCATCCATGGAAACTACTCCAGAAGCAAAAGCTGAAAATAGTTTTATGTTAATGATCCAGTTTCAGAACACTGTAAAAAAAAAATGTTTTCATGATTTATCACAACATTTTTTTCTTTTGTCAAACCAACTTAAATAATTAATGTGGTTCAGATAGCATAATATTTTGAGTTTCTGTTGATTAAACCAATCGCCTTCATTGTATTAACTCAAATTTTTTATTTCAATGAACTCAAAATTAAGGCAACCAGGTAACTTACTTTTTTAAGCTAAACCAACAATTCTTGTTTACAGTGAAGTTAATATTTAAATTTAGATACTGATACTCTGAATGCCATTTTAACTAATTGGCTGGTGCATGTACCATCTATTGGACAATTAAATCATGCTAGCATCACTCAATAGTTCATCTTATTGACCTAGACGTATTTCTATGCATCTCGTTATATTTATTAATTAAAAGTGATCATATGCACACCACATCAGAGTCTTGATGAAGAGGTTTATGTGGTTGTGAAGTCTTTGAACAGAGTTTTGCTCGGGTCATTTCAGCCCACACATCAGAGCCCTGTACGATATTCTTTCAAGTGTCCTTCTACGACGCCGAAGATGACAACAGCGAATCGATAACGAGACAGAAATGAAAAGAAGCCGCCGGTCTGCCCCCGAGGCATGAAGATCTTCGAGCGACCCCTTTTTCTGAACTTTGGGCATTCCTTCGCAGGCTTTTTCAGCGTGAGAAAGCAAAGGCTCCAGCTGCTGCCGGATGAAGGTAAGAACGATGTAAGGACGCGTCGCTCCCACAGAACCGCTGTGTTGGATGTGATCGACATTCACTCGATCAAAAAATATTAGAGGGTTCTTTAACGCACCTTAGGTTTAGATAAGAAACCTTGGCTGTATACGGTGTACACGATTAAAAAGTTTTTGATATAATTATTTATCTATATTATTATGGTTTAACAGATTTTTGTGGTCTTTAAAATCACAACAAGTAATTTTCTAAAGAAGAGAATAAAAAAGGTCTTTTTGTGGAACCATTTTGGTTATAATTGTAAATTTAAAAAAGGGGGGTCGGGATTACGGAAATGAGCACTGTGATTGCTAAATAATTTTCTTAATTAAGCCGTATTAAACGATTACAGAACAGCTTTAACAAATTATTGAAAAATTATCAAATATTTTAGTATTTTGAAGCAACAATTTAAATACATTTTGTGAATTCAGGTTGATTGGGACACTTTTTCCCAGTCATCTCAATGGCAAAAACTGTCCCCATCAACCTAAATTCACTCTATAGCTTCGGAGGATGAGGGGGTGTAGATAGCGACTATATGCATCTTTACTTTATTTGCAAACAAACAAAAAGATGCTCATTTGGGTTAGTTTTTGTTTGATATATTTGTATCACCAGTAGGCTAGATAATAACCGTCAGCGTGCAAAATTATAGATAAACATGCATGTCATTTTTAGGCTCCCAGGCCTATTAACGCTGTGACAGAGAGAGTGGGGTATTCCAACACAGGCTTGGGAATTCCCCCATGGCCGAGCGCATTAATTACTCGCTTAATGGGTGTATGACCCACAATGTAAAAAACGGATTAGGCGCGTGAAACCTTCGTCCGGTCTGCTTTGCTCGCGTGAGATGCAGATGGAAACCAGTCCGGTGCATGCGGATCTTTAAAGATCATTTGCATCCAAGCCAGCTGTTCACTTCATTTTTTTAAACCTGACCGACACTGTTTAAGCACACACACTTTTCAACAGAAGTTAGTATTTTAAATTACAGCAATGTTATAAAAATAAAATTAATAAATCAAACTACTCGATTTATTGTCAGTGGATGATTAGCATCTCATCTGCAAATAGGCCTTCTCACTTTTGGATAAAAATAAGTCTACACTGTCAAGACTACCTGTGCTATAGGCTAGCTGTAATAGACAATAATTCAAAATAGCCTACAATAACTATTTTAAATATATTTAAATATAATTGGCCATATATGCTAGTATGTATATATATATATATATATATATATATATATATATATATATATATATATATATATATATATATATGCTAGCATAGCCTATAGTAAAAAAAAAGAAAAAAGAAAAAAAAAGTACATTTTTGGATTTCTTAATGTCAGTCTATATTTCTGCTGCTCCATAACATATGGGAAAATAACGCAGAAACTCTAATGACATAGACCAATTAATTGTCAGCTATTTAAATAAATAAAAATATCTTGATTTGATTTATATTTAGCCATGACAGTTTTAGCGTTCATCGGGTTGAATTTGTTCGTTGAATTAACGTATTACCTTGTTTTAATGGCTAATTTGTTATCTAATTTAGCCTACCGTTTCGCATCACAAAGTTTACCCCTTATACACACTCTACGTGTTGGTTGTGCATACAAACACACCCACTGTGGCACGCATGCACACGCACGCGCTTATACACACAAACTCTCACTCACGCCCACGCGCTGACAGTCAAAGCTCGTGAGAGGGGGGAAATGCACCACTCTCTGCGTCTTTGTACGGAAAAAAGTTGCGGTCGTGGAGGCTCTGCAGAAAATATGAGTTACTAAAGCAACTTAGTTTAAGAAACTCTGGGTTTAAGGTAACATATGCATGTTTTCGTGTTCTTTGAAAGAAGCCAGAAATATCCCTAATCGTTCTCATTGAGGAAAGAAGAGGTTACGTTCCTTTTGGACCTGGTAGCAACAGTTTATGTATCCGGACATCAACAAGGGCAAAGATAAACTTGTTCGGAGGTGTGGAATTTATCTTTTTTTAAAAAAAAGAAAATCAAGACTGGCACGGCTGCAAAGCGCCGCTTTTCAACAACCACTGGTAAGTGCACATGACACCCTATCTTGAATGTGAGACAATGCAAGTGAAGGAATTCGTTCCACCTCAGGGTTGCAAGCCATGGGTGAACTTCAGCTTTAGTGTAGTTAGATGGAGAGGCATGATAAGTGATGCTCTGGCAGCTCTCACCTTGACTTTGCAGTTGATAATAATATATCGTTAACACTGTGAGACAAACGGCACAGGGATAACTTTATAGTTAGAGCGTGTAATTTACATTAACACATGTAGGCTATTATTGGTTTGCATAAGCAGAAATAAATCACGCTAACGAAATTTGCTTTCAAAACTATAGCAAACAACCTTTATATACTGTATTTAAATGCTTTAAAAAAAAAAAAAAAAAAAAAAACTCGTAGCAACATTCCTAATTTTTTTTTTTTTTTTTTTTTTTTTTTGTATTAACATTTACGATGTAATGGGTAACTAAATTAAAAATTTAAATTAAAAGATAAATATTACATTATTATTTATAATCTTTGTTGATAAAATTTACATTTATGCAAATAAACCAGTTAATTTTTGAAGAAGCTCTTGTCCTGTGGTGAAATATTTCTGTAAACTAATACAATGTTTTCATTTTGTTCAATTATGTAAATCAAGTTTAGCTAAAAAAAAAATAAATAAATAAATAAAAAAAAATCACACACAAATTAAGCAACACTAAAGTAAATCACCTTCAAGCTCAATACCAAAAACTAATTTTTTTTTCTAGGCGCAAGACTCTAAGATTATATGGTTTTTTCCCTAATATTAACTGAAGACAATCTCACCAATTTAAAAAATAAAGTTTTTTTTTTCCCAATTACTCATTGGAACAATTATTATTATTATTATTCATTATCATTATTATTATCAACATCAGTAATAGTAATATGTTCTTTTTTTGTTATTGTGTAAACTAAGTTTTAAATAGACTAAAATAATAAAAAAGAAATACATTACAAAAAATCTACAAGTTTTCTATACATATTTTCCTCTGTTGATGCGCTTCATTAACCACTGAATTTGCATTGATGTAGTCCAAATTATAGCCTAATCTTATTCACTTAAACGTGTGTGTATCTTACCTTTTCCATCTTGAAAATTGCCTTGCCAGAGTACATATTTAACATGACATTTATATGAAAGTCAGGTAAAAAAAAAAATAAAATTAAAAAAAACTACAAATATAAAAAGTAGCCTAAATCAAAACGGAACGGGGGCCCTGAACACACTCAGAAGAACGAAAGAAACAACTTTACTTGGTCATTTCACAGACTACTTAGAAATAAATATGGTAAATAATTTAGACACTTATTTAGAAACACTTAATTTGTACTATAATCTCAAAATAGTATTTAGATGAATGACTTTCGCCCTCACACGAATTGCATATTAGGCCTACTCGGCACTCGTACAATAAACGCACACAAATTTAATTTCCAGAGTCTCAAGCCTTCGACTAAAGGCACAGATGCGACTGCGAGGCAGGTGATATAAGGGGAGGGCTAAAGTAAAGCGTTGCATTCGGAGAGAGAAAAATAGAGAGGGAAAACGGTTAACAGCAGGATTGCATGCAAATTTCCGACTGAAATTATCATAAGCAAACAGCTGAAGCCTGGGCTAATAAAGGCCCATCTGTGTTACTTCATATCGGGTTAGTATAGAGCTGCGATAATGAATTTTGTAATATCCAACCGACAGACATCTCAATCAGACACTAATCCTCTGATTTTACCGCGGAATCACTCAACTTCGTGCGCTCAAACTGCTCTCTTTCTCTCACCGACACACGGTGCACTGTCTCTCCTCTTTGTGCGTTGTTTTGGAGACACGAGTCTTAATTAGGAGGGACTCGAGCAAGCGCTAAGGGATTTCAAAACAAATGATGAGGAATGTGCACATCCTACTACAGACAGGAACCATCCAATATATTACAATAAATATATCTAGTCAGATAGCTTATATATGAAGTGATGGACATGTGTAAAAACTGAACGTACTCAAACAGAAATTGGCCTACACACATGATTATTCCTGACATAATATAAACGTTTATATATATATTTAAAATAACATATAAAATTAACGTGTCTCTTTTTTTTTTTCACAGGTGCTCAAAGTATAATCTATCAAATGGACTCCCACTGCCGTAAACTTGCATCAACCTGTGCTCAATTAGGTAAGATGATCTTGGTGAATGACAAGCCACCCTCCTTGTTAGGTCTCCAGAGAAGGTCTGGATTCATTAATAGCCTATATTTGGTTGGTTTAAACAAACACCTCAATATTGTCTGACCTATAAAATATCGCAGGTAGAAAAACGGGTCTATGTAAAAGTAAAGCGTGAGTAAAACACCTTTGCTGGTGTTTGACGTATGACTAGCTATAGGGAAAGCAGTAGCCTACCATTAGACGTTTATAGTCAAAGATGGACATCTGGTGGTAGGACAGGATCATACACGGGTAAGTGAGAACATCTTCATGATACCGCGTAGCAGTTCCTGACTGGGAATTTATCATTTTACAGCCAAAGTCTGTGTGATTTTAGAGGTTTGTGGCCTCTAAAATACTTTGAATTTGTTCAAACAAAATACTGACATGATTCTTCGAAATGATTGGTAATAAAATGTAGTTAGGTGGTCACGTGCGTTATCAATGAATGATGTAAATGTAAACGTAGCCTATTTCTTTTACAAGATTTTAAATGAAAATATATATAAATTGATATATAGGCTATAAATTGATATTCAGCATGATAGACGCAGGTAGATTAAGTGATCAAAAAATATCCAAAGAACCATTTTTTTTTCAAGTAGGCCTACTTTATATTTTGCGCACAATAACAATTCTAACAGAAACGTTGACAGATAAAATTAAAACTGTTGGGGAGAAAAACTGTAGGCCTACAGGCTACTAGAAGGCTGATACTCCATTTAATCTGGCATCTTCATTAAGTTAATTAAAGCAAACTGAGAACAAACCAAAATTTAGTCGCATTAGTCCGTTTACCATTTTCCATTGTCATTTAGGCTACTGTTGGCTATGGTAGCCTATATGATAAGAGATGAAAGGAGAAAGTGCATAAAAATGCAAACAGCAAAGTAAAAGGGAAAAGACATTCGAGCGACTTGATTACCGACAATCTTGTCTCCTGCAGTAATATATGCAGCGCTTGTTAGATAGACTCGGGGGAAAAGTAAATGTGTAATGAAAGCCTCCTCGTGAGGAGGAATATACTAATGGAAGAATCTAATGTCCTCTTAATCCTATGGAAAAGGCTTTGTCGTCTCCCTCATATTGACTGAATTGGTAATTAATGGCTCTGTGGTGCGCCGTGGCCAATAATCCACAGCAGGCAGTGAGAGCGCTCTGAAGAATTTTGAGGGTCAAGAATAAATACAGAGCAACAATCTAGTCTATAGCTATCAGGAATCGAGCTCTGCAACTTTTGCCTATGGAATTTCGATGCGCACAATTAAGATTTGTGTGCGTAAAATCTATCATTCATATTATATTTAGTCTATTTGAGGTACAGAATAATCATGGTATTATTGTAATGGTTTGTTTTTAGATAGTAGTAAAAATCAAAATCACCTGAATATAGGCCTAGACATTTTTTTTTCCCAAATGGAAGCAGCGTCACGAAATAAATAAAATAAAACTGAATGGCAAGTGTGAGACAACAGACCGGGACATGATCTTTAATAACGTGCAGTGTCTGGGCGCAAATGCATTGAACACGAGGTCATACCAGCATACAAAAAACCTGCACATATAAGATTTGTCGGTTCCAGGTTCATATATTATGCCATAAATTAATATCCAGTACCAAGAGCGTGAGCTGAATCAGTCATAGATGGAGTTGGTCGAGTCATTTTCATAAGCACCTGACCTGACTGCCTTTTCTTTCCTTTTTTCTTTCTCCGTTTTTACCCTATGGTGTTTCACGTGATTTTACAGGACAAGCATGGAAGCAAAAAGGCAGATTTCAGTGGTTTACTCATTTATTTTTTAATAATAATTATGAAAGCGGCAATCAACTGCTTTAATGAGATCGGGTTGGCCGCTTCTCCTGTTAGTTTCTATTTTTTATAATAGCATTTACTGTGATATTTTCATTTGAATGACAACTAAAATATCATCAGAATTTTAAAAGAAATCCAACCAGGATTTCTCCCCTGTGATAATATAATTTTATAATTTTAAATAACTTTAAAATTTTAACTTAAAGTTATTTGCGTAAAATAACTTAGCGTAAAATGCAGATGAGGGAATATATATATATATATAAATTTAAAATGAATTAGGGCTAACAAATAAAAAAATGTTTTAATAAATCAATGCAATTAGTTGTGATAAGTAAATTAACGCAATGTTTTGAAGGACAACAAGGTGAAGAAGCTGGAAGTCATTAAAGATGGCCAATTAAAATTCTTAGGCAAATAGGCGTCTTATCAGATTAAATATTCAGAAAGGCAAAGTGAGAGCTCTCTCCCGCGAAATAATCACGCGCACAAATATACCTCGCCAAAGTGCTTTTAGTCCCTAAATCAAATTATAAAACAAATTAAAAAGCAGGAATGAACTTAAGTAAAAATATTTTTTCTGATATTTCTATTTATTCTATAGGCATATAGAATTTATAATTTAATGCCATAACAGGACTGAGATACTGTTTGTTACCAATGAATTTAACAAGGTCTTTGATACCGTCAACTCACTGACGCGAAAAATCGTTCAATTAACGTGTCAAAAGCGGAACTTTCATTCAGAAATGAGCATCTTTTAGAACATGTTTTCTTATTTTCTTGTCATTTGCTAATGATATTATTTTAATTTGACAGACTTTAGTTAAAACGCTAATAAGATGCTGTATTCTGATAATACCTGCTGAGAAAAGGTTAAAACAACGCGTTTTGAGCGCCAGGTGTGCAATAAGAAATTTTAGGCACTCTGTGCCTTCTCTGAAGCCACTTTGAACGCAGTGTCTCTTTATTTACATGCTGTTAGAGGGGGAAAAGCATCTCAAACTGCACAGGATGCATTTTCTCATTTCTTAAGGCCGTTTCTTAGTCAGTTGGCCATAAAAGCTGTCATGTATAGAGTCTAATGGTCCGTCAGATTGTGGGCGGAGTTTTGGTGACGTCAGGACGCATAGAGCAGCTCGGTTGGACGGATAGAGGGACAGCTGAAATGAAGAGCGAGCGCTGTGATGTGCAAGAGAGTGTGTGTGTATGCAAGTGGATATAATATCACATACCTGTCCCTGTCACTCTGGCTCTCCTTGTTGCTCTCGGCTGAAACCGAGATATCTTTTTACCCAGTCGAAAAGAAAAAAAAACTTTAACTTTCTTTAGCACTGGGTTTATTTTATTACGTTTAAAGCCGTTTGTGGAGTGTCGCTTTGAGTGTTTTAATTGGGAAAGGAGCACTGGCAACGCTTGCCGATACTTCACTACTGGACACATTCAATTTTTTTATTATTTATTTATTTTTATATATATATTTGTGATCTTCGCTGAGGAAGTTATAGCTGTTTGCGAACCCTCCGTAAATCGCTTGTATTATCCATGACCTCTATGAAGGATCCGTTGAGTTTGGACCACCATCACCACCACAATCAGCACATTACCGGGAGTAAACACGCGCCGCTTACGATGGCCTCTAGTCTGCAACCGCTTCAGCGGTCTGTGGACTCGAAACATAGGCTGGAGGTACACACGGTTTCAGACACCTCCAGTCCGGAGTCCGTAGGTAAGCCCTGCTCCTCCGGAGAGATGTTTAAACTGGAGTGTTTTCGGTTTTGGTGTCAGTTATCATGAGGTGTACTGCCTCTGAAAAAGAACTGTTTAAAACTTCTCTCAGTGTGAAAACAGCAGGTTATAGCCTAGAGAGGCATGCAAATATATCAAGACATCGAACTGGCAGTTAGTTGATTATAGGTCTATTGAAATAGGCTACATAAGTCATGCCCTTTGACAGGACATTATTTACTTAAATTGTGTGTGAAAAATGTGGGCTTCTCACAAATGTTTGCACGGTGGCTATTGCATTTTGTATAGAATGCAAACATTCCCCAACTCTAATATAGCCTATTCCTTTTTTTCGTATGATGAAAAAGGCATATTGCGTTCTTTGTGGTTAACCGATTTCCTAAATCTTGGTTTAAGAGCATTTGTATTTGAGCCACTTTTACCGGTACTGTTGGCTTTGCCAGAAATGTTAAACATTAGCGGTTCATATGAAAATTAGTTAAGGAACATCGTTAATTAAATTTAGCACGTTATGTTGTTACCAGGGAACCTACTTGATATGTTACTATGATGTCAAATATTTTCAATTCAATAAAACGGAATTAGAGATTTGTCTCCCTCACGCAGACTTCTCCAATGTGTCATAAAGCCTGAAGCTTGTTCCTCTTGAATTAAATAATTGTTTAAAAATACTGTATCATTTTGAATTGCAGAGAAAGAGAAGGGACAGAGTAAAAACGAAGATTCGACTGATGACCCATCGAAAAAGAAGAGACAGAGGCGGCAACGAACGCATTTTACTAGCCAACAGCTCCAGGAACTGGAAGCCACTTTTCAGCGGAATCGCTATCCGGACATGTCTACTAGAGAGGAGATCGCCGTTTGGACAAATTTAACAGAGGCCAGAGTCAGAGTAAGTTTGATACATGATATTGAAATAACATGTTATAGCCATAAAAATTGAAAACTTGATTTTTGGAAACAAATTCACGATTCAAATTCAGTAAGCTTTTAAATAGCCTACTGAATAAAAAGTAGGCCTATTAAAATAATTTTAGTGTAGCCTATATACTAGCTTATTATAGGCCTAATTAACATAAATAACTTAAAATAATTTTAAATCTTAAAACAATAATTAGCCTATAATTATAGCCTACTTTGTGCTGTAGGCTACCTTTTTAGAATTGTTATAGGCCTGTTTAAACCATTTTGTTCATAAAGGCCTATTTTATATTTGATAACAGGCGCTAAATGGTGCTAAATTGCGTGATGTTAATTTAGTTTACATGCTAAATATGACTTTATTTAATCATTTAAATAAATCTGTCACTGTTTGGTGAGAGGGTAATTATGGGTGAGTCAAACTGTTTGCAAATCAACACAAGTGACGCCCTAACGATGACCTTAATGGAGTCACACAGTCTCTTTTTAAGAGGTGTAAAGCTTGTATTTTGTGATTGTCATCCTCGTGTAGTATACTTAAGGTTAGTGTGTCTTCGCCTGCTTAGGGAGAATACACATTTGAAGCGTCGGGTGGCCCATTGACTGCTATAAGAATGGATGTGTATTGGGATTCCCGGGATCAGACACGATTCCGGGTGACTGATAAAAAGTACTTAATTGGGGAACCAAACTGAGTTTGACACCACCACCCGAATCATTTAGCCTATCTACCAAAAACAAACCGAGCAGTGGCTAATTCATGTTGTTCTAATGCACACGGTGACAGCAGTTGTGAAAAGTTAGCCTACTGGCTAATCGTCGCTTTCATTGTTCTCATTGTTTTAGGTAAGAATTATGTAGGCTAATTATAAATACAAATTATTTTGTACACTTGTTGCAGGTGTGGTTCAAGAATCGACGGGCAAAGTGGAGAAAAAGGGAGAGGAACCAACAAGCAGAGCTGTGTAAAAACGGTTTCGGCCCACAATTCAACGGACTTATGCAGCCCTACGATGACATGTATCCCAGCTATACGTACAACAACTGGGCTGCAAAGGGGCTCACGTCGGCCTCTCTGTCTACCAAAAGCTTCCCCTTTTTCAATTCCATGAACGTCAATCCGCTGTCGTCTCAGACCATGTTCTCCCCACCTAACTCCATCTCTTCAATGAGCATGTCCTCCAGTATGGTTCCGTCTGCTGTCACCGGTGTACCCGGATCAAGTTTAAACAGCCTCAATAACTTGAATAACCTCAGCAACCCTTCTCTAAATTCGGGGGTTCCCACGCCGGCGTGCCCTTACGCCCCACCAACACCTCCGTATGTTTATCGGGACACTTGTAACTCCAGTCTTGCCAGTCTGAGACTGAAAGCCAAGCAGCACTCGAGTTTTGGATACGCGAGCGTGCAGAACCCGGCCTCCAATCTCAGCGCCTGCCAGTACGCAGTGGATAGACCGGTGTAAGAGACGATTGTAGAGTTTACAATCCCGAATCCCAGGAACGAGAGACTACACTTTTTGTTTCAAGGGCACTAGAAGAAGAAACCACTGAAACGCGTCCAATCCTGTGATGGAATGTCAAGCGGGAACGGAAGGCAAACGCGCCATTTCTAATAAGATTTGTTCTCGACACTAGCAAGTGCACACTAGCCAGTGAAGAGTTTAGGACTCCAGAATATTTAAAGAAAAAAAATCTCATTTATTTTGACGTTTCAATTTTTGGACAGTAATTGACTGAACGGTTGTATATAGGCTATACATATATCTTAATATCATCTCCAATTTGTAGAGGCGAAAGCTGTAACTCTTAAGCATTTTCGAGAATTCAGTTTAACACAGCATGTGGAAAACGTACAGGAATCATGTCTTGCTTGCGATCAAGGGAATGTACATACTAAACGCACCAGTCGTGTGTGTGATATTATAAATTTATTATTAAATGTCTGTGTGAATATAGATCTAGAATAGCAACCCTGGGTAATAATACGCAAATGTTTCTGCGAAATGAACTTGGTTTTTGCTCTGTGTATAATATTTGGTACGGAATTTTTTGTTTCGTTTTTCAACATCCCAAAAATAAACTATTGTGTTTTATTTAATGGAAGTAAATATATTGTTCTAAAACATTTCAAAACGTTTTCTTCACAATTATTGCATTCGCCTGCTTGTATGTGGCACACATTGTTGCTTTGTGGCATTTCTAAGGTTTATAGATAGAGAGAGGGAAGGAAAACGTATCTAATACACATCAGCGTGATATGAGAAGTCCGGTGAAGAGGGCGAGATGTCCCGAGCAGATTAGGAGTCGAATATACAAGACTGACTAGAGGCTGGGCCTCCAGTGATCACCGATGCTTGAAATAACATTGCTATAAGATCGGGACAGACTGGACCACACATCAATGAAAAAAAAAAAAAAAAAAAAAAAAAAATGAAGTGATGACGGTCCAGTATTAAGCTCATCAGTATCTCATATGAATAATGAATGACTTGTTATAATATATAGGCTAAAGTGTCATCCTACTGTGCAAACAAAACGCATATAATTAAAAGTAATCGCGACATCGAGTGTCAATTGACTGGCTGTTTGCAAACAAAGAAAGCTCACAGCATCAAATTACTGTATAAAAACACTACACAATAAATAAAGAGTGAAAAGAGGATTAAGGGAAATGTCTCGTGCTCATAATACAATGTAACTGCTATTTAAAGTGACTAGCGTGGTTATTAAATTCTAATTTAATGAGCACTTATTTTCTTTCTCGGGAATATTTACATTGTCACTATTGTTAGGCATTGTATGTTGTCCATCATTAGCTGCACTGAAGCATGTAGTGGATAAAAGACCTCTATAGCACAGTCAATCTCATTTATAGAAGAGCAATCAAAACAAAGAGAGGTATTCTACAGAGACGGGCGTGTGTGTGAGGGTGTTTCTGTCCATGAAATTCAAGTCACAGCGCGTACAGATCAGAATATGTGAACATTTACTTTGGGTATAGCGTGGTTGGAACAATACAAGCGTGCTGTTTAACATGAATGCTCTCATATAGTGATGATTAATGAGGCAGACAGAACAAGGGTGGAGGGAATTGTAAAATTGAATGCTACTATTACACTTATTCAAAATAAGTATTTCTGCTGAATGAAAAGTAAAACGCCTAGATTGATTTAGAGCGTCTACATTAAAACAACTAACGTTTGTCTAAAATCCACAGAACATAAATCAGGTGTGCACATTCCTGATTCTCTTAGTGAAGAGCTCTCAATCTAACCAGGCCTAAATTATTCATTCCTAGCAACATGACGGTCTGGGGTCCCAATACACATCTCAATAAACACTGTGAGCGGGGGGCCCACGGGAGCAATACAGAGCAGATCCAAAGAGGAGCCCTTCAGTCCGCCTAAACACAGCCAGGAAAGCTGTTCCCTCGATTCTCTAGAAGACTGCATAAAGGTAAGGCATTTTAATGCGCATTATCAGCAGAAAACTAAAAACATGTCCTTGCATGACGAAGAGAAGCGCCAAAAGTTTGCATTACTCGAGTTTTCTTATAGGCTTCCCTGCACAGTGTTGTCTTGCCGGGTTATTTTACGCGCCGACAGAAAAAAAAACTAGGCTACTTTAGTAGTTTCTATTGGAAAAATGTTGTGAAAATGTTTAATTAGATATTCCCTGACGCGGAATATTTCTTCTATTGAGGCCTGAATTCTTGCTATCTGAAAAGTCCATGCAACAATTAGGCTATGTTAATTTGTTAAATTCATTTGTAATAATGCATTTTGTTGCTGACAAGTACGCTACGTTTGAATGTAAAGTAATTTAATTTCAATTACTATTTTTCTATTTCCAAAATTACTGTAACCCTTAATGTGTCTGTCTTTTCGAAAGTAGCAAAAATATTTATATAGCGGAACTAAATATTCCTCAGCGGCTGCTGTAATACCCAAATAACCTACCCGATAGTCTTATATTGTATGACTACTGTAATAAATAAGATTGGTATCACTTCTGATTTCCATAATAATAGGGGATTTTGGAATTCAAACTGTGCAGTGGTCTCTTATTGGGTTTCGAAACCTTAGTTATCGAAATACAATTTAGCCTATAATTTAGTTGTATTTTAAACGCATATTTCATATTGAGTTTGCAGTAAATTTGGGAAACCATATTTAAAATTTTGAAGTAGGCCTTTATCATTTTGATGAAATACTAACATATGCACCAGATAACACCAAAACTAATTTAACTGCCGTCACAAATTTCGTTTAATCCCGTATACTTTCTGAAATCCAGCAAGGTGTAATAATTCTGAACTAGTCAAATCTTCACAACTTCATTAACAGCCAAGTAAATACATAGGCCTATGATTATTGTCTAAGTAATAAGTGTGAATGGACTGATCTACTGAAAAGTTTGATGATAAAATCGGATATAGCGTTAAAATTTTAAGTAATACGTAAAATCCTGTTTAGTAAAATTACAAATAGCCTACTATATTAGGTTGTAGAGGATAGGCCAAATATGTTTCCAAATACCTTGCCCATAGATTATTGGCCAACAAGCCCGTTTTATTAGGTTTGTTGACAATGTCGCTGCATGAGTAGTCTATATTGGCCCTAATGATATGGCGAAGTTGTTACCACTTCACCTCAGCAAAAATCACAGATTGTCCAATCAGATGTAGCCTAAGCGATTTAAGCGCAAGGTCGGGGTGGGATGACCTCGCACATTCTCGCGCTTACCTAGTTCTCCACTGAAAAAACAACAATGACTGATCTGCAACACATTCAGAATTTAAAAGATTGCGACAATTTTCAAATTTCCAAGTTTACTCAATAAAATATTTATTTTTTTCACAATACCACTTTTGGTAACGTCCCATTACAATCATGACAAATTGTCTGTAGTTCTGTAGAATAACAATATTGGACAGGCCAATTTATCAGCTGACATTTGGCTATTTTGAGATGATTATTGGCACTGTCCAAAAACAGGTGTCCACATGGCTAATTAACGTAAAGGTTATGTATCAGTTCCAAAATCCACTGACAGTCATGTCATTTGATAATTAACTTTCCATTTACTTTTTTAAGTCAGTAGAGTTAATTCACTTTCAGACATGTACATCTTATTTACAGTCAAATAAACTGCATTATAGGCTTGTGATTGCATTCATTGGCTATTAACCATATAGGGCAACTACAAATATATAACTATCTCTCTTGCACAACAGTTACTAAGTTATTTACGGTTAGGGTTACAGTAGGATGCCTCATTCAATAGGTTCTGAAATGCATCTCTCTCTTTTCTATCAAGTAATGCTAATGCACTTGGGGAAATGAGCACAGACCAGCTTGTGCTGACCCAAAATGACTCTGTAGATCCTCCAGTCACTATATGTGCAGACCCACTGACTGAGTTGAAGGTTTTCTAAAGAGTGAGCAAACATTGGATGGGGTGAGCTTGAATTGTTGGAGAGAATGTATGTGAGGATTATGGGTGTGGAAGTGTGTATGGAAAACCTCACATGTCATTGCCTTTAGTTAAAGGGCAAGTTTACCCAAAAATGAACATTTTGTCATCATTTACTCTTGGGCCAAACTGTATGACTTTCTTTCTTCTGTGGTACAGAGAAGAAGATATTTTGAAGAATGTTTTTGTCTGTACAATGAAAGGGGTCCTAAAGACTTTCACTGTATGGGGAGAAAAGAGAGAAAAGATATATTGTTTTTTAAAAAAAAATCTTCCTTTGTTTTCCACAGAATAAATGATCTCCTACAGATTTGGAACAACATGAGGGTAAATAAATGACAGAATTTTCATTTTTGTGAGAACTACCCCTTTCAGTCCAGTCCATTCTGTGAAAAAAAAAACCTCATGATTATATGCTTTCTATCTGTCTGTACCTGCATCTGTAGATGTGCCTCTTCTCTCTTTGTGTGCGTATCTCTATTCTTTTTGCTGGCATATTGCTAACATGTATGTCTACCCTTTCATGTGCTTGTGTTTCGTTGGTCAAAGTGTGTGTCTACCTCTCTTAGGATGTGCCAGAGCTTGTGTGTATCCGTGTATATATCCTATCCCTTGTCATGCTTGGGATATGTTGGTTTTTGTGTATTCGGGTGTGTGTCTGACACGGCCCTGCCTTTGATGAGCTAAGTGTGACGCCGGGACGGCTTCTCTGGCCGCAGGCTTGTGCTTGTGTGGGAGCGTGTGAACGATCAGACATGGAGTAAACTTCCATGACTCAGACACTTCCTGCTTTCTCAACTTATATTAAAAAGAAACATTGCAAATGTTTTGACTTTAAAATGAGGAATTCCACACAGTGAGTACCATGAAATCACAGATGCACGGATGTGTGTGGAATTAACAAAGATAGTATCAGTGAAGAGGCCGTAACTGCAACTTTTCTCTATTGTTTTGCAGTGGGAAGAGAGTGACGGAGGACTGATGATGTAATGCAACACTTAAATAAAGCCTATAAGCTGTCCAGACTGCAAGAAGCTTTAATTTTGGATACAGAGTATTTTCCCAAAATAACAGCCATGATTCTGTTCTAATAATATTGTGAGGACATAATGCATGTTGATACACACAAGTACTTACAAAGCATTTTAATACTAACGAGAGTTTAAAAATAAATGTACACTTATGAGCTAAATGCAGATGAATAGTCTGTGTGGTGCATAAAAACATTATATATATATATATATATATATAGTTCAATCGTAAATAACTTGGGACTCTTTAAATAGAAAAAAAATGTGGAACACAAAGAAAGATATGGAAATATAAGAATGAAAAAAAAAGTTTAATAACCAAATACCTATTGGCCGTTCTCTCATAAACAATTCAAATGTACTATAGTCATACACTGTAAAAATTATTTTCATGATTTGTTATCACAACATTTTTTCTTTTGTCAAATCAGCTTAGATAATGTGGTTCAGATAACATAATATTTTGAGTTTCTGTTGATTAAAATCAATCGCCTTCATTGTATTAACTCAAATTTTTAATTACAATGGACTCAAAATTTGAAGGCAACCAAGAAACTTACTTTAAGTTAAACCAACAATTCTTTTTTACAGTGTATTTAGGAAGAGCACACCCTAAAACAGACCAGAATTCTTCATAGGCCCAAAATATGCACTCTTCTCTATTGTACTGTCAATTCTGTATTTGCCGTGCAAACTTTTGAAAAGCAGCTGATTACACACACACACACACACAAAAGTTGTAATGTATAAGAGTTGCAACCGGTGTTGATTTGTGAGTCTGCAGTGCCTAAAGAATTAAGGGAAAGGTAAGAAGAGAATGAATGACAGCATTGTGAAGCTCAGTCTTCACAGTAACAAGAAACTCCAGCTCTCTCAACCTCATCACCTTTCACAAATATGACATCAACAATCGCTTAAGCCTTAACACATCAAATGTGAAAAGAACAAGAGCATTAAGCCTCAAGCAAGTCAACCATATCAACACTGTTACTACTCACTTACTCACTATAGTATAATGCTAAAAAAATACTATATGTCGACTGTATGAGAAAATATTCAAAATGTCAGTTATTATAAGCAAATCACGCTCTGATGCAGGATGTTCTGCAACCCTGGAAGTTATGTTAATACAAAACCGCAGCCTTCATCTGACGTTTTAATTTTTCACAAGGGGGGAGACATGTTTGAACCCGCAGGCGGCCTAATAAACCAGTCAAAGCAATCTGCTGCAATTCTTTTTCAAACATCCTCCTCATTACGTGCCACAGTTTGCGCTCTAAAATCCTGCTAATCTCAGTGGAAAGATGACGTGAGCTGATCGACATTAATGGATCAGTAGATGCAGAAATGCAAGACAGACACAGGGCAGAGTTTAGGAGTGAGGAATTTTGCATCCTTCCATCAGCTCTGCCTCATTGCGTCTCTGTGATGGCTTGATTAGCTCCAGTATAGAGCTTGCCAAATGACTTTCCAACATCTTACTGGTGCAGTTTTCCCTTCGAGATGACATACAGCACAGGCCGCTGTGACCTGCTGTGATTTCATTTCAAATTCTGCCAGGAAATCTACATAGATAAGAAATAATATAGCTTTCAATTCCAGTCTGATGTTATAAAAGAATGTGAATGTAATGGTGTAACTAATTTAACTATGATAAAGAGTATGGTTGCCTCTTCTAAAAATACTAGGCTATTTGTCAGTATTTTTTAGCAGATGGGAAATTAATTTGTATACAAAATGTATTGTACTCACAAAAACATCATCTACTGCCCTGTAGTATTCAAAACTCCACCAAACACACCTAACCAAATCCTAAATGCCCTGAAGCACAATTTCATACGTTTGTAAAAGTGTAATGCACCTTCGTGTCCAACAGGGGGCAGTACAACTAATCAAATTAAGAGTGTATTCCACTATTGTCCTACACATCGATGCTCATTTGTTACACAACGACATTAAATGCACAATTTGTTCAAGCTGTCACAACTTGATTAGCAAACTAGAGTTGTTTTTAAGGGCAATAGATCAAGGAAGGTCCCTGCAAAAAATTAAATGGTAATCATTGGTAATATTTGTAAATGAATTGATGTATCAACATCTGTAAATAATGCAGATGATTAGTAATAAATAATATTAATATTAGCTATTTATTCATTTTAAAAAGTGTTTTTAAGTATATAATGATAAAATAAAAAATGTACAAACAGAAATGGCTGATAATTCACCAGAACGGTTGGTTTCAGTATGTCACCACCAGATGGCGCAGTAAGTAGGAGGAAGAAGACAATAAGTTTACCGTACAAATTAATTATCCAACAATAACAAAATAAGATCAATGGGTTTTTTGTTTGATTTTTGCCAACCAATATGTAAATAACAATAATTTCCTAATTAAGTTCCAAATTCGTTGTGCTGCTCTATGATATAACATGACAAACATTTCAAATAAATAAAAGTAGAAAAGTGAACATTATTTATTCAAACTGTGCAATGCTGTGAATATAAATCTTTAACTTTATATTACAGGTTAATTTAAAGGTTTCAGGTTCACATCCACACAGATGACTTGTGAACTAAATATGTAAAATCGCCTAATTACTATGCTCTATACACTTATCAGATTGCACATTGAATCTCTTAAATGATTGTACTGTAATTTCATATCTCTGCCATTACTGTAGTAAATGCACCTGTTAACTGACAAGTAACCTTTAATCTTTAAAGAACAACTTGATTAACACATACAACACTGTAACAGCTTTGGCTCAATATCAAACAAGGTCTTATTTTAACAACCTACAGGATCTGGCATGTTTGATCTCAGGATGACAAATAAGGATTGGATGCATCCGTTAAACCAGTTTTTAAGGAAAAACAAAAAGCTCCACAGGCATTATGCTATATGATTTGGCTCCATGTATGGACGGTATACTAAAAAATGAACTGAGCAATTTAACATTAAACATATTGGCATGAGTGTTCTACTTTCATAACTGAAACCACTTTCTCTTTACATTATTGATAGAAAAGATCAAATGCAAGTAGGCCTATAGTACTTTAAACAGACCAGTGTATGCATCAATTTGGCCTTTCAGTTATGCTCTAATTGGTAAGACATCACCAATCATAATTTTGGCCTATACCTTCATCCTCCACGAGAGCAAAAACACGAATGTCAAAAGTGCACATGTTGACAGATAAATCAATGTCACAATAAAAATATGACATCTGATAATATATCTGGATATCTGTAATTGACTAACTTCCTCTCTCTCCACTGTGACTCACATCCTCTTGTTTAGCCACACCCTTTGACTTTAATTCACTTGCAGTCTCCCTCCAAGTCTGTTTGCTAAACTTGCTGAACTTCTTCACCCCTGTACAGAGCACATGATGTTCCTATAGTGAATTGTTCTCACAGTTGAATCAATTTTGGTCCCTAGAATCAATACAATACTGTCCCCAGAGCTGAAATAAGCTCATAGTTGCCGGAACTCCTTAGAGGGTCCTTGATGAAGTTAATGAAGGGCTTGTAAGATCCACTGACACAGGCACTAGAGCATTTGAATTCTCATGGGTAAATTATGAAACCAGCAGTAATGACATCGGAGATATACAGTAGAGCCTGTGTGTACAGTATAGGCCATTTGTAGTAGAGATTCTCCCTTGTTATTGTTTTTCAAATAAGTGGCTTATTTAATTTAGTCACTTCAAAAATGTATGTACATGTTAAAGTAAACTATGATATTCTTTGTTATAACATTTTAATATATGCTTAAAAGGAATAGTTCACCCAAAAATGAAAATTCTGTGATCATTTACTCACCCTTAAGTTGTTCCAAACTTTTCTTTCTTTTGCTGAACACAAAACAAGATATTTTGAAGAATGTCAGTAACCAAACAGTTGATGGACCCCATTGACTTACTATGGAAGGGTGAGTAAATGATCACAGAATTTTCATTTTTGGTTGAACTATCCCTTTAAATTTGTAATTTAACTGATAATCTTACTGCGTTTGTAGGGGACACACCTGTGAACGTTATAGGCCAAGCCCATAGGCATATCCAAGAAACCATTTAGTTAATTTCTGTGGATTTCTTCCACGCCATGCACAGCAGACAAAGAAATCATCTCTCCTCTAGGTGTTGGCTCAGACTTTAGACTACTACTCCTGTGCTCCTGCTTATCACAGTCCCAGCACCAATAACTGAAGAATAATTGGGTTAAAGAAATCAAAGAATGATCATCAGTCAACACCAAATATTGTTTTGTGATCAGGAACGATACTCAATACTCATGAAACTGAGAACATGATAGCACAAAGCGGCAGTTCCTCACGCCACCAAAGATACACTACTGTTCAAACGTTTGGGTTCAGTACAATTTTTTAGAAGAAATTAATAGTTTTATTCAGCAAGGACGCATTAAACTGATCAAATGTGACAGCAAACCCTGTTGAAAAATCCAGCATAAATCAGCATGAATTCCATGTTGGTCTAGGCTGATTTATGCTGGTTAGGGCTGGTATAGTCATGCTGTTCTCAAGCAAGACCGAGCTGATCCACCAGCATTGCCACTTCCCATGCCAGCAAACCAGCAACCAGCATCCCATGCAAAACAACTTATGCTGGTGACCAGCAATGCTGGATTTTTCAGCAGGGAAGACACTTATGTTACAAAATACTTATTTTACAAATAAATGCTGTTCTTTCAACTTTATATTCATCAAAGAATCCTGGAAAAAAAAAAAAAAAAAAAAACATATTTACAAAAATATTTAGTAGCATAACTGTTTTCAGCTGTTGTGCTCAAGTCACATTTCTTATTAGTATCAAATCAGAATATTAGAAAGAAGGATCATGTGACACTGAAGACTGGAGAATGATGCTGAAAATTGAGCTTTGATCACAGGAATAAATTACATTTCAAAATATATTAAAAACAATTAACAGTTATTTTAAATTGTAATATTATTTCACAATATTACTGTTTTTATTGTATTTCTGATCACATGAACGCAGTCTTGATGAGCATAAGAGCTGTCTTTCAAAAACAAAAATGTACGGTAGTGTACATAATAGTCTGATAACCCTGCATAGAACTTCCTATGCTTCTGCTTCTGAAATGTGATTATATATATATATATATATATATATATATATATATATACACACACACACACACACACATTATATAAGATATATTGTATAAACCAGTTGTCATTGGTTTATGCTTTACACATTTCTGAATGCATTAAAAAAGGAAAATAAATAATGAAAATTTGTACACACCTAATCATTTTTTATTACTACTATTTTCAACATTTTCGAATAATAGTGAAGTCATCAAAACTACGAAACAGCATATGCAAATGGAAGGATGGGAATTATGAAGTGACCAAAAATGCTAAACAAATCAAACTCAAGCCTAAACCTCGGACTGGTAGTGTATATAGGTTTTTTAAAAACATATTTAATTTCTTATAATCTGAAATAAATGTATCTTAAACTGGGAATAACTTAAATGAGATGAATATATACAGGTCTAATGCATTTGGTTTCAACACTTTGTGTCAATGAAGGTCCATGTGCAGATAAAAGATAGGCCTATCATTTTCTTTAATTTTTTTTTATTAAATAAGTATTTTCCATTTTTACTTTTAATAGTGGTGCAGTAGTGACCTGTCTAGAAGGTAAACATTTTTTATTAAAAGTCATAAAAGAAACTTACAAAATGTAAGATAAAATTATCCAGATTGGATAAGAACCTGTAGGCTAAATGATGGATTGGTTTTGTTTACTTTTGTTTAAAATATACGTTAGGCTGACAGGAGTGACAGTTGATTTATTTTCACAATTAAGAAGTGTAGCCTACAGTCTGAACATCGACTGAAAATGATGAAAAATGCCTCGTTTATGAATGTATGCCAAAGGTCACCGCAGTCTGAGATGACGACAGCTCAGGAGGATGCATCAGTTCTGCGGCATTAGGACCTTGCGCTCCTCTTCCTCAGAAGAGAGGAGGGCGTATGCCGGCACGGGTTGAGAGTTAAATAGGCTGACATTCGAGAACAACTCAACGAGTGTGCTGGGGGTGGCAAGAGCGATGCGAGGGCAAGGCTGGAGCTGAGCCTGCGAGACAGATAGGAAATCCGTGAAACTGAACTCATTTAGTCGCCAAAGAAAGGCTAACGTTCTTCAGTAAGCGTTTAAAGGACGAGAGACCATGTCGGTGCTGGCTTTGCAAGAATACGAATTCGAGAGGCAATTCAATGAAGATGAAGCCATTCGATGGATGCAAGAGAACTGGTACAGTAGCTCTGATGCATGACAAATATGCTGGACCATAACAATCACGCCTACAAACCCCGTTGTATCATCAGATAGCTTGTATAGGCTACTTGTCTTGCACAGACTGACTAGCATATTAAATATTTGAACCATGCATTAAGCCTAATGCTCAAAAACGGGTGACTCTTGAAAGTCACTGGCAGGTACCATCCAGACCACGGTATATACAGTGTGGTTTTCCCCCTCGAGACTCATCAATATTGTTTCAGTATCGTGTTCTATTCAACATCTAAAATGATCTACGTGTAATGAACGATGCTATATTTGAAGCATCGCTGCTCTAATCAGATTCAAAGCCTATTCAAGGTGATGCTCTGCTTATGTCCTTCGTGACAATTGGAACTTTCATCCTAGGATGCCTCGCGTGTTCAGATTCCATGCAAACATTTATTCGAAAAACATACGTAGATCGCCTTTTGATTTTTTTTTTTTTCGTAAACAAAACTGAATGTATGTTTCAAATCGGCCTTCATCCTATAGGCTATTAAATACCTTGCCCAAAGTAGCGATGTCCGATTCGTGAAAGAATCGTTCTTTAGATTCGGACCTTTCAAATAAATTGGCTGAATGCTCCCGAATCGGACGGAATTAGAGGTTGTAAAGCAACAACTAAACGATTCATTAATCCATGAGTTGCTTAGTTTGAATAGGCCTATGTCCGATTTGTAATGAGTCGAAAACTGATTTGAGTGAATTATTTGTCTAATGAAATGGTACTTTAAAAGCTTTAAAATGTTACAAATACAACATAATGTGTTACCGAGTTCATTTTATGACAGTTAGGCCTAAACTTTAAATAAAATAGGCTAGAACTGTTTTTTAATAAACTTAAACATTACAATAAACACCCATAAATATGCCTAAAACATAATTAAAAACGTAATAAACAAGAATATATACATGAATATAGCTTTATTGTAGGCAAACGTTATAGTGTATCATGGAATGTCAGGGACCACGTGGTGACAATCACGCCATGACGTAAAGAATAGCTTTGAACCGATTCCTTTAAACGAACTGTTCAAAAGAACCGATTCGCGGAAGTGAGTCTGACTTCCCATCACTAGCTCAAAGCCTAGCCTAGCCCAGCCCACAATCTCTGTAGCAAAATGTCAACGCCATAATACAGGTAATCATATGGAATAACAACAGACGTGCAGGAGAAACGTTATTAGATTCGTTGCTCCGTACAAGCCTGATTCTATAGTTAATGGCAGAAATCATCGCTATTTTATTGCACATTTGTCACGTTTCTCGTCTGGGGAACTGTGCCGCTTGTTAATAGTATCTGACACATGGTAACGTCGACACGATTACTCACTATGGATCAATAGTCACGCTTTTGTAATTCTGTAGCGCGTTTGGAGACAGACAAGTGAGGCTGGTTAAGAATTCATAGCAACCAATGGGATGTGGTTGTTGATGTCTGCTGACACAAATCTGACCAATCGTGTTTCCGCGTCACTGTGCCGACTTCTCGGGGTTGCTTGCATCACATTTATCATCTTGTATCCCTCCTGTGTGGAGAGCAACACCGACTATCTTTAAAGTAGGCTACGTTTTTAGGTTTAATGTGCTTAATAATAATTTTGTTTTGTTGATCACTTCAGCCTCTTGGTTTTCTTGTCTGTACTTAAAAACGGAATGCGAATGAAATGATGAGGAAGCGTCTTGAGCTGTTAAATGACTGTCTACATCCCTGAAATGCGGATTTAAAGGGATAGTTCACCCAAACATTATAATTCTTTATTTCATTATTTACTCTAAAACCTTTTTCCAACACTTATTTTCTTCTATGGAAGACCAAAAATGATTTTAGGCAGATTGACACCTTAGTCACCATTCACTTTCATTGTATGGGTAAAAGATGCAGTGATCGTGAATGGTAACTGTCATTCTGCCTGACATCTCCTTTTGTGTTCCACAGAATAAAATCATAAAGGCTGGGAACAGCATGAGGGTAAGTAAATGAAGACAAATTTTAAATTTTGGGGTAAACTATCACTAAAAAACAACAACAATGGAGACACATAGACAGACAGGCATCTGATAAGCCATTCAATCATACAGCCTAAGTCATTAATATCAATTCAACACAGCCTTGTAAAATCATGCCAGGTATTTAGTTAACTTACAACAGTTACAAGTTTCATGACTTCACAATACTTCCTTGTAGTCAAATTAACTTTATGAGTAAGATAATGATAATGGCCCTTGCTGTCATCATCTAGTTTTTTTTTTTTTTACTGTTCCAGCTTTGAGTTTTACTCATTCCGTGCCCACAACTGTTTTTAAAAATTAGTTTAATGCTCTCGTTGTTTTTATTTGTGCTTCCGATCAATTTATCAGATACTAAATTACAAGATCCCTGGCTTTAGACTATTATAAAAGACATTCCTCCATTTGTAATGTGATTTCACATGCTGTATTTCTATAGCACTTTCTAGCAGCTCAGAGTTAGTGCCAGGACGATGCCTGGGTGGACATTGCGATGTTTCAAGGGGGCCAGTGGCAGAAATTGTGGTCGTGTGGGGGGACTTGAATTATGTAAATGATCATTTTCAGTGAAAGCCTATTTTCAGACGTATTTATCTACTGTAACCTACCACATCGGACAGTTTATCAGGAAAATGTTACCGGGCCACAGCAAATAGAAAAAAGGATCTTTCACTGCCCTAGATGAGGGAAGGCAGATGATGTTTGCACTGCAACACTGGTGAATGAAGGATCATGTCCAAAATGAGCAAGATCTGGGCAGTTGCAGGGATCTGGAATTAAATAGCATTTAATATTACCAGTACCCTGACGAAGACTTTGGTTGTTAGCACAAAGGTCATTCAGCCATGTGAGGTGATGAACAAAGGGGTTAAATACTAATTAGCTGTACCGTTACTCAGCATTTTTAAGACTATAGATCAGCTTGGTAATTCACATTGTGTAATTACCTCCTTTGCATTAGAGGGAAATGCATAGATACAGAGAGTCGACATTTGCTTGAAAAGCATTTTTCAGAACCCCTCCCATTCGTATTTAAAAAGAAGCTGCGAGGCACGTCTCTCCTTTAGTAATCCCACATTCCGCTCTGTGATTAATGACTGCAACACTACAGGATCCATTCGTACATCTTCCTGATGATTAGAGAAACAGAATGTCAGCTCTGATAAACAATTCTTGCATTATTTATGCTAGGCAAGCACAGGTGCTTCAGCACAGACTGTACTGAAATTCTGTGAAGAAAAGATCTTCAAGTATATGAATAGACAGCTGTAATACAGATTTGGGAATAATTATCACCTCAATATTCAGTGCATACTGTGTTTTCATAAAAGGCTGTTAACATTTTCTCATTAACAACATTACAGGACACAGTATTCTCAAGAGGCCCATTTATTGGAAGTATATTTAAAATTCTTTAAATCTCACTCCCAACAGGTACTAATGCATTTCAACGGCCACGTCAGTGCTCATAAATTCATTGTATGTAGCAGTAAAAGTGTGTGCATGCGTTTTACAGGCCACATATATGTTATGTAAAGCATGACTTGTAAAATTAATTCATTACTATTTGACAGTGTTGAGTCATAACTGCTAGTGGGCCAAATTGGCATCTGTTCTTATCTTAAAAAAAAAAAAGAAAGTATTTGTTTTTGATTGGCAAATTAATTCTCAGCAAAGATCAATAAGACAGAGCTGCTATAGCTTGTGCAATGAGCCATGTTCTGTGTTGGTCTGGCTTGACCAGAGAGAATTAGCTTCAGGTTGTGAAGATAGCCACAGGTCATCTCTAATCTGGGTGTATTTTTATCCTCTATCCTCACTACACTGCACTACCCAAAGGTTTCTGTAATGAGCTCTCATTGAAAGAGTCTGTCTCTCAAAATAAAGACAAGCAGACAGGAGGCACAGAAACATTGTGGATAAATAAAAGTAGACTGAATTCCGCACGGACTGCCAGGCTTACATAATAGTGACACATAGTAGAGTAGAGTTTCCTGGCACCATCAAACCTGTTGTCCCCTGCAATAAATGTTACTCAGTACAATCTTATGAATGCAGACAGCCACTTTACTACAACACATTGTGAGATTACGGCCCAGTTCCACAGACAAGGCTTAGATTAAGCCAGGAGTAGGCCTTAGTTTAATTAGGACATTTAAGTAGCTTTTATAAATGTGCCTTAAAGGGTTAGTTCACCCAAAAATGAAAATAATGTCATTTATTACTCACCCTCATGTCGTTCTACACCCGTAAGACCTTCGTTCATCTTCTGAACACAAATTAAGATATTGTTGATGAAATCCGATGGCTCAGTGAGGCCTCTATTGAGAGCAAAGCCATTCAAACTCTTAAGGTCCATAAAGGTACTAAAAACATATTTGAAACAGTTCATGTGAATTCAGTGGTTCTGTCTTAATATTATAAAGCGACAAGAATAGTTTTTGTGTGCCAAAAAACAAAACAAAATAAAGACTTTTCAACAATATCCATATGGGCCTTTTTCAAAACACTGCTTCAGAGCTTTACGAATCGAATCAGTGAATCGGAGCGCCAAAGTCACGTGATTTCAGCAGTTTAGCCGTTTGATAGGAGATCCGAATCACTCATTCGAAACAAAAGATTCATAAAGCTCAGAAGCTTCATGAAACAGTGTTTTGAAATTGGCCCATATAGATATTGTTGAAAAGTAGTTATTTTGGGGGTTTTTTGGCGCACAAAAAATATTCTTGTCGCTTTATAATATTAAGATAGAACCACTGAACTCACATGAACTGTTTCAAATATGTTTTTAGTACCTTTATGGATCTTGAGAGTTTAAATGGCTTTGCTCTCAATAGAGGCCTCACTGAGCCATCGGATTTCATCAACAATATCTTAATTTGTGTTCCGAAGATGAACGAAGGTCTTACGGGTATAGAACGACATGAGGGTGAGTAATAAATGACATTATTATCATTTTTGGGTGAACTAACCCTTTAAAAGCATTACTGTTGTGCATCTTGAGACATATATGTCAAGTGCAAGTTGCTGGGACTAGGCTTAAGCCTTGTCTGTGAAACCGGCCATCGGTCTCTGAAAAATATTGCCACTAGCCTTGAGAGATTATCTTCATAAATGATATTTGCTTTTCATGCATCCTTCAGTTGACACTTAAGTCTAAAAAGTCTTCGACAAATCTTAAGCCTTTGCTCAACTCAGAGCACACACACAAAAATTGCATTTTGAAATTTGACCTCTGAAAGAGCAGTCACCTTGATTCTGTTTTCACCGCGAGTAGCCCTGATGAAGAGATTGCAGTTGATGTTTAGAAAGAGTGGTGGAGAAAAACAAATACCTCTGGCTAAAGCCCTTTCCACCATGTCACAAATTATAGCATCATCCATGGGTTTGTTTATTCTTAGCTATGTTATCGCACTCCGATCTTAAATGCAACAGCAATTAAGACTGTTAGACAGAAAACTGCAAGAAAACAAAGTAGTATTTCAATATACATCTATATTTTACAACTTAATGGAAAAGGACTGCATTTGCATGTCCTCATGTCAAGGTTTTGCTCTGGCAGAAAATATTTTGTGTGCTTGAATTCTACCATCCTGCACTTCTCCAACGTTGTGCTGCGTTCGGTTAAAAAAAATCACTGAATCTAGCAGAATAGATTCTGCTATCGTCATTAGTCTAAAACTGCTATTAGGCTGCAGATTCTGTTCATTTAGCTCTAAATGACTTGGGAAGCACTTCTAGCTCAAACAGCTTGGGCCAGATGTGATCCCTTGCAGGTAGCTTTACCATCAGTCTTTGTCCATTGCAGGTCTGATGCTCTCAGCTGGAAAAATGAGAGTATAGACAAAAACACAGATGAAGTTGTTCAAGGAATTGATGGTCTTGCAATACATGGACCTACTTACTGTGCGTTGATGACGCAGGACCTGAATCTGTTTTGCTGATATAAAATATTTGTTGTTTAGGATATTTCTGTCCTACAACCTTTTTCTGTATCATTTTCGGTGCATTATATGGAAGCTGCTGGAGCTCTGGTTTCTTTTCTTTTTTTCGGACATAGTAACAAGGCCTGATGGGAATAGTCTCTCACATCTCCATTGGATGGTCAGTACTAAGAGGCAGGGTTTTACTGCAGCCGTATGGCACTCTTCTAGCAGGATATTATTTGAAGTTATCCCCAAAACATGTCTCCTGATATGGTGCTAATAAAAAAGGGAGTGATGCTGTTGTCATTCACTGCAGCACAGCTCAGTTACCCATCTGAACATCTAATCTTACCTAGCAGTTTCTTCATTTCTTTGCTGCATCTAGGGCTGGGCAATATATTGAATACTGTAAATATATATTTGAGATTATTTTTCTGGAGATATAGAATTAAGCTATTGCAATGATGTAATGCACCTTTTATTTGACAAATAAGTTCCCTAAAGATTGTCATTAGACAAGTTAAATGGTTATTATCTAATTGGCTACAATGGCTTTTTGATCAAAATGATTGTTCCTTTGACTGAAAACAAAAATCTTTTAAATATTGAATATCTTTTCTTTCTTTTTTTTTAAGCTATATCACACATCCCTAGCTGCATCTAACATTCTGGCAGAATACACAATGAAATGCAAATTAGCAGAACACACAGAATTACCATTAGCAGAAGCTGTTTTCTCTAGTACAGGCTTCTTGCTAGCTGGCACTGTGAAGAAAATGAGCAATCACTGTATTGCAATAACTAGTGTATTTAACTGAATAGCAACCAGTAACAAGAGTTCAGTCTTCCAGTAACACTTATAAATCGGTCCTATAATGTATGTGCATACTGCTGCAGTCTCCCTTTGTACACAAAGAACAAAGCAATGACAAGTCAAGGTTGGAGGGGGCTGTATATATAGAATGGACTCACTGTTATAAGCAGAGTGAGGTCAGTGTTTCTCACATCCAGCAGGCAGAAAAATAAAAATGATGCTCACATTACTTTCACAACCTACACACAAGCCTATAGAGGTCATGTGTAACAAAAAAGACGAGATTACTACATATAAAAAGACAGAAGTACTTCTATTGCATTATATTTTGACTTAATTTTATGTATTTTTTGAATTTTGATTAATGGAATTGTCTGAGGCTTTATCCACTGGGGTAATTAAAACCCTGAAGAACCTCTGGGGCTCCTTGTTCACCTTTTCGTCTGTAGTTCTTGAAAAGAGTAGAGTCACACATCAATCAGGAGATGATACTGGCAGAGAGAGACATGACCCAGTTTTGGTTCATAATGCCAGCTGGATGCTGGACTGGCAAAGCTCCCATCTGGTTGACTTCTGCCATTAACTGAAAAAAAAAAAAAATGTTGTCATTATTAATGAAAGCTTGTGTTTTAAAAGGGATGTGAGAAGAAATGCAGTTCATTGTAATTAAAGGCCAGCTTTTCAGCCAAACTCTGAAAGCATCGAATGAGTATTAATACACATAGCAGACTAAATAACCAACCATTTAAGTTGATTTATTTGATCATATTTACTTGATACTGGTGTTAAAGACAAAGTACTTCAACAAAAAAAAAAAAAAATAAGCAATAGAACAATTTATTTTTATTAACACAGAACCATGAAATTTCTCTCATGTTGATATTGAAAGTTTGATATTGTAATGTTAGTACCCTTGAACATAATTTTATCATTATTTATGTTTTTAATAGACATACTTTATATACATATGTTTCCTAATGGTGTCACAGGAAACCAAAATAGTATTTTCTTTCAATTCCAATTACCTCGGCATTCTTTAAAAAAGGCATGGATGGGGCGTTATGGAAGCAAATTTTTTGCAAATCAGATTAAGGGGGATCAAAATGCCCTCAAAAATGAATTAGACTGCACTGTGGATGTTTCCAGCTTCCATAGCACTGCCAGATATTATGAGATCCTAAAAGCAACACAAGCTGTCAAAATAAGCCCAATAAGCTGTTTGTGATAAAAAGCTCCAACAACAGTTTATTTCATTTTGGCAACAGATAAGAGATGAATATAGGATTTAAGAAACAATTACATATTTATGTAATGTTTAATGCATTTGGACAGAGTTGCTGATCCAAATGCATTACATTAGGATTTAATGTCATATTTAAAAAAAAAAAAAAAAAAAAAAAAAAAAACACACATCAAAACCTATTTGTTTTTTTACAGAGTACACATTATAGACCAGTATGCAAATGTCTTAAGACTGGAATTGCGAGTTACAAGCACTCTGGCTGTGCTTTTTTAACAGCTACATAACTGCATTATAATATAGTCAGAATAGTCACATGACCAGTTTGCAGGTGGCCGTGTCACCATATGCAAAGTCAACAAATTTGACAATGTAATATGGGGCTTGTGTTACCATACAAAACGTGCCAAAATGCAAATTGAAAGAAAATGCAGTGCTTGTGAATGAAATGTTTTGTCAGTTAAAATATGAGCCATTAAAGGGGACCTATAATGCCCCTTTTACAAGATGTAATATAAGTCTCTGGTGTCCCCAGAATGTGTCTGTGAAGTTTCAGCTCAAAATACCCCACAGATCACTTATTATAGCTTGTCAAATTTGCCCCTATTTGGGTGTGAGCAAAAACATGCCGTTTTTGTGTGTGTCCCTTTAAATGCAAATGAGCTGCTGCTCCCTGCCCGCTTTCCAAAAGAGGGCGGAGCTTTAACAGCTCGCGCTTCGGTTGCTCAACAACAACAAAGCTGGAGAATCTCACGCAGCCAAAATGACGATTGTCAGTAACGGTGTTCAGCCTTACATTGTTTAAACCGGAGTCAGACACTGACGGAGAGACTCAGGAAGAAGTTACAACTTTTAGAATGCACCTGGACGTTTCTAAATGGTTAGTGGATAAATTTATGTAGTTGCTGTAGAGTTGATTCAACTCATTGACTAGCATGTGCTGTCATGTTAATCTTTTGTGCAAAACCCGTATGGACGCCCACTATACATAGCGTACCTGTTTGCCAAACAGAGCCATACACAGCAGGCTAACGTTTATGATTGCTGTCAAATGCTGCGAATGGTCTAATATTTTTTCCAAAATATTGCTGGGACAGAAACGCTCCTTTTTTTAGCAATCAAGCTAGCCAGGGTCAACTTGCAGGCTATCCAAGCTAACGAGACTCTAGCTAATGAGTGTTCTGTGCTCGTCTGTGCAGCCAATGACAGAACAGTTAGCATGCTTTGCTCAAACTTTTGCCATGGCCTTAGAACTGGTACACCGTTTTTGCTTGCAAAAACAAAATGGCGGCGCCGTCGGTGGAAACGTGCCGCAGTAATATAATAAGATCCCCTTCCTACGTCACTAGGGGAGCAAAATCTGAGCGGCTCGTTTTCTTACATGCTTACAGAGAAAGGCTTGCCAAAACAAAGTTACTGGGTTGTCCTTTTTCATATTTTCAAAGTTAGTAGATGCACCGGGGACCCGGTTATAGCACTTAAACACGGAAAAAGTCAAATTTTCATGATATGTCCCCTTTAAGCATACACTACTGTTCAAAAGTTTGAGGTGATTTTTTTAAAGAAATGAATACTTTTATTCAGCAAGGATGCATTAAATTGATTAAAATTGTCATTATAAATTTCTACTATTTCAAATAAATGCTACTTTCTATTTATCAAAGTATCCTGAAAAAAAAATGTATTACAGTTTCCATAAAAAACTTTGAATGGTAGTGTACATAAATATGAAAATATAGTTTGGATAAAAGCATCTGTTAAATGAACCTTTATAATTGGTTCTGGTATTCTAAAATAAATTAATTAATTAATAAAAATACTGATCTTTGAATTATCTGTGAGCTGATGGACACGCTGAAGGTTGTAGTGGATACTCGAGTTTTCTTGTACTATACTAATTTTTTGTCATCTCCCTCATTACAGGAAGAAGTCCTTCCTCTTCTCTGCGCTCTACGCTGCCTGCATACTTGGTGGGCGGCATGTAATGAAACAAAGGGAGAAGTTTGAGTTGAGGAAACCTTTAGTACTATGGTCTTTAACACTTGCAGCCTTCAGGTAAATATGTCTATAGGTAAATGGGTCATACATCTTACATGCAAATGTTCGAGTGTGTGTATTCAAGGGTGTTATGTGCTTCTATTAATTTGCCTACAGCACCTATTAATGCTAAAACATATTTGCTCACTTTTGCTGTTATTATGATGGAAATATTAACGTAGTATGTAAATTAGTAATATGTAGGTTATTACTAACAAGGACAGTTGAGTGATATTTTTACATCACAGTTAATATGAAGATTTCACTGCACATTAAACCAGACGTCATAATGCGATGGCAGTGCAAGATTAAAGCGAAGTTTGAGACCTCCTTCCCTTGTTATTTTCTCAGTTTTGCTAACAGATTATAGTTTAAAAAGACTTAAACCAGTCAAAATGGAAAGGCACTTCACATTCATGTGATGTGCACTTTCTGTTTTTTAAAATGATGTCGCTTTGCACATTACAATACAAAACTGTAGTGAATACTGTGTATTCATAAGTTGTTTCATGTTTTAGCAGATTAATGGTGAGCATTATAGGCAGAAAAACAAGCCACTTCCTCGTTCCAAGTTACTTCATAAAGACCTGCATATATGGTACATAAGAGACCTGCATATATGATTTTGTACTGACATCTAAATGATATGGTAAATGGTAAAATGATATAATATATCACACACTTTTCTACGTGTGGAGATCAGCACTATAGTGACTGTAGAAAGGGGGTGACACAGACTACCTTGCACTTCCAGGCTTTTCACATGATCCAGCCATTGGCAGCTATTATAAGAAACCTAAAACTTGCACCTGAGTGCCAAGTAACTGCCCAGCCTTAAAGCATTGAATAAAGCATTGTTATTAGTAATGCTATGCCCTGAGTCCTAACAGTCAAATAAAGTACTATACACTATTTAAAAAGTTGATTGTATTTGATTTTAAATGTCTCTTTTGTTTTGTTGCACCTCCTTCTTCAGTATATTTGGTGCCATCAGAACCGGAGGCTACATGATGAACATCTTGATGACCAAAGGCCTAAAGCAGTCAGTGTGCGATCAGAGTTTCTACAATGGACCGGTCAGCAAGTTCTGGGCCTATGCTTTTGTCCTCAGCAAGGCACCTGAACTAGGTGAGATTATACATGAATAGGTCCCATTTCAGTTTTATGGGTTAAGATTAAAAGGTGAATTAAGTTTAAAAGATTAAGATTAACTTTTAAGATTAAAAGCGATTTCTGAGAAACGCTGTTGACCATTAAAATCAAAACCCAAACAAACAATTTGTGAATATTTGCTAGATGTCTGTTCTGTGTGTGTGCTTAAAAAAAAAAAAAAAAAAAGTTTGCATATAGTCCTCCTGGCTATGTAAATAGGAGAAAAAAGTGGACCGGACTGTTCACCACAACACTCTTGTAGCCATTTCGCAATAGGGGAATATACACTCATGATGCGGAAGGAAAGAGTGTGAGCAAGCGAGACATTTGTAGAAAGACTGTATAAAGCGAGATATTACCACAGAGGAAAAGGTCAATGGAATATAATTGGAAAAAGAAGGGTTACAATCAGACAAGAAGACTCACATTAATATTAAAAAAGCTTTCCAGCACTGGAAAGACTTCAGAGAGCGAGAAGGCCTGAAAACAGACGAGGTTGCTTTGTTTCTGCTCGATAAGTAACATTGGTTTTGCTATGTTTCACAGAACCAAATTCATCCATACTGTTATCCTTGCCTCTGTTCTTGCATAGTGCGTTTGTTATTTTGGGGGCGGAGCAATGAAGGGAGGGGTGTGTTTTTGTTGGGTAGGGGGGGGTGTTTGTGTGTCAGTTTCAAATATAAACAGTGTTTCTCAGAAATCGCTTACTACACCTTTAAGTCATTTTATATTTTTGTTAGTATGTTAAAAAGTAGGGATGCACAACATTGGTACCATATTAGTAAATAATAGATTTTTTTTTATTCATCAGTTTTAAATATTTAATTGTTTTAAAATTTTAACCGAAATTATTTAAATTAAATTGAATATTTATTTTAATTTTTCTGTTACATTTAGATTACTATTGCGGTCATCGGTCAACTAAAGTTTACCATTGAACACTGATATTTTAATAACACTTCTACATGTAATCTTCAGAAAATTAATATACATTTTTATATTGTACAATATAATGTTGTGATGCCTAAATCAACTTGCAGCATTTAAAACGATTGTTTTTATTTATTTTTTTAGTCATTCATTTTTAGTTCATTTAGAATAATAAAATTGTATATCTGCTACATGAAAATAATTATTGGCATATCATATCAGCCAGAATTTTAATATTAGTGCATGCCTTTTAAAAAGGTATAAATCTAGATATCACAAACTGAGTATCACCAACCTCAGGCATAAAACTGCCATCAAATTTCTGCATCACAGCACAGTCACCAAACCGGTGTAAATTTGTGGTGTAGTAAATATGTATAAACATACCTACACAAATTTCAAACCTGTTTAAAGCAAAACTATAGACTAAAAAAAAAATCATTCAATAGTAAATAGGCTACTTTTTTTTTTTTCAGTTGTAAAGTTAGACTCCATTCTCACACTGTTGGATCTGATACAAAAACAGTTAATGCAAATAAATGACCACAGAAATGTATAAACAGTTGTAGCCACATTACCAGAGGTCGCAAATCCTCAACTCCATTTAAAACAACTGTAATAATTTAACACAGAGAAATAAAGTTCACTGGTTCTAGTTAAATACATTCTGCCTATGTAGCCTAGCCTGTTCCAATGACAAAGCACTACTGAGAAGCCTAGTGTTCATCTGCATGAATATAATTGGTTGTGAAAGCGTAACAGAATTTGTTAGTGTGAACCTTGCAGCATAACCCCAAGTCTAAAAATCTGGGATAGTGGTTCTATTTTCCGCCTGCCTGGGCCTATTGTGTTTGCCACATCCTGGCAGTTTATGGGCTACCAGGCCTATTGTACAGACAAAAAGACAGCACTAAGACAACGTGAGGACCTTAACATCCCTTCTAGGGCCAGGCCAACCGTGATGAGTCATGATGCCCTGTCAGTGATGTATAGCAAGAGACACACCAACATATATACACTTTGTTTTGACCAACTGAAAACACGCACTTGTCCTCTGATATATACACCGTTTCCATCCCATGTGTTCAAGAGAAAAAAAATCTTCACTTCCTGCATGGGAAATTGACGTAAAGTACCAGTAATAAAATACTAAAACGTTGCTGTAACCAGGGAAGCCTGTGACGCATTTTTCCTACATAATAAATTACTTGGGCCTCAGAGCGAACAGATGAAATGCAATAAAAATGCTGTCATGTTATCTTGTGTTTGTTGGCAAATGCCTGATGTTTAGAAACCAAATCATTTTGGTGACAGACTTTGACTAAGACATTTCAGAATGACTAAAATAATGTTTTAGATGGTTTGGAATGTGATTGATCTGCTCATTAGTCCAGTTATCCAGTTGAGGCACATCAGTTTTTTGTTGTATATCCAGGAATATATTTGGTAAATGTGTTTCCATCATAGTTTCGATCACATTTTCTTATCAAATAAAAAAAATTATTGAGCGTACAAGTTTTATGCGCATTAAGATTTTATGCGCATCTTAGCGTTTCCATTCAATGTTTTGTATGCAATAATCCCAAAATTCGCATAAAAATGTGGATGGAAACATAGCTAATAGGGGTGTATTGATACCCTCATGTCACGATTCGATACATATCACGATACCAGTGTTAATTTCGTTGACGAATAATTTTCGTCATAATTTTCGTCAACGACATTTTTTCACGGACGAAAACAAGACGGTGACTAAATAAAAATGCATTTTGAATGACTAAAACTATGACTAAAATCTACTCTAATTTTCGTCAACGAATAAAAATGAGACGAAAATGATAGAGAGGGACGATTTGGGAAGATATCCAGTCAGGACTGCTGTCCTGTGTGGAAGATGCGCACATTTGAAGTGTTATGTGCTGATCTAACTGCGTGAAAACGCGGCGTTGTTGCGCGCTCTACAGGCTCGCCCAGCAGCACTTCAGACTGCTTCGCAATTAATGAATAACGCACGTTTATGCCAAGCGATTGCTTATAAGCTAATGTTGATGAATTATGACAATGTTTACTACACAATGTTTATATGGTAATATGTTTTAGACGGTTATAAGAATGCATATTTATTCTCCCTCATCTGAACTTAAAGGAGCAGCCTGCTACAGTGCAGACTGCAGACATTTCAAAATAAGAGTCACGGTGTATTTCGGGATAGTTTATAATTATTATTTTTTCCTGGTCATTATTGTTACTTTGTTTACACAATAAACTGTATTTAATTTAATTTCTATTTAATTCAGAGTTCTGTCACAGGAAGGAAAGACTAAGAACATTATTTGACACATTATTCAATATATTTTACAAGTATAAGGGTTATTATAGTTAACTAAACCTAAAACCATAAAAAATCTTCATTACTTGAAATAAACGTTAACTGAAATAAAAAATAAATATAAAAAATGTAAACTTATTTTATTTAATCTAGTTTCCAAGCTTTAGCTTAACCTGATAAAATACCTAAAACAGAAATAAAAAACTCTATAGACATTTAAAAGCAAAAACTAAAAGACATAAACACAAAAAATTATTAAAACTTTTAACTAAAATTACAATGAAAGCAGAAAAACTAAAAATCAAATCTAATCAAAATTTTAAACAAAAACTATAATAGTACCTCAATGATAAGTGTGTCAATCCCTGACAAGTACTGAATTGAGCTGTCTTTTGTGTCTTTTTGCACTTGATCAGTCAAAAACCGTCCGCTTTGAAGAGTAAAATACAGTAGGTTGTCTTAAGTGAACATAAACAGTTTGGAGACTATCAGATGTGTATCATTATATTGGATCTGTGTATTGTTAGAGAAAAGCTTACTTAATGCATTACAATTTAACTAAATTAGATTTTATATGACTAAATCTACTGTAGATTTAGTCGACTAAAATCTTATGATATTTAGTCGACTAAAACTAGACTAAAACTAAAACAATTTCCGATGACTAAAATATGACTAAAACTCAGTGGCATTTTAGTCAAAAGACTATGACTAAAACTAAATCAAAATTTGCTGTCAAAATTAACACTGCACGATACGATATTATTGCGATACTCCAAGACATGGTAAAAGGATAACAAAAAATGTTCTGTTGAATAAAATGCTAAATTTGGTATTACATTGGGGGTGGAAATGAATAGGCTTGGACTTGGTGCTGGTAACCAAATGCACAGGGCAATGGTGACACCAAAATAAAAAATATTCATGATTCTAACGCTGAAACACAGATTTGTTTTAGATAAATATGTTTGCACTTTGTCGCTGACTAGATATATTTAAAATAATGTAGGCCACTTTTTACTGGTAACATAAGACATTTGGCATTATCAGGACCCACAAATATTCCCCCATTGCATTATTATACATCATATTCAACATTATATATAGTAGTTTAATGTAGTACTGACACTAAAACTCTGTGAATTTTTTCCTCGCACAGTAATTTTCTTTTTGGGTGAACTATACACAACACATATTGTTACTATCCACAATACGATATTGTTGCATTTTTTGTATTGCGATATATTGTGACACGATATATTGTTACACCCCTAATAGCTAATGTCACATCATTAGTTGAGCCAATGTGGTTTTACTTGTAGTTGTCTCTACAACTTTAATGACCTAAAGGGGGGCACGACCCCCCGTGGGGGGCGGGCAGAGTTATAAAAAAAAGGGGGGGGGGGGGCTATGGCAAGGCTAAGGGATAGTCGACAGTCACCAGATAGTTATGCACAAGAAACCTCTTCGGGGTGATACAAGACCCCACTTTGAAATTATGCTGCTTATGCAGCTACTTGCCACATCTGTAAATAATTAAATTAAACACAAAATATTAATTTAACATACTTTATTACCTGATAACTCGCAGTACCCACTTGAGCAGTCTGTTATTGGTTGTAGTGGTTGTTCTCATGGAATAACAGACCAGATTGCACGACTGGAGAATCAGAATCACAGAAAAACTGACCTAATGTGTAACGTTAAAAACTTGAAATGTCTTAATGAATCATTTTGACCATTCTACAGCACAGTGGTGTTTACACTGTTTGAACTAGCTACATTATCCAAATAAAACTTGTTTTGTCTAGTGATTGCTTTGGTAAACTTTGCCTTGACTAGATATTCAACATCTAGAACATAAACATTTAATTTAATACCTTAATCTCTACTCATTATCAATAACACTACACAATCACCATGTTCAAAACCCAAAGAGATAGCATATCTGAGACAGCCAATAGTTTCATAGTAACCAGTGTTTTTGTTTTAATAAACAATTGTAAAATCTTTTACTTTCTCCATTCTCCACCTCACAATCAGTTTCTTGCTTATGCTTTCAGGAGACACACTATTCATTGTGTTACGCAAGCAAAAGCTGATCTTCCTGCACTGGTATCATCACATCACAGTGTTGCTCTACTCATGGTACTCCTACAAGGACATGGTGGCCGGCGGGGGCTGGTTCATGACCATGAACTATCTGGTGCATGCCGTCATGTATTCTTATTACGCTCTTCGGGCCGCCGGCTTCAAAATCTCTCGCAAGTTTGCCATGTTCATCACCCTGACGCAGATCACCCAAATGGTGATGGGCTGCGTGGTCAACTATCTGGTGTATTCGTGGATGCAGCAAGGCCAAGAGTGCCCGTCCCATGTGCAGAACATTGTGTGGTCGTCCCTCATGTACCTCAGCTACTTTGTGCTCTTCTGCCAGTTCTTCTTCGAAGCCTACATCACCAAGACCAAATCCAATGCAGCCAGGAAAAGCCAATAAATCAAGAAAATGATTTTTAAAAAGTGAATCAATGAGAGATTGGGGAAATCAAAGTGGACCAATGAAGGGATAGTGGATGGATGAGTCTTTACAGTTAGGGCTTATGGACTTGCAGAAGAAAGAAGCGAAGACCATGAGAGGCTACTATCAAAGCTTGTGCATACTGTACTACTAACGTATAGAGATAAATCTCCCCGCCACTAGGGGCGCTCTCTTGAGCTGCACTGAGAAATCATTATGATTATATCAGTTGAACAAAAAAAATGTGTCTTTATGTGATGTTTATGTGCCCAATTCAATTCTCTGCATTTAAAAAAAATGTACAGATTAAAAAGGGATGCAAAATAAAACAGAATTAATAAGTTGAAATGGACTGAGACATTTTGAAAAAAAAAATTCTGAGAAAATTATATGGATAGAATCAATATATGTGTGGTTATGTCTAAACATTACATGTTACTGTTGCATTTTTATTTTGTATTGATACTAGATACTAGAGTGTGTATGGTAGTTTTGTACGAAAGCCATGTCAATGGATGACTGGTCAATGTTGAGCTAAAAATGCCACAGTGTGTTCAGCATCGCAGCACCAAAATCCTCTCAGGTCTTAAGAGTTTTCCATTTGATGTTCATATCATTTTAGAAAAAAAGAGAAAACAATAAAGGGCAAAATAGTCAAGGTAGTCTAATAGGCCTGAAATGTTAATGCCATTGGATCACACATACACAAGCAAACACACAATTATTAAAAAAAAAAAAAAAAAAAAAAAAAAAAGCTGTGAGAAGAAAAAGACCAATGATGGCCATTTTGAGGACATTTCAGCCAAATGATCATCAGAACACCTGAGGCCCTTATGGAGTATGAATCATCGGACCTCTCTGAATCTGTGGTTGTTCTGACCTCTGAAAGGCCTGGCCTTCCTCCCATGGCTTAAGGTCATAATTATCATCTGTTCCAAAGACCGACGGCATAGAGAATCCAAACAAGCCCTGTCTAAAGGACCATGAAGTCAAGCATACTTACACAAAATGTCTATATTCACTGTAACAAACCTGAATAATCTCTGTCACTGAATTGTGTCTATTGTGCTCTTGTGCATTTGCACTGTATACATGTAAAGCATCTATAGACGATTTTAACAAAGAGCCAAGAATGCTGAAATATTAATGTGTCTGTGTTTTTAAATTCAATTTCTCCTTGTTTACCTTGGTAGGACTGTGAGATATTCTTACTGGTACATATTTGCTCAGAAAAGACATCTGAGCTGTCACTCTTGCGGTGAACAGGCTCAGCGACATGCCAGATGGGAGCACTATTGCCTCAGCGACAATGACATAAGACATAAGTTCAGACTGTCCTGGTTTCTAAAGCCATACTAAGCAGCATGTTGTGTCTGTTGACTGGGGTTGGGCAGTAAATATGTGAGAAAGAGTTACAGAAATTATGCTAAAAGACAAACCTTATGGAAATGGTGTTATGGCACAGATTTCATCACATAATGCCTAACTATATATAATGACATAATTTGACTGGAAATCTTTGGACAGGAGACAAAGTGTGATAAAATGCTGTCCAATAAGTGTTAAAATTATTTAAATTTAGAAATTAAAATATGAACACAATCTTAATTAAAATGCTAAAAACATTATACAAACATATATTCATGGCATGAAATAATATTTTTAAATGTATTTGTTTTTATTACATCAAAAGTACCAAAGGTAGATATCAGCTTAGATAGGAAGTTCTTCTAATATAGTCTCAGACAAAGGCCCTGGAGTCAAAAAGTTTGAGATTTTGGCAAACACCACAAAATTATAGGCCTGTGTAACAATTAAATGGCAACCAATAAATCAAAAACATCCATCTTCAAGTTACAGCTATAGTATGTCACTTTTCAAGAAAACATTTTAAGTGCCAAGTAACCATTCTAGTGACAGACACAATGAGGATACTCTGGTAAACTAAGTGTGCATGAAACAGTGCAATTAACGTCAAATAACTTAGAATTAACTTCAATTTTGGTTGTACAAATCAACTGAATCTGAATGAAAAGGATTTCATGAATTATTGTTCTTTGTACACATTTTGTGTGTTGTTCCAGTACCTTAAGTCATCAGCAGGTCCTTTACAGTTTTACTTTCCTGATCATCCCTGCATACTTATTGCTTCTGAAACAAGAAAAACTGGTGAAAAAGAAAAACAAAATGTGGCTGACAAGATGAAAGTTCAGCCCTTCAGGACTGTTTACACTCATTCAACCAGTCACGGGCTACAGGAAAAATTACGAAAATTACTTCAGTGCACAATTTGAAGTACTCAGCATCAAGGGAAAAAAGTAAGAAGTAAACCTGTTCCATCTAGACAGACATATATTATATACTTCCTCAGACAGTAATATGTTCTCTAAAGTCTAGATCTAGTGTACTGTCAACTGAGTTATCTTCCTTTGTGACACCAAAGTTTATATTTCATTCTCGTCTTTGCATTACAGTCACGTGTAAGGCAATAAACTTGATTTGACTCACTCACTGCCGTATGGAGAATGCCACACAAAGCCTTAGGTCAGATGTGCCATGCTCTGTCTAGCTCACAAAATATCACTTATCATTTTGAAAGGTCAAAGACTCCACAGACTGTGCAGCATGTCAGTAAAAACTGCTGGGATAGATTTAAAATTGTACTGCTTTCAGAAATTTGTGCATAATTATTATTAACCGACTACAATGAATGAAAATACAAATTCGGCAAAGTTAAAAATATTTGCGTAAATATAAATTAATGACTAGCAAGTCTCATTTACAGTTAGGGAAAGTTACTTTTAAAAGTAATCTGTTACAATATTGAGTTACTCCCTAAAAAGTAACTTTTTCTCACCAATTTTTGGCAAATGTAAAGGCCCTTTCACACCAAAAATGAAATGAATAGGGTTCAGGCTGCAAGGAAATGCAAATTCACACACATGTACAGCTGAATGCGCAGCTCAAACAAACCTTTCAGCTGCGCTGCCATTCTGGATTGTACAAAAATAGGATGCAGGAGAAGAAAGTTCAACACTCTTACTTCACACAACGCCTCTGCCTCTTACCCCTGAGTTCTCTCAACACTGGGACAGAAAAGGTAGGCCTATCAGTCTGAATGGGAAAACTAAGTAACTTGTGTTACTAATATGGTTAATATTTTGTTGTAAATTTAAAAGTAATGCATTACTTTAGTACTTACTTGAAAAAAAGAAACAAAACTTGCATTACTTGTAATGCGTTACTCCCAACACTGCTCATATAAGTCTGAATAAATATACTTTATATACACTGGGTATGTTCAGAATTGAACAGTATAGCCTAGTAGCTACTTACTGAATAGTGTGCACTTTATACTGCTAATACAAATAAGTATACAAATATACAAAATACATATAAGATTTCCTTTGATTCCTCCATTCTCATTTTCTTTCCTTGCATCCTTCCCTCACATCCTAATGGTGGAGCAGAGACGTGAGGAAAGGAAACGAGGATGCACAAATAAGAAATGAGAAACACCCCAAAATAAAGGTTTTAAAAGTAGTATGCTACATTGTCACATGACCATCATGTTTACAATTTCCAATATCAACCATTTCTCAAATAAAAAGACAAGCCCCTATATATGTCCCAATGATAGGCCATTTTTCAATAAATGCAATAGATAAGTAGAAAAGACAAGATTTTTTTCCCCTTACCCTAATGTACTTTTAAAGCTACAGCATAAATGCCCAAAAACAGGTAAAATAAAACATGAGCAACTATTAAGGAATTTTCCCCATGTTGATACCTCCTAATTACAGTACTAAAAGACTAATATGGTTATAGCCAATATATACTTTGAATACATTTTATCAAAAGTAGGATATGCAACATAAGGCCACACAAAAGGCACTTGTCCAAATAATGCTGCATCCATGATGCACTTATTCATCCAGTTCACACACTGTAATTTTTAACACAAACATCATCATCATCACTATTATCATTATAAACAACAAACTGCACAACATAAAAACAAGCAACAAACAAAATAATATTTTCCAGCAAACAGCAGCTTAAATAATCTGTCACAAAAACGTGTGCATGTCAGTGTCAAAAAACTTCTTGTAAGTGCAGTGTGAGTCGTTTCGTTGCAGACCTGGGGAGGATATAATAAGGGCAACAAACACCTATTTCATATCCTACCTGTTTCACATGGTCCACGATACTCCACAAGGGCTGAATTGGTCGTGAGATAGCGTTGGCTGTTAACACCTGCATATTGACTCACGCTAACTCTTAATGCTGTTTCACATCGCCCTCTACTGGACAGGTGACACTAACGCAAGCTTTCTCTAATGGAGAGTCATTACTACAGAAATAAATGTATTTTAAAAGTATTTTTCATTGCTGCTTTATAGGTGGATTTATGTATTTATGCTCTACAAAATGGTTGTGGATGCAAGCCAATGCAGCAAGTAGTAAATCTGCAAGTAAATAAGAAATTTTAGGAATAGGAAATTTGAGATATGTAGCCTATATTTATTTATGGATTCAATCCAACATAATGCTGCAAATATATATATATATATATATATATATATATATATATATATATATATATATATATATATATATTAATCAATCTTAGTAAGTTTGTTAATATATTTCCATTGTACACTAGGCTATTATTTCCATTTCCGAAGAGCCCTCAGTTATGCTACACAGTAACGCATACGCATTCCTGATAGTGAGTTAAAGGGTTAGTTGACCCAAAAATGAAAATAATGTAATTTATTACTCACCCTCATGTCGTTCTATACCCGTAAGACCTTCGTTCATCTTCGGAACACAAATTAAGATATTGTTCATAAAATCCGATGGCTCAGTGAGGCCTCTATTTAGAGCAAAGCCATTCAAACTCTCAAGGTCCATAAATGTACTAAAAACATATTTGAAACAGTTCATGTGAGTTCAGTGGTTCTATCTTAACATTATAAAGCGACAAGAATACTTTTTGTGCGCCAAAAAAAACAAAATAACGACTTTTCAACAATATCTAGTGATGGGCCGATTTCAAAACACTGCTTCATGAAGCTTCTGAGGTTTATGAATCTTTTGTTTCGAATTAGTGATTCGGATCTCCTATCAAACGGCTAAACTGCTGAAATCACGTGACTTTGGCGCTCCGATTCACTGATTCGATTCGTAAAGCTCTGAAGCAATGTTTTGAAATCGGCCCATATAAATATTGCTGAAAAGTCTTTATTTAGTTTTTTGGCGCACAAAAAGTATTCTTGTCGCTTTATAATATTAAGATAGAACCACTGAACTCACATGAACTGTTTCAAATATGTTTTTAGTAGGCGTTACCTTTATGGACCTTGAGAGTTTAAATGGCTTTGCTCTCAATAGAGGCTTCACTGAGTCATCGGATTTCATCAACAATATCTTATTTGTGTTCGGAAGATGAACGAAGGTCTTACGGGTGTAGAACGACATGAGGGTGAGTAATAAATTACATTATTTTCATTTTTGGGTCAACTAACCCTTTAAAGGTGGACTCAATCATTTTCCCCTCATTAGAAACGTAATTGAGAAATAGTTTTAAATCAAAAGCCTATAAGTTTTGTTTTACAGAGAGCGCCATGGGGCAGACGTTTTGAGATCACATGACACCCTACTACAGATGGGGTCGTTTGCGAACGATTCAGAACCTAGCGTGCTGCACAAGTCCTGAAAAGTGAAGCCAAAGCATCTCGATCGTCCCCAGGTGGTTGGTCCCAGTATAGGTCATAAACCCCGCCCTCACCATGTAATATTATGGACGTAAGACAAACTAAACAATTAAATTACACTGCAGATAATTTTTTTTCCTGTCATAATTGGTTAATTGGTTTCTATAATTTTAGGCAGTTTTTATCACGCTGATGTAAGTTCAAGTGTTCGTTTTTTAAGTTTGGTTTTAGTTTGGTTCATATTGGGACATTGGCGGCTTCACTTTTCTACAATGGAAGAGAGTGGAGGTGCGTCATCCATATTTTTTAGTGTATGTTCAGGACACGTTGTTCTACTGTCCAGTGATAATTTGTAGAAAACGCGACTGAAGCCTATTTTGCTATAGTAATGAACGCAACTGACTAATTAATTACCTCAAATGTCCCTTGTGAATATTTTATTTATATTGATTGTATTTTATGTTGCAACGGAACGGAGTAAAGGTGCAGTCACATTTGCGAAATTTCAGTGAAATTACATGAGCAAAAAGGTCCATTGTCAACAGTGTAGACATAATGTATGAAACACAGTTCACAAAAAGTCACTTTCAGGCAGCTTTCTGTTGGTCAATACTCCGTTTCAACATAAAATGCAATCAATATAAATAAAATATTCACAAAGGACATTTGAGGTAGTAAAAAGGTTGCAGCAGTTTCGTTTTCTGCCAAGGTTCTTTTTCCTTGTTTCCGGTATAGATGGTCCAGGCACTTAAATGATTTTCAGGTCTAGAAGAGGTTTTCATTCCTGTTCAAACTTGTATTTCAGCATACTATGCCAAGATCCCAGCAAAGTATGAAATTTACCCCAGTCACCCCAGTAAAAAATAATTTCCTCAGCCTTGTGTCATTCCAAACCTGTTTGACTTTCTGTCTGTTGAACCCAACAGCAGATCTCAGGCATGCAACCCCAGTCACAATTCACTTTCATTGCATGAAACACAAGCAGAAAAAAAAAACTGTGTAAATCATTCATGAATTCATTCTTATGTACACTTGTCTCATTCAATTCAATGCAACAATTTATGTGAAAATAAGTGTTGAGCTTCAAAAATGTCTAAGAAAAGATCCAAAAAAGGTAGCATATGAGTCCACAACTCATGTGTTATGAGTTGTTATAAGTCTTCTAAAGCTGTATAATAGCTTTTTGTATTAAAAAAGACTAAGTTATAATTCATTACTAACCTTACCCTCAGACAGAGATCAAATGTCTTATATTCAAATTGGTCAAAATGCAAATGATTAAGGCATAAGAAAAAAAGACATCTAGCATCAATGATGCCAAACTTGTCATATTATTTATCTGAGTAAAGTAAATTAGATTTGAGAGCATGGGGGAAGATTTTCAGAGAATAACAGATAAGGTTTTTGTCTGTTCATCACACATTGTACAACATGGCACTCTCTCAGAGTCCTCAGTCTATTAGGGGACTGACGAGCATCCTTGTCGATAAAACTGAACCTTAAGCACATGTGCCTGTGCCCAAATTCATGCATTATCCCTTGTGCTAAATCTACTCAAAGCCTAGCAAAGCAGCACAGCTCTGGGCAGGTCACTGGCCACAGGGGCTCTGCGCTGACCTGGAGGATCAACAACAAAGCCTTTGAGTGGGCATCTAATGCCTTATTTAGTCTCCTCATCTGTGCACCTTTTGCACAGACCAACTGCTTCCTGTCCGATGGGAGGGGAAAGGATGGGGAAAAAAGAACTCTGAAAGCGAGATACTGATCCGTTGTCGCAGGCCAACCGCAAACACCTTTGTTCGCACACTTTTCCTCTCTCTCTCTCCTTTCTCTTTCACTCTCAGGTGGATTAACTCTCTCATCCTTTGATCCCCCCATTTTAATTCCCTACAGCTGAGAGAGGGAGTGTGGCCAGATTGTTTCAGATCTTGATTCACATTTTGTCAGTTGGAAAAAGTAGGAAAACTTGGCTCTTTCCAGGGCATACTGTAATTGTAATAGTAGCAAGGATAATTCAACCAAAAAAGTAAAAAAAAAAAAGCATTGATGATAATTATATTCTAACAATATTCTTTGCAGAACTCATATTTAATCCATTAAGGGAAAGCATACAATCTCACACAAAGATTTTGTGCATCCTATGATTCAGTTTGCTTAAAATCAATCAATCAATTAAATTAAGTTTTGCAGTGTCTGTTTTTGAAATGGTGAGGGGTTCTCAGGTTCAAAATAATGAACCAAAAAATCAACATTATATTACATTTATTTCTAAAATCTAAATACTAAATGAAGTTTAAATTGAATTTTCTTTAAGAAAAACATCCTTATGTTCGCAAAAGTTCTCAAACCGAATAACCCCCTGCAACTAAAAATAATATATCACAACAGCATGCGACCAGCATCATATGACGTTATTTTCTTCTGTGGCGGACATTTTGAACACATTATTGTAAAAGTCCTCTATTTTTTTTTTTTTTTTTTTAATCTAAATAATAACCTGCTGTTATGGTTTTCAATATTTTAGTGATCTGAATTTAAATATATATTCAAATTGGAGTGTAATCTAGTCAAGAAAATAATGTGGCTGGCCAGACAAAGCCTGCCATTGAAATTGTGGGTCAAAATGGTGAAATTGTTACCTGTCAATATAATGATGAAATATATAAACTGAATCCAATAGTAATAACAGTTTATAGAATGAACCAAATGCTCTCTTTTGGCTCAACTGTAGTGTTATAAAATTAGACTATGATTATTCACTTAAAAATAATAATAATAATAATAATAAAAACACAGTGAACTATTGACTTTACAAAGAAATATATTGACACAAATATGACCCCAAAAATGGTCTTTGGTGTGTTGACAGTTGACACCATTGAAAATTAAGATTGCAAAATGCTGAGGTTAAAAAAAAACAAGTCCACCCATTTTGGAGTCTCTTGGCTTTTGGAAGAAGTGTTATCAGAGAAATTGACGTAGGTTCAATTTCATCTCTATTACAAGCTCCATTCCCCCCAGTTTGGAGTGCAACCTGGGCTCCAGTGTTCATCGTATCAGAGAGCAATATATAGATAAGTGGACCTTCTCTGAAAATCAATAGATATGTGGGCAAGTGACGGCAAGAAAAAGAGATTAAAGGAGAGAGCGTGTGTGTGCTAAGTGTGTGGGCTGTTCTTTCCTCCAAACAAAAGGCTAGCTAACAGATAGTTGACCTCAGCCATGAGGTCAGATGTTGCTGATAGTCTTTTTTCTCCACCTTTACTTCTTCTGTATAACATTAGTATGGTAGTGCTACTTGTATTGTGTTCTTCCTTTAATTGCTTCTGCTTAATTTCCATTTGCAAGTGGCTTTGGATACAAGTCTATATAAATAAATGGAATTACAAATTTAAAAGACGAGGGAATGACACCATATACACTTTGTATAAATAAATAGAAGAAACAAGAAAAGAACTTTCAATGAAATACTAATGTGTTCAAACTTATCTAATGACCATTTGTTTCATTCATAGATCTTTATTACCTGCAAAAAGACATGCATTGATCCATTACACCAATAAAGCAGCTGCAACCAATAGAAGAAATCATCACAAGTATTCCGACAATAGATGTTAACAAAGATTTTCAACTGAAGATTAAGCACTCTAATCATCATCTGAAAGTTGTGTAGCACACAATTAACAGATAAAATTAAGCACCAACAAATTATCTTTACATATATTTAGATATAAAACTATTTTTTATTATTTAAATGCTTTTAGTGTCATCATTGTCTACATGTTTTGGTATACTTTTTCTCTCTTCAAATGCTATTTTTTGTGCTTTAGTGCAAATGAGGCTTGGGAGATGATGCACAAGGAGCTTCATTCTCTTGTTTATTCTGGGATGTTTACATGTCTATATCTTACAGTTTGGTTATAAATATGTATATCCAACATAACATCAATAACAATAAAAAATAAGATGATAAACAATGGCATTAGGTCGGATGTTGTACTTTCTGGTCTAATTTATTTCATTGTCCTTTTGGCTCAAAACAGCAGATGTAGGTTAAAACCTTATAATCCCAGCATATACATTGTCTGATAGATACACAGATATACATATAACTTGCTGCCAAAATACTGCTTTTAATTTCCCATGACTTTTGAGACATTTGACTACTAAACTTTCCTGTTCTTGAATAATTTAAGCGTGATTCATTCACTAATTTGAGACTTTAATTCTCTTAAATATCACATTTTGAAATCTGTTTATATATTTTTGATAGCAAATGTTATCTATTTAATAATGTTTTGATACCTGAGATTTTATTGTTGGTTCATCGTAGATGCGTTTCATCAAGTAATATCTTTGTGACACCAATGCTGATGTTAGCAAGTCCGGATATGCCACTGAAATTTTGTTCTATAACACCTAAAGCAAAATAGGCCAAGTACATGTTATTTTCTGCTCACAAAGCAGGATGTGTCTCTTGTTTTCATGCTCCATTAATAAAACAATGACAGTTTTCATAACTATAATACAAAGACAAAACAATATAAGATCCTACTCAATATGCTCTGAGGTGGTGTATTGCATACTATAGCTCTATTTATAGGTTTTGGATTCTGCATCTAATGTGGCTTATGGCTCAAACGCAACGACAACCTTCAACCTTCTTCAGATGAACAGGACTCTCTTTAGATGACCTCTTTAGACTGCCTCAACACATCCTACAGCTCTTATATATATTGCATAAAACCATATGAGGGATGTGCACTGTTTTTTCAGATCCCCTGCATGGCTCATATCCTTACTTCAAATAGTGACCGGACAGTGACCTATTTTTCTGTCAGGACCACTATCGTCCAAGATTATTTACAATTAGCATACAGTTTGGATTGGCAGTATGGTTCTGTTCTGGCCAAGAACTCCCATCCATGCAGCCTACCATGGATAAGAGCAGGGAGAACAGCGATAACCCCCCTAGGGAAAACAGAACAGAACCAACATAAATGTATTGCAGATATCATTAATGTTCTTAATGACAATAATTTAATGTAACGACATAAATCAAGACAAATGACAATCTGATTCGAAGAGGAATATCAGAAGGCCAAGTCCTGACTGTGGACAAAAGGAGGAGCTGGGGATGGAGAAGGGCAATTATCTCCTGATAAAGCTGCTGATAATACTGAATGGACCTTATACTGTATATTTGGATGCTGTGATAGACTTTGTATTCCTAAAGCTAGACATGGATCAGCTGAGAGTCAGCTGATGTGAGCATGACTGGCATATTTATATCTGACCAGGAGTAACATTTCACATGATTTGTATGAAATGTTGACAAATAACTGGTGCAACTTGAATGTGGAAACTTGTTCAAACAACCTCGTTTTGAATGCAGTCCCATATTTGGCTGTACTGTAACACTGAATGACAGTGACTTTGAACATTGAACATATTGACATTAGCAGTTCATGGGTCAGCCTCCAATGAAGTATTTTTGTGGTGAATCACTGGGGTGCTGCCTGAGGGTCTTCTAAGGAGATGAGATTATCGGTGGCCTTCTCTGTAACCAGAAATTTGTGCACATCGCAGGATACAGAGCAACTGGCAATATCCAGACTACAGTTGTCTCTCTGTAGCTTCTCAGTCTCTTCTGAAGCAAAACTGTCTCCTAAAAGCAAAAGAAAGAAAGAAAAAAAAGGATATAAGAATTCAGACAAATGACATGACACATTTTTTTTTTTCTTGATCTATTAAATTATTCAAAATTACATTCAAAATGCAGTTCATACATATGACTCATATACACCTCTTATCATTCCTGAATTTTGGGGGCATAATGTAAAAAGATCAGCAACTGTCCTGATATCATAATGAAGAAAAAAAAAATGATATCAAGAATAATAAAATGATATTATTATGATATCAAGACAGTTGCTGATTTGTTTTCATAATTTAATGATATTAAGATATAATTTATCATTTTAAAACTGGCAATTTTTATTATTGTTTCTTAGGAATAATATATTAAAAAAAAACTTTTTTCACACAAAATTAGTTATGTGGTATATACTGAATAATATATATCTGAATAAAGGCAAACTCACCAATATATATACATACATACATATATATATATACATATATATATAATGACAAATTCGCCTAAAAAAATATATATATATATATCAATATATATCAGGATAGAGATGGGTTGAATGGTGGGTAGAGATGGGTATAATGAAAAATTAGCCTACAAATAAATATATATATATATATATATATATTTGTAGGCTAATTTTACATATGTGTGTGTGTATATATATGTGTATGTGTGTGTGTGTGTGTATATATATATATTTATATATATATACACACTGTATATATAGGCAAATTTGTAGGTGAATTTGTCATTCAACCCATCTCTATCCTGACTTTAATTTAAGGGAGAAGATAGGAAAGAAGATTTTACCGGCGTCTGAAGAGCAAGACTGGCATATTGTTGCTCTGGGACACCCTACAACATGAAGGACCTTTTCATCACCGCAGGGAGAGGTGTCCAAAACTACATAGACCTACATACACACAATGTGCAAATCTACAGTATTGTCCAATAAAAGCAAAGAAGTCACTTACAGAAAAAGCAAAAACTGACAATAGGAACAAGCATCTTACTTGTGGAGTGGTTGTTGTTGTCTCAGTGAAACTGTCCTCACTCATGCTTATGTCACCCACATCATCCTCTGAGGGACATGTTGCAAAATGTCTTTTAGACCTGATAAACAGTAAAACATTGACATTGTCTGGTTCAGTTATGAACTCTGTAGATTCAATGACCTTTGAATACATTTCTTTTGTTTGCTTGTTTCTGAAAGGCTAAATGTCACATTCATTGAACTGGCTCCTATGAAATGTATTATAGTCACATAACTCTCATATCTATGTAAATAGTAATCTGAGGCGTTTTGATTTTTTCCGTTCATGGATTGGCACCCTGCTAACTGACACCGAGGGCAAAACCAATCTCTGGATCCTGTTGAGTGAGAATGAAATATGAAGACCTGCAGTGAGTCGTGAAGGTATAATAAGTAGCATTATTACAAACATGTGTATTTGATATGTGTGTCTCACCCCTACACCTGGGGCAATAATGGGCTTTGGGATAAACCAAACCAGCATTGTGTTTGTGTGTGTGTCTATGTGAGAGAGTTAGTGTGTAAAGTTGATATAGATAGAAAAATGGAAGAAAAATAAAATGGAAACACGAGTAACCAAGTGAAAAACGCAATTTTAGACAGAAAAATTGCCACCCATGTAGCTTTTAAATAAGGTTATAGATCACCGAGTCCATTTTGGGGCATAGGAATGACCTATTTTGATGTGTAATTGCTGTAGTACAAGCTAAACCAAGCATGTAATTGAAAGTGTGCAATTGCTGCATTGAAGTGCAGGGGCCAGAGGAACCCGACATGAGTATGCTGCTTTAGAAAACACCACACTACGGCTCAATGTCACTAAACCCCCTAAACACAGGCATAGAGAATTAGATACTTAGCCAGGGTGAGGAAAATATCACCCAGCTGTTTTGATGTGTGTGTGTGTGTGTGTGTGTGTGTGTGTGTGTGTGTGTGTGTGTAAAGTCTTCTGACACATGCTCAAGGGGATGAAAACATCTTTAAATGTTTCATTGGCTTTGGCTCCAGCCTCCTCTCCTAATAAACAATTTAATGCCACTTTTACACGCTGTTCACCCGGTAAAGCAGGGAAATGAACCCAGACCAGCAGCAATCGAACCATTACAGGTGTTTGATGAAATGGAAAAAGGCCGTTTTTGAGCCATTTTCATCACAGTCTCTATTTTCATCTTGTCCCTTGAATCCACTACAAATCGGAGGCATTAAGATTGAAAATGTGGCAGATGCTTTGGTTTTGTACCTTTTTCAATTTTATATTTTTAGTTTTTCTTGACCATGATACATTATATGGCAGGGTTGTGCAAATTCAGAATTGAAGAACTAGTCCCTTTAATTTGAACTGCAAAGTTATAGAATTTAAAATTTTAATTCAATTCTTGAGGTGTCCACATACTTTTGGTCATGTAGTGAAGATATTATCTATTTCTATATTATCTATTTCTAAATTATATATAATTTAAATTATTTATTATTTATTCTTTGAAAATCCATTGCCTCCATTAATTGAGAATAACTATATGCTAGCACTGCCTATCACTCTCACCCATAGCAGTAAGTGAAGCAGGCAGTGATGGACAGAAGAGTGATGAAGAGCACAATACACATTGCGATAGCCATATTCCTCCTCTTCTCTTCTTCAGCTTGCTGCAACTCCCACCATTCAAGATCACTGAACTGACAGCGCTCCCCCATGTAGCCTAATGCACAGCTGCAGCACGCACACACACACACACACAATCATTAAATGCAATATTCATTATTTCAGTCAGTTGACATAGAGAACATAATATAAGAATAAAATGGTCTATGGAATATGCTTAACGTGTGTCCTTTTTTCAAGGGCAAATGTTCAATAAAAAGCCAAATGATTTGTAGTACAAGACTGCCATCTACTGCTTATTACCTAAAGCCACATTTTAAAAATCAACTTAGCTTTTAATCTTAAAGGGAAATTGTGGAATATGCAAAAACAGAAAATGAGAATTTAAAAAAATCAGGTTAAAGTTTCTGCATGACAAAAGCTACAGTATATAAGCAAACACTTGCTTGCAGGCATAAGACTCCATCTCAGGGAAATAGAAGCACACTCCATCATACAAACAGTATGAGTCATGAGAGGAAGGGCAGCTCTGCACAACATTATTGTGTTGCCATGGTGATGTGACATCAAGTGGACTACCCGTACTCGGCCAAGAGGGGGCGCCCTTAGACTTCTCTGCAATGAAACAGAGCATGAAAATTAGGTCACTATTTCATTGCATCATACATTTCTACTAAATGTCAGTGCATTGCTCTTTTTCACGAACTCAGATTAGCAGGTCCTATCAAACAACTGCTCATGGTCTCAAGCCATAATGGCACATAATACATAAATCATGTAGACAACTCAAAGAAAAGCTACAATACATTTAAACATTCAAAAGATGAATCTTACCCTGACAGCTGAATCCAGTGCCTGTGAACCCAGATCGGCATCTACACTGATATTTTCCTACAGCATTCAAACACTCTGCGTTTACATCGCAGTCGTGCATATTCAGTCTGCACTCATCTATATCTGTAAAATACACACACACACACACACATAATGATCTCTATATTTGGGAAAAATATGTACCGCATACTGTTCAAAAGTTTGAGGTCAGTACATTTTTTTTAAAGAAGGCTCTTACGCTGACCAAGGCTGCGTTATTTGATCAAAAATACAGTAAAAACAGCAATATTGTGAAATATTATTATAATTTAAAAAAAACTTTTTCTATTTTAATCATTTTAAAATTTTATTTATTTCTGTGATGGCCAAGTTGAATTTTCAGCATCATTACTCCAGTCACATGATCCTTCAAAAATCATTCTAATATGCTGATTTGCAGCTCAAGAAACATTTCTTATTATTATCAATTTTGTGCTGCTTAATATTTTTGTGGAAACTCTTTGATGAATAGAAAGATCAAAAGAACAACATTTATTTGAAATAGAAATCTTTAGTAACAAATGTCTTTGACAATACACTTTTGAACGGTAGTGTACATCATAAATTTATAGTCATATAACTGATATTCAGACCAGTGTGAATGTTGCCTTTAAACAGCAGTTCAGTAAACAAGTTGATACTGAGTAACTTACATTTTAGTCACAATATTGCCACTACTTTACTTTGTGTAGTTTTTCAGCATCAACGAATATCATTGCAAACAAATCCAATGCAGAATGAACTGTTAGAATATTTCAAGAAACTCAGAATGAGTCTCCGTAGTGATGTTACTGAATAAATCAATGTTTCTGAAACGAATCGGTTGAGTGAATGATTCAAATGACTACTCATAAAGACAGTAACAAGCCACAAATACACAAACTGACAGTCTGTTTGGTCCCAATGCTTTTGGACTGTTATATCCAGGGGTGCACATAACTGGTGTGCAGGTGTGCATGCGTGGTAAAAATAAACGATGCACACCAGAAAACATGGAGGGAAGCGCTTTTGAGTACCAACATTTTTGGGGACCGGTTCACAGGAACACGTTTACTTACTGGAGTAGGATTTTTCTCCATCTCTGGTAAGATAGCAATCATGATGATAAGTATGTTCTTTAATTATTAGGGGTGCAACGGATCGCAGTTAATCCGTGATCCGTACAGATAAGGCCCAACGGTTCGGCACGCATGTGATTCGCGGATTAACTGCTAAGTTTAACCATCATAGAGTGAAAGTTTATCATTTGGACGTGTTTTGTCTCGCCAATTAACACATTTAAACGATTTTAAAAGCGGAAAAAGAGGCGAATCTGTGCCACATCCGAAGCGCGCGCACGCAGAGAGAGCGCGAGAGAAAGACAGAGAGAGAGAGGCGTGTTTCAGACAGCGCTCAAACACCGAATTGATACCTGTTTCGCGTTTACTTTCGCTTGAAGGGACACATACACACAAAATTATGTCAAAATACCATTAATGTTAATAATAAAAAAAAAACCATCATTATCATCATCTACCATGTTCGAGAGAAAAGAAGATAGTGCGGAGAGCAAAGTGTGAGTACCAAGCAACATCTCCAGGTGCTCCCTTGAGAACCAGACCAACAAAGTTATGTGCACCCCTGGTTATATCAGTACATTTGGAACGCTGCTACACCAGATTTGATGACCGAAACTAACTGTAATTTTATTTATATTTTATATATATATATATGTGTGTGTGTGTATTGAATGTGTTTTGTCGTACCCATACAATGCTGACCATCTCCACTGAATCCAGTCTTGCATTGGCAGAAATATCCACCTGCTGTGTTCATACACTCAGCCTCAGAAACACTACAATCTGCCAGGCCTGCTTTGCATTCATCAACGTCTGTGCAAACACACACAAACACATATTGTCAATACTGTATGTGCTCATCTAAACAAACCTAAATTTACATAAAGCCTGATCAATACATCCAATAACAGGTGCATACCGCACCCACATACACATCAATATCCCTACACTCAAATTCAGTTTCACACATACATCACAAACCTGCTGCTTCAGTCTATACGAAATCAAAATCATCTGACATGTAGTGCAAACACACACAGACTTACACACACTTACCCACACACAGTTCTCCATCTCCGGTGAAACCTCTCACACACTGACACATGGTTCGGCCCTCCTGCAGCACACACTGAGCGTTCACATCACATCTGAGAGAGTAGCAGTCATCTTGGTCTAAATGAAATGAACATCATTCTCAAGTTAATTTATGGAATACTTGATTTCGATTAGTCAATCACAGTATTCTGCGACCAAAATTTGTATAATGAAAATGATAAATAAATATTTTGTCTATGATGAATGAATTAGTTGTGGATATTGTTCTACCTGAAATCATCTTCTCTGTGTAAAGCATGACCAGTGGTGTGCTCTCATCATTCAGTGTTTTATTTCTCAGACGATCACTTGATTCACCATCATCTGATTCTATGTGGAAAAATACAGCTCTTTTTTATGCAGAAAGTTACTTTTCAAATTGCTTTGATGGTTTAATGTGATTTTTTAGGATTTTTAAAAAAAATATATATATTTGTATTTTAACTTAATTCTCATTACACTGACCAGTGGATGATGTATTAATCGCCAGACAGTCTTTTCCATCAGCTAAAAGAACGTGTGTTGAGTGACATGAGCAATGAGCCAATCCCAGTCTGCTCTCACACACTTGGGCACATCCTCCATTTTCATGAAGACAAACATCTGCTCCTAGAAGATAAAAACATGAATTGCACCATAAGTTGAGTCATTCTAGTTATGCAGCATATGTCCCACTATACTGAATAAAACATCACAATTTTTTTAAAAAAAATATTACTTTATTTTATCACAATAAGTGAAAATTCAGTGGAATAATATCACTACATTGATTTGAGCAGATGTTGCCATTTTTGTTTGTCAAACTGCCAGATTTTCAGGTAAAAGAGTCAAGATTAAAAAAAATATTCCATCATAATGTTTTTTAAAAAAATTTTATTATTGTGTAAATCAACTTATTATTAACAAACTTTACGTGCCTAAGCTTGACCAGAGCATATTTCATATTTTGGTAGCAGTTTATTTAACAGTCCTTTTCCCCATGTACATATTATGTACTTATACTAATGAGTAGTAATGAATAACTACGTACTAACCCTTAACCTACCCCTAAACCTAACCTTAACCCATGTAGTTAACTTATATTACCCAGTACTTTCTTAGGTAAGTACACTGTAAGTACACATAAGTGCATGTACTGTAAAATAAAGTGCAACCCATATTTTCATATATTTGGTGTACTCTTTCCTAGAAATACACTAACGTTCAAAAGTTTGGGGGTCAGAAATAAGAAATTAAATACAGCAAAGATGCATTAAACTGATCAAAAGTGACAGTAAAGACATTTACAAGTTACACATTTGTATTTCAAAGAAATGCTTTCGATTCATCAAAGAATCCATGATTTCCACAAAAGTATTAAGCAGCACAACTATTTTCAACACAAGAGACTTCTTTCAAAAAACATTTAAACATCTTAATGATCCCAAACTTTTGAAAGAGAGTGTACTTTCAAAGACTAAAACAAAGGCATGTTTTTTAAAGTTATGGAGTTAAAGGGATAGTTCACCCAAAAATGAAAATTCTGTCATCATTTACTCACCCTCAAGTTGTTTCAAACCCGTGTAAATTTCTTTGTTCTGCTGAACACAAAGGAAGATATTTGGAAGAATGTTAGTAACCAAGCAGATCTCGCCCCCCATTGACTACCATAGGATTTATTTTTCCTACTATGGTAGTCAATAGGGGGCGAGATCTGTTTGGTTACTGACATTCTTCCAAATATCTTCCTTTGTGTTCAGCAGAACAAAGACATTTACACGGGTTTGAAACAACTTGAGGGGGAGTAAATGATGACAGAATTTTTATTTTTGGGCGAACTATCCTTTTAATGCATAAAAGGAATGATCCAGTCCAATCTGTTTCCCTCTTTAGTTACCAAACTAGCTAGTAACAACCTCCATTTCCTTATGCCCTTATACACGCCAATAAAAACAATGGTTAAACACAAAGCAGATATACCAATAATGGGACACAGCATCCGTACCCGGTTTGGCAAGAGGGTGGACAACAGCCAGAGAAGCTGGTTGGATAGTGTCATCATGGACATGTTCAAGGTTTTGTCCAGTTCTCATGTCTAGCCGGTGAAGCAGGTGACCCTCCCAGTCACTGACCCAGAGCACATTCTCAAATACTGCAACGTCAAACGGGTGACCTGAGCCAAAGCAAAAATGATCAACAGAAAACATATTACACACAGAAAAGCATGTTGTCTATAGGGTGTTTTGTCATAAACCAGTATAAAATCAGGTTTATTTGCAATATTAGTTTGTGCTCACTTCCATGTATACATACAGTATTTGTTTGTCTACTGAAGGTGTGTGCCTCACCTACTTGGTTTTCACTTAGTATATGGCGATTTGAACCGTCCAGCTTGGCCGACTCAATCACACCTCTGCTCAGGTCACACCAGTACAGATGCTGGGAGCCATGATCCACAGCTAGTCCACTAGGAGACACCAGACCGGTGCTGACCACAACTTCACGCATCTCTCTGTTCAGACCTGACCGCTCCACTGCAGGACGACTACCCATGTCTGTCCAATATACCTTCCTCCAGACACACAGACGAGAAGTTCATGTAATAACATGGGTTACTGGAATAACATGAGGGTGATTAAATAATGAAAAAAAAAAAAGATATTCAGAATAAAATGGCTATGGCCACTGTACAATTTTAAGTTAACAGGATTTAGGCAAATTTCATAGAAGAAACATGCAGTTTCAAAGGTCTTACTGTGCCTGAGGATGTAGGGCAATGCCTCTGGGTTTCTGGATGTCTTTATCTATAAAAATCTCCCTGTCAAGGCCATTTAAACTGCTGCGGGAAATAGAGGATAATCTGAAAAGCAGAATGTTAAAGTCAGTTGTACAAATAAGTACGTTTTTAAGGAAGTGTGTCTGTATTCGTCTGCAGCCCACCCTCTATCAGTCCAGTATAGCTTGCGATGGACCCAGTCTACAGCCAGACCCTCGGGTGAGTCGAGTCCAGTGGAGAACAGCATCTCTCTGAAGCCTCCATCCAGTGAAGCCCTCTCAATACACTTCAGGCCTTTATCTGCAAAATACACCTAAACAAACAAACAAAAAAACAAACCCAAGTGACTACTTTCATATGAGAGACATTATCATTATTTGGTCAAAGAAAAATGAAACAATTATGTCAAAATCTGGAAAAAAAATTTGTTCTGATTTGTAAAGAGTGGATAGATATATATATATATATATATATATATATATATATCTCTATATCTATATACATATATATATATATACACACACACACACGTATATATATATATATATATATATATATATATATACATATATATATATATACACGTCAAACCAAAAATTATTCAGACATTTTTGATATTTTTGATATATTTTTACTAGTGGGTGCAGGACACTATAGTTCATTTATGTAAGTGAGGATAGCAAAATAAAGTAAACTGTGACATATTATACCCAAAAATTCTTCATACAGTGGACTACCAGTAAAACTGATAAAAATTTGGAACCAAAAATTATTCAGACACTTTGACCTGACCATGTTTTGCTTAAGTGTTATCTGACATAATTAAGATTATTTTTTTCTGACACAGTTTAACTCTGAGATCTTGTCATATTTTATTACCATTTTTTTAAACTATAGTGAATAAACTGTATTAATGAATGAAATGTTCAAGGTGTCTGAATAAATTTTGGTTTGACTGTATATATATATATATACAAAGCAAAAATACTAAACTACATACAGAAATAAATGAAAGATTAAAGAAATATAGAATTAAAAATTTTTGCATTTCCTAAACTATTTACCTGTTGTATATTATTTCTGCATTGATGGGAACATTTATTTATATATGCATTTATTTAAAAAAAAATCTCCGTGCACACTTATATTATTTATATATGTACGCTTAAATATGTGGGTTTAATTTTTGTGAATTTATTTCATTATTGTAGATTTATTTATTTATTTACTATTTTTGCATGTTTCATCCCCACACTCATTAAGCTTAGGGCAGAAGACGGTCTTGAATGCATGTACTACATAAAATGTGCAAATGAATGAAAATACAAATGTATCTTCTTGCACTTATACTCTGTGGCCACTAGATGACAGTAAATACATTTTTAAACATTATTAACATGAGTCAAGATGTCCTCGCTGCAATCTGTTCAAATCTAATACGTAGTAGTATTTTTTTTCCCAAACCAGGTTAAGGTTCGGGTGTAGGGTAAGTTTGAATCGGCTGCGAGGTTTGAGCTTAACTGGTTTGGGTTGGGGGGTCCAAGATTTAATCCAGTACATCATAGCGCTACAGGCTGCAGCGAGAACAGTCTCACATGAGCGCTGAGCCCCTGAACATTCCTGTTTCCCTGCATCATATGGCATTTACATCTTATTTCCACTAGATGGCAGTTATAAACACATCATAACAGCAGTGGCCTCTTCAGCCTGACCAATCCATAAACTCTCACAGCCATGTGTGTGATTGTGTTTGTGTGATCTTTTACCCTTTTCTGCACTGGATCATAATCCACAGCAATGATAGTGCCTCTCGGTTCCTCCAGCAGTTTTCTGCTCTGTTTGCCATTTGTGTTCATCTTTCTTATATCCACTACATTGGCAAACAACAGGTACGATGGAGGTCCTGCTTGAAAAAAAAAAGTAAAGAGATTCCAGAAGATTCCAGACGTTCTAGGTCACTGGAAGCAAATGCACTTAAATACTGATTAACTACATGCTTAACCCAATAATTCTAGGAAACAAAATGTGGAAGACAGACGGGCACCCTGGCAGAATGTAGAATATAAAGAAAGTTTGTAGGACTTGCCTGTGGCAGCACAGTGTTTACCATCAGGCTGTAGCTGGTATCCAGGCTGGCACTCACACACCCACCTGCCTGGAAATAAAGTCACACACAACTGACTGCATCCCCCCCGATTCGCAGACAAACAGCCTGAAACACACAGACAAAAGAAAACACAGGTGAAGAAAACAGTCATATTTGCATGCACTGTAAATCCGAACAGTACTGCTAACTTATAAAGATTGAGAACACTGCAATTAAAGTCAGTTAAATCATTGATGCAACTTAAAACAATTACATTTGAATGAGGAGTTTAGTTTTATTTTTGTGTAGCTCAACATTTTTGAGTAAACCCTTACTGAAGATTAGTGGCTGTGGATAGGTCGAGAATGGGCTGCAAAACTTCAAGGCTATATATACTGCATGTTGATTAACAGTTCATGCAAGTAAATAGTGATAGTCTCTTTGATGGTTCCTTTAGCGCATGCTGGTGTGCTGTTGCTAACTAACACTTAACCATAAAGATTAGGTGTTAGTTTATTCAATATTTCAATTAAATTGTAATTAGCAAGTTTGTGTAGTACAAAATTAATTTTTTAAGTTCTACTAAGTTAATCTTTGAGTTGTTTACTTAAATATTTTGAGTATTCTGAACTTATCGGGTTTTACAACCACTTCATCAAAATAATTGAAAAATGAGAAACATTACGTATGGTAAACAATAGTTTTAAGTACATTGCACTTAAACATTAAATAAAAAAAATTTTTTAAGCTTTTCAGTTTCACTTAATTGTTATTTATAATTATTGTTTACTTAAAAAAATTGATTTGCTTTACTAAAAATTTTTTTAGGTAATCAGTGTCTACAAAAATTTTGAGTATTCTGAACTCATCGGGTTTTACAGTGTACAAAATGTGGCTTTTAACATAAAAAAAACACATACACAAACCTGTGCATGAACGGCCATCAGAATTTAGCACAGATCCCTCTGGACACACACACACATCTCCTTCTGCTGTATGTACACATGCATGATCACAAACTGTACCATTCTCCACACATGGTTTAGTCTCTGTAGACACATAGGGACAAAGGTAAGCAGGCCATTCATTCTGCCATTTGCAACAATATATTACTAAAACAAATTCATTTTATTGAGTATATACAATATATATTTTTTGTAAAAAAAAAAAAAAAAAGAAAAAAAATTATATATATATATATATATATACATACTGGTAATGTATTTTCTTGCCCCTTGAAGTACATTTTGTAATATTTTGAAATTTGAAGGTTTATATAATACTAAATTTTACATTTGAATTATATTATACATGCAGGGAATTCTCACATGAACAGATTTTGTTTATTGTATATTTTTCTACAATGCAAATTAGGAGTGAAATTGAACAGAAACAACATTACTTGGATGAATACTGGATATCTATCTACCAGGTTTTTGATTCATTATAATAAATAACATAGTAAACAGAAAGTCAATTTCAAAATTACTATTATTATTTTACACATAATACATTAGGATCTCTGGGACACCAAACATAACAACAATAAAATCAATATCAACTGTTAGGGTTTAAAATGTCCTTTTCATAACCCTGCCATTTCAATTTAATTGTCACCTCACATATTCTTCTCAAACCAAGCATTAATAGGATGGCGTGGTCACTTCGGGAAATGGAATGACCTGTTGTCGGCTGAACAGCCGGCTGCTGGATGACAAGATAACGCAAACAAGTCTAAAGCTAATGGCCTCAATCTTTCATTTCCAAAAGCCCTGTCCTCAGATGATCAATTCTCACCTCAATGTTTCCATGAACACCTCGCAGTCTGAACCAACAGACCTTGTGGCACTGTGCCTATCAGAGAGTCCTTATTTTAACACCTAACAATCCCAAATCCAATCATCCAATATGTTTATTCTTATTTATTCAGGTTAACAATGGATACATATAAAAACAATGCCTCCAGTCCAGTTACATTAAATAACAGCAGCAATTAAAACAGATATAAATACAGATTTAATTCCAGAGAACTACAGAATAAGAAGCTATTTTTATCCGAAAATGGGAATGGTACTGTTACCAGTGCCGATGATAGGTTTTGAAGAAGCCATATGGTGGGAAACAAGCTTCTTAACGGGACACTCTCTTCAATCCTGTTATGATGTCAGGACCATAATCCCACCCACAAAGGTGAAAGTGTGAAAGGGGTCCATTGCTCAGAGTGAGTGAAAACATGTGATGCTCTGAGACAGTTAACAAGATGATTATGTGACAATTTCACTCTCAAAATAAGCTTGAAAGGATGAAATCAAAATTTACCATTTCTATTTTTTATGCAATATTGCAGTATCTATTATAAATGATTTATCCGTGCACATAAATTAATGTGCCCTCATAATCTTTAATCAAAATAACTTCCCCTCCCTCTTGCGGCGACATCTCTTCTCTTCTCTGATGATGCGTTTACTGGCGTGAGGGCGGGACAACCTGTCACTCACCTGAGATCACAGCAATAGCAAACCACAACCATCCAATCAATTCCTAATGGACAATATCAAATCCCGCCCTACATTTTTTCTTGTTCATGCAGCTGTTTCACTCAATATATGCCAAAAGACTATCGCAACTTCTGTTTCAGGCCTACTTTAATTTTTTTTTTTTTTTTTTGCATAAATTTACACTTTTTTCTACATTCAAAACTTGAATGTATTTATTATCCTAAATTAATTATTCACAATAAATAAAAATCTATTCCATTACTTATTTTATAATTCTTTTATTGTCATTTCCTCATCACTAATCATTCTGAATATTTTGACAGCCAGAAAACATGACAACATACTTGATTGCATGTGCGTATGAGTATCCGATGGTGCACAAGTGTTAATCTCGCTGTTGCTTTGCTACTGACCTGCTTAGCAAGGCAAAGCTGCTGACTAAATATGTCCCTTATTACTGATGTCACCACATTATCTTATCGCACTGCGCTGTCCGGTTCTGCTTCAATGCACAATTAGAGCAGAAACAATGGAGTCTAGAGATGATTCTGCCTCTTTCTAGCCCTTTTTCTCTCCCTGACCCATGACTTCAAGCTCATTGACATGTATGCTACTAGTGCTAGTGTTTCACAATCCATCCCCCATTCTCCCCCCAGTCCTACCTTGGCAGGTCTTCAAATCGGGCAGTAACAGGTAACCCTTAGGGCAGGTGCAGAAGTAAGAGCCCGGGACGTTCTCACATCCCAGTGAGCAGCCGTGATTCCACAGGGCACATTCATTGATATCTAAACGAGAAGGAGAGAGTTTTTTTTTTTCTTCTTCAGATGAATACATTTTGAGCAAAAAAATTAGACAGCTGTAAATTTCTGCACTAATGCTATCATGTATCTTAGATGGTACTGATTCACAAAGGAAACGGAGGCTGTACCTTCACAGTAGTTGCCTTGTTTACTGAGGGAAAAACCATCCCTGCAGCGGCAAGGACCGGTGTCACTGGGACTGGAACACACTTTCACACACTCTCCTGTGTGTCGATTGCAGCCTGCACAAGAACAAACAGCATCTCCTTCCATGCACAGACCACCATTATGTTATAAATTTGCTCTTTATGTGATATTTAAGAACTTTTAATTACCTGATTTGATTATAGGTAGTATGGTGGAATAATTGGAACAATTAAATAATTGTTATAAAAAATTATAATGAACATTCAAATATGTATTGTTTAGATATTTTGAATGCAAATACCTATATTTTATTAAAGGATTAGTACACTTCAGAATTAAAATTTCCTGATAATTCACTCACCCCCATGTCATCCAAGATGTTTATGTCTTTCTTTCTTCGGTCGAAAAGAAATTAAGGTTTTTGAGGAAAACATTCCAGGATTTTTCTCCATATAGTAGACTTCAACGGCTACCAACGGGTTGAAGGTCCAAATTGCAGTTTCAATGCAGCTTCAAAGCGCTCTACATGATCCCAGACGAGGAAGAAGGGTCTTATCTAGCGAAACGATTGGTCATTTTCTAAAGAAAAAATAAAAATGTATATACTTTTTAACCACAAATGCTCGTCTTGCACTAGCTCTGCGATCCGCACGCATGATGTAATAATGTTAGAAAGGTCACGCGTAACGTAGGCTGAAGTACCGATCCAGCGTCTACAAAGCAAACATGCAAAGATAAGCCAAACGGCCTTTACAAAAAAAAAGGTAAAACCTTTCAACGTAATGTGTGGCGCATCACAGAGCAGTGCAAGACAAGCATTTGTGGTTAAAAAGTATATAATTTTTTTTTTTTTTTTTTAAAACGATCGTTTCACTAGATAAGACCCTTATTCCTCGTTTGGGATCGCGTAGAGCCCTTTGAAGCTGCACTGAAACTGCAATTTGGACTTTCCACCCAGTGAACCCCGTTGAAGTCTATTATATGGAGAAAAATCCTGGAATGTTTTCCTCAAAAACCTTAATTTCTTTTCGACTGAAGAAAGAAAGACATGAACATCTTGGATGACATGGGGGTGAGTAAATTATCAGGAAATTTTCATTCAGAAGTGAACTAATCCTTTAAAGCAATTAACTCTATTTCCGTGTTTTCACTGTTATACGGTAGGGGCGGGTGCGCTATTTCGCATCTTCTGAAAGAGTACAGAAGCTCTGGATCAAAACATAGGCGAAAAAGAAGCAGAAAAAGCGATAGCATATGTAAGCAGATGCATATGTAAAATAACGCGATCATCAAACATTAAACAGCATATAAATCAAAACTGCCTAACGTTACCGAATGAAATGTCGACCCAGGAAGTGGTATAGGACTGTGAAGCTTTTGTATTAGTGGATATTGGATATTTAATTAAACATGCTCATTACATATAATTTTACATTTAGATTTAGACTGCTTTCATTTAACACTCACTTAAAGTAATTATCACATAGATAACTGGAATACTTGATTCTGATTGGTCAATCACCACAGTTTGATTATAGATAGAAGGGTGGAATAATTGGAACAATGAAATAATTGTTATAAATAACTTAAGTGATTATTCAAATATGTTTTGTTTAGATATTTTGCATGCAAATACTCCAGCATATTAAGATTATGTGTATTTTCATTACCAACCTGGATTAAATGGAGTTGGATTTTCCACCACCGGCTGATTGATGGGATGTACCACTTTGACATCAGCAGGGGGGTGCGGCATTCTTTTGGAATTGACATTCTCCCCTCGGCCCCCTGTGTACTTGTTTACTCGTGTTATTCTTTTTGACTTAAAGTCTGTTAGGTACACATAATCCAGGAAAATCGTCATCCTCAGAGCCTGTTGTCTAGAGGTAGAGCGGGGAGGACATCTTTACTGTAAAAATACTTATTTCTTTACTAGAAAAGTAGGCTATAATTTGTGAAAAGTTAAAGTTTTTAATATATAAACATAGGAAGGCACAGTATTCACACACTTATTGGCTGTTTTTTTTTTTTTACTTTATCAGTGGATATTGTATATTTAATTGAACATGCTCATTTCCTATATATTTACATTTAGATTTAGACTGCTGTCTTTTAACACTCACTTAAAGTAATTATTACATGGATGGCTTGAATACTTGATTCTGATTGGTCAGCTGCCACATTTTGAATTCAGATATTATTACATAATGACTGCAAAACTATACAAATGACTGATTTAGGAAAAACTATTTCCTAAATAGTTAAGAACTCAGAGGAGAACTGGCCCCTCGACTGAGCCTGGTTTCTCTCAAGGTTATTTTTCTCGATTCTGTCACCCAATGGAGTTTGGGTTCCTTTTTTTTTTAGACTTTGGGTTCCTTGCCACTGTCGCCTCTGGCTTGCTTAGTTGGGGACGCTTAATATTCAACAATAATATTGATTTGACTGCACTGACACTATTGGATGAGAACTGAACTGAGCTAGACTGTATTTCTGCAAAAATGCTTTATACATGAAATGAACTAATTTAATAATTGATGATCTTTAAAATGGAACTGAATCAACACTGAACTGACTTCAGCTGACACTATTTTCTTTTTAGAGCTGCTTTACAGCCGAAATGAACTCTGTTCGCATCATTAAATCATTTTCTTGTTATCACTGTAATGCTGCTTTGAAACAATCTGTATTGTATAAAGCGCTATATAAATATCTCTGCAATAAGGGAGCTTGTTTACTTTCAGGCTATATCGCAAAATATTCCATTAAGAGTGATAAAGAGCTACTTACTTAATTACTAAATAAATGAATAAATAAATGAATCAATGAATGAATGAACAATCATGTAAGGTGTACATTATCCTTTACATAAAGGATGGATCTCAATTTTACCTGAAGGGCTGATTAAAGACGTTGATAATGTTGCCATCATAGTTGCAGGAGCCCATTGCAGTGAGCCCTCCTTGGCCTTGCTGAACCCAGAACAGTCTCCTGTCCCGGTGGTCTATAGTCAGAACCTTCAGTCTGTCTGCAACTTTCAGCACTATCGCCTTCTTCCCACCTGTCACGTCTGAACGCTGGATACTGGGAGTCACCCCATCTGACAACCAGAAAATATATCTGGAAAAAAAGTTGTACATATCAGTGTAGCATTCTTATACATCATTCGCATAGATCATTTTGCATCTCTGTAACCTTCAACTTATTGTAAGGGATTCATTTAGATTAATTCAGATAGCTATGTAAAGTGAAATATTTAGTCTAACTACAGTTTTTGATAAATATAAATTAGGGAGGCACAATATATTGCTACTAGGGTTGTCGATTTAAGACGTTAACTTAATTAGTTATGAGAAAAAAATAACATGTTAAAATTATTAACACATTTAGCGTAACCACCCCGCCCCTGACCTAATTCATCTTACATTTCATAAAGCTGATTGGTGACGAACATGATGCAGGGCAACAACTATAAAGCAGAGTCTATAAAGCAGTTAGAACGCCCCTAAAATGCCCCTGTAGTTTTTGTCTCATATTTATATCAAGACATAGTTCAGCAATATCACACGAGTAACAAGCGCAATTTCACACGAGTGCAAATGTGATATTGATTTTATACAACAATTCAATAAATAAGAAGTTAATATTGTGTTATTTTAGAGACAATAATGTCTTCTTTTGCTCAATTTTGCCAACGAAAATATTACCTATAAAACCAAAGCAGAGCTGTTGTGCGTCTCCAAGCAACACACAGTGGTGTTTCGTTTCTGAATGAATCCGTGTTTTGAGCAAATCAGTCAGGTGAACCAATGATTCAATGGCCCATTCATAAACTTCATTCCTGAATGAATCAGCTGTTTGAACGAATCGAATGAACGAATGACTCAATGACTGGCAGTTTCTTATTTAGAGTATCATTTCATTAAAAAAAAAATCCTATTTCCATATTAATACAAAAAACTTTAAGATATAGTTCACGCAAAAATGAAAATTCTGTTATCATTTACCTTCATGGCCGTTGAAGCCTAAAAGTTTATGCGTAATAAATTCTATGTTGAATCAAATAATTTTTTTTTCTAAAGCTACTTTTTGTAAAGTCTATTTGATGCTTTTGTCAATTAACACAGTAATGACTTTAAATTATCTTTTGGGGGTAATTTCTCAGCCCAATTTGAAGTGTGATTAATTTGCATTTAATTAGATTAATTCATTGCCACATTGTTTAATTAATTAGATTAAAAACTTGCTTGACAGTCATAATTTCTACCATATCATTTATCGGCTGAATACATTTTTAATGTATTGTATTAGTGGAAACTGTATATTTAATTGAACATGCTCATTATTGCAGTCACACTCACATAAATTTAATCTTTAAGAAAACGTATTACTTAATACTGTTAAATGTAATCTTTACCAAATCTCAAAATGAATATCCATTTTCATTCTGTACATTATAATGTTGTGATGCATAAATTTATTTAAAAAGACAGATTTTAGTTTTAGTGTTTTATTTCTTATTTATTTAGCCAAAACAGTATAAAATTTTAAAATAAGCCATTTTCAGTTACTGGCCATAACAAAAAAAAAAAAAAAAATTATCAGCATATCAACATTTATATCAGTGCATCCCTAATAAATATTACATATTACATATAATATAAATATTATATAAATAGCATTTTTAAGTTTTAACATATAAATTAAATTATCCATTGTGCATCAATACAAATACAATACAAAAACCAAAATGGTTGCTTTATTAACACTTGATTATCTCTTCAGACTAGTCCTTTGACTGAGAAGTGAGGTCAGTGTGCATCTGTAGAATGCTGTTGGAGACACCCTGTTAAAACTGCACCTATGTGCCAGCCATGTTCGAAAGAATGTGAACGTCTGAATGCTCCAGCATTTATAGCTAGCAAGCAAACTAGGATTTGAGCAACACAGTCCTGAAAAGAACTATGAAAATGACAAAGTCTTTAGTCATCCTCGTTCTCCCCGAGAGTCAATAAGCACACTACTGAGAGAACAGAGTAAAAAAATGTAAAACATGTTGTTGTGGGTAACAGGTCTGACCTATTGCTCCACAAGCTCAATATGCTAACAACTTTATTGCCATTGAAGTTTATGCCCTTTTATGTGGGCCTTTATTTATTTATTTATTTTTTCAAATACAAAATAAAATATTTTTAATATTTGTTTAATAAATAATAAATGTATGTTTAAAAAAATAATAAATGTATTTAACGCTTTTGTCACTGTTATTGTGCATTTTAATTTTCTGGAGAGATCAACCTGAAATGAGTAAATTATTCCAATTCTTGCATTTTTCTTTTCCACGAACGACTGTACAGTTCTGTATAATAATTATTTTTACCTCTCATTTGGATCAACAACAACACTTTTGGGCTGAGAAAGGTCTCTCAAGACAGTCTTTTCATTCCTCCCATCTGTGTCCATTCTGTGTATCGTTCCTTTATCTGCATTGCTCCAGAGGATTGAGTTTTCAATCCAGTCCACAGCCAGACCTGTGATTCTTTTCACTGATGAGAGAAGTTTCTGAAAGAATAAACCAAAGGCTTAGAACAGGCTACAAACAATCACTGTTGACATTTAAAATGAAAATACTGTATTTATAGTATTTTTCCTGTATATGTAAAAATCAAATAAATAAATAAAGTAGTACCTGTCTGCCGGTTCCATCCAGTCCTGCCCTGTTGATTTGTCCTGCATGTGTGTCAGCCCAAAACATTGTCCCCTCACTTAAATGGAAGTCTAACAAGATAGACCTTCCCACCCTAGATACGATCCTTCTCTGGTCCCCACCATCAAGGTTCATCCTCTGGATGCCATTTCCAAGGCCAAGTAACAGATAAGGCTCAGGATCTTTGAAGACACAAATACAAGCTCTGACAAACCTAATCAAAAAGATACAAACTGAATGCAGTGAACACAGACATCATTTCTAATTTGATTCTTATTTGAAGTTAACCAAGTTTGTGTGCACATCTTATTTTCCTGTTCAAAACTCTCTTCAAATCAAACTAATTCTAAATCCAATATTAAATTAAACAGCATGGCCACAAACAATATATTTACAATATCAATATAGTTGACTAATAAGAAATAATTTGGCAATAAAGGTAAAACATGATTTACAAAAGCGTGATATGCTTACAGATCTTTGTTTTTCCTGGAACACCATTTCTATCAGCCAATCACAGCCCTCTGATCTTTGGGGCGGGGTAAGAGGTTGAGGTCAGGGCTCTGATTGGTTGGTAGGAATGTTTGGATCCTTTTCACGGACTGTGATGACGCGTTTTAACGGTCATCAGCATCGTAAATCGTAAAAAGTTTTTTATATTTTCATTTTTTTTTAAATTATGTACATTTATAACACTACACTTAGTATTGTATTACCTTCTCATCAAATTACAAAAAAACTAGTTAATACTATGTGAGGGTGTTTCTAATACAGCATTGGCTATGGTACAGTTGACATAAATATTGTCTCACAAATTCATAACCTGATTTAAAACTGGTCTGTAAAGATCAAAAAGTTTTCATTTTCTGTTAAAAGATTTACTAATTTGGAATTAGTAAGCTGCAAGCTCAGAGTTGTGAGGAAGAAGACTTTATGTTGATTTTATTGTATGTTAGTGGCTGTATTGACTAAATGAAATTAAATAACTTTAACATGAAACCTCCCTGAAACCTTATGGTGTGACCCTAAAATGAAGCCATTTGATAAATGAGGCCTGTCGGCTAACAAATACATTCTTTGTTGGTCATAAAATTGCTAATTATTTTCTTTTTATTCCCTATACCCATATTAGCACCTATAATGTCATTCAGAATGTGAATTAATGTTGCTTTGTGACAGGTCTTTTCATGCTTTAATGGGGAGAGGTTCACATCTATCTCACAGATGCCTGTAGAAATAAAGCATCTGTTTCCTAGCAACACACACCATAGTGGAGGCCTTCAAACTTGTTTGAGTGGATTTCACAAAGGCACAGCCATGTTGCTAGGATATGTAGAGACAAATAACGGAAAAAGATTATACATGGTTTTGGTTACAATCAATAGCCACTAATTTACAAGAACATTTAGATGAGTATATTAAAGCAATTGAATTGTGATGTTCTAGTTAAGCACAGAGTTTTTCTTTATATTAAGGATACACTCTGATTTAATAGATATTTAACAGACTTGCTTACAGTAAATATTATGATTCATGTAGGGAGGGTAAAGTTATTTTCTCACTGCAGCAAAAATCTGGGCAATGAGTCCAAAAACACTTATGATTAAGTGTTTCCTAAAATGACTGGTTTCCAAATAAGATTTTATGTCTTCATAGACAGTAATAGTTCACCCTCCAAAAATTACAAGTCATCATTTACTTATCCTTATGTCCTTCATTCCTGTATGTATGACTTTCTTTCTTAGCAGAATGTTTAAGGAGCTTTTTTTCCAATGGCTGGTGACCACAATTAAAGTGCCATAAAAAGTCCTTAGCTTTATTTCAAGTCTTCTGAGACCATTTGAATGAAAAACAGAAAAAAACTAAGTCATTTGCTGCAAATTTTTCCTCTGCCGTAGCTCTCAAATCTGATTTGAGCTTGTGCGCATTCAAACGTGCAAATAAATAAAAAATAGAGATGATATGAAATAAAAGGTCACTTAAGTGTACTTAAAGAGAGTACACTTTCATGGCTGTTTCTTAATACACTTCAGTACACTTTTAATAAGTGCTCTTTGTGATAAAGTGTGATTTGTAATTAAAGAACATTTAAAATTATTGTATTATAATAATTTGTGTCATGCTTTAAAGAAGTACCCATATTTTGACTAACTAAAGCACATATTATTAAAGTACTTAATAATTTTAACTGTACACTCTTAAAACAGATGTGTTAAAAATAAAACAACCTGTGTTATATCTTAACACATCTGTGTGTCTAGTTAAGGACAACACATTTTGTGTTACTTTTAACTCAACCATGTGTTATTCCTGCTCATTTTCTACACACTAATGTGTTATATTTACACAATTTGTGTCAATTATGTACACAAAATGACAAAACGTGTCACAAAAAAAATAACACAAAAAATGTGTTATTAATTAACACATCCTTTTTGAGAGTGTAGTGTGTTAACTGTAGTTTATCATAAATGCTTATATTTGGCAGTACAGTTTAACCATATCAACTAATAATTTCATATAAATTTAAACTATAATACATTTTCATTTTATTGTGAATAACAAGCAATTAAGTGTCCGAAAACATTACATTCAGTTCACACTTAAGTAGTCTTTTTAAAGTAATTATTTCCATAGTAAGTACTCATTTTAAAAGTATGCTAAAGTGTCTTTTTCACAAGGGTCCCTATAATGCATAACCTGTTTTGGTTCATAATACAATCGCACGTTCAAAATTTCAATGAACACATGATGCACTTACCCACACAGCTGAAGTTCCCAGCAGCCCAGGGTCGTCCACCCCAGCATGATGCTCCCTCAGCAGGGCCTGAAGCTCTAGCAGGGCCCATATTCACCATCCAGAACCACAAGTGAAAGGTGGCTGCTATCGTCCTCCAGAACATACTCCTATCTCAGTTTCTACAGGGCTCTCCTCTTAGGTATTTCCTTGATCACTGCACCACACCATGCAGCTGTAACCCCCACACATCTTACACACACAGCCAACCAGCTTCAACTAAATGACAACCTGGGAGAAAAGACTCCAAAAAGTGCATCTATATCCCAGAGGTGTCCTTTTGGCACAGAGCTGGTTGAAATTGAGAGTCCTGTAGGACGGCCAGGTTTGTGTCAGGCACACACATACACACAGAGCCTCAATCTCTCCGGTCCTCCTGCTCTCTAGCTGTTTTGGAAGCAAAGTATGAAATTCCTGACAGTCCCATGGTAAATTTGACACATGGTGAGACCAGCAAGCGCTCAGAAGAGGGTTTTCCCTGATGTAAGGGAACTCAAGCAACACAAAAACTGCATTTCTACAACTTAAAAGAATAACACAAGTCACCCTGAGTTCACCTCCTGGCCTTTCTCAGTTGAAGCATGTGATTTAGTAGGAGTGGACACACCTTTTTGTGCTGCTCATGAGTAATGGGATGCTCCCTCACACACACACACACACACAAACCATTAAACTAATGTGTTGTTGTGTCTGCATAGTCTCTGTCTGGCCCCCAGAGTGAAGAATCACAGGGGTTGGCGATGGGGGCGGAGCTTGTAAATGCCACTACACGCAATCCTATTATACAAATAACTGTCATATTGTCACAGGAATTAGAGGCACTGCTCTGGGAAATATGCGGCAGGTACAGGGACAACAGCTGCTCTGTTCTTCTACTTAAGCAGGACAGGAAATGCAGCACAATGTCCGCTCTGATACACACTCACAGGACCTGCTATGACATCACGCCGGACAGAATTCACCAACTAATTGAACTGACATTTAAACTTGATAGAGATAAACTAGTACTGAAAAGATAATAATGCTTTTCTGATCACTTAAGCAGAGATCAGTATTAAATGGGTGGTATAATGCCACTTTTACAAGATGTAAAATAAGTCTCTGATGTCCCCAGAGTGTGTATGTGAAGTTTTAGCTCAAAATACCCTACAGATCATTTTTTATAGCATGTTAAATTTGTCACTTTTTGAGGGTGAGCAAAAAACGCTCCTTTTTGTGTGTGTCCCTTTAAATGCAAATGAGTTGCTGCTCTCAAAAGGGGGCGGAGTTTCAGGAGCTCCTGTTAGCACTTAGCAGGCCTCACATTACCTCACGCAGACTAGCTGAAAATGAAGTGACAACATTTTGAGTGCAACAGGACGTTTCTGAACAGTTAGTTGATGAATTTATGTAGCTGATGTGGAGTTAACTATCTTAAAGTCATTTTTTAGCATATTCTGTCATGATAATCTATAAATCGCTCGTGTGGGAACTGTTGTAAGATCCTACGGAGCCAGAGAATATATGCTGCATGAAGATAGAACAGGTATAGTTTAGTTTAATTACGGTTATAACTTGTCATTTTGTCATCTTGCTTTTATGACATGCTATTGCATTTGTGTTACGTACTGTAATGCAGTAACATGGCCCCGCCCCCTTTGTTGCGTGTTCTCGGGGGCAGGGTTTATGTAAATTCTAGGGTTAGTGATGTCACCAACCCGGGAAGAAGCTCGTTGTAGTCCCTACCAGCCGTTTGTTGTAGTCCTTAAACAGAGAATTCTTTAAAAGGAAATATCTCCGTTTGCATTGAACTTTCAGCGCTGTAACTTTGCAGATACTGTTTATGCTCAAGCAGCAACATTACACACTAACTAAAGTTAAAAAAGTGAAATCGCAATGAACCACCCCTTTAATGAATTTATGTAATAATGAATTTACACAACCATTGTAGTTTTTTAAAATGTTTTTTGCAAGTACCTTATGCACATCAAGGCTGCATTCATTTGATCAAAAATACAGTAAAAACAGTAATATTGTGAAATATTATTACAAATAAAATAACTGTTTTGTATGTGAATACATATTAAAATGTAATTTACTCCTATGATGGTGGAGCTGAATTTTCAGCATCATTACTCCAGTCTTCAGTGTCACATGATCTTTCAGAAATCATTCTAATATGCTGATTTGCTGCTCAAGGAACATGTCTTATTATTATCATTGTTGAAAACTGCTTAACTTTTGCTAATGGAACAAAGTGGGGTTAAGGATATTTCATTGACATGCATGGCACACATACAGATATAAAACATAAACACAATTGCTTACACAAACAGTGCACATAAATATCCTATTAAACCTGTAAAGATAGAGAGGAAGAAACATAGAAAGACAAAAAATTGAGAGAGGACAGCAACATCAAATGCACCTGTTGCATTCAGAGGAATGCATAATATAATCATTCAAACTAACACACATCGCCTCGACTATATGTATGATCCTTGTAACAAAGAAAGTGTCTATTTCTGTTTGATTTTATCCTTATCTGACATACTTGAGATATTAGCCATTTTAAATGTAAAACTGAAAGAAAGAGAAGCTGCTAACCTATTGTAAACTGGGCATATTTGATTTTTCATTGCCATTCATCAACTGCATGCACATAATACCAAAAAAGGCAGACACCTTCAGTGGTTTCTAATGAGTAAAAAAACAAAAAACATACATTTTAGGCAGTAAAAATGTTTAATAACATTTATCATGAATCTATATAACACTATATCATCATATGTTGGCATACACAATAATACACATTTATGTACACTGCATTTCTTAAAAAGAAATACAGAATTGTGTGAAGAATATGGCTTTTAAAAATGGGAAATGAGAGAAAATGCAAAGTGGATTCAAAATAAGTCTTGTAAGGCAATGAGTTTGATAGCATATCAAGAGATAATCTTATAAAACCAATGTTGCCACAGCTTGTGTGTGGAAAGGATAACACACAAAGCCGATATGCCATACATTAGCACAGGTACTCAGATCTAGAGCTGTCACTCTTGTACGTCATCTGAGAGTCGATGCTTGAACGTGAGCAAAGGAGCATCCTCTCTGACTCCTGAGTCTGCCTTCGTGCCCACAAATCATTCGGCTGCCCGTTCAGAGTCCTTTGTTTCATGGTGAGCGTCTCAAACTTTACGTATGTCTCTTTTGAAAGGTCATCGTCTGGTCCATTGTTCCTACTACTGTTTCCTTTACAGTACAGACACAAGATCTTATAGAGCAACACCACAATGAGAGGCACCGCAACTGCGCATGCGATCGCGCTTGCGATCATCAGGACTTTGTTCTGCCCAACGTCTCCGCCGTTATCCAGAGTACTGAAATCCACACATTGCTCTTTCCCAGACACCGAACCCTTAGTAACCAAACACACCGTGTAGAGCTGGTTAGACATCAGATACTCCAAAAGCAGCTTCCCTTGACCAACTACCGTATCGACCGACTCCTTATCGTCTTTCGCATCATATGGAAAGTAGACCACTGTTAGGGGCGCATCGCTTGGGAAACCTTCAGCGGTCCATAATAAGACCGCCGTGTCACTCGTCTCCTCCACTACCTCAATGTCTTTAAGGTCAGCTTTCTTTTTGAACTTGTCACTCATCATTAATCCTTTGCCGCCCTTGCTTTGCTGGACCTTAGTTGGTTTGTCTCCAGCAGGTGGGGACCTCTGAACTCCTTCGCCTGGTCCCAGACTCTTCCTGGTTGGCAGCGGTGGCATTGTGGTCATGGCAGCTCTGGTTGTGAGCGCAGGGCTTAAGGAAGTATACAATGGCATCCTAGTCCCTGCAAAAGAAGTCACGGGTTGACCATTGGGCAGCTTGGTTATGTTTATCGGTGGGGACTGCGTCGTGGCCTGCATCCCATCCACAGACAGGGTGATGGATGCCTCGGCCTTCCCTGCGACATTCTTGGCCTTGCAGAGGTAATCGCCTGCATCCTTAAACACGATGTTGTGCAAACTGAGGATGGACCAATGAACCCCCTCACCTGGAGATTGCTGCACAACTACAGACAGATGAAATGGTGAGTAACAACCTGAACAATAAGTTCATAAGAAAAAGGTGAAAGGATACTTTATGTATTGCTAGAACTAAGTAGGTTTACATTAGGGATGAACCAATATTACTACTAAATACAGAGATGTAGATCTGATAAAATACATACACTACCACTCATAAGTTGGGTCGGTAAGATTTTTTAATGTTTTTGAATGAAATATATTATGCTCAACAAGGCTGCATTTATTTGCATTATTAGGGATGAACCGATATTAAAATTCTGCCTGTAAATGTTTCATGTTATGGCCTATAACTGATAAATATTGATTTATCAGAATGAATTCATGTATATTTTCAGGGGCGCACATAAGTGGTACGCAGATGCGCATGCGCGGTAAAAAAGAAACGATGCGCACCAGAAAACATGGAGGGAAGCGCTTTGAGTACCAACATTTTTGAGGACCGGTTCACAGGGACACGTTTACTTACTGGAGTAGGATTTTTCTCCATCTCTGGTAAAATAGCAATCATGATGATAAGTATGTTCTTTAATTATTAGGTGTGCAACGGATTGCAGTTAATCCGTGATCCGTACGGATAAGGTCCAACGGTTCGGCACGCATGTGATTCGCGGATTAACTGCTAAATTTAACCATCATAGAGTGAAAGTTTATCATTTGGACGTGTTTTGTCTCGCCAATTAATACATTAAAACGATTTTAAAAGCGGAAGAAGAGGCGAAAATCGGGACTCGCGAGCTGTTATCTGTGCGCACAGCCTCACACACCCCCGAAACGCGCGCACGCAGAGAGAGAGTCAGACAGCGCTCGAACACCGAATTAATTCCTCTTTCGCGTTTACTTGCGCTTGAACGGACACATACACACAAAATTATGTCAAAATACCTGTCTCGGCAAGTATTCTCTCAGTTATGTCATAAGTGAACAGTTGAAAAAGAAGCCGGATATGTGTCAGTTATTCGGTCCGTGCTTTTCTTCTTAAAGTGACAGCAGCCTAATATTCTTGCTGTTGTCTGTGTCATTAATGTTAGTAAAAAAAAAAAAAATCATTATCATCATCTACCATGTTCGAGAGAAAAGTAGATAGTGAGGAGAGCAGTCAGGAGGAAAGTGATGAGGACAGCTTTTAGGATAAGTGTGTCAAGTAACGTGTGAGTACCAAGCAACATCTCCAGGTGCTCCCTTGAGAACCAGACCAAAAAAGTAATGTGCACCCCTGTATATATTAACATGTAAAAATAATGCTTATATAATATTTATATTATATATATAATATTTATATTAGGGATGCACCGATATATATAAAATTTTGGCTGATATGCCTATAATTATTTTCATGTTGGCCAGTCATTAAAATTGGCTGATATTAAAATTCTATATTATTTTGTATAAATAAATAAAAAATAAAACACTAAAAACTAAAATCAATCATTTTAAATGATACTAATGAATATAGGTATCACACAACTATAATGTACAGTATGAAAACGGGATAATGTGAGATTTGCTAAAGATTACATTTAACAGTGTTATTAAATTATTAGTGCTTATAAGGATAAACTTTAAATGAGCGTTAGATGATGGCAAAGGTAATCAAAAATGTAAAAAAAAACTGAGAAAATGAGTATGAACAATTTAATATCCAATATCAATAACACATTTTTTTTTAAATCTAATATCATGCAGTCCTAGGTTACATCCACTTTAAAAGTTACATTTTAGACTAACACAATAATTTTACGAGTTCACAATTGCATATAATTAAATATAGTAAAGGTTATGCATATTTGGCGTGCTGTCCAAGGGGAGGGATCCGAACTCGGAATTTGGCCCGAACCCAGAGTACTCCCCCCATCCCAGGTTGGGATAGGAATAGTTATAACTGAGGAGATGGGGTGGTGGAGCGATGCTGGAAAACTGTCATAGAACAGAGGTAGGTCTGCTGTATATACCTCCTGATGCTAATTGAGTTGGTTAACTGAATACGCTCCTCCCGTGTTAATAAGGTTATCTGAACGTGCTCCTCCCGAACTTTGTTAATAAAACCTCATTTGTTTTGTTTTTTAAATTTCATGTAAACATATTAGTCCGACTGTAATTTTACTAGTCTGACCAGCATGTATACATGTTAATTGGTCTACAATTGGCACACACTCAAAGACAGATGTGAAAGTGTATTTAATCCTTCGTATATTTTAGTTACGTGTGATGTAATTTTTACTGACAGACAGGGGAAGACTGTCACTCAACTACACAAAAAAATGCCATTGTTAAATTATAACAGCACAGAATAACATAGTATTCTCATAGTACCTGTGTTGTTGAATGCGGATCCATCAGCTCTGGTCCAGGAAAGGGTGGGGGTAGGAAAACCAGTGGCGTCACACCGCAGAAGCACATTGCTGCCTAGTGATGAAGTGATCTTAGTGGCTGAAGTCATAACTGATGGCTTGAGGCACTGATCCAGTTCAGCCCGCTGGAACAGAACACCAGCTAAGTTCTCTGGTCCACTGCATAATAGAAACTGATCCATCAACACCACAGGTATGCTGGTCATCTTAGACAACTCAATGAGCTTGGAAATCCGACAGTCACAGTACCAGGGATTGTCCTGCAGACCTGCAAATATTGAAATATAAGAATATGTTTAAGAATGCAATATGTTAATTCTTTGATAGACAGATAGATAGACAGATAGATAGATAGATATCGTCATTGTCGTGATTCCCATGGGAATACATTAATTGATAAAATGTATACCTTCAATGCAATGTCAGTCACTTTAGATAAAATCATAATGCATAAATGTAAATGCAATGGTGAAGGACAACTTCACTTACTGAACATCTCAACATACTGAAATAAAGACCACAGGTTTACTTATTCAACTACTATACTAAAACAGCAGTTTAATGTCATCAAATACGAAAGTTGTAAATCTTTCTGTAAATTCTAAAGCCAGAATGTCTTGTCTGGCTCGCACGCATACATCAGGTGTTGGACATTAATACCACAGTCCACCCATAATTCTGTCTATGGCAGGATGAAGATCAGTTGACTATAAACAAGGAATTAGACGGTCCACTGATGCAGCTCAACAGCTGGAAGGTGGCAACTGCTAATATCCTGATAATACAGGGTAAAGCACATTGTGCTTTTGGTGCTCAACTTTACACTTGTATGGCATCTGGTGAAAGTACAGAATATGCAGTTGCAGTAACACATGAGCAGAAAAGCTGTTGTACTAAGTTGTGCCTTAGGTAAAACCAGTCACACTGTCTATTCAGACAAACCGACATGATTGTGACTGTGATTTTGCTTTTAAACAGTTCAATAAATAATTTTATATTAAGTAACTTACATTTTAAACACAATACTGCCAATTATATCACCAAAGAAAATTATATCTCCAAGCAAAGAACTATAGTGGCATTCTTAAATGAACCAGTTGATTGGATGATTCAATGACTCACTCATTAAGAGGGATTCTGAATTTGGAACAGCATACTGGCATATTACAGTTTCTAGATATTGCAGAAATACTAAGTGTAGTAGGCTATGCTAGTATGCTGTCCAGAATTCACTTGTGTCATTATTGCACAAATTGGTGAATTGAATGATTCATTAAATCACTTATAAGGACAGTCACTTCCTGAATGTTGCAGTGTTTTTGAAGGAATTGGTTGAATAAATGATTGATTGGTTCAGTTGAAAAAACACTCGCGTAAAGTCTCTTGTCGCCACCTATTGGCATAAAAATCACTGAAATATCCTCTCCTTCAAGATGGCTGAAAATTTTACATTGATCCGTGTAGATTGGCCAACCATGATCAGTGTTGTAGCCTAAAGGCCCTTTCACACTGAGCGTGACGCGAATCGCGGAAGAACGGACATTTCACAACGAATGCGAAACGACAGATCATCTTCTGCTAATTCACGCCTGCACGCTAGGTGGCGCCAACCAACAATGCATTTGTCCTCATGTATGTCTCGTATATGGCTTTACCATCGTCCGCTGCATAATATACAGCGTTAAATTAAGATAAGTTTGGTATTACATTAGAAACACAAACTATCTAATGCTTACAAGAATACATCTTAAAATAGAATTAGAGGTACAATTAGCATCAAGCTACATTTCAAAATGTATATGATTATTAATGTCTTTGCTCAAAACTGTAAATGAAAACTTTGACAAAACATTCACCATTATATCATATCAACTACAACAACTGTTTAAGTATTCTATACTTTCACCAAGTGCCATACAAGTGTATTCTCACATTTTTTCTCAAACACACATGAATCTATCAAATTATTAACTTTCTCTTTGGCTGGAATCTGTTCTTTAAATGTCACTGAGCAAACAAATGTATCATCCTCTTCTCAGATGAGCTCTTCAAAGAAACTCAAATCTCAAGCTTCAGACACAGCTGGAAGTCCCATTAGAAGATTAGCTTGTACTTAACTTGGGAGAGCCCGTGAAGACACAAGCAAGATTTAGATATTTAAAGATCACACTTGGACTTACTATTTAAAGACATGGTGAATAGAGGGATATTGTTGAATCTTGCTTTCAATTTTACATATTGTATGTACAGTGTCCACTCAGATTCTTTGCATTTTAGCATTTTAGGAAGAGCTAACTCTTGTAAAAAAAAAATAAATAAATAAAAAAATAAATAAAAACTTTAGCATGCTTTTAAAAATGTAATTATTACAGAAATAATATGATTAAATGCAAACTGAATTTTCAGACACTTAATTGATAGTATTGTACAATTGAATGAAAATGTATTATAGCCTGAATGTATATTAAACGCAATTGGTTGAATTTTGGTCTGATACTTTAAGATATTATGTACGCTACAAGTGTACATTCAATACCATTAAGCACACTTCTTTTTTAAAAGGGAAAGCTCATACCAGTAATGTGACTCCTTAACTACTGAGTTTCTTTTGCTGACTTGTTTTATGTCAACAAAGTAAGCTAAGGTAATTTAGAATTAAGACCCCTTAAATAAAATATTTAAAAACAAATTGTCAATGCAAATTGAATAATGCATGTTCAACATCATTTTACATATTTAAGTTGTGTCATCAACATTTTTACCCACCAAGAACAGTCTTTTGCGAAGCATTGGCACTAGGCAGGACGCCTGAAAATGGAGGCCAGATGTCCACCAGGTCAGAAGGGAGGGTAGTTAGCTTGTTACTAGAAATATCTAGGTAGGTGATGTTAACCAGGTAAGGTGCTGCCTCCACAGGAACACTAGTCAAGCGGTTATTGTGCAGGTCCAAGGTCCTCAGACTGGGCATCTCTTTCAGAGACTCCCAGGGAAAGGTAGCAATCATGTTCCCATCCAGCCGTAGCTCATGAAGAACTTTCAGATTGTAGAAACTGCCAGGATCCACAGAGGTAATTGAATTGTACGTTATCCACAGGTAGCGCAACTCTGACAGGTAGTAGAAGGCCTCAGTGGGCACTCGACGCACAGCTGTCTTCTCCACCCGCAGCTTCACCGTGTCCACGGGGACGTTGACTGGAATATCTGACATGTCAGGGTCATTGCATAGAACAGACCTGTGGCAGATTTTTAAAGCAGAGATTAATCACTTTGATCAGTATGAGTCTATGTGTTTTGATGTTCATTGTGGGTTTTATTAGTCTATATGAGGAATATAGCCTCTTAAAGAACATGGAGTAAAATTCAAGGGATTATTTTACATGTATAATTTACGTTTACACTGGTCTGAGTCTGTTATACCCTTTACAAAACATTTTGATGATTCAAAATGGTTTCCAGTAACGTGTGTTCACACTCTCAGGCTAAGCTCTTAAGATAAACACAAGCTAATACCCCACGTGAATCTATTTTTTTATTTTATTTTTTTTATTTATGACTTGTTAGGATGTTTGAAATCCAATATATTTATTTAAATGTATGTGAAACATTAATATAACTCTATATATTTACATATTAGACTTTAATTCTTTAAAAGACTTATAAATCCAAAACTTAAAAATATCATTACAACAATGTACAAATAAAACATTTAATTTAGCAACTGCTTCAGATAGCCTACAGATTTCCCTTCAGTGCCAATCCGTCAAAACAAGATTAACCATCTCATTTATACATATGAAATATCTGTCTGTGGTTTAAGGACCTTTCTAAAAGTACTTCATTAAAAGCTACAATTAAAACTTATATCGATATTTTTCCAAATACTACATTAATTTTCAGTTTATTCTAGTACATCCTATTTCTTATACTGTATGTCTGTCTACTTTGGGCCTACTATTTTTATTCAAGAATTTCTACGATGAACCTAAATTATGACTTTTGCAAGGTTATAAATATCTTACACAAATTTAAATTTTATTAAACTTTATTATACATTCATCCTATATTTTTATTAACTTGTATTATTATTATTATTATTATTATTATTATAGTGAAATAGCGTCCTTACCTGCTGCCAGTGCCATCGCTGCGTCCGTGGTACACACAAGTGCACTGGGAAGGACAGAAGGGTTGTGCCACACTCCAGCAGCCCAGGAGAACCTGGGCCACCAGCAGACGATACATCCTTCAGTCAGACGAACCAGCACGGACACACACACTCACACACATCAGATCCCACTCGATCATCAGTGAACAAAAAGCCCTTTAACAGTCCGCGACGAGAATGAATAAAAGCAAGAAAAGTGCATTGCCGCATGCATCCTGTTTTAGCATGCTAACAGGTGAGAGGGGCGCAGGAAGCTGAGAAGAGTGGGAGGATTGGGAGGTGCTCGGGCCGAGATTAGAAAGAGGATTTCTCAAGGCTGAGTAGGTCACTAAAGTTGAACAGTGTGGGATGGGAAGTGTGTACGAGTTTATTTGTGTGTGTGAGTGTGTGACTGTGTTCGAGGAGGAGGATAAGTCCTGTAGGCACACGCTAATCGGCTAACGCCAAGAAGGTGCTCTCATATCATCACGTGACCGCTCACTCCCAGGCAATTTTCCATCCTGCACCTCCTGTATGAGACTGATTTTGGCTTCTGTCACCTCCCTCGCCTCGCGATGCTAAGTTGCGTGCATTGAGGATAGATGACACCTGTGTGTAAGCTGAAGTACAGGTCATGATTTAGGTGGCAGACAGGCCAAACTGTTCTGTCTGAGTTGAGAGATATATGACAGAGCTGCCAACTTTTGAGTTCAGCATGGAGTGAGAATTGGGGGATATAAACTAGTACATCACAATCTTTTTCAACTCATGTTGTAAATTAAGCAACCCTGTCAGCATGGTATATTATTATTAAAGATTAATTAACAACTGGTTTGTACAAAAGCATATGATTGATTTAAAAAAAAAAAACAGAAAATCACAAACTACTATTACAAACACAGATATGGGCAATCAGCATATGAATCTCAACAATGGTGACAACAAAATATTCAGACAATCAGATCAACTCTGGAAATCACAAAAACTACTAAAAGACAGAACAAAAAACAGCAAAAAATAAAAGCAAATAGTTAGAATTAAAGAAAATAATAGGACAATTCAGCTGCATAATTTATTCATGCTGTGATGCATGCTGGGAGTTTTGTACTATTGTTCCCAGGATGCATTGCGGCATGACACTGATTGTCACCATTGTTGAGATTCATGTGCTGATTCTTGATGTCTTTGTGTGTCATCATATTCTAATATTTTAATAAATTTCTGTAATATAGCATGATCTCATATGGCAGTAACAGGGTTTGTAATGTAAATGTATTACACTGCAAAAAATGTTTTTGTTTTGTTTTTAGTCTGAATGTCTAAAAATTCTTAAATCCAAGTACTTTTTATTTTATTAGATAAGTAAAATGACATAAGATTTTTTTTCTTGTTCTCTGGGGGGAAAAAATCAAAATGGAGTTTTTGCTTAAAACAAGCAGAATTATCTGCCAGTGGGGTAAGGAAAATTATATTTTTTCTGTCCCAAACATGCAAAAAAAATCACGTCCTTTGCACACATGATTTTCAAATCTTTACCGATTTTAAAACTGGGGGAGACCACAGACATAATGACAGTTTCAACCAATTTTTAGCATTATAATCCTCTGAACGCACACACTAGATCAGGAGTGTCCAAACTCGGTCCTGGAGGACCACTGTCCTGCAAAGTTTTGGCTCCAACTTACTACAACACACCTGCCTGGAAGTTTCCCTGTATTCCCTGTACTCCCTTAATTAGCATGGTTCAGGTGTGTTTAATTGGGGTTGGAGCTAAACTAGTGATAGTTTTTCTCTTGCTGCTGAAATTGTGTTAGCTGTGGCAAAAATAGCAAGGGAAAATGTGGTCAGGTGATGTTGACAACTTGATGATGAAGTGGTTTTTTTTTGGTTTTTTTTATCATGTAGATGTAATGCAGTAAACTTCAACTTAATAGAATGCACTGCGGAATAAAATATGTCACCATTGTTGAGATTTGTATTTCTACGTAAGAGGGTCTATAGTTGGAAAGATGCTTGAGAAGCTCTGCAGCAGTCAACAGCTTTCACCTGCACACCCACTGAAACTAAGAAGGATTGAATCAGGTCTATGTTTGGATGGGAGACCTCCTGGTAGACTGGGTAGCTGTGGGAAGAGGGGTCAGAGAGATGAGAGATCTGATCACCATGTGACCTGAGTGGGTCCTAATGCCCCAGTACAGTTGCAATAAGCTGTACTGTATAAAATGTATTATATATTATTAAAATCTCGTAACTGAACAAATCCGACCATCACTAAAATCTTGTAAAAGAACAAAACTGACTGTCATTGAAATCCTGTAAAGGAACAAAACCGACCGTCATTGAGATCCTATAAAGGAACAAAATTGACTGTCATTGAGATCTCGTAAAGAAACGAAACTGACTGCTATTGAGATCTCTTAAAGTCCCCCTGTGGTGAAAATCAAGTTTTTAATGTTGTTCATAGGTCTATATGGTGTTTTTAATATACTTTAAGACAAACCATGTGCAAATTCATAAGTCGACACCACTGCTGAGTATTTTCTATTTAAAACCGCAGTGAAAAAAGACAGTCTCAAACCTGCGGTTTGAAATCTCTGGTGTTTCTGACGTCATAAACTACCCTGTAACCAGTCATGTCAACGTTCCGGCGGGCTTTAGCATATCATTAACCATAACTGCTCTGAAGCAGGAGAGTCAGAGAATATCCCAGTATATTTTTCTGTTGATAAAAAATCAGGTAGATTTGATAATAGCAGGTGTATGATGTATAACGATAACTATATGCCTTTCTCCACTGATGTTGTGTTCAAAGCGTTTCTAGGGATACTGATTTTTAGAAGACAGCTGTCTGACTCGTGAACAGGAACATGGTTTGTGTAACATTAGCAACACATTAGCTGTTTGATAATGTAGTAAAGCAGAAGGCTAATCATATTAATTACCGTTATGTGTCTGGCGTTGTAAAAAGCGATACCATTGTGCAGCTTTTACCTCAGTAAGTTCACAGAGTGGATCTCTTAAGTTCGTGCAAATGAGTGGAGGCGGGGCTAATTAGCATATTCATATATCCGTGTATAATAAATGAGGCACTTGGAGAAGTTACATTCAAGCTATTTTAAGGCATGAAGAATTTTTTTTTTTTCACAGGAAAAAATGTTTAAATGTGTCATTTTGGTGATCAAAGATGAGTTTTAAGGGATAAAATTATTGACTACAGGGGGACTTTAAAGCAGGGGTGGGGAACGTTGATCCTGGAGGGCCATTGTTCTGCAGAGTTTAGCTCCAACCCTAATTAAACACACCTGAAGCTAATCAAGGTCTTCAGGATTACTAAAGTTACAGGCAGGTGAATGTTTTTTTCAGGGTTGGAGCTATAAAGTCTGCAGGACAATGGCCCTCCAGGATCAATGTTCCCCACCCCTGTCCTAAAGAAACAAAACTGACCACCATTGAAATCTTATAAAGGAACAAAACCGACTGTCATTGAAATCTCGTGATGAAACAAAACTGACAGTCATTGAGATCCTGTAAAGTAACAAAGTGACCGTCATTGAAATCTTGTAGCAAAACCGATTGAGATCTCGCAACTAAACAAAACCGACCGTCACTGAAAAGATATAATGGAACAAAACCGATCAGAATATTAAAAAAAATAATAAAAAAATTGTTCTAAGATAACACACAGACATCAAGAAATCAGCACGTGAATCTCAACAAAGGTGACAATCAAGTGTCATGCCGCAATGCATGCCTGGAACAGTAGTACAAAACTCCCAGCATGCATCACAGCATGAATAAATTATACAGCTGAATTGTCCTATTATTTTCTTTAATTCTAACTATTTGCATTTATTTTTTGCTGTTTTTTGTTCTGTCTTTTAGTAGTTTTTGTGATGCCAAGAGTTGATCCGATTGTCTGAATATTTTGTTGTCACCACTGTTGAGATTCATACGCTGATTGCTCATATCTGTGTTTGTCACTGTAGTTTATTACAGAAGCCCTAAAAGATCGTGGTTATTATTATTATTATTTTTATTCTCGTTATCTTGTTTTCTTGTGATTACGACTTATTTTCTTAAGGCCGTGAATTTTTTTTTTTTTTTTGTTATCTTGATTTCTATGGCTTTAAGTAGTCTTAATTTTCGTAGACTTAATTTTCTCATCATCTCGACATAAAAGTTATTTTTACATTGATTGTTTGATTCTGAAACGCATTGCACCCGGATTCTACTGTTGCTATAGTAACGAACACAAGTTTCACGCGCTTCTGATCGATGGATAAACCATGCGCTCTTATATATTGTGGATATTTCAGCAAAATGTTTATTTCGTTTAATAATAAAGTCTACAATAAATAAATATAGGCTAATCAATCACTGTTCAATCAATCTACGCTAAACATTTTATTTGTGTAATTAACATGTTTAAATTATTTAAATTAACATGTTTAAAACACCATTCAACACCTCAAGCGCAGGCGGAGTGCCTTCAGAAGGATGCCAGATTATTCTATAACTATTCTAAAAACTTTTAGAGCTGCTTGGATTCAACCCACTTTATTTTCCTCATAAGAAACAACATTTATGGGACATGTTGGATTTTGTTGCTGATTTGAAATATATTATTTAATTGTGAGTTCGCCAGGCAAGATTTAGCATTTTCCTTCAGGTCAGTCCTTGTTCATAATAAAAAATCTGTTTAAATGTCCGATGTATTATCTTGTCCTTTTAACAGTTAAGGGTTTTTTCCGTGAATGACAGCACTAGTCAAAGCATTTGTCAGTTGCGTCTTGTTCCGTGTTCACAACAAGTCAGTCTTTTCAATGTAAAAGTCTTCGCTACTGACTGACACACTCATAAAGACAGTCTTTGCCGCCATCTAATGGCGTAATAATGTAACTTCTGTTGCTGTTCACGGTCAGGGACAATTTTTTCCGGCGGAAAGAAGGCTTTAGTGAAAGTTTACTTCATGAAAGTTGCATTGATACATATTTTTGGCTTTAATATTTGTATTGTGTGGTAACCGTTTTATAAAAGCAATAAGGTACTCAAGGCTAGTGCTGTATCGTGAATAAGTCACGCCTGAAGGGGTTGCGGGCACTCCGATTCGTGTTGTGCCTAATAACGCCCTTCAGCTGTGACTTATTCATGATACAGCACAGCCTCTCGTACCTTATTGCTTACTTAAAAACTTTACTGACTGCAAACTTTTGAACCTGTGAGTTCTAAATATTTAATGTTAATAGTGGCAGTACATATACCACATAATTTCTTTCTGATATTTTTGTTTTAAGTTTATGAAAACACCTAAAACCTTGAAGATATAGTGTCGTGTATGTTAAGTTGTCATATAACATGCAGTATATTGTAGGTCTAATGTGAAACATATATACAACACCAGTTCAAAATACTGTAAAAATGCAATTGTTCCCTCAAAGTGCTTTATTTTTTGTTTTTTTTTCTCATTTGACCTTTACAAATTACTTACATTTGTGTAACCCATTATAGTCAGATTATTTTACTAAGTAAAACCAATTAATTTAGATTTTACCACAAGGTAAACTGAGGAAATGTTTTAGAGTGTATTTGAATTCCAAAATAATACACAGATTGTTAAGAACAACAACAACCATAGAGTATTTATTAACAAGTACACCAGTGTAGTTTATTTATGCAAGCAGTTTGTCCCTACAGATCAGAAAAGCCACTGTCAAGCGGTTGGCACATTTATGTACAAAAAACAAATTAATGGTACAGCTTTCTACTAAGCATTCTTTAGTGAGTACAAAAAGACTATACGAGGACAGAGAGAGTGAGCCAGAGTAAGAGAGAGAGAGAGAGAGAGAGAGAGAGAGAGAGAGAGAGGTGAGGGTTAGAGAAAGCTTTAAGTTAGGGGCTCAACAAGCAATAGTAATAGAAAGGTGAGAGGAGGACTCGGAGGGAGTTAGAGAGATCACCACAAAGTAAACAGGCACAAATCAAACACTATACCATCGAAGAGTAGGAGTTTCAGCGCAATGTATTCAGCATAGGATTCAAATTACTGCACGTTATGAGAAGGGGATGACCCAGCAAGACAGTCGCATATAACAAACTCATAAAAAGATGAAATGAAAACTGTTTTTCTTGTTTTTTTTTCTTAGATTTTTTTTCATCATTATTATTATTATCATTATTATTTCATTTTTTTTTTTTTTTTTTTTTTTTTTTGATCCAGTAAAAACGATTACCATTGAATGCATGACCATGCCACAAATAACACTTAGGTTCACAGTCTTTACCTAACATTACAGGGGTCTGACTTGGCAGCCGGCACCCCAATGCACTTACACCAAGAAAGAGCTCACAAAATGGTCAAATAAGTGCACGAAACTAGCTCTTAGAAACACTGACGGAACATGACTTGCCAGGCATTAAAAGAATGAGAAGACATCTCCATCATCCAATATAATAATGACTTGTTAGCAAGACAACGAGTAACTGTCATTGAGATAGTATAAGCTCTTTAAATATTTGTTTTCATCGTCATATTCCCCTTTGTAAAGAAAAAACCCACCAAAAGAAAGTGAAACTGTCACAAAACATTACTGTGTCTCACCTGGATTTTGCTCCATCTCTTGTCTTTTTTCGCTTTCAGAAGAACACCCTCCCTCCGCCCACCCTATCCTGTCATGGAATGTGTTTTTCAGTCTAAAACGAATTCACCTGAAGTTTAAGTGCTAACATACAGTACATACATTTACACATTGATTTTGTACAAAAGCTGAAAATAAAAAGCGTCAAATAAAAACCCTTACGGCTTTACTGTGTCTACATCTATTTGTGTAGGAAAATAAAAAAGAGGGGGTCATAACGCTGTAGGGTTGTGCATGTGACGCTTGCTTCCAGTAAAGGGAGAGTTGCATTGTTGCCGAAGAGGGGGTCGCTGACACTACAGTAAGATTTAAATGCTTAACGTCCACTTAAAAGTGGTCAGAAAGTTCCTCTCCCTCTCAGAGAAGTTACAACGCCACCTACTGGCACGATGCGGTCTGAAAACTCGACTAGCACGGCAAGCAAATAATAACCATTTTGTTATTTTGGAATCATCTTGATAAGCTATGCAATGACATCTGTAGAAAAATAATAAATAAACACTTTATGGTACATCTGTTATATCTTAATTTTGTTTTTTGTCTTTTCTGTCTCAGTTTTTGAGTTTTCTTTTACCAAAATAATGCAGAATGAGCAAGCCATCTGCTGGTATCGGGCTTCATACCTTCTGATGATTAAAAAAAGGAGAGAAAGAGAGGGAGAGAAAGAGAGAGAGAGAAAGAGAGAGAGAATTGTTTATTTTTTTTTTACCAAATTTTTTTTTTCATGATTTAAGTCTTTGATAATGAGACCTTAAAAGACAGACACACATGAAAAAATGTGCTTTTTCCCCCAATAACCGACCCTCTACATAAGAATGATTCATGTATTGATGCTAAAATGTTTAAAAAAAGAAATATATTCAAAAATTGTAATATGTGGTGGAAAAAAGAACCAGCACAATCTCTTAAAAATGAAATACAATAATGTGGAAAAAACTACAACACTACTACTAGCACTAATAATAATAATAATAATAATAATAATAATAATAATAATGTTTGTGCGAGAGGTAATGGGTTGGCCATGGGGTTGGTCATACGACACACCACCTGGACTGCACCAGTGCCAAAACTCCCTTCAACAGGAAGTGAAAGCACCGAGGGTCCTCTCGCCCCCGCTGCTGCTTCCTGTCTTATGTGTAGGCATTGAGCCGTTCCTTGGAGCGTGTAGAGTGGATGTCATGCAGCTCCTGCTCCTCCTTGGACTTGCAGTCCTCATATTTCTGCATTTTACATGCATCCTTCACATAGGCCCAGTTGGCAGACAGCACCATCAGGTAGTGGATCTGAAACAACACCATAAATAGCGTCAACACAGAGTCGACTAAACCTCTGCATTTATATTATTCTAAAACAATTGTTCTTATAAAACATACTTGCACTTATAAGTCTTATAAAATGATTCTCATTTTAAAAAAAAAAAATCTATTATTCAAATAACATCAACAAAGTCAACTAAACATTTTAATTTCTATTATTCAGACACTTTGTTTTTTTAAATTTACATACATGGCCAGATTGAATATAACCCTCTGGTCCTCTTCGTTTAGGAGTAATTTGGCTCCTTCACAGTCAAAAGGGACCGAAGCCTTGAAATGTAACTTTTTTGTTTTTCAGGAAAACCAATGTAATATATTTTTGTTCAATAATATTTTTGGAATATCATTTAAAATTTTTAGGGTATTTTATGATACTATGCAATATTTATACAATTTTACTAGCTATTTTTTCCCATTAAAAATAATACACAATTTTTTTTCTAATATATTTTTATATAATTTTTCATTTAAAGCAGTATTCCATGTTAAAATAGAGACAAGGCATTTAAAATCCAATATTTAAAAGGTACATTAGTGCTATCTGGTGGGAGTAAAAAAAACAAAAAAAAAACTTATGTAACGCCATTGTGTACTCACTAGATTCCTATGTGTATATATATATATATATATAGTTCTATATAAAGTGGCTTTTAATATATAGTTCTATATAAAGTGGCTTTTAAATTCTCTAGTGGTTTTTAGACAAATATTTATTTTTATTAAGTTGTGAATTTGGATTTATACTTAGACATCCTCAAAGACTACTTTTTGTCAAGGTTTAGACGTTTTTGGATTGAAATGTTGATTTGAAGTGTCAGTTTTTGCATTAATTTTACTATAGTCAAACCTGAACATAGAGGAGGACATTTTGTTACTCATACAGTAAGATCAAAATTCAATAAAAATGTAACAAACATGAACAGGTATGTTTTATTACAGCTTAATAAATCTGGGTCTGATCTGATTGCAACCTCTTATTTGAGTCTTTTGGCTCAATTTTACCATATTGTTACAGCCACACCGGTTCATTTGTGTGTGTATAATAGTGTGTTTGTGTGTGTGTGTGTCTGTGAGTGTGTGTAAGTGAGTGTGTGTTTGATAGGGTGTCTGTTTTTTACTCTCGATGTTTTAGACTACAGTGTAACCACTTCCTTACTGTTTGTTTTTTTAACGCTTTGTGGCTGAATTATTGTTTTTATTTCACACATTTGCAAAAACTTGCTCTGTGTTATAGTCACAGTAGTTCATATACAGTTGAACTCAAAAGTTTACATACCCCTTGCAGAATCTAGAAAAATGTGAATCATTTTAACAAAATAAGAAGGATCATGAAAATTGCATGTTATTTTTTATTTAGTACTGTCCTGAATAAACTATTTCACATAACAGTTGTTTACATGATTTAAATTCTCATTTTTATAAATTCTGCTATTTTTTTGTCTTGTGGACTTTATGTAAACAACTGTTATGTGAAATAGTTTATTCAGGACAGTACTAAATAAAAAATAACATGCAATTTTCATGATCCTTCTTATTTTGTTAAAATGATTAACATTTTTGCAGATTCTGTAAGTGGTATGTAAACTTTTGAGCTCAACTGTATGTGTGTGTGTGGGGGGGGGGGGGGGGGGGCCTGGATGTGTCTATTTTGCACTCTTGACATTTTAGAGCGTCACCCCTTCAGTGCTGTGCAATTTTTTTTTCACAGTGGCTGATTTGTAGTTTGTACCACCAAAAGATTCTTTGCGTTTTCATATTTTTTCGTATTTCCCATTCATTTCCTATGTCAGTCATTTTTGACCGCGTAGGAGCCAAGTGTGACTATTTTTTTCGACCCTTTAACATATCAGAATCATGTCCATGATTTTTTTGCGTTCACACAGCTAATGCGACAAAAGTCACCAAGTGTCATTCCATTCCGATGAAGCAAAAAAAAATTAAAATTTCAAAACGTAAAATATTTTGGTCATTTTTGACCAAAGAGGACCAGAGGATTAAGGTAGAATTTACTATAAACCTAAAAGTATCCTTATTTTGAAAACAATTTTATTAAACAACTGATTAATTTTATTTTGTACATTTCTAATTCATATTTTAAATTTTGAATTCATATATTAATATAAAGACCACATTGACAGAGTTTGTTAAAGATATAAAATACTGGATGACCAGTAATTTTCTTCTATTAAATTCGGATTAGTCCAAAATGCAGCTGCTAGAGTTCTTACCAGATCGAGAAAATGTTCATATAACCCCAGTTATATCATCTCTGCACTGGTTACGTTCCATATCGATTACAAAGTATTGCTACTGACCTATAAGGCCCTAAATGGTTCATCTCCTGTGTATTCCATCGCCCTAAAATCCATCACGCTCATTAAGGTCACAAAACTGTAGACTTTTGCTAGTACCTAGGATATCTAAGTCCACTAAAGGAGGGAGAGCATTTTCGCATTTGGATCCTAAACTCTGGAACAGCCTTCCTGATGATGTTCAGGGCTCAGACACACTCTCACAGTTTAAATCTAGATTAAGGACATATCTCTTTAGCAAAGCATTCACATAATGCATCATAATGCTCATCCAGAGGTAACTAGAGATTACGCCAACTCATTTGGATCCAACCTCTTATGAAGATTTCAGATGACCCAACCTGTGAAGAGATGACGCAAACCTCTGCCAGGACTTAAGATGATGCCAACTCTGAATCAGCATGCATTGTGTAAAGCTGCTTTGAAACTATACAGTATGTATTGTGAAAAGTGCTATACAGATAAATGTGAATTGAATATATAGGGTTTTTAATACACTACCAATGAAAAGTTTGGAATGATTAAAAAAAGTTTTTTTTTTTTTTTTGTTTTGTTTTTTTTTTTAAAGAAGTTTCTTATGCTTACCATGGCTGCATTTATTTGATTAAAAATGCTAATATGCCCGTTTGAATATTTTAAATAAGATAGACAGATCTTGGCAGACTGTGATGACGCATGTTTGTCACTCTAAAATTAGCAGTGACACCAGCAGGAGGCAGTATTGTAAAGCAGCCAGACTCCTCTCATATGTGTGCTGGCAGTGTGCCTTGGCTATGAGGAAATTCTACAGTCTACTTCAATAGCCTATGCACAAAATACCTTGATGAAGACCCTGTCCAAATTCTTATGAAAACTAGCAAAAGGATTTACATGCGTGTATATATTGTTGGGGGGGTGGGGGGCTATATATGAAATCAAAGGACGTGTGTGGGGTGATAAGTCTTGATTTTAAATATTTTATATATATATATATATATATATATATATATATATGAAATGGGTTAAGAGTGAACTGTTTTCCTGATATATGTTGTTTACTTCAGTGAACCATTATGCAAATCAGATTTACATTATGCATGCTCATTTGAATAGGGCCACACCCTGAATTTCTCTTCTTCACAAAGGAAAAGCTTGGCTATTATTACCCTTCCCAGAGAGTGCAAGGATGCATTATGTTTAACAATCAGTTAAATTTTCTCTTTCCACAGTAGGGGACAGAAAAGCTCTTTCTATAATTTGCAACATCATACCAGACTAACAACCACATTCTCTTTTTCAGAAAATGGTTCCTCGCAAATTACTGAGTGCTGCTTGCTACAAGCTCTAGGGCCTTTCTTCTCCTAGTTTCCATGACAACAGAACGACATGCCCAGCGTCTCTCCATGTATGTGTGTGAGAGACGAAGAGAGATTGGGGGGTGGGGGGGCACAAAGATGTTAAATAACAACAAAGAAAACGCAATAAGAGAGAGCTGACAACGCCCCCAATGCTTTTTCCCCCCCCCCCCCCCCCCAGAATGCCCTAGGAAAACAGTGACAGTAATTCATGACTTTATCCCATTTCAGTTTAGATCTACATGAAGGAGCTGAAGCAGGTGATGTCATTAGTTTAGCTCGCATCACACAAATAAACACACTGTTGCCAGGAGGAAAAAGAAGGAAATTAAACTTTTCCCCTAAACATTTTTTTTTTTTGTCAGCTCGAGGACTTTCATCACCATTATATAAAATATTATGCTGAAAGGGGAAAATTCTCTGCATTGCATTCATTTAAAAATGCCAGAAAAAAAAAAAAAAAAAAAAACGAATTAATTTATTACCCGCTATGCAGGGCTTGACATTAACTTTTTCGCTCGCAGCCACTGTGGCTAGTGGTTTTCCCAAGTTACTAGCCACTCAGCATTTTCACTGGCCACAATTTTGACATTGATACCATGGGGAAAAACTGCCACATAGATATTTTTAATATTATCTCATAATTTGGCATCAGGTACATTAGGCTGCTGTCACTTTAAGACTTGATGCACGGATCCATTATACAGTTACACATGCGTTTTCTTTCTCAACCGTTTACGTTCACTTAAAACATAACTGTGTTTACAAGAATAACGTGAATAAAGACCGGCATTTTGACATTATTGTGTATTTGACAAATACTGTGTATTTGACTGTTTAAGCACAATAAGCAGCAAAAAAGAACTCAATTTAGTACTGAGAGGCGGCTTTATGTGCACTCTGTGCAAATCTGTGTGAATTAGTAAAATTATGCACAATACGTGCTATCCCATGGCAAAATTCAAGCCCTGTAACACCAACAATATTCACCCAGAGCAAATGAAACGAGTGAGTGAGGGGAGGCGGGTTTGTGTGTCAACTCGCTGTCGGAGAGATGATGGAGCAAGAAAGCACAGCTAATATCGTGTACCACTTCCGTGAAAAATAAGTATTGGAAGCGTTTCAGATATTTCTGTATTGATATGTAGTGAAAAATTTATATTTTTGACAAAACTACATTGCACTTAGTTTATTATTTCACATGCCTTTTCAAAAGAACTGAAAAATGTATATATATATATTTCAACTAGCCCTGCGACTATGATTAAGCAAGCAATTGAACAGACTTTGTAACACATTTTAAAAATATAAATTAATTCTCAAAAAAGATGGTGCAAGTTACATATTATATAATTAATATTATTATTTATATTAATAATATTATATAATTATATTATATTATATATATATATATATTTTACATATTTTGTTATGATCCATACTTTAAACCTCCATTAAGAAAATCATGATTGATGTACAGAGTGATATACTTTAAATTTTACAATTAGGTAGTTCATTTTAATGTGTGAGGAACATAGAAATATTTAGCTGAACTTTAGTGGTTAACTACTTTTGTTAAATGCATTTTTTTTTTTTTTTTTTTTTTATAAAAAATTAGTTTAAGACATTAGTTTCAGTAATGAATCCATATTTGACCCTGAACGACATTTTTTTATACATCATCTGAAAGCTTAATAAATAATCTTTCCATTGATGTATGGTTTGTTAGGATAGGACAATATTTGGCCGAGATACAACTATTTGAATATCTGGAATCTGAGGGTGCAAAAAAATCAAAATATTTGAGAAAATCACCTTTAAATTTGTCCAAATGAAGTCCTTAGCACTGTATATCCACTCACAAAAATAAATTTTTGATATATTTACGGTAGGAAATTTACAAAATATACTTAATATCCTAATGATTTTTGGTATAAAAGAAAAATTTATAATTTTGACCCATACAATGTATTGTTGGCTATTGCTACAAATATACCCGTGTGACTTATGACTGGTTTTGTGTCACATATGTAAAACCACTTTCTCTAAAGGCTAGAATACATTACAAAATCGTATAGTGTATGATGGGTATGGACTTTTTTTTAGCTTCAGACTACTATTTCATCCATTCGGAGGACATCAAAACATTTTTGATATTTTGAACACATATCATATTGTATGACGTGTCGCTACTGAAACCTAAACTGTCCTCTATCTCCCAGTGTTGCAATAAAAAACAATACAAATACAATAACAATACAATAGCAAATGAACAGAACACACATAACAAAACATATTTATCTTATCAGCACAGATAAAACATGTGACTTCACCACTCTAACTCTAACTCCCGTTATAATTTCTAGAGTCCATATTGAGCGCATCTACCCACCCAAGACTGAATCCAATTGCGCTTGGCTCATTTTTTTCTTTTGCGACTCAGCACACAGAGTCGCTACAACAACTACAGCGGTCTACTCTTGCACATCCACGTTTGTTTCATCTGTCATGCGTCTGCTAGCAATGAGGCACGTGTTTCTGTCTGAGTTTGTTGTGTTCGGAACAATTTGAAAGTCTGGTAGTGTATGATCCTCAGTCGTTTAGTGTATGATACCCTGTTATATCTCTGTAACCATTTACAAAGACGCCAAGTGTATGATGCCTAGTGTTTTAAAATCTGTTCAGATTTTAAGAGTTGTGTAGTGTATTAAGAGTTGTTGTAGGTATTAGTCAAAACTCACCATGGCGATGACTGCAGCTCCAGCCCCAGCCAGCGCACACACAAACAGATGGAAAGTCATATCCAGCTTTCAGAAAGAAATATTGAGAGAGAAATGAGTCTTGGATTGCTTTTCATTGTGGAAATGATTTATACAACTATTTGAAAACATTGGATTTTTGTGAGTCCAGTGAACCCCTCTAAACTTCATACAGATGTTTACTCACCTCATTCGATCCACACATTTTGTTGAACTTATCTGATCCTGAACATACAGTCTTCTCCTCTCCAATGGGCACAACACCTAAAATATATAGTTTTTGTCATTCCTCAAGAGCAATCTGTGTTTTTAGGCTATAGGAATGGATATTTAACACTTTTATTTGGTTATTTGGATAATCACTGAAACTTTTTCTTAACCACACCTAAACATTTGGAAAACATTTGAAACCTACAGATTTTGAAACATACCAAACTGGCGCGGGTCAAGACATAAACTAGCTCCCTCCAGAATGGTCGTGTTTTGGCAAATGGTCCAGATGTTGAAATACATGAAGACAGGCAAAGAGGTGAACGCTGTCACACCCAGCCAAGCCAACATGAAGATGTACGTCAGCATGATGAACTGAAGGAAAAGAAGGATTAAGACTAAAGTCCAAATACACAATCAAACACTAAATAAAAAAATAATAGAATACAAGAGAATTAAATAAAAGGCACAATTATAAGCATCAAGAATTTCATATAATCTCAATAAACTCCAATATGTAAGGTAAAATACATAGGAAGGAAAATATCTATTAAAGAAAAATTAAACAAAATCTTGAACACAGATTCAGTTTAGCTATCAGTGTTATAAACTAATAACAATAATAGCAACCACACCATATCTTTCTTGTTTCACAAGTGAGAGGAGAATAACTCGCAGAGTTCACTATGTTATCTTTTATTATAGCCTATAAACGGATGCCATCTTTATGTGCGGCAGTTACTCTTAGTGGCTTTGTCGTTGCCCTTTTCTACATTACAATGCATGAAGTTCTCCCAGTGATTTCTCACCCATGCACTGACGCAGCGTCCACATGTGGTGATCTTGAAGTCTCCATACAGGTCCTTGATGGCCCCACTGGTGAAGAAGCCTTCGACCATCAGAAGAATGCCATACACAAAGAACGCTGAGGCAATGCCATAGATCACATACTTGATAATGTCAATGCTGCGGGAAACAGAGGAAATAAAGTCAATAATTATATATGTGTGGGTAAAAAAATCTTTTCCACATAAGCAAACCAAAATAGATAATTGGGACATTATTACATTACCATTTATATCAATGTAAACTACAAAACATGGTCATAAACTTAGCATAATTTGGATCTGGAGCCAATGTGTCAAAATGGTTGTCAGTCATGGCTTAATTTACCCCCTAAAATGTACTGTAAATAGGCTGTGTATATGTGTAACTGTGTACTTAACAGTGATTTTTTTATATTTATTCTACAGATAAGATCAATATGGCAAAGCAGTACAAAAAAGACAAATAGAGAGATTATCCACCACATAAATACATTTACACACATACACTTACATGCATATGCACTTGTGCTCACGCTCACACACAGACACACACAGACACACACACACACACACTCTCTCTCTCTTTTTGTGTCACCATTACATACAAGTTCACGGTAATGTTCGCTGTTATTAGTGTTGCAATATTGAAGTAACAACTACCTAATTATTTACAAATGTTAAGTTTAAAGGGGACCTATTAGGCAAAATTCACTTTCATAGGGTGTTTGATGGAAGGTGGAGATGGAATCTGCCCTATTAGCTTAGCTCCTCCCCTGGGTGAGCTGTACACAGTCTGCCATGTTTATCTCCTCGCCAGAGCATTTAACAGCAGCATTCAAGTAAGAAATGTATTTTTATTAAAGCTACTAAAGTTATTTAATCAAGAGCAGTGAGTGATTTTCTATTTTTCTTTTGTTGTTTGGTTCATATTAAAGGGTTAGCTCACCCAAAAATGAAAATTCTGTCATTAATTACTCACCCTCGTGTAGTTCCACATCCGTAAGACCTTCGTTCATCTTCAGAACACAAATGAAGATATTTTTAATGAAATCCGAGAGGATTCTTTCCCTCTATAGAGATCCAACGCAACTACCACTTTCAAGGTCCAGAAACGTAGTAAAGACATCATTAAAGTACTCCATGTGACTCTAGTGGTTTAACCTCAATTTTATGTAGCAATGCGAGTGCTTTGTTTGCGGAAAAAACAAAACAAAAAAAACATAATTTACCACTTTATTTACAAAAATATTGATCTGCAACACGCTTTCACAAGTGAATCACGATACATGTGTGTTGTATTCAGACTCGCGCGTCAACACAACGCCCATGCGCGAGTGTTCACGAGAGCACCACAACGAGTGCGTTTTGTGTTCACACATTTTGCGCAAACAAAGCACTCGCATCGCTTCATAAAATTAAGGTTAAACCATTAGAGTCACATGGAGTACTTTAATGATGTCTTTCCTCCTTTCTGGACCTTGAAAGTGGTAGTTGTGTTGGATCCCTATGGAGGGCCAGAAACCTCTTGGATTTCATTAAAAATATCTTAATTTGTGTTCTGAAGATGAACGAAGGTCTTACAGATGTGGAATGACATGAAGGTGAGTAATTAATGACAGAATTTTCATTTTTGGGTGAGCTCACCCTTTAACAGCATATAAAGCAGTAGGTAGCCTACTGTATATTACGCTGCTGTCACTTTAATACACAGATCTAATATACACATGCGATTTCTTTCTACAATCACAGACATAACCAACTGTGTTTGTGAACTTTGTGTGTCTTTGACATAACCTTGTGTGTATTTGACAGTTTAAGTGCAGTAATACATGTAAAATAAATCAGTTTAATATTCATAGGATGCGCAGTCTGACAGCCAGCTTTCTGCGCGTGTGCTTTGGATGTGTGCACTCAGAAAACCATATATCAGAAATTAAACTGTTATGGCTATAAAACGCATGCAAATAATTAACTTTCATGATGACGAAGAACTGCAATGTCATGTGATCGTGGCAGCGATAGAGATAATAATCAAAACCAAACAGATGGGTTTTTTTAGTTTTTGGCAGAGTACCTGAGCTGTACAGGCTCCACCCTCTACTGGAAAGCGGGGTGGGGAGCAGAAGCTTGTTTGCATTTAAAGACACATGCACGAAAACAGCATGTTTTTTCTTCCACTCAAAAATGGGCATTTACAACATGATATAATATATGATCTGTGGGGTATTTTGAGCTGATACTTCACAGACACGTTCTGGGGACACATGAGACTTATATTACATCTTGTAAAAAGGGGCATAAATACAAACATGCTGTACATATACACAAAAGCTCACATCCTTTCTGTAGTTAACACACAAAGATCAATTTAATCTTTACTGCATAAACACTTAAAAGTATGAGTTTTCAAAGTCAAAGACAGTGGGCCTTCCTTCGAACACAAACCACACACACACACACACACACACTTTCCATACCACAGCAAACCTAGCCTAATATATGTAAGAAGTTTCTTAAGCAATTATTGAAGTAAACAAGTAAACAATCAGTAATAGAATAAGAAAAGAAGCAAATTACAAAGAAAATTACAAGCAATAGGACAAATAAACAAAAAAAAATACTAGTAAATACTAGTAAAAATACTAGTTTTATTAGGCTGCTGTCTCTTTAATTTACACACCAGTTTTCCCAACTCTTTACATTCACTTAAGATATAACTGACTGTGTTAATGTGAGAAATGGCTGGTTCAATGTGCTGCTCTCACTTACATTGTAAACACATCCAGGCCATCTCCAGGTCCCCTGATCACCTCAAAGTAGTTCTGGAGGATGGTGACCGTTCCAGAAAGAGCTTCATGTCCACATCCACAGAAGAGCGCCACTCCAGCATACAGCAGGATGGTGGCAATCAGGGATGGATAAGGGATGCCTCCTAGACATTTCAGACAACACTCCATACATCCTGAGAGAAGAAAGAAAAAAAAAAGAGGTCATGTTATTCATCTGAAAGGTACGGTTTGGGAGAACAAGCTGCTTTTTAATCATCAAGATCTTTAAAGATGTTCTGTGTTTGATTCCATTGTTTTATTAACAGTTTAACTTCAACAGTTTCTACATCATTTAAGAAAGCAGTATTCTTGCACAGAAAGCAAAGCTAGTGTAAGTCGTCTTCTGTGCTCTTCTTAGTGTCTAGCCTCTGCCTGACAAGACTAACAAGTACCCAGACGGTTGGAAGTAAATCCTCAATCCATTCACTCTGACGCTCCAGTGAGGTCCAGTTCATTCTCTATGTGTGTGTGTATTTGTTACTCTCCAATGATGTGCAAAATTGTCCCTGCAGCAGACTATTTTAAATTCTTCCCTTGGCATCATATATCAGAGTGAATCATAACAGTATGATTCATGAATAACAAAATGGATGGGAGGATGAGAGGATGGACTTTGACACTTAGTCATTCTGATTGAGTTTTTCCAAACGATTGCCTTCATGTGTTTCCTTTCAAAGTTTCATTACTTTGAGTTTAGATCTCACACAGACAAGTGTGTTATGTTTAGAACAAAACAAACTTGCAGTTAATTTTAAGTTTATGAAACTTTCTAGGGAGAGTCTTTTTTTTAATGAGCATACTTAATACTCACTTATATGTTAAAATAATGCACTGTACGAAAATTTTTAATTTCATGGTAAAAAAGGAGGCAGCTGTAGTTTCTAGAAATGTACTGTAAAAATACAGTAACAATCTTTCAGGCGTTATGAGATGACATGAAATTTTTTTACTGTAAAGCATAATTTTAACATTAGTTGGATGTATTGTTAAGTCTAATATACATTATAAGATAAGATCATTTGTATGTTATAGTAATAAAAAACATACTTTTTTAAATATTACTATATATTATTGTATTATTATATTATCACTATATATTTATACTATTACTATATTTTACAGTAAATTGACATGCATCACGGTTCCCACTCTTTCATGAACACCAGATTCAAGGACTTTCAAGGACTTTTTAAAGTTATTTTATATCAAACACCTATCAAATTCACATCCCAGCATATGGAGCGTCATGAAAGACCTCTTACAGTTCTTAACATTTTAACCCTCCTATTGCATTTGCATCCATTTTAACTCGGAAGAGGTTAGAATCATTTGTACATTAATTTTGGAAATATATTAAAACCGGTTGCAGCTTTCTTATCCCTAATATTAACAATCTTTCCACACTAGTTTTGGTTTTCATTTTTTATGAATCATTACTTGAGTAAAAACATTATAATATAGAGAGAATATTGTAAAAAAAGAAATTTTGCAATTGAGTGAAAAAAACAAAAGGATCATATGGATCGTAATTGTCAGACTATATACAATATATTGTAGATATAAGCTTGCAATTCTGAGGAAAAAAAGTCAGAATTGAGAGATATAAATGAGCACTTCTGAGAAAAAAAATCAGAATTTCAATTTATATATCACAATTTTGACTTTATAAGACACAGTTGTGGCTTTATAATCACGCAATTCTGACTTTTTAACTCGCAATTGTGAATTTAGGGTAGAGTGGGGAAAACACCCCCTTGGGGGACAACTAACTCTACACAATATGCATAATATTCTTATTAATAAGTAGGGGTGGGTGATATCACGCTTCAATGATTTGATCACAAATCTTTTTCATGTTGTTTTTACTATTTTGCCAGTGACTGAGCAGTACAGTCAAACTAATTTCCCTATATATTAAAAAGTAGCCTTACAAGGTAACAAAATATAAAAGAAAAAAAGAATGACAGACTTTCAGCCCAAAGTGGATGAAGATAAAAATACTAATTTATAAGTTTCTTGTTAAAGCTACTGTATTAAATAAATTGAAAAAAAAAAAAGGAAATTCTGTCATTATTTACTCACCTTAGAACTTGTTTGAAACCGGAATAAATTTCTTTTGTTGAAGTTTTTTTTGAAGAATGTGGGTAACCAAACAGTTGCTGGTCCCCAGTGAGTTACATATAGGAAAGAAAATACTATGGATGTCAGTGGGTACCAGCAAATGTTTGGTTACCCACATTCTTCAAAATATGTTCTTTTGTGTTCAGCACAAGACAGAAATACAGGTTTGGAACAACTTTAGAGTGAGTAAATAAAGACAGAATTTTCATTTTTGGTTGAACTATCCTTTTCAGGACAAGTCGCATGTGTTGTCTGTCCCTTTAAAACTCATGCGCGCATCTTATATATTGACACGCATTCGATTGTCTCTCAACTGTTTACTTTCACTTTACACTTAACCGACGGTGTAAACCTTGTGTGTATTTGACAGTTTTAGCAGAATAAGATGCGAATGATAACTTTTTCCAGAAAATGCAGTGTTTGACAGGCTTTTAAAGTGTGCTCGCTTCAGGTGTACCCGCTCAGAAAAGAATGTGTCAGACCAGCACGCAGATAAAATGTTTAACCGGCAAGGCTTTAAAACACATGCAAATAATAAACTTTTGTGATTGTGAATAACTGCAGTGTTCCGTGAGTATAACGCTACCGCTGTGTTAACATGTGATGTGAATGTATGTCGCTTTGTACTACACAGTATGTTGAGACAGAGGCGCCAGGACTGCAACTGACAGAAAGCACTATAGCACGATACAACGATATTTCTTCAAAAAGCAGATCGTGGAGACCTTTTAATCGTCCACGATCAAAATTGCACACCCCTATAAGAATGTTCATTTCGGACACAGCAAGTGTCACAGCTCAAATGTCCAAACCCCGCCTAATAACAAGCAAGGGGAAGTACCGCAATGGAAAACACTCGGAAACTGATTGTAAAATAATATTCCAAAACAAATATAGCCTACTATAGGACTAAGGGGGACGAAAATTTATTTCAAATTTAATTCAAGCACTTAAAGACCAGTATTTGTTTTCAAGTACTTTCCAGGCCTTAAATTCATGTGTCTGAAATCCAAGTTCGTTTGCCAGTCCTTATGAAACGAGTGGAGGAACTTGTGAAAGAGTTACAACCATGTATTGGTTGAGGCTATTGCTCCCATTTCAGGCCTTTGAATGTGAATTATTGAATACTGTCAAACACTGCTGCTATAATGAACCTCAGACCTGGCTTTACAGTGGCTTTGGCAAGGGATCAACTTGTTGCCTTAGCAACTAGGAGTGAGAATATATACAGGATCTGTTTCTTTGTAGTGTTTAATAAGACACTTTGTTGGCAAAATTATTTTAAATAGTTTTTAATAATAATATACTTTATATTAACAGACTAACATTCTATGCGTAGTAATACATTATTTTAAGTATAACATATGTTCTTTTTATTCTATAATTGTATAACTACTTAACCATATTAGAGTTTACACAATATTGCCCTTTTGATCCTGTTATGAGATTCTTAGCACTGTTGAATCCACTGCATGTCTCCTGGTTGGTTGAGAGTATCACATGTTCTGAATCCACCACAAATTGCATTACATTACAATGCAGCCTTATATTCATCACTCAAGGGTGTTAGATGAAACAGCATTACAAATGCATGCAGATTGCACACTTTGTTAATACAGGACCTGATTTACAATACAAATTCTCACAGGATAGCCTCGCTGGCAAGATTCAAAACAGATCACATGCAGACATAATGTTGCAATCTCATGTTCTTGTAAAGTGCAGCCAAAGACAGAAATGGTTTACCAGACCAATGCAACTCTCCATTATGATTGAAAGCAACCAAAATGCAGCCCAAGATACTAAACTGAACCATAAAATCAGTGCAAACATGCTTGAATATTAATGGATAATGTTCACCTGCCAACTACTGGCAGTAAGTTTCTAGACAAAACACATTTTTATTGATAAAAAAGTAGCTAAAAACATGCATGTATTTTCCATCCATTTAGATCATGAATGATAAATCAATATTTTTATTAGCTTTTTTTTTTATCATTAGATCAAAAATGTCTTTATTAGCTTCTTTTATCATTGAAAATTAGAACTTTAGATTCTAATTTTGATATGCTTAATGTAATTATCACATACGCAATTTAAAATGAACAGTTTGAGGAGAAAATTTCATTAATTAATAAGATATTAGATATACATAAATAGATATACTTAATCTACCACACAATTAAACAAAACAAACTTTTCCAGATCAACTTTACTTTAATGCATTCAGCAGTGTTGTTACTGTTAACTAAAACTATAAAATAGTATAATATTTCATTAATTTAAATAAGAAAGGAATAAATTGAATAAATAAGTTACACCTCAGGTGTGCATTATTTTCTAATAATTCAACGAACTGGAGTCAATTATTCCGTCAACAAACTGGAGTCAATTATAGCCTATGATGATTACCACACCTCAAGACATCAAGACATTTGTCAGCTTTTTGTCCTTAAAACGCTTGTGTGTAGGACTAATTTCTTACGCATCTCATCCTATGCCTCCGTTGCAAATTTCAATATGTAATTTTAGAGCTAGAAACTGAGGCTTGAGCCACTGAAAGCAGACTAATGCAGTTATTAATGCAGTAATTAGAGAGAGAGAGAGAGAGAGAGAGAGAGAGAGAGATACCCAGATACCCGAGTCTGTCCGTCTCTCAACAGTGTTCGGCAGCTGCGTCTCTACTAATAGCGAAACCGTAAGTTTATCTGCTTCAAGAACAGTGCCGTTATTACCTCACTAGTGAGAAATGTCATGTAGCTAACCTAAAGTTGCTAATCTATTTGACTGATAAAATCATCAGAGCAGCACCGACAACACATTTCTGTGCGTGTGTTTCCGTATTGTATGTATGTGCGTTTGAGTGGGACAAGAGCGGGAGAAAAATAGTATGTGCTTTCCGTACATAATAAAACGTAATTAAACATGGAAATAATTTGTCGTTTTTATCCTATTGATTACTATATTTATTTGCTTGGTCAGTGTCGTTGTGGGTTTTGGTTCTTTTGCTGTTGTAGGCTGTAAAGACTTTTAGTTTGAAATTACTGAAATCATTTGGCAAAGTGATATGGACATGTAATGCGGTCAAGACCTGCCTGGAACTACTTTAGCGTGCGTTTCCCTGAAAATAATTGCCACCATATTCGTTGTTCGTCAACCAATCAGATTCAAGCATTCAACAGCCCCGTAACAGAAATAAAAAATAAAAAAATACACTTAAACTTGAAAACAAAATAAAAACAAAAACTTAAAAAACAAAAATGAGAAATGTTGCTTTGGCACCTAACTGAAATCAAATAAGTTGAATACTGAAATTACTAAATCTAAAACTGAAATAAAAAGAAACAAGGTAAATAGAAATATTTGAGAAAAAATAAAAATGAAAATACTAAAAAATAAACTAAAATTAAAATGAAAAATTAATATTAATAAGTATTATATTAATAAATACTATAATAATATATAAATAATACTAAAATAACACTGGCATTTGGATATTGTTTTCAAATGTTACAGTTAAACCAAAAATGATGCACACAAAAGAAAGGCTTCACCCGGACAACATAAACAAAAGCACTATCCCGGAGGGTCCTCTAATCATAAAGCAATGGCCCCCAAACCTCCCCCTTGTCCCTCGATCACCCCACCCAACCCTAACGCCCATCTGTCAGTCTGACAGCCACAGTGCCACTCCCGCCTCGCCCCACCCCCAACCTCCAATTAATCCCTGGAACTGTGGGGTCACTGCGAACCAGTGCTCACCCTGATATCCAGACATGTTCGGAGGGGAAACGTTCCCAGGACTCTCAACGACCATGCAACAAAGGCTGTAGTCGCTAACGCTAATCCGCACCACAGAGGGGAAAGAGAAAGGGAGAGTGAACGGATAAGAGATTGCGACAGATGAAAGAAAAAGACAGTGGGAGTCAGAGAAACAAGCAGATGGAGAGGAAAACAGATGCAAGTGTTGGTTATCATGTAGTAAAATAGCTTTTTTTGCTATTTATTTGTACCTTTTTACACCCACAGTCAAATATCCTCCATTCATAACCAGCTCAATCTGACCCTCTTCGGCCTTTTTTTTTAAAAAGGATTTGAATAATTTGTCAATTTAAAGTGATTAGCATTTCATTACGCTGGATGCCATTTTTCTGTTCAGATAAAAAGAATTCAAATTCAATTGAACTCAGTCACATCAAGTGGCTACATGAGGGGCGCTGTGTGTCTCTATCACTGGCCCCTCCCTGCAAGCGAGCGGGTTTTCATCACCGCACGTCTACGCGACTTCTCTGCGCATGTTTAATCAACCAGCAGGGTTGCTATGACGATGGAGGTGCGGGCCCTGAGAATGGGCCGGGCCTTTGCAAGCTCCATGACCCACTTACAGCACCGTGTGTCAACACATTCAGTGGCAAACGGCTGAATGGGAGACACATTCACAAGGATTACAGGGAGGAAAACACAGTTCAGCGCTGAACGCACTGCGAAGACGACACAACTTCATCCCTGATGGGGCAGCTAGAAGGTTCTAGTACTTCCGACATCTTCCTCGATACCTTCCCTCAGCAGAAAAGAACCCATTTAGACTCCTTTGTATGTAGCTCATTTGAAATGCACCAAATGTGTAGAAAATGGCAGTCTTGTGAAATATTAAATAATTTGAAAAACATGCTTCATGTTCCACTCTCTATTCTCATGGTCATTTGACCTGCTGGAAACAATAGTGAAAACAATAGCGCACTGAATTCACTTTCTATTAATAGCCATGACTCAATTTTAAGGACAATTAGTGAAACTTCAGTGTCCTTGAGAGGTTTGACCAGGGTGCGGGAACAATAGGAGTGTCCAGATCAGAGGGATCACACATGGTCGTGTAGAAATAAAAAACAGGAAGGAAACGAGATTACCAGATGTATTCCGCAGAGGTATAGAATTCAATCACGCTTACATTTCTATTTCAACATCGCAGTTTAAAACAATGTGGTGCTTTGCAGATCCATCACACCTTAGAAAAAAAGAGAAGTATGTTTACACCACAGGATTAAAACTGATGCCATAATTCAAACCGCATGGAAAAAATATAAATGCTCTCAAAGATGCGTAATGCATCTGACAAATCAAATCAAATAACTATATAGATTTGGACATTAATAATTAATTAGGAGTTTGTTACAAGCTGGGCTGCTAAAGATAGTCCAAGAGGCATAACATGCTCTCTTATAAATGAGTGTTTACATGTACAGTACAACAAAATACAGGTAACTATAAAAAATCAGCTCATTACATCTGACTATGCAAGCAAACGTTACCATTAGATTTTGAAATTGCCCGGTTTTTGTCCGTTTCCAACGTCAGAACATAAACACATGCGCAGAAGACATGGGTGCACTGACTTGGCAGACAAAACACCTGTGAGGTAATGAGCAAAAATCTGTGTGCAAAACCATTTATCATCTTTATTTGAGTTTGAAGCATGGCTACACTTGAATGCCTCACACTGTATCATTTTGTGAGATTCTATAACACTCAGTTTATGAACAACTCCTAACAGAATTTTATCAGAGGATGATGTTACACAGTCAGTAGAGACTACTACTCTGTCAACAGTGGTGATGACATAAATTTGGAGGTAAAAGCCATAAATAAAAGATGATGAGTGGGATGGCATGAGTGTGTGTTAACGGCCTAATGTTCTCTAATCCAATAATCATGAGAGGTAATGAAATGTCCACTCTCCCATGAGGCCGCTTAGTTCCCCACTTCATCTATTGTGCAGCAGTAGGGTCAGAGCACCGGTCAATGCACGTCTGTGAATAAACTACAGCTGATTATCGGAACTAGTGTTTTGCAGTTACTGTAGCACTAGTAAGTATTACATATTAGGAAAATGTTGCATTATATACATTTCATTTTTTTTTTTTTCTCCTAAATTGTAAGGTATTCCTGTAGCTCAAATGGGTTTGATTTCTATGGAAGCCCGTTTCCGCCACTAAATAAAAAAAATAAAAAAGTAATTGCGACTTTTTATCTCACAATTCTGACTTTTTTTCTCACAATTGAGTTATAAATGAGTTATAAAGTCACAATTCTGAGATATAAACTCACAATTGCATGATATAAAGTCAGAATTGTGAGATATAAACTCGCAATTGCATGATATAAAGCCACAATTCTGAGATATAAACTTGCAATTGCATGATATAAATTCACAATTCTGAGATATAAACTCGCAATTGCATGATATAAATTCACAATTCTGAGATATAAACTCGCAATTGCATGATATAAATTCACAATTCTGAGATATAAACTCGCAATTGCATGATATAAATTCACAATTCTGAGATATAAACTCGCAAAAAGTTTCACACAATTGTGAGTTTTTATCTCACAATTGTGAGAAAGTCAGAATTGCGAGAAAAAAGTCAGAATTGTGACTTTATATTACGCAACTGCGAGTTTATATCTCAGAATTGTGACTTTATAACTTGCAATTGTGAGAAAAAAAGTCAGAATTGTGACTTTATATCATGTAATTGCGAGTTTATATCTCAGAATTCTGACTTTTTTTCTCACAATTGCGAGTTATAAAGTCAGAATTGCGAGAAAAAAAAGTCAAAATTCTGACTTTATATCACGCAATTGCGAGTTTATATCTCGCAATTCTGACTTTATAACTCGCAATTGTGAGAAAAAAAAGTCAGAATTCTGAGATAAAAAGTCGCAATTACTGTTTTTATTTTTTTTTTAGTGGCGGAAACGGGCTTCCATAGATTTCCATGGAATACATGATTTTTTTTTTTTTTTTTTTTCCTAAAAGAGGGAAAAAAAGTATAGGCTACCTTAAATGCAAAGTTATTCGCCTTAGATAAAAGCCTCTGCTGAATCCATAAACATAAATGACACAATATTGAACACCTCAAATTTTTTAATATTAATAATAATACCAGTAAGAATATTTATAGATTTATAAACCAAACTAAATTGTTCATCGGTCAAAGCTCTTGTGAAGTTCTCATGTAGTTTCACTTTTTGGGATTCCCAGATTCAGATCAATTTGGGATTTCTTACTCAGTACATGTGAAAAGAAAACCAGGTCAAATGAGACATACATCATATCCTAGATCATTTTCTATATAAAAACAAAACAAATAAACATCTAGCTATTAAATGCAAAACAGCTTAAAAATACAGAAAAGAGAAACAAAATAGATCAGTGTTAACAGGATTGATGCATTTGTGATTCTCGGATTAAATTGCTAGATCCAGCCAATCGTGGTATTTATTGGTTCAAAAAAAAAAAAAAAAAAAAAAAAAAATCAAACAAACAATAAATACGAAGATAAAACAATAAAACACCCTGTCAGGTTGAGCATAAATCAGTGATCCTCCCATATTTCATGTGCTAAATATCACACAAGCTCACTGACAGTCCAAGCACAGCAGACCTGACATGGCTGCTATCATCACACTGCTTTAGAAAGGAGGAGGGGGGAAATCACTTAAATATAAAGAGCCATCATAGATGGAGAGAGAGGAGGAGAAAATAGTTCAGAAGGCTGGAATTTCGATTATTTTTATTCCCTTTCTTTTCGCTTCTCGCCATACAATTATGTGCAAATATTTTCTCTACAGACCACCAAAGAAGAAGAAAAAGACAATGATTTCCGAGCTCGAAATCCAGCCCCTGCAAATGGTGGTATTATAAATAGCAAGCTCCCTCTCACACAAAGCAAACAAATGCTCCTGCACACAAATGAAGGAGCAAGCCAAGGAAATGAAATTAAATGAAAGAGGGGGAAACAATGGCTGAATTTGGACGACTATTTAAACGCCACTGCAACTAGAAGACGAATCTCCTGTCTGTCTCAGCCTCCATCAGACAGACTGACAGAAATGCGCGGCAAACAAAGACAGACCCATCAGATGGTCCACACACACACACACACGCTCACGCAGGCTCCATCCCCTGCACACACCCCTCTACACAATCACTCTTATCTAAAATCTATCAATCCGTTTTTGTTTTTTTTAAAGGATCATATTTGCTCAGTCAAGTTATTTTCACAATTTCAAAAATTCATGCAGTGCATCACAGTGCATTAAATACATCATCGGTGAATTAATTAAAAAATTCTAAAGAAAATATGTCAGAAAACACTTCTTTCTGCACTAAAAAAATATAATAACCTATTCAGATATTTTTCATAACCTCATTTTATAATCCACAAGATCAGAGACAATGAAAAGCAGTGAGGGATTAGGCACAAAGGTAAACAACACAATCGGAAAGATGGATGGGAAAACAATGGAGATAAAAGGCATTCCTTTACCCTTCTGAGTCTGTCCCTCATCCATGTCCTCCTCCATGTTGCCTTGTCCTTTGATTTCGGGGGTCTCTACAGCGGTGACCAGTGTTGCGCCTGTGGGTTTAAAGTCCGCTCCTTAAACGCCTTCCCTTGCCTGCTTACCACAATAGAGGCTGAGGCTGGCTCTCAGTGTACAAGTCTCTCTCTCTCTGTCAGACTCTCTCTCCCTCCTCCCTCTCCCGCTCCTGCTACTACCCTGTTCCTCACAGTGGAGAGCTGCTGTCAACACCGATTTTTTTCAGTTGACTTCTCTCGTGTGAGGAGGTTCAGTGTGGCATCTCAGCGCAGGCTTGAGCAAACCAGTGAGTGTTAAGACATTCAGACCTCTATATACTCTATGTATGTGTTTATACGAGGTAACACAAGCTCAAGTATGGGATACAAAAACAACAAATCGACAACCGCCCAAAACATGGATCAGCACACTAGGCGGACAGAGAAAGGTGGGTTTTTGGGGGAGTCAAGCTGCAAGCCAGTAAAAGCCTCCACTTTACACCCCTCCTCTAAAAGAATGGTTAATGCTGGCTACATCCCTGCTGCATTAAACTCGATATAAAAACAAATAAGCAATTTATCAATTAATTCTGTCTGACATTCCGATAATTACTATATATATATATATATATAGGCCTATATACACATAGATAGATAGATAAAAACTGCATGACAATATAAAATAGTAGTAAATCTGAGGGCTTGAATTATAATGATGACATCTTGAGTGTTTTTTTTTTCAGCTTCGCTGCTTCTGTGTGCAACATGGATGAAATATAAATGCTTGTGATGAATATAACATCATATGGCATGCTCACGTGATTCTTTATACGTGTATGTGTGTGTGTGTGTGTGTGTGTGTGATGAAACATAGTCACTGTCATTCCAGGGGGTGACAAACATAAGGCATTAAAAAGCAGTAATTTCTGTTTTGTCAAATTTTACGCACTTAATCAGCCACATTTGTTAGAACATACAATTTGGCATAGAAGTGTCATTAAAATATAATTAAAATTTGTATTTCCTCCTCTGTACAACCAGAAATTTGTGCAATTAATCAGCTGTTGGTGGTTATGTGACAATAAGTGATCTAAGACAGCCATAATCAACTAAAAGCATGCTCATCTCCAACATAACCATCAATTTATAAATTATTAATCACTAGAAAATGTATTTAAACAGCTCTTTTAAATCATTTGTAAATACTAGGCAATCGTTATAGATCTAGAAATGACTCTATTTGTGTTGAACTTGAGTTTTCACTGGCCCCATTACTTTAAATACTGGCTTATGATCTGCTGACACTTTAAAAGATACATCAACATGTCCTGGCCAAAATGCTGACAGATTTACTTTCTACAGGCAGTTTGAAGTTCTAAAATTGTGAAGGCCGACTTTCTTATTTAGAATCCAAGAATAGCATTTAGTATGCCACTGGGGTGCAGTCGCTACTGAAAGTGTCTTAGGGGCCGCTCACACAGGAGGCATTCTATGTGAACAGCCCCTGACCCTCCAAATGCATGTCTTCTGACAATAACAATTTGTCTGATGTGTTGATACTGCTATGCCATGTTTAACATTCCTGCCCTGAGTGCCCACATACATAGTGATCTATTTCAAGAATAGCATCACTGCGCAAAGGCACAAAACACCAAATGTAGACTATAGCATTTGACACTAAATATAATATGACACTATAAATATATTCAACCCTGCTCCTGGAGGCACATTAACAATACACATTTTCAAACTCTTTCTAATCAAACACACCTGATTCAACTCATCAGCTCCATGACAGAGACTCCGAGACATCACATGGATGGATGGGCAATAATTGTTAAAAAGCTGTTAAAAATCTTCTTTTGTCAGTTCCAAAATCTACTTGTAAATGAATAATTGTATTTTTCAGAGGATTTTTAATATGTAACATATAATGTAATTGCTATCATTAAATTTTATATATATATATATATATATATATATATATATATATATATATACACATACATACATGATATACACTGCCCGGCCAAAAAAAAAAGAAGTCGCTGTTTGGATTTTAATAGGCAAATACTTAAGAGTCTATGGATGGATCATTATTACAGCATGTTATATGTTTGGCAACGGTTCTTTTAACCCCAAAAGATGGAGTGTGTAGCTTTTCATTTCTTAAACAACTATGTATTACGATGTATCATGGCCATATTCCAGGATGACAATGTCAAGATTCATCAGGCTCAAATCATTTTCACACATGAATTGGCACTGACCTTAACCTCAGTGTAAGTTTTTGGGATGTGCTGGAGGAGACTTTACAGAGTGCTCACCTCTTGCATTGTCAATACAGGATCTTGACCAAAAAATGATGCACCTCTCGATGGAAATAAATGTTGTGATGTTATTTCCATCAATTTTTAGTCAAGATCTTGTATTGACAATGCAAGAGTTGAGCACTCTGTAAAGTCTACTCCAGCACATCCCAAAGACTTTTCAATTAAAATCTGGACTCAGAGGTGCCAATTCATGTGTGGAAATGATTCTTCATGCTCTCTGAACCGTTCTTTCACAATTTTAACCCTGGTGAATCTTGACATTGTCATCCTGGAATATGGCCATGATGTGTCTTTTTACATGGTTGTTTAAGAAATGAAAAGCTACACACTCCATATTTAAGGGTTAAAAGAACAGTTGCCAAACATATAACATGCTAGAAACATAATAATCACTGTAATAATGATCTATTCATAGATTCTTAAGTATTTGCCTATTAAAATCCAAACAGCGACTTTTTTTTTGGCCGGGCAGTGTATATGATATATTTAATAATATCTCATTTAATAATAGCATACAGTGATGCTATACATTAGATATTTCTAGATTAGAATATTACATATTTTATATTTATTATACATACACACTACCGTTAAAAAGTTTTAGATCTGTAATATTTAATATTTTTTTAAAAAGTCTCTTCTGCTCACCAAGTACAGCAAAAATACAGCAAAAACAGTAATATTGTGAAATATTACAAGCCATCCTAGGTGTATATGACTTTCTTCTTTCAGACGAATACAATCTGAGTTATATTAATAATCACCCTGATGCTCTAAAGCTTTATAATGGCAGTGCATGGAAACCACCTGTTTGAAGCTCAAAAAAAAGTGCATCCATCCATCATAAACGTATTCCACACGCCTCCGGGTGGTTAATAAAGGCCTTCTGAATTGAAGCGATGCATTTGTGTAAGAAAAATATCCATATTTAACAAGTTATAAAGTAAAATATCTAGCTTCCGCCAGACCGCCTTCTGTATTCAACGTATGAAGAAAGTGTAATGCCTCTCGCGGTTCAAAACACTTAGGCTATGTCCTGCGCCTTCGTATTCACGTCAGTTACGCTTTGTTCATAAGTTGAATACAGAAGGCAGTCTGGCAAAAGCTAGTTATTTTACTTTAAAATGTGTTAAATATGGATATTTTTCTTGCACATACGCATCGCTTCTCTTCAGAAGGCCTTTATTAGCCCCCCGGAGCCGTGTGGAGAATAATGTTAAAATAATAATAAATTGTATACATTTGCTATCATTAAATTGCATATAAATTATACACATAATTTATATTATTTAATACATTCTAATTTATTACATTTATTTATATAACTATGAGGAATTAACAGAAGAAAAAATGATCTCCAATGATGATTGCCACATGTCATTGAGTCTATGCAGGCACAAATACAGCCACACCCTGATCCCTGATGATGCTGCTTTTCTGGGAAGGTGGTGGGAGAGAGACGTTGGCTCTTGCTGCCAAGTGTGTGTGTTGTTCGTATGGGCATGTGTTAATGTGTGATGCATAGGCAGTGAGTATGGGGTGGGTTGTGGAGGGGAAATCCAAAAGTTAATGAGCGATACTTTAACACCCAATCCCCTTCTGGCTAATCATGTCCCTGTCTGGATTAAATACATGAATCCGAACCCCCCTCTTCTAACTCTTGAATACATGCATCCTCCCTATTTTGCGCTGCAGGCCCAGATGAAAAAACACACAACAGATGGCTTAGCGGCCTCTACAAGGGCATCTAGCCGTCTACATGCAGTTAGTTGGCACTGGAAAGCATCACACAAAATGTGTTCCAGTGTGCGTTTATTCTGAAATGCTTGCAGTGAGTGCTACCATCTCCCGCTCGATTGTAGCTCTAGCTGACTTGTTACCATAGAAACCCACTTTAGATATCGCCTGTCCAAGAGGCAGCGCATGCACACATACATGTATGCACAGAGCGCACAATGTGCAGAGAGCACCGAACACCATGCTTTATATGTAAGGGCTAAACCTTTGCTTCCCGTCAGGGTTTAGTATCACCCTGAAGGGGTTTATTGTATGATAACGCCCAGGTTACACAGCAACTTACCAATTAAAAAAAACAAAAAACAAAACAGTGCAGTATTATTAATCCATAATCCAAGATACAGTACAATTCAAAAGTTTTGGGTCATTAAGATTTTAATGTAATTTTTCAAAAATAAATAAAAGTATTATTTAGCAATGATGCATTAAATTGATCGAAAGTGACAGTAAAGACTTAGGCTACATCTTCCTTGCTTCCTTCCTTCCTTCCCAAGCCATGTATTCCTTCCTTCCTTCCTTCCTTCCATCCATCCATCCATCCATCTTTCAGTTGTATCTCTTGCCACTAGAGACTGAATCTCTTGGCAATGATTTTTCTGGGGTAGGTTGCCAGGTCTTTCCCCAACCCTCCCCAATACATGGCTTGGGACTCACACACACATACACACACACACACACATTCACAACTACTAACTTATACTGCATGTTTTTGGATTGTAGGGGAAACCGGAGCACCTGGAGGAAACCCATGCAGACACAGGGAGAACATGCAAACTCCACACAGAAGGCAGTTATTTAATATTTTAATCCTATTTGACAATATTACTGTATTTTCCATCAAATAAATGCAGCCTTGGTGAGCATAAGAGACATAAGCATTTCAGTACTTCCCGTTCCATGAGTTTTTGGTAGGGGTGGGAGAAAAAAAAGAAACGATTGTCTTTCCAACGATTCTGAGAATTTCAGAATTGATTATAAGCTTAGTTTTTAACCACAGATGACGCTGCGTGTGTTTGAGAAAAACATATATTCTGCATGCTTCCAATTCCTCACACACACCACTCGAACCTTCCATAAAGTTCGGCACGAACTATAAGGACATCCGCAGGCTTCATTGAACAGGATAGGCCTATGCGCTGTGAGAAACGCACACTTTGCTTGATTTATTTTCCTTACAAATGCTCCACGAATGCATCATTTATGTAGTTTGGAATTTAGTGGGCTTATATATTAAAAATATGAAACTCACTGACAGAAGCTGCTTTCAATTTCAAATGCTCACCAGTGTTGCAAAGTCCGCGGTTTTTAACAATTTGGCGGGTTTTGTTGTGAAAACCTGGCAACCCTGATGTTCACATGCTTGTGTATGAGGCTGTGTGCGACTCTGTGTAAGTGATTAATGTACTTGCGTCTCAAAATGGTTTTATGACGCGAAATTGATGTAAATGCAGTCAGTTATTTCTTAAGTGATTAAATAGACAGGACAAACACATCTTATATTTCACAAGAGATCTGTGCATTAGTGTGAACACAGCTTATTTGATGTCATCAGTAATAATCAAACAGCAGTAAAGCTTAGAAAGAGAAAAATCACTCAGCTCTTGAATGGAAAGTGTTCAGATACTCTTAAAATACTGAAAGCACTATTTATTGTTTGTAATGTTTTTTTTTTTTTTTTTCCTAATTATTATTTACTACTTGCTTTAATGTTTTGAAGCTATATTAGTTTATATATTTAGAATTCTTAACATACAATTGTTTTAATTACATTTTTTAATTTGTATTTATTTTAAAAAGAACTTATAATTACATATGTAATTAAATTACTTTTTTTTTTTTCCTTCATATTTTCAAATCCATAAACGAATTTATAAGAAAATCTTTTTGGAATTGGATCGTGACTCCTGGAATCAGATTGAATCGTGAAGGGCCTAAAGATTGCCACTGCTAGTTTTTGGATAAATGCTTGAAATAAGGTCTGTGGTGAACACAAGCTCAAGATATTTTCACATTTTATTCTACAATATAAAGTACATCAATAATACCCTCTTGTGATTTTTTAAAAGCTTTTACATCTTGTAAAAGGCGGTTGCTATCAATTGGCTAAATGGGACTACAGAGGTTATCGGGACATTAAACGTCATCAGCCAAACCAGTAACCTCTACACACTAGTCCACTTTCACAGCTTCGTTATAATTGCGCTCTTGCAAAATCAAGCGTATAGCGTTAGTTCTGGCAGGTCACGTCAGTCAAGCTCACATAAGCTCTCAGCTGATCCACGTCTAGCTATAGGACTACAACGCCTATCACAGCATCCTATATATAAGGTCCATTCAGTATTATAAGCAGCTTTAACATGTTGCTCAGGAGCTAGTTACCCTCCTCCATCCCCAGCTCCTCCTCTCATCCAGTCAGGACTTGGCCTTCTGATATGCCTCTTTGAATCAGACTCTCTTTTTCTTGAATTATGCTGTACATTAAATTATTGAAGAATATATCCGCAATACATTTATGTTGGTTCTGTTCTGTTTACCTTAAGGGGGGTTATCGCTGCTCTCCCTGCTCTTATCCATGCTAGGCTGCATGGAGCGCAGGGAGTACTTGCCCAGAACAGAACCATACCGCCAATCCAATCTGTATGCTAATTATCATTCATCTTTGATGATAGCAGTCCTGATAGCACTACTATAACTTGAACTTTAAGGGAAAATGTTTTAATGTAGTAATGTAGTTCACCACTCTATTGAGTCACATGATGGCACAAATGACAAGAGAGACAGCAGAGATATGAAAGTAGCAATGGCACAATGAAAGTTGCTTGGAAAACAGTCAGTTTATTCAAAAAAGGCTGAATGCTGCAATATACTAATCAGAATGAAGCATTTGAAAGAGCCATTTAATTTACAGTATATGGATGTACTGCAATCAAATGTTGGTCATTTTTAGGCTGGGTTATTTCCCTAAAGGAATATTTCAACCAAATGTGAAAATTTTGATGTCATTTATCCACCCTTATCTTGTTCCAACACTGACTTTATTTCTTCTGTGGAACATAAAAGATATTGTGACACTGGACTCCAAAAAAAACAAAACACTAAAACATGTTTCAAATATCTTTTGTGTTCCATAAAAGAAAAAGTCATAGCGGTTTATAATGAAACCAGAGTGTGAAAATGACAACAGAAATGTTGGGTCACTTTAAGACTTAAGAAGAACAAATCATAATTTAATAGATTAATGTTTTTTCATACTTTCATTTCCTGTTATTGTTGACCATAAAATGACAGAATTTGTCATTATGTCATCAATGAGAGCGGACACTGATTTCAATAACATCTCGACTACGTTAATGATTAAATGACTGCATTCAGGGTCATACCATTCACACCTCATGGCATTTTATTCCGCACAAAGCCTATTATTTGGTTTTTTAAATGTCCATACCAGACAGAAAACAGTATGAGCATGTAATAGGGAAAAGGGTGAGAAAAACAGAGGGGGCGTGAGAGAGACTAGGTAGTCTAAAAAGTTATTTTCTGGGCACATTCATGAAAAGCAGTATGCTCGCTTTAGATATCCATGGCAACCTTATGCTATGAATTGAGTCTGAAAGATGCATGGTTACACAACAGATAGACTCTTTATGTTTGACAGCGGCAGTGACCGTGTGAGAGTGAAAGAGACTGTGTGACACTATGTGTTTGTGTATGTACAAGGGGGAGAGAAACAGAGGGGGTAAACACTAAACAGGCACCCGGGCAACTTGCCTAAAACCTGCCTGTCTCACAGTGAGTTTGCTAAATGAATGTCTAATTTGCAGTGGGCCTTGGGTGAAGTGGAGAAGAGAACATGCTGCGCCTTTTAAAGAAAACAGAGCCCTTTCAATACAGAGATAACAGAGATGCAACAACAGGCCTGAGAGCTACTGGAGTTAACTGATAAATGTTGAATTTATGCTTTTCCAAAGAGACAATCCAACCTCATGCTTGTTTACTTGCCATTTTATGATACTAGCTCCAGACAGTGTGCTTAAATGACGTTCCAAACCTATACGATTTACTTTCCTACACTAAAAGAGATTTTTAGGAAAATGGCCAGACTGCTCTTTTTCACACAAGAGATGACCCAACTCTCCAAAGCTCCAAAGACAAAAACCATAAATGTACCATAAGAAAAAAGGTCATAGCACTTGTGTGTTTTATTATTGTTTCCTGTTACTCACTTTCATTACTCATGGACAATAACCATAGAAACATCATCATGAGAAGGAGAAGGGAAAAAATTGTTCATAAACATCACTGTCACAAATATCATGATATATATGTCTGAATTAGCGAAAGCATAAATAATATAAATATATACACACCGATCAGGCATAACATTATGACCACCTTACTAATATTGTTTTCGCCCCTCTTTTGCTGCCACAACAGCCCTGACCCGTCGAGGCATGGACTCCACTAGACCCCTGAAGGTGTGCTGTGGTATCTGGCACCAAGATGTTAGCAGCAGATCCTTTAAGTCCTGTAAGTTGCGAGGTGGGGCCTCCATGGATCGGACTTGTTTGTTCAGCACATCCCACAGATGCTTGATTGGATTGAGATCTGGGGAATTTGGAGGCCAACTCAACACCTCAAACTCGTTGTTGTGCTCCTCAAACCATTCCTGAACCATTTTTGCTTTGTGGCAGGGTGCATTATCCTTCTGAAAGAGACCACAGCCACCAGGGAATACAGTTTCCATGAAAGGGTGTACATGGACTGCAACAATGCTTAGGTAGGTGGTACGTGTCAAAGTAACATCCACATGGATGGCCGGACCCAAGGTTTCCCAGCAGAACATTGCTCGAAGCATCACACTGCCTCCACCAGCTTGCCTTCTTCCCATAGTGCATCCTGGAGCCATGTGTTCCCCAGGTAAGCGACGCACACGCACCCGGCCATCCACGTGATGTAAAAGAAAACATGATTCATCAGACCAGGCCACCTTCTTCCATCGCTCCGTAGTCCAGTTCTGATGCTCACGTGCCCACTGTTGGCGCTTTCGGCGGGACAGTATGGCTATGCAGCCCCATACGCAACAAACTGCGATGCACTGTGTATTCTGACACCTTTCTATCAGAACCAGCATTAACTTCTTGAGCAATCTGAGCTATAGTAGCTCGTCTGTTGGATCGGACCACACAGGCCAGCCTTTGCTCCCCACGTGCATCAATGAGCCTTGGCTGCCCATGACCCTGTCGCTGGTTCACCACTGTTCCTTCATTGAACCACTTTTGACAGATACTGACCACTGCAGACCGGGAACACCCCACAAGAGCTGCAGTTTTGGAGCTCAGTCATCTAGCCATCACAATTTGGCCCTTGTCAAACTTGCTCAAATCCTTACGCTTGCCCATTTTTCCTGCTTCTAACACATCAACTTTAAGAACAAAATGTTCACTTGCTGCCTAATATATCCCACCCACTAACAGGTGCCGTGATGAAGAGATAATCAGTGTTATTCACTTCACCTGTCAGTGGTCATAATGTTATGCCTGATGTGGAGATGTATTCTGTTCAAACATTGACAACAAAAGCAACCTGCACACTGATGTGTATGCTTGTTATATATTTTTATTTTTTTTTATTGTGGGAATGAATCTTGTGTTCAAATTTCTAGGGCCTCATTTTGAATGTGCTTTGAAGACCTTCTTTGGACATCTACCTTAAACAGTCTCATAATTTGCCTCCAATATCCGCAAAGCATTTGCTTCTGAATCCAGATGCCACTGAACCTGCACATAAAAACAAACATTCCCTAAATACAATATAGTTAAACAATGATAATACTAAAATAACACTGCTGTCCAATGCTGGTCACAAGTGTAAAGTATTATTAATGTACTACTATAGTATTATTAATGAGCTTTTATCTTTTTTGTTTTAGTGATTTTATGTACTTTTGTCGTGTTTATTAGTTTGTTTTTAAAATATTTCTAGCTTTAATTTATTTTTCAGTTTTAGTAATTTTATTTCAGTAGTAGCAACATTTCTATTTTTCATTCATTTATTTCAACTTTATTTCAGTTAATGAAAACAATTTTGAATAGTTTTAGTTTCAGTTAACAGTAGCAACAAGCCCAACAGGCTGTAGTGTTGCTACCACCATTAATCAATTATTTGTAGATTAGTTTAATGACATTTCTCCATAGGAATGTTTTAAACCATTAGAAACAAACTGCTCAACAGAGAAGCTATTATATTTGAGCAGTGTGATAATGTTGACACTCTATACATCAAATTTTCTCACACAATATTTCAGCACTCAAGTCCAGTATTTAAAAATGGCCTGTTTTAAATCAGAACTAGTGTAAATGAATGACTCTTTTAAGTAGTTTTTTTTTTTTTTTTTTAATTAATCAAACGTGTGTAAGCAAAACTAAATCTGAAATGTTTTGCCATATAGCTTGTAGTATAACTAACTACTTTCTCTAAAGGATAGAACTCAAATTATCTTAGTTAATTTGTAGTAGTAGTAGCAGTAGCTAACAGCTTTTGCTAGCTACAATTTTTGAGTAGCTTACCCAGCACTGCTTGTGACTCTGCTCTGTGAAAAAACAAACAAAACAAAACCATCAACATGATTTGTTTAAACTGAGTAAGACTGTTGGCTTACATATGTCTCATCCTTTTGTTGGGAATGTAGGGCCAGGCACTTAACAAGCTGCCTGACTGGTGTTCATCTGCAGGTTTGGCTCGCTCGCTAACAGTGGACGCAATCTGACAGCCTGTTCTCCAAGAGTGGGCTTAACATTGAATCGTTCTATTAAGAAGTCAAGGAAAAATATTCACTGCAGTTTTTACTGAAAATATGTCATAAGCTCTACAATAACACATCCTACCACATGACACACACATCTTAAGGCAAACAGAAATGATTTAATGAGTGTTTCTCACTTGGGTCTTGGGTTCTCTCCTCTTTTCTCTGTTCTATGTGCCTGTGTATGATTGCAAGGACCTTGCGCTGATTGGTGATGATATTTGGTTCAGCTATAAGCTCACTGAGACTCAAGTTGCTCTTTATGGCCACTGAGGCTGTGGAACGAGCCACCATGGGCAACTGGTCTTGATAAGCCTTATCTGTGAAGCCTTGCTCCACCTGCTGGATGGTTTGGATCCTACAGGACGCATAAAACAAGCCAAATGAAGACAAGGTGTGACATTAATTAGTCCTTAGCCTTTAAAGCATATGTGACTCATTACAAAATCATGTCTGCAAACCAATTTGCATATTTATAATACACACTTAAAGCATGTATATTATCAAGCTCCCCATTTTCATTCAAACAGAATGATATCCATCAGAGATTGATTGTATCATGAGAATTGGGCTTTATACTGTATCCAAAAATGGAGAAAAACAAAACGTGAGTTTTCAAAAACAATGCCAAAAATGCTATTTGATTTACATTATCTGATGGGAAAGGAAAGCTCACCTTCTGTTGGTCAGTATGGTGTAAATCTCCTGCACAAGAAGCTCTGCAGCTCCAGGTTTACAGTGGATTGTGCCATCTATGATCTCCTTCATCAGACTGATGTTTTGCTTCACAAGAAACTTTTAAACAACCACAGAGGCTAGATCTTTATTAAACTGGTGTCATTTAAAAATAAGGCCAAAGCATAGTAGACATATCAATAAACTAAATAAATTAACAATTATTTTCATGTCACTTGGTGATCATTTCAGCAGGGTATCAGACTCACTTTCTCAATCTGGGACCAGTTTGATTGTTTGGCAGGCAAGGAAGCTCCATTGTCATAGGAATGCATATGAAAATCCCCTGGGAAGTACCAGGAAAATATTTCCGCCACTAGGTATCCATTGGAAAAGTCTCTTTGGTCGAAAAAGAGAGCAAGGAACGTGTATAGCACATTTCATCTTTAATGGTAATTCAAATTAGTTTATTTATTCATTTATGGTTATAAAACCAAGGGTTTGATACTAACATTTTATTCAGAATAGCTGGAAGTTAACTGAATAGCGAAATAGACCTGGAACTGAATATAAACTAGATGATTATGAGTTGTTAGAAATCTAAACTAACCAGCGATACACTATATTTAAGATTTTATACAAGTACAGATAGGGGACTGCAGAGCCGCTGTTATCTTCTTTACTCACCTCCGCACGTTTTTTGGAAAAAACGTTAAATCAAGACTTTGCAGCCATTTCAAAACCTCTCGTGGAATACCAGCCTTCTTAGGTGACTGTGAATAGGCCATTTCTAATAATGGGTAACGACAGAAACGATGAGCAGCCTCACATTTGTTTGGCGAACAGAACCCCTGCATTCATTGTTTACAGTTGCATGGAAACAAGCTTGAGGACACGCGCTGAAGTTGATGTGCTGCCACCTGCTGGCAGATCATATATTTGATCTGTAGAGCACTGGGCTGCGATCCAAACGTGATAAATCCACCTCTGAAGGGCACTTCGGAGTCAGAAGAATCATTGCCGCCATATTGAATGGTCGTTTTAAACCAAAGTGCTAAAACTGGCCACTTCAAATGGCCCTTTTGAATAAAGGATTTCGAAGGATACAACTGATGGACACTTTGCTCCTATGATTCTTTGCTCTCTCACAGAAGGAAAACCCCTTCGTGGTGACTTTAAAGACCCAAGGTTAATTGTAATTAGTTAAGTGGAAGAAGTTGCTGAGATGTGTTGTTTATTTATTAAAGTAAGATAAAGAAGATGGGGTACTGATCACAAGTTTATTAAATTATTCAAGTAGGCTATTTATATACCAAGTATATCATTGGCCTATTCTTGTTAAAGCATGCAACAGAGATTATTATTAAATGGAAAAAGGTAAAACAGCTTTTATTTTAAATTATTAATTATACTAAGTCTAATTATATAATAATACTAAGATGGCCTGCCTAGGATATCATCTATATTGTAGAAAATTCTTCATAGCTTTAGGAAGGGGCAAATGTGGTAGAAGATGCAGTCGGGAACGTCCCAAACTCTCCCTGATTTGCTGACGGCACAGATGACGTAGAGAACGGGGTGTCGCTGCAAAAGGAACACAGCTGATAAGGGCTGATGCGGTAAAACATGCAAAACATCAGTGACTTGTGAGCCTACACATTTAACTCACCTTCATAAATCAATAGGAAGCCCTCTGTAAGGCTCCCGGGAGGAGCAACCTCTACGGGCCGTTTATACTCCAGGTTGCGTGCGTTTATATCTGCCCCAAATTCCAGCAGGAGCTTCACTATGCTAACACAGTCTTTCTGGGCTGCTGCATGAAGAGGAGTCTCAATATGTGTGCCTCTCTGCACATTTGCACCTGTGATGGTGAAAATGCAGTAAAATATTAGTACAGTATGGGTTATTTTCTGAATATTAAGTGTAACTTTTAGTGTGAACTAGTAGTGAACATTTCATTGGTGATCTTTCTTTAAATCTGACTTTTTCCGTGTTTAAGTGCTATAACCGGGTCCCCGGTGCATCTACCAACCCAGAAAACGTGAAAAAGGACAACCCAGTAACTTTTTTTTGGGAAAACCTTTCGCTGCAAGCATGTGAAAAAACGAGCCGTTCAGATTTCACTCCCCTTGTGATGTAGGAAGGGGATCTTATTATAATATTACTGCCCCTTAATCTGTATGTTTCCACCCACGGTGCCGCCATTTTGTTTTCGCAAGCAACAACGGTGTACCAGTAACACTGGTCCTGGAGTGCAGCTGTCTTGCACAGTTTAGCTACAACCCTAATCAAACACACTTGAATGTCTTCAGGATTACTAAAGCTACGTAAAGGAAAGTGAGTTGGGTCGGAGTAAAACTCTGCAGGACGCAGTGATGTAATTTTATTTATGAAGGAAATGTGACCAAATAAATTCATATACCAGTATGTGCAATTCATTTTACACCAGACTGCTTTGCACACGTCGGTCAGTAAAACACAAGATTTGCACAGAAGTTGATTCTCGAAGAAGGATCAATACCAACTGTTCATGATCCAATTTCATACATATTTCGTGATGTTTGCAAATTGTCTTTCTGAATGTGTTTCATTAGCACGTTGCTAATGTACTGTTAAATGTTAGCATTGTTTCTTACTGTATTCACGGAGACCACAGCCATGTCGTTATTTTCATTTTTAACCCGAAAACGCTTGCAGTCTGTATAATTCATAAACGCATCTTCATTCTTATTGAGTCTCTCCAACAGTGTGTAGCTTTAGCCACGTTAGCCGTGCAGCACGCTATCAAGCTCATTCAGAATCGAATGTTAGCAAACATCCACAAAATACATGCCATACCTACGTGATCTGATATGCTGCATCACGAACAGTTTGTAATGATCCAGTTTGAGAGTTATATTTGCTGTGTGAGCTTCTCCTGTATTATTTATGCCTCAGTGTATTGGAATCGCCAATAATAAGGTCACTTTTAAAAATAAAGTTTGACTTATTGATTGAACCTGTGTTGTGAATGTGAGTTTTGACTCTTTAGAGCAGATACTTTTTTTAACCGTTTTCACTCACATTAACTGGTTTAAACCAGTCTGACACTGAGCTGACACTCTGTCAGAGTGGTTACTAAATCAACATCTGACTTGCTTACTGAACTCCACTTTATTGTTACTTTCAGTGTTGTCCGTCTCAAAATGAATCAATTTTTTATGTACTTAAGGCTCATGAAACTTAACTGTAATTACTGACTGGTTTTGTCGAACTGAATTGAAAAATGAATTACACATTGTCAGGTTGTCATAAAACTGCTATTTACATTTACTGCACAGCTAGTTAGCAGTGTGAATTTTGGCTTGTTTACCTCCATCAAGCAGCATGCGGACACATATGAACTCCTTACACCGACAAGCACTGTAGAGAGGGGTGCCCATGTGAGGGATTTCATAATCCACATCTGCGCCCCATGCAAGCAGCGCCTCCACACACTTGCTGTGACCTTTTGAATGAGACAATATAAAACCATGTCATATTAAAAACTTTAAGAGTGTATTAAGCTAGCTAATTAGCGTACCATAGTCCTACACAAATCAAAATTAGCCCTAATTAGCATCAATGTATACCCACCCCTACTGACTGCCTCATGTATGGGTGAAGGCTGGCATATAGCCAGGGCCTGTGGTCTGGCGTCACTCTGCAAGAGCAGCTCTAGACACGCCAAACTGCCAGCTGAGCAGGCATGAAATAATGGAGTCACACCATCTATAGTTGTCACATTTACCTGAACACACAGAAGAAGAGCTGAAATAAAATGCTGAAGAACAGCAAGTTTCACGAAATGACATAAAAAAATGCTGAAATGCTGAAAACAATTAAAAAACAAAAATTCTGTATAATATAATATAATATTATATATAATACAAAATTAAAAATATAACACATTGAATAGGTAAAATAAAATATTTTAACACATAATAATTTAAACAAACTAAATAAACATATACTGTATTTTAGTGTAACATAGCAAATATCTTTCAATGTGTTACAAAAAGCTAAGGTCAGTAAAAGAAGCCTAGGCCATTGCTAATCAAGACCTTTGAAATGAAAGTGTTACCAAGCAGCCCTGCAGAGACTAACGTTGGCTCCGGCATCTATCAGGGCTCTGGCACAGGCAAAATGGCTCCGTACGCACGCCTCATGAAGAGGGCTAATGTGGTCTATTGTCAGCACATTCACGCTGTGGCCCTGAGGACAGATTAAGAGAAATGAATATTGCATTTGAATGTGCAGGATTCTTTTATTCCAGATGGTGGCAGCAATGCCCTTTCACTAAGGTGCATTATGGATTGCAGCATTCACCTCTACACCAAATGTGTATTACATTACAAATCCAGTAGAGTGCATGTGACTACATGGTATAAATACTACACACATTAATACAAGTACACATTTCTTATCTAACAGTTCAACTAAAGGTCATTTAAATGGGAAATTACCTGAGCAATGAGGGTCTTGAGGGCCAGCAGTCGTCCTTGGCTGGCAGCATCATGAAGAGGGGAACGGTCTGCCCAAGACCCTGGAGAAGAATTAAAACAGTGAGATATATATATGTGTGTGTGTGTGTTATATATATATATATATAACATTTTATGTTAATATAATGTCATTGTTTCTTTATTTTAAAACATTGCTTTCTATTTATTTTCAGATCTAAATGGGATTTTCCCAGATTTTCACTGCATACATATAGCACCATCACAAAAGCTGATATGCTAGTGTACACACCTGAGTCAATATCCAGTATAACTGCTGATGCATTCCACACGTCATCATCATCATCGTCACCTCCCTTCATCACTCACTCAACTATAGTATAATACTATCCTTTGAGTTCAAAACATAAATAGGACCTGTTGTAACCATCTCAAAAATCTGTCTCTTTTGATTTTCCTTCTTTTAGTCCCACATTCAAGAACAATTAATTCAAGAACACAGCTCACTTTTGCACTCAGGATATTGTAATTCAGTCCACGTACACACAAAACATATCAAAGAACCAACCTTGGCTGGTTAACCAGCTCAGCAAGACTTCCACTTTGACAGAGCTTGTGTCCCTTCAGGAAAATGTTTTCTCCTTATATCATTTTCTTCAAAAAATGCATTAAAAGAGTCACTGTGGCTGTCTGGTGTTTTTATCTCTGTTGCCCTACTTAAGTTACTTAGTAAATGCCAGACTATGGCAATCCCCTGTGACTAACCCCTGTCTCTGTTCCTCGCTCCCTGATCTTAAACTTGGAGAAGCAGTTTTCTGAGATGCTCTGCGAGACAACTTGTTTACACCAAAGCCCTCACTGCTGTTGATACGGCCCGGCTACACTACTCAAAATCCAGCAGACAAGAGTCTGGCTGCACAAACGCTTGATTGACTGAAGATTACTGTGTTCCTTGTATAGTCAAAGGGGAGGGGGGTGCATGGCCTCAATTCTATTTATACAACACTGTAAACAGCAGCCTGGCAGCCATTCCTGGGCTTTGCATACTTTGTGAACTTCCATGTGCTTGATGTTGCATGTTTATGATCTGTGGTCATGTGATCGTAGCCTGCTGTGATGCAAAGCACACAAATATGTGAACTGAAGTGTTTAAAAAGCATATCTAAAATACCATAATGTAAAATAGTTCTCCCTGTTGTGGTCCTTATCACATGCAATGACAGCAATAAAAGCTACACTGCAGGAAAACCATTGTGCAGTAATAATATTCCCAATGCTCCATATATCATCCTAGCAAACAGGCCGTCATAAAGGGCAAAATGCTGGCAATAGGAAATGAAATCCACAAGTGGTGAGCAGTGATGTAAGTGTGCGCTCTACTTACCATGCCCTTGACCATTATCATAGAACTCAGCTGAAATCCGGGCAGCCTCCTTACGGTTGCCTTTGATGATGTAGAAGTGTGTGAGTAGATTAAGGGTAATTCTAACGAAAAGTTTGAAGCAGAAGAGGGCCAGGATGGTGAGGTAAACATTGGACAGCTGTGCTGCGAATGGCCTGTATTCCTCAGTGGTCTCTCTCATGGCTGTTTTAAGAATGTTTTGTGGCAGGATAAGCAGAGTGCACTGCTGTGTGCCACCCCAACAGCACCCCCCATGAACTTGGGTCCTTACTGCAGCTCAAGTAAGATTTGGATATCAATTGTTTCAAAGTAAAAGTTCAAAATTAATATTCTGTGTGATTTCCCAGCTGTATGTTTCCATGGAACACTAAAGACAGCTTTCATACATTCCTAGTGACCTCATTTGTCAATCTCCTAAAAAGCCCATAAAGTAGTCCATACAGTGTGACTAGTGTGAATAAATATAATGTAAATGAGCAGTGTTAATGAACACATTACAAGTAACATGAGTTACGTAATCAGATTACTTTTTCAAGTAACTAGTAAAGTAATGCATTACTTTTAAATTTGCAACAAAATATCTGAGTTACTTTTTCAAATAATTAAAGTTATTTTGTGCTCCCATTTATTGACTGACAGCTCTCTTGTCCCCATGTTGAGAGAAATCGGGAGTGCGTTTGTGTGCGCTGTGTGAACATGATGGTTATTCATAATTCTAGACTAAATGTGAGCATACATTTACTCATTTACTTCTTTTCCTGCATCCTGTTCTTCTGTATTCCAGACAAGCAGCAACCTAAGTGAATTAAACTGCAATTCATCGACTGGCCGCAAGAGACCCATAGACCTCCCATGTTAAAATGCCCTCCTTTACAGCAGAAAAAAAATGTTTACAGCCTGGAACAAAAAGTGGTTTTAGTCGATATAGCTAATTTTGCCCTTCATGACAACTGTGAGGGGGGGGATTTTTTTTATAACTCATCAGTTTAAATTATATTAAGCTTTAAAGTTCTGCATAATTAAGGGCGTGGCCACTTGAGTGACAGGTGGATTGCAGCTGCTGTCACTACTAGCCGTTTGTCTGCTGTCTGTTAGCTCCACTCACGTCCCGCCTCTTTGCCCATTTTCGGTTATCCGGGAGTGACGCGCTGCCAAGATGGCGACGGCCGGCTCTGCCCACTTTGGGCTTCAGAAATGCCCTTCAGAAACCTACGGATGATGTCATGGACACTACGTCCATTGTTTTATACAGTCTATGATTCCAGAATGGCAGCACAGCTAAAAGGCTTGTTTGTTTGCGCTGCGCCCTCTACTGTACAGGCGTGAATTTGAATTTCCTTCAGCCTGAGGCTTATTCACTTCACTTTTAATGTGAAAGGGCCTTTACATTTGCAAAAAATATAACTTTTTTGTTGTTATAAAAACAAACAAACAAACAGCCCAGCCCAGATGAGAAAAAGTAACGAAAAAGTAACGTAACACATTACTTTCTGTAAAAAGTAACTAAGTAATGCTATTAGTTATTTTTTAAGGAAGTAACGCAATATTGTAATGCATTACTTTTAAAAATAACTTTCCCCAACATTGGTAAATGACCATACAATATACATCCATGTGTATTTTTATTTTTTAGAAGAAATCTCTTATGCTTATCAAGGCGATATTTATTTGATCAAGAATACAGTAAAATAATACTATTGTTAAATATTATTAAACTGTTATCCTAATATGCTGATTTGGTGCTCAAGAAACATTTCTTATTATCAATGTTTCAGTTTCAAGGGGGATGGTGTTCCAGTTCAAAATGTAGGATTTCCATCTTTTATCCTCATAATAGCCTCCAAGCGCTGCATCTATGGTTTAAAAATATATAAAATATGTCCTCAACTAGGGTCCCCCCAGCAAAACTCGGCCATTTCCACCACAGCATAATTATGTGACAATATGACTGTGACATTTGCATAGCCATATATCTGCTTTATAGGCCTACTGTACCTGTGCCAGGGCCATCATCGAGGGACAACCAGGAACATTGCCTTGGACTCTGTGATGAGAAGGAACTCACTGGGGACAGAGGAGAGGGTCCTGACCTGCACACAAATACCCAGAGGCCCTAGACAGTCACCATTTCTTTGTTGAATTCAGTAGAATAACAATACTGAACTTCTTTTCACAGTTTATTTTAGTCAAATGCTATGTTGTACTGACAGAAGTGATATGCAGTCACTCAAGAATTAAGTGAAGTAATACTTCAATCATGCGCAGCATATTTTTCACTGAATAAATTATGATGAGGTAGCTTCAAAGGATATATATTTGTGTAGTAATAACTTAAAAACTTTACTGTGAGAAATCTTTAAAAATCAGTCAGTTTATTTCAGTGAAAATAAATGTATTAAGTAAAAACTTATTCAGTGGAATGGTAGCCTTATATAGTCGTACTGAAAAAAAAGAATAAAAAGATAGATTCTTAGAAAGATTGCTTATATTCTGGGTAAGGCTTATTACTGTTAAAGTTACTGTTAAATAGACTACATACCCTAGAAACGTTTTTACGCCGTGACGCCTGTAGTTCTGACGCATCGACGCATGCGCAGATTTGAATAAACTGGCGGGTTCTTTCTGCTCTCTTCTTGGACAACACTAGCGATCTTCTTGATTTTCTATCCGATTTGTTCGTTGTTTGCTAAAATAGAGACTGATAAATACAGTTCGCAATGGTCGAGGGTCCGGGATGCACTTTAAATGGAGAGAAGATTCGTGCAAGAGTTCAAAAGGGACAGAAAGTTTTAGACATACGAGAAAATGAAAGCAGTAAATCAGTAAGTGCATGACAGTTCAGCTGATTACATAGCAGTATGCGTAAATGACATACATACAAATGTTTACTTGTTTTCTTTCTATTTCAGTCTGATGACAGTACCAGGAGCTCTTTCCAAAGCTTTATGGGCTGTCAGTTCACAGGGGTGGAGACACTGGGGAAAGAGCTGTTCATGTATTTTGGCTTCAGAGCTCTGAGGTTTGTAGTAAACGCAAATTAATTAATTTCTGCTTTGTGTTTTAAAGTATTATTTTATGTAGTGATTTGTTAGGGGTCATGGGCCAAATGAAAGTTTCTTTCCCGATGAAGGCAGATTGAAATTGTCTGGCTTGCTTCCCAGAGCCCTGTTTAGATTTGAAAAGAACTCAGGTCAGGAAATTATGTTCTGATTTATCATTACAATGCTTTGCAGACTGTAGTATATATATATATATATATATATATTATATGTAGGTATGTTTCTTGAAGTGTATTGGATATGGTGCCACAGTTCTTCTGGATTTAGTCTGTCTGAGTTTTTTCTGTTTCTTCATGTAATCACAGACAGACTCGATGATGGTGAGATCAGATCTCATACAAAAAATCTCACTGGATTAGTACAATTAATGGCAAAAGGAATGTTTGGAAATGTAACTGATATTTTCTACTGACACACTACAGCAAAAGATATAAATAACTGGCTTCAACTTGTAATACTACATTTTCATTGCCTAGATTTTCTTTGTGAGTGCTGAGTTTGCTCTCAAGCAAGCTAGTGTGATTAGCATCAGTCTGTCCTTTGAGAGTAACTGTCTGTGTGATTGATAGTGTGGCAAATGTTACTAGCTAATGTCTCTTTCATTTGGAGCTCAAAGTGATTTAAATCTAAATATATATACTTGACATACAAATGAAAATCCGCCACAGATATTTAATAAATGATATATGAAAATCCTTATCCAGTAATCACAAATGACTGGAAAGGTCATAGAAATTAATTTGTATAAAAAAGGGAAATCCTTTTTTAAGTTCACTTTATGTGTTTTGGTTTAGACTGCACTTCGGCATGAATGGTTCCATGAGGATAAACCCCCTGGAGAAAGACCTGAAAGGAAAACCCCCAGTGCTGGTTATTCAACTTACCAATGATGCTGTCTGTTTCTTTGACACAACTGTAGAAATCAGGTAAAATTTCTTCTAATAGCTCAAATTATGATTATATATAACATTTGTAAGTATTATATGTTATAAGTATCACATTTGATTCTGGATTAGATTGCATATTTATCGAAAGTCCTTCCGTGTCAAGAACTTTATCCTAATGTACATCTGGGAGGTCAATTCATCAAGTGCAGGTTTCAAGCAGGCAACTTCCCTGTCGCAGAAATGCTGGCTATGCTGGATTAAATTCCAGACTATCATAACTCAGTGAAATCCAGACAGCCTGAACTCCTTTCATTTTTACACTGAGCCTTCAAAGATTCTGACTCCTCAGGGAATAGTAATTCTGTTTGCTTCCCCTAGACTCTCAGATGACTGTGAGCAGAAAGTAAAAGCCATGGAGGCTCTTGATATCTGTTCACCAAAGTTTAGTTTCTCTCGGGCGGTGGAAGCTGTAAAGAGAGAGAGTGCGAGAATGCTCTGTGATGTACTGTTGGATCAGGCCGTCCTACCTGGTGTAGGAAACATAATCAAAAACGAAGCGCTCTTCGACAGTGGCCTTAACCCTGCTGTCAAGGTACGATTCACTTAGTGCAGTACCAACACAAAACTGTCAATATCTCAGTTGGATGTTACAGTTGAATGGATGTTTTACACCTTATTTAAAATATTTTTAGGGTGTTATTTTTTGATTATTTCTTCTGCGCTTTTAAAGGTCAAGCAGTTGACAAGTGAACAAGTTCATCATCTTGTGAAGATGACAAGAGATTTCACACTCCTATTTTATAAGGTATTTTTCTCTCTCTCCATTATTCTGGACAATAAATTTGTGATTTTACGTTTTCTGTCAGATCTGCATTCAATTTTTATTTCTGTTCTTTCCAAAACAGTGTAGAAAGAATGGATCCCCACTTTACAAGCATTATAAGGTGTATAAACGTCCAAACTGTGGCCAGTGCAGCGGAACTGTCACCGTCTGTCGACTGGGAGACAACGGTAGGATGACATACTACTGTCAGCGCTGTCAAACAGGTGATCCAAGGGAAGTGAACATCAGGTAAGCTGCACCTCCTCTCATAGCTACTAGGGGTGTAACAATACACTCATGTCATGATTAGGTTCGAAACATCATATACTGATCTCACAATACTTTGAACAAAGCCAAAATAAAGTTTAAAATGGTATGTTTTTTTAAAAAAGTTTAAAGTGCCCCTATTATGCCATTTTTAAGGCTCCTAATATTGTTTTGGAAGTCTCCTACAACAGGTTTACATTCATGCAAGGTCAAAAAACACTTTTTGTCATAATATACATTTAATATCACCTCATTTCTCAAAGATTCTTAAATGATTAGTTTGAAGATTCAGTCTCTCTAAACCCCTCCTTTCTGTGAGCCTATTCTGCTCTTATTGGTCAAATGGCCCAGTCTGTTGTGAGTGGTCTACCGCTTATAGCGCGTGTCGAAAACCAAACGCCCATTGCCATAACTGAATTACAGCTCCGGAGGCTTATCAATTCTCAAGAGATTGTATACAATGTATAGACAGAAAAGATGGCATCGATTTTTACCTTATCAAGTCCAAAGATGAAACGTTTGAAGTAGTCGATCAACCAGAAACTCAATCGCAAGCACGACTGGAGCAGGACGTTTCTCAGTGGTAAGTGTCAACTTAGTTTGTAGTATGTTATTAGACATGATAGTGGCGTCATTGTTGTAGGTTGTGATTCAGAGGAGCAAGCTGGTCCAAATAAACTGGGTACTGACCCATCTTTCAAGAGCAAGCGTTTTGCGAATCCCGCATTGAACTCCCCGAGATCTGAGAAGCAGTTGTTAGTAAAGCAACAGGAACACAAAAGATTGGGATTGTACTGCTGTGGTATCGTTGAAAAAATGAATTTAAACCAAGCATTAAAAAAAAAGCATTAGGCAAATGTGCCTAATAACCCTAACCCAGTGATGTGTTCCTGTCACGGAAGTGGAATTCGAATTACTGACGACTCGTTTAGGCTGTTTAGAGTCAATTCTTTCTTTTGAGAGACAATAACTTTATTTATCGTGCACTTTCGGCTTCACAACTTTGCAGATTGTTTACATTTACAGACAGCTATATTACAAATCACATGAAAGGAAATATTGGAAAAAGCATAATAGGGGCACTTTAAATTATTACTTTAAACACATATTATATTACATATATTACATCAGGGGTGGACTTGGACCTTCTCCCCATTCACAGGGTAATGGTGACACCAGAATAAAAATATTCATGATTCTGCTTAGCTAAAATTACAGAATTATGTTAGAAACATATGCTTGCACTCTGTCCCTGACTACATGCATTTAATGTTTTAAATACATATTTTACATTTTAATGTATTAATAATTCATAAACATAGATGCTCAAATGTATGCCCTTCTGGGTTTACCATATTTGATGCACCATTACCATATCTGATGTTAAATTAAATCTGTCTAAACTTTCTTTTTGGGTGAACAATACACAATACATATTGTCGCTATCCATAATACACATTGTTGCATTTTTGTATTACAATATATAGTGACACGATATATTGTTACACCTCAAAGCCCTGGACACCAAGCTGACGTCAAAGAACTATCGTAAACAAAAGCTGAATGTGTTGTCAGCTGCATCTGGGCTAAAAAGCTGCGCTTGAACACACCAAAAGGACTACTGGCGACCGTCAACTAGTACATGCGTTCTGTGTCTGCGTGTAAGGCAGGTATCAATATATTCGCCATTCAAAAAGGGAAATCAAAACTAGGACTTCAGATATACAAACCATAAACAAAGCAACACATGCTTCCCATTTTGAATATCAATCATGCTGTTCACTTTCTTCATTCCACTCGGCTCTGAAAAAACATTCATGCATTCGAATGTTCAGGTAAGATGATGTAAAATTATAACAGCCTTCTGTCAGAACCGTCTTGACTTCTTTGCTCGCTTTCATTCTTGTGCACTGACTCGAACGTTAAGCTGAATAGCCAATCAGAGTTCTGTCTGTCACCGATGTCCCAGTGCCAATTTAACTTGCTGAATCGGCCTAAAAAACCCTGACAAGCGTTCGACTAGAGCCATTGGTGTGAAACACACCGAAAAAACTAAGCTGTCCTACGCTCAAAACCGTTGGCTTGGTGTGTCCAGGCCTTAATAGCTACCTATTTGTATGCACATATTTACAAATGAGAATCCAGTTGCTGACTCTTCACTTTGACAGTAAACTTCCAACTCGCAATAGTCTGATTGGATGGGCTTATCAGGGAGGAATGAGCAACAATGATGATGTGGCGAAACGAGAGGAGGAAGAGTGGGCATGTTCACTTTGCACTCTAATCAACAGGCCAATCAACAAGTATTGTGATGCTTGTATGAGCCCTAGACCAGAGGGTAAGTTTCAAACCTACATATTTAAAGTGAAAATTTTCAAACATAGTTCATATCTAACTAGCTCTCTCTCTTTTCTGAGTACCTATAGAGCCCACAAAGCTGGAACATTCACCTTTGAGTCAAGACCTGATCCGCTACCCCTGCAACAGTTTTAGCAAACCCCTGCAGGAAATAAAGATGAATCGTAGGACTGCATTTGGGACCACCACTCTAATCCTAACCAACCTCAGTGCAAAACCTGACTCTCCTTCAAGTCCCGCCATTAACCAGGCACACACACCAGAGACAATGAGGGGTCTGAGCACGCACGACAACTGGCAGCGGAGGAGTCCCGGTAATGGCGTGAGTGGGATGCAATTCAAAGGCAATGAGCCCTATAAGAGAGAATCTCTAGCAGAACACAGTCAGCCTAACAAGAGAATGAAAACCACAAATGGAGTGCTTTCTGGAGGAAGCATGCAGCGCATCTGCTCCTCAAGGTGAGCGAGTGCAGTTAGTGTTTCGCCTGACAAGATGTATTTGTGAAGTATTAATATTTTTATTCATTAATATAGCCAAAGAATACCAGTAAATATGATTTATGATAACGTCAAAATATATACTATGAATAAACTGATTATTCACCTGTCATCATGTTTTCACCCTCATGTCATTTCAAACCTGTATGACTGTTTATTCTGTGGAACACACATGATATTTTTTTTTTTGGTCCATACATTGAAAGTCATTGGAGTCCAGTGTTGTTTTTGGACCCCATTGACTTTCATTGTATGGACAAAAACATTCTTCAAAATATCTTTTGTGTTATATAGAAAGGAAAAAAAAAATCATACAGGTTTGAGGGTATTATGACAGAATGGGTGAACAATTTAAGTTGGATGGAACAATGTAAAATAAATACAGCTGATTTTGAATAACAGAACATATCTCGCACAACTAAGCAGGGGCACACAGAGTAATGACGGATCACTACCCACAACCCACTGCTGCAATAGTCATCACCGACCATGCACCGTGAGAGTGGTCACTAAGGAAGGAGAAAACAAAGGCAGGCAGTTCTACACCTGCTCCTTACCCAGAGGAACTCAATGTAACTTCTTTGAGGTAAGACAAAGAATTTTAAATTTTGAAACCTTTGTAAAATAAAATCAATTTTAATTTTCAAATGCGTTAGAAATAAATTCAGATTAAACTAGAATTGGTGGTTTGTACTTATTTCAACTGTGATTTTTTGCAACAGTGGGCAGACCTGCATTTTCCCATGTGTCATCATGGCAAACGGACTCTTATGAAGACCGTTCTAAAACTGGGACCGAATAACGGCCGCAACTTCTACACATGCCCAGTTAAAATGGGCAAGCAATGTAACTTCTTCCAGTGGGCTGAGAAAGGCCCTGGCGTCTCAATTCTGCCTGGCTGCTGAATCCACAACATGAGTTGGACATTACATCTTTTATTTAAATGTATTAAAATGCTTTTTGAAGCAATGCTTGTTTTTTATGTTGAGATGATGAAAACATAAGTGTGTGTTTTGTCATATTAAATCTTTAATACATTTTTTTTTTTAAATAAAGCATTTCCAATTAACATCTTTTCCTGATTCTGTGGAAACATATAGTATTAGTATAAGTTAAAAACACCCCAGAGTTTAATGTCTTTCACAGATCTTACAACAGATTTTTTTAAAAAATAAATGAAAATAAAGTTTATTTTTTAAAAATTAGTGCAATGTGAACATTAATTATAAGGCATATACCATTCAATAACTCATTAACAAACTTTACATTCTTCTTAAACTTAAAACAAAATGTGGGCAATTAAAAGCAGTCCACCTTCTGCAACTGAGATTGGTTTGTCGGTGGGTTAACCACCATGAAGTGGAACTGGCTGAATCCAGGACGCTTGTTACAAGCAGCACCTTTGGATAAAACAAAAAGGGGTTTTAACAATAAATTTCATGATTCTTATAACACTTTGTATACTCATTCTGAATAAGAAGCAAACATTATACGTTAGCATTTACCATATCCACCAGTAGTATTGGCACAAATAAGAGCTCCAAAGAATTTGGGGTAGTACTTCTTAATTCTGGAGATGGCTATTTCACAGGCAGTAGTGGGTTGGGTTCCATTTCTCATTAAATCAACAGCTAGAAAACTTTGACCCCACCCCCCAAAAAAGACATTTTTAATAAAAGGTTTCACATCTATAGAATCACATTCCATCAGTGCAGTTCATATACCAGTTTTTGTTTTCTGTTGATGCTAATAAAATGATCTCTTAAGAATGGTGATTACCTAGGAAGGAAACGCATCATGATGTCTCCATCCCCCGTGGCAGCCGCTCCCCCCGCTGTGCTGTCGGCATAAGCCCCGGCTCCAGCCACTGGTGAATCACCTACACGACTACAGATCAGCATGCATATAGTTCACTAATGCTCTGTAGACAGGGGACTGGAAACCATTTATGTCACTACTGAACAACAGCAAAGCTAAAATCACAGTGAAGTTTCTTGAGGTTCTGTTTTTCTTCTTATTTTAAACACTAATGCATTCTGACTTCAACAGGACACCTGAGACATACTGACAAGCTGTCATACTCACCCTGGTATCTTATGTGTTGCTCCATTAGTGGACGTTGCAGCAGCCACCTGTCCGTTCTTACCAATCACGACCATTCCTAATCAAAATTACCGGTAAGAATGTAACATCATCTAAGATCATACGCATCAATGAATTGAATCAAGCAGTGGTTTTCAAATATGTCCTCAAGGCATTCAGCCCATTTATCATGCTTCTTTTTTATTATGTAAATTAAAACTAATGAGCTTGATACTCTGTGGACCCAAGTCCAAGTCTGCATTAACAAAAACATTTGCACCAACAGATTTCTTTATTTATCTATCTATCTATCTATCTAGGCTTTACATCGAATAAACGCATATAATCTTAAGAGGAATATTACCAATTGTGTCATGAGAACTGGGGTCAAAATTTCCATTCAGATGCTTTGGCCCCCACGACTTGCCTTTGGGCTTGTACGGCCCACATGATTTAAAAGGGTTTGGAGAAACATTCTGTAAAATTAAAAGGCAAAACAAACACATAACTGATATAGCTTCAAATTATGCTTTGATCTGGGACACAGAACAAAGTTATTTTTATGACTTTAAAGCTTTAAAATTAGCATTATATAAGCAAGACTATCCATTTTTCATGTTGCTCCCTGATTTGCTTTATCCACCTTAAAGTTTTCTGGGGAAATTCTGATTTTTGAAGATCTGATTAATATAGCCAATAACCCTTACAGTTTAATCTGAGTTTGAAAACACAAAAAATAATGTATTGAGAGCATTGTTTCGCATATTTCCATAGGGCTTCGGTTGTGCTAATAGCAGAATGTTAGAATCAACCATTGTATTCTTCATGAATCTCACTATGCATTATTCATTGCTTTTGTTTCATGGTGCATATTTTCTTGTCAGTGATTACACTGATATCCTTCCAAAACTTCTCAGCAAAGTCTGCATGAATTGAGGTAAACATGACTCTGCTTCTCAATGTAAACAAAGTCTCATAAAGCACAAGGAATTCTGGTTCTAACCATAACACTGACTGAAACTTTATTTTATATTTTAAAATAAATCTTTTAAAGGTTGAAGTATATCGAAATGGTTTATCTGCAGCAGATCATCTTCTAAACCCATGTTTGAAGTTGCCAAATGTGCTTAAGAACTTTAAAGGTAAACCCTGCAGTGATGATTACACCGAGGTTCCTGGTTTTGAGGACTCACCTTTCTATGGTTGGGTTGACAATTCTGCTCCAACCACTTGGAGAAAATAGACATTGATTTGTTAGTTGATAAGTCCTCAGACATGAAGCCCATGTTTTGTGCAAAGATTGTGGCTGCATGAAGACAGAAAAAAGTTTCTTTTCAGTTCTACTAAACTTCATACAACAGGGGAGATTTGAACAAACTGAATCACATAGTAGAGCTGTTTTAAATAAACAGACACAGGAAAGAGCAAAAATGGAGCATGCGAGGCTTACACAGCCTTTTTTATTGTAATGTGAATGTTAAGCAGCCATGCATACAGAAAGAAAGCTGTTTAAGTACTCTATAATTCATTTTAATTAAGAGAGCAGATGGAATTAATAGAATGGCACAACATTATAGATGGAAGTGATGTATACTTTAAGCTGATAGAAAATCTGAACAGGCCTCCAGTGTCTACATATAATTTAGAGAAAAAAATAGTTGAAGAGAACTTTTTAATACTCAAATCACACCATCTGTGATAACATTTTTTCCCCAGCTGAACCTCTTGACCACTGAGTTACAGCCACATGATTTGCGAATGGAGTGAGTGACCACTGAATGTACAGTTCCTACCTGCCTCGCCCACTATGAAGGTGTGCTCTGTGTATTCCATCACGGCTCGGGCAACACCAACAGCATTTTTGACCCTGCGTAGGTCTCCAACTGCCCCCACTTCCATTGTGTCTCTGAACATGGGACATATAGCAAACAAAAACAGGGCTGATACTTTACTTGATGGTTTCAGTAGCTTTCACTATTCCTTCATCTATACTCTCACTCTTGCTTAATACCTCCCTGTACTAGCTTGTACTATTCTGAACGATGTATGAAACTTTGTATTACTAGCACATTTTGTGATTATTGCCCCTTTAAGATGAATCACTTGTATTCCTCATTTGTAGGTTGCTTTGGACAAAAGCATCTGCTAAATGAGTCATGTAAATTTTAATAATGTGACACTCATGTGACACTTTTTTTGTCCACATTAAAACATTCTTGGACACTTTTTTTTTTTTTTTTACAGTGCCTTCATTCATTTTTTGCATCCAAAAATAATATATTTACTGTTTTTGGTGTAATCAGTTTACTATATCAATTCACATAGTTTACAGTAACTATGCAAACTATAATGACAAACACTTAATGTAAAAACTTCATAATTAGTTGCAGGTTTTGGCCTGTGAGTCACTCTCTCGCTGATATACCTGATGATTTTGGAGTTAATTACTTATTATTTATCATCGTACAAAAAACAAAGCACAAGCTTTTGTGTCAGGTTGTCATGTTGTAATGCTAAATATAACGGTAGAAATGTGTGTATTACCACCTGTCGGAATCAGAGAGGTATCAGAATCTTAATCGATATTTGATTGGTTAAAATGAATTAAAAATATCTCGTTTTTTTCAGAGGATCGGTGCCTATGGTCACAAAAACAGATTTAATTTAGGCTTTTATTCACATATAAACATTCATCAACGCATAAATCAATTATGGTAAATAGAAAGCTCAATCAGGCTTGCTTGATGTGCGAGAACTAATGAGGTTCATTCTCTTGTGTTACACAGCATGTTTGAGCTTCCACAAGAACCAATGAGGTTTGCTCCCATGAGTCAAGCAGTGCGGGCTGACAGCTTCAGCTGAAGCAAATACCATTGTTTAACAACCTTGTAGCTCACAGTAGGTCTGTCTTTAAAGATTTGTAAGTTATTGTTAAAAATCTATTTCCCTATGAAGAAAATGAATGTAGTTTTTACTTCCGGAACCACAAAGATCCACAAAATCAAGTCCCGTCCTACATTTTCCTCATTCAACCCGGATATATGTCACAATAAGCACAAAAGACTTTCACAGCTTGTTTCATGGTGATTTTATTCTATATTGAATTGTAATAAATTAAGATAGTACAACAACTGGACGTTTCACCTGATGTATCCATAAATGTATAATATAGACCCTGTTGAAAAAACCAGCATATGCTGGTTACGTATGTTTTGAAGTATGGAAGCTGGTTTGAGCTGGTTTAAGCTGGTATTAAGCAACTAGCTCCAGCTCAGGACCAGCACTTGACCAGCTCAAACCAGCTCATGACCAGCATAAACCAGCTCAAACCAGCTTCCATGCTTCAAAACATACCTAACCAGCATATGCTGGTTTTTTCAACAAGTATTTGATTTTTATTTATTGTATATTATTATTATTTTTCAATGTGGACAAATGCCTTGTTAAGCATACTAATATATGCCTACCCATTCATGATCATTGCGTCAAGGGTGGTGTCTCCCAGCTCATCCGGGCTCCCGCCGAACCCCACGCTGCCATCACACTGCTCGAACTCACACTGCGCGCAGCCCCTCTCCACTGCGTCCAGAACCGAGCCGCCCTTCTGAAGGGTGCTCCAGGCTACAGAGAGAAACCACAGAAAATTAAAGTCTAGACATCCCTCAAAGCTCATACATGATGCAGTCTTGGTTAGTCTCTCACCTACTCTAGCTGCATTCTCAAAATACCAAGTGTTAATCACCAAGGGAAGATCAGCTTGATTTAGAGGGAGCAAACAAATGATGACAAATACTCTTTGAATCATATTACAATACCCAATAGACATATAATAACTTTCCTTCACTATAAAGGCATCCCGATCACGAGCTCTGTCATGCCACTATTCACATCCGTGTTTTGTCACATGACGGAGTTATGTTAATGAATATTTAAAGGGACCGCGCAGTCACAAATAGTTAGGCTACTGTAGGTTATATTTTGATGTGACAAGGTTTTATTTTGAGCTAACAAATGGATTGAATTCGATCTGAGTTTTCATTTTTATGTCTTAGGGGCTGAGTTTTATCAAAAATAAAACATTTTAAACCTTTGCTTTCTTACCAAGCAGACAACAATGTCACGAAGAGCATGATTGAGATTAAATATGAGATTGATGTGTGAAGAAAACAGACTCAGAATCAAGGTAAATACCACTTGGGAGCAGATTTTTTATTTTTTTTATAAATCACATTGTAATTTTAAAAAGTATTATTTCAACGTTAGGACACATAAAATGTTAGCCATGAAACTAGCCTAGTTATCAAGATGGTAAAAATTCAGAAAAACAGATGACAGAATTTTCCTGTGATGCATGTATATACACTTAACAAATCAGTTTGAATGTGAAAAGTGTTTTAAAAGATTTTTATTTCAATCATGTCGTTCACAATGCTTCATGGGGTTGTAGTTATTTGACCTTTTTCTTTTTGTCCGTTTCTCTAATACTTTCTTAGTTCAAATCAAATGTTTAATGTTGTGATTCACCTTGTAGCTGATTGGTTTGGTTCATAACTCTTTAACAAAGAATATACGAAATATAATGGAAAAGAATCTTTTGGACCCAAGGCTGCTGAAAAAGTGGATGGGCACTTGCACTCTATACACCAGCTACAGTATCTAGCAAATAGCAAAGCTGTAATATAGCCTACAGCAACTAAAGACTGGCTATTTAAAAACTGTTCTTATATAGTGAGTCCCACATTGTTCATCACATGGGATTTAGTCACCTGGTTAAATAACGCATAGTATATCTTATAGTAAATCCTGCAGGAACCTTAGCACAGAAACTCCGCCAAAAATAGGATGAAAAGGGGCACATTTATGTAGCCTGCACTCTTATATGCGAAACATGACAGCAGTAGTACATACAGTACAGGTCTTGACAAAGTGTTGCTCTAACCAGAGAAAGAATGCAAAGATATTGAATTTGCTGTTACATTATTCATAGAATGAATATACAGTTTTATACCATATTTTATTCATGGATTTGCCCTCATACAATAATGCGTTATAAAAGAGTCTGTATCCAACAGAGGGGTGTGCTGGAGCTTAGAGGAGGACAGCTCTGAAAGTCCAATAGAAAGAGTTATTAAATGCACAGAAAGCAGAGACGGATCTAATACTACTAACTTAAAATGACATAAGCAGGATTTCTAGGAATGTATTACAGTGCCAAACATCAATTTCTTTATGGTAATAATGTAATGTCTGTAGCGTTACCAGTATACCAAACAAACAAGTAAAAAGAAACCTGTCTTATAATAGAGAAAATAAGCATTATAAACATGGTTAACGTCTAATATGTTTGGAGTTTGGACAATCAATCAAAAGTAAAATTAGGTTTGTGAGGAGAATGTCCCTTGACACACTGAAGACCGTTTCTGAAAGGAGAACACTTAGCAACATGAACCATGCAGAAAGCATCCCACTTCCTTACTGATTGGACCTCTATGCCATAAAGAATTACACATTGATTTGTACATTACATCTTAAAGATGTTTTCTGTTTTCTGTTTATCTATCTTGTTAGTTAGACCATTTTTATTTATTCTTGTTCTTATCAGTGTTGTTTTAGAATTATTTATATAGTATTCATATTTTATATTAGATTTTATTTTTGTTTTCAGTTTTCATTTTAATTTCAGTTTCATTTTTAGTAATATTGTTATATACTTTTGTCATTTTGATCACACTTTAGATTAGAGTCCAATTCTCACTATTAGCTAACTATTAACTATGACTTTTGCCTCTATAAACTCCTAATTACTGCTTATTAATAGTTAGTAAGGTAGTTGTTAAGTTTATTGGGTAGGATTTAGGGATGTAGAATATGCTCCTGCAGAATAAGGCATAATATGTGCTTTATAAGTACTAATAAACAGCCAACATCCTAGTAATATGCAAGCTAATAAACAACTATTGAGAATTGGACCCTAATTTTTTTTTTTTTTTTTTTTCTATTTAGCTTTATTTTTTTTATTTCAGTTTCAGTAGTTTTAGTACTTATTTTTCTGGGGTTTTTTCCCCCTTCAACTTTCATTTAAGCTTGTTCATCTAATATTTATAATTTATTTTATTTTAGCTTTATTCCAATTAACAGAAACCATTTTAATAGTTTTAATTTTAGTTAACAATACTGGTTTTCAATGGTCTTAAAGGGTGAAATAATTCGGACATTATGATTTCATCTTAATGATCAATTAAAATCGGTCTTATTTATCTTATCTTATGGTTTTAATTAGAGGTATTTGAGTAAAAAACAAAAATATTACAAATGTACAGTATTTACTAATGAAGGCAAAATGTCTCTGAAATCTTACCAAAATGCCATGAGAGTGCAAGTGCATTGAATAACTTGCATTGGAATCAGGTTATTATATACAAGTTGCAACAAAGATGTGCTTCCATGTGTTTTTAAACAAAAAGTCAAACAGATGGCGGAATGTGTTTATTAATGTGCCAGACTTTGAAAATACATTTGAATTTCATGAAGTTCTTTTTAAAGTGGTTTAAAAGATGGGAGTCGGTCAAAACACATGCTGAGTAAAACTCCAGGTGAGGTGGTGCTAACTAACACAGCAGTCACCTGATGAATGGGGAAAATTGCATTCAAATTTCAATATTTGGCATAGGAATAAACATTCAGCAATGACAGATCTGTCATCAGAAGATCTCAAATGTTGATGAACAAAGGTTTGGGAACTGAACTGCCCTCACAAGGGAAGATGTGTCTATATAAGTCTTTATTTGGGCCTAAAAAGGGACTTTTAAAATAATGCCAATCATATGCCAACAACAATGTTAATTATAAAAATTTTGCATGTAGCTTGAGGCATGTATTTGTCTATTTTTAGGCCAGTAACCAATTAAATATATGCTTAAAAGTGGGATTTTGAAGGCTAAGGTCACCAAATGTCAACTAATAAGAAAAACTTTCTATCCCTCAGTTCAAATAATGATTTAACAGATTGTGGCCTACTTTCATAAAGATTTTTTTTTTTCCGTGAAATTTTAAAATTTTTGTGTTGTTGTTCTTGTCTTGAAGAACAAAGATTAGACTAATGCAGACTACTGCATTTCGCAAAGGCGTCTTTTATATTTGTCTACATAAACGTTATGTAAATTATATTCGAATTGCTCTGAGGAAGATGCATTCAGAATATTAAAAAAACAAAACAAAAAAAAACCACATTATTTTTCAAGCCAAAAACATTATATGCAATGTCTTGAACATGAACTAACACAAAATATGTGTCAACATGACTAATTCCAGGATGTTTAACAACAAAAATGTAGCATAATGTAAGATTAAATATGCTTTACAGGGGAAAAGCATTCATTTAAAGCCATTCTGACATCAATATACAGTGTCTTTATACAACATTCACCATGGCTGTCAGCACTAAATCTTGTATATTTTACAGGAGACTCTACAGTAGTTGAAATTAGATTATGTTACTTGGGTATTACATGGAGATCACATTAGTCTTTGGTCTGACAAAATATAGTATTTTTCAAATAAATGAGCCTGAATAATTTACATGAATTAACTTATATCCTCAAACTATGTTTCTTTTGAAATGTGAGAGATAAAATTTGTATTCATTCTTATTCAGATCATGCCATGATTCTGAACCAGTGTTCACCACTGGAGATGTGGATAACATCAGAAATTTTATGAAGCTTTTATTTCTTCAAGCTTTGAAGAAATAAATAATAAAAAAATTAAAAAAAAATAGGAGAGAGAAAGAAAACTTTTAATCCAATATGTGCTAGATAAAAAGAAGCACTGAGAAATATAATAGCGAAAAAGACAAACAAAACAACAATATATTCGTGAGAAACAATGCTCTTATATTTTCCCACAGGTGTCCAGAGAAGCCAGTTGCAGTCTGCCTGCAGCAACTTTAAATTCATCCAGTGAAGATTGTCTAACCTTCTGGGGCAATTCAGGTCTCTTTGAGGACCTAAAGGTCAGTGATTGAAGCTATTGCATCAGTGATGTCACATATATAGCCACCCTGTCTTGTCTATGTCAGTTGTCCAGTCAGGGACTGTGATTTCTGTTTTGAACAGGAAACCAGCCCTGGAGCAGCTCAATTCTTCAGCGGTATATCTGGGATCATTCCTTCCCAACTCCCAGCAACTACCATTAATGTAGAATGAATGCCTCTGGCAAAACTTGAGCTACCAGAATTATGGGTCTGAGTTTACCAGCATGCATCCGTCTCTGCTGCTAAGCAAGAAAAAGCGAAAGTGGGAGACTTTCAGGGCCTAGCAGAGAGGCTGGAGATGGGTTTATTTACAGTTGAGCTCAAAAGTTTACATACCCCTTGCAGAATATGCAAAAATGTTAATCATTTTAACAAAATAAGAAGGATCATGAAAATTGCATGTTATTTTTTTATTTAGTACTGTCCTAAATAAACTATTTCACATAACAGATCTTTACATAAAGTCCACAAGACAAAAAAATTGCTGAATTTATAAAAATGACCCCGTTCAAAAGTTTACATACCCTTGATTCTTAATACTGTGTGTGGTTACCTGGATGATCCACGGCTGTTTGTTTGTTTTGTGATGGTTGTTCATGAGTCCCTTGTTTGTTCTGAGCAGTTAAACTGAGCTCTGTTCTTCAGAAAAATCCTCCAGGTCCTGCAGATTCTTCAGTTTTCCAACATCTTTTGCATATTTGAACCCTTTCCAGCAGTGACTGTATGATTTTGAGATCCATCTTTTCACACTGAGGACAACTGAGGGACTCAAACACAAATATTAAAAAAAGCTGCAAACATTCACTGATGCTCCAGAAGGAAACACAATGCATTAACAGCCTGGGGGTGAAAACTTTTGAACAAGAAGATGATGTGCAAGTTTTTCTTATTTTGTTTAAAGCTCATATTTTTTTCATTTAGTACTGCCCTTCGGAAGCTGCAAAAGATACTTACATGTTTCCCAGAAGACAAAAAAAGTACAATTTATCCTGTTCATCCAATTCAAAAAGTTTACATTCCCGGCTCTTAATGCGTCACGTTTCCTTCTGGAACATCAGTGAATGTTTGCAGCTTTTTTAATAGTTGTGTTTGAATCCCTCAATTGTCCTCAGTGTGAAAAGATGGATCTCAAAATCATACAGTCACTGCTGGAAAGGGTTCAAATATGCAGAAGATGCTGGAAAATCAAAGAATTTGCAGCACCTGGAAGATTTTTCCGAAGAACAGAGCTCAGTTTAACTGCTCAGAACAAACAAGGGACTCATGAACAACCATCACAAAACAAACAAACAGCCGTGGATCATCCAGGTAATGACACAGTATTAAGAATCAAGGGAATGTAAACTTTTGAACAGGGTCATTTTTATAAATTCAGCTATTCTTTTGTCTTGTGGACTTTATGTAAACAACTGTTATGTGAAATAGCTTATTCAGGACAGTACTAAATAAAAAATAACATGCCATTTTCATGATCCTTCTTATTTTGTTAAAATGATTAACATTTTTGCATATTTTGCAAGGGGTATGTAAACTTTTGAGCTCAACTGTAATTTATACATCCACACAAAATATAAACAATGACCATTTGGAGGATGAGCATGTATTTTATTTTTCTCAAAAATCTGAAAAACATCTTTTTCTGTCTGAAAACGCAACAAAGATTCAGTCATATTTCTAAATGATTCCAAACGTTAAAGGCACACTATGTAGTTTTTCACCGCTAGAGGTCGCCTATTCAAAACAAAGGCGAGATTGAGCGCGAATCGGGACATGACTCAATCGTGACATCATCAATCATTTTCATGGATGAGATTATCAATGTTACTGTAGTATGAAGTAGCACAGGGCCGAGTGTTGAGAGACGAGCGCGACACACGGCTCGAGAGCAGCGGAACTTTTATTATGGCGCATTCGCCACTTCCACTTCTTCCGGTCAAGCGTATGTGGGGTAACACAGCGCTGTTTATCATATTAGATACATTTGAGTGTGTTGAAAATTATGTTTTAATGTTACTCTGTGCGTTCGCTCGCTGGCTATAATGAGACACTTGTTGCACACTGCTGTAAGCTAGATCGATATTAGTCATGGTAAAACATAGTACTCGTGATAAATCAGGAAAACGCGATTCAAACAATAACGATTGTCTATAAATGTATTTCTGTCTATAAATGTATCCAAACAGTTGTTCCCTTATCTAGTAAAACATATATTAAAGAGTCTCTGGTGTTTCCATGGTTTCTACAAAATAAAACCTGAAATTGAGGGTAACGCAGGTATGATGTCATCGATAGGCGACACACGGACACGGTCCGTCTCCCGTGTAAAAATGACTTATTTCTCTGGATTTAAACATTCTTGGAAACATCTGGGATAATGTAACAAGTCAACTAAATATATAACCCTGTTCTAGTGGTTTTTGTATAGTTAAATTTTAATCTAAAAATCTTACATATTGTGCCTTTAATTGAAATTGCAGTATATCTTTTGTTGTGTTGTCTTGCACAGAGACCTTCAATTCCCTCAAAATCAAAGAAAAATCTGCCCTGATGATTTTTAAAATATCCCTGTCACAGTCCCAGAGTGTAAAGAAAAATTAGCTTTATTTTCTCACTTTTGTCTCTGTCTTTGCAGCTCAGAAAGTTGCGAATGTCAACAGAACAGCTGCATTAAACTATTCATACAATTTTCCTAAAGCATGTTTCTGATAGCTACTTATTTTCAGGTGGAGAATGAAAGAATGTTTGATTCCCTGCTTCGATTTAATAGTCTAAGGATGTTCCAGTAATGCTTGTTTAAAACTATGCAGAAGGTTAGCAACAGGTAACATTCTGTTAGATATATGTCACATTGTGCGTTGACTGATTTAGAAATCAATTCAGTTTACAAAATAGTAAACAGTAAAACCTTTTACTTCTCAAGGTTTAAAGTTTAGACAAAAAGATTCTAAGCTATTTTAGTTTACCAAAGTAAATAACCCAGAGACCGCATCGGTTATTGTATTTTCAGTTCTTTTTTGTGAGCTAAAATATGTTTAAGATATCAAGATTGTGTGAGAGAGTTGTTCTTGCGATCTATCAATCTGCTAACCATCTAGTTTTCTATTTTTGACATTGTTTTGCCAAATCTTTGATGTTCATACATCATTAAACTGATCTAGCTGGTTGACATGGATGAGGTTTTGTCAAAATTGCAAGAGCATCAGTTAGAAAGATCTAAACTATTAGTCTGACTAGGCTATCAGAAAAAAAAACAACTTATTGTTGAGGTCTGGATATGTTATTTATTGCATTATTTATTGCAGATCAATACCATGACCCATCATATTTGTATGTCATTGGCCAAATATGCAAAAAATATAATACTTATTATAATTTATATTTATTTACTAATACTTTGTATACTTTTATTATTATTATTATTATTATCTCATATTTTAATGGCCAAACCTTGGAAAGTTGGATAAAAATGTGAACTGTCCTTATATCTCGCTAGTCTTTTCTTTAACCAGTTGATGGGGCTGTGGAGTCACATTGGAAAATATAATAAATATAATTGTTCTAATCAGTGCTTCAGGATTGCATTAGGATTACATTACTTTGCAATGAAGTTACAAAAAAAAAATAATAAAAATGAAATAATGCTGTAAATAATAGAGAGGGGTCCCAGACTGTTATAGCTGGTTACATTTATTGCCTCCTTTGAACTATATATTGCTGGCAAACAGGATAATTTGTATTTGTAAGTAATCTGCTGCAGTGGCGTTTGTATATTTTAAGGTGTAATCTATCTCAAACAGAAGAAAACACAAGGGCCTGCGGTGTTTGTGATCGCACTTGAATGGTTGACTTATTCCCCGCTGCTTCACTCGCTTCCACCTTCTGTCTGCTCAGTGCAGATAAGGCTGGTGTTGTAAGGGCTGTAATATGTTGTATCTGAGGTTAAGGTTAGATATCGTACAAATAATCCTCCGGGGGCTTTGAAAAGCTGTGTTATTCTTGTCATTCTCTTGTTGTCTTACTTCTAGCAGCTACTTGCCATTTAAAATGAGTAACGAGTAGCATAACAAAAGCAACATAAAGCAAAGATTCTTGTTTCACGGTTTATTTGTGATTTGCCTTGTGATATTTTCCTTTTATTCGCTTTTGGGACTGCAGTTGCCCTTGAAAATGTAGGGGAAAAAATTCATTTCATTTTCAAATAGGCCTTTAACTGTATACTTTAACTGTATTCAAGCTTTTCAAGCATCAACAACAAAAATACTTAGTTATTTTTAACCCATTAAAGTTAATGGGTTAACAAATGTATGGTAGAGATGTTAGAAAAAAAAGGTGCTTTATGTTTAGTTATAACTAAAGATAAAGCACCTTTTTTTCCCCTAACATCTCTACCATACATTTGTTAACCCATTAACTAAGTAGTCTAGGGCAGCAACCTAGAGCTCCTCCATTATGGACAGCAAGCAAACATATTTGGTTTCATTGTTACTTTTAAGGATTAGTCTATATTGTTCTCTGCCTGTTACTTTACCACATTTTCTTTTTTCTTTCCTCAGCCGAACTGATTTGGCTAAATGAAGCTCTGTTGTCATCTGACAAAACGTTATCGTCATGACTCATTCTCAGTGCTGCATATCACATTAGCATGTAGTGAGTGAGGTGCTGCCTAGAAATCAACAGGATTATATGCATCTGTGGCTCACTGGCCGCATCCTCTCAGTCCTCTTGTGAATTTTGCCAAGCTGGCATCTCTTCTGCAGTGTAATTTAATGCCTCTCCATCTCTAAGAACAAGCCTCCCTTACTCACCCAAAATAGCAGTGTTTTTTTGCACCCCACTGTGATATGAACACTATTCGGATCATTATAGCTCAGAGGCTGAAATAAATGGCAATATAGCATGCGGCGACTAGTGTTGCGGACTGCATGGGATGGTCAAAAGCCATCTGTGAGAATTGTGCTTCCGTTGGGTGTTAATTTCCTCATGAAAAGCTCTTCCTCATATCTTTAATTAGTTAAAGAAGATTTAGTTAATAATAGTTGATGGTGAAACCCCAAGGGTGCCTGATATTAAAATGGTTCTCCTAAGTGAGGTATTCATTTTTTGTCCATTCAGTATTTCCCCTTTGGGCTTATAGTCCAATATCACATTTTACAGTGAACCTTTCAAGCTGTGGGGGGTTCAGTGAAGACGGTCTTGGTTTGTGTCTGACAAGAATTTCAATCACACAACAGCTGATATTTGCTGCAGATTGCTGCATTGATCAATGTTTTTTTATAGAGAGAGAAATCATTGCTGAAAAGGCTCTTGAATGCTTTTTACAGTCACATCACTGCTTCTGTTTTCTTTTCTTTTCTTTTTTTCTCCGATCCAGAAGGTCTAAACAATTCACTGACAGAGTTACATGTAGGTGTATGTGACGTTTAGATCACAAAAGATTTAATTTTAAGAATCTAATTTATCTGTCTTGGTTTTCCTTCTTGGACTGTAACACTGGCTTTGCAATAATTGATAACACACTAAAGTCAATAATTCTCCTTAGTAAGTTTTATTCACATAAAGCTATAGGTAACGTCTATTAAGCCATACTTTAGTTTTTTTCTGTACAGATCTAAAAATCTTGTATGACTCATTGAATGCAATTACTAAAAATAAGAAATGCATAAAACATCTTATTCTGAAAAAGTAAGACATGAACTAGATAAAGAATGTCTACTGAAAATGTGTATGCAGAAAAACAAAAATCTGCTAAAAATATTGACTACAAAAAAAAAATAATAATAATGCAACTGTTTGCATCCATTTTTTTTTTTTTTGAGTTATGACAATTTTGAATGAAATTGCATTCAACCAACAATACTACATTGAGTTTACAACTTTATTTATTTATTATAGAGTAATTAACTTGAAAATTTGTGTTTATGCCATAAATTATTAAAGGGTTAGTTCACCCAAAAATGAAAACTGTCAATAATTACTCACCCTCATGTCGTTCCAAACCCGTAAGACTTTCGTTCATCTGTGGAACACAAATGAAGATCTTTTTGATGAAATCTGAGAGCCTCTTCCAGCACACAAGAATGAACCTTGGTTCTTGCAGAAGCTCAAACGTGCTGCGTGACACGAGAATGAACCTCATTGGTTAAAATAGATCTTCGTTTGTGTTCCGAAGATGAATGAAAGTCTTACAGGTGTGGAACGACATGAGGGTGATAATTAATGACAGTATTGTCGTTTTTTTGGGTGAACAAACCCTTTAAGTTGCTCGAACTACTTAAGTAGCCCTGGATCCAATTAATCTTAACCCTTTCACACTTAAGTTTAAAATATTCTGGCTGAGCCCCCAGCGTGAGTTTTTCAAGGTGACCGTTATTTAGAACACCATTGTTTCAATGATGACGCGTCATTGCTTGTCACGTAACACACCGCAGCGCTGTATGACTGATGGTCTGCTTTTATTTCTTTTCCTTTTTTATTAAAAATATTCACAAATTTGTTAACTATAGCGTGAAATATCTGATATTCCAATTGTCAAATCTGTGCAAGTGGATGTGTTTTGCTGTTTAAGCACCTCGCGTTAGTTGAGCTATAGAGGGTATGCACGTGACGACAGCGTCGACCGTTATGACTGCGGTTACGCCCACTGAGTGGCAGCATTGGTTTTCAGCGTGAATGCCGCGAAAAACACACAAAACACATCCAAAACGGGAAAGAGCTTTGCGATTGACTGTACAAATAGCTTTGATACAAAATCTGAGGTATATTTTTACAGACTGCTGAAAGCTATAGAAAAAAAGAAGCAAATAGGTCTCTGCAATTTACAGAAACAGCTGGACTCCAGGCAAAGAAATTTTTGTGTAAAAATGTTGGATTTTGGGGTAAAATCATACCCTATATATTGTATTGTTATATATTGTGTTGACAACTCATCAATTAAATATTTACCATCGTATATTCTGCATAATTGGGTGTTTTTAAATAAACACTGACAAAAACTATACAAGTTTTAGGGCTGGACGATATGACGAAATATATAACATTGATATAAGTGATAACTCTGATTTAGACCTACCTATATGTATTTATATAAAGTGTTAACAGGCCGATTTGCTTTATGTATTTCACCGGCGTAGAAATCAGGCACATATAAATGTCAGGAAACACGATTCCTGGCTGCATGCCAGTATCCATGGATTAGGTTTCTTTGACATGTCATAAGGAACACTTTCGAGCCCAGCCTTTAGTGTAATCGTTTGTTTTACTCCCGTTTTCGCAGTTTCCCCTATTAAATCCAGTCATGCAGCAGATTCTTTTGCCACTCAGTCCAGCTGAGGGAGCGCGTTCTGGCGGGAAAGTGACGTCTATGCATACCCTCTATATGCGCGATGGGCGCCGCCAAGTTAGTTTGCGGCGCACAGACAATCGGATCTGTTGGATTTACAACACGTGAATTCATTCACTTCTCCCGAAATACATGAAAGTAAGTGAGCCGGTGAACTGGGGAAGAATAGAGTAAACTTTAAAGTTACTTACACAATGTGTATCTGATATGAATAAAACGTGTCGTCTAATTATAATGGAAAGGATTGTCATTGCTGCTTCTATAGACATCAGTGTGTATTTTACAAACTCTAAATGTATTGTTTTGTTAGTACTCATGTGTATTTAAATATCTGAAACCTAAAATAAACATTATGTGGTTGAAAACACCGCATATTTGTGATATGATATACAGCGTCCGGCTGTAGCTCGGCGCCATCCAAAGCGCGCAAGTACATTTGAATTTGGCAGTTGATCACGTGATGCGCTGAACGTTCTAATCACACCGACATTATTGTCATCAGAACTCAAAAAAAAAAAAAAAAAAAAAAAAACTGTTTGCATCTTAAATAAATGCATGGTTGCAAGTTACAAAATCGGAATTTATTGATTTAATTAAACCTTTTAAGTTGTGTTAACAGGCCCACTGAATTACTTTTTAGTGTATATTTATCCTCCACTTCTGTTTGATGTTAAATATCTTTGTCTGATTTTTGAAAATGTAAAATGTGTATTTCCTACAAGGTTAAAAGTCAACCTCACCAAAAGTATTGTTAAAAAAATATTGTTTTCAAACAGGTTTCGCAGCACTCCTCGTCTTCAATTGGTTGGACAAACCCAGAAGTCCCATTCCAAACTTCTATATCTTGGAAACTTGGAACCTGGATAACGTTATCTATTGGCATTCTGTTAATCTCAATGGCAGTCATGTGGCCGCCGGCACGCACATCCCCAGAAGTTTGTGATCTGTAAGCTGCCATCTTTGCTTCATGGGTGGTATGTAAACTTTTATTTCATTTAAATTAAATTAAATTTATTCCTGTGAATTTTCAGCAGCCATTACTCCAGTCCACAGTGTCACATGATCCTTCAGAAATCATCATGCTGATTTAGTGCTCAAAAACATTCTTTTCATTATCAATGTTGAAAACACTTGCTTCTTAATATTTTTTTGTAAAACTGATACTTTTTTCAGGATTCCTTGATGAATAGATAGTTTAAAAGAACAGCATTTATCTGAAATAGTAATTTAAAAATGTCTTTACTGTCACTTTTAATAAATTTAATGCATCTTAGATGAAGTATTAATTTTTTTTTTGAACATAACTTACTCATTATGCGAAAAGCAAGTTTCTCCACTGAAGGGCATTTAAAAGTACATATACACTAGCAGTGTAATGCCAAACTATCACCCTCTAGGCTGGAACTCAAACGAACAATGTTTTGATAGCACCGCAGTGATTTAATTTTTTCAAGGAAATCAACCTACAAATGGTTTGTTGTCTTTGAATCGCTGAGATAGGACAAGTATTATAACATCAAACGAATTACACACAGAACCTTTTGAAATGGGTGACACATGGACACACACACACACAAGTGAAAGGTCATAAACAACTTTCATCTCGCCTCATCCCCTTCTCCTTCCTCTCCCTCACTCCTTTAATATTTGTAGCACGCTCATCAAGAGTGAACAACAGAATGAGTTTACATGACAGACATCTTTTGTCTTTGATATGGTACAGATTGTCTCTGGATAAGGTTTCCATCGTTGGAACACTAGCGATTAGACTTGTCTAGCATGAGCGCAGGTGAAATTTTCTCATTTGTGTGTGAGCAGCAGGGGGCCTGTAAGATCCGTACCATCTTTGAACGCCGCTGACTTTGAACATTCCTCATCTAAAGCTACAATGTAAATCAAGCTGTAACCTCAGCAAGGTGAACTCTGAAACACAAAAGCCTTTGCTGCTATAGTAGGAACTCCTAGTCAGAACACGTACTTCCATACGTGAATGGACAAAAGTAAAACTGAGCTCTAAAATGAGGTGTAGTCAAGCTATATATTATTATATTATATTATAATTAGTTAAAATTATTGTTTCCATCTTGATTTCTCCACAGAAGTTTAGATGTTTTTGAAAGAAGTCTATTATTTCTAAAATGTAATTTATTCCTGTGATGTCTAAGTTGAATTTTCAGCAGCTATTAGCTAATAATTTAATGTGTCCTTTCTGAATAAAATATAATTTTCTTTCAAAAAAATAATAAAATAAAATAAAATAAAATAAAAAATCTTACTGACCCCAAAATTTTGACTTGTAAATGTGGTGAAATCAAGCTGGAAATGTATAACAAGAAAATTATATATAGGAACTCATTTTGTGTTGTCTATTAACAGCACAAATACTGCCATTAAATGTGTGAAGACAATCATGCACCCTGGAAAAAATGTTTCCTGCTGTGCAACAAATATGTTCCCTCTTTTTGTCATATTCTCAAGGTGATTAATTAGCATTAGGCTGAGGCATGCAAAATTTATGATAGACACGCTTAAATAGGGTAAAACAACTGTGCATACAGGTAGATAAGGGACAGTTTTGTCCATCAAAGAGGATTTGCTGTGTTAAGATATCAATGTGTTATTTTGCTATCAAAGTCTTTAAATAAATATTGCCAAAGGTGTAATTTTCAGCATGATGTGAATGCATATGTGGTAACAGCAGATTTTTCACACCACTGGGTATGAGGTATATCTGTGCAAAGAAAATGTGTTGCATGGCCTTTGTACTCCCTTTGAAATCTACTCATTTTACTTCCTTTTCGATTCCCTGAAACCATCTGTCAAGTCAATCTGTTTAGAATTTACCAAATCTTTGCAGAAAACTTCAGTCGCCATTGGGGGAACCTGTTTGCGACAAAAATTTTGTCATTGTGAGTATATAGCAAAACATTTTGTATAGCCATATGCATACACTGGCTTAATACCTCTGTAACCAGTTGCCTTATGTTTTAGTGAATGGATTGGCTTATGTTTCATTGGTTCATAAAAAGCAGTTGGTGTTTGATTCAGCATGTTGTTCATTTGTTCAAAGTAGCTGACATCTGTTCCGTACTTTAGTAATGCCTCAAGGATGCTTTGTGGTCGTCTCTGTCTAATTCTGAAAGCCAATCCTGAATTGTTCATAGACTGTGCTGCTCTCTCTGAGGCTTCAGATGCTCCAGCGACAGTTTTCGCAGTGGTTGAGGAAAACCTCGTAGGATGCATATCAGCTACGTATGTCATACATACAGTAGAACCCTAAAACAAGTCTTTTTAGTAGCAGGGATTAGAACCAAGGTATTTTAGGTTTGTCCTGAGCAGAAATTATCTTTATGTTCCAGCATTTTCAGTTTTTGTTCAAAAGGCTTACGTTTTGGAATTCATTAATTGAACACTAAAATTATTTTAGATAGCTAGACAGACAGAGATTTCAATAAACAGACCAATAAACAGTAACAAGTAAGGCAAGCAAGTTCAACTCAGTGGGTCGTCTTGTTAACTCCTCCAGGCAGCCAGTATCTACTTGAATGGAAAACTGTTTTTAAGATTATGTTTCATATGCCATATCAGAAATAAAATCTGATAGCAGTAGTATTCGAAAGTATCTACGTTTTGCTTCTTCAGCTCAAATACTGCTAAAGCAACATTTTTCAGGTGACTTTCCAGTTAATCTACATAAACATTCTAAAGTACTGTGAACAAGGCGGGACTTCCATTTCTATAGCCACTGTATTGAGTGTTTTGATTTCTCCCATTTATTTTTCTGTATGTGGTCCATCTCCTCCTCTTTAAACTGTCTGTGCTAGCAGAGGCTTTAAAACAAGGAGATTCTGTTCTCAAACTTTCTGTTCTCAAATTTGACCTGAGGCTAGAGATGTGATTTTTGTCCGGTGTGCTAAAATCTAACAGTTACTGAATACCGGCCCCTCGTCATGCCCTTGTCGCTGCATTTGTTAATAAGCCACAGGACTATTAGTTTTACCTGAGTCAGGTAATCATTACTAAACCAATTTAATTTCCGTGCTGGGAAAATTATTGGCAAGGAGAGAACGGGGAAGGCAGAGACGAATCTGAATTCCACTTATGTAATGAAATGTGTGTGGAGTATTGATCCCTAAGGTTGTTTTCCAGGTGCCTTGCACTCTGCATTAAAGTAATGGCTTTATAATTTGGCATTTGTCTCCCACCTCCTTCCCTAGATGGATGCATTGTCATATAATATAATATGATATACATGCAAATGCACATTTCTTTTACATTTGTGAGGTGTCTATAATTCTATACAAACAGAACTAAATAGATCTGTAATTGCTTAAAGCAATCGTTCTCAACCTTTTTGACTCGAAGGTCCCCCGTTGTCCAACACAATATTTGAAGGCTCCCCAACATAGGCTATTTCTGTAATTAATACAAAGCTGCTTATTTTCAAACAAGCTGCTTTTGTTTTTTTAATTAACAGAAACTGGGAGTATATTGATATATTAAAGGGTTAGTTCATCCAAAAATGAAAATTCTGTCATTAATTACTCACCCTTGTGTTGTTCCACACCCTTAAGTCTTTTGTTCATCTTCGGAACACAAATGAAGATATTTTTGAATGAAATCTGAGAGGTTTCTGTCCCTCCATTGACAGCCTACGCAACTACCGCTTTTAAGCCCCAGAAAGGTAGTAAATACATCATTAAAGTATTCCATGTGACTCCAGTAATTTAACCTCAATTTTATGAAGCAACATGAGTGCTTTGTTTGACTGTCTATGGAGGGACAGAAAGCTCTTAGATTTCGTTAAATAGATCTTCATTTGTGTTCCAAAGATGAACAAAAGTCTTACGGGTTTAGAATGACATAAGGGTGAGTAATTAATGACAGAATTTTCATTTTTGGGTGAACTAACCCAAACCATTTTGTGATTTTTGTAGTTTCAAGAACTGTATGTTCTTCAATTAAAAACAAACTTTTAGGGGAAAAAACAAATATTTGTATTATTTTATTTTTACTTTGTCATTTATTTGTTTTATTATATTATGAAATTAGATATAAAATACATTTCAGTTTACATCTTTATTTGTTAGATTAGAGTGACTATTAATAAATTCTAATATTGACTATTAATAAATTCTTAATAATTTATTACACTTTTTTGTCATCTTGAGGGAGGCCACCTTGGATGTTTGAGGCCCATTTGGGACCCCCAGTCGAAAAAGGATTGTTCACACAAAAATGAAATCATTTACTTTACTTCATGTCGTTTCAAACCTGTATGAATTTCTGTCTTCTGCAAGCACAAAAGAAGATATTTTGAAGAGCGATGGAGTCAAACAACATTGGACCCCAATGACTTTTCTTTTGTTTTCCACAGAAGAAAGAGAGTCATACAGGTTTGGAATGGCATGAGTGTGAATAAAATGACAACTTCATCTTTAAATGATGAATTTTAATTTTGGGTTGAAGTACCTCTTTAGGCAGAAAATACAGGGATGGATGGAATTCTCTTAAGAAGGAATTTCATGCAATGACAGAGATTGTTTTCACACTGTTTTTGTTGTTTCAGTGCATGGTTCACTAAAGGAATTATGCAAATCAGATAATGGTGCAAAAGTGTCCACAAAATCTCAGTTGAATGCATTTATTATATCCGATCTTGCATGGATTTGTCCTTTTATCTATACAGTATGAATTGAGAGAGTGAAGGACCATCTAAACTTTGAGACTCCTGATTCTCATCTTTCTGGAATCTAAATAAAATACACAGTACATACTTTTTTTTTTAACCAGCCAGTTCAGTTGTAACCCAAGCAATTTCAATAACTGACTAAAGGCCTAAAGAAACAGAAATGAAAGAAGGCAGAAGATACTCTCGTATTTTTTGATGTTGCCTTGCTCGAAGAAAGATCTTGACGATGCATCCAAGTGAGATGAAAGCCTAATTATTCACAAAAGGAGGAGGAAAAGAACGAGTTTAATTGGGCTGAGAATGAATCTATGCAGGGAGAATGCAAGTATTGTGATAGATGGAGTGTGTATCTCCTTAGACACTGCAGAGGGAATTATAATGTTGGGGGTGTGGATGGTGGGTGCCAAATACCGTGACTCACAGTTGCTTGGTCAGAAAAAAAGATAGAAAATGACAGCGAGAGAAACCAAAAGAGAGAGATACAATCAGCCAGTTAATCATTAAGGTTGTGCCCAGCAGGAAGTCTTATCTGAGCCACACTTAAATCATCCTTACCAATCACTACACTATGGACAGCTACATAATTATTGAGTCCACATCGAAGCCATTAGCTTTGTTACTGTTCCAGTTGTGAACTTAACTTATGCAGAAGATAAGAATATAGCAAGAAAGAAAACTGAGAACAAAGCAGCCTGAGCATTTCTGACCTGTGTTTTCGAGAGAAGAAAATAATCACTTCTGGGGAAAAGACATACAAAGGGAAGCCACTGTGGCTATTTTATTAAATGCAATAAATTATTTGTGGTATAGAGTGCAGACAAAATGGCTAATTTTATGTTTGCTAGCGATTAGCGTGGAGGTAATTGTATCCAATTGTTTTGATAGCAGGCTTTGAATCATTTCATTTTGGGATAACCATGACCAAAAGACAGAATACTTTTTTGATGCATATGTAACGGAGGCCAACTAGTAAGAGATGTGTGAGTAAACCTCACTCCCCTGGCCTCAAAAGGCACACTAATGACTGACACTAGAAGCTCCAGTCTTTAGCGTCCTTGTTAACGCACCCGCCTCTCATGCCGTAAACACTGCACTGTAAAATATTATTTGCATGATTTGTTATCACAACATTTTTTCTTTTGTCAAATCAACTACAGTAATTAATGTGGTTCAGGTAACATAATATTTTGAGTTTCTGTTGATTAAACTAATCGCCTTCATTGTATTAACTCAAATTTTTAATTTCAATGAACTCAAAATTTTAAAGGGTTAGTTCACCCAAAAATGAAAACGATGTCATTAATTACTCACCCTCATGTCGTTCCACACCCATAAGACCTTCGTTCATCTTCGGAACACAAATTAAGATATTTTTGATAAAATCCGATGGCTCAGTGAGGCCTGCATCACCAGCAATAACACTCCCTTTTTCAATGCCCAGAAAGCTACTAAAAACATATTTAAAACAGTTCATGTGACTACAGTGGTTCAACCTTAATATTATAAAGCAACGAGAATACTTTTTGTGCGCCAAAAATAACAAAATAGCAACTTTATTCAATATCTAGTGATGGGCGATTTCAAAACACTGCTTCATGAAGCTTCGAAGCTTTACGAATCATTTGTTTTGAATCAGTGGTTCAGAGTCTCTTTAAAAAATTTTCACACAAGAATGTCAGCTTGGGTGAAAATGATTTATGAAAGCTCTTCTTATGAAAAAATGAATTGAAATAATAGTAAGACTCCAAAATCATCACCCATCAGTTTACAGTGGGTAATAAAAAATTCAGAGAGGGTTTAATGGTACAGCACCAAACTAATACAAATCAAAATGGTTCTTACATTATTTAGAAAGGAAGAGATCTACTCTGCCTTAAGTCTGCAGATATTACCTCTAGCTTTTAAAAGCTAAAACGTACCGTGCAGCCCTGACAACCGCACAGTGAGCCATTACAGCTCAGAGGAAAGTGCCACTGCCATGAGAGTGTAATTTGGACTCAATTAAATCAACTCCCCACTGTTAAGGTCCTCAGTATCACTCTATCACAGGGCTCCAGAAGGCCCCTGTCCTCACATCTCAAAGCAGATATGGACATAATTATTTCCTTAATTGCAAACTTCACTTTTGCCTCAGACTGAACGGCCATCTTGAGAATTTTTAAGTGACAGGATTGTTAGTTTTCCACTGCTGGAGGATGATGGGGGATAATGGATTTGAATTGAAACGGAAGAGACTGACACGTATAAGTACACTCATGCACTGAGGCATCAGGCATTCACAGGTAGATCTTGTATTGGCAGCTTGTCTTGTATTCTCAAGATGAGAATCTATACTGCACGTGTCTCGCTGTCACAGGATGTGAGAGGCACATCTGGAGCTCTATGCACGTTTTAGATGAGGAGAACTCAATACGGCATTGTGGTAATTCCCCACTCAATTAAATGAAAGTTCCTGTGGAATCCTCATGTACACTTCATTTATCAAAATAACACAGACATGAAGTAGAAGTCTGATATGTGTATTTATACAGTCAGAAAACAAATACCTCTCTCTGCTTTGTTTCCCTAGTCTTGTGTATTATCCCAAGCCTTTATTAAGTATTGATCAAGGTCTGTTTAAAGAAGGATTACATGATCAAAGAAATGGGAATGGAATGAGCCTGACTTGTTCTTTAATTAAACACATCAGGAGTAATTGAATGATGCACTGTAGACAGGTCATTCTGTCATTCTTTTGTCATTGATGGTTACAGTGTCTCATTGCACTGAACAGTTCTGTTACTTAATTGAACGTTTAAGGACTGCTGCAGCCATCAGCATGGATTTGCTTAATATGGTAGTAGGTTGTTGTTTTGCCTTTTGTTAGATCTTTAAGACCAAGCCAGGGGTTTACTGAGTGTTTTTATTTTTCTTCCACTCCCCTCTGACCTTTTTAGTTGTTGCTTGTCAGATTGTACATTGTCACTTAAGTGAGATAGCCAAGGCAGATGGTGTGACATCAACTGCCATTTACACTGTAATTTTTTCCCCTCATATTTCTGTATTGTCTCTCTCTCTCTCTCTCTCTCTCTCTCTCTCTCTCTATATATATATATATATCTGAAGGAAATGAAGGATCTGAAGGATCATGAGACACTGAAGACTGGAGTAATGATGCTGAAAATTCAGCTTTGACATCACAGGAATAAAAATGTCACAATGTTATTTTAAATTGTAATATTTTTAGGGTATTACTGTCAGCAGTGGTTGCACCTAAGGATAGTTAGGCAGAATCTAATTGCAACAGTCACGTTTATTCATAAAATAATTAAAAGGTTAGTTCACTCAGTATTGGCCGACGCTTTACACATGAGCAGCACGACGCATGCGTGTGATGCTGACGCAGGAGCCGGCCAATACTGAGCCGGCATTCTGATGTAGATCCTGGAAGTGCTGAACGTTAACAGCGTAGGAGAATGACATAGAAGAGAAGATATTGTTGAATAAAGTCATTATTTTTGTTTTGTTGCTGCACACAAAAAGTATTCTCATCGCTTCATAAAATTAATGCACATGGACTATTTTAACAATGTTTTTACTACCTTTCTGGGCCTTGAAAATGGTAATTAAATTGCTGTCTATGGAGGAGTCAGAGAGCTCTCGGATTTTATCCAAAATATCTTAATTTGTGTCAAGAAGATGAACGGTCTTACGGGTTTGGAACTACATGAGGGTGAGTAATTAATGACAGAATTTTTGGGTGAACTAACACTTTAAAACAGGAAATGGACCAAGATCAACTGAAAATGAGGGCTATAAATACACAGGCTAAGTGAAGGGAGAAAATAAGGAATAGGTGGATGACAAGGAACAACACCGATTTTAACTAAAAGCGGAAAACGTTTTATGCGTTTTGGATCTTCATTGAAACAACAACAGTGTTTTGGGGGCCTGAAGATGCAAACTTTTGAAAACTGATTTTTTGAAAACGATACCGTTATTGTCTCTGTGTATTATGTGTTCAGTCTATAGGTGCGTAGTGTTTCTTTACAAAGTGACATCGCCAACTACTGGCCGGGCAGCATAAAGCCCAAAGTATATCATCAGAATAGTACGCGCGTACTGTAAGTACACACCCGGACTTTGTAACGGTGTGTACTTATACGACTGTGCGCTCGACTGTGCGCGTACACTAGCCTATGCGTAAAAAAACGAACTTTGGGCTTATGCTGCCTTCACATGGTATCGGAAATTTGATAATTCCCACTTCTGAAGTCGTGATTACAAGCTCATCGCATTCAAGTATCGAAATAGGAGGGCGTTCATGTGCATTTTTTACCTAGGAAACTCGTATTTACGATAATTCTGAGAGCACGTGAAGACAATATAAATACAGCTTTTTTAGTCGTTTTCGTGGATGAACGGGATTGTTTTGACAGCATTGTCATCTGTACGTGAAAATCGCAAAGGAAAAACTTTTACATTTTTTAGTACATCGTTGTCATGTAAACGTACCCTAAGTAGTACAAACTAAAGCCCGGGATACACTGCAAGATTTTAGCAATTCTATAAGACCATTACAAATCACACTGTGCGACATGGATCTATTAAACTTGGGTACGACATGCATGTAGACTGTACGATGATGACACCTGTTGACTCGTAGGCTACGATGCAAGTTTCTATAGAAGAATAAAACGTCATCAGCATGTGCTAGTGGTAAACAAAAAGATCATGTTGAATCACACTTTGGCAGTTGTAGATTTTATGTGTGCTGAAAAAAAAGGAAGCGGCAAAAGAAGAAGGGAAAAGAGCTTGAGGTACACAGTTTTAAGTTTTAGCGCCATGTCGCGTTGATTTCATGTCGCATTTTTATTGGCTGGTCAGTAGACGTAGGTCGTAGCAGCAAACACACTGCGTTGATCATGCTGAATTTCTGACACTGTCAGAAAATGATCGTAGGCTATCTTTGGTCGCAAGACCGGGAAAATAGCCATAGGACTGGACATAGGACCACCGATAAAGAGCCACGATCACAGAAATCGCCACAATTGTTTCACGATGGCAATCTTTCGTCTGGGACAGCCAAAAATCGTGCAGTGTGTCCCGGGCTTAAAAAGAAACCTCATGTGACAATTATTGTTTTACTGTATTTTTGATCAAATAAATGCAGCTTTGGTGAGCATAAGAGACTTGTATCAAAAACATAAGAAAATCTTACCGACCCCAAACCTTTGAACAGTATATTACTGTTATATGTTTTTATGAATTTTTTATATTTTTCAAATACAAAACATATTTATTTATTGTTTTTTTTTAAAATGTACTTTCTTATGAAAGTCATAACAGTAGCTTAGAGCTGATTTATTTTACATGGAGTGTTGTCCTTGGAAAATTCTTTATTCTTCAGAGGGAATTTGAGGTAATTTTAGAATGATTATAGTGTTAAGTGAACAAAAAATGAGATATTCATTTTGTATATCATATAGACTCTCTATAGCTGAACTTTCTCCATCTCTCACTGTTGCTTTTTCTCTCTCTTATACAGAAACACACATACATCATCAGTTGCTGTGCTCCTTTTGGCTCTCCATTAGACAGTCATTGAGAAGTCACACTGCAAGACTGCAAAAAATTCCTGAAATTAATCTCAGATGGCCAAAAAAAGCCCTAGCAAAATTGCAGTCTTCATGTGTGAAAATATGACTTTCCCTTTAGTGTTTTAGGCAAAATGATAGATTATTCACTCACACTTACTCTCTAAATCTTTTCTGTCTGGTTTGTGTCTCAGTTTCTCTTGCTTTTTCACACACTTGATCTCTTATTCATTCACTCACTCATTCACTCACTCACTTACCCGCTCATTCGTTCAGTTACTCATCTGCACACACATACACACACTGGGCAAAAGAGGCTGGATATAATCAATCATTTGGGAGAAAATCACAGCACGCAATCTCCTCTGCTCAAACCTGCATAAATGTGGTATTAGGGACACGAGTGTCATTGGCTTGATGAATCACCAAAGGACTAACGATTATGGAGATCACTATTGACTGGTCATTCATCTCCATGGCTTTCAGATTCATGCTCGGAGATCGCAGCATAGACACAAGCATTCTCCTCTTTTATTCTTGCAAGCTATTCTTACGAGTGTCCTGGTTGGATGATGTTAGGTGGTTGCACATTCAGAAGTTTTGACATAGGTGTCTTGTATGTATAATTGATATCAGTATAGTCTTAGATTCATAGGTTTAGGGGTAATTCTTTAAATTTGCCCAAAGTTAGACATCTTGTTACGTCGTCTAATTAGAATGCACAGTTTCACAGTGAGCATAATTAAGCCTTAACAGTAAGTAGCTCATCAGTGGCCAAGTTTTTTGAAAACACTGTCACCTCAGATGAAGCAATTCCTCTTGTTAACCACACTTTATTTGGAAGGTTACTCCGTGCCATGGTGAGTCTTTGGAAGTCATCTAGAGACATCAGAGTTAATTAGGAAACACTGATTCTGTGAAATGGCACCTCAAGGTCACTATCAGTAATTTCAAACATAACTGTTCACTGATGTGTTACTGTATATGGTATATGTCAGCTTTTTTAGTACATTTTTTACTGTTGCAGTTTTTAAATAAACCACCATTCTGCTAATCAAAGAAAGGCTTTTTATCACACTTTTTATGGTTGTGAAGCAAAAGTTCAAATACCATCAAAGGTAGTAGCAGAACTATTGTTGTTTTTTTTTTTCGATGTATAATTCATCACAAATACACAAACAGGGGAAGTATATTGTATGTGGGAATACAGCTCTTTTTCCATCCATCCATGCATTCTCCAACCCGCTTGTCCTATGTCGACGATAATGCTGGAGCCTATCTCAGCGGCCAGTCTATTGCAGAACTATCTTTTATTCTTCTTTTATTTTTCAAACAAATGCAAGAATACTTTTTTCAAAATAATTTTCAAAAGAATCTTATCAAAAGAATCTCTAATATAATGTTTTAAGATCATTTTTAAATTGTTTAAATAGCATGTTTAAAATGCCTTAAACACAGAACAATACTACCCTAGGAATGAGTGACTTGGGAAGTATTCGCACACTGCCATTAAAAAGTCTAGGTTCAGTAAGATGTTTTTTTTTTTAAAGAAATTATTACTTTTATTCAGTATTAAATTGATCAAAAAGTGACAGTAAAGACATTTATAATCTTACAAAAAATTTCTATTTCAAAAAAATGCTGTTCTTTTGAAATTCCTATTCATCAAAGAATCCTGAAAATAAATTTCCACAAAAATATTAAAGTCCCCCTGCGGTGAAAATCAAGTTTTTAATGTTGTTTATATGTCTGTGTGGTGTTTTTAATGTGCTTTATGACAAACCATGTGCAAATTCATAAGTCAGCACCATTGCTGAGTATTTTCTCCTTAAAACTGCAGTGAAAAAAGACAGTCTCAAAAACGCTGTTTGAAATCGCTGGTGTTTCTGACGTCACAAACTACCTTGTAACCAGTCACGTCAACGAGTGGATCTCTGAGCTGGTGTGAGTGGGTGGAGGTGGGTTTTTGGTGCACAAAAAAAATTCTCGTCGCTTTATAATATTAAGGTAGAACCACTGAACTCACATGAACTGATTTAAATATGTTTTTAGTACCTTTATGGATCTTGAGAGGAAGTGCCATTGCTGTCTATGCAGGCCTCACTGAGCCATCGGATTTCATCAAAAATATCTTAATTTGTGTTCCGAAGATGAACGAAGATCTTACGGGTGTAGAACGACATGAGGGTGAGTAATAAATGACATTATTTTCATTTTTGGGTAAACTAACCCTTTAAGGAGCACAACTGTTTTCAACATTGATGATAATAATAAGAATTGTTTCTTGAGCACCAAATCAGCATACAACAACATAAATTAATTTTTAATGTGATCTATTTAGGTTTGAAATGCAATCAAAGGATTATATGATGCAACCACTGCAACAATGAATACAAAAGTCAGAGTAAAATCAGCTCTTCTCCTTTAGCAGTTTAGTGTAGTATATTCATCCTCTGAGAGTAACTTAAACTGAGTGCAGCTGCTCGTTCTCCCTCATGGACCGTAACTCTTTGCCCTCACAAGTGCTTCACTATTTACCGCCTCAGATACTGTTGTACATTGAAACAGAAGGTGACATACTGTATGTAGTAAGATTCATTGTCAAGTTCAATTAAGTTGACTGGTGGCAATCCATTCACATGGATACAGGCAGGATGTTGATAACACTGCTATTCAGAGTCTAATGTGATTACGCATATATTGTGATTGAATGCCTATAAAGCTGAAAAGTAGGCAATTTTGGTATTTAAAATAGTCGAATCGGTATTTTGGATGAGTAAATGGTCATATCGGTATCTTGTACACCGTCTTTGTTATGGCAGAAAAAAAGTTGTTTTTTTTAAAAAAACATTCATTATTATGTACCTCCTTACGACAACCTGACAAATTTCAAATCTTAACATTCAAATTAAAGGCCCACATGCATGTAGAATTTCTCAGGTCTTTCAAGTCTTTTGAAAGTTTTTTGTTTGAGTACATCCATATCAAAACATTTTCTGTGCATGTATCACCTTCAGATTTCATGTCCAAATTGTTTGTTTTCAAACAGAGCGATGTGCTCTCATCTAATGAGAAATTACAGTGTTACTCATCCCCACTAGAGGGTACAAATGAGTCCAGCAGTGATGGATTAGCTTGAAAAAGAGACATTTAGTACTGTCCCAGAAATTGTGTTTCGAGGATTCAAGCAGACCTTTTCCAGAACAGTGTTTGCAGAAGGTCTGTTGAAGAATTAGAGTTTGATGGGAGCGACCTTTACAGTGTTTGTTATAAAGTTTAATTGGAAATCCTGTAGGTATGACATTTATGTCCGTCTGCAATATGCATGACAAATATGTGATATGTTAATGTGTTATTGCAACACATTTACTGCCAGTAAGAAGCAAAGCACATTATAAACACAGTCTCAGTCAATGCCAAATATTAGTATCTTGTTTTATCCAAAGCAATCACATGAAACGTCCTTCAATGTGGTAAATTGATCATTATAATTTTTCATAACATTTTTGGGCATGATGAAACATTACATACTCGAGTAATGAGTATACACTGCATTTTTGGGCCAGCTCGGCTCCTCTGCAGATGGAAGCATTTCACTTTTCTGTTGCTGTCTTTCAGTTGTAGTATAAGGCAAGCTACTGATCAAGCTGGCTTTCATGCAGATAATAGCACTTCCTGTTGGGAGAGAGTTTGATGTGCTGGTGTTTGGCATGGAGACTTGGATGCAAGGCTCTGGTGAGTGGAACAGCTTGCCTTGAGAGATAACTTCATCTCAGCATGTGGTCTGAGGGCTGGGATGCAGGAGGAGGGTGAGGAGAGCGTTCCCCCTGCTGAGTCCAAAAACCTCTGGACTCAAACTCTCGATTCTGTTCTCGCTGGACTTCATGACATGCAAAAGGCGACAGAAGATAAAAGAGTAATTCAGAGAAAGAATGAGGAGATAAAAGTGGAGTTTGTAATGGAAAAGAAAAGAGCTGAAAAGAATATGAGGGCAGAGAAAGAAAGAAGAATAGTCTGAGAAAAAGACAGCTAGACTGGTGTGGGGGAGGAGAAATAGGGGCGACTGATGCGAAAACAAGAGATATCGGAAGAGAGCGAAAAACAGAGGAGGGCAAAGGGAACGACAGGCGCCTCAAGCTCTCTTTCGAGTGGGATTAAGTAGCTGGGGCTTTTGTAATTAATGATCTTCATTCTTTACACACAGCTACTGTGAGAGCTGTCATTTCACAGCCGTCAAAGTGCGATTCATATGCCATGTGCTTTTCGCATCAGCTCTTTGATGAAAGCCAAAAGGCCCTCTAATGTCCTCTAAGCAGGGGACAATACATGAAAAATGCCACTGCAGGCCAGTCTTCGGGGACTGGGGAGATGATGCCACAGAAACCTCACCATCTGTACTGCTAATTAACTGATTAACTAAAGCAAAATTAGCTTTTATTTTAGGAAATCCAGTCAATTGCCATAAGACAAGTGCAAATTCATTATGGTGGTTTTAATTATCACATAAAATATCACAATCTCCATTCAAAACAATGGGATTTTAGGAGCTTGTTGAATGTGTATTGGATCTTAATGGGAAGTTCTTTAACCCTCATGTTCTGTTTGGGCTCTGACAGATCCCTAAGGCAATTTTACTTGCTTGAAAAATGCACTTAACATTCAAGCATCAGATTGCGTAATGTTTTCCTGTACAAACTGGTAATAAAGACACTTGATAACATGCTTCGGCCTTCATGAAAATTTTTTTCATTTCTTATGTTTGGAGTCTCAGAGACCTTATTACATATGAGCGTGGCAAGTTTTCACATAATATTCTTTGACCGTGTACACACTGTAAAGATGCACTCCTGTTACTGTAGTTGTTTATCTCTTTCATTGTATTTTTATACAATGTGTTTTTGTTGCAGCAATGTTAGCGAATTAGCCTACTATACTAGATAGATCTCTCTCTCTCTCTCTCGTATATATATATATATATATATATATATATATATATATATGATACAAACAAATCAGTACATCTTAACTAGTAGTAAAACAATGTACATTATGTACTTTCCATTAGGTAGTCTGTGATAGTCTGCCAGTAGGATGTAAGTTTCCTTCCACTTAAATCCTACGTGTATCACAGACTTCTAATTTATTATCTATTTATGATTAAATTATTGTTGTTTATATAAAATTATACATACAAGTGAAAGAGAAAACAAGACTTGTTCAGTATTCAGCGATGCTCCGAGTCCTCGTGCAGTTAATGACACTGCCTCTCTATCGCGCGGATCCCGCGCAAACGACCCGTCCTCTCATCAGCACCGCAGCGCGCGCGCACACACACACAGGGAGAACAGAGGAGTGGTACAGACCTTGGCTCCATCACATGTGTTTCTGACACAGCTAGAACTAACGCTTCTTGACTTACTGCCTCTGGGTTAGCCGGGTCCAGATCGTTGTCTCGTTATTTAGACAGTGCGTGTGGCTGGTCGTTTGCGGAGGAATTTCCCCCTCTCGAGAGCACTCAGTGTGTGAGAGACGCGGGAAGGCGTGACTGCGGGAAATTTATCGTCCTAGCCGTTATTTTATCTCATCTCACAGCTGCTGCTTTTAATAAGTTTGGATACCTACTGTAAAGTTTTTATTCACCTCGTTCCACTACAATGGGGATCTAAACCGAGTTTTACGAGGTAAGATATTATATGAGAAACATTAGTGTCAGGTTACTTTTGTTCAATGTTGCTTTGACTTGTTTGTAATTGCAGTTGGTTAACGTCTGCCAGTATGTTGAGACATTATGTAGTGATATCACTGTTTTAATATATAAACGTGCAGCCTTTCAAGTAGGCTAGTGAGTATTTTATTGACAAGTTGGAATACTCAGTGTCTTCATACACTTTAATTGCATTGAATTCCGCCCAGCTGCACGGAAATAACCAGACACAAACTTGTAGCATTTTGCAACCTTGGGATATGGAATACATGCATAGAATAGTTTAGGAGTGGATTGAGGACCTGTTCTACGTCCCACAGCCTCTTACTGTACTTGACATGCCATGAAAATGTTTGCAATTGTAATCGTGCACAAACAGGTAGTTTATCTTCAATGCACAAAACCATGGTGCGGATTATGGGGGCGTATTTCAGGGCTTGAATTTCCCCCGAGGAAGTCAAAAGAAAAGGTTGGGGAGGTGGGGGGTATTTTTTGTATTTTTCCCTCATACAAACGTAGGTTTCAACACGATTTTCAGATAAAAAATTAGACAAGTGTCAAGAAGGTCAGAGCGCGTATTTTTGCTAACTGACTTTAGCGAACAGACTTCTTTAGCATTAGCTATTGCGATTAGTTTCGGGCGGTGGTCGATAAATCACGTCAAATAGAGTTATATATTACAAATACATCACAAGACAATTGGTAATGTTAAAAAAAGTTAACTGTTATTTGGTGCTGCTAGCACAGTTAACTAAGTACGTCAAATTACAATCTCCGTTGCGCGAGATAGTTTCCACAGACTACACATCGTTAATAACCTTTTACATTTATTAAATTTACGTACGTTTAAAATATTAATATCACTACACGCTTTCTGTATCATGATTCTAAAGAAGCATCGATGAAACAATTTCAATTACAGGCCATGGTTTCAATGTTCTCTTCATGTATAAGACCAGGAAACTTAAAAATTGTCAGACTGAATTGGTCTATTGGTCCTTGGCTCATAGACTACTTAAAGGAGCCAGTCCATATAGGCTAAGTGACTGAACCATTCATTTGCTATACCGATTAAACGCGATTGCAGCTATATTAGCCCATGTCTCACATCACTTATACGTGGAGATGAGCATTTGACTAATTGGGCTTATTTGTCATCAAGGGCACTGGTGGCACAAACGATTTACAAGGCAATAGCTACTTCATCAAATCAGTTCAACAAGGATTATAGTAATGGGCTCTCATTTTACACATATGCACATATCCATATTACTTTTACACGGTAAAAAAAAGTCAAACAACCATCAAACCAAACATCTAAAACATGGCAGAACAAAAGAAGCACAACATCAGAATTTATTGACTGAAAAGGTACTTAGAGTAGAGGCCTGCCATTTTGATTTGTGCTCTGATGATCTCGATCATGATACAGAAACAGCGTGTAGTGATATTCACATTCTGTAGCTCCATAGATTCACATTCTTCTTACACTGCGAATAAGACAATGGCGTTTGGCAGCCCAACAAATTTTCAGCCAGTTCATATTATGATTTTACAGGTTTTTTTTTTTTTTTTTTTGGCGCATTAAAAATAGAGGTCACATTGTGAACATAGACCCCTGATTGCAGAAAAAAAAAAAAAAAACGCATCATCCTCTGATTAGGGAAAAACACACATGTCGCCTGCTGGGGCCTGTAAAAGGACAGAGTGAGGAAAAAACAAAAGGTCACTAATGTCAGTTGCTTATTTAGAAGATATAGACACTCTCATGTATCACATATTCAGCTGGGAAGAGAGTGTTATAGCCTTTTACCTCTTATCAAACGGTTCAAATAACACTCAGGGCAACTAAAAAAGAAGAGAGTAAGTCAAGCTTCAATGATGTGAAAGGTGGAATTCAGCTCTGATCCATGCTTCATAAATCATGTGGCCCTCTTACTTAGTGTGTTTTACTGTTTCACTGAGTGGAAAAACTAAAAAAAAAAACCTCAAAAAAAAAAAAAAAAAAAAAAAAATATATATATATTATCACCATGAAGTACCTTTTATGATATCCTAAAATGAAAACAAATGTTTGCAGAATTAAATCATAATGACAGGCCTTTCAGATGATGTTACCGTAGTCAGTTTTGCAAACTGAGTAACGCGTTCAGATTCTTTCTTTGGCATTTCACTGATTGGTCTCTTGCAGTCCATCTGTAAATGACAATTTAGTTCATTCTGCTTGATGCACGTTTAAAAAATGCTCTAAAGCACTAGTCAATTCTACAGTAACATTTTTGGCAGTTTATTGAGTAGAAAAGCCTTGGTCACTTCTTTCAATATTTGTTTATTTGAAGTAGCTTTTTTAGTCCAGCGCAGAGAGAGATCGAGTGAATAAGACTGTGTGTGTGTGTGTGTGTGTGTGTGTATGAAAGTAGCTCAGCCATCAGTGCCTATTTCAATAGTGCTAAGCAAACAGGCGCAGGTTAATGTACCCTGACAAACACACACTGCCAGCACGTCAGCCTCTGCGTATCACATTTACACTATATTTATTCTGCATAATCACAGTGGACAGACCTGATCTCTGTTGGCTTAACATTGTCCAGGTTATCACAGCCTGTAAAGGATTAGTCTGATTTATCGTCTATACAAAAACGTCCCCATATGCCATATTTTTAAACTGTGGAGGATCTGAAAATTGTCCTTGGCTGAAATCCATTTTTAGTGTTTGCATTGGATTTATCCCTTTTTTAACCATTACATGCTTCGACTAACAAGCACACAAACAAATGCTTTAACAAGCAAGTAGGCGTAGATGCCAAGAGGCAGGAACAAATACATCTTGCTCAATATTTGCTCAAAGCAACAAAGTTTACCACCTCAGAGAATTAACAACTAATCAATTTAAAGGCACTGTAGATGTATCAGAGATGTTGTACTGTTTGCCGGCAGTTGCAGTTACAGGATCCTACGGCCAAATTGACATCTGATTTCCCTCGTGGACTTCAGCACGTCAACAAGACTTTACACATATTGATTACTCTTTAAACTGGTGTCATTTAAAATTGGCTTGCCACTACAGCTAGAGTGGAGGACAAATCAGAATTTCAAAAAATGCACAGACACAAATACATGCAAAGTAAGTCTCAAAGGATTAGACTGTCTCAGCAAGAGCAGTGGCTAGAATTTTGTGATTAATGCTTTTGATGGATCCATGGACAGAATAATGGTCCTTTTTTAATAAGTTGTTTTGTGCAATGTTACAGTGAAGGCAGCATGCAGTGTTTTAAACGATTAGTTCACTTCAGAATTCAAATTTCTTGATAATTTACTTACCCCCATGTCATCCAAGATGTCTTTCTTTCTTCAGTCGAAAAGAAATTAAGGTTTTTGAGGAAAACATTCCTGGATTTTTCTCCATTTAGTAGACTTCAGTGGCTACCAACGGGAGCTTCAAAGCGCTCTACACGATCCCAGCCGAGGAATAAGGGTCTTATCTAGCGAAACGATTCGTCATTTTCTAAAAAAAATGCAAAATTATATACTTTTTAACCACAAATCCTCGTCTTGCACTAGCTCTGCGATGCGCCACACATTACATAATCACGTTGGAAAGGTCACGCGTGACGTAGGTGGAAGTACCGAGCAAGTGTTTACAAAGCGAACGTGCAAAGAGTAAGTCAAGCGGCTTTTACAAAAAAAAGGTAAAACAACGATGTCAAAGAAGTTGGAGGAGAAAACAAGATGGAGTTTTTCACCCTAAAGCGGTACTTCTGCCTACGTTACGCGTGACCTTTCCAACGTGATTACTTAATGTGTGGCGCATTGCAGAGCTTGTATATAAATTTTTATTTTTATTTTTTTAGAAAATGCCCGATTGTTTCGCTATAGATAAGACCCTTATTCCTTGTCTGGGATTGTGTAGAGAATTTTGAAGCTGCTTTGAAACTGCAGTTTGGACCTTCAACCCATTGGTAGTTGTTGAAGTCACTATGTGGAGAAAAATCCTGGAATGTTTTCCTCAAAAACCATTATTTCTTTCACTGAAGAAAGAAAGAAATAAACATCTTGGATGACATGGGGGTGTGTAAATTATTAGGAAATTTTAATTCTGACGTGAACTAATCCTTTAAATTGTTCTTGGTTTGTTGTTAAGGACATGTCTGAAAAGTAATCAATGAAAAATGTAACCTTGGAGATGTACCTGTTTAGTAGTGTTATTGTGTATCTAATCTACTTTATAAGTTAAAAACCAGGCACATTTCATTGTGAGACAAGCTGAAATAAATGTCAGCCAAGGTCTCTTGTGCATTGTGTTTCTGTGTGCTTATTAGTACTGAATTGTGATGGATTGCTACCTGCAGCATCTGTCTTTACATGACACTTTACATGATTTTACAAGAGCCAGTGTTGTGATATATTGCTATTGCAGCTGTATCTTGAAACTTTTTGTCTCTTTGTAGCATCCAGAAAGTGTCTGTGCATTTCTGGCCATGCATTTTGTTTCACCCTAAGGGATAAGAACATTGTGGATTGTGCTTGTGTGTGTGTGTGCAAGTGAACTGCTTCAAGTCAGAGACATTCTCTGTGTGCTATAGATGTCCTAAAGTCCATTACAGACTTGGCTGCCTGCAGTACACTTTTCCAACCTCCATAACATCCTTGTTTCTTTTCCTACCAGTCTTAAATTCTCTCTCATTCTCTTTTTCTCACTTTCCCCCCCATCTTCACCCGCCCTCCCACACCCCCCGCACTACTCTCCAATTTGCTGTGGAGCTCTCTTGCCTGCCTCCTGCTGTGTTGGAGGCAGCCTATGATTTGCCACAGGCAGGAAGTGCGCTGACCAGGCAATGAAACTCGCCAGTATCCCTCTTCCAAACTGCCTCGGTTCTGGAACCAAGGGATTTACATTAATGTCCTGCAGAGATGACAGTCAAAAGCTAATGCTATATATGAGAACAGAAACTGAAAAGAAAAACGGGAAAGGGTATAACAAGAGTAATGAGTTGAGAGATGCTTGTGGCACAAATCATATTCTGTAATGAAGTTAAATTGACGATTTTTTTTTATTCAGTTTAGGATGGAATACATTCATTTGGATTAGGATTTCTAGTGTGGTGCAAGTGAGGTTTGCTTGCTGTTGAATATTTGAAAAACAGGTAAGGCTATTATTCCTTTATAATTTGAGGTGAAAACCATTTCAGGTGATTACTGATAAAAATGTTCAAAAATGTAATCAAGAAAATCCGCCATGTTGAAATCAAAGTTATTTTCCCTTCAATCTTCATCTTGATATGAAGTCAAGGCAAATTGGTTTGTTCATTTGCCTTTCTTTGCTGTCACGACATTTGCTCTATACAGCTGAATATTTTTACCTCAGCCTTGCCTCATCAGTTCTCTCTTTTGCTTTGCTTTCATTTAACTTATCAAGTAAATGAAAACTTGGTAGGTTATCTTGCATTTTGTACAGTCAGTACATTTAGATTTACAGGATTCTGCACTGTGTTTATCAAAACATTTCCATCACCTCTAAAGGGAACATTGCTGGCCATAATGCTAGCAAGATGTTTACATTCTTACTGATTTATATTGAATGTATATGTATTTATTTATGACTGTTATTTCTGTAATACAAGTCACATTTTTTAAAATATAACATGTGTTGCAACTTAAGTTAATGCCAAGAACGCAAAACGTGCGCAAAATGCACACATTTGGATTCATGCAGAATGAGAGTGGTATATGAGGGTTACGAAGTTTATTTGTGTAGTGCATTTCCCACATGTCGATAGTTTTAGTTTTAGTTTTAGTTTCGCTTTAAATAAATATAATTTTCATTCCTGTTCTCTTCTGAATAGTGTTAAATTTAAAGTATTTGTTCAGTACTGATGGGAGCTAAAATACGTTTTTATAGTGTTTAATGTTTGTATTTTTTTTTTTAACTTACTATTTATAATAAATTATTTTACATAATTTCCTAATGTAACAATGTAACTTGTACACTTGTACACATACGCAGCCTATCTTTAACCTCTGCAACTTATAGTCAGTTGTGGAAAATACGATATATACATATACCGGTGTGTGTGTGTATAGATATATGTATATATATATATATACACACACACACACACACACACACATACATATATATTGAAAGCATGTATATATTCAACAAAAAGATCTACACATAGTATTTTCATCTTCCTATGATGAAACTCCTATGAATCACACAGCTGAAGAAGCATGAGAAGTTATCTTCAGAACATAGGGTGTAAGAAAAAAGCCAGTGGCAGTGCCGTGTGAGACATTTCAGTGTAATGTTTTTTTAATAAGACCTGTGATCTCTTTGTTCTGATAGTGAGTGTGCTATCATGACCTATATAACCTCGCTCCCACCTCTTCAAACTGACATGAGGTGAATTGTAAAAGTTTTGTTTAATCATTTTAAGGCCCATGCCAAAACAGATTTTCACAAATGAATTCCTTTGCCCATTGAATTGCGATTAAAATGCAGTAAATAAAACACTTCTTCAAGATGCAGTAGTCACAGAGAGCATCGTTTAGGAAAATATTGGATGTCTTATTGGTCTTAAAGTAATGATTCAAGAAATATTCAAACCATTTAGTAATCTCTGAGGAAGTTGCACATCCTAGTAGATGATTTTAGACAGAATATCTGACATAACCGTTAATGCTCTTAATTAAATCTCACCGGCAAACCTCTAACTCCTGACGAGTCCAAGAAAAGCACAGCCTTGAGGTCATGAATACTGAAAAAGACGAACACAAGTGGATGTGTCTTCCTCCAGGCCTGTGCACATCTGTGTCTGCTCCACCGTGATGCGGGGGTGGTGAAAATGACGACCCCCAGACAATAGTGGCACTATCCCAGGGTGCAGCAGTGTAGTGTGGGAACAGGCACTGGCTAATGGAAGCGTGCCCTTGTTTCCCGTCTGTATTTTTTCTTCCTGTTGTCTCACAGTGAGCGAGTGGCTGGGCTGGGCTCAGGGAGAGCAGTGCAGCGCATGAATTATGCAAAGCTGTCAAAGCAAGCTATTGTCGGTGGTGGCGGCCACAGTAAAGCTCAGAACGGGTTGCGTGGAAGGGGAGGGGTTCTGTATTTCTTCGGGCTATGTGCACTTAGTATCCTAGTGCGAACTTTAGTCTTGGCCGATTGGAAAGATCCAGGCAGGAGAATTAAAGAAAGGCTTTTAGACGAAGAGGAAGGGAGTGAGTTGATGGAGAGGAGGATGCTGCTGATGCAGACAAAAAATTATTTTGATTGAATTAAAGTGGCATGCGTCCTAATGAGATGCTAATGCTGGAGAAATCTTAAACTTATATTTTCACCTTTACTGTGTGTGGAATGGTGGGTGTTAAATGAATTCTTAATCTGAATCTTAATGTAGGGAGTTATAAAATTTATGATTGTGCAGTTCTATATAATCATAGGCATAAATAAACAATGCAGCCGCCATAGATGTTAACAACAGCACAGTGCCATCTGGGTACTCTGTCACAGAGAGAGATCTTACAGACTACCACAGAGAATTTATTATGTACACCGTATTAAATAATGAGCAGGATTACTCACTGTCTGTATGGTGAAACCATGCCATTAATGACCACCAAAGCATTGTCTAGAAATTGGAGAGAGAAGTAACTACTTACTCTATCAGGTTATTTTATCGTGTACATTTTGTCTGCAGCAACCCTCTCCCAAGAGGCAACTCATTTGGAGTGATGTATGATTTGACCCATTCCTAAGTTGCATCTGGTAAATATAAATCAGTGAAGTACAGATTTAACTCTGGATATTTGTTGCAGTCTTATGTTTCTGTATGAGTCAGATGCTAAGTTTGTGTGGACCTGTGAGACACTATGTTTTCTTATAGTAAGTGCTACAAAAACAGAAAATACAGCAAAGATTATTTGGTGAGATTGTTATTTTGTAAGACTATAAATATATATTGAGTGCATCAGCTTTTCCCACTCTGTTCTGGCCATATCTCTCCCCTTCAATTTAATTTGTTTCACTTTCACATTTTTACTGTCTGAAATAAAATAAGAAATTAGTTTCTTACTCTATTTCAGTGAGATACAATGCAAAATATTTGTATAAAATAAGATGTATGCCAAAAAAGTTTACTTTTTGTCATTGTTTTTGAGAAATGTTCATTCCTACAGCGACACTGCATTGCAGCATGCTTCTGAAGATACATCTCTTCTTAAAAGATACATCTCCTCTTAGAAGTTTACTCAAAGTTACTTTTACTAAGGATGATTGTGTGCAATGTTCCGGTTGAAAATCTTGTTAGTTATCCTATCTGCTGGTACTCTGAGCTGGAGTTTTTACAGCCAGACCATCTCCCCCTTGGCCTTCTTTCACCAAGCAACCATCCCATGTCTCTCTGGATGAGCAGCTTTGAAGCAAATTTATATACTCCAGAGAAGAAACTGGATACTGTTAAAGTCTGTGGTCTCTTAAAAAAAAGCCCATATTTTATCTATTTCCAGCAATATGTTTCCATACCAAAATAGTCAAAACAAGCAGAAGAGTTCTAGTGCTGTGATGACTAACCTATTTGCCTGGAAGTTTGCTTGTTAGGTAGGATAGAATTATATTTTGTATTTACTTTTCATTTCTCATATTTTTGACATTAATCAATAATTAACCCTAGGTTACAGTAGTCTGATGTTTAGAATATAGATGTTGATTTTTGAGAAGTTCAGAGTTCCAGGGTGAAGCAAATGAATGCATATAGGAAACTAACTAACTGTGGATTAGTTATTTTAGAAGATGTTTTCTTTAAAAATTTGATAAAGAAGGGCATGATGGTGGTTCTTCACCTTTTATTAAATAACCATATGTAAATTTTGAATGACTTCTATGGCACCTAGTGAAAACATATTGATTAAATCTAGATTTGAAATTTCTAAAAAATCTTCTTACACTAGGATTTATTTCATATAACTTATTTCCGTGGCATTCATCCATTCCATCTGTCACTTATTAATATAGGAATTAATTACTAGTCTAAGGTCAGAGGGTGGACTGAACAACAATGTTATCAACACTGATTTAAAAAACACATTTAATGTTTAACCGAACATACACATACTAAATACTAAGCACAAAATAGTCAGGTTTACTTTGGAATCACTCTGAAATCTCTCTGAAATCCCCCCAAACTTTCTGTTCTGTTTCTGTCCATTGTGTTCTATCCGAATTATTCTGAATGATCTGTCTGTATATGTCCTGAAAGCTGTATATGATGTTTGTGCACACCTAATGGATTCACAATATCTGAGAGCACTGCCAGATAAGGCACCTTGACTTTGAACCAATGCAGTCACCCATGGTTAAATAAATTGGTGGCAACCTTCATGACCCATCTTTCTTACCTGAAGCACATTGGGTATTCTGCGGATGGTGTGAGAGTGTGGGTCTGGTGGCTGAAAGTGCACATCTACAGCAAGTCTCTTTGTTTGGTAATTACATTTCATTGGGACTAGCTGCGGATATTGGATTCCACCTCTGACCCCAAACTCCATAAATAATGATCATCATAGTAATGTCGGTCAACAAGCCTAGTACTACGATCCAGATGTTGTATGCCCAGCTTCCTATCTTCATCTCACTTCATTAACCCCAGATCCAACTTATCAACCTTTCTACACCCAAACCAGTGCATTTCTTGTGTACTTTCATCATCTGATAGCATGTTTATGAGCATGCTATGGTTATACCTTATTATTTGATTTTTATTGTTGCATCATATTTATCAGCAAAAGCAATTTATGTGCATCATTGAAAAATGTATTTTACTGGAATGCACTGTTTTTAATGTAAATAGACAACATTTTTATTCAGAGATGTTTAACTTCTTTTTTTTCTTGTATCAATCCTAAATGTCTTATAGTTTTTTGTTAATTGCTATTTACTTTGTTCTTGTCATGAAGATAGCCTTGCTGCTGACATGGCATTAAAACAAGGCTCAGTCCTGAGCTTTGAAAAGACATTAAAAGGATAGTTTACCTAAAAATGGAAATTCTGTCATTTACTTAACCTGCATTGGCCTTGACAGTTCCATGAATCTTTAACATCCCTAGAACCTTTACAATGCAGAAAATGTCCTTTTTAAGGAAAAATGATCTTCAGGTAATTAAAATGTTCTTCACATTAAGAAAAAGGGTTAGTTCACCCAAAAATTCTGTCATTAATTACTCACCCTCATGTCATTCCAAACCCGTACGACTTTTGTTCATCTTCGGAACACAAATGAAGATATTTTTGATGAAATCTGAGAGATTTCTGTCCCTCCATAGACAGCTATGGGACTACTATTTTGACACTTCAAAAAGTTCATAAAGAGATCGTAAAACTAATCCATATGAATTGAGTGGTTTAGTCAAAATTTTCTGAAGAGACTCAATTGCTTTAAATGATCTGTTTTAACAGATTAAATTTAAGCTTTTATTCACATATAAACATTCATCAACTCACACAGCAGTTATAGTAAATGGAAGCTCAAGCACGTTTGCTTGACGAGAACCAATGAGGTTCATTCTCGTGTGTCATGCAGCACGTTTGAGCTTCCGGAAGAAGTTTGTTCTCACGTGTGAAGCAGGTTCGGTTGAGTTTTTGTTTATGTTCGCTGATCAATGTTTATTTGTGCCTAAATTAAGCCTAAATTAAATCTGTTCATCATATAAAGTGATCGTGTCTTTTCAGAAAATTTGGACTAAACCACTCAATTCATATGGATTAGTTTTACAATCTCTTTATGAACTTTTTTAAGCGTCAAAGTAGTAGCCGCGTAGCTGTCTATGGAGGGACAGAAAGCTGTCAGATTTCATCAAAAAGATCTTCATTTGTGTTCCAAAGATGAACAAAAGTCTTATGGGTTTGGAAAGACATGAGGGTGAGTAATTATTGACAGAATTTTCATTTTTGGGTGAGCTAACCACATTTTTCATCTATTGCATTGTTATGAAAACATTGGAAATTTTATTTTTTAAGTGAGTATGATTTTTCTTGTCAAATTTTAATTTTTTGATGAACTGTCCCTTTAACTTAAAAGTGAAATGTTGTATTTGCTTTTTATTTGGTTGATAATTTACAATTGTAATCTTTTTTTTTTCTTGTTTTGTTGGTCAACCACAGAGCCCAGGGTCACTATCCACAGTGACGTTTGTTCTCACCTTTTTCAGTTACGCCAGATGGTCGGGCATCTAATTTAGTGAAGTCATTGCCATTAGATCATCGTAAGTGAGGTATAGTCAAGTGACATCTTCTTGCCTGGTTGCTTCTTGCTACAATATAGTTCCCACTGGCCCCTCTACTCACTGCTGAGTCTTTGCTTTTCAATGGCCCCATGGGTCAGTGCCCACCTGAGCATGATATGACCGCCAGAGCTCTACTGTGATTTATATCTCTGCTTCTCATTCCTGCTAAACTTTTCTAAGTGGGTGATTTCTAGCCTATATCTACGCCACCAACATTTTTAGATGTTCTTGTTTGAAGGGTTTAATATGTCTAAACAAGCTCTTGATGAATAACAGAAATTTGAGAGCACAATTTCAATTTTTAATTTGATTGCTTACTAATCATCCATCGTGCTTTTGGTCTAGGAAATTAAACCGATGATAATCTGATAGACTTGGAGACCAGTTTTAAGGACATTTAGAGCTAGACCAGTATGTCAGAGCCTTCCTTGCCCCTAGCTAATCTAAATTGATCCGAATACGGGGGCCGTGTTACTCGAGGATAACTCAGTGGGTGCTGTCCAGTGCAATGAAGGATAGAGGGATTCTGCTGGTGTGCTCAGGCGACCCACTGCGCCTTTGCCCAACATGGCACTCACACACGAGAATAAAATGACCAGTGCTAGAAAGACAACTATATTTCATTTATCTCGCTGAAATATTGTCTAGTAAACTATAGCTCACTCTCTCTTTCTGACAGGAGCATTTTGATACCGGCACATCATTTATTTTACCTCAATCGTATCCCATTACTGTGGACGGATGCAGTAATGCTGACCTAGTCTCCTCTGTTTCCTCCTACAGTGTTTTATTATCCTCATTGTTTCTCTTGTCCTCTTTATAGTGCTTTAAACTGACAGTGGGGTCTCTAGGCAAATGCGTTCTGCACTTGTGTCTGTGTGTAGACTGTTCCACTACATAAGATAGACGACACTCGAGAAGAAGCCCTGAAATATCCTTAAACTCACACACCACTGAAACTCAAGCAATTCTCCAGAGCTTTGTTGAACGGTTTTGGCACAAACCTCCCAGGAAACCTACTAAAGGCTTACAAGTCTGTGTGGATCTCTCACGACAAAGCCAGTGCAATGAAAGCGAGCATTTTTAGTATCACTTCATTTGACTTTGCCTTTGCTCAAAAATGCTGCTTTTTTTTCTTTCTGTGGAGGACTGGGGTGAATTCTGTTTCAATATGGTTGAATTATGGGATAGTTCACCCAAACATGAAAATTCCTCTTTTACTCATCCTTATGACATTCCTAACTTTCTTTTTCTGTGGAACACAAAAAAAGATTTTTTTTTTAAGTTAAAGGGATAGTTCACCCAAAAATGAAAATTCTATCATAATTTACTCAAGTTGTTCTTTGGTCCCATCAACTGTTTGGTTACCGACATTCTTCAGCAGAAGAAAGAAATTCATACAGGTTTGGAATAACTTGAAGGTGGGTAAATGACGACAGAATTTTCATTTTTGGGTGGACTATCCCTTTAAGTGTTTAAACGTCTTTTTTTGGTATATAATATAATATAATATAATATAATATTGTGCTTAAAATATTGAGAATGTAAAATATTGAGAATTAACATTTTTCAAAAGCTAAAAAGTAATTATTCTTTTGTCTGTAATTGTAAGAAGAGGAACCTGTGTTTTAGAAACAAGGTTTACGAACCTTGAGAGATTAATGATATGGTTTAACAATGTTATCAGGAAAAAAACTAGTCGCTGCGCCCCCTCTTACTTTGTCTTTGTGACTAATTGTTCTTCTAAGGCTGTACAAGGAACTTGATGAACTAAGCAGGAGTGACATTTCTTTAAAGCTTTGTTACTTTCTTCTATTCCCCTTTTTACATGTTTCGCTCTCTCACTAAGCAGTGTTTTTTTTTTTTTTTGTCTGTCTAAGCAGGGGGAGTGGAGAAAGAGGCGCACAGACAGACCGACAACTGGAAAAGAGCAAACTAGAACAGACAGAAGCAAGAGAGAAGCGTAGAAAAGGACGAACACAGCATGAATGTAACATGGAAGTGAAAGAGCGCCGGCCTTACTGCTCTCTCTCTCGGAGCAGGAGAGAACGAGGGAGAGACTGGGAGAGAGAAGGAGACAGAGAGGAGGGGGAGGGCTACAGGGAGGGTCCCGGCAACCGCCGTCACACCGGCTCATCCTCCGTCCTTACCCAGAAGTCCTATAGCTCCAGTGAGACTCTGAAGGCCTTTGATCAACACCCATCTACCCAGGGGCTTTATGGGCATCGTATGCCAGACATGGTGCCAAGGGACACCGAGGAATACAGAGCTCCAGGTAAGTGCTCTTTAACATTCACCATATGGACAGGAGACTCTGGAGTCCTTCAGGCTTGCAAATGTGATGTTTTTCAAAACCAACAAGGAAAAGAAAAACAGACGTTTGAAATGCAAAAAAAAAAAAAAAAAAAAAAATTATATATATATATATATAGTATGCAGCACTAAACTGAATGAACATGTCCCTGTAGACATATACACTCTAAAAAAAGATTTTATGGTATATAAAAAATATTTAGTATCAAATGTTTCAGCATGCACAATTTAATACTGTAGTGAGAATCAATAAATGATATCTTTCTAAATTAAATAAGTCCTAAAGATACAGTGGCATACTGTGGTACATCACCATCAGTAATGTGACTGAACTTGACCTTGAGCTCTAACCCAAACAGAAACTAAATCTTCAGATTTAATTCAGTCTTATCCAGAAAATAAATCCCATGTCCTCGAAAAAAAACATTCTTGACCATAAAAAGAAGACATTATTTTCCAAGTAAATATTTTATCATTTTGAATGCAATGTAGCTTATATTTTTAAATTGGATACACAATAAAAAACAGGAAAAAAAAGTCGGCACTCCAAGGCTCCAAAAAATGCAATATTTAATAATGGACTCTCATGCAGGTGACGTTTCGAGCACACGGGCTCTTCATCAGATACAATAAAATCCACAGAAATCCAGCCTTTTTAAAGAAATTCAAGCAAGCAGCAAATGATTGATTTTTTTTTTTATTTTATAGACATTATATAGACATTATTTCTACAATAAAACAAGAATATTTATATTACTGTGGTTACAAAATTGTTACCAGATATGTATGCTTTAAATTCTGAATACAAAATTATTTAATTTCTCAAACGTTTTATATTTTCCCTCTTTTTAATAACAACTATACACAATGTAACATGGGGAGCTAATTCATTATACCTCTTAAAGGAACGACTTTTCAGATCACTTACCATCCAATAAACACTTTATCTAAATCAGTAAAAGTCTGATCCTATTGGTTACATGCAGCAATTTAACTGCTGTGTTGCACTGTGATCCAACACCTACTTATTTATTTCAGCCTGAATATCTTTTATACAGTCAAACCAAAAATTATTCAGACATTTTTGATATTTTTTTACTAATGGGTGCAGGACACTATAGTTCATTTATGTAAGTGAGGATAGCAAAATAAAGTAAACTGTGACATATTATACCCAAAAATTCTTCATACAGTGGACTACCAGTAAAATTTATAAAAATTTGGAACCAAAACTTATTCAGACACTTTGACCTGACCATGTTTTGCTTAAGTGTTATCTGACATAATTAAGATTAACTTTTTAACTCTGAGATCTTGTCATATTTTATTACCATTTTTTGAAACTATAGTGAATAAACTGTATTAATGAATGAAATGTTCATGGTGTCTGAATAAATTTTGGTTTGACTGTATATACTGTAAATACTATGTGAGTACTATGACCGAGCCACAAAATTCGCAGAGGTAGCTTTTTTGCAAAACAATGTAAGCCCTCAGTGAAATTTTAATTAGTTTAATTTACTGACTTTCATATATTATTACAACTTGTCATTGAAGGAGTCTAAATTAAATTAAAACACTCCTATTAGACAGCTGTATTCAGGTTGGGCATTTGGGTTAACTTCATTTTCATTTCATTTTGATTTTTCATAGAGCCTAGCAGACACTCATTTGCTGATTATTCACAAACTATTCAAACTATTTCATAAATATTTGATGGTATATCTCATGATGAGACACTTTTTAAGTGGAAGGGTAGGATACTGTTCATTCAAATTTAATTTCATTAGAAATACACTTAGTTGGTTAATTGTGCTTTATAGTGCGCTCCATAACCTTAGGCTGTTACACTTAGGGGGGCGTCCTTAATTAGCAGCCGTGTTTGTGCCTGATCGGCACAAATGTCGATGGAGAAAAATCTTGCCTGTATTCATGATATTTTTTTTTTTTTTATCACAGCCTGGCTAAATCATGGCAGTTTGCCCTGCATTGGTTACCAGAGTTTGCAGTATTTCAAAATGTGTATTTCAGATAATGCCCTCATGTGGTAATTAATGTCAGCACTTGTGTTGAGTGATTTTGTTTCATATCTATGAGTGTACTCATAATTTAAATTCCGGTGTATTCATTTTGATGTGTCACCAACTCTGTGGGCTTTTAGTCATAAAGCATTCAGCATATGCTAGCAGGTACAAGAATATGATTTTAAAAGCAGAGTTGAAAGAAATAGAGCGGTGGTGAGTCTCAAGGTGAATTTCAATCTGAAGTGGAACGGTTTCTATTTTGTACTGTGTAGTAAATTCTCGTATTTTCCTGTGTTGAACAATTCAGCTGAACAGAAATTCACCTGATGATGGGGAAAAAAAGATCAGAAAAAGGTCAAACAGTACATAAGTTAAATTAGCCTATGACAGAATGAATGTTCTCCTTTAATGAAAAAATGGATCAGACTAGACTTTTTTTTTTATCAGGTTATTTTTTAAGTTGGTGTAATTTTGTTTCTTCATATTTTTTAATTAACGTAAATGTTTGAATGATTTTGTATATTTTTGATGCAGTGCCTGTTTAAATAAAAGCTGAAAATAAACTCCCTGCCTCTACCTAATTATGGGCATTTTGAGATTAAAAAGAATGTCTAGTAAATCAATATTATATTTTGTTCTGCCAAAACTGTCTGTATGTTATTGTTTATCAATTTCGCTTGGCTTCTCATTTTGTATCCTGAGTAAAAATGTATTGATAAGGTTAATACTTGTGGCACTATTGTTATGAATAAAAGCCACTTTGAATTGAGTATTCACCATTATCTAAATTCATTTCTTTAAGAAAATGTAACAATAAAAAATATCAAGTAGCATTTGCAACACAAATAGGTTCTTTTAGTAGTTTTCTCTTATTTCATGTCTGCTCATTTTCTTGTTTAATCGTTGCTCTTATTTTTACTATTTTTTTGTATTGTTTGTAGTTTTTTTATTTTGTGTTTTCTTAATTGAATTTCAGCAATGAAATTAATCTTTGTATTGCTAGGCAAAGCAAAAAACACAAACGTAAAGCATAAATCTTTAAAATAAATAAATAAATTATATCTCCGTGGTTTAAAAGAATAGTCACCACAGAAATTCACAAACATGAACAGCATCTTAAAGAGCAAATATTTTAAAATAAAAGTGTATATATATACTGCAAGAGTTTGAATGCAAGATTAATCAGTCAAATAGTGTGGGAATGTTATTTTCAGCAAGTTTGCGGTTATTTTGTTTACTACTTGTTCTGCATATGCTCTCTGTATTAAGTATGCACTTTGAATCTTGCAGGCCAGAGTCTGTCACTGAGGCAGCTTGGGATATGTGGCCCTGCTCCTCGTCGTGGTCTGAGCTTCTGCGCTGAGACCGGACTCAGCCATCATACTCAGCTCAGCGGAGCAGACCATATCCAGAACGCAGGGGGCATTTCTCCCGATTGCGCCATGCTATGGGTTAAGTCACATAGACGGGACTCGCGGCTGTCTAGCCGGTCCAACTCTGCTTTAACGCTCACAGACACAGAGCAGGACAACAAATCGGATCAGGAGAATGGTAAGTCTACCTGTGTTTCATTCTCAAATGTATCCTTACATTGGGCAAAATTCCCCTATAGTCAATGTTGGTGACGTAAAACTGCATAAATGGGAAAATACCCCTGAGCAAGTCAAGGCAAAGTCACCTTGAGTCACTCAAGGGTAAGGATGTAATTGGTTAGAGCTAACAATCGGTAGCCAATGACTGGTTGAGATGACAATATTAATGGATCGACTGGTTATGTTTGCAGCCTAAGGGGCACAGTGGGAGTTGTAGGCATTTCAGAGAAAATAACATTATTTCCTGAAGCATATGAGCAAACGGTGCAGAGAACTGCTAGACACTTCCTCTGGGCCTGTGCCCAATCGTAGATGGCTTTGTTAAAGTCACTCATATTGGTGTGCGGATCCACAGGGTGTTGCTGGGCCTGCGAACAAACGCTACGGTGGATGAAGAGGGGCCCACTGGTTTGAAGTGCAAATTGGTGTGTGTTGAAAACCCTAATGCCTTGTGGATTAGGGAGTGTCTTTGAAAAAGCAAATTGTCTATATATGAAATACATGCGTGTCAAAGCACATACATCTGTATTTTAATTTGATTTTTTTTTCTTCCTCAGGACGCATAAATAGCTTTTTTTCCCTGTGGCAAGCTGGACTGTTTATTTACTGTTATGATTTATCTACTTGGTTTTGCTTTTAAAAGAGAAGCAAAAAAAAAAAGTCTGTCCCGAGCCTTTTTTTAAATTTACATTCATATATTCACTACTGAGTTGCAAACATATACAAGATTAGTAGGGGAAAAAGGAAAATAAAGGTTTTAAAAATATTTGTTTATTCTGCCATGCGGTGGTTATTTCTGACAGAATGGATATTTGTGCTTTAAAACAGGAAAGGAAAAAATAAGGGAATGTAATCCTACTCACTGTAGGCTAAACATTTTTAATGGAGGATCTGTAGTGTCTCATGTTCAGCGTTCACTGCATTGATCAAAGGAAACCGCATCTGAAATGCTCATGCTCAATTTACATGTCACATTAAACACTATTTACTGCTGCTACCTCCTCGTTTGGTGTGATATAATGTTTAATATAATAAGAATTCACTTCTGAGAAGCTCTTGTCAAAGTATAGTTTATAATATGTACACATTTGCGACTAAACAATAAACCAAGTGATATACTTCTATTTAAGTTCGCTAACATTTAATATTTAGATTTATTATTTACACAGTGGGAAAAGTATTTATTTATACAGTCTGAGTCTTGAGTCTTAGTACATTTTGAAAATCTGGGATATAAAATTTAATTTTAAAGTGGAAACAAAACTTTAGATTTTGAATCCTATTATAAACAAAGAAACATTATTGACAACAAATGAATAAGAAATACTCCTGATTCTGCATTTCTAGGTCAAATTTGTGTCAGTGATCATGTGAATTCCTTTGTGCATAAGGTCAAAATTTCTTCTGCTGAAGCATAAGATGCTCTTTGTATCATTCTCAAATCATGCTAACATGACCATCAGATTATACTGCATGTTATTATATGCATAATTTGTAATGAAAAATAATTATATTTTAATTAAAAAAATGTAAACATTTTCACTAGTGGTCTTAACATTTTGGAGCTCATTGAATGTGTAATTTATACCCTGCTAGTTCCCTATATATATCTGCAAAATAGCCTCTGAAAAAAAAATACTGGCGGAAGTTGTCTGATTTAGACATGCAGGTGAGCAGTAGTATTTGACCAGCATATTCAAAGCTTTTTTCTTCTATGCTGGGTTGGGTCTGGGACTTGGTCTGTTTGAGTCAAAATATAATCATGTAGCTGAGAGCGGACTGTCTGCTTCACAGCATTCCATTAAGAGAATGAGGTCAGGTTTTTCTGCACAGTCGTTCAGCTTCTGTATCTCTCCCCATCTTTCCCGAAATCTCTCCAGTCTGCTACGCAAAACATGTTAAAGTTGTATCATAGCACTGTGGTCTATGTATCCAGCCTCCTCCAGAGGGAATAGTCATTATTATATAAAGTTAAAGACAACTCTGGAGAGCGACTATGATTATTTATTAGTCATTCGGGTGTTAAAATGTAAAAAGGGCATTTTTCATCAATGATTAGTCTACATTTTGTACAGTCAGTGTTTGATATATTTCTAGGGTTTTCACTGTCTGTCGTCTTAGGAAAGATGAACCCTTTAAAACATCAGTGGTACATAATTTTACAAATATTTTAATAAAAATGTGATGATAAAAATTGTTCTTGGTAAATTTGACGCAAACAGATTCATTTGTCTCTTACTGTAGGCCTCTTTCTGTGAAGAATTCATGCAAATGTGAGACCCTGTGTGATTTACTGTAACAATTAAGCTGCACTTTTAAAGGTGTGGGATGAGATTCCTCAGAGACCTCATTGAGGCTGACTGTAAATTGTTCTGAGATGTGTCTTTTGCAACCCATATAAAGCAAGGCCTGAATTTCAGTGTGCATTTTTACCTATAGGCCTTTATCACACTTTTGCATTCGAAAAGCAGAAGCTTCAAATAGGAGTGTAAAAAAACTTCCGCTTCAGCCTGTATCAATGGCTGTGCCCATAGCACAGGATTGTTGTGATTTATTTATGTAAAGTTCAGCACAGATACTTCTTCTAAAGACACCAACCTCAGTTTACAATCTTTAATTGAGTATTGTGAAACAGAGAAAAAAGGTGTCAAAATATTCCGACGCATATTTCGTGATTTAAAGGGGAACGCGCAAGCCACACACTGTGTGTGTGCAATACTTCAGAGTCTAATCACCTTACCTTATTTTATTGCAGAACTGCTAGAATACAATACAAACAACATATCACATTAAAGAGCATTAGAATTAGACAAATCCTAAAATATTAATTACTACTAAGGTGTATTTTGGGGGGATTAAATTAAAGGGTTAGTGGAAACATTATATTAAACAATAATTTTCGCATTTTTTTCGTGCACTTTACGATGCAATCATCAATAATTAGATCAAATTGAAGTTGTTTAAATAAGGAATATTCTATCTGACCAATTCCACAACCACTGTGGATGAATTGGCTATACTATGTTTGTGTGTGTGTGTGTGTTTGACGCTGTAAAACCAATCACTCTCATACTCAACAAAGCTGACTGCATGGTATGCCGTTGCAATGGTCTAGATTTGTTGCATTGCACTGCACCGCTCACTTGCAGTGTAGACACAGTGTTGTACGGCACCTTTGAAAAGAAAGCAGCAGCAGTAAAAATGCTGTGGGTAATGCTCTCAGAGCCGCTCAGGTGCAGGGTGAAAAGCACTACTTAAAACATCATCCTTATAGTACACCTGTTATGTTTCCATCTCTTTCCATCGCTCTCTAAAATCTCTTTTACTGATATTCCTCTGCCTTGTGTATGCCTTTGTTTGCAATAAGCTGATTAAATGGTTACAAGCAGATTAATACTTAATAATTTTGTCTTCTAAATCTGTCTTCATTATACATTATTACTCATTTAGCAGCAAGGACCCCTTTCTCAGGACTTTTTATCTGCTGTGATTATTAGTGCGTTCGATTGTCTTTTACTAGCTGTACAAGTAATTATTAATAGGCAGTTTGTATGAAAGTATCTGCAAGGACGACCTTATATATGTAAGACGATGATTGCAAAAAGGACCATAATGCTTTATGAGGGTATTTACAAGTTGCCATATATATATGTGTGTAATAAAAAAGTAAAATATTTATTTCTGTACAGATATGATCATGAAAGCTAAATACATTTTGGTCATATGTAAAATTCACTGTCACATTTGGGAGCCTCATAATCCATGGATGAATGAGCAATCATGGATGGACACATGGATTGAGCAATCTCAAAACTCAAAAACTAATGGGGCAAAGAGAAAGACAGAATTCTGCTGTGGAGCAGAAGCAGTGCAAAAGTAGTTTGGATTTAGAACTATTTTGCACATATTTATAAGTGAAATATGCACATACCCAAGTGGATAGCAATTGATCAAGACGAATGAAGTGACCAAGTATAAATACCAGGGGCAGTTCTAGGCCCTATATGTCGTCTCAGCTGATCTCAATGATCGGGTAGTGCTTCTTCCTCAAGAAAGTTTATCGTTTTCACACGTTTTTAAGTCTTGTCAGTTTAAACATTCAAGTGATTTTAAACTATTCAAGCACAAGACACTGCGAAAGAGAACTAGAGCGTTGTGATAGATCGTTTCTGTGCACGCACACACCTGAAGCGAGCACACAGAAAGCCGTCTCTCAGACAGCATGTGAGTACTGAGTTGCGTTATCTTTTTCACGTCTTGAGCAAATGCACACAAAACTGTCAAAATGGCATTTTGATGCGTATCCACGTAAACACAGCCTTAACTAAATGTAAACCGTTAAGGATGTGTGTCAATATAACGGATCTGGATGCATTAGGTTTTAAAGTGACAGCAGCCTCATATCCCTTCTTTTTCAATAATGTTAATCAAACAACAAAAGAAAAAGAGATAATCACTGCTCTTAACTAAATAACTTCTGTAGCTTTAATAGTATCCGTGTATATTTACAGTAATAGAGTTATCAGTAATATAGTTTTCACAAGTAGGACTACCGTAAAATGTTTAATTTATATCTGTTCTCTATTTGTATAATTGCTTAAAATTTGTTTCTTTCTTATTTTATTATTGATTGTTTACTTGTCTTTAATGCTTGAACTTTATATTAGTTAGGCTAGTATTAGTTTTTGCTGTGATCATAAATTGGAATCGAAAATTGTGAAATTTCACTGTATCTAAAATTTTGGTATCGTAAGGTTACATAGGTCAAAAACAATGAAAGTAATAACTTTAATATTTATTTAGGCAAGGCCAGTGAATGTTTTGGCAGGGCAAATAAAGCCAGAGTCAATATATGATGACTATTTTCTTTTAGTCAAACAGTGTACCGATTTGAACTGTACTGCAGAAAGAGTTGTATCATTATATTATTTAAATTTTTTTGTATTGACTTAGTACCGATTTAAGTACCATTAGGCTATTTTTGACTATATAGTGATATAGTGGTGCCAATTTAAAGAGGCGATTGTCTCTTGCTACAGATTCTCACTGAGGGCTAATCCCCCTGAGGATAAAATCCTAGAACCGCCCCTGATAAATACTCTTTTACGGGTACTTCTTCACTTTACAGTGATTAAATCCATCCCCATATGACGTTTTTAAAGGGATTATTCACACAAAAATGAGAATTGTCAATTTACTCTCATGTTGTTTTAAAGAAGATATTTTTTAAAAAGTTTTTTTTTTTTTTTTTTAAATACAGTGAAAGTCATATATAAGATATTTGAGGTCCAAACCATATTCCACAGAATAAAGAAAGCACAGCGGTTTGGAACCACATGAGTGTGTGTAAATTATGAGAATTTTCTTTTTTGGGGGAACTTTCTCTTTAAGAAGGAAATCTACCTCTCTCTTTTTTAAAGACATAAATACAAGCCCTGTAGAGAGTCATATATCAGAGTCTGTTTTAGCTATAAACCATATTCATTGCTGGTATCATTTAAGATGATCCATTTTTAATGAAGCGCTTGAAGATATATCGCATAGTCTGAGATCTAGCTACTCGGGGAACATCCAAACAAGACTCTTTTCAATATAGGCAATAAAACAAAATTTCAGCGGTGCTGCTGCTGCTGCTGCTGTGAATGCATACAATCCTTTGCTTTCCATAAGCTTTAACTGGATGTTCATGTGAAATTGTGTTGCCCTCTGATATTAATCTGGATCAGGTACTTCATACAAACTTGGAAAAATGAAGGTGGAAAAAATATTTTTTTCATCCAGTAACAAAAAAGTTAAACAGGAAGAACTTCTTGTTCTGAATAAAACACTATATTATCAGACGAGGCCAATCATCAAGCTGAAAGATTATATTCATGACTAAATGAACAAGTTTGCACGTTTAAGGGAGCTCTAAAAGGAATTAATTAATGTTGGAGACTTATTTATTAAGTGAACCTTCAAGCAAGACCGCCCACATACAAAAAAAGAAAGAAAGAAAGAAAGAAAGAAAAATGGTCGTCAAAACATTAGCATGTATAAGCCAGATTTTGTTTAAAAGTTAGAAGAACTTTTTTCCCCTTAAAGAACCCTTAGCTAATTTGTATTCTTGTAAGGGATGTTAGAAGTCTCTACAGTCTGGCCAAGAAAGACATTGTGACAAAAGTCATCACTGTGAACAAAAGTTAGAGAAGCTCTTCGTTTGGCCAGGAAATAGCCTGGAAACCCAGCTGCCCCCTGCTTTTGTCTGGCCTGGTCGCTATTATCAGAGGATAAATGACCCCTATCAGGATCTTCAGTGCCTGTGAAGCTTTCTCTCTGTCTTTCTTTCTCTCGCCCCTGTGCGTGTGGGTGTTTGCACTGTGTTTTCACATGAGAGGAGTGTATATAGGCTCCATGTGTGTATATGTTCTCACCCCCTTAAGGCCAATGAGGGATGCAGTCTCTGTTCTTAAACATCATTATAAGATCAGAGAGGATTCTCCACATTTCCATTTAGTGCAATGATGGAGAATCCACATTATCTATATCAACTATAATGATTCAGACTGATGAGAAATGCCTTTATGGAAATGTATTTCATAAAAGATTGGTATTGTCAAAAATATTGATATTTCAATATGTATCTTGATACTGAAACTTCTGAAACGATACTCCTTTCTGCAGTATCGATATACCGATACCAGCTGTGCTTTCTTGCTCTCCTCTCCGACAGCGAGTTGACATGCACCCGCCTCCTCTCATTCAGTTGTCTCATTCACTCCGGTTAAATAGTGTCGGTGTGACCGGGTCTGAATTTCAGCGCGTTATTGCGCATAATTCTATTAATTCCCGCAGATTTCTCACTCACATCTGAAGCGCACACACAGCACACACATAAAGCCGTCTCTGACATACAAGTGCCAAAATAAGCTCTTTTTCACGGCTTATAAATGGTCAAATACACTCAAAAATACTGTCACAATGCCCATCTTGGTGAGTATTAATGTAAACAGAGTCGTAAACAGTATTTTGGATCTGTGTGTGCGTCAGGTCTTAAAGGGACAGCAGCCTAATAAACATGCCGAAGATGAACAAAAGACGAAGAGAAAATCACTTACTGCTCTTGACTGATTAACTTGTGTACCTTTAATTGATTAATCTGTATTTAATTTTTACAATGAATATTATCCAATGTTATTTTAAATTTGATTACTTTCAGTTTCGTTTTTCAGTTTCTTACCTGAATACTGTTAGACCTAAAAAAAAAAAGCAATTTATTTCATTTGTACCTTTGTTCTATTTTATTTATTTGTGCTATTGTTAGTAATTTGTTTATATGGTCTTAATTTATTGCTGTTTTCTTGTCCTTTTTAAATTCTGTTTACAGTTTGAAATCAAATACTGTACATTGAGTGAGCAAATATTTACGTGAGATAATTGTAATGATAATTGATTAACGTTTATCAGTGCTTCCCACACATAGACTTTACTTGGGCGGGCCGCCCCGGTATATTTGGAGACACATTTATGCTTTTATTATTTTTATCCTCTTATACTTTTGTATCCGCCCAAGATAATGAAACCATCCGCGATTGATTAACTAGTGGAAAATCTCCCCTCGCCCTATGCGTTTCGTACCTGCTCGTTATGTGTGTGTCAGAACTGTTTACTCCCGCTGACATTCCCACGTGCGTTGCAGAGACACGGTGGATATTTCACAAAGAGTGCTGCATGTTGCAAACATTTTTTTTTACAGTCTATGGTTGCAAAGTCACAAGGCGGCGTTGTTGCACGTTCTACAGGCTCGTGCAACAGCGCTTCAGACTGCTTCAAAGTGATTCTCAATCAATGAAAAGCGCAGATTTATGCCAAGCGATTGCTAATGAACCCAAGTTGATGAATTATGACAATGTCTACTTTATGGCCTTTATATAATATGTTTTAGACGGTTGTAAGAATCTGAAGGATCAGCCCGCAATTGTGTAATTTCAAAATAAGAGTCCCGGTGTACTTCGGGCTTGTTTATAATAAAAAGTCACACACTAAGTTTTTTTTCTTCTTCTGGGCATTATTGGTTTTTTGGTTACACAATAAATTGTATTTAATTTGATTTCCATTTAATTCATAGTAAATTATTGTAGTCTCCACCACAGGAAGAAAAGACTAAGAACATTATTTGACACGTATATTATTCATTATATAAATTACTAGTAAAATCTGTGTCCCAAAGACACTATATGAAATAGCAAGGAGAACATAGGAAAAGGAGAACCATTTAAATGCTGTAATTTTGCATAATTTACAATGCATAATAGTATGCTATGTAATTAAAATTAATTTCAATAAATAAAAATACTGTTATAAAAAACCCCCAACCCCCCCCCCCCCCCAAAAAAAAAAAAAAAACATTATGTATCATCACACATTATTTGTTTGTCACATGTAGTAGACCGTTTTTGTGCCATGGGTAATAGGAGGATTTTTCACCCGGCTACCACCGCAAGTATATTTCAAACCTGTGGGAAGCACTGTTTATATATGAATAAAAGCTTATATTAAAATCTGTAATCATATAAAAGTGATCTCTTTGGAAGAAATTATTGATTGCCTAGACTTTTCAATAGATATATAAAATTATTCAATAGAAATATTAAAAATATCTATTTGACAGTAAATGCAATATTTTTCTTGTGGTATCGAAAATGGTATGGAATACCATAGAAATTCCAGTATCGTAACAACACTATAACAGACTACTTGGAAAAACCTCTACACACTCCCAGAGGGGCAGACAGAGGCAGTTCTAGGTATGTGCGTCCATGTAGGCCTTCCCTCACCCGTCGGCAGGATGCTTAACCAACCATCTGTCACGTCTGCGAACATTTCCCCACCTTTCTTTATGACATCAAGGTGTTTGCTCCATTGATCATTGTAGACACCAAGGCCAGCTTGTTTTCCATATGCATTTTCACTTTTCCACAACAATGCCCAAAATGTCCAGGAGTGTACAACCATCTGCGGCAGCTTAGAGATTGAATGAGTCTCTCTTGCAATGTAAAAGAATCGGGTACAATCTCGACATGGCCAGCAAACCATTCAAGTGTTGTTTTCACAGGGTTTTTCTTTTTTTCTGGAGGCAAACTTCAAACAGAAAAGCTGATGAGGCCTGTGTTTGATGCATTCTCATTACTCTGGGTGGCAGGAGAGTTTGGTCTGATGGTCTAAGTACAGAGTGATGCAGGCGAAACAGGTCACATAGAGTGCCAGTGCAGCTTTAGCTTCATAAGCAGCACAAGACTGATAGAGATAATTACTATGTGTCAAATTGTCTCTTTGTCTGTTCTGCTTTTTCTATTACGGTTCAGCAAGAGGACTTTGCCTTAAAGGTTACAGTCTATAGCTATATATAATGCAATTGATCGGCTTATAGCAGGATTAGGTTTTGATGGCCTAAAAAAAGATGCGCTTCTGCAATTCTTCAAAATGCCTTTTCTGTATCCCACAGCACAGATGGAGGGTGTCTTTATCTGGGCTTTAGGATTTTTGGAAAGTGTTGCTCTCAATTATAAATACAATATTGTTCTGGAATCAATTTCAGAAATTGGTATTTCTAATTGTCCAACTGTGAGCCTAGATGGCTGTGTTTTATGATGAGGGGAAAAATATTCAAACATTGTCATGAAAATGAAAGATTTTGTCTTTTTGCCATTTTGTAATATTGATAAAAGAAACTGGGGTAGTAGAAAGAAAAGAAAAGCATTGCATATATTATAAAACACAAGCAACAGTTCACTTTCTTGTGTCTCATTTGCAGAGTTAAAAAAATAAATAAAAATAAATTAGCATTGTAGACAAGCACAAATACCAAATCAATTTCATGTTAGAATATTTTTTTGTCTTAAATTTGTAAGTTCAAGTACATAAATCAGTTGTCATGCTCATGTCTTTTTCTGTTCTATTTTGTTTCCATAGTTATCATTCATTATTACCCTGTAAAAAAATTCAAACCTTCTCAACTCAAAATTTTCTAGTGACTGGTCACATCTGAATTTTTCAATTGGTCCAAGTGAATTTGTGTGAATTGAATTTTATTGTGGCAACAGTCTGTTAACATTGGCTCAACATATTATTTCTGATTAAGCCAATGTTAACGGACTGTTGCCACAATTGATTAAATTCAATTCACACAAATTCAATTAGGCCCATTGAAAAATTTAGATGTGACCAGTCACTAAAATAGTTATTAAAATGTTATTTGTCCAATTAAATATTTTTAATTTGTTGTAGCAATTGTTTATTTATCATTGTCCCAAAAGAAAATGTACGTAAAACATACATGCATCAAAATACAGAACACAGACAACAGAGTTTACATTTTATCATCACTTTATTAACAAATCAATTCCAACAGGATCGATATTTGGTGAAAATACCTTGTTTCAAACAAGGATGAACAGAATATATTCCAAGTCTTATGCATGTCTTGATGTGGTCAAGAAAACTTTCAAAAATGGCACTGCATAGGTTAAAAACCTGCAAATAAAAAGAAGAAAAAATAACATTTATAACAAAGTTCCCCTGCATCACATCTGTTTAGTGACAGAACAGAAGGTATATAGGCTAACTATATAATGAGGATGGAACTGTCAATCGATATAGATTTAGCTTTTTATTTCGTGGTATTTAAATATACCCAGCTTTCAGGACTGCTGACAGTTACTGACATGAGCGATGAACACTTAATGGAAGAATAAGAAAATCATGTGCTCGATGTGTTTGATTCAAAAATTCCTGAAAGTGGCCGAAGGCAACCTCAGTCATTGTGTTCAGCGGGTTGCATGGCGAATGGCCGCATATCACGCAGATTACATTCAGAAGTCGATCTAACAGTATTTTACACATATATGACACAAAGAAAATAAAACCATAAGCTACCGTCACATTATAGGGTAGTAGGGATACTAACTGGGAAAACACGATCATGAAACCAATGAATGCATTACTCTCGATTCTACAAAATGCCTATTACTTTATACCAGGTCCTAAAGCCAACACACCATACTCACCATAACATCTTGAAAATTGTGACGATGAATATCTGTCTTCTCTTTGGAATGATGTTTGTTTCGGTCTTCAGCAGCACCGACTGATTCTGCTCTCTCGCTCTCCCTACTCCCGCGCATCCGCATTTGAATTCTCCATTCCATCAGTTTTCCTCAGGTGCATTTTGCGAATGCTTATATAGTTTTTTGGATGTAGGACTTATTCAGCCAACACAGAACTTTCACTTCAACTTGATATATTGCGTGAAAACAATTAAATATGTTAGGTGAATATAAATTTTTAATTTTAACTGTTCACCTTAAGCTAATATTACTACAATGCATCTTTTTGAATGGGGATAATTATTTAAAAGTCATTTATTGAGCCAATATGTAATAGTTTCCACAATTTTTCAAAATTATTTTTTTACATTGTAGTTGTCATGGTTCCTGATTAGTTCACACCTGTTCCCTGTCCCGTTGATTATCTTTCCTTGTTTATTTAAGCCCTCAGTTTTCCTCTGTTTATTGTCTTGCATTAACGTTTATGGTGAAGTGTGTTTATTTTTGGTCTTCATTAAAGTGTATCTTTATTTATTCGCTACACATGACATCAGTAAGCATACTGAAAGATTGCAGAAAAAATTGTACCAAATTATAACATGCTGTATGCTTTTGCATTTGCATCTGTCTTCAACAGTATTAATTGTGCATTTCAAATGTGGTGTTTGCTCAAAGTTTCATCACTGAGAACAATGGTATATAAAAGCTAAAGTTTTATTATCATTCCAAAGCTTTCAAATGAATTTGCCTTTCTCACAGTTAGCATAGAGTCAGATACTCCAAAAACTTTTTAGATCATTGTAAGGTACATTATAAGGGCAGAGTTTTCATATAACGTTGCTAATCATACTTTTAAAATAATCTTAACTTATGCTGTATGTTCATTTATGATGAAGCAGCACCTTTTCCCCAAATTAGCACATAGTTAGCTTATTATGAAGTCATTACAAGAACCATTAGTCCTAACGGTGTTGAACTAAGGCCAAAACTTTCACCAATATCTCAAGTAGTAAAACACCTTAGCATGTCATACTATCAAACATGGAAATAGCATATTGCAGTATGTTGTTGAGACATTTAAAGTTATTATTAATATTTAAACATTAGTGAATATAGAATAAAAAATAAGAATGGCTTTGGTAAGAAATATAAATGGTCAATATGGTCAAAATGTTAAATATTAATGGTAAATCAATAAAAGTCCACCCAAAATAGTTTTTTATAGGTCTTTATAAGATTTCTTTTTTCTTTTTTTTTTTTTTTTTTGAAGTCATCTCTTTTCCTGCTCATCCTGCTTGTTGTGTTGGACACTTAATCTGACTTTAAAGCGATAGTTCACCAAAAAATTAAAATGTCATCATTTACTCACCTTCCATGTCCTTCCATGTGTGACTTTCTTTCTTCTGCAGATCACAAAATAAGAAATTTTGAAGAACGAACAGTTTTGGTTACAACTGACTTAAGAAAAAATTACACTTACGTACGACTTTGATAATGCTTTTGGGAAACGTGTTGTAGAGATTAAGTATACTTTACGCTCTACTAACGTCCTACTTAGTGTTTGAGGGAAACTCAGCCAAAGTCAGTTAATAAAGCACGTCTTAATGTTCGGGTGCTCAATCACTCAAACATTCACTGAAGCACGTACTAAATGCTTGTGTAATTCTTATTTGTCTGATATATGCTATATATTTTTCCCTCTTAACAATTGCATGAGATTGCATATGATTGCAGAGCGAGAACATCAGCGCTTTGTTCTCAGGGCAGATTAATATTTTGGTAGCCCGCTACATCATTCTTTACCCAGCATGTCAATAATCGTCTCTTATATCGCCAAGTGCAAACATTCATCCTCACCAAACAAGTTGAGATTCAGGGTTTTAAATCTCCCATCACAGACAAAGTTGTGAGGAAAGAATTCGGACTCATATGATGGTGTTAAACAAAATCTATCATTCTTTCGCTTTCGTCTGACGAATAAAAGCTTCCACCCACTCTCACTCAGGGATGCGAAAGCTGGCGCTCACCACCTGAATACGTAACGTGCACAAACCAGCCTGCCAAGACCAATCATCCAAAGTCTCATTTATGGCGAAAGGAATTTGTTTATGCCTTTGTATAAACAGTTCAAATCTATTAATAACCTTCAATGTTATAGCAGGGCCACTGTTTATTTATTCATATTTGATTGCATGCTAATTATAATTTTCATCCATGTTTCCATTCTTTTGAGACTTGGTCTCCTTTCTATTTATTTATTTATTTATTCATAATTATTTTTTTTAAACCACCAACAGCACGACAGGCTTTAAATGCTTTGTTCCTGCCCACCCATATTTCTGTCTATTGGGTACTTTTCTTCCTGAAAGATATTGATTTTTGACTCTCTGTGTGAGGGTGAACGCGTGCAGGTCAGGACATCTACTGCCCACTTCATAGGACACTGAGATAAATCGAGGAAGTTGGGGGTCACAACTCATTCACCCTCTCCATATCCTTTTATTGCGCCCCTCATATGGAATCGGATATAGAGGTCAAGGGCCCTCTGTGCCACTTGTCATCCGTCTCAGGCTCAGGCCATTGGATCTTTCATCCTGGATTAAAAAACCATGACAATTTCAAGACTCTACATTGAATCGACTTCAGAACAGTCCCTTAAATCAGATTAAATGTTGAAGGCACCAGCATTACATTATTTTCACGTAATTCACAATGTAATTTGAGTTCGCTGCAGCAAGGCGACTCTCAGAAAAGGCTCTTTTCATCCATCATTGCGAATCCATAAATGTCCATTATCTCGAGATGACACTGTTGGATAACAAACTAATGATGGTGGTGTGATCTTCCTGTTTCTAGCCGCAGCCTATTCTTGATCCTTGCCAATGTGTGGCAAGAATCAAGAATATCACAATGCCATCTGGATGTTGTTTGATTGCAATGTGGCTTTCAGTGCTGCTTGATTGGATATGGTTACGCTCCTTGTACAAGTAAAGTTCACTTTAAGTTTAATTTCACCTAGAGCTGTTTCATTTACCCAGACTAATTATTTCTTCACTTATCCTTCAGACTGTTAAAAGTAGTTGATGCTTTGAAGCAAATAAGGTTAAAGCCGTGTAAAATGGATATTAGAGCAGATGCCTTTGGTGCCTTTCCAAATTGTGTCAGTCTAATTCAGTGAAGATGGTCTTGCAACTTTGTTTAAAGAGTTCAAGTAAATTCTTTCGTCTGTTAAACAATCAGGCAGCTGTATAGTTGTCTGGAAATTGGGAACAGAATCTGCCAGATCTTTGGCACTAATGATGGGCTCAGGTCCAACTTGGCAGTGCAAACACCAGAAAATCATACTTTTTGATGCTGTGTTGAGCAACATTCAGATTGACATGCTTTTGTTTTGCTTGGTGGCACGCTCCAATCTGAAGCTCCAATCTCTTCAGAATCCTGCCACCATAATATAACAGATGGTTCTGAACAAATGCAGCAAAATATCAACAGTCTGAAGTAAAACAATATTCATTTGCATCTGCATTTATATTCTTGGCAGAAACTTAAGAGAAACTGAATCTTTTTTTTTTCTCTCTGCAAATAAAATGATACAAGTTTGATGAGAGTGATGATGTTAAATGGCAATTGCAACACAGGCTCATTGGAAAAACGTACCTGTGTCAACATTTTTGGAAAACGCAAAATACGTACCAATATGTACATATCACTGCAGTTTCTAGCAGAAATGAACAACAGAGGCAGTAAAACAGCAAGCACTCCAGCAAGGCTCCTTGCGCAATAATATTATGACCTTAAAACACTTTTTACCATAGTGCATGATTTGTAAACGAATATATTTTGGAGTTTGCATCACTTACCCAGCTCCAGATGTTCAGTTTAACTGCCATAACAAGCTTGCTCGGTAGCTCAGCTGGTACAGAATTGTACTTGCGATGCGAAGAACTCGGGTACGAATCCTGTGAAAGATGAGTTGCAGTGAAAGAGCTCAATGACAAGAGTTCAAAAAAAAAGCTAAAATGCCATGGTTACGAATGCTTTTTTATGTCACATTTGCTTTTGTTATCACTATTGGGTAGGTTTATGGTTTACTGTAGGTGTACGTTATGGAGCATTAAGCTTTTAGCGCCACTCACCGGACATTTCAATTCAGAACTGCGGTGATACGTACAAACTCCAACGTAATAAAACGTTGCCATATTCACGTTCATCTGTTCCGGAAAAAACGAAACACGCTTTTAGCGCTAATCACTGGACATTTCACTTTGAAACTGTCACAAAACGTGCACAACACAACACAATGTATTTTTTGTTTTGCAAAAATGTTGACAGGTATGTTTTTCTAATGAGTCTGGGCTGGGCAATAGTAAACTATCCATTTATTATGCAGAGACAAATACAAGATTTTTTAAATGTGTCACCAAAGCTGCAATTTTTGGATCACAAATACAATAAAAATGTTTCACAATATTGTGAAATATTATTTCAATTTAAAACAACTGTTTTCTATTCTAATATATTTTAAAGTGTAATTTATTCCTGTTATGGCAAAGCTGAATTTTCAGCATCATTACTCCAGTCTTCAGTGTCACATGATCCTTCAGAAATCATTCTCATATGCTGATTTGCTGCTCAAGAAACATTTCTTATTATTATCAATGTTGAAAACAGTTGTGCTGCTTAATATTTTTTGTGGGAACTGTGATACTTTTTTATTCTTTGATGAATAGAAAGTTTAAAAGAACAGCATTAATTTGAAAAAGCAGTATTTTATAACATTATAAATGTCTTTGCTGTCACTTTTTAATTTAATGCTTGATTGCTAAATAAAAAGTATTAATTTCTATAAATATTATTTAACCCCAAACTTTTAAATGGTATTATACTCATCTGTACTATAGGTTGATTTCACCCAAAAAGTATAAACCTTGTGTGGCTCTGTGGCTTTTTCTGAGCATCTCAGCTAGCTAAACACAGCAACTTAGTTTGTCTTGCAGTTCTATTTGAAGAGGCAAATATTGGGAAAAATAGTGCATTTTCTATTGGAGTAAAGGTTCCTTTTTTTCTCAAATTTTTCAAAGTTATTTATTTATATATTCATTTTATTTTTTGGGCCCATATGAGGTATCTTAAGGCAACATAAACAGCTTTTGCTTTGGGAGGCCTATGATGTCTTAAAATGCTGTCTAGATAAACAGTAGATGTTGGAACAGAGCTTGCGTTGTAGACTCCAGCTTTGCACGGTCTTTACATGAGTGATGAATGTGAACAGTAGTGGTGAATAGGCTTTCAGTTCTACACAAATACTAACAAGTAGTTGTCGGCGCCATTGAATAGCAGCACATTTTTGTCCGGGTCATGTACCAAACTGCTGAATCAGGATTTCTGGTACTGCAGAACTTTGTATTAAATGTAAATACCATTCAACCCAACTACTAGTTGGACCGTTCACTTTCTGCATCACTTTAGAATCACATTGAAGGACAGTTTGTGGTGTTGTGGGATGTTTCTTTTCTTTAAAGCCAGAGAGATATACTCGGTGGTTGCCGTTTGGGACTTCATTAAATTTGCTTCGTGGATTTGTTTTCCTCTCTCTGCTGTGTGGCATACACAGTTCACCATGGCTGAGTGTTACTTACAAATATAGCAAACTTCATTTATCTATCTTAGGACAAGATGAATTTTCTGAGTTTTTCTGTTTCATAGATTATGCAAATGCCCAATAAACAAACAAAGCTCTAAAAAAAAAAAAACTGACAGAAAAGCTGGACTTTCTGTACTGTACTTTCAAATAATGTCAGATTGTCTAACATTTCAAGGTTCTTAAAAGCTTTAAATGTATTTGTATCCTATTCACAATGAATCAGGTAAAAATAGATCTTGAACAGGTTGCCATAAGGTGAAATAACTGTAATTATTTGGCATAGTGTATCAAGCACTTAAAGGGAAAGCTTTTATTCTTGACTTTTATTTTTTTTGTGCATTCCATTCACCACATGTGGCAAAGGGTTGAGGGGGAATAAACCTTTGAGCATGAAATATAAAATCTATTTTAAGACAAACACAAAAATCACCATAAAAAGCCATCAGTTTTTATCTTGGAGCATCTGGAAAATTATTTTACTACCTCAGTGTGCTTTTATACATCATATAGTGCTGTTCTGATTTTTAAATCATATGTGTGTGTACTTATTAGTAGGTCGGGCAGCCTAATGGATAGAGAGTTGGACTTGTAACCCAGAGGTCATGGGTTTGAGTCTCAGGTCCAGCAGGGATTGTTGGTGAGGGGAGTGAATGTCCAGCGCTCTCTCCACCCTCAATACCACGACTGAGGTGAGACCCTTGAGCAAGGCACCGTACCCCCAACTGCTCCCCGGGCGCCCACTGCTCCGGGTGTGTGTTCACGGTGTGTGTTCACGGTGTGTGTTCACTGCTCTGTGTGTGCACTTGGATGGGTAAAATGCAGAGCACAAATTCTGAGTATGGGTCACCATACTTGGCTACATGTCACTTCACTTTCACTTATTTAAAAACTAGCATGCTGCCTGTTAGATACATAATTTAAAACTGCCTGATAAACAGATGTTGTGCAAAAGTTTTGAGCACATGCGTTTTAGACAGTGTGCATCCATAACATCCCCACACATTATGAGTATTTTTTGAGCATTTGCCCAATTATGTTGTTCAACAGCCCAACAAGCCATTCTCTGAGATCGTGTGGAGAAAACGTGCAATGGTGATCAATGAAAATAAGAAAAAAATACTGAAAAAATCCCCAAAATGGAAGAAAAATCTTTCAAATCTTTTGAGGGCACTGAAGACAGTGATATGCATCTGTGAAGCCATCATGGCAGAACCATCATTCTCAATAAAAGCCTTGCTTTGCTGGAAAAGAGTCCATTTTCTACCCTTCAGTGCGTCTGTAGACGTAGGTGCTGCTGTATGTTGGCCAGGTGCTCGCTGACAGCCCTGTGAATAATGTAGCAGGAAGATAGAGAGCTCTGGGAAAGAAAGTCAAGTCCCAGGACCCACCATTAAATATCACAATCCACTATTCCTGGGGACGCGAATGACATTTTATCTCAGCTGGTAATAGAGATCCAACCTTTAAGTGCTGAGTGGGACAAACCATTATTCACTATCTTCTGCTCTCTCAATGTCCTCTCCTTACACTCTCTACCTCTGCTGCACAATGTTATTATGACAATGTGGGAATATTCTCATTTCACAGCCCCCTGCTAAAATGAAAATGTTCTGGAATTCAATTGCACCAATAAATTAGGTAAAATATGATCTGGCTTTTGACTAGTCCCAACAATTCAAGCAGTATGTTTGTAATGTTTTTCTAGTAATCATTTACAAATGAAAAACACTGGTTTGTATGTGAAAATATTTCTGCATTGTTTGATATCAGTATCTCTAAGGTGCAGATTGTAGTGAAATATTTTAATGCCTTAATCCACGAGGCCGTGTGCCACAGAAAAAACATTAGATCCCCAGAGTCCTTGGCAAAGCCCGCTGTCTGAGAGAAAGTTATTATCTCAGCAAGCTGGTGTAATGATTAGCCTCAATCAGGATATTGAACATAGGTCGATCTGGAAAATGGCAAGGGCTTAGAAGTCAACATGTAACGGATTCACATCTCTGCATACTGAGATCGACCACTTTGCGCAAAAGACGAAAGGAATATTTGAAAAGTGCAACAATAGCCATCACCTGCATTGGCTAATTTAGTGATAAACTCTTAGTCTTAGTTAGTGCGAAATTTCTCCATGAACAGACAACCTTCTGATTTGGTTCAGATGAGTCTGGTTCTGGATGAATGTCTAATGGATTGTACTTACAATGCTTTCAATGTAATTTTAGAGCATGAATTCATGCTGATTTGTAGCTTCAGACTGTTCCTTTGTTCAACAACTCAAGGAGAGATATTTGTTGTGGCCAGGCTTTATTTCCTGGCAATGACCTGTTTATTAGAGAATGTAACATTCAATTTGAACGATAGAATTACTCCCTGTGACTTGGTTTTGCTTGTATTCCCCTGCCAGCTTGAATTGGTTTTCCTGTGAGAGCAACCAGAAAATAAATCACAAGATGTGTAATAAATTGCAGTCGCATTCTCATCTATATTTGAAAAGATCCATTTTGCCACCAATGAAAGTCAGTCCCATAGCTGCACTGTATCTGAGTCTAACAGGTGCTGAATAATGAGTCGGCCAGACCTAAACTCCCCACTGCTGTTACGTTCATTTGTGGACTATGTTGTGAAACGTGTTGCACTACAGGTGGAATTTATTCACAGTCACTCTGACTTCTTAAACATGTCTTTTTTTGTCATGTTTAGATGCAGGTGGTGCTCGGACCAAAATGGCAGCCCCACTTCCTTTCCGTTACGAATGTCCAGTTGCAGTTGTTTTGGTGGGCGTGAAAACCAGGTGCAATATAAAAGTCCCCCTGGGTTGATTTTGACATGTCGCTCTACAGGGGGTTTCGTCTCTGCCGCTCCCAACCTTGTCAACTACTTACTTCAATCCGGATTATTCTTGCACAAAACCCCTGCTGCGATCCACAGTGCAGATCAGATCACAAGAAGACAGACTCTGTCCCTCAAACACTGAAAGTGGCGCACAGGTGCACGAGGCACTTGAAAAAGAGCCTAAATCGACACTTGTGTTCTTCCCCTGCATTTAATATAGATGTACGTTACATTCTTGTTCCGAGCTATATGTCGTTCTTTCTGAAGTTAATGGATGCATAACGCGCCTGTGCGTCTGACTGAGGCTCTATTCCTCCCTGCCAAACCTAAATTCAAACCCCTCATCCTGACATCCATCCTGAAGTTGTTGCATCTCAAAGAGCATAGCTCATCTTGAGCTCCCTTCATTATATGTGCATCTCTCAAAACAACTGCCTCCTTTAATGGCGGGAAGGCATCTTGCAGATTTGATTATGTCTGCCCTCAGAAAAGAAGCAAGGACAAACACGTCTAAAATATGAACGCTGAATAAGGGAATATGAGGATAAAGAGACACCTTCAAGGTGTTCACACAGGACGCATTATTGTACATTTTTTCTACGTAAACATGCACCAGATGGACCCTTGTGATGCGCCTTTTCTGCATGTTTTCTGATTTTTTTTATTGATATTTATTTTTATTCAATATATTTATTTTTTTTAATTTTAAAGTGGCATCTAAGTTTAGTTGATGGGAAAGTGTCATTTTTTCCAGATGTACACTAATATTGAAAATATATAAGATTTTTTTCAAGAAATAATACTTTTATTAAGGAAAGATGCATTAAATTGATTAAATGTGAAAATAAATACATTTATAATATTACAAAAGATTTTCTGAACTTTCTATTCATCAAAGAATCCTAAAAAAATGTGTTTCATATAAAAATATTAAGCAGCACAACTGTTTTCAACACTGATAATAAGAAATGTTTATTGAGCACAGAATTAGCAAATTAGAATGATTTCTGAAGGATCATGTGACACTGAAGGCTGGAGTAATGATGCTGAAAATTCAGATTTGCAATCACAAGAGTAAAATACATTTTAAAATATACTAAAATAGAAAACTGTTATTTTAAATCGTAATAATATGTCACAATTGTTTTTACTATATTTTGTATGAAAAATACAAGAAGCCTTGGTGAGCTTCAAATTCTTATTTCAAAAAACATAAAAAAATCTGTCTGACTCCAAATATTTGTAGTATACCTTGAGTTAAACTATTTAATTAAAAAAAAAGTCAGGCATGATTATATAGTTATGTGATATGTGAAATACTAAAGCAGGTCAGTCCCCAATTGACTATAATTGGATTATTTGAAAATCTTACTCTTTCTAGATATTTCTTCTTTGTCAAGTCAAGCCAATCAATTTTACATCACATTTCACAATGGGAATTGTTTTAACATACATTTTTGTCACTAATTTCATTGAAATGAACACTGGTCTTGCACTATAAGCTTTGAGCTTTTTTGCATGAACACATCCAGTGTGAACAGCCTCTGTTTTTATTCATTTATTTCATTATCTTATTGCAGATAGATCAATGTATACAAGCAAAAGATCCACACTGACTCTGAGCTACACTAGAAGTATATCCACAAAAGCCCTATAAAGTTGTTTGTTTACTCTAACAACACGAGGTAGATGTAGAATACCCAATGTCTGTCTTTCACCATCTGTCCTTCTCCACACAAATCCCATTGCTTAAATCAACAGTGGTCATAATAAGGTGTGTGTTGATACGTGTGTGGTTGGCTGTCACAGTGGGCTTTCAGGAAAAGCCTGACCCGGCTGAGAGAGGATCAGTGGAGGCAAAGACATCATGCTGCCGGACCGCGCCTCTGATCTGATGCTTATCCGCCTGACAGTCCGACCCCAATCCATCTCCAGTACCGCAGCTCCAATTACACTCTGTACGTGCACCGCTCTTGCATTGTTTGATCGATGCAGTAACTTTTGGAACATCTTAACGCTATATAAAATGAGCGCTGTTTGTAATGTTGTGCTTTGAGAGTTTTTTAGTGCTCTTCAGTGGAGTGATTAATGCCATATAGACTGTCTCCTGGGGTTTGTGTGCTATGAAACATATGTCCGCTTTGTTTATTGTATTCCCAATTCATCTCTGGATTGTTACGATAGGAGAGTTCTTAGTAAGGCATTTATCATATTCAAATGGCAACTATGCCCTAGATACTTGGCACTCGAGAGTGATAATGTCAGATTTTCTCTCCAGTGCTCAGTTCTTAATGTCAAAAAAAGCACCCATTTCAGTCTTGTGTTTGTCTCAAGTGAGCATTGTTCCTAGACACACTTTTTGAAGCTTATCATCATGAATTACATTTTTTACTTAAGATAATTACTTATGTTTTTAGTGCTCTGGTTCTGTAGCTATGTTTCCATCCACCTATTTTTGTGCACATTTTGGGATATCGCATTAAAAACGTTAGATGGAAAGGCCAAGATGCACATAAATTTTAAAAATGCGCACAAAAAACTGATGCACACAATTGTGTCACAGTGGCTTCTCCTACTGCAGCAACTTCCATTTTTCTTATATTTTTCTGATATTATCACCAGTTTATCAGGAAGTGGTGATTTTTTTGTCTTTAGCTCACTGGATGGAAACGTTGCTTCATTCGTTTTATGCAATATTCCAATTTTGCACATAAGTTAAATTTGCAACTTTGGATGGAAACATAGCTTGTGATACATGATTGGTTATTATAATTATGCATTGTTGGGACATTTTGCATGAGGCCCAATGAAAATTTTAATATTTAATTCATTTCATTAATATTTTAGCCTGATTTATTTAAATCAGTATTAACAAACGGCACATTCAATTTGCAATTCTGAAAGCTAGGGAAAAACAACCTGATCTTTGTATTACAAAGCATTTTTGTTATCATAAAACATAATATTTACCAGAGAATGCTTATTTTTCACCAAAAGGTCAAATTTTATTATTTCAGTTGGGATTTAAAAAAGGTGGAATAATGTTCAGAACATTAGTCCAGTATTGCTAAACTGAGAGGAGAGCGCATGAAATGAAAGCTACATGTATGACTACAGTGGTCTTACAAAACCATTATAAAGTAAATATTTTGTTTGTACAGTAGTTCTTGGTTGTTGTAACAGATCAGCAGTTTTCTCTGGTATAGATTAGCCAAGGGTGCACACACACACTCACACACACACACACACACACACACACACACACACACACACACACACACACACAAATAGGATTTTCAATGCACATTTGCCATTTAAAGGTGAAATCCAGCAGAGAATGAAACACACTGTTCAGTTTATTTTGGGAAATTACCACTGGTAGGGAAAATTGCTAATACGTTCAAAAGCATGCTACATTATTTAAATAATGTTAATGCTAGGATGTTTTATAAGATTTTATTTCATGGCACTGGAAAGAAATATGTACTCCATATTACCCACTACTTAATGTCAAATAAATGTCCCTGCATATCTAATACATGCTTTTATAGATCACAGTGCCGTATTAAATAACCAACACTGCACAGTAAATCAGTGGTTATAACTCCAGTGGATTTCAATTAGGCGTCACTGTGTTTGCATTAGCTGAGAGCCAAACTGAATGTGACACTTTCACATTAGGCACGAATATCTAAGGATAGACGGTGGGAGAGAAATGTTTATTGCAGAGTTCCTGCTGTTAGAAATTCTTATTGTTTGCAGCCTGATACATTGAGGTTATGTTTATATGTGTGCTTAACAATTGTGATGAAATGCGATGAAATTATGAACTTTTATTCTGCATAAACAGATTCAGATCATATGAAAATTATCAGTATGTGTCTTTATTTATTGGGCCTATGACCTAAATCTTTATACAGTATGACTACCGATATGTGGTTATAGTTGTTTTTGCTGGAAATTTTACACAATTTTTTTACATATTACATAACCATGAAGTCATGCCTGATTTTTTAAACAAAAAATTAAATTCTTTAATTTATGGTACACTACCATTCAGAATTTTGGGGTCTTAAGATTTTTTTTAAAAGGTTTTTGAAGACTCTTATGCTCACTGAGCTTTTATTTGATCGTAAATACAGTTAAAACGGTAACACTTTACAATAAGGTTCATTAGTTAACAACATTAGTTAACATGAACTAATAATGAACAATACATCTACAGCATTTATTAATCTTTGTTAATGTTACAGTAATTTCAGCATTTACTAATACATTATTAAAATCAAAAGTTGTATTTGTTAACATTAGTTAATGCACTGTGAACTAACATGAACAAACTATGAACAGCTGTATTTTTATTAACTAACATTAACAAAGATTAATAAATACTGTAACAAATGTATTGCTCATTGTTAATTCATGTTAGTTAATACATTAAGCTTAATATAATATGTAATATGATAAGTATGTAATATGTTAAGTTTATTGTAAAGTGTTACCAAATCAACACTAGAATGAATAGAATGTTCGGAAGAGCAGCATTTATTTGAAATATATTTTTTTGCTGAATAAAAGTATTAATTTCATTGAAGAAAAAAAATCTTACTGACCCCAAACTTTTAAACGGTTGTGTACTTTATATTTGATTATTTTCTTTTTCTTTTTGTAACTTGATGGGCACAAACCAAACATTAGATTATTCTAACAAATAAATCAGAACTCTTGCTCCAGCTGCTTCATATTGTGTAACACTTGAGTTAAAATCAAAAGGCTCAAAACAGTAATACATTAAAAAGATTATAGAATAAGCCTCATGTTAAGCCCTTGTAAAATATATGAACACCTGTGACCAGACATAAGTTGAATTCTAGTGATGCTGCTTGGCAACTGTAAACAACCTGTTGCTGCACTATGGCCACGTACACACTGTAAATTTTCAGGAGTGAGAACTGCATTTAAAAGCGAGAGTGAGTCCCCTAAATTATCGTTCCATGTGTGTACGGAACACGACTCACTCCTAAAAAAAAAACTGCGATGATTGACACCATGGTAACCATAGCAACGTTCTGGCGTCTGCACGTGTTTGGTATCCGCTATTCTGCCCAAACAAATATTACAGTGACAAAAGACTCGTTATGTTGAGCAATTTTAACTAAAGCACAGTCGACGGAGGCGTAGTGTTTTTCTTATTCTTGGAAAGGCTGCTTCACAGAGCGCGGTCTTGCAGTTTTGCCACTTATAATAAGCGTTTTTGGGCTTGTTGTTTAAGCTTGGCTCATAAAGCTATCAAGTTTACGGATTTATTAAAGTGAGCAGGCGTGGGTCATGATGTTTTGGTCTTATTTTCAGCATAAAGCATTTGGATTTAGTAGGGCTGGGCGATATGGCCAAGAAATCATATCTCTGTATTTTTTGGCTGAATGGCGATATAAGGTAGTATCTCGATATTTGCTACATTTTAGAGAGAGAGAAAAAATGGATTTAGAAAAAAAATCTGTATTTATTAAAAAAAAAAAAAAAAAATCTTATTTCATATACTGCCCAATGTTGTCCTACAAACAATGTTCATATTAAAGGCTATGAAAACAAGTGAATAGTGAATGTAACCATGTAGTCTATGCTATGCAAAATGTGCAAAAAAGGGTCAAATCAAATTACATTCTAACATTGTAACATTACAATCTAAAAATAAGTATGCTTTTTAAAGCAGAAGTTAAATTCACTAAACTAAAAATGAAAATAAAAATTAAAGCACAGACTAATTATAGTAGGCTATTTTGATTTCCTCATTACAATAGTCACTTTACAGTTACTGCTATCATGAAAATACACTCACTTGTATGTTTAAAATTCTACATAAGGCACATTTATTGTTCAACAACAAATATTTTAGCAAAACGTATATTTTATAATTATGGTGCTTCTATTCTATTGTGCTCCGTCTGTTTGACGCGCATGCTCGCGGCGGCGCTCGTTCATTGAAGTGTGAAGTTTGCGGAAACTCGCTTACATAAGGCTCATCCACTCCTGACAGCAAAATGGAAATATTTGCATGATTTTCTAACATTTACAGAATGGAGAATATACCTGAGAAATGTAAGTTACGCACTGAGGAAAACACAAACGCATTAGCATTAAACAGCGCAAGTTTCTGTCATGTATTTGTCAGAGCATCTGATGGGGTAAGCCGCTTAAAACTATACGTGTTCACTATATCTTAAAGTTATTTTAAAGCCCTTAATATTAAGCATGTCTCATGTTTAGGACAAATTGTATTATGCATTTTACCCGCAGCAGCACTCTGTGTCCTCTGCTATTTTTCAGATGCACTCGTATTAAACTACTGTATATCGATATAAACGGTATTGCCTCATTCTATATCGTATATAAAAAATATAATGATATCGTACAAACTCGATATACCTCCCAGCCCTAGGATTTAGGCTATTTCTGTTTATTGTGGGCTTGTTCTTGTTCGTTGTTTTTCTAGCTAGATCTGGCAACACAAATGAGTCAAGGCGCTTTCCCTGTGAATTCTGGCACTGCAATGTCCACACATAAAGAAGAGAGAAACATTTCTGATGCACGTTAAACTGTCATTAACAACTAGTTGTTCAGTTCGGTTCCGTACATACTGAATAGAATTTTTGTAAATGCGGTTGTCACTACCTGCATTTTTTGGGAGTTAATTCGGTTGTAGAATGCGGTTGTCACACCCGTAAATTACTGAAGTGTAATAAACTGTAACAGGATTAAGCACTAAAAGGTGAACTGACAACCGAATTTAGTTGCAGTGTGTACGTGGCCTATGAGCGGTACAGTGCATCAAAACTAATCTGCTTCTGTTATAATCAATGGAGCTGTTTATGCTGCGACACAGTTTGCATAGTGGACTATAGATGTATTAGTGTCGGATTTAGTGCTTGATGCCACTTTCATAACATGGTAAAAAATTAATATAGCAGGATCAGTTCCAGTTGACACATTTTTAGATATACCATCCCGCCCTCACACTCTCACACTAAGCAGTGGAAATGCAGTGTTGCAGTGCTGTAGTTTGCCGCCGCCCTGCCCTGCCCTGTCCTGTAGGTCTAGGTATGGAAGACTATGATTTAACAAGGGGCCTGCATCAGGGCAGGTGTGGCGATGATGGATTGAAGTGCTTAGCAGAGCTCTAGCAGCCGGGACAGAGAGTAATCGGTGTGTACAGAGAGCTGGCCAGAGTAAGCAGAACAGATACATCAAGCCGAAATGCACAGCAGAGTCGAGCAGGGTCACATGCACGCAAATCCACATATATTTACAGATGACAGAGGTCTCCCTACTCAAGCACTAACACAAAGGTAACATAATCGTCCTGCTCCAAGTGTTATATAATGTTCTGTTGCCTGCGCAGGGCTATTATTTGATTTATGGTTTGGGCCACAAGGTGAGGTGTACAGCATTGTTTTTTGTAGGATGTGATGACTACATATATGTACAGTCTGCACCTGTTTGCACAATTGTGTTCATTAATTTATTGCATGTTAAAGCATTGTAATTTGCATGATTTCTTTAAGTAGGCATTTCTATTGTGTACCTTTAATCTCTCAGCTCATTTATTATTTGCTATTTTGCACGTTTATGCACAATAGGGAGCGGACAAGAAGTGATGGGGAGAAGAGGAGAGTTGGGCATGTTTCCCAGTTTTTGACATTTTTTTAGTGAACTTGTAAGGACATCACTCAGATTTTTTTCTCTCCCAGACAATGCTGGGGTTGCACCAGAATAGATGGCACATTAATGCAGAGAGAGATAGAAGTCCTCATCTTAAAAGCCTATAATGTTGTTTATGGTGTTTTCAGTACAACAGCACCAATGAGTTTGAAGCATCCCGTAAAGTTATAGAATACTAAAGTATGAATGAGGCTGCCAAGTAATAACTAAAAAGCCATTAAACATTTTTGTAGTGTAGTTTGAAAAAACTTGGTTTTTAAAGGTAAAGTGTGTACGTGATGTTAAAATTCCTACTCTTTTGCCAGTTTAATGTGCAGGGACAAGCTATTTGTTGGTAGATTTACTGAGTGTAAACAATGGGGCGAATTCAATGAATATTTTAGTGTCATATATTCACTATATTTGCAAACCTGCAATCCATCTTAACCACGCACTAAATGCACTTAAATAGCGCTTCTTGAGTATTTAAATTGTCTTTTGAGTCTAAACATGCCTCCTTTCTATGTAAATTATGGTTATTAGCAATTTTAGCTTTATTCACTAGTCGAAGTTGGTATAAATGTTGAGCACATTTTCAGCACAGATTTTTTGGGTGCATAACTGAATTCAGTGCTAAAACAATGGTAACCATAAGTGCTAATAAACATTTTAACATTTATTTAAAGTGAATTTACTTTGTGCCTCTGTTCGGAAAAACATTGGTCTTTTTTTTTTCTCCAGTTCACTAGCTCTTCAGCAAAAAGTTTATGATATAAGATTTTTCAATGTTTTTGAAAGAAGTCTCTTATGCTCACCAAGGCTGCATTTTTTTGATGAAAAATACAGTAAAAACAGTAATATTATGAAATATTATTACAACTTAAACTTTTTTAAAATTAAAAATTGGGTAACACTTTAGTTTAGGGTCCAATTCTCACTATTAACTAGTTGCTTATTAGAATGCATATTACTCGGATATTAGTATTTATAAACCGCATATTAATGCCTTATTCTGCATGACCTTATTCTACATCCCTAATCCTACCCAATTCCTATCCAATACCTAATCTTAACAAATACCTTACTAACTATTAATAAGCAGTAATTAGGAGTTTACTGAACCAAAAGTCATAGTAAATAGTTAGTTAATAGTGAGGATTGGACCCTAATCTAAAGTGTGACCAAAAATTGTACTGTTTTCTATTTGAATATATTTTAAAATGTTATTTATTTCTGTGATAGCGGAGCTGAATTTTCAGCATCATTACTCCAGTCTTCAGTGTCACTGTCCTTCAGAAATCATTCTAATACGCTGATTTGCTGCTCAAGAAACATTTCTTCTTATTATCAATGTTCTACTTAATATTTTTTTGGTATCCATGATACTTTTTTTCAGAATTCTTTGATGAATAGAAAAGAACAGAATTTATTTGAAATAATCTTCAAGTCAACTGTTTTATTCAAGTTAGTCAAATGATTACTTGTATATTATGGAAATTATGTTTCTGTAATGAATGCTTTCTTTCATTCTTTCAGTCAGAGGCTTTTTCTTAACCAACACCTGAGCTGACAAAGAATGAATAAAATCACAATTTCTTGCTTTAACAGTGGAATTATCTTAATCTGTTAAATAACTCATGTATAAGTGAAGTGTTTTGAGAGTGATACTATGAATGATTAGCCACTCAACATGATCAGGCTAATCTGGGATGTGTCAGCCTCTGCAGCGACTGAATGTTCGCTCACCCTGACCCATTTCCTTTGAATTAATCCCAGCTATAGTTGGGGAAAAAAGAGCCTCTTTGATCTTCTAATGAAGGGACACTCATCCCGATATTTCTGTTCTGAGTTTGTCTGCTCACTTTGGTGTGTCTGTGAGCTCTCACCAAGGAATTCCTGGAATAGGGTGAAGTAGTTTGAATAATTAGGCCTTGCTTTCAAAATCTCAGTCTCCTCCTCCATCCTGCTTCTTCCTTTTACTGTCATCCATCATTCAGCGCTCAAAGCTGCCATTGGTCATTACTGTGCCAGCTCGCTTTGCATGACGGCGTTCGAAGAAAGTCGGCCACCCTACTTTGATCCTGTTTTTTCTCTTTCCTTAAGGATGATAAGAACACCTAAACCCCCTTCTACATATAACTTGATAGGTGATGCGATCGAGCGGAAATTTGCGTGCTTGTTTGAGTGCGCCGCAGCGCTTGTGTGTTTTCCGGGATTAGAGAGAGGGTTAAAGGCTAGCTCAGCAGTGGGGTGTTTTAGATTGGGTTGCTGTGGAGCTATTTCCAGACTGCTCTGCTGGAGGATGACTAGAAGAAGCACTGGATTCATTATTCAGAAGGCAGCGGAGTAGTACACAGCAGCACAGTCTGTCAGGCCAAGATTACCTTTGTGCATTACTCTGACATGCGAGGAGAGCTTAAGGTTTGAGTCTCTACCCTGAGGCGTGAAACCAACCTGACTGAAAGTAGGGTTGTACAGGCCGTCTGAAAGTTATCAGGTAGTCTACGGAGTTGTGAAGTGCGAGAACATGGAGCACAGGCTTAGATTACCAGTGATCATTCAGAATGTAGGGTATGTTTTACATTAAAAAAGGATCAGAAGATCTTTTGAGGCATGTTGAAGCAGTGTTTTGTGGCTGCAGGCCATAAGGCAAAAAAATTATTTTCATATATATTTAAAATATATTTCAGAATATAAAATGCCCCAAAATGTATTGCTAATATGCATTTTATAGAGGTCATGAATTGAGAAATTTAAACTTTTGACATATAACAGGTCATCATACTATAAGAATATACTGTAAGTTTCAGAACTGAAAGCTTCCTTGTTAGTCCAAAAACAGTTTTTATTGAAACCAAGCCCAGATTACGACTCGTTGTGGAATGTGCCTATTTATTACGTCATAGATAGGTGAAAGACCGCCTCTGCAGAAGAAGATCAATGCCTACTTCTACATCGTTACTACTGTAGTCCCGCTTACTGATTCGCTCATGACAAGTAGTAGGTAAATAACAGATGTGACTCTTAACACTGGAATGAGCAACTAAGCGATAAACTTGTCTTTGAAGAGTGCAAAATGTTGTGCAGTGCCAGGTTGTGGAAAAACACAGTAGCTAAATTGGATTTGCAGAGAGCCTGAAGTTAAAAAACGATGCTGTGCCTTCTATATTGGAACCGACAGGAATGGCGCAACACGCTTATGTGAGTAAAAAAGTTTTTACTGTGTCACTGTTGCTTTGTACAGATCGTTTGATATGTACAGATTATGTGTACATGTCTAACCAAAATCACCAGAGACCAGTGATTTCTGATATGTAATGATTCATGTACAGTCGGATGTTCTTTGTCTCAAAATCGTTTATTGTCAGTAAATCAAACCAGTGACTAAACAGTCAACTTCACATTGTTTCTCTTAGTAGGATGAAAATAATCTGTTATTTAAACTGTGATTAAATTATACATAGAAAGCGATCAAAGAACGCTTCCTTTACAATCGCTGGAGCTGTCAATCAAACAGCGTGAGGTTATCAGTGACTGAGTTCTGGACTCTCTCTAAAACTCACCGTTTTATTCAACGAATCTCTTATCAGGGTTTGCACAAGGTGCTTAAAGTGTTTGAAGTACTTGAATTTGACTTTTTGAAATTTAAGGCCTGGAAAACCTTGAAAATACTGATATTCCTGAAAAGGTACTTGAAAAGTGCTTGAATTATTGGAAGACGATGTATATATATGAAATCAGTGTTTAATTTTTTCAAAAAACATAACATCTTTTAACGCAAAATTAATGCTGCAGCCCGTCTGATACAGACCTTATGTAGCCCCGCCTCTTCTCAGCGCTGCACTCATTGTCTTCTGTCTTCCGGTTTGTATTTCCAGTATTTATGAATGGACCGCTCGTTTTAAAATCTTCCCGGTTGGGTCTACTGAGATTTGTTGAGACATCCGTTTTAAACATTACAATGCTCATGACAACTTTCGTTAACTCCGCAATACGATCTCAATATAATGCTATAATCAACACTTTACACGATTAGTAAACCTTGAGAACTGTAATAATAAAAAGGTTTTTGAGAGTTCCACATGTAATACTTTTCATATGCAAAGATGTTAGCCAATCACAGCAGTGGCTGTTTACACTGAAGTCTCACAGCAGACACGCCCCTTAAAACAGAGTGTTCAAATCAGAGAAAAATGCCTTTTATTTCTAAATTATGACAATTTTTGATGTAAAAATTATACTAACATTGTAAGTGCACCCTAGGAAAAGCATAAAATAATGCAGTTCATGACCCCTTTAAAATATATTTGCTAATTTTTTTTGGGAGATTTTCAATCTAAACATATTTATATTGTTTTATTGTTTTATTTTAAGATTGGAAATGTATTTTTAATTGGAAAAATATACTTCCTTAAGCCGCTCTGTATTTAGCATATATTTTAAATGTATTTTGGCCATTATACTGTATGCATGTGGAGAGGAAAACGTCTTTTTATTTCCTTACAGGTTAATGCAGATGTCAGTGAATGTGATAAGCACAGTAAATGCTGCATTTATTTTATTGATGTTATTTGTGGCATCTTAATTTGTTTGAACAGGAATATTAGATGGATGAATGCATACCTTATGAAGCAAAGAGGATAATGAATTAGGCCCATTGGAGTGCAAAAAGCTCTAGTCGGTGGGACTAAAAGGACTAACGATGTTTAAGGATGAAACTGTTTCTTAAGGCCAGACAGACAGCAGAATCTCTATTACTCCAGCCCAGACACAATACACCTTAACATTAGGGTCATTCAATTTCCCACTCTGCTCTTCAAAGTGGGCCAAGTGATTTGTTTTCAGTGTGTATTTAAGAAGAAGCCCTGGAGAAGTTTAGCATTTAAATTGGTTGATCCCAGCACATTTTACCACAGCTGTTTTTGAAGCATCGTGCTGATGAAAAATCAAAGGAAATGTGCAAATGCATGACCTTTCCCCGGCTCACTAGCAGACAGTGTCTGAAGAGCTTGTTTTTGCTGACATCCATCTTTCTTTTATACAGTTTTGTAAGACTTTACCAGGTACTTGGTGAGACAAAACATCACAAATTATTTTTAGACAATAAAAAGAACCTCACCACAGGTCTGTAGGTGAAATTAAAAAAAATAAAAAAAGAGTTGAGATGCAGAGGAAAGTTTCAGAGAGATAGTGACAACTGCTGGTTTACAAACTTTTGTAGTGATGGTTTATTTTTGAGTAGGAGCACAATTTTTTTTTTTAATGACAAATTATTATTGATATGTACTAAGCCCTGCTCATGGCATGGAGGAAAAATATACTGTAGCCAAGAATTAAAAATTCAACTTAATACGTGAGCCTGTTTTATTAATTCAGTCTTTTATTTTACTTCATTAGTGGTCGTGTTTTATCTTTTTTTTTTCTTTGTTTTTTTAGTTGTTTTAGGTAAATTGTGGTCACATTGTACTAATTCATTCCCTTGTTATATATATATATTATATCAGGTATAGTACTTGACACATTTTCTTAAGGAAAAAAAATCTCAACTAATGCTGTAAACTATACAGGGAGTTGGTACTACATCCTCTCTAGAGTTCATTTTTCTAGCTGACTATCGAGTTTGTGGTTACTGAATGGCTTTTCTGAGGTACAGTAAATGTAACTTTACATGACATATTGTTTACAAGCTTGTTTTATTGACGTCTTTTCGCTGTTGAAAAACACTGATTGAGTGATTACATGAGACATATAAATGGGGCATTTAATAAAAAATTAAACTTATCTCGCCTAAATGTATGCTCACTCTATATAATGTTTTTTTACAATGGGGCAATTTTGTTGTGCATGAGTTTACACACAACACAAGGAAGCTTAATTTTTAACCTTGAATTGAATTTACAAAATAAACAAACAAATAAACAAATTACAAGCAAAAGCACAAATAAATACAATAAAATAAGAATACAAATGAAATAACATTGAAATCGCACTTAAACGATTTGGCTTATGAAATCGCAAAGGCTGCGATTATTTTATTTATTTTTTTTCACAGCTTATCAGTGAAGTATGGCTCCAAATGCTAATCCATCTGAAAGCACTGCGAGTTCGAGTCGCTTATAATGTGCATTTGAAAAAGCAACACGCGTCAAACATCTTTCCAGACATGAGAAGCATTTATTAACATCTTGTCCAACAAAAGACAACATTTAATAATATATTTTTACTCCAAACTCACTTCATAATGACAGTTGAGCATCCTTCTGTGAGATGATGTGACTTCTTACACAGAATAAGGCAGTCGTGTGTTTATTAGTCATGTTTAATCAATCAAAGTGTATCAATCTTCTGTTTATTCAGCTACAGCGATAGTATGATGCCCATAGGGATTTCCTAGAATGACGTGTGTTATCTACTTCTGCGGCAGGGTATATTTGGAGTTTCTGCGCAAGAGTGCCCTCTGGCTTTCAGGTGGAGAAGCATTTACTACTGATCACAGAGCCGTACAGCACTGACAAGCTGCGCATAAAATAATCCCCATGCCTTTACCAAATCGCACGCGGCTTAATTGCGATTAATCGTGCGGCTCTAAGGAATACTACAGAAATCAAATGTTTCATTGTATAAATTTAAGTACAGATGAATTCTTCTTACTATCTTTTGTTCTTTGATTAACATTAATGACATAGACAGCAGCAGGTATATTAGGCTGCTGTCACTTTAAGAGCTAATGCATGGATCCGATTTTCTTTCTTAACTGTTTACATTCACTTAAGACATCATGACTGTGTTTTTGTGAATACTCACCAACGGGCACTTTGACATAATTTTGTCCTTTTCTGAGTGTTTAAGCACAATAAGCCACGAAAAAGCACTCAGTTCGGTACTCGAGAGGTGATTGAGAGGCGGCTTTATGTTTGTGCGCTCTAAGTACCCAGAGCGTACAGAAAACTGTCTCTCAGAGAGCACACAAGTACTACTGAATGCTTTAAAATCACTGAATGTTTAAATTGACAAGTCATGCGTATGATAAACTTTAGTAAGCACAAAACCTGTGGGAATGAGTAAAATTATGCACAATACCTGCAATGCCACTTTGAAATTTAAGCCCTGGAAAAAAATTAAAATTGGGAATTTTTTTTTTTTTTTATTTAGTACTATTTACTCAATATGACCAAAAACGAAAGCTATAATGATAACTATCTTAGCATCCACACAAAACGGATGATAACTTTCTGTTTATTCTAAGCAAGTGCTGCAGTTATGATCTGCACAGTTATTGATTACTGGGCAAAGTTTTAATATCATGCAAAGCTGTAAAGAATGACTGATGCATTTTGAAATGCTGAGGAACTCATGAGGAATGGTGTTGAAGTGCTGAAATTGATTTTTTTACTATTACACTGGTGAAACAATACAGTTATTGACAACATTGGTGGGAAACCAGCATCATGCTGAATTCGCTTGCTGCTTGCCAATTATTGTTCAATCATTTTTCAATCAAACGTGAATTCACACTGAATTTACATCATATGGTAACATGACTGACAGCAACTTGTGTTGGTAAGGCAATGTAAATTAAGGGTGGTGGGGGTGGGGGTGGGGGGGGGGGTAAAAGTACATGACAGTGCAGAAGGGACATGTCTGTGATTACAATGTTTAACCGCTGCGAATACATGTCAGGTTTAACCACAATAGGAGCCATAACCATAATCTTGATTATTATTTAGTGTTTTCTCTATATAAGACCAGTATTTTTTGGCACAGTATTTATTTATGTATTTGGATATTATTTGGTGTTTGGGTGACAAGGTTTAATGATATTTGCTCATGCAGTGCAAGAGCCAGAATAGTTCAGTTGTCATGCATTCAGATAGATAGAATAAAAAAAATACTTCAGATTGTTTAACTTTAAAATTTCATTACATATGGGGAATGATTTCGATGATTGTTCCCTTTTGAGGAAGAAGATAAAAATTGATGATTGACAAAAGCTGAACACTTGCTCTCAGCAGCATCATGACAGAAGTGGTATAGGTATGATTTGTCTTTCCTGGGGTCTTGGTGAAGCTTTACATTGGTAACAGATTGCCGATGTCAGTTTCAGGCGGAATGACTTGAGGGTGATCGTGTCACAGGAAACGTCTTTCCTTTTGTTCTAAAGTTCCTGCCTGACAGAAAATTCTGAGAAAGTTATGTCACTATGTTTCTGACAAATAACTACCATTACATCTGAGAAAATTCTACCTACTGAGCATATTCAGCTATTAACAATTAGAAATCAGACTGAAGGAAAAACACCAACTGAGACTGAAATTATTCTCTGTTAGGTTTTAGTCCCAGGGAACACTTTCAGCTCTGCGGCGGCGTGTCTTTGATTAAATGCTTCACGCTGGACTCTAAACGCCTCCTGAATAGCCTATCATGGCAGGTAGACAAGTTTCACTATTATGCTAGATACTGTAGTCTTATACTGCCCAGTATACTCTTATAATCTCACACTCATCATGGGTAGCCACGGTTGTGACGCTGAAGAAATTTTCCCACCAGTTTATCGACGTGTGACAACACCGGTAATACTGGGATGGGGAGGGGGGCTCGTTTTTAAATCGCTAATTTGAAAGCGAAAGTAAAATGCGCACGGCCGCACAGGAATTCATAATGGTGCGGAGCAGAGCGAGCATTTTTAATTAATTTCTATGGAAGTTAAGCTTCCATAGGAATTAGCTGAATACTCGCCAGTATACACGAATCGTTGTGCCAGTGTTGCTGTGCGCATTTTACTTTCACATTAGCGCCAATTCAGGGGTGGCAAATGCTTGAATGATGGGTTCATTATTATTCTTACTGACTAACACAGCAACTACAAAAACACAACTAATCCTTTGCAGGTTCCCTATTACAACCTTTTTGGACATGTGCCCCCCTAAGTTTATCTAAATTCACTCACGCCCCCCTACCCCCCAACCAATGGCAATATAATTGATATATACTTGATGCGTTTGAACATCATTGCTATATTATTTAATAGCCTATGCTATATATATTGTGCATACTATGTACTATAGAGGCCGTTGACATGTTGCGCTCAAGATCGTTATTTTAAATGTAAATGCGCGACAAGTGCGCTCAAATAAAGAGCAACAGCATTGCGACACTCATGCGCGTCTACGTGTGTATGCTTATGAATTAACAGGTGCTCTTGCCCCACAGGTTGAAAACACCTGCCCTATTAGCACTGGGTTTAAAAACTAACTTCCCTATTTTAAAAATTAAGCCTTACAGGGTAACAAAATATAAAAGAAAAACGGTGAAATAAGAAATGCAAATTAAATAAACAGTGCTGTATTTTTTCCAATAAAACTGCATAGTCTTCACTGTATGAATTAAATATACATTGATTCTTATTAAATCTATTCAGTCAGTGAGTGATTTTCTCTTTTTTGTTGTTGTTGTTGTTTAATATTAAGAATACAGACAGCAGCAGGTATATTAGGAGGCTGTCACTTTAAGACCTATGTTTTTTTATTCCGTAAACAAAATTAATAAATTCTTATGTATTTCACATCATTTTTTTTTTGGGGGGGGGTTGTTTTGGAGGATGTGGTAGTGGCTCACAAAGACTGAACTTGAAGTAAAATACAATTATATTCCACTGGTGACTGTTGGGTTTTTCCATGCTCCGGAGGGTTATTCCAAATGTGACATTTTCTCTCAAGTGATTGGATGTGATACCGACTGGCAAAGTCAATGGAAGGAGAGCTAAGGAGGGATGTCTAAATATAGGGTAGTGCTTGGCGCAGAATAATCAAGAATGGTGTTATAATCTGTCTTCGAAGGAGCGGGAGTAAGTGCAAAAGCTCTTCAAGACATTTCAAAGATATTCAGCAAAATTACATACTCAAATAATGTGTATTCAATGTTAATGCGTCATTTTCATTGCCTCAAAAAATTGTCCTGTGTTCTTACTGTTAGAGAAAAAGGTTCAGAGTTTGTTTAAAGATATTTTATGTTCTGTTTTTCTGCTGTTTGTATTGAGATTGAATAATAATTTAATTCCTTTCAGGCATGCACAGACTAATATGTGTATTTTACATTCATCTGTTACTAACATGCTCATGGTGTCTAAACCTCAAAGGGTCCCCTGTTTACCACAGAATTCATGAATGCAATTTTCTTTTCATTATTTACAGAAATGCAATACCAACCCCCCTTTTCTGGTACTATTTAGTCTCATTTATCAAATATGACAGTTTATGTTATACTCTTGTCATGGGCAGGGGGATGTATTTTTTATTTCTTTTTGATAAATGTTAGATGTTGTTGTGAGAACAGCTATTTACTCAAAGGGTTTTTGAGCTGATTTTGAGACTAGAAAAGACTAATTGTTTGCATTCTTCATTGAAAGAAAACAATAGCCTACATAAATGATTTATTGGTGTTACTATTACTAGAAAACTTAGTAGTATTATGCTTGAAATGTGCCAGGAACGATAACTGTTTGTTTGATCTTTTTTGTTTGCTCAAACTAAAGAAAAACATCTGTTTATCGATTTACATTTATATTCAAATAACTATCAAATAGGCAGAAAGTAGTAATATTGACATCACTATATTTATGCTTGTCAGCATACATTTGTGTGAGTGTAATTTCATGTTTATGTCATCTGTAGCTCCCCATGATGAGAAAGGAAAATGTAGATGACCCCTTAGCTGTGTTCCATTGACAGACATTAGTGGTAGCAGTATGGCTGGGCGATTTTTCAGATTTTTTCGATTAATTCGAATTTAATGTTTTGCCTCGACTTTATTATTTTTTAAATCGAGAAATCGCAATTTTGAATAAAAATGTTAGCAAGCGTTACAATTGGACATGTTGACAATACAGCAATGATAACCGTATTAGGAGAAGAAAATGATCCGACCTCATGATGGCACCGGCGCGCCTGATTAACCGCTCCCATGTGACGCTCTATGAACGTAGAACACATCACTATTCTTAAGCGGCTGTTCATTCAGAAATGCGTTATTGCATTATAAAAATGAGACACAGGCAGTGGAATGAGAAAAAAAGGCAAAGATATTAAACGCGAGTTGAGCTTTTTTTTTTAACTTGACTGCCATGTTTTTAGAATGCCGTTTCATGAGTGAGACGCTGCAAAAGACGCGAGACACAAGTGATCGTGAATTGGTCAATCGTTCTGAAAAAATCGAGATTTTATTTTTTTTGCCATATCGCCCAGCCCTAGGTAGCAGTAAGAGTAAAATGAAAATGTCGTTTCAGCCGCTCCATTCAATATTAATCAAAATGACCCAATAAAAGAATCTTGTTAAATCATAGTAGAACTTGACATTGAGAAATTTTGTGCCAGATGTATCCGTCTTGCCAAGATTGCAAATGAAAACTTTATGGAAAAACACATTTCCTTTCTTAGCCACTTCATCTTTTTGCCAAATATGCCAGAGAATGTCAATGTAAAGGTAAACGTAAACTTAGACAGGACAGAAATGCTCATGGAAGAGAAATCTGTGTACAGCATGTGTACGCCCAATCAAGGAGAGAATTGTATTTTATTGCTATCGGACGTTTGATTAAAGGAAGCTGATTGCCTCAGATCTGGATAGAAAGCCTGCCGAATGCCTTAACATTCTGCTCATGCGGTGTGTAATCATTTGTTAGTATGTGGAGTGTAGCGGCGCCCAGATTGAATCAGAGCGGTGCCTCCTTATCTAGATTGAAGGAAATAATTTGTTACAATTTTCTATTAAGTCGCATTCAAAAAGGCATGTGTTACCTTAAGGGCACATTTAAGGCAAATTGTGCTGCCGCAGAAGTTCACTGTCTCTTAAGATTGCTGGCTGTTTCATTTCCAACCACCGTCTTGGGCCGTTTGATGTATTAGCGAATGCAAACAACATGAAAGTGTAATGGTGTTCGCCGTGTCTGGGCATGACATGACATCGCCGTATTTGCACCGGGTGACCTCTTTGTGTCAGGAGCACGGAGTGGAGGGTGAACCATGTGTCCTCTCCAACATTTTGTCTAATGCACTTGTCACAGAGGCCTATTTTAACTCTGTCATGAATGTGGCAAGACACCTGTCATAATAATTCCTGTTCTTTCCTCACTTCAGCCTCTGTCCATGTAGTATACATTAGTTGCTGTTTCATAGTTCTTGGCGTGGCTAAAAAAAAAAGTTTGGTGCTACTGTGATGTACAGTATATGACCACTTGTGTATGAACTTTTGTTGTTAGTTTATTTCTTAACGGTTGTTGTTATTAACAGAGATTGAATAATCATGATTTTTCATGAGCCAGTATTTTTAATTACTGCACAATTCCAGAGGAAGATTTTAAACCTCTCCATTTTAAAGCAAGTAGAAACTAAAGCAATTAAACAACAAACATGTGCAAATTCAAATCTGAGTATACAGTGCTTGATGTGACATGATCACTAGCAGTCAGACTGCACATATTTCGTTACACTAGTTTGTGGTCACATGCACATTTTCAATCTCACTCACTGACTTCAGTCACTTGTCACAGCGCTAGTCTGTGACAGGCCCATTTTAAGAGCTCACCAGAGATATATGTTTGCCATAATAACAGCAATAACAGTTTATCCTGCAATAACCGTGCTGAGACGTCTTCGCACATTCATTTGGGTCACACTTTATATTAGGTGTCTTTAACTACTATGTATTTACATCAAAAAATAAGCACAACGTACTTATTGTGTTCATATTGTATTGCAAAACACCTTTGCTGCTATTGTAAGGTTAGGGACAGATTTGGTGGTACAGAGGGTAAGCTCAACAGTGTAATTTTAGATGTAATTACAGAATTTAATTACAGCTGTAATTACATGCAGGTATTTTTTTAAGATACTGTACAAGTACAGTGTAGAAACATATAAGCACATTGAATTAAATTATTAATTTAAATGTTGATGCATAGTAGTTAAAGATACCTAATATAAAGTTATTTGTAAGGGTGCTCCGATCAGGATTTCTGGGGCCGATACCGATCACAAATACCAATCACCGAAATATTCTTAACAACAATGTATTTTGTATTTTAAGTATAAATAAAATTAAGAGATGAGCAATTATCATGAATTGACAACTCATTATTTATTGGCAAGAAATATGTGCAACATATTCAATTCTCTCTCTTAGAGGTGATTAGTAACAGCTTGGAGATTAACAAATATAGCATTCCTGTGAAATAAATAATAAAAAAAACGAGAAAAAAAAAAGAACAGTCTATCAACAGAAAGTAATCAAATGTAAAACAACACTGCACAGTCTTCACTTTATACATTAAATATACATTATTCCTACTAAATCTACTAAAGAGCATTTTTGTCTGATTTTGTCTTTTGTTGTTTGATTAATATTGATGACAGACGGCAGCAGGAAGATTAGGCTGCTGTCACTTTAAGACTGGATGCGCGGATCCAATATACTGATACACATGCGACTTATTTCCCAATTGTTTATGTTCACTTTAGACATAACCGACAGTGTTTAAGCGAATACTCACCAGGCATTTTGACATTTCTGGGTGTATTTAACCATTTAGGCGCTAACCTGAAGGTCAAAGTTCACTTTGCTTGTCCGCGTTCCAAACGATAAATGCAGTGAAGCAAATTAAGCTGCGCATAGAAAAATTGTCTCACGAGTTTTGCGTCTTCTGATCGGCCTTTATAGAGACCACCAATCAAACTATATAAAGCTATTATCAGCCGATAATGATTGGCCCCCGATCAGTCGGAGCACCCTTAGTTCCCATTCAGTCGGTCACATTCGACGTACGTCGGACAGACCGACGAATAGGAATCTCGCTAGAGAGGCCAATCTACTTCGAGTGTAACTACAACGAGCCAATGCACATTGGCATGCAATCATATGCATCAGCTGCTCGCCTCGCAGCGCGGGTATAAATGAGCAGCAGGTGCGTTGCATCTTCAGCTTTTCGCTTCGGAGCCGAACCTTATGGTGTCTACGGAGTGGGTAATATTAGACGAGCCTTTTTGTAACTGTTCTTTGTTGGTGCCGGCGGACAGCACTGCAGCGGGGTCGATCTCTCTTTTTTTTTTTCTTTTTTTTGTTGCCTTTCATTGTGCAGCATTTCCAGTAGAGCCGTTCTCACGGCTGGTAAACGGTGCGCTGTTGAGCGCTGAAAGGCTGTTTTTACAGCTGGTAAGAGAGCGGCTTCAAAGAGAGAGTGCACACGACAGGCTGCACTTTCCCTGTCTGTGCTGCAGCGGCCATTCCCCTGCGTGCTTCAGCACTTAAAAGAGCAGTCCCTAAAAGAGCTTACACAAGTAGATTCGCGTCTTTTTAAAGATGTCGAGCGCGCTTCCTTCGGGGAACCAACCCCCTAGGAACCCTCATCCCTCCTGCACTCCGCAGCCAGTAGAGCTGCCGGGGGAACGTGGTGGACCACCCCAGAGGTGTGTACCATCCGTATCCTTCGGAGCTCCCCAAGATGATAGAATGTTGATCTCTGCATCGGAGGGTGAGCCTGATATTTCGGGGGATGATGATTCGGCGCAGCTGCCTCCTTCGGGGGTGACAACTGTGCCCGATTCGGACCCGGAAATGATGGCTATGCTTTCCCGGGCCGCCAACAGGGTTGGGCTCGTGTGGAATCCTCCACCGTGTCCCGAACCCTCGAGGTTGGATGATTGGTTTCTCGGGGTGGCCAGGGCTGGTTCTCAGCCCCCCACCCCAGTTCCTTTCTTCCCGGAGGTGCATGAAGAGCTCACTGGCACGTGGACGGCACCTTTTACTGCCCGAAACCGTGTCGGTGGGTCCTCCTCCCTCACCACCCTTGATGGCGGGGCGGCTAAGGGTTATACGCGCATACCCCCTGTGGAACGGGCCGTTGCTATGCAACTGTGCCCTAACTCCACCTGGCGGGGGAAGCCGTCTCTCCCTTCCCGGGCCTGTAAGTACTCGTCGGATCTTACCGGCAAGGCTTATCAGGCCTGTGGGGAAGCCGCCTCTGCCCTGCACGCTATGGAGATGCTGCAGGTCCATCAGGCCAAGGCACTGAAGGACCTGCACGAGGGTGGTCATGATCCACAAGTTCTCCAGGAACTTCGTGCCGCGACGGACCTCGCGCTTCGTGCGACGAAGGTTACGGCGCGGTCAGTGGGTCGTGCGATGTCCACATTAGTGGTCCAGGAGCGCCATCTCTGGCTGTGTCTCGCGGACATGAGGGATACCGACAAAGTCAGGTTTCTTAATTCCCCCGTGTCCCAGACCGGCCTCTTCGGCGACGCGGTCGAGAACTTCGCCCAGCAGTTCTCGGCTGTACAGAAGCAGTCTGAGGCCATCAGCCACATCCTGCCGAGGCGGTCGGCTGCTGCACCTCCACCGCCCGCAGCACCTCAGGCTGCTCGTCGCCGAGGGCGCCCTCCCGCGGCCGCCCCCGCTCCCGCGCCCCAGCAGCAGCCTTCATCTAAGCGGCGCCGTGGAGCCGGTCGCGGTCAGGGTGCCCAGCCCGTCCAGCCCGCCCCCAAGAGGAAGGGTGGCAAGGCCAAATCCAAGAGGCCCTAGGACGGGCGACCCGGAGATGGATGGGACTGCTCTTCGGGAGATGGTGACCGCACCACTCCTTCCCCCGGAGGAGGGCCGGGTGGAGAATCTTTTGTTCCCTTTTGTTTCTGTTCCGCCGCTGGCCCTACAGCCAGCGGTACCCAAATTCTCAACAAAAGAGCAGTTTCCTTCATCTCCGGGTCCGAAGAGGGCGCGGAGAGCAGTGGGAGGGCAAGAACCTCACCACTCTCATCCCCCTCTTCTGTCGCCAGCGGACAGCAGCGAGCAGCGGGCAACCAAAGCCTCGACTGCTCCCTCTGTCCATCTGTGGAACCAGGTAAGTGTTGCACACCACACTGTGACGCCGCTTCGGGCCGCCTCGCAAAGAGAGCCCCCGGGCAGCGTCCCTGTGTTCCACCTCGCTGCCCCACTGCGGGTACGCCTGCGGTCCCTTTGATCCCGCTTGTACGGTCTCTGGGAGCCTGGTTAGCGCTCCCCAGTCCGTCTCGCTGGCTCATTCGGACCGTCAGGCTCGGCTATGCGATTCAGTTCGCCCGGCGTCCCCCCAAGTTCAGGGGCGTCCACTTCACTGTAGTGAAAGCTGTCGATGCCCCTGTCTTGCGTGCGGAGATCGCGGTCCTACTGGCGAAGGACGCGATAGAGCCGGTCCCTCCAGCCGATATGAGGTCAGGGTTCTACAGTCCCTACTTCATTGTACCCAAAAAGAGCGGTGGGTTACGGCCTATCCTGGACCTGCGAGTTTTGAATCGGAGCCTTCACAAGCTACCGTTCAAAATGCTCACGCAGAAACGCATTTTCGAGTGCATCCGTCCCCAGGATTGGTTTGCAGCGATCGACCTGAAGGACGCGTACTTTCATGTCTCGATTCTTCCGCGACACAGGCCATTCCTGCGTTTTGCGTTCGAAGGTCGAGCATATCAGTACAGAGTCCTACCCTTCGGGCTGGCCCTGTCTCCCCGCGTCTTCACGAAAGTCGTGGAGGGAGCCCTTGTTCCCATGAGAGAACAGGGTGTTCGCATCCTCAACTATCTCGACGACTGGCTCATTCTAGCTCAGTCGCGGGATCAGTTGTGCGATCACAGGGATCTGGTGCTCAGTCACCTCAGCCAGTTGGGTCTTCAGGTCAACTGGGAAAAGAGCAAACTCTCCCCTGTGCAGAGGATCTCTTTTCTCGGTATGGAGTTGGATTCGGTCGAACAGATAGCACGCCTCACAGAGGAACGTGCTCAGTCGGTGTTGAACTGCCTGAATACGTTCAATGGCAGGACAGCGGTTCCACTGAAATTCTTTCAGAGGCTCCTGGGGCATATGGCGGCCGCAGCGGCAGTAACCCCGCTCGGTCTGCTTCATATGAGACCGCTTCAACACTGGCTTCACGGCCGAGTCCCGAGATGGGCGTGGCAACGCGGCACGTTCCGGGTGGCAATCACTCAGGAGTGCCGCCAAGCCTTCAGCCCGTGGTCGGACCCCTTGTTTCTTCGGGCAGGAGTGCCCCTGGAGCAGGTGTCCCGGCATGCTGTGGTATTCACAGATGCCTCTGCCACCGGCTGGGGTGCCACGTACAACGGGCATGCAGTGTCAGGGGTGTGGACGGGCCCCCATCTGCATTGGCACATCAACTGCCTCGAGTTGCTGGCAGTACGCCTTGCTCTGAGCCGCCTCAAAGGGCCGCTACGGGGCAAGCATGTACTGGTCCGTACGGACAACACTGCGACCGTTGCGTACATCAACCGTCAAGGTGGTCTACGCTCCCGTCGCATGTCGCAACTCGCCCGCCATCTCCTCCTCTGGAGTCAGAAGCATCTGAGGTCGCTTCGTGCCATTCATGTCCCCGGTGTGCTCAACCGTGTGGCCGACGAGCTATCACGAGCTGCGCTGCCAGGAGAGTGGCGACTCCACCCCCAGGTGGTCCAGCTGATCTGGAGAGAGTTCGGAGAGGCTCAGGTAGACCTGTTTGCCTCACCAGAAACCTCCCACTGCCAGTTGTTTTACTCCCTGTCCGAGGGAACACTCGGGACAGATGCACTGGCACACAGCTGGCCCCGGGGCCTTCGCAAATATGCGTTTCCCCCAGTGAGCCTACTGGCACAGACCCTGTGCAAAGTCAGGGAGGACGAGGAGCAGGTCCTGCTAGTTGCGCCCTATTGGCCCAACCGGACCTGGTTCCCAGAACTCTCACTCCTCGCGACAGCCCCTCCCTGGCCCATTCCTCTGAGGAAGGACCTTCTTTCTCAGAGACGGGGCACTCTCTGGCACCCGCGTCCAGACCTCTGGAAACTCCATGTCTGGTCCCTGGACGGGACGCGGAGGTTCTAGGTGACTTACCCCCCGAGGTACTTAACACCATCACTTCGGCTCGTGCACCGTCTACGAGACGTGCTTACGCCTTGAAGTGGAACCTGTTCGTCGAGTGGTGCTCTTCTCGCCGAGAAGACCCCCGAAGATGCTCGATCGGAGTCGTGCTTTCCTTCTTGCAGCAAGGGTTGGAGCGTAGGCTGTCCCCCTCCACCCTCAAAGTCCATACTGCTGCTATCTCCGCATACCACGACCACATAGATGGCAAGTCTGTTGGTCAGCACGACCTGGTCGTCAGGTTCCTTAGGGGGGCGAGACGGTTAAATCCTCCTCGTCCTCCCTCCATACCCTCTTGGGACCTTGCTCTGGTGCTGAGAGCACTTCAGATTGCTCCCTTTGAGCCCTTGCAATCAGCAGACTTAAAGATTCTGTCTATGAAGACTTTGCTGCTGGTTGCATTGGCCTCCATCAAGAGGGTAGGGGACCTGCAGTCATTTTCGGTCGACGAATCGTGCCTAGAGTTCGGGCCGGGTGACGGCCACGTGGTACTGAGACCCCGGCCTGGCTATGTGCCCAAGGTTCCTACCACTCCCTTCAGGGACCAGGTAGTGAGCCTGCAAGCGCTGCCCTCGGAGGAGGCAGACCCAGCCCTGGCTTTGCTCTGTCCAGTTCGCGCCTTGCGACTGTACATAGACAGAACTCAAAGCTTCAGGACCTCAGACCAGCTCTTTGTCTGTTACGGAGGCCAGCAGAAAGGGAAGGCTGTCTCCAAGCAGAGGATGGCCCACTGGATAGTGGATGCCATCGCCCTGGCTTACCAAGCTCAGGGCGTGCCCTGCCCGCTCAGGTTGCATGCTCACTCCACGAGAGGTGTCGCATCCTCCTGGGCGCTGGCTCGTGGCGCCTCGCTGACAGACATTTGTAGAGCTGCGGGCTGGGCGACACCTAACACGTTCGCTAGATTCTATAGCCTTCGTGTCGAGCCGGTCTCCTCCCGTGTTCTCACCTCAGGTCAGAGGCACGGAGAGGCCCCGGCTTAGTGTCGGCTTGCTGCGCTACACGCGCTTTTTCTCCAGAGAGTCCCTACAAGGCAGACCCTGTTGAGTCCTCCGATCTCCCTTCGGCAGCCGACGTGGCGGAGCGTCTGGCGCCAGGCCTATACTCCGTTGCATCCTTGAGAACCGGATTTAGGCTGGGTTCCATATGTGTGACCCTACGGGGATCCCATATGGTTGGTTCCACGGTTGCTCCTAAACGAAGCCCGTGTCTTCCCTCTGGGAGAACCCACCTCTCATCGAGTTGGAGTCACCCCAGTACTTCCATATGTAGTACAGCCCTACAGGGTTAGTCCATATGTACTTCTCCACATAACTCCTTCGAAGGATGTGGCTTCCGCAGTGTTCCTTTCCCAACGGAAGGGTACGCTTTCCCAGCGTTATCCAATAGTCTCACTGAGTGGGTTTTGGGGAACAGCAGTGATCGACACTCTCTGTGTTAGCCCTGTCCCACCGTCCTTAGGCAAGGGGGTTCAGGTGGCTTACTACAGAGCGCTGGAAGGGGGCAGCTCCTGTGGCGCTTTGGTAGGGATTCCTATTCGTCGGTCTGTCCGACGTACGTCGAACGTGACCGACTGAATGGGAACGTCTCGGTTACAAAGGTAACCCTCGTTCCCTGAAGGAGGGAACGGAGACGTATGTCCCGTCGCCACAGTCCCTGTACCCCGCTGATGCTGCCGCCTATCTGGTTCGGCTCCTCAGCGAAAACCTGAAGATGCAACGCACCTGCTGCTCATTTATACCCGCGCTGCGAGGCGAGCAGCTGATGCATATGATTGCATGCCAATGTGCATTGGCTCGTTGTAGTTACACTCGAAGTAGATTGGCCTCTCTAGCGAGATTCCTATTCGTCGGTCTGTCCGACGTACGTCTCCGTTCCCTCCTTCAGGGAACGAGGGTTACCTTTGTAACCGAGACGTTATTTGTGTTACTTAACCTAAACAAAACTTAATTGAAGTTGATTCTAATGATTATTCACTTAAGTAGTTTTGGAACAAGTAGTGGAAATGTCTTTTTTTTATTTTTATTTTTTATACATATCCCTGCTGTGTGATGTTGAAATCTCAGTGTGCTGCAATGCAACAGTGTTACATGTCACAATAATCTTTGACACTGATAACAGAACTGTTTAAATGATTATTCCAATAAATAAGGAAATTTCACAAAATAATGCATTTTGCAAATGCATATTCCTGCTTGTGAAAAAAGAAAACAATAAAATTAAATTTCCTAATTATTGCAGCCCTACTGAAGGGCATATCAGACCCTTTTTCAAAAAAAAAAAAAAAGAGTTTTAAAATTATGAACAGTAAATATTATTTTATGAAGACAAAAAAGAGGACACTTTCTGGTTATGGATATTATTTAGGTGCATTTACACTGCATTCCTATGGGTCTCCAGTGTGGCTTTATAGAAATCTAATCACACTCATCCACACAAAATGGCACTTAATCGAAAAATTTCCATACTTTACTGAATTTTAAAAATATTGAGGGATAATTCCAAATGCTTTCCATTATTTCAAGAGATAAAAATAAGGTGTTTAGTCTACTGCGTTTCCCTACTTTATAAACATTCCTACAGTAAAGGATGCTAATAAGGATTAGAAGCAAAGAAAAGGGAAGAAAATAAAGTTTTAAAGGACCCCCGTGGAAATAGCCTGGGAGAGACACGTGAGTGAGGATCTGGGGAGAGAAATGAGAGAGAGAGAATAAAAAGAACATCCAGAATCTGTCTCCAGGAACCAAGCACTTGATAAGACTAAAGGAGCTCTTGTGATATAAATGTCACATTAAAAAAATGTTATATTTTATTGATGGATAAAGTAGAGCATGATGGAAAATTTACAACCAAGTTTGTCAATGTGATGGATAATAATTATTTGTAGCGCAGTGTCTGTATTACAAATTACTTGTGTAGTTAATAATGAAATCACATTAGTGTTTACACTTCGTTGCATGTGCTCAGAATGTGCTTTCAGTGATGTAAACACAATGCATCTTTTAATTGGTTTTATTTTTTATTTAATCTGATCATCGAAAACACGTTAACATTTCCATAGTTAAAGTGATGATATTTGACATATTGTTATCTATGCTAATAAACTGCACATTTTAAATGTAGCTTAAGTGTTCAAATAATTTTGAATCCATAGTATATTATAATATAGAGTAGGATGCATACATGAAATGTTATGTGGGAAAAAAAGAAATCTGGCTTGCCATTTTGTGATTGATGCATTTGAAATGGTAATAATAGATTATAAAGTACGTTTTGATTACTGTCACTACCATTTTGGCATTTAAATTATTGATCGTAAAAGAAAAGAAAGAGAAAAAAGGAAAAGCTCATAACAAATTATTCCATCATGCTCCACATACACTTTATTCCTCATGGTGCTTTTGCATGAGAATAAAGGCAAATATTGAATTTTTGTGGCTTGCCTGAGTAGTACGTCCCTGTCACAGTCTGGTGTGTGACAGCATATGTTTGGACACCCGTAGTCAGATGGAAACAGACCTGTCAGCACGGCGGCAGGATGGGACAGTGAGATAATCACATAGTGTCATTTTGGGGGGCAATTACCCAGCTTGGAGTGAAATGAGAAAACCTGTTTTTTTCCTGCTGTCCTAATGGAGGTTCCGGTCATTAGTTAAACGAGAGTCTCTCTCTGGCTGTAATCAAACGTGAAGCGTTCAGTTTACGAGCCCATTATAAAACATCTGCTCCCCGGCAATGGCCTGCGGAGACTTACGTTTACTCTGCCGTAAAAGTATGTGAGCACTATTGCTACTCAATTTCAAGTCTTTGTTAAGTTGTACAATGACACTGCTGCGATCTGAGTCATATTCACCTTTACTGGCCATATATGCTCTTTTTTGACTGTACAAATAATAATTTTACCAGTCATATTTTTTTCTGTTTTACCAGTCATATTTTTTTCTGTTATGTCTCACAATAAGCAGGCTGGTACCTGCAATACTACATTCAGTACTGATCTTTTTTTCATTGTAATTTTAATTCACAAATTAAATCACATTTTTGCAGTAAACCATGTGATTCTCATAATGTAGTGTTAATTGTCTCCTCTGTCTCTCTTAAATGAAGCTGGATGGAGAGAAGTGAAAATTTGAAGGTGTTCATAGGACCAAATCATCCTGTAAAGAATCCCATTTAACCCAATCCAATCTGGAACAGGCACACAATCCGCCTGCGCTTTGTGTAAAGCAGAATTCTGTAACAAGCTCCACTAATACCTCTGCCTCTCCTCTTCCAATAGACCAGCTTCCCAGCCAAGCAGGACCGCCCCCTCTGCCACCTGCTCCACATCAACACAAGCAGCATCCGTCAGTCACCTCCCTCAACCAATCACTGGCCAATCAGCCGACAGAGCTTCAGAGCGCATCTGAATGTGTGCAGCTGCAAGAAAACTGGGTTCTGGGTGGCACCGTGGGCTTGGAGAACAGGTACTTGTTTTTGAACAGTCATTCGCTGTGTTTGAATTCACTCACTCATTCACTTACTGTATTCAATATTCCATATATAGTCAATAACATACATTGCATTATATGGGGAAGGAGTGAAAATAAGTGAGTGTATTCAGAAGCTAATTAAGTACATAAACAACATTACAACATATGCTGTACTGTATATGCATTTTATCTTAAATGAATCTTAATACTTGATGGTAATAATAAAAATTATAATAACACTTTTTTAACAATATTTACATACTTTGTCAATCATTATTTTATTTTATTTTATTTATACTCTTTTCCTATAGCTGAGCAGCATGTCTTTGTTTGTCCATGGATATATCTAGTTATGAGGCATGTGGCATCCTCATCTGTCCATACAGCAGCCACGGCTCATCTGTAAGGGCAGGTGGGGCAGTGCCCCACCGAAATATCATCCAAAACATAGAACTCTATATAAACTGAATCAATAATAAATTGTAAATATGTTTAAAATTCTGCAACAAATATTTTTCAGATTTTCTAGACTATTTTAAGTTAGATATATTAAAATTTAACGTATAGCTTCGGCAGGTATGTATTATGCTTAAAAGTGGGGCAGAGGGTGTCTGAGTTCTCCCCAGCTCTATAGCGCCCTACAGTTTTACAATGTAAATCTGTGGTGAAAAATGGAACTGCAGCACGCTCTAATTGAGAACCATTGGGGCAGATTTCAGACTACCCGCTTATTTTCACATTACCTTACATAAACCTCACTCCAGACCAAGACGATACACACACACATTTTGATTTGGCACAGGTTTTACGCCGGATCCCCTAGCGTATCAAATCAATGAAAGTATAAATCCTTTAAACGTGCTCATGTTAATCGCCTTTATATAGTTATGTTGTAGCCTTTATATTATGTTGTGTTTGTTTTATGTTTGAGAATAGACATGACTTTCTTTTCCTCACTGGAATTCCTCCACAACTTGTAATATTTTAAAACAACATTTGGAGGCAATAAATACTACATTAAGGCAATTCTAAGATAGCGTTCTATGTGTGTCGTGTATACTTAGTGCATGTCAATCAACAGAGCTCCACCCTCAGGCTGAAAAACACAACCTCTGCCAAAAGTATCTGTGTGTGTTCAGCGATTACAATATAAAGCTTAAAATGTTTATCATAAAATGGCACTAAGACCCAGAATCTGCCCTACCTAAATTTACAGTCAGGAGCCGCTACTGCCATACAGCAATAATTAAGTCATCAGTAGGATTCATTGATTAGACTTTGATGACTATCGGTTAAATCAGTGTGCATCATGGCTACAGTATCAAAATGAATTTCTGTGTTATGTATAAATATTAAAATTACACTTTACGCAATCAGTTACATTTGTGTCAGAATTAATATTCTATATAGTCATACATTTTCCATTTGAGTTCCCATCAGTTTTCACTACTCATTTTTGAGAAAATACTGTGGTAAATCCTACCAAGACAAGCCTTTATGTAATGCACCTTGCTGTCACTACAGATATCTTGAAGTGTACTACTAAAGCTGAGGGTTGCCTACCCAGCATCCACCTGACAGATTGAATATATGTATGCATGACATGAGTATCATATCAAGCATAAGTAAAAGCATATCATGTTAGTCTTACCCTCTTCAGATATATACACAGTCAGAAGCTTTTTTATACACGCAATTGTTCTTATTGTAATTGTGGGAACTGTCTCTTAACCTGTTTATTGTTTAATTATGACTTTTTTAATTAAGGGTTGAAAGTGCAAAATTAGTCTTCATAAAAGGATGACTTCCTTTACAAATTTTAGCCTTTGTTCATAACTGACCCACAGAGTAAATAGTAATGTACTGCATCATAGATTTTCCACACCCTTATGCAGATTTCTAAGTGCTACAATCAGCATTTTCACTTCAAAAGGCTGAAGGGAAGGGTCCCGGTAGACTGGGACCTGCAGAGGCCGAATATGAATGCAAAAGCATTGGAAATAGACTTCATTAGCCAAAACAAAAGTCACCATGTGCAAGCCAATATTTCTTTTATGTATACATTAAATTACATGCAAACACATATAATTAAATGACCAAGTAGTGGACACAAAGCACAAAGAAAAATGTTATTTCTTTATAAGAATAGTAGACCTTTTGAAATAAAATACTTTATGTATTGTGAAAACATTCTGTATCTAAAAAATTCCTCCACAGATCTGAAACTTTTTTCAAAAAATAATTGAATTTCTGACATAGGAAATATATATATAATTGACTGACGTGTAAATATGGTCAATCATGGCCAAAAAGAAATGACTTCCAGCAGGAATAACTTTTTATAAAGCATGAAGGAGTTAAATCTTTCCTAGATGATATATTGTGGATAATGTCATAATAGCACAGTTTATATAACCCTGCATACACCCCCAGGAGCCTGAGCTGCCACCCACTCAAAAGGTTAAACAAGACGAATAACAGCTTTAAACTGTTCACAGTATCATCACAAAACGTGTGCCATTAAATGCTTAACTCAAGATTGTGATTATAATGTGCTAAAAAAAAAAAGCTACCAGATGGCCATCATTTTTCCCCCCATAAATACCATAAAATGTCAAAAGAGAAAACGGGTTTAATTTTTTTTTTTTTACTTGCACAAAATGCAGTATGCATGTGAAACAGGTTTCACTGGATCTCTTTTTAAAGTAAATCATGATGGATGATATATTTTTTTTTGTTGAAGTTGTTGAAGGCTAGATGTTATTGTTGTCATGCCAAGTCTAATACTAACAGCTACAGCTGAAATATGTTACTTACAACCATAAAGCAATTTCAAACACTATTTGAAATTGCTTTGTGCTCCCTGGTATGTAAAGCAAACATATACTGTATGTATTCATTGTTGCTTCCTATCATAAAATGATTGCAATATGTGTAGGCTAGAATACACTAAATTAATCAATTAAGTTAACCTAGTATGAACAAAGCAGTCGTGTGTGTGTGTGGCATATGGAGGAATGGGATGTCATTATAAAAATAAATGTAGAGTGGATCATCTTGAATGAATGAATCAAATTTAATTTCAGTCTACAATCTGCCTGGCCTGCAATTTAATGTGGATTTTCTTCTTTGGTATTTCGACACAATGTCAGTGTTTTTTTCCTTAAAGCTTTTCATTAACTTCCAATAAAATGTGTCGCCTTTACCTCTGGAAGTCTAAATGTGAAGTACTGACTATTTTCCATCAGCACAGGAATAAATTTAGGACAGGAATGGTTTAAATGTTCGTAAATCACTTCGAAGTCAGCTTTTTCTTAAAATAATAATAATAATAAATTGGCCATTAAATTGTTTTCTTTATGAAATGGCATTTAATGGAGAGGCCTTCCTGCAGTCGCACTGAACACATTCATTACTAACAGAAGTGTTGGTAATGCTGTGCGTCATGTTTTTGATCTTTTGCGGGCCACAGCTGTTGTGCTCCATTGTGGAGAGGAAAAAAAAAACAACAACAAAAAGAAAGACTCTAGTGAGAGTATACTTATGGATATGAGGGGGAAAAAAGATGTTTTGTAATCACTTCAAGTGAAGAATCTTTGTTTTGTGTCTAGATCTAGGCAGAAAACACAGTCTTCTCCTGTTATTAATGATCCCAGTAGAATTCATCTACTACCTCTCGCTCTTCAGCTTCCTCTCTTTCCTCCATGTAGTACGCCAATCCGTCACCATCTCCTTTTCTCACTACTCTACCTTTCTTAGCACGTTGTCTTGAAAACTTTCCACTTCGCTGTCTGTCACAAACACTCTGATCTTTACATGCCAACAGAAAGGGACTGTCCTAAAATGGCAGTGGCGCAGAAACCTCCAGGGAGCGTCTTAAAATACCGCCACTCTGCCGAGTGCTGGAGAGGCACCTGCTGCTCCCAGACCCCTACTGAGGTGGCAGATGCTTCCGCCTCAAAGAGGATGCTTGAGTCCTAGTTGGAGTTGAGAGGATCTGTGCAATTCCTCCTTGTTTTTCACAGATTTTTTTTTTTTTTTTAAAGTCTCACGTGCATGTGTTAGAATGAGGCCTTGTCTTCACTTTAAACTCATCTTCCACTGCATCACCAGTCACATACTCTTTTCGCATATAGACTCAATCGTTTTAACTCTTTAAGTCAACAAGTAGTCCTTTGAAAAGCCCACTCTTTTCTTTAGCCTAGCTATCATTATATATCAGATTATGCTAGAAAAGGACTTTTATTCTTTTGTTTGCAATTTCTCTTTCAACCTCCAAATCCTCCCCTTTTCTTTTGTAGGGCCTCTTCTTTCGTGCCGCAGCATTCCAAGCGTCAACCCGATGACAAGGAAAGGTGGGACGCTGACAGAGAATCAGATTGGACAAGTACAAAAATCTCTTTGGGGTGAAGTTACTTCTTAGTAGTCCTAATGCGAACAACATTCTCACACCCTATAAAAAGGGGCGATGAGGATTAGCTTAGTCATTTTCTCTAGCTGGCGTCACACTCCCGCTAATCAATTATGGATTGTTTGGCCTCAAAACGGCACACTGTCAGTGTATTTGTTAATCGTTTGTGAAGGCTTTTAAATGTGCCTCATTCAGTGTGCAGTGGCCCGGAACCTATCCGAGCCCTTGTGAAAAATGTGTGTGTGTGCGTGTGTGTTTGGAGTCATGGCAGCAGCTCATAACCATGCAGATTATAAAGTAGAAGTTTTACAATGGAGTCCTTCTGAATGAAAAGCAGGCATCTTAAAACCAGGCCTGTATTGAAATTTTCACAAAAGAACAAGCGTCTGAGTGCTGCTTGACCGCTGAAGTTTAAACTTTTAAAGAGTAATGCTGTTAATAGCTGGAGAGTTATAAATGTTTCCTTATCTAAAAAATTCACACGGTAAAGGGCTGTTTTTGTTAAAGGTGCGGTGTTTAGAAATGAATGGCATGTTTGATGAATATGATATATATATATATATCAGTTACATCAGCGTTACTTCAGACCTCATTGGTTCTCGCGTGTCACGCACATTTAAGCTTCTTGTTTTCCTTTTAATGGCGGTTGACAAACCCACTTGAAGGTGCATTTTCCGCCACCTACTGCATGACACCTGCATGACAGCTGACATAAAATAAAGGATAAGGCTTAGAATAGCCTATACCGATCAGTTAAAATAAAATGCTTAATTAGCCCTGGTACCAATCCTTCAGACCGACTCGGGACATCCCTAATATATACTGTATCCAAACACAGAGCAAAATGAGTATGAGAAATAAAATGTCCAAACAAGCAGTCCCTAAATCATGAGCCATGAGGAAGACCAATGGCACACCAACAATAAAATTTCTACACAACAGTCGTACAGCATCCAGTATGAAGCTGGCGAGGATAGAGCTTTCAGCGGAGCCAACCACAGTAAACAGCTATCAACAAAGCACAGATATTTTTTGGAAAATATATATATATATATATATAAATGAGGGATTTTATCCGAATAATTCAAAGGTTTATGAGCTTTTATGACCAATTCCCAGCTCAAAATGCATTTTCTTGCCATATTTTGTGGTATACTGTCTTTTTTTTCAGCACATTTAAATCAGACAGCAAACTTAACATTCACAACTCAGGTAAAGTATGATTTTTTTTTTTCTATGGCACAGAAGATTCGGCAGCGGTGGAGCGCCACTGATGAAAAGCAGTGCAGAAAACAATGGCATCAAATGCTGATTCATACACATCATTATGGGTTATGTTTCTTATCATGGAATCTAGAGTTCAGTTAATCTCTGTTCACTTGGACTTGAATTTGTGTTCTTCTTTCCATCATAGCACATCATTACAGACATTCATTTCATAAAAATACAGGCACTGATCTATAAACAGAACACTCCAATGACAGCCCTATAAATCAATGAAGTTATTACCATTACATAACAGTTTATTAAATTACAACTTTTGTTACATACAAAAGCTTGTGTCTGCAAAAAAGAAATAGCAAAGCTAAAACTGCTGTTTCCATGGTGATAAAAATGGTGATACAAAAAAAAATGTTTTATTTTAAAGTTCTCAATAGGTCAGACTTTTTAATAACTTTTAAAAAAGACACCACTAGGTTTTTTTTAAAACTGGTTTTGTTCACAGCTTAATCTAAAAGTTTTCAGCAAAGTTATTGTTTTTTATATTTTTATCATCCTATATCTTATCTCCTATCCCTAGGCACTTCTTGCTCAAGACTGGAACAGGCACCACTTCTCTCTTCACAACTCCTAATCCCGGTTACACCATGGCGACTGGGGCTGTCTACTCTCCGCCAGCCCGTCCCTTAACCCGCAACACACTATCAAGAGGTGCATTCAAATTTAACAAGTCGCCTAAACGGTGTTCGTGGAAATGCACCGCTCTCAGTGCCGTAGGAGTGGCCACCCTGCTGTCAGTTCTGCTCTGCTACTGCATAGGTAACTGTGTGTGTGTGTGTGTGTCTTGCTTATGTGACCATGAGGTACTCAGGTGCGAGCTGTTTTATACAGCCTGCCCCCATAAGAGATAGTGAAATAGCTCATCAGGTGGAGTTTTTCTTCCCAAACCTTCATCTGTGGCCAAAACACCTGGTGCTCTGCTCTAAATATTCGCCCAATTCCACAGAGGAAGTCACATACACACACATTTACTGGAAAAAGACATCAATTTAGTGATTAATAACTGCAGCAAAGCAAAAGCAACATGAACAGATCTTATTGTCTGCAGCGATCTATATTCACTCTGTTAGCCCTTACAAACATTATAACTTTTTTTATTCTGTCAGATTTCTTAACATTGTTTCCCCACTGTGAGTTATTTGCCGCAGTTGGAGGCTCCTCCCCCCTGCTGAAGGCCTGTTAGAAACATTCATCCCTCCAAAGATCAAACCGAGAGGAAGAGAGGTGTGTGAAGCGCTGCCTCCTCAGCAAGCTCCCTCGCTGTGAACTTTGAAGGAGACTTTTCCCAAGCTGTTTTTTCACACATCGAGCGGTTAAAAAAAACAACTAGAAAGAGTTTGCCTAAGATTTAACAGCAGTGCATGAAGAAGAGGATGTTTTAAAGAGAGAATGGAGGAAAGAGGAGAAAGAGAGAAAATGAGAGAAACTCCTGTATTATATAACACAGCAGGTTTTGATCTTCAGGCTTTTGATTTTTGCATTTTTCCCTCTTTTTTTCTTTTTAATCACTGGAATGTGATTTAATTTTCTCAGCAATAAATGTTTTCAGTAACGAGCTAAAGACTAATCTGAAGTATATTCAAAACAGTTTGCGTCAAGACCCCATGCAGCGATAATTCAAAGAAAATGTTTTCAGACAGCAAAAAAAGACATTGTGCACTATTCAGAGCAGATTCTAATGAGGGAGAGGGGTCCTTTTTAATGTACTTTACTGCGCTTGTGTCCAACACATGCGTAAAGGAGAGTGCAAATTACCTTCTAAAATGGCCTTCAACAGCTTTTAAACTATATCCTTTTGCAAATGAGAATGTCTCATGACATGATATGTGCTTGCTGTTCCGTTTCATGATCTTAATTGCTTTCTGTCGCAGCCATGCATGTACTTGGCCTGAACTGGAAACTGAAGGATGTGGATAATCACGCCTTTGAGAATGGACAAGCCAAACCAGTGACGTTCCCGACCAACACTGTGACTGCAATTTCTGCAGATGGTAACATTTCAAGGCCGAAATCGATGACCTTTCAATCACAGAGAACTGCATTTTTTACATGAGATATTTTAGATATATACAGTAATAGGGCTGTTAGTTTAACCTGTTGGTTCAAGAACAGCATGCGATTTACTTTGGGTTTGCCTTTTTTAGGCATTTTAGGCAAATTTTACAGGAATGCTAAGGGGTTAACGTGTTAATTTAATTAATTAGTTAAGGGAAAAATAACACTTTAAAATACAACTGAGACAGTCACAGTTGTGAGAAATAAAGTCACTCTGAGAAACAGAAAGTCAAATTGTGAGATACAGTCAAACCAAAAATTATTCAGACATTTTTGATATTTTTGATATATTTTTACTAGTGGGTGCAGGACACTATAGTTCATTTATGTAAGTGAGGATAGCAAAATAAAGTAAACTGTGACATATTATACCCAAAAATTCTTCATACAGTGGACTACCAGTAAAACTGATAAAAATTTGGAATCAAAAATTATTCAGACACTTTGACCTGACCATGTTTTGCTTAAGTGTTATCTGATATAAAGAAGATTATTTTTTTCTGACACAGTTTAACTCTGAGATCTTGTCATATTTTATTGCCATTTTTTTAAACTATAGTGAATAAACTGTATTAATGAATGAAATGTTCAAGGTGTCTGAATAAATTTTGGTTTGACTGTATAAAGTCACAATTAAAAGGAATGATGTAGCATTTGAAGGACATAAAGCCACGTTCTGAGATACAAAGTCACAATTGCAAGAAACAATATTGCATTTGTGAGATATAAAGGCACAATTAGAGTTGTCAAAAGTACCGACTTTGATACCTATCTGTACTGAAATTTTAAAAATGTGACGCTTTAAGCGCTGTTGAGCGGATTCGTAAACACCTCTGATTGGCCATTGTGTTGACGCGCTCATCGGATATGTCTGTGATTGGCTTCAATGATCAACGCACGGCAGCGTTTGAAAGCACACGGAAGTTTTAAAAAGCGCGAGCGGGAGGGTTTGAAAGCAGGCGTCTATCAGCGGACTGGTCCGCGATAGACACCTGCTTTCAAATGCTCCCGTGTGTATCTGTGTAAGTGCTCGGTGAAGAGCATCATTGATGACTTTTTACTATGTTTTTACAGCGTTGATCATTGAAGCCAATCACAGACATATCCGATGAGCGCGTCAACACAATGGCCAATCAGAGGTGTTTACGAATCCACTCAACAGCGCTCAAAGCGTCACATTTTTAAGATTTTAGTACCGACTAGGTACCGAAGTCGGTACTTTTGACAACTCTAGGCACAATTAAAGGAAATGATGTTGAAATTGAGAGATACCTGTATGGTCACATTGATTCTTGTAATTGTGACTTTATATCTCAAAATTTGACTTCACATCTCTCACTTGCAACATTTTTCTTGTAATTGTAACTATATCACAATTGCAACATTGTTTCTTGTAATTGAGACCACATCTCACAATGTTGCAGTTGAGTTATATAAAGTCTCACTGTGAGATATAGTCACAATTACTAGAAACAATGTTGCATTTGAAAGATGGGAAGTCAAATTGTGAGATATACCATCACAATTACAAGAAAGGAAGTTGCAATTGAGAGATACTGTATAAAGATACTGTATAAAGTCACATTGTGATAAAGTCATATAAATCAACCACCAAGGACAGCTAACCACATTGGTCCATTCTGGTATGCAACAGTCATTTTTTACAATGTATTCAATCCCTAATGGATAAAATAAGTGAAAAGGGTTATGAATGTTGTTTCTTGTTGACTTTAAAGATTGCTGAAGGGCTATAGAGAGACAATAGTGATATATCATTCACTTGGGGAGTGACAGTCTCCAAAGAATAGCACCCACTGTGCTGGGTTTGTCCTAATTGTTTAGAAAGCATCAGTTTGAAGCGAACCAATAAAAGACTATTTCCTCACTCCGAACGCAAAGCTGCCATGCTATATTGTGTTCTTTTAATTGACTGACTGCTTCTTTTTGAAGTGTGATATAAAGATGTTTGCCTGTGTTGTATAAACTCTGTCAACTTATCTATTGATAGCCTTTGGAGTGTATGAAAGAGCATGGCAAATGCCTACTGCAAGTTCTAAGGTAAAGTTTGACATTTAGAGGCTCTCATCAGGAAAAACATTGACGAGCCCATTTATCTCTGAACATATATAGAGAGAAATATTAAAAATTCTTTTAATGTAATTTTCATTTGAAATTTTAGACTTGAAAGAAGACCAGATTTTTGGTGGATGGACCAATGTTTGTCAAATTTGTCCAGGCTAAAATGAAACATGAATCTAACCTACATTAGAAAGGAATAGTATTTGACTGGGTTTGTTGTCACGAATCAACTTTGGGCAGCCAAACAACAAATAATAAATAAAAAATGCTATACGAGTACCCAACACTAAAGTATATTAATTTTATCTAACAGCACATTTAAGTGAACTATAACTTCAAATATTATAATAATACAAATGGAACAGTTTTCTGGACTTGTGGGATCAGTATAATGTACGCTACCATTCAAGAAACATTTCTTTTTATTTCTTATTATTAATGTTGGGAACAGGTTTGCTGCTTATTTTATATATTTTAATAATTTTTCAGGATTATTTATGAATAAATTGATATGTCAATAGTGTTTTAATATATGTCTGCTCACAGGAAGGGTAGGAGTGATGCTGCAATACAATGCCACATTGGACACAGGGCAGGTGGAGTTGGGTCAGCAGGTAGCACATGCCGTTCCACCAGGAGTTTTCTGGAGGTCCAGACTTCTCATTGAACAACCCCACTTTCTCAAGTTTAATATTTCCATTCAAAAAAATGCCCTGATTGGAGTCTATGGGAGGAGGGGTCTTCCACCCTCACACACCCAGGTAAAACAATATCAAAGTCTTAAAGTTTAATCTTAATTAAGTCATAAGTGACTAAATTATAGTTATTTAAACAAAAGGACAAAGGATTTTTTAATCTTCCAAAATGAATTGTCTTTATTATTTTGCATTTATTAAACCACAGATAAAGCTGTTGTCTGCAAAGTATTGACTGAAACTATTTAATATAAAACAAGAGATTAAGGAATCAGCCATCAAAGGTTTTTCACGAGATAGAAACAAATCCTACTTTAATCATAACAAAACAAAACAACTTCTCCAACAGAAAGACATCTTCTCTCTGTCTCAGTGATTGGCTGGGTGTTTAACACTCACAGCTGTCAATAAAAGCGGCATCTTTCGTGAGTGCTGAGGAAAACTGTCCAACTTATTGTAGATGTTCAATCAATGTGTCCCCAAAGCCATCACAATAAACTAAAGCAAGCTTATTGAGTGCTGCTTCCAATTTGCCATGTGTCTCCTTATTGCTTTTTGTAGCTGACCAGTAGGAAATCAATTGTAGAAACTTTAATTTAGAGTCTTGAATTAGTAGGTCTATCTATTTATTTTAATGTTCTGTTTGAAGTATGGCGAAGTTCTGGTGGATAATACACTCTGTGATGCCAAAAAAAAAAAAAAAAACTATTTCCTGTCTGTTTTAAAAGATTTCTTGTGATGATATTTTAGGACCAGACAGGGTAATGGCAGCTTAAATGTCATGGTGTCTGGGTATTAAATTTGCCTTTCATTTTTTGTAATGCTTTTGGCAACTGCTGAATAATAGCTATCAAATGTAATTGCGTTTGTTTCAGTACGACTTTGTGGAGCTTCTGGATGGCAGTAGGCTCATCTCACGAGAGCGAGTTCAGTTGGATCCGGAGCTCAGGGACCGACTGGAGATTCCGGTCAGCGTTCAGCAGGCGGGCTTTATTCAGTACCTGCACAGCGGTGTGTGGCACCTGGCCTTTTACAATGATGGGCGCACCATAGAACCCGTCTCATATAACACCATAGTACTAGGTGAGCTAGCACATGTAATACAACTGTGTAACATCATGTGATTGAGTGCATACACATGTCTTTGTTTATGCGCTGCAGAGAGTGACTGGTTATTTTGTGTTTCCTGCTTATTTCTGCAACAAAGCTGAAAATTTAATTTCATACCCAACATTATGTAATGTGACGCTCGACAAAGCAATTGGGCCACTGTAACAAGCTTTTATAGGTGCCATCAGATGGCCTGTTTTATATTTCTGACTTGCACCCAAGTGCCTGAGATAGCGCAGCAGTGATAATGAGGCATGCAGAAGCATGCCCTGAGTTGTTGGCTAATCAATAAGTTTGATTCTGCCGCTATCTCTTTCTGTCAGGCCAGGGAATATGGAGGCCAATAGACTAAATCTCTAAGCCTTGAGCTGCTGAGCTGTTTGTTTTTATCTTCAAATATGAATTTATTTTGTATGTTATGCGGTCGTGAGAAGGATCTGCTTTTATTTATAGCAAAGGAAGGTACTTGCCTTTTCAATTATTTATTCATTTATTTATTAAGTGGAAATTTAGTAGGCAACTTCCAAATATACTCCTTATAATTCTTAAAGACACTCCAGTAGTATTTTTACCTCAGTTACTTTGTACTATGCCTTGTTATACCACAAATACCAAGTTGTGTAAAAATGCCGTTAATATGCCACAGTTAAACTGTAAATCTGATCTTCTTTGTGCAGAGTCGGTGATGGAATGCCCACACAATTGCTATGGCAATGGAGAATGTGTCTCAGGCACATGTAATTGCTTCCCAGGCTTCCTTGGGCCATATTGCTCAAGAGGTGTGTGTAGTGTTGTAATGATAGTTTTTGCAGGATGAAAGGAAAGAAAGAAAGAAAGAAAGAAGTTACAAAGCAGAACATGGTGCAAAAGCCTCATCTGTATACTGTTTACTGCATCTTTTTCAGTTTTATGTCATCAAATTAAGATCGGTTCATGACATCGGCCAAATTTAGTGACTACCTATCGAGTCATAGAATGTGATTATTGGCCGAATCAACATTATACTGTATCCTATATAGGCTAACTTTAAAATAAAATAAAATTGTGTCCGGAAAGGATGACTTTCATTACTGTATTACAATAATGAAAGTATAATGATAATCATCATTGAGATTAATTACACAACAACCCAAAAGTAAAACATCCTGGGCATGTTTGGTGAATTTCTTCCATCTGTGGTCTACCTTTATTCTTCTAACAAATTTCTTTCCCTCTATTAGCGGCGTGCCCAGTGTTGTGCAGCGGCAATGGTCAGTACAACAGCGGTCGCTGCCAGTGCTACAGCGGATGGAAAGGGATTGAATGTGACGTGCCCAGCGGTCAGTGTATGGACGCCCAGTGTGGGGGTCATGGCATGTGTGTTACAGGCTCCTGCATATGTAACCCAGGCTTCAAAGGAGACAACTGTGACCAAGGTAACTGGACAGATTTCAGTAGGTATGCAAAGAAACCACAATACATTTAGCTCATTGTAGTGGAGGAGAGCACTTTTTTCAACACCACCGAGCAGCTAATTACATGGATGAGTGTACTGACTTAAAGGCTGGTTTTTGTTGTGATAAATTAGCCACACCATTTAGCAGCATCCACTGACTGAAATGGATTCTATATATGGGATTGAGATAAGGCAGACAGCCAAGAAAATACCCCTTACATGCACACAAAATATTTCCTGTCTTTTGATTATTTTCCTCTTGCTCTCTCTGGGTAAAACCAATTGAGTCTATTGATCCACATTCAATAGACTTTGGAATGAACTCTTTAGATGTCTATGTTTGGGTCACTTGACCAATGTTATAATTGTCATTGAACTGAATGAGTAACTCACCTTGATGAGAGAGAAAGACCTAGTGAGACACTTAAAAAAGAAAGACGTACTGGGAGTAGATTGTTTAATACGCTTTTAAAAGCGTAAATATATATAATTTTTTTTTATGCTGCAGTTATTAAAAAGTTGACCAGATGAAAAAACAAATACTTGACTTAAGAGAAGTAACTAAATTACAATTAATAATGTAGCTGCAGTCACATTTAGTTGATTGCCAATTAAAACCTACAAAGAGGTCTGGCAATTGCACTTTAATAGGATCTTGATATGAATGTTTTTCAAAACAGCTTGATGCTTTTGCATTAACTGTTGACCTTAAATGATAGCACCCCCCAAAATGAAAAGTCTGTCACCATTTACTCACCCTCATGTCGTTACAAACCTGTATGACTTTCTTTCATCTGTGGAGCATAAAAGAAGATATTTTGAAGCATGTCTCTGTTTTTCTGTCCATGCAATGAAAGTCAGTGTGGTCCAATGCCATTTTAGACACCACTGTCTTTTATTATATGCACAAAAACAGTTGAAACATTCTTCAAAAAGATTTGGAACAACATGAGGTTGATGACCAAATTTTCAGACTCAAGCAATGAGGAACAGTGTTGCAACTAGACACACAGACAAGATAGCTGTTAAAGTCTCCAAAATTGCAACCTCAAATAGTAGTGTTGAATCAAATTAGTACCTCTGTCCAAGTCTCTAGAAGAACTGTACACCACGCTTCCTATTGCTGTAATTTATTGCCAGAGCACAAAATCTGGACCCTTGAGCAATGGATCACAGACAATAATATGATCAGATGAGTCATCTTTCAACCTGTTTCCTTTATCTGCATGGGTTTATGTTTGGGGAAAGCCAAATGATACCTTCAACCCACATTGTCTGTTGCCAACTGTAAAGCAAAATTATCTTGTTTGGTTCAAATGATCGCAGTACTCATGACTTTGATCTTCATACGTTGTTACCATACAGTACTACCTGTGTTCGGAACCTAGGGGTTTTGCTTGATAACAGCCTTAAATATGATAAGCAGACAAGTGCTGTAGTTAAGTCCTGTTTTTACCATCTTCGTCTTTTAGCCAAGGTTAAGCCCTGTTTGTCTACTAAGAACTTTGAGACTGTTATGCATGCTTTTGTAACATCACGATAAGATTATTGTAATTCTTTATATATTGGTGCTCCTCAGACATGTATCACACGCTTGCAATTAGTTCAAAATGCCGCAGCACGGCTCCTTAAAGGGAAGTGTAAAAGTGAACACATTACACCGGTTTTGATCTTGCTCCATTGGTTACCGGTTAAATACAGAATTGATTTTAAAGTTTTGTTATTTGTTTTTAAGTCTTTGCGGAACCAGGCCCCACAGTATTTATCTGAACTACTACATCCGCCCTCACAGTCAAGATCACTCAGATCGGGGGACTCTGATCTACTATCTGTTCCTAGAACTAGACTTAAAAATAGGGGTGATCGTGCTTTTGCGGTCATCGGCCCTAAGTTATGGAATAGCCTACCGGCTTACATCAGATCCGCCCAAACTTTGTCAATCTCCAAATCCGCTTTGAAAACTTATCTTTTCTCAATTGCTTTTAATATTCCTTGATTTTCATTAGTATTCAATCATCTTTGACTTAAGTATTCTCATCTATTTAACCTTAGTCCATATGTTTTCAGTTTCATTGTCTTTTATTCGTTTTAATGTTTTATGTGTCTTTATTTTATTGTTTGTTTACTTTGGCTCTTGTAAAGCACTTTGGTCAACGCCAGTTGTTTTTAAATGCGCTATATAAATAAAATTTGTATTGTATTGTATGATGATGGATTTGTCATGGTATGTGCTTCCTTCTCATGTGCATCATTAGGTCCCATGATTGCGCTGCATGATCATAGAACAAGAATATGAAGCCATTTTACTGGATCAGACATATCCCCACTGTGCAAACATTGTTCCCTCATTATGTTTCTGTATTACAAAATGGTAATACCTCAAATTTAAGAGTGATTTCTTGAATACTGTAGCAGCAGGAAGCTAAAAATGGCATCTAAGCGTCACTGAATATTTATAGGAGGTTTTGGAGCGTGGTCTTGCTCAAAGAAATAACTCTCAAAGAAATGGAGACCTTTTTTTGAAAACGATAAGTGTTATATCATTATCAGAGGGATTATTTAAGGAAAAAAAAAATTAATAAAGGCATATGTATTAGGAATATGATACTGTGGCCTAAAATAATTTGACATCAAAGCCACGTTTAAAAATGTATTAGACAAAAATACATATTTTAGTAAGATTTACACTATCATTCAAAAGTTTGGGGGTCAGTTAGATATTTTGAAAGAAGTATTAATAATTTAGCAAAGATGCATTAAAGTGATCATAAGTGACAGTAAAGTGTAAACATTGATGATATAATGCTCCAAATTTCTTTTATTTGAAATCAGCATATTAGAATGACTACTGAAGGATCATGTGACTGGAGTAATGACACTGAAAATTTAGCTTTGTCATCACAGGAATAAATTACATTTTAAAATATATTAAAATTTTAAAATTATTATTTTTAATTGTAATAATATTTCACAATATTACAGCATTTTTTGTAATGGATTAGTACACTGTATTTTTGGTTAAATAAATGCAGCCTTGGTGAGCAAAACATAAAAAAAGAATCTTACCCATCTCTGACTTTTGAATGGTAGAGTATTTTAAAGAATTATAGCATTTTTCAAGCAAGACATTTCACAAGAAGACTTTATTAGGTTTTAAATGATAAAACAATGGAATAATAATAATAATAAAAAAAAAAAAAAACATGTTCATTGATAATGTGATGAACTACACCTGTGGTTACGATCTGTTTTGTGAATTTGAGAGGAACTGGGTAACTGATTTCATACATCCATTGAACAACTAAACATTGTGTGTATTGTGTTGTATTGTGTGACCTGTTGGTTAAAAGTCATTGCAAAAATGTGAAGGTAATTCTTAGAAAAAGGGTCTGAAGCCAGTATTGTTTTCCACAGTGGACTGTGTGGAGCCATCCTGTTCGGGCCATGGCTCCTGTCTCCATGGTCAGTGCCACTGTACCTCAGGCTGGACCGGATCGAACTGTGAGACGCAGCTCTCTCTGTGTCCAGAACACTGCTCTGGCCATGGAACATTCCAGAGTGAGACCAGCACCTGTATCTGTGATGTCAACTGGACTGGTCCTGACTGCTCTACAGGTACCACTTGGTTCACTGATTATGTGATCGATCATGTCATAATTTGAAATGGGTTTTGATTAGAGATTGGGAGATTTAATGAAAATTTCAAAACTGTCTTTATTTCCAGGTTTAAATTAGATTTGAAAATGAATTTTTCGGTGTGTGTCTTAGACTTTTGCACCCCACTGTAGGTAATTGAATCATTATTATTGGAAATGGTTGTGGGTCTGTGCTCTAACATGCTGCCCACACCGGGTGCTGTTAGGGACACTAATGTTTATGTTTCTAGTATGATTAGCCTGTTGTGAGTAACCTTTCAATCACGTCAGCATTTCTTGAGGCCATGACGCACATACTGCACACTAATCTTACAGAAGCAGCGAGAACTTCCATATGTTACAGTCCCTTGGTGATGCCTGTAAGTAATTGGTGAAAAGAAAAAGAAATGCAGCTGTCAGGCTGTTTCTTCAGAGAATGTTTTGGGAATTATGCCATCACAAGTGCCTGTGGTTTTGGAATAGGAGAATTTTGTGAAATGTAAATGTGAAGCAAACAATAAATGTGGTGCTGCAGTTATCAAAAAGTGTTATAGTAAAACAAAAATCACCACAAATTCAATTTAATGTGCTTGACTTTTACAGTATGATAATACATCTTCTGTTCAGATGTGAACTAAAGTTAGATTAACACTTATACTACTGTTTAAATGTTTGGGGATTTTATGTTTTTGAAAGAAGGGTACCAAGGGTACATTTATTTGATTGTGATCATGAAGTACAGTGAAAACAGTAATATTGTGAAATATTATTACATTTTAATATATTTTCTATTGAATATATTTTTAAATGTAATTTATTCCTGTGATGGCAAAGCTGAATTTTAAGCAGCAATTACTCCAGTCTTCAGTGTCACATGATCCTTCAGAAATCATTCTAATATGCTGATTTGCTGCTCAAGAAAGATTTACTATCATTATCGGTGTTGAAAACAGTTGTGCTGCATACTATTTTTGTGGAAACGATACATTTTCTCAGGATTATTTGATGAATAGAAAGTTCAAAAGTAACATTATAAATGCCTTAATTGTCGCATTTAATCAGTCCATAAAATTCTATTTAATTCATCCTTGCTGGAAAAAAGTCTTTCTTTAAAAAAAAAAAAAAAAAGAAAAAATCTTAATGACCCCAAACTTTTAAACGGTAGTTTACTGTATATTGGTTTACTTATCCTGTATGTTCTTGTACAACTTGTAGTAATTTAGTAAAGCTTCCATACAGTTTTTATTAGATTTTATTAAGGGTTTTCATTAGCAATTAAATAACAATACTGAACAGAACAGAAATGTTTTATTTAAATCTTTTACTGAATATAAAAGTAGTAAAGCAACTAAGCCATTACTTTATTCTGAGTGTTTGGTGAGCTTAGTGTCGGGCCACTTTAGCTGCAGCTCTGGCCATGGGAGCAATGGGAGTCCACTTGCTTGCACAGTTGGGGCTTTGCCTCTTCATTACCTCCACTGTTCCACCTCAATTAAATAAACTTTAATTAACGGGTGTATAGCAAGGATCGACCCGCCTCCCGCTGGAACCTGGAAGTGCTAAAAACAGATAAACACCTTGCCGCTAATGAAAAATTGATTACATCGACTGGTGTGGAAAAAGAAGGCTGTTAAAAAAAAAAAAAAAATATTGAAAAAATCAACCACTCCTTCACCCTTTTAAAGCAGTTTAATATTCCAGAGAGCCGGCACAACATAATCAGACCCTCCAAGGTCTTGCAGAAGAAAAAAAAAACTCTGGAGGGGGACAGCAAAAGGGCTCCCCTGTACAAACATCAGAGAGACTTTACTTACGTTTCACTCAATTTTAGGTTTTAGCCGTTATTTATTTGTCAAGAGGACTTTCTTCCCACTCTAAAAGTTGCTTGACAAAGAAATGGCTTAATGGAAGACCAATTCTGAACTTGCCTGAAAGGTTGCCTTGGGCAGTGGTGTAATTTCTCTGCAAAGATAAATTGGCTCCATTATGGCCTTATAAAATCAAAATTGCCCCGGGCGGTGTTATTTGGCTGATTTTAGGAGTCGTTGAGGTGATAGTTCTAAGAACATAATGATTAGTTGAAATGAAAGTGGATGGGGCCAAGCCAGGTCTAAGGTGCTCTTGTTATGTAGCATCACACATGTTTAGATGCACCTGGTTTCAGCCTTGCACATAATTCTCTTCCAGTGGCTGGATCTCTAACTCTAGACAGACATAACCTGAATTGTATGACTTTATTGAGAAAATACATGGTGAATATGTTAACACATTTGAAATAGAGATTAAGATTTCAAAAACCTTGAGATTTCAAGCTATTGCCCATATCTCACTTCACTTTACTGTATCGATATTAGAACAGAATATTAGAAATGAAGGTGGATGGGAGCAATCCAGGTCTAAGCTTCTCTCATTATCTGTCATCAGATGCACTTAGGTGGTCCTACACATTGCTGTCTGGTTGCAGCATGTCTGAAAACTGGATCTCTAGCCTTAATACTTCCATAGCTGAATCTCTAGCTCAGTGTAGACAATGCCTGGTTTATATGAATTTATGCAGAATAAACATACTGAAAATTTAAATGCCTTGTGCTGTCTGACGCATACAGATGTAATCCTACGATCTTGTCTTGACCTGTAGGTTGTTTTAATACATGCAGATCGGTGTTAGACTGGAAACAGACATGCAGATGTAATTCTACAGTGTGCATGTTAATTCATTTAGATTAATAGTTTGCAGCCCACTGGGAAATTTTAAGGTGACGGTAAATTGAATGTATAATATAAACTGAGTAATGAAGTTGCTGTAGCACCATCTATGGAACCAAGTCTTCCTAATTTGAGATGTCTCTCTAGAATAACAGAGTGCACAATATTTGCTGACACTTGCAGAATATAGTTATGCCTTATGGAAGTAATTATCTATTAAATATACCCTCCAAAAACTGGTTTTGGCATGTAGCCATATTTTTAAATTCAAATTATTAAAAAAAAGGAAAAAAAGAAAAGAAAACTCCCATGTTGCCTTGAACTTTAACCTTCAAATCAAATTACTTTTTCTCCTAGATGAAATTCTAGTGAATTCTATTAAGGCATTTATCCCCAAAAATGATTTTTAAAGGCACTAAATGTTATGATAACAGAAATACAACACAGTGTAATTCTGTAAAAGAGCCGTTTGTCCTTGAAAATGTGCACAAGACACAAAGTCTTGTGTGAATGTGTGTGTGTAAATGTATTTGTTGATGAATGCTCTGGAGAGCTCCAGAAATGTTAGCAGTCACAGCTTGCAGGATGACAAGTTCAGAGCCATTGTGCATTGGCTTTAGCACAAAACTATCAAAGGATTACCGCCAATTTTGTTCCCCAGCATTCAAATACAATCCAGCAGTGAGAATTAGAGTGCCAAAGATGCATTCAGTCATAGCAGTTATAATTCAGCATGGTGCTGTTGTGAAGGAGATGAAATTTCTTATTTATTTTGCCACAGCAGATGAGACAACATGTCGATCAGGGGTCTTCAACAGGGGATCCACAATAGTACTAAAGGCGTCCACAAATTAATGTTTGATCTCACACTTATTTTGTGGACAAAATTTAAATATGTGTTAAAGTCCCCCTGTAGTCAATAATTTTTATCCCTTAAAACTCATCTTTGATCACCAAAATGACAAAATTCTTCATGCCTTAAAAAAGCTTAATGAATATGCAAATTAGCCCTGCCTCCACTCACTCACACCAGCTCAGAGATCCACTCGGTCAACTTACTGTAGTAAACGCTGCACAATGGTATCGCTTTTTACAACATCGGACACATAACGGTAATTAATATGATTAGCCTTTTTATCAAACAGCTAATAATGTGTTGCTAATGCTACACAAACCATGTTCCCGTCCGCCATCTCTGAGTCAGACAGTTGCCGTCTAAAAATCAATATCCTTAGAAATGCTTTGAACAACTCAGAACGTCAGTGGAGAAAGACATATAGTTCATCATAACATCGTAATATACATCATACACCCGCTATATTGCTAAATCTACACGATTTTTCATATAAACAGAAAAATATAGCGGGATAACCTGGCTTCATTTGAGATTACCTTGCTTCAGAGTGGTCATAATTAATGATATGCTAATGCCTGCCGGCACGTTGACATGATTGGTTACAAGGCAGTTTGTGGTATGTCATAAAGCATATTAAAAACACCAAATAGACATATAAATAACATTAAACAACTTGATTTTCACCACAGGGGGACTTTAAACAAAAATACAATATTAAGTTAACTTTAACAAAAGATCAAGGTAAGAAGCTACAATTCAGCTAAAAGTTTCATTGTCCATCCCACATTAAAATGCATTAAGGAAAATCAAAATCTAATGTACAAGTATCTGACTCTACATCCATAATAATTATTTTATTTTAATTTTAAATTTTTATACAAAAAAATGCTTCAGTTGTATTTTTATTTCATAAACTGTATTTATATAAAACACACCTTGTTTGTTTCAGAAATGTGTGCAACGGATTGCGGTCCTCACGGCATGTGTGGTGGAGGTGTGTGTCGATGTGCAGACGGCTGGTCGGGGGCAGGGTGTGAACAGGAGGACTGTCAGGTTCACTGTGGTGAGCACGGCATGTGTCGAAAGGGGAAGTGTGAGTGTCACCAAGGTTGGACGGGAGAAAACTGCAATATCGGTGAGTTCACCCTGTTGTGAACCTTGTATTTTGTTAGATTAACTTTAAAAAATATCTTATCCTATTCAAGGTTTCTACTTTGGAAATATCACAAATAAACTTGTATTTTACAGGCCAGTAAAAAGTCATGGAAATTAATAACATACTAAAGGTTAGATTTCTATAGTGAATAATGAATATACAATAGCATTCCAAAGTTTGGGGTCAGTGAGATTTTTTATCTTTTTTGAAATAAATTAATACTTTTATTCATACACATTAAATTGAAGTGACAGTAAAGACATTTATAATGTTACAAAAAAAAAAAAAAAAAAACTATTTGAAATAAATGCTATGCGATTAATCTTTCCATTCATCAAAGAATCCTGAAAAAGAAAAGAATATTAAGTAGCACAGCTGTTTCCAACACTGATAATAAGAGATGTTTCTTGAGCTCAAAATCAGCAAATTAGGATGATTTCTGAAGGATCATGTGACACTGAAGAGTAATGATGCTGAAAATTCATCTTTGCCATAGCAGGAATAAATTACATTTTAAAATACATTCAAATAGAAAACAGTAATTTTAAATTGCAATAATATTTCATAATATTACTGTTTTTTACTGTATTTTTGATTAAATGATTGCAGCTTTGGTGAGTATAAGAGATTTTCATTAAAAATCCTTAAAAAGTCTTGCCTTCTCAAACTATTGAATGGTAGTGTACATTTTAAGCACTAAAATATTTCATTGGCTAAATCATGTTGTAGAGATTGTGTCGCGTAAAAGCTCACAAGTCCTAGTGATGGTCGATTTTTGAAATAAATCATTATTTTTAGCCATATCTTTTTAACAAATGATTCACAAATCTGAAAATTAATTTGTGAATCAGTCTGAATCAAAATGTTTTTGAAACATCCTTATCCAGTAATCAAAAATGACTGGAAAGGTCATGGAAATGTATTTTTTGGAGTGTGGGAGCACTGCATATTGAGAAATGTCAAATTATTCAGGCAATACTTCCGATTAATTTTTAAATCCAACATATTGTCAGCACATCATTATACTGTTGCACATTTTCAAATTTTGGGAATTACTTATGAGAGCTCACAGGTTGCCAGTTGGCTGAATATGTACATGTATTGCATAGTTAGCATTGCACAAAAATTTATATTTTATGTCTGAACTGCTTTTTTGTTCATTTTATCTCTCTAGCTCACTTTCTGGACAGCAAAATAAAAGGTACAGTGCTTTCTTTCATTTGCCATGTTTTGCTTTCCATGTGATCTGCTGAAAATTTTTTTAATTATAATTTTCTTGAATTCCTTTTTAATTAAATTTTCATTGAATGCAAATGTTTATTAAACCAAAAAGCAGATTCGCAGACTTAGACCTTGCTTCATCAAAAAAAGAAAAAGAAAAATTCTAAAGCACCCATGCCTTTCTCTAATCGAGCTCTTCAACAGTACAATGCAAATATCATGAAATGTCATATTTACTGAGGAGAGGGTAAGCCGCAGCATATTAGGTGTGTGTAAGCAGCGGAGGCTGCCTGGGCTGTCTATAGAAATGACACTAAATCACTGCATACTGCAGTATAACACCCCTTGTGTAATTCTTTTCCTTGAATGTCTCTTCATGATAGCAGACTGGATAGGATATAGAGGTAAAGGTCATGCTGCCCTGAAGAGAGCATGTGGCTCTGACCCCTCTGTCTCTCAAGCATGACTTTCATTATGTCTACGTACCGTGTATTAATGTCTCCACATCTGTTCGGTTTCAGGTTTCCTGTTTTATACAGTGTAAATGTAGGCATACAGAGACACACACACAACCATCAGTCAGTCCATACACATATACACGTTCACATTACCCAAATCCCCATTGTTGTACATCTCACTGTCTCTTAATGTTATATTTAGCAGCTGCTAAGCTCCTTTAGTTTAGCATTTCCGTCTGTAATTTCCTTTGACTTCACACATTTTGTGACAAAGGATATGATGGAGCACTTCTGTACACTGTCTGATCAGCTCAGCATGCTGTTAATTCACATGGACACCGCTAGATGTGATAATTTAATAGTATTTCTCAAAAGAACTTTCTTTTTCCTTTTTAAACTGCTCAGATACCTCATAAATATTTTTTTTTTTTTTTATTTCTTGCAAATCATTTTGCCTAGTTGGTATATTGCTGAATTTATTAATCTATTCTCCAGAAGAAAAAAAAAATCTAAAATGCTAAAACATATTTTGTCCAGCTGTTTCATGTGAAATTACAGCTGTCCCTGAGTCCTGTTTGATGTCTTTAAAATGTCAAGTGCCAAACGTTTGACTAAGACACATTCACCGTGTTTTCCCCTGTATGTTTATGCAGTTCTTTATGGTGAGTTCTTCACCCCCTTGACACATCCTAGGCTGCTGGTTGGTCAGTATGTATAACTGATGAATTTGTCCTGGTAGATAGCTGTCCAGGGCTGTGTAACAACAACGGCAGGTGCATTCTGGACCAGAACGGATGGCATTGCCTCTGCCAGTCAGGATGGAGAGGGGTGGGGTGTGATGTGGCTATGGAAACCCTTTGCTCTGATGGCAAGGACAATGAGGGAGGTGAGAAAATGTCACAAGTTGATGGCTAAATAAATGTTTTAATATGATAGTGCTCCCACTTCCACACTATCTGTGTCTAAATAACTTTAAAAGCATCCACATTTGTAGTCTAAAATCCCTTGCTGTTATTTTAGATGGCTTGGTGGACTGTATGGACCCAGACTGTTGCATTCACAGTACCTGTCAGGGTCAGACATACTGCCGTGGGGCTCCAGATCCCAGCACAATGCAACACCCCAGCTCACCTTCTCCAGACGCTCAAGGCTTCTATCAACGTGTCAGCTTTCTGGTAGCTCCAGGGGGCACCCATACCCTACCAAGGGAAAACACATTCAACAGCAGGTTAGGAGCTCTTGAACGGCTGAGGAACAGTCAACTAAATTTGGAATTAGGCAATCGTTTGGTCACCTATTCATCCTTACACAAGTCATATTGATGAAAATATATGTCAGATGATGCGGTGGTCAATAAACATGTCATGAAGTCGCAAACACAATCCATTTTTCCCAGTATTATAAATATTTATCTATCAGTAGATTTAATGACAAAGTTCTCTCCATGTTTTGGGCACTGGTCACAATGTCCCACCATTCAGTCTTTGTTGGAGGTTCGTAACCACTTTCGTGTTACAGCTTTCTTGCTGGCTGCTAATAGTATCTTTAAAAGGTACTTGTCTTTCACCATCAAATGAGCTGCTAAGTTACCCAGATAAATTGTAGAAAAACAGTCAATTCCTTCACCAATAATATTATATATAAACTTGTATTACCTCCTGCGAATATGAGAGCTCCAAAATGCATGAAAATTATCTGCCAGTTGTTCCCTACATTTCCTCCAACATAGACCCCTTCCCTTCTCGCCAGTGTGTATAGATTTTAACTTGGGGGTTACACAGTATCTAATAAGATTCAGCCAGCAGAATTCTCTCCACATACCCGAGCTGGTAGAAGTAGCCTGTACAGAACAGATAATCAGCAAGTATTCCTCTGAAATACCTAGACTGGATAGTTTCTCCCATTTTAATCCAACCCAGCCTCGGCTCATCTGTAAGGGCAGGTGGGGCAGTGCCCCACCGAAATATTCATACAAAACATAGACCTCTATATAAACTGAATCAACTGAAATTGTAAATGTGTACAGAATTCTGCAAAAAATATTTTTCGCATTTGCTAGACTTTAAGTCGTAAAGTGAGCAGGATATATTAAAATTTAACGTATGGCTTCGGCAGGCATGTATTATGATACTAAGCGGGGCAGAGGGTGCCTGAGTTCTCCCCAGCTCTACAGCACCCCACAGTTGTACAATGTAAGTGTGGTGAAAAATGGAACTGCAGCACGTTTTTATTGAGAGCCATTGGGGCAGATTTCAGACTTCAGATTTGTTTTTTTTTAACATTTAATTTATATCCACATTATATCCATAATGATTTTTTTAAGATGGTCATCAACCTAGGAATTCTAAGCTCTGGTGTTGCAACAAACAACAGCATGTCATCTGCGTACAATCTTTTGCTCTAAACCTCTAAACCCTATTCCTTTTATCCTGCTCGTCTCTCATTAACTGTGCTATGGGCTCAATTAATAAAGCTGAAAGAGCAGGGCTGGGTGGGCAGCCTTGGCAGCAGCCTCTTTCCAGATTAATACTCTTGAGTGAGATGCCCGTTGATCCTTATTCTAGCATTTGTTGATGAATACAAAATTTTAATACATTTAATGAACTCATCTTTAAAACCAAATATTCTCAATGCCAAATACAGTCATAAGCCTTTTCAGCATCTAAAACTAATTACTGCTGCTCTGATATTTTCTTTTGTGACATGATCAATTACATGCAGCATCCACCTAATATTATCTTGTGTCTGTCTCTCACGTACAAATCCTGTCTGGTCTGAATCCACAAATTCTGGTATTATATGGGACCTATTCTACGGTGAACCAAACTGATAAATATGAGGCTTGAGAAGGGATACTTCACCCAAAAATGGATATTACCATAGTGGCTAGTGGCTGGACTATCCCTTTAATATTTCTAAACTAGGCTGGAAAGCTGTATTTTATAGTTTTTTTTTATGTATAAGCTACTTTATTAATAATGTTAAAACATATTTTATGATGCCACAAAATGGCTAGTTTAGATGCTTTAGGAAATTAACGTTATTTAAAAATGATTTCAGCCATCAAATTGTTTAATATATAATATAAGCTTTTCACTGAGACACATGGCTTTTTATCCCAATAATGCCTCTATTTCATGTTTTATTTATCACTGTTATAACATATTAAAATGTATATGCATAGAAAGTCCTTCTGGCTATGCAAGTAATTGTGATGCCGTTTGATGTGTTGCACAATATTTCCCACAATCTTAAAGTGGTTTTTGTAACGTTTTGGGGTTGTAGATCTAACAGCATGGGAAAATAGAGCAAGCCTCTCACACTCATAAGGAATAAACAATAGGGTTTTTATTTTTGATAGGAATTCAGAACTTCAGTTTCCCTTTTGAAGACTCCATGTTATCCTATCTAATTTCTGCTGCTTTTATATTGCAGATAGAAAAGCCATCCACCATTGGTATGATTTGTACAAAAAGCTAACGTACCATGTACTTTAAGAAATGATTACTTTTTCCAGTGAAAAAATTGAGCGCCTCACCTTTGCATCTCTTCAATTTGGACTCTTGAGCGAATATATTCCATGCCCTTTGGTGTTTTTCGGGCAAAGTTAACAATATGAACATTGCTGCTTGTCTTCACTGCCTTAGAATAGGACCACTCAAGAAAAACTTGTTAGAATCTCTTTAGAATATTTAGTTGATGAAGCTTTTGATTATGCCTTGATGAGGAAACTTCTCATCCCGCCCATCTGCCCTGAGGTTCCTTTTGTTCGCACATTGAAAAATTATCGCGCAATTAGTCTAAAGATGCAAGATTGCAGGTCAGACACTAAATGGTGCCTGGTAAAATAATTTGTGCTGTAATTACGTCTGTTAAGATTATCAAAACAGAACGGCAGAGGAAGGTCAGGTGCAGTGGATTGAGTCATTTCATAGTTGATCTGGATATTTTATGTATAAAATCTAAAAATGTTATATATAAAATTATAAAAAATGTAATGCTGCTTATTGTTTTTTTAATAAGCAGTCTGCTGACCTTGAAGATCAATGTGATGGTTAAACTACCTTTGCTTTCATTCAGAACGACATTTACATGTTTTTGGATGTGTGTTTGTGTTTATTTTACAGCCTGGTGTCCGTTGTGCGCGGACAGGTGGTGACCAGTGACGGCACTCCACTGATTGGGGTGAATGTGTCCCTTCTGCATTACCCCCAGCAGGGTTATACCATCACCAGACAGGACGGCATGTACGTACAAATATGTTTTATTTAGACACAGACAAGCACATACGTATACACACATAATTATGCTAATACCTATCCTTAAGATAGTCAGTGAGAAACCATTTTGCATAGTTTTATGCAAATTCCTATTTACATCTCACCGCTTCCCACACAAGTCAAGTTAAGTCAAAACATCACAGACAGGCACATTCTCACCCCCATGTCAATGTTCCTGTCACTTTCAGGCAATCCATTACAACTTGACCTAATCTCATTTTATGACCCAGAAAGGTTGAATTTAAATATCCCATTAGAATATATTTTTTTATAAACACACACACACACACACAAATATATACATATTTCCACAAAATATATGATATATAATATTTGTGCAGTTTTATCTATGTATCATTTAATATTTTATATAATATATAATTTAGATTAAACTTTATATTGATGGTCCACTTTAGACATTCTACTAACTATAAGTAACTTTGCAACTATATGTCAACTAACTCTCCTTAGGGGCTGTTCAAACAGAACGCGTTTTTCTATTCCAATGTGCTACTGTTCCATTGTTTTTCTATGTACACAGGCGCTAGGTGGACGTGTATGACTGTTACGCTCACGTCTCGTGTCTTTTGCAGCGCCACGTTTTTAAGATGCTGTGTCAAGTTAAAGGCCCACTGAAGGGCCTTGGAACGCGCAGCATTATTCACTGTGTTGACGTAATTTCCAGTGAAACAGGAAGACAAAGTGGTATAACAACTCCAACTCTTTACAAAAAGGGTTGAATCATTATCACAAGGGGTTTTGACTATTGTTACCTTTTACTCATTTGATAAGAATGTAAAACACAGAAACAGCACATCTACAAACACATCAAAGTCCCAAAACAATGCTGTGTTGAAAATACGTGGCAAAGTATACACATGTTCAACACATGCAAACATAACACAATCTGTTGACTCTTTTTATAAACCCAAATGAAATAGTCATATAGCGAAAGTTCAGGAGTAGGCTTGTTGCCCACAACCCAACAGTCCTTTCAAGCAAAAAATAATAATAAAGATGATACTCAACAGTCCTTTTCTGCTTTGGGGTAAGTAGGAAATCAGTCCTGATGAAAAAACAATGTCCCCAAAAAGAGAAAAAATATAAATCCACTGGTTCAAGGCCCCACAAAAAAAAATGGGTTACCCTCCAGCTGTATAAAATCCCCAGAGTATAGTCCAAAAACTTATATCCCAGACCAGAGCGTACCCATATGAAACGGCTCCAAAGTCTAATACACAATGTCTCTCTTCCCAGAGATCACTTTGGACAATTACACCAAGCTAGTTTAGCCAAAACCAAGCCACCTCACCAAGCACGAAAAACTTCCTTTAAAATGGCCGCCTTTCCCTCCTTATTGGTAGGCCCACCATAATAAGAGTCCTTAGAGGCCAACAAAAGTCCCCCTCAAAAAAAATGCATGTGTAAATGCTCAAAATCAACATAAATTCAGAAAAAAAACAAAAAAAAAAACTATAAATCTACAGGCGTGGCACATATACATAAGCAATGACTTTTTTACTTAAGTGAGCGTCATGCACGGGCTTTACTGTGGCAGTGTCACAGTGGGATATATCTAGAAGCTCCTCCCCTTTTTTCAAAATAGCCAATAGCATTTTGCCTAGATCACAGCTCGGCCAGAGCCGTTGAGCTCGTAAAACCCAATTTTCCTCATAATCTCTAACCTTTTCTTCTCCATATATTGCTTTAAAATATAGCATTGTTTGTAGAATTCAAACGTGTCTGAACATTTTGTGGTCTGTGCCGACTCGCACGTAGACTGTGTTCACACAGCAGCGGTTCACGTGACACTAACGCGAAAACGGACTTCATTTCCGTCAATGAAAAGCATAATTTACACTGTCTGAATTGTTCCCTATCCTCTATATAGTGCACTATGTGCCATTCACCATATAGAAACTAGTACATGTGTGAACAAATGACCGATTTCAGACGCAGCTTCAGTGTCTGTTTATAGTGTAGGAGGGGCGGGACTTCAGATTCTAGTGAGCATTTGATTGGACAGAAGATTTGATTAGAAGTTGAAGTCCGCGGTGATGTCATGAAAATCCGTGATCCATTTTAGCGGAAGTGACTGTAAGTTTTGAATGCTTATATCTCCTAAATGCGAATTTTGTCATTGTTTTGGAACACACCAGCTTATTCATAACCTTAAGGCTAACATATTCATACTAAAAGCTAAAAAACTTACATTTTGATTTCAGGGGGACTTTAAAAGAATTTCAACTTTTACACGCAGCTCCGCTCATCAATGTTAGTTCCAAAACAGTGGACCAATAATCAATTTTCTTGTCCCTAATAATCAACACAATGCAGGGGAAACTGTAATATGAACTGCAGCAGTGCTAAACTGCTCACGACATCATATAATTAACAACACACAATGTATTCAAACTCACAAGACTGCCGACAGTTTCTTTTCCACGCATCATTTTATTATATCCATGTACAGTCAAATCATATAAAACAGTGAAATCGCTCCAGAACTATTCCTGTCTGTCTTGCCTGCACTCGAGACGGTGACGTGAGCTCCAGAGAGCCTTCACTCCTATTGGTTGTCGCTCGCGAAATTCGCTCCTCATTTGCATAAAGTTGACATTTCTGAACTTTTGTCGCGTGTCTCCCGTCGCTTGACACGCCTACATTCTGTCGCCAATGGTCACTGTCATTCTTGTCGCCGGAAGTCGCTAGCGCTCCATTGAAATGAATGGGATTCTGTCGCTTTGTCGCTGCGTGTCGCTGGCGGTGTGAACGGGGCTTTAGTGTTCGGGTTAATAGAATAAGTTGACATGTAGTTATATATGACATGTAGTTATACTTATAGTTAGCAGAATGAATACTATAATTTACCATAATTTAAACTTATTATGCAATATAAGTAATAATTGTTTTTAAAATGAACACTTATTACAAACAAAACAAATTACACATTAAACAGTCTGGCAGTAGTAATACTGTTTTAATCATGAAACATAAGTACATAAAACAGTTGCCTGATTTTGAGTCTGACAAATGATGATTTTCACTAGATGAATCAGTTGGTAATTCATTAGCTGTTCTGACCAATTAAATTAATTCAGCAGAGGATATAAGACTGAGTTAAACCAATGAAACAAAAATCTGATCTGCACACACACATTAAAAAGATGAAAACTCACTTTCAAGCCCCATTTTAACTCTAGTTATACAACATTAATGCAGTCAGCAGAGTTTAACTTTAAGTTCTGTGCTGATCTGACCTTCTTGTATCTTTATAATAATCCCTTTAGTCATTATCCATCATTATCAAGAATCACACAGATCAGCAGTTAATGTGAGTCTTCTACTCGGGGGTCACATGTGTGGGAGTATGCATGTGTATGTGTGGCGACCGTATGCCTTTAACTGAGGCATGACCATAATGCATTAAAAACTTTATTTTCTCTTCAATAGAGTTTAATGAAAGAAAAAAAAAATACTCAAGGGATGGATCTACATCTGTAAAGAAGAAAGGCTGATGTTGGGGATTATCTGATATATCCAGATCCCTCCTAAAAACCTGCACACAGGGGAATGGGCTTCAGATAATCATGCTTGTTCAGTGCTGGTGTCTGCTCTTGGTTAGCAAGCGTGTCCAAGGGGAAACAGAGGGAAAGAAACAGCTTTAAAGGCCGATGGTCTGGAACAGTGGCCCAGTCATGCCCAGATTGAAAAAAGGGACATGAGCAGTTAGGGAGAATTTCAAGGCAGTGACACTTCAAGGATGTGTATGTTTGTATGAATGTGCATAAAGTCACCGCAGCGTTCATCTCTCCCCTTCCGGGCAGGGGAGACAGCAGCTCATATAGAGCACGACTTCAAAGAGACGCCCCTTCATTTCCAAATCTGCGCCTACCTCCTCGTTACACCACGCTAATTAAAATAGGTCCTGCGCTAACTGCGACCTCCAGATCTCTCATCCAAATCCCTGAAATGTAAAAAGTTACATCACATTTCTACCCCTTTCCCTCATCAACTAATAGAACATTTTAAGTGTGCCAGCAAACTACTGATAAAAGACAGTGAAGTGCATGTCATTTAGCTGTTATTTTCATTGGACGTTTGAATCGGATACATTTCTAGCCGAGGATATGGAATGTGGAAGATATCAAGCGCTGTGATGAAGCTAACAAACCATGTAATTTGGAGAGAACCCATGTGCTTGTCAGTGTAATAACAGGAAATTACAAATCACACTTAGCCTTCATATGCCCTCTGCCCCCACACAAACAATTTGAGTTTCTGGCACGAATTGTATCTCAAACTCATATAAATGGTGAAATATTATTAAAATATACACTATTGTTTAAAAGTTTGGGGTTGGTATGACTTTTTCTTTTTTCATGATTGTGAAAGAGTTCTCTTATGCCCAGTTCAGAGTACACGATTTTAGCTCGATTTTGGCACAATCTGTTTGACATAGAGTGTCATGGGGATTCGTAAACAACAATGGGTGTCGGGACACAAGATTTGATTGTTTTATCTCATATAGTGTGTCATAGTGGACGACCGTCGACGCTGCATCTGCGATGCTTCACGATGTCACAACAGAAAGACTAGCATGTTTAATTTTTTTTCGATCTGTCACAACGGGTTTGTTTGCGCTCACAACACCTGTCAGCCAGTAGTTCCGCCTTCTCAATGACATCATCCACATCGTTAAAGCAGTAATTGGTCAGGAAGCAATGTGTAGCCTGACATGTTTTTTGTCCACGACATGACAAACATTTAGGAGTCAAAATCGCATAATCTGACACTATTGTAACAGACAAAAATACTGTGTAGTCTGAATCTGGCATTACGCTCACCAAGACTGCATTTATTTGATGAAAAACACTAAAAACTGTTATATTGTGAAATATTACTACAATTTAAAAGTTTTCTTCAGTCTTCAGCGTCACATGATCGTTCAGAAATCACTCTTAATATTATCAATGTGGAAAGCGGTTGTGCTACTTAATTTTTTTGGGATTCTTTGATGAATAGAAAGTTTACAAGAATAGCATTTATTTGATATGAAAAGCTGTATATATGTCATATGTAACATTATAAATGTCTTTACTGTCACTTTTAAACAATTTAATGAGTCTGTGCTGAATAAACGTATACATTTCTTTGAAAAACATTTTTGCTAACACCAAGCTTTTGTGCAATATTAAATAACTTAAGCTGCTTTTGATACATTTCTCATACATACAACATAGTAGTACCATGTATTATATTGCCATGGTTATTTGGACATGGCACCATGATAATAATGGCATGTACCATTGGAATACTATATTTTTGGACTGTAGCAATACCAGAGTATTTTTTTATATTTTTTATTTTAAATACCATCATACCACTATAGCACTGTTTTGTAAGAGTAATGTAATTGTCTATCATACATGAGCTCTGTTGTGAAAATTGTGTTTTTACCCAACTGCAGGTTTGATTTATTGGTGAATGGAGGGACAGCATTGACGTTACGTTTCGTGCGTGCTCCGTACTCCGCTGTGTATCGCACTGTGTGGTTGTCATGGAGAGTTTTCCATGTGATGGACACGCTGGTGATGAGAAAAGAGGAAAGAGACACGCCGACCTGTGAATTTAGTGGCCTTGACAGACCCTCGCCCCGAATCACTGCGTCTCCACTCTCCACCTTCTACCGCTCCAGCCCCAAGGCCAGCCCCATCATTCCTGAGACACAGGTGACTCATACTGCATCACATCTGGGAGTAAAATGAGTCTTGGTTCATTTTTCCAGGAAATCAAAATAAATTTTGGCTATGTGCCTTAAGCCCATCTAAGCTGTATGATTTAATGACACTACAAAATATGGGAGATCCAGGTGATTTTTACATACAGAACATACTATACGGTCAGGAAAACCAGACATTCTTAACACCATCACGCAGATATTGCTTCTGAATTAATTATGACAGTGGCGTACTATATCATGTTCCTGTGACAAAAATAATTTACATTTCATGCTTGTAACATAAGTCACTTTTAAGGCTACAAGTGGAAGTCAGCAGAAATCAGACTTCGTGTGTGTGTGTGTGTGTGTGTGTGTGTAAATTCATGGTAAATTATTATTTTAGATGTTCATATGATGCTGCTTGAAAATTGCTTTGGTTGTTTCTTTAACCAGTTAAAAAGCCTCAATCTGAATGTGTATGGAGCATCTTAAATCTTTTGGAGCATCTTACACTTCCAGTGTAAAATTTTTGGGAAAATATACATTTTTATAAATGTCATTTATTGCTGTGTTTGCAAAGCTGAATTGTCAGCAGCCATTACTTAAGTCTTTAGTATTACATGGTCATTCAGAAATCATTGTTATATAGTGATTTAGTGCTCAAGAAACATTTCTGATTATCAATGTATACAACGGTTGTGCTGTTTAATATTTTTGGGGAAGCTGATATTTTCTTCTGATACTTTGATGAATAGAGGGTACAAAAGAACAGCATTTATTTTAAATGAATCTTACCGTCCCCAAACCTTTGAACGGTAGTGTATATCCACTCCCAAATAAGAGAAGAATGAATTCCTAGTGTTTAATGAATTTGCAAAGCTGTGCATTTTGTTACAAATAATTTTAATAAAAATGCTAATAATCCAGAAGGAAATTTACACTACAAGCAATTAACTTCCTCCCTCATGCACATTTTTAATCACAGGTTCTTCATGAGCAGACGGCCATTCCTGGGAGTGATTTAGATTTGATTTACTTGAGTTCACGTGCTTCAGCCTACAAACCTGTTCTGAAAGTCATCTTGACCCAGTCCAGCGTGCCCTTCGGCTTGGCTCGGGTCCACCTCATGGTGGCTGTGGAGGGCAGAATGTTTCAGAAGCAGTTCCCAGCTTCACCCCGGCTCTCTTACAGCTTTATCTGGGACAAGACTGATGCATACAGCCAGAGAGTCTACGGACTCGCAGAGGCTGTAGGTAGGTAGCAGAACAATGGGAAGAAACAGATCTATATAAAGCCCTATGTGTATGAATATATTATTAACTTGGACTGATTTAAACCAGGAGACAATTAATCTTTTTTTCACCCAGATAATTCTGTGGCGAGACGAATCTGCCTATAAACTGATGAATGTGTTTGAGTACAAGCCAAACTGATTAGGTGAAGGCGACTTATGATACAGACTAAAAGGTTGAACTTAATATTCTCTGAACCTTAAACTAAAGGGATTTAGAACAGAGAATTCAGGACAATAATATGGTTTCATTTTAATAACGGCACAGTTACTGAAAATACACAGTTCAAAAGCCAATCTCATTTTGTTAAAGTTGTAGCATATGCTTAATTGTTATCTGAACCATCTTTTCTAATCTGACACTGGGTTGTGTTCTAGCAATAAATAAAATATCTAAGCAGCTGCTTTTTTCTAGTCCATCTATATATTACATGTATAATTAGTCTGCAAATGAAGCGCACTGAGAAACACCAGCTTTCAGAAGGTCACAGGTCCATTTGGAAAATGTTGCTATGACTGGACTCATTGTAATCATGCCATTTTCTGAAATACTTCTTCCCTAACAATGTTGTAACTCTGAAATAGTAACTGCAACAGTTTCCCATGTGCATGAACAGTAAATTGTCAATATCGCATATACTTGTGCAAGTATTTCATACAGTAAATGAGCAGCCTATAGAATTAAAAATGTTTGAATGCTTAAAATATATAAATATGCTTAAGTATTTGCATGTAAAGGTATGCTTAAAATATTATTTTTAATAGATTCATTTAAACATGAAACCCACTTTAAATTAGGTGGAGAAAAACATTTAAAGATAATAGATACCTTTTGCCCTGTTTTTTCCCCCTATACTGTAGTATCTGTGGGCTTCGAGTATGAATCATGTCTGAATGTGATCCTGTGGGAAAAGCGGACAGCCACACTGCAGGGATATGAGCTGGAGGCCTCCAACATGGGTGGCTGGACCCTGGATAAGCATCACATCTTGGATGTGCCAAACGGTAGGAATCGCTTATTAAACCCCATCGGAACCACCTCATGGGAAATGTCCCCTCACCAACTCAGGGGTCAGTGCCTCTACCTGGACTCAATGTCATAAATATTCAACTTAACATGAAATATGGTTCATTGCCTCATTTGCACATAATAAAGCAGAGTTTGAAAGGGCTAATCGCTCACAGTGATGACAGATTAAATCGGAATCATTAACATAGCGTGCCAAGTCAGAGCTGTGCTCTCCAACATTATGTGGGACATGATTTGGCTGAATGAACTTTATTCAGTTTTCAGGCGCAGAATGCATACTTATAGCTTAATTCAATAAAAGTGCCATTAAAACACAAGCGTGAATATGGAAATGTGGCATTATTCCACCAGACATTCCCTGTTCCTTTGTCTTCATAATGAAACAGGGTGACAGGGAAACCTATTCTGTCAGCTTAAATCTCCACATTCACACTGATAATGGCATCTTTTTATTCTTAGTAAATGACGGTGTGTGCACAGTTTGAACTGAATCCAGCAGTCAAATTTAATGGTGCATTTTGAGAAAGAAGTCAGCTCTGTAGTGCATCCTGATGCCCTAAACAAAAACAAGATTAGACTGGCACTTTTCAGGTGCAGTTATTTCATTAGAGTTAGTGTGACACCATCTGATTGTTCCTTGCCTGAAACAAAGAATTTAAGCCTCTTTTTGATTGCTGGCGAAATCCCAAGGCCAAATGGGCATTTCCACACCCTTTAATCTGACGACCTGCTGAGCAAATGGTCATGGCCGTCTGCTCAACCCTTATTTGTGCACCTCTAGACAGTTTATCTAGTTTAAGCACTGTTCCTGCCAATAAGGATTTATTTCTCATTTTACATCTCGAGTACCAGAGTAGATTATACCAATTGCAGATTTTTGAAGATATAGAAGTGGCTTATATCAGTATCTTATTTTAGATTAGACCATTATAATGGAAATGCTTTGGTGTTGCCATTTTATCATTTCATAGTTAATACTGAATATCATCAGTTAATAGTGCATTTAATCGATTTGCCAAATCCAGGATTCATCATGTCATTATTTCTGGCTGTTTTTTATTATTATTTTCAGTGCACGTAGATGAAAATTTTTACATACTTCTTATGTTAAATATTTGAAGATTTTTATGCTGCTTAGGTTTATTTGCTTGCTGGTGAAGTTCATAGACTTTGAATTGAAGATTAACTGCATTGTTTTTGCTGTTTTTGTGAACTAAATCTGTCAAAAACCTCACAGACACAGTTGAAAGCGATGGAACAAAAAGCCCAGGAACTGCATATTCTGATAGAAAGCACTGAGGCAGAGAGCATCTGTCCTAGAGCTCTCAGCTCTGTTAAATCTAAATCCATAACATGATCTTCTGTTCTTCTTCATCTTTTAACTAAATAATAGCAGGTTTGTGGTTAGGTGAGTTTCACACTGGGTTACTCAATATTTATCTACATGCTCATAATCTTCTTAGTCATCGACTTATAGGTTTACTCTGAGAAGAATGGCTCTTAAAAGAGCTTAAGACATAAATCTGGCTCACCCTGGTTAATCTGAGGTTTATAAATTAGATGAAAGCTTTGTGCATTGGGGCATGTCACCTTTACCTTCTTTTACGATTAGTGCGTTTCTGTATATCAGAAGCGATGCATGAAAAGTGATGGAGATGGGAAAACATTTTGTCCTGAAGAACATGTCACAAATGTAATCAATTTGCCAAAGGGAGATCTTCTCTTTGACAGTCCCATTTGTCTCGCTGATTGATAATGCGGAGCCTCTCATATCTATGGCTTACAGGTCTGATCAGCAGTCAACGGCCGTGCAAACTGTGTGCCTGGGCATATACGTGTGTGTTTGAGCATGAGCTACATCCCATTGCTGAGCTTTTACTCATAACACAACCATACTCTTTGAATTTTTAAATATTAATCATGGTGGTCCTAAAATCTGAGACAAAAAAAAAAATGCTTCTATTTTGTATTTTTCTAATTAAATATATATTTTCCTAGTGTTAGTTCTGCTCATTTGCAGGGTCCGCTTTCATCTGAATTATCCGCACACACACTGGATTTGGCACATGTTTTACGCTGGATGCCCTTCCTGACTGACACACTCACTGGGAGAACATGCAAACTCCACACAGAAAGGACTCCTGGCTCAGCTGGGGCTCGAACCGTGGACCTTCTCGCTGTGGGGCGACAGTGCTACCCATTAATATTGAATAGTATACAATAGTATTTGGTTTGTCATTTCGCTTTAATGACAGCAGCACTCAAGCAGCATGAACTCCATAAGTTTGGAGTATCATGTTCTCCAGCATAATTTGAGAATGAGCCAAAAAGCAACTTGTGCTTTAATGGAAGCATCTGACCATCTGTACAAAGGAGTTCACATGATCAATGTTACTAAGCTGATTATGTGATTAGTAACTTAGAAATGATGGAGAATCCTCAGTGATTTTCTTTTTATGCAGAAAAGTTCAATGTTGTCTCAGATTTTTGGAACCCACTGTAGGTGTCAATCGGTAACCTTTTTGGTGAATTTTTCCGATATGGCAGACTGCTTAGCCTGAAGCGTCTTTTCAAATGCAGCAGAACACCTAAGTGATTTGATATTCAGCTTGTTTGCTTGACATTTACCAAATAGTTTTATTTATCCCATTGCTATTTGATCAGCATATTTGCTCAGTGAATAATCAATAAGCATAAGCATTGCATTACTGTAGATGACATTGAATAAAATTTCCATTTATGGAGTTTGTTGTACCTCATAGACATTAACATGTAGCTGAGAGTGGCCAAAATTGACTGTTTTTCACCTAAAGGTCTAGCCATAAAGTCACAAGTTAATTAGGCCACAATTTACAACATCCATGCTGCATAGTAATGAGTAACGCTAATGAAAATCATGCACTTTAAATGTAATTATTTTGTGACGCTGCTTGTAATTAGTGGTTCTTGCAAATCTTGCAGCACAGTTTGTTCTATGGATATCTTAAATTGTGTGGCTTGTTGAAGGCATTTGTGCAATTACTTTTCTAAGCAATTGGTTTTATTGTTCCTGGAGAATGATGAAAAGGGGAAGAAAAACAACCTTTGTTGAATGAGGGAGCTGAGCCAAAGGAACCAGAGTATTACAGAGACATGAGTATTGGACTTTGTCAGTAGAAACTACCAAGAACACCTTAGCAACTGCATAAAAATGTCCTGACAACCACTTACAATGCCTTCAAAGTGACAATGTCGATTATCTAAATCAATATGTGAGTTATTGTTCGTGTTCTTGTTGTATAGGTTTTGGCATAGGATTTACAGTCAAATTTTTGTAAATAGGTCATTTTCTTTCATGTATTTGAACAGTGGTTCATAAGTAGTACGAGCAGTGCATAATGAGATTAGGGCAATGCAGTAATCGTAGAGTTTGAATAAGTGAAAAGTGTCATTGGTTTGTCTTGCTGTCAAGGTCAGTGGCTTTGTTGAGTCACACTTAAAAGCAGACACTCAGACCAATTCATCTTACTTAATGGTACATTGTAGACCTCTGAATGAGAACAGCAGCTTCTATTGGGCCGGGCGTTTTCAAGTTCCCCTCTGACTATGTCTTCATTCCAACCCTCTTCTCAATCAATTAATCAATGGCAGGGCCTAATCAAGCAGGAACAAATTGCTATGCACCCTGCTTAGCAGCACATGGGAAGACATTAGCCATGATTCGCATGCAGTTCAGATTCGCAGAGGGTTTTTGGGTCATTTAAGCACTCTGTGAATTAACAGCTGATATCAGCCAATGACAGTTTACCACGTTTGCAGCTGAAGTGGCAGTCATCACACTACAGAGGAATGCCCGATGAGACTTGGCTCAGGATGCACTTGATTTGTCTCCTCAGTGACACAGTGCATTCAGGAAAGGTGACTAGGGATGTACAAATCTACATATTTTGAAAATTTTGTTGGACTGTATAATTGGGCTGTTTTCAGGTTCATATGAACCTGATCGGACACATTTCTTGGGCAATGTACATAGGACACTTTCTTTTGTTCAAAAACAGTTATTCAACTAGAATACAACTGAATTTTGTGGTTTTGACATGTTCTTCAAAGACTTTTTTAGCTTGACATGCCATTTTAAAAACACAATGCTTGTGTCAGGATGCGCAAAACCAGATGTGATGCAAGAACAAAAGATCTGTCTGACTGTTTGTTTTTAATGGCTGTTGCTTTAAACGGGGATATAGCTGAAGATGCAACTTTTTCCAGAAGGTTTCACTAACAAGCTTATTTATTGTTTGTTTTAAAAACCTCATAATGTTTAATCAAAATGTCATAACTTCTTCTACTTCCATTTCGCAGAAAATACATTCGATCACTCAGTTGTGTGCCTGAGACACTGTGGGACTGATATATCTGTTAGACAATATAAAGAGAATATAGCAAGATCTAAAGTAGGAGGAACATTTATGCTATCGTTATATATCACCACATCGTCCAGCCCTAAAACTGCTAAAAGGCATTGTAGACATAACAGTATGACAGTCTATAAACCTGCTTTGAAACAATGTGTATTGTGAAAAGTGTTATACAAATAAATTTGATTTGAGCTAAAGCACATCATTCTGAAAGTATGCTAGATAAATCACACCTGCTAAAAAATAACAATTTCAGTTCAGTTGCTGGACCAACTAGTTGACCACAGTGGCTCACAGTGTTATTCATTATCTGTGCTTCCATGATCAGAGTAGACAGAAAAGGCTCTCTGGTCAGGTTCTGATACATTGCTTTGTCTTGTTTACGTTCACAAAAAATAAAAAAATAAAAAAAATCCCATAGAAACAATGTTGAAGAGCTGTAGCCAAAATATTTCAAACAGAACAGTTTCAGACTCCTATCATTTTAATGAAACTTGGCCTCTGAACCAATTACAAAACAGTGGCGATGGTGTGTAGCCACTGAGGCAGCTAGTTACTGAGCTTGAAATGTGGTGGCCAGCCAATTGGAGCATAGTTCATTGCGGTGTTATTGATGTGATTAATAGGCCAAAGCAAGTGTTGGAAGTCTAACATGTTGCTCAGTATGAATAATTTATGGCCCTGGGCATGGCACTTCCCTTTGAAGTTCCTCTTTGAAGCCAACCCCAAAAAGAAACAAGTTAAATTTTCACAGGACTGAAATATTTATCTGTAATGACCCAAGCTCCTCACTCAGTCTTGAACTGAAAGTGGTGTTAAAGTGATTGAAACGATCAAAGGTTTTAGAAGCTGAGATCTATAGAGACTGGAAAATAAAGCACACAGCTGTGTAGATCATCACCTCTCAGGTGATCGAAATGTCTATGGTTGGTTCATTTAATGCCTAAGGATTGAGGACTATGCTTTTTATTATTTATTTATTTATTTATTTTGGACATTGCGCATTTGAGACAGATTCTCTCTGGTTAGACAACACAAAACATATATATTCCAAAGTGAGAAATACTGTGAGACAAATGCATTTACATGCTTAAATAGTGAAGACAATTTTAAGTAGATCATTTTATTTGAAAATGTAGAACGTTTATTTTCTTTAATAGCATTTTTAATAACAGTGGACTGACACAAATTAGAGCATAGCTCATTTAATAATATATCATGCAAATACAATAAATGTATCATTCGGCTCATTATTGGACAATGATTCAAATCAGGGTGTATTGTGTACTAAATGTCATACTAAAAGAAAAAATAATGCAAAACCAAAATAACAAAGACCATCATCAAATCAAAAAAAGATGCCATTTTGCTTAAAACTAGACTCTTCAGAAAGTGCTCAATTAATTTCAAAAGTCGAAGTCTAATCATCCATATTAATGAAACTGTTCATTATGGTTGCTCTGATGCCTTTAGCAGCTTAATTCTTTTTGGAGCTTCCTCATCAAAGTGCTACTTCAATGTCCACATTAATGGAGTTTCTAACGGAAGTTCGGGAAGATCACAGCGCTAAGTGCCCCCTTTTCATAGTGATGTCCAGGGTAGGAACTTTCATCTTTAGTTGAGTTATATGCTCAGGCCTTTCCATTAGAGCCAGAAAAAACTTCCTGCCCTTTTTCCATCCCTCTTATAGATTATATGAGCATGTGAGGTTGTGAAGTCAGATATGAATAGCATTTCTCTGCTTGTTTGTATAAAACAAATCAAACCAAATTAAATTTGCATGCAAAATGCATTTAAAATATTTTCAAGACATTTAGGTGAAATGAAAGTAATAAGCAAACGTTTATTTTTTTATGAAATAATAAAGTATTTTTTTATAAATAAATTTTATAAAATAAAAAAATATATATTGATTTTTTTCTCCCACTCTCTCTGTTGTCTCAGGGATTCTGTATAAGGGAAATGGTGAGAATATCTTCCTCTCTCAGCTTCCTCCCATTATCAGCACCATAATGGGTAATGGCAGGCGCAGAAGCATCTCCTGTCCGAGCTGTAATGGGCAAGCGGAGGGAAACAAACTGCTGGCTCCTGTTGCTCTTGCATGGGGCATCGATGGCAGCCTGTACGTTGGCGACTTCAATTACATCAGACGCCTCTATCCGTCAGGCAATGTCACCAGTGTCATGGAGCTCAGGTGAGTGAGCACAACCGGATGTGTGATTTAGTAGCACGGCAGCATGGAAAGCTTGCAGATTACTTGAGACATTTTGTGACAAATAACATGATCCTGAGAGGCAGCGTCTAGAGATCATCCCTCTACAAAACATTTGATAGCGTAACTATTTTAATTCACAAAACTTCATAGTCCTCACAAAAAGGAGACTTTGCATAATAGTGGCAACAATTCTCACAGCAGGTGATTTGAAACCCGACAGTAATTGTCATGAAAGTTATTGGTGAATGCTTTGAATTTGTAAGCAGTGCTTTGAATAGCTGTAGTAGTTTGAAAGGGGTTGGATTTAGAGATGTTTAGAGTGTTGTGCTTTACAGGTAAACACTGTCAGAGACGTCGTGTGTATTACAGTAATTCACTTCCACTAAAATTTTGAAGCTAATACACAAATTTAAAGTCCAACTACAAGATCGATTGACAAGTCGAACTTGCTAATTGACTAGTCAGTTGGTATCCCTATTAGACACATCACCTCTTGTTCACCACACATTCTCAGTTTGAGGGTGATCGTTAACTGAAGCAAAGCTGAAATAAAATATAAATATTAGATGGAAAAGGTAGACAAAAATAAGAAATGTTGAAATAACTGAAATGATTTTAAGTTAAAATACAAAACTTACTAAAACTGAAATAAAAATAAAGCTAAACAGAAATATATATAAAAAAACCAGGGTAATACTTTTTTTTTTTTACCTTGTTCTTGTTACGTTACATGTAGTTAATATGGTAATTACTATAAATTGTGCATAATTACATGCAACTAACCCTAAACCACACCCTAATCCTAACCGTATAGTAAGTACAGGTAGTTAATTATTATTACTCAGTACTTAAATGTATAATTACACTGTAACATGGACACCTTAAAATAAAGTGTAGCCAAAAACGGTAACATTTTACAATAAGGTTGTAACGATTATGTTCAGTTTTGGTTTCATTTTCACTGTGTTCTGTTCGTGTTTGCCTGTTTTCAATTTGCTAGTTTGTCTCCATGGTTTTTGATTGAGTTCGCATGTGTTCCTGGTTACGTTAATTATCCCTGTATGTATTTAAGCCCTGATTTTCCCTAGTTCTGTGTCTGTTATCGTCTATGGTAACATTAATGTTAAACATGGTTGTATGTTTTTGTCCTACGTTCTCCTGAATGTTCTTTGTTTATTAAAGACTATTTTTGTTGCTCATCTTTTTCATTGTGCGCTTTACTGACAAACATGACAAAGGTATCATTAGTTAACATAAGTTAATGCATTATCTAACATTAACTTACAATCAGCAATATATTTGTTGTGGTATTTATTAATCTTTGTTAACGTTAGTTAAAAATTATACAATTATTTATTGTTGGTTCATTATAGCTCAGGTCCATTAAATAATATTAACATATACAACTTTCGATTTGAATAATGAAAAAGTAAATGTAGAAATTAACATTAATTAAGATTAATAAATGCTTTAGAAGTATTTTTCATTGTTAGTTCATGTTAGTTAATGTAGTTAACTAATGTTAACAAACGGAACCTTGTTGTAAAGTTACCATAAAAACTAATAAAAATGACAAAAGCACATTACAAAATTACTAAATCTTAAAGTTAAATTAAAATGAAAACTGACAATAGCTAAAAATATATAATTTAAAAATATTAATAATTTAAAAATATAATGAATACAAATAATGCACAATATTAATAAAATAAATACTATAATTATATATAAATAATACTAAAATAACACTGTTAAAGATTCAATTTAAAGGTATCCTCAATTGGATTGTTGAGAATAAATACAGTGTTCACCATTGGGGTCCTGAACTAGATGGACAAGGGGGTGATATGAAGTAAATAGAATAAATGTATAATATTTTACCTAAATTTGTCTCACTATATTTTCTTACTATATCTTTCCCTTCTTTTTTCAAACTAACCAAAGAAATAAGGATTTCAGGCACAGGTAAGTTACATTACAATAAAGCCACACAATGCTAATGTGTTTTGAGAGACGTGCATGTATTATGTACAAAATTTTAAATGGGTAACTTTTTTTAGATCAAAATCCCACAAGATGTCAAGGCACATTTTATGAGAGATGCACATCACCTTTTTCCGACTGTCAAAAAGATTTACTCGAGCCATGCAAGAGAACTTTGGATTATGATGCAGTGGCCAACACTCGGGCCCTTTAGCTGAAAGAAGTACCACTATTTCACATTTTCACATTTGGATTTTACACAGGCCAGTGCCTTTGAGTGTGAATTGGTTTTCAAACAGTCCAAGACATTGATAGAATAGAGCGCGCTCAGTGTGCAAGAATAGCCTTAAAACGGCGGTGAAAAGATTTGTCTGATCCCAGAGGAGAATGTCACTGAGCTCCAGACCGTCATCTACGAAGTCCCGACTCGACTGGTCATTTAACCACTAATGGCATGTCTAGAGGGGCCACACTACCTCATTCAGAAAGGAGCAGACTGATTGGGAGGCAGAATTAATGAATGCAAATAAGCGTAGCATTCTGAAAAGCCATCAGTTGTTGACAGTCATTAAGATATGCATATCATCACCGCATCGCAGAGAACCTTTCCCCGCAAGGGAACGAGAATGATTGAAATGATCTGGCAGTCTTGAAGTCGTCATCACAGCCTCCACAAATACGTTCCAGTCACATCACATTTACTTCCCTTTCACACATTCTTTTTTCTTCTTCCCATCTGTCAGAAGCTCACACCCTTTTGATAGATGCGAAAAAACATGCTGCAATTCTTTCAACGTCTTTAATGATATTAATATTCTAATCAGTCTCTCATTTCATCTGCCATCTCCAATTGCAATGTCAGACCAATAATTTATGAGTCGCACTGCCTCAGCTTGACAGCAGACTAATGTCTTTGCTCATACTCCTACTGTTTATATGTCTCTCCCCAAGTAACAATCCCGCTCACCGCTACTACCTGACCACGGATCCGGTGACGGGCCGACTGTATGTGTCCGACACCAACTCCAGGCGCATCTACAGCCCGCAGGCGCTCCTGGCCAGCTCAGAGCCCCAGCAGAACGTGGAGGTGGTGGCGGGAACAGGAGATCACTGTCTGCCTTTTGACGAAGCTCAGTGTGGAGATGGAGGTCCAGCTACCGAAGCTCTCCTCACAGGACCCAAAGGTATTGTTAGAGGATCATTAAAACTGATCATCAAAAGGGCCATGCATTCTCTTCACGAAAGGAGTCAAATAGTATGGGTCCTTCAAACTGCTAAAGTGGTTGAGATGAATCTTCTGAGGCATACAACACACTTTGATTGACATGAAAGATCATCCCAAAGCTCTGTGAGCTTTTAACACTGTATTATGTACTGAGGTTTTTGATTGGCGCCTCAGCGAGGGAAATGGGAACTGACAGCCTCGGGATAGGTACTAAATTATTTGACTGAGCCAGACACAACAGATTGATGAAGCTGCTTTGAACGTTTTGTGACTTCACCAACATAAATTATAAAGTGTCACACTTGTCTGGAGAATATAGACAACCTATTTCATATAATCTCATCATGCAGAAAAAGAGATGTTTTCATTGTTTTTCAATAAAATGTCATTTACACATGAATGCATGTACGGAATGATGGATACATTAGGTATCATATTTCCTGTGTAGACTGGTACATAATGCGTTGAATTGATGGGATGTGTGCAGAGATCTACATTCTGGCTGTTAAAACTATAAAAAAGTCAGAAGCATTGATGCATACATGCATTTTCCTCGGTTGGGACCGAGATTTCTGCCATAACGTCAGTTCACTTCACTGTGTTTTCGTCAGGCACATAAACTCTCCATGCTACCACTCAGCTAGGCACGCATTTACCAAGCGGCAGTTACTATAGCAACCCACACTTTCATAATTTGGGTTTAAAAGTGGGTTTGATGCTTTCCCACTCCATGCTTTTTTGTCAAATACCTTGAGCAGACTTACAGACTGACTGAGACAGAGTGAGGGAGAGTGAGCACGGGCAAAAATGCTGGAGGGAGGGAGGGAGGGATGTTCTAATACATCCTATTCCACTTTCTCCTTAAGAAATAATTCAGCAGTGGGAGGCAAGATGTGAATAATTGAGGGCGATGCTTTCTGCAGTGACCTGAATAATGGGAAGCCAAACACGACACATGTACCCGCTGCCTGGATCAGGCAAGCAAAGAGCACAGCTGTGTGACCTGCACATTTCGTTCCTTCCTCTTTTCTCTCCAGGGATTGCCGTTGACAAGAACGGACTGATCTACTTTGTGGATGGGACCGTGATACGGAAGGTGGATCCGAACGGCATCATTTCCACCCTGCTGGGGTCCAATGACCTTGCCTCTGCTCGACCTCTGAGCTGCGACTCAGTTATGGACATCCATCAGGTGAAAAGTGAAAAATGCTTAAATCGACACACTAAAGCCATTTATCTGACCCATTAAGTGACCTAAATGAGTTTTAGTCTTGGTTAATGTCACCTGTTTGTTTTTCATACTGTGGATTTAGGAAACAATGAAGTGATCAGCTGTTATGGGCTTTTTTTTTAGTATACAAATACTGATGCTGAGATCTACAGTAAAAAAAAAAAAAAGGAAGGCCAATTGTCGATATAATACTCATATACACAACACTATGGCAAAGATATACAAAGAGATATATAAAGAGAAATATTTTACTTAAAATAGAAAAAAAAAAAAAATCAATAACACATTACAAGATAAATTTTCTTTAAATTTATTATTCTAGGTTAATATTAATAAGCTTTCATGAACAATTAATAAGAATTAAAAATGAAATAATTAAAAATTATTTATTATTCTATGTTAATATTGATTTAGAAATATAATATTTTTTGATATTTCATTCATGTTAAAGTTAAAAATTAAACCATTAAAAATAATTTCATGTATTATTCTGGGTTGATATTCATTTATAAATATACTATTGTTTCTAGTTCATGTTTGTTCAAATGAAAGATTAAATCATTTAAAATATGTCATTATTTTAGGTTAATATTATGTTCAAATTAAACATTAAATAATTAAAATAATTTATTTTATTATTCTAAACTAATATTAATTCCTAAATATACTAGTTCATTCATGTTTGTTCATAATACATTAACTAATGTTTATAAAACTTGAAATGTTAATGTATTAAAATACCATTATGTAGAAAATACCATTAATCTAGATTCATAAATGCTGTAAAAACAGTGTTGTTCACTGATGTTTCTCATTATCTATTTCATTTATGTTAACATATACAACTTTACTGAAAATTGTTAACAAATTATCTATTGAAAGTTCTGTTAGTAGATTTGCATCTGACAAGGGAAAATACCACATTTGTTAATCAGCCAAGCGAGTAGGATTAAATATCTAATTTTTTACTAATGTCTGTCTATCATAAAATGGAAGGAATACATTTTGCCTTAGTGGAGTTATATTAAGTATATCTACACATCTTGAACAAAGCATTTTTTTCTCATTCATTTGCCTTTAGGTGTCTTTAGAATGGCCTACAGATCTGGCTGTTAGTCCGATGGATAACTCATTGTTTGTGCTGGATGGCAGCGTGGTTTTGCGGATCACTGAGGAGGGGCAGGTCAGCGTGGCAGCAGGCAGACCCCTCCATTGCCCCATGCCTTCTACAGACATCTTGGTGACAGAAACACAGCGAGCCACACATACCCATCTGGAATCCCCAAGCGCCATTGCTGTCTCCTTCAGTGGAGTGCTGCACATCGTGGAGACAGACGAGAGGAAGATGAGCCGCATACGTAGCGTAGCAGCAGATGGCGAGATCACTCACCTGGCGGGGGCGCCTTCAGACTGCGACTGCAAGACCGACGTCAACTGTGATTGCTACCTTACAGGAGACGGCTTCGCTAAAGATGCTCGGCTGAATGGGCCGTCTTCTCTCGTGGCAGCTCCGGATGGAACCCTGTACGTAGCCGACCTGGGAAACATTCGAATTCGGGTGATTGGAAAAAACAAGCCTGCACTTAACAGCATGGGCCTGTATGAAGTGGCATCGTCTGCAGAGCAGGAAGTGTACATGTTTGACAGTAATGGAACGCACCAGTATACGGCCAACCTGATCACTGGAGACTTTAAATATAACTTCAGTTATAGCAATGAGGGAGATCTGACCTCAGTGGCCGACCGTCATGGGAACACGCTACGGATTCGCAGGGACACCAGCCGCCTTCCTGTCCGCATCGTTGCACCCGACAACCAGGTTATTTGGCTAACTGTAGGCTCGAGTGGTGGGCTGAAGACCCTTGGCACACAGGGGCGTGAACAGGTGCTACTAACTTACCATGGCAACAGTGGTCTCCTGGCAACCAAGAGCACTGCCAATGGATGGACAACATTCTATGAGTAAGAATGTATAAGCGTTTCTGCTTGTTGCTCTTGCTTGCAGGGCAAACATCTCTATAAGTATTGCTCAACTTTATGGTCAGTGATTTTAAGTATTAAGCATCGGCCTGTAACTCAACCAGCAACCTTAGAAATTACTTTTATAATTAATCAGACTTTTGCCTGGTGAATATTAAATGGGAAAAATCCAAGACTTACATTTGAAAGAGTACCTAAACCAGGGATTGGCAACATTGGTCCTGGAGGGCCACTGTCCTGCAGAGTTTAGCTCCAACCCAAATCAAACACACCTGAACAAGCTAATCAAGGTCTTCAGGATAACTAGAAAGCTACAGGCAGGTGAGTTTTTATCAGAGTTGGAGCTAAACTGTGCAGGACAGTGGCCCTCCAGAACCGAAGTTGCCCATTCCTGACCTAAACCATTTCTACGGACCACTATCCAACTTATACCACAGCTATTTCCCATGAATCTGCAAGACTTCTGATTTAATAGCTGCTATAAGTAAACAAGTACAAGAATAACAAAGTGCAGTAAACCATAAAAATATTTGCGCTACAAATCAGTGTGTTTATGATAATGAATTAAAATAATATGATAACAAATACCAGTTTGCAACATTAAACAGCATAACGAACTGAATGGCTAAAATAACTGTATAATTAAAATGCCTTTTAAACTTCACTTCAATTTCTGAACTTAAATTGAGGTAACAATACTGCATATCATCAATTAAATATAATGAACTAAAATTAAAATAGAATGAAATGAAAAAAATGACAAATACTATATTTGTGTAATATTAAAAAGAACAGTTCATCAAGACAAACTTTGAATGTTGGATTGACAAAACTGTGCATGAAAGTTTAAAATAGTTTAATATTATTAGAAGTTTAAAGGTTATCTTGGCATTAGGACAATGCAAAAAAAAGAAAAGAAAAAAAAAGTATTTTCTAAAACCCTCTCAGATAAACCAGTACTTATTCAAATGGATTACATTAAAGGGTTAGTTCACCCGAAAATGAAAATGATCCCATAATTTACTCACCCTTAAGCCATCATAGGTGTATATGACTTTCTTCTTTCAGCCAAACACAATCTGAGTTATATTAAAAAATATCCTGGCTCTTTCAAGCTTTATAATGGGAGTGAATGGTGCCATTTTTTTGGATGCACTTTTTTAGGCTTAAAAAAAAATGGTACCATGCACTCCCCATTATAAAGCTTGAAAGAGCCAGGATATTTTTTAATATAACTCAGATTGTCTTTGGCTGAAAGAAGAAAGTCATATACACCCAGGATGGCTTGAGGGTGAGTAAATTATGGGAAAATTTTCATTTTTGGGTGAATTAACCCTTAATATCACTCTCTCTTTCAGCTATGACACAGAGGGACGACTGACCAATGTAACCTTTCCTACTGGAGTGGTGACCAGTCTGGCCTATGACATGGATACTGTTTCTACAGTAGAAAGAGAAAGTTTTGAACGAGATGAAGCTGCAACCATAACGACAAACCAGTCAGCAATTCAGAACGTCCTCACATTACACCAAGGTAACCCGTTTGTAAACAGACAAATCAAATAGATACACTTGCATTCTCATTCTCTTGCATTTAAAAATATTCTAGCCTTTCTGCTAATTTATGTTGACTTCTTTATTTTGCAGATCAGCTGAAGAACAGCTATGTCATTGGTTACGACCACTCCTTGTGGATTCTCTATGCCAATGGAATGAACACTCACTACCAGACTGAGCCACATATTCTGGCTGGCGCATCTTCCCCTACACTGGCACGGAGAAATATGACCCTACCTGATGACAGCGGGCAAAACTTGGTGGAGTGGCGCTTTCGTAAAGAGCAGACGAGGACTAAGGTCACAGTATTTGGACGCAAATTACGAGTATGTACCGAAGTCTAATTACAGATGAGAAAGAAATAGGTTAAAAAAAAGCCTGAGTATAACTTTCGTTGAAAATAACCACAAGACAATTTCATTCTTAAATCTTTTATCCTTATTTAAACACAAAGCATTTGACATCTGTCTTGAGGTTCTACTTTAACATAATAGTCAAAAATCACGCAAGATTTCTTGCTATATTTTTTATTTAGATGTGAATTCTTGCAATTTAAATAAATTTGGCATTAAGATGGCACCCGGGTGATCTAAGAGTACAAAAATGACACTTTTACAGTGGTAAAACAATTCTATTCTGAAATCAATGTTGACTACATTGGAAGATGATTTAATAGTTTGAAAGTGACACTGAGTCACTTAGTTTTATTAAGTTAAACTATTAATCATGAGACTCATCTTCACACAAAGATTCAAGTCAAACTTTCTAATGGAAAGTAAGGCAACTGAAAAAATCTGCCAATTTTCTAGTAAATTTTCTGCCATTTTACTGTTGCCATACCAATTTTGTGTCTCTTCTCTGCCTGCACTTCAAGGTAAATGGACGGAACATTTTGTCTGTTGATTATGACCGAGCTCTGAGGATTGAAAAGATCTATGATGATCACCGTAAATTCCTTTTGAAGATTGGTTATGACACAGCAGGTCAGCCCACTCTCTGGATGCCAAGTAGCAAGCTGCTTCCTGTCAACCTCACTCGCAATAGCAATGGGCAGTTGAGTGCCATACACTGGGGCTCTGTCTCAGAGAGGGTAGAGTATGATGGACAAGGCCGTCTGCTTTCCAGGACATTCCCTGATGGGAAGACCTGGAGCTATACGTATCTGGAGAAGGTAAAGGCCAGCGGAAATTGCTTTTAGTGATATATGTAATATACAGTATACATCAAGAGTTTTTGTCAGTTAACTCTGTCATGTGTACACTGCTTACCACCATATACAATACACACACACACACACATACTGCTCTTCAAAAGTTTTGGGGTGGTTTTTTTGTTTTTGAAAGAAGTCCCTTATGCTCACCAAGACTGCATTTTTTTTTAATCAAAAATACAGTAAAAACAATAATATTTTAAAATATTATTACAATTTAAAATGTATTTAAATTTATTGCAATTTATTTTATTTAGTTTTTTTCCAATATGTTTATTATCATTGCCTTGTTTTATAACATCACATCAAAGCATACAATAACAAAATAAACTTTTGGAAACCAAAACATCACACAACACATCCCATACACATTCACTCACCTTGCATTGAAACAAATAAACAAATAACATTGTTTACATATTTATTTTCAAGTATAGCCTACATTTTCAGTTTTCATGATGTTCATATATGGTTCCCATAGCTGAACAAAGTCTTTCTGCTTGCCCTTAGCAATATAAGTTCATCTTTCCAGCCCAATGCAGTCCAATATCTCCCTTACCCACATTTTCAAAGATGGACCATCCATACTCTTGTAACATAATGTTGTGGATTCTCCTGGACTGAAGACATCCAAAGTCCAGAAGTTTAGTCTGTTTCGATGTTTTTATAAAGTCCATTGGATAAATTCCAAGAACACAGAGTTAAACATTCAAATTGTTAAACATATCTGACAGACATTTTATAACCTCCTTCCAGAAGTTTTGGATTTTTGGACATTCCTAAAGACAGTGATATAGTGTACCTTTCTTGTCCAAACATTTAGTCTTCTTGTATATCTATTTTCCAAGCAATTAATTTATCTGTTGTTGATTTAGTACTATATTAAACCATTAAGTTATGATATAGAGATACATGTATGTGAAAATTTCTCTTTTATATTTATCTCTTTTCTTTTCTTCTAATTTCAACATGGATTTTTTTCTGGGATGGCAAAGCAACCATTACTCCAGCAACCATTACTCCACTCTCTAGTGTCACATGATCCTTCAGAAATCCTTTTAATATGCTGATTTGGTGCTCAGAAACATTTATTATTAATATCAATGTTTAAAACAGTTGTGCTGCTTTTTTCGTGGAAACAATGATACTTTTTTCAGGATTGTTTGAATAGAAAGTTCAAAAGAACTGCATTTATTTGAAATAGAAATATTTTGTAACAAATTATATTTATTGTCACTTTTTATTTTTTATGCATTCTTGCTGAATAAAAGTATTAATGTCTTTAAAAATGAATAAACGTTTGAACAGTATATACCGAAAAACAAAGGGGTTTACACACCCTACACATTTTTTTCTTCAATGGGAAAAAGAACAAAATGGAGATAAGTTGTTGCTTTTTTCCTTTTAATGAAAGTAGAAATTAAGTTATATATGATGAATCACAAGACATGCTAGAACCTTTTTGTCCCTTTGATTTTATTTATTTATTTATTTATTTTTTGGAAGTTGGTCAGCATCTTAATTGTATGGAAAAGAACAGCTTGGATATTTAGCAAAATGTAATTTTGTTTTCCACAAAAAGGAAAGGGAAAAAAAAATATGGGTATCAAGTGATATGATGGGCTATCCCCTTTTAACTATCCCTTTTAAGTCGCAAAAACTCTTGGATCCTAGTAAGATTAGTGTGAAGATTAACCTAAGATCCAGTTCTTTTTAATTCATCTTGATTTATGCAAGGTATGTTTTCTTCTCATTCTAGTCAACGGTCCTGATACTGGCGAGTCAGCGGCAGTACGTCTTTGAATATGACCCACAGGGAGGCCTTTCCGCAGTCACTATGCCCAGTGTGGCACGCTATGCTATGGAGACCATACGCTCTGTGTCTTACTACCGCAACCTTTACCATATGCCTGAGAGTAATGCTTCTGTCGCCGTGGACTACAGTGAGGACGGGAGGCTCCTGAGAGTGGTGCAGCTGGGCACGGGGCGGAGAGTCCTTTACCGGTATCGCTGGCACAACAAACTCTCGGAAGTTCTGTACGACAGCACTCGTGTCAGCTTTACCTACGATGAGACGGCAGGTGTGCTTAAGACGGTCAATCTGCAGAGTGAGGGCTTTATATGCACCATTAGATACAGGCAGCTCGGCCCACTGGTAGACCGGCAGATCTACCGCTTCAGCGAGGACGGGATGGTAAACGCTCGCTTCGACTATGCTTACGACAGTAGTCTGCGTGTAACAAGCGTTCAGGGGGTTATCAATGAGACCCCGCTGCCCATTGACCTCTATCAGTATGATGACATCTCAGGGAAGGTGGAGCAGTTCGGCAAGTTTGGTGTCATCTATTACGACATCAACCAGATCATTTCCACCTCTGTCATGACTTACACCAAACACTTTGATGGGCACGGTCGGGTCCGAGAAATTCAGTATGAACTTTTTCGTTCTCTGCTCTTCTGGATCACAGTCCAGTATGACGATATGGGTCGAGTCACCAAGCGGGAGATTAAGATTGGCCCGTTCGCCAATGCCACCAAGTATAGCTATGAATATGACGTGGATGGGCAGCTGCAGACCGTCTACCTCAATGAAAAAATGACATGGCGCTACAGCTATGACTTAAACGGTAACATACACCTACTGAGTCCAGCAAACAGTGCACGAATCATGCCTCTACGATATGACCTACGAGACCGTATAACTCGTCTTGGAGACCTGCAGTATGAGTTGGACGAAGATGGGTATCTCCGCCAGAGAGGCCCTGAGATCTTCCAATACAACTCCAACGGCCACCTAGAACGTGTCTACAGTAAATCCACCGGGTGGTCCGTCCAGTACCGTTACGATGGTTTGGGAAGAAGAGTGTCCACAAAGTCCAGCATGGGACAACATCTGCAGTTCTTCTATGCTGATCTGAGCTATCCTAGCAGGATAACACATGTCTACAACCATTCAAGCTCACAGATTACCTCTTTATACTATGACCTGCAAGGACACTTGTTTGCAATGGAGATCAGCAGTGGAGCAGAGTTCTACATAGCCTGTGATAACATAGGATCACCACTGGCTGTCTTTGGCAGTGATGGCATCCTCCTCAAGCAAGTTCATTATACAGCCTATGGTGAGGTCTACTCAGACTCCAATCCTGACATGCAGCTGGTGATTGGGTTTCATGGAGGACTTTATGATCCTCTAACAAAACTGCTTCATTTTGGAGTGCGGGATTATGACATCATGTCGGGTCGCTGGACCTCACCTGACTTCATGCTGTGGGAGAAAATCAGCAAGAACCCTGGACCTTTCAATCTCTACATGTTCCGAAACAACAATCCAATAAGTAAAGTGCAGAAAGTTAGAGACTACTTAACAGGTATGGCACGAATTCACTGCATCTACAGTATCTGCATCTTAAAATAACTTCTGCAAGTAATATATCTGCTATATATTGCACATTTCCCCTCAGCGCAAATTATGACTAGATTTTAAATTTATTCATTGATATTTTCTACAGATGTAAACAGCTGGCTGGTCACATTTGGATTCCATCTCCATAATAGTATCCCTGGTTTCCCCATCCCCATTTCTGAGATGACACAAGCCTCATACGAACTGGCCAAAAGTCAAGTGTGGGATGACCTGACAGTAAGTTTATTTTAGATGGATACCTTCACATAACAGTTTTGTTATTTTTATTATATTTAGGGCTGTCAAGTGATTAAAATTTTTAATTTAATTAATTACATGATTTGCCAATTAATCTCAAATTAATCGCACATCAAATTTAGCTGAGAAATTACCCCCAAAAGATAATTTAAAGTCATTATTGTGTTAAATGAGAAAAGCATCAAATAGAAAGTACCTTTAGAAAGAAATATTATATTTGATTCAGCATAGAATTTATTACACATTAGACATTTATTACAACTTTTAGGCTATGAGGCCATGGAGGTGAGTAAATGATGAGAGAATTTTCATTTTTGGGTAAACTACAGAGTACTTTTAATGTTGTTGTTTTTTTGTTTTTTTTGGAATATGAATTTTTTTTTTATGAAATAATCAAGTCACGGAGTCTTTCATTTTTTCGATTCGTTCAAACAGCTGATTCATTCAATAAATGGCTCTCTTTATGAATGGACCATTGAATCATTGGTTCCCCGATTCGTTTTTTGTACCATTATATATTCAAATAATGGTGGAATTTGTATAATTAATAATAATTTATGAATATTTCATAATAATAAAAACAATAAAAGCTGTTTTACCACTTTTTTTTTTTTTCAAAAAGGAATGTTCTTAAATTAAATCTACAATTTTTTTTTAACTAACTCTAGTTACTATAGTTACATGTTTTTATAAATTGTTTATCATCTTTTGTAGGTCAGCTTTGCAGTCCAGCAGCATGTCATTCGACAAGCTGAAGCATTTTTAACATTTGGGGATCTGCCACAGGTCGTGTTCGGCCATAGCCAAAGGGCTGATAAACCCTGGCTGTGGTTTGCCTCAAGCGATTCATTGATAGGTCGTGGGATCATGCTGGCCCTTTACAAGGGCATCGTGATAACTCGTGCACTAAGCCTGGCTAATGAGGATTGCGTCAAGGTTGCCAACATCCTCAATGGCGCCCTTTACTTGAAAGACTTGCACTTCATAGTGGATGGCAGAGACACGCACTTCTTTGTTAAAATGAATTCTCCTGAAGCAGACCTGGCAGCGCTGCGGCTTACTAGCGGACGGAAAGAACTTGAGAATGCAGTGAATGTAACGGTGTCACAGTCCACAGCTGTGCTAGGTGGCCGCACCCGGCGCTTCGCAGATGTGGAGTTTCAGCGAGGCGCTCTCACCCTGCACGTGCGCTACGGGGCATCTCTGGATGAGGAACGAGTGCGTGTTTTAGAGATGGCCCGACAGAGGGCCCTCACCATCACATGGGCACGTGAGCAGCAGCGGGTACGAAACGGAGAGGAAGGATCCAGACTATGGACCGAGGGAGAGAAGAGGCAGCTTCTCAGCAGCGGACGGGTGCAAGGCTACGATGGATACTATGTGCTGTCAGTAGAGCAGTATCCTGAGCTAGCCGACAGTGTCAACAACATTCAGTTCCTCAGACAAAATGAGATTGGCAAAAGGTAGTGAACTTAGCCACAACCACTCTGTGCAATTTGTAATCGAAGAATAAGTTAAGCGGACACATTTATTACATTCTCAGAGTTTGTAAAAACTCTACTACTCCTAGTCTAATAAGAAGAGTACAGCCTAGGGGGGAAAAAAGAGCATTAAAGCAACGCTGTGCGTTGTGAATCGTTGTGTTTTCTCAAAACCTATTAAAGGCCTTAACAAGGTTACAGTTGTGGAGCACAATGAAATTATGAACTTAATAGCATCAAGAGACAGGCCAGATTCATGGAGTTGTTGATATCTTTATTTAACTATTTATTAATTATTCATTTTTACAGGCACTATTCAGATATACCGCTAAAGAGAAAAGCAACATACCTTTTGGAAAATGAAAATGTTTACATATGCATATCACTGTACCACTGCAAAAATACCACATTTGATGTCAGGTGGTTTATTGTAGCCAGCTATACACTGTAATATTTTTATATTTATTCAGATTTGTCTCTCTTTCCTGTACATTTCATGAATATCATAATGGGGAAAAAAAATGCTTTTGTTGGCAATCATGTCATTTGCAGTGAAAACTCTCCTAATTTTTGTTCTTTCTTTTATTTATGTCTGGTTCTACTTTGTTACAAAAACATTGTTTTATAAATGACATTTGACAGTTTGATTTGCAGTCATTTTACATCATACTTTAACTGAATAAACTGTACATATAATGAATAAAATGGCAGCACAGCACAGAAAATATGTAAATGTCTGTATTTATGTAAATGAGTGTTTACCTGCATATTTTTAAAATTAAAAGCAATTATTTGCTCATTTGGTTACAGGTCCCAAGGGAAATATTTATGAAAATTGTTTGTACTTAAAAGAAAATAAATGATAAAATTACTTATTTTTGACAGTTTTTTTATTTCTTTGAGCACATATCAAATTAAAATCAGGTTTATCAAGAGCATGACACACTTTGGCCTATAGTTTCATGGACAAATAAACCTTGGCAAAACAATAATGACTAACCTTTGTAAAAAAAAAAAAAAAAAAAAATTGTCCACTAGCTCTAAATTGCAGTTTACTGCTGAACTAATTGCGCTGTGGCATTCTGAAGTTAGACTTGAGGTAATGTGAATTCACTTTAATCAAAAGCAAGACAGTGTGAGTCATGAGTAAAACTCCTTTCATCTGCTTTGGCAATAGTGGGTAGACTAATGGTAATCCCTAAATATTAACTTAAATTTATAATTGCTTTCTGTGTAAAATCTGATTAATGAGTGATCAAAGGCAGAAGAGTGGGGACCACAGAGCATGAAAATTTACTTGCTGAGTCATTGAAACCTGTACATCCTCTATCATGTGATTTCTACAATAACCTTCTAGCACAGACTGTTTAAAAATGGTTTATCATAACCATTCATCATAAAACGTATCTATATATGATGTGGTAATTGCAGTGTTTAACTAAATCAGATCATAAAAAAGATGTTTTCTCATTCAGGCATCTGTTAGGAAACATGAAACAATCCATCTAATGACTGATGATCATAACACTGACATTACAGTGTCCTCTTGCAGATATCATTTTTAAAGTTAACATATTCCTTGGTCAGCTGCAAATGTTCATGATTTATTCAAGCACTCAGATTAATAATGTTGATGATCAGGCAAAGTGGAAATGTCTGGATGTGCAGACAGCAACGGAGTTTATTCAGGCAGGAAAGAAGTGATATACTGATTTAGGACCTATTTGTGTGATTCAGAATCAGCTAATTATAAATATGTATTTTAAGGTTTAGGGGAATGTGTGATAAGACAATGTCTAGACATTTTAAAAATTATATAATATAGATTATATATATATTTAATAATATTAAGCACACTCAATAATAAAGAAAAATAAAAAAACTTTTCAATTTCAGCTTTTAAAAAGCAAGCAGACTTATGTATGACCTTTGAACCTGTAAAAAGACTAGCTCTGCTTGTCTAAAGAGAGATCTAGTGCTAACCTTCATTTCTTTTCACACTTTCACATTGAAAAATCCAACAATAGGAAGTGCACTTCATTACATGAATGATACACTTTTTTAACTGAAAAATAGTGTGGAATTTGAGACGCTGTCATCTATGGCAATATATCTGTCTGCACATCTAGGTGACTAAAACCGGCCTCATTCAGTCTTGTTTCATTCATACAAATGGCGAAAATGAGCTCAGAGAACTTCAGTGTTAAATGGCTTTGTTTGTGCTGTTGGTAGACCCATAGATGACAGCGAATATTCAGAAATAATGAATGCTGCAAGTTCAATCAGAATCTAGTTTTCCAGAGGGCCATGTAATAACTTGTATTATTTGTAGTGGTGCACATGGTAGTTACTACTAGTAATTATAGTACTCAAGTTAAATGTGTACAATGTGCACTACTAGTGAACTACTTTTTTTCTTGGTGGAAGATTTAAAATATACAGGTAAGATTATAAAATAATTTAAACTCAAGCATTATTTCATTGCCAAGTATTTATTTATTTGGACAAGTTGTCCAAAGTTAGACGGTCATTTGATCATTACAGCTAAATAAACCCAGACACAAAGTCATTGCTATAGTATACTACAGAAACATGCTACTATTTCTTCCATATAAAGAAATATCAGAAATAGTAGTATCTCAGTATGCAATTCCGAATTTAGCAATTATTCCTTGCATACTAGTTACTAGGGCTGTCATCGACTAAAGATTTTTCTGGTCGACTAGTAGTCATTCATTTTAAGCGATTAGTCGACTTAAAATGAACTACTACATTTATTAATAAACCATATAAATCATATTTAAGAGCCTTTAAAGCTAAAATATGTAAATTTTTCGCCGCTAGAGGTCGCCTATTCAAAACAAAGGCGTAGCTTGATGACGCCGAGTTTGAATGCAGATTCTTGGGAGATGTCGTCTTCACCTCACAATCAGTGGAAAAGAATTGGGACAGGACTCGGGCAGAAATCATATTCATGGATGAGATTGTTAACGTTACTGTAGTATGAAGCAGAGCAGGGCGAGTGCTGTTGGAGCTGAACGAGGCCGCTGGAGCGATTGCTAATGAGAGACGAACGCGACATAAGCCTCACGAGCAGTGGAGCTCTTATTATGCCGCAGTCGCCGCTTTCGTTTCTTCCGGTCAAGTGTATGATGTAACACAACGCTGTTTATCATATTGGATACTTTTGACTTGTGTTGATGTTATAACGTTACTCTGTGCGTTTGCTCGGCGGCTGCTGTGAGACACTTGTTGCACACTGCAGTAAGCTAGATCGATTTTAAAATATCATACATGCTGGGTGGCTTGTGTTGATAAATGGCATGCAATTAATTTTAAAACGTATTGTATGATGGAGAAAATGTCGATTAGCTACTTGACAAAATAGTTTTTCTCTGAGGCATGGTACTCTCAGAAAATCAAGAAAACTAGATGTAAACAATAAGACTATATGTGTTGAGCTATATAACAATAATTGTTTTTCTGTCTATAAATGTAACCAAACAGTTGTTCCCTTGTCTAATAAAACATGTAATATATTAAAGCATCATTGGTGTTTCCATGGTTTCTACAAAATAAAACCGGAAACCAAGGTAACGCAGATATGACGCCATTGACAGACGCCTCCCGGACACGTCCCGTATCCTTGGTTAAAATCGCGATTTTCTCACGATTTACAAATAGTTAGAAACATTTGGGATATTGTAAGTACTCAACTGAACAAAATATATAACTCTGGCCTTGTGGTTTTTGGATATTTTACTGCAAAATATTTACATATTGTGCCTTAAATGCCTACATCAGCGTTCAAGCGCACACATAAAGCTTGCCACAGCGCACCGGCAGAAGTAATGTTTATGAATGTGTTGGGGAAAAACAGAAAAGAGATTGCTTTAACATTTTAATAATTAATTGATAAACTTGTGTTTTCTGTATCTTCTGCTGCAGTGACGAAGTTGACTTTGCTGACTCATCATCTCTGCAGTAGGACGCGCCTATATGCACGTTTCATACGGATTACATAACCTAAAAATATTACAAACAATATATATTTTTAAGTAGGTATCTGAACCCTGTGACAGGAATGTGAATGTGAATGTCTGTGAACAACTATAAATATTAACACAGCAGGAACTTTATCAATTCTATAGCAAGAGGGTAAAGTGGAACATGAGATTACATAACACGGCTGTACTTTTTTTAAAGTGAGGCGTTACGTAAAGCCTCTTTTTGAGCTGGAGCTTTCTGCGGGTCCCACGACGGCAAAATATATTCTACTGGAAAGCTAGAGAGACACGTAGCAAACCCCATTCTCAGATGAATTAATTGAAGCTGGGATGAAGGCCTATTTGATGGAATGCATAATGGCATAAATTATTTTAATAATAACCATTGTGGATTTTTAAATATATATTTAAAAGAAACAATGGACTTCCTTTAGGAAATTGCCATCATATTTACTAAGCATGAGTGAGCAAGGCAAGGTCTGATGATGCCACCAACACAACTGTGTTGTTTTAGTGCAGTGCATGCTAATGATATGCAAATGCACTGAGGAAAAACCTTCCCTGGATCACCCGTATTATCCATGGTCTCCGTTTTCTGGTTTAATTCACGATGCACCATGCTGTTCAGCCCCGGCTCCTGATTAACACTGCCCTCAAACACTACATTTATGCACAATCAAGTCCCAGCAAACATACTTCCTAATGGGTTGATTCATTTTACTTGGTCTGAGACATTTTAGCTTATTCCCACCCAGTTTTATTGAATCCCTAAAATAAAACTGGTTTATGAAGGTCACTCAATTCCATATAGTGTTGCCTCCAACAGCCATTTTTTGTTGCTTATGCCTCAAGTGGCAGATTTGATGGATTAGCCAACTCTTTTCAAAAGGTGTGAAGACAGTGACGGCCAATCCTTGTCACAGACCGCTCAATATCAGCAAACTGGTGCCCGAGCGAGCAGTGTGTTTACAAGGACACAAGACACTCTACCACACAAAGACAAGCCTGCTGTCTGTCTCTGACACACACACATTGGATCCCCTGACTCTCATTCCAAACCCTCTAACCTTTCACAATCTGTTCTGGCTAGCCAGAGTTCACCTGTCACCTACAATTCAGCTGAAAAGTATATTTACACACAACACATAGGCAGATCATTAAAGACTCTATAAACAGTTTGAATATACCAGACTCTCTAAAAATACGAGCTTTTCCAAGTATCCGGGCAAGCATGACTCCACTATGAAATGATTCAGTTGATGACAACGACTCAAATGTTGATTATGGGTTTGAATTTTAGTAATTCCTATTCTGATTCTGCCTATTGATTCCGAGTCTTATCAGTTCCCAGTTTCAGTTTCAGTAAGGTAAAAAATTGAAACATTTAGATATCAAACATATTCTTCATCTTTTGGCTAAACATTTTGTTACAGCTGAATTACATGAGCAAATATCAGCAGCCTACAAAACAAAAATAAGCAGCCAAAAGAACAATTACACAAAGAACTTTTGCCCATAGTTTTAACAAAAATACCACAGAAAAAAACAACTGGACTAACTAATATAAATTTCGAACATTATTAAAGACAAGTAAACAGTCAGTAATTAAATAAGAACAAATAAACAAATTAGCAATAGCACAAATAAATACATCTGTTCAGGTACAGAAACTGAAATAAAATGTAATCAAATGTAAAATAACACTGCATTGTTTTCCTTTTATAAATAAAATATAGATTAGTCCTTATTAAAGTTACAAAAGTTATTCAGTGAGTGATTTTCTTTTGTTCTTGTGTAACTTTAATGACAGATGGCAGCAGGTTTATTAGGCTGCTGTCACTTTAAGAGCTAATGCACAGATCCAATATACTAATATACATGCGTTTTCTTTCTCAACTGTTTACATTCACTTAAGACAAAACCAACCAACGTGTTTACGAGGATATTTTTTTACATAATTTTGTGTGTATTTGTTCGTTCAAGCACAACGAACGAAACTGAAAGAGAACTCAATTCTGTATTTGTGCGCTATATGAGAGGTGGCTCTCTGTGCGCATTCTTTGCAAATTGCCAAATTGAGTCCTCTTTCACGTCTTCTTGAAAATGGTTTGAAAACACATTAAAATGCGCACTCAGGAATCGATAAACATAATCACAATTTTTATTTTATTACAAGTATCTGATTCCAGAATTGAAATCGATTTTCAATTCCCAACCCTATTGTTGATATATCGTTAAAACTATTTACATTTTTGTTAATTGAAATAAAGCTGAAATAAAACAAAATGTAAATATTAGATTAAACAAACACAAAAAAGAAATGTTACTTTGGCAACTAACTGAAATAAGTTGATGTTACTTAAAATAAAGATAAATAATAATATATGACAAAAGGACATAAATTACTAAAACTGAAACTAAAAATATAAAAAAGTAATGTAAAACTATGTAAAAGGACTGTTCAGGAGCAAAACAATATAACAAAGTACAATTCATTCATTCTTAATGGGAGTAAATATAGGAATACTCTTGACATTCTACTTCCTAAGTCCATCTGAATCCTTTGACATGAGCCCACATGCGTTCAATTTATGTACAAATGCCCTGCTCATAATGTTATTAAGTCAACGTTCTGTTTCAATTCACCTGTTTCAGTTCGATTTTACCAAAGATAAGAAAAAGACAAAGTACAACATGTCGGTCGTTGTGAACATGGCCAGAAGGGAGGTGGGATGTATCTAGAGGTGATTGGTCAGTCAGCATGGGGGGAAAAGTTATAAAACGTGCGGACATTCTTGAGAACTGGCGGTCTGAAGTGGAGTGAAAGAAAACAGTCCAGCTTGCCACATATTATTATTTCAGCCATGAGTGGATGTCCATATTTTCAGAAGAAATTCTTGTATGTATTTTCAGCTTTTTTAGATATTTGATTTTGTATAATGCTAATCCAAAAGACACATTTCTCCATGGATCATATCACTACCATATCTGAAATCAGACAAACCTACATTGAATGTTATACACAAATGTTTCTGTGTTTGATATTAATGTGTTTGATGAAAATACAGGTCAACTAGTAAGCAGCATCTGAAAGAAGATGAGAACGATGATTCTCAATCTGGAATTAACAAAGCCAGCAAAGGAGGTCTTATCTATGGTGACTATCTACAGGTAAACTGCACATTAACTCATGCATATTAAAGAAATTATATATTGTAATAAGCGTAAAGCATAGCTTCTCCTAAAATAGATTAATTGGTGAGCAGTCCTCGAATCTAAAGCTTATTATAATGGCCTTTGCGTCCAGAACACCATGTGATTCTGTCCAAAGTTTCCAAATTAATAAATGCTGGAAATTGCATGCATTTCAGATTTTAATGGCAAACAGCGAATGAGTTAGTTTTTTTTTTTTAATGTTCTATTTTAAAAAGACACAGTGAGTTTGGTTATCACAGACTTTTTTAGCTTGCTTTTCATGAAACAAAAATGTTCTCTCATCCCCAGCTGGATAAAATAGTGACATCTCAGGTGCTTCAAAGTGAGCTGAAGGGAAACAAGATCCATGACGAACATCTGTTCATCGTCACACATCAAGGTGAGCCAAACAAATGCTAAACAGCCTTTGGGCAAATCAGTCTTAGCCTCTCTCCAATGAACACTCCCAAAACACGACAGGCAAAAAAGCTCATTTCCTTGTTTATAACGCTAAATGTTGACAAGTTTCACTGCAACCAAAAATAGACAAGAATAAAAGCAAAAACTAAAAGCTAAATGTAACCCACATGTGAACAATCGTCGACATTTCAGAATCCACCACACCAGTGAATCCAGAGTTACTCAAACACGTAATCCATAATACATAATATATAAATACATGCTTCTTTCATATACCGTATGTCATAAAGGTACAATAAAGAAGCCCAGAGACCAATGTCACTGCACTTCTGAACATTTACCTTGAAGTGTAACGACTTTTCATATGTAACCTAAAGAAATGATTAACTTGTTCCTTCTATTGCAGCATATGAACTGTGGTTTAAACAAGTTCTGTGGGAGTTGGACTCAGTGAGAGAAATCTTCATCAGTGGACATGTGAGTAGCCCAAATACAAAAAAAGCTCAAACATGAAGATTTGTGTTACTGGGTCATGAACAGTTACAGTTATCAGATTTAGCTCAATTTTTTCCCAAACTTGAATGGGCCTGCTTTTAATTAATGTAATAAGATTAACATTTAATAAGTCACCTATTAAAATTTTGTTTAAGACCATTTTTAATGAGAATATTACATCTAATGAAGGTTCAAGCTGACAGGGCACAATGAAGAGATTAGCAAGAGATGATGAATAATTTTCATAAACATCAAAAATAAAACACTAACTCAGCTCAATAGCTGAGACAAAATCAGGGCACTTATTTTTAATATTATTATCTGATATTTGAGCTATACTGCATCACCTATAAAACCATTCAAAATTATTTGATCAAAAAATACAGTAAAAACAGTAATATTGTGAAATATTATTACAATTTAAAAGAACTGCTTTGTATTTTAATATATTTTAAAGTGTAATTTACTCCTATGATGGCAAGGCATCATTACTCCAGTCTTCAGTGTCACATGATCCTTCAGAAATCATTCTAATCTGATGATTTGATGCTCAAGAAGCATTTATTATCATCAGTGCTGAAAACAGGTGTGCTACTTATTTTTGTGGAAACTGTGGTATACTTTTTTTCTTTTTCAGAATTCTTGATGAACAGAAAGTTTTAAAAGAACAGCATTTATTTAGATCAGAAATCTCTAAAACATTCTAAATGCCTGATCAATTTAATGTGCTGAATAAAAGCATTAATGGTAAACTTTTGGCCGGCTGTGTAAATGTTTTTTTCCCCCTCCCCCCAAGCATTTTTGATGTTACTATACGTTATGCAGGGTCTTTTTGGGATACTTGTCAATGTAGCACATCTGCATGCTTCTAAATCGAATAGAAAATTCAGTTCATATATTGTTTGGGGGCCTTTTGGACAATGATGAACGGTCTGAACCTTCAGTTTTATGATATATGTAGTTCAGTTCAAAGAAAGAATGTGCATTGCAGCATGAGGCTGCCACCTTCAGTCTAGTTTAAGATACTTCTCTAGTTAAATGTCATGTTTCAGGGACCAAGACTGATAAAAAAATAATCTAAATGTGCTGCTATTTCCTCAGGTACGTGATGAGCGAAACATGCTCAAAGTCAACACTCGTATCCACAGGGTTGTGATGATATTCAGACTGTTGCTAGACCAGTTTGCTGTTCTGGAAACCATGACTGCCTTAGACTTCTATGACTTCAGGTAAGGTGTATATAATTCTCATTTTTATTCCTAATATTAGTTAAAAAAAAAAAAAAAAAAAAAAAGATATGACAATATAAAGCCTCACTGCCAACCAATTACTGAGAGCAAGTTTTACATTTCCTAGATAACAGCATTGGTTGGGCAGAACTGCTGTTGGAAATGTACTAACACTCAAGAGATTGCAGATAGCTAACTCAGTAAATAAGCATTAGATGGCACTAATTTGTTAAATCAAAATCAATGGCAGTTTAGCATAATTGTATTTAGCTCGATTGATCTGCATGTTTTTGTGCACAGGGAATATCTCTCACCGGCTTCAGGCTTCCAGAGTCTGCAGTTTCGACTGCTGGAAAATAAGATTGGGGTCCCACACAACCAGAGGGTCCCCTACAACAGAAGGCATTACCGGGACAATTTCCGTGACCAGGAAAGTGAGCTGCTCCTCCACTCGGAGCAGGAGCCCACGCTGCTTCAGTTAGTGGAGGTAAACCTGAGAGAAACGACATTATAAGATGAAATATTAGCTGTGAAGTCAAGAATACTGTATTAATCAATGTAATCGTGAAATTCAACACAAGAGCTGTAACTTACTTGACTTCTTAGTTATTGGTATTCAGAAGGGAATAGGTTACATGGCCAATTTATATATCAAGTCAGGATTAATCTGGTGGACAGCATCCTGCCGACTGACATTTCTCATAAGCAATCAATACTTTTCAGCAATGGCTGGAGAGAACGCCTGGCTTGGAAGAAGATGGCTTCAATTTTTGGGGGAAACTGGAAGTCAATATTTTCAAGGGGCTCAGAAGAGAGAAAGAAAATATAGAGGTTTGTGGAGGATCCCTGGATAATTCAGTGCAGTTTCAAATCTAAGTTGTAAGTGACAACTCATGTTTCTTCTTAATAGCAAAAACCAGCCTCAGAGATGAAAGAGGAGATGATGGCCGAGCTCATTAAGCAGAGAGACGTTTTCATATCGCTCTTTGATGAGAAGAGACATGATCACTTACTAAGCACCGGTAAGCAAACCTCTCAAGTATACAATGTCAAAGTCAGACACATCCACTAGCTGTTACATATGAATATTTTGTTCTGTCTGTACAGGTCAGAGGAGGTTGTCCTATAAAGCACTGCAGGGAGCCCTGATGATATACTTCTACAGGTACATCTATCTGCAAGATGCTGTTTTCTGCTTTAACATATTTGAAAATGTAATTCATTCCTGTGATGGCAAAGCTGAATTTCAGAATCATTACTCCAGTTGTCTATGAAAGCTTGTTTTTGCCACTGAAAAATATAAAAGGTAATTGCGAATCGCAATTGCGAGCTGTAATGATGTAAAGTCGCAATTCTGACTTTTTTTCTCAGAATTGCAGAATTGCAACTCACAATTTTGACTTTAACTCACAATTCTGAGAAAAAAGTCAGAATTGGGACTTTACATCGCAATTCTTTACAACTCTAAATTGTGATATCACAATTCTGACTTTACATCTCACCATTGCGAGTTTATATCTCTCAATTTTGAATTTATAACTCGCAATTGCGACTTTATATCATGCAATTCTGAGAAAAAAAGTCAGAATTGCGAGTTTATATCTCACAATTCTGAGAAAATAAATCAAAATTACGAGATATAAACTTGCAATTGCAATATGCTGATTTTATGCTCAAGAAACATTTCTTATAATTGTTACAAACACACCTATTTGAAACTTAAGTTAAATTTCACTTTCTTGTCTGAAAGTTACTATGAAACATTACCTTAATATTTACAAATATTCTATTGTGGTACAGTGATGGCATCAGATGTAATATCATGGTACTTCTTGATGGTATATATATATATATAGAGAGAGAGAGAGAGAGAGAGAGAGACGTGTTTCTCCAATGGTACAAAGAATTTCATGATTCATTTCCTAAAAAATGTTTTGATAGCTTGATGAATAATATAAATCTCATTTAACTCATTTGTAACTCAACTTATCGGCATCTGCTCTCAGGGAGGAGCCTCGATTTCAGGTTCCTTTCCAACTCCTGACATCTTTGATGGACATCGACACCCTCATGACAAAATGGAGATGTATGTGACACCACTGAAAACATACAGCATCAGAACTGCAAATAAATCTGACCTAAAACACCCTGTAGGGCAGAGCCTCTTAGGAGTGTTAACACTGAACAAAAGATTTTCTTCTGAATATCAATAATGCATTTTTTTTTTTTTTTTTTTACTTCCTGCATAATTTATACCTGAATTTCCCCTTAGACAACCATGTGTGTATGGTGCACAGGATGATTGGCAGTAAAGACGGCACAGGTGGCTCATCAGGCTATCAGTACCTGCGCTCAACTGTCAGGTAGGCCAAATAATCTGGGACAAATCCGGTCTTCAGATGAAGCTCTCTGCATCTGTTGGAATTATCCATGTGAAACACAATGCTAAATGAGATGTGAATTGGCAGCAATATGCATCTCCTGAACACGAAGCACTCAAACACAAGTACAGAATGTCTTGATACGCCTTATTCATGAACCTGAGTATGTTTTGCCAGTGATCGCTACAAGGTGTTTGTGGATCTGTTTAACCTGGCCACCTTCCTGGTTCCGAGGGAATGGATACCCAAGCTGGACCCGAGTGAGCACACCTTCCTGTACATGGCCGAATGCTGCGACAGCTCCTACTGCAGCAGCAGCAGCGATGACTCAGACTAAACAGATGGACGGATGAGGAAAGGATGAACAGCGTTTACAGAGTACCGAAGGAAAAAAAAGCTTCAAAACTCACAAGCCTACCATCACCAACATTTATGTCACTAAAATCTTTTTAAATGGTAGAATGAGAGGCTACAAAGCTGTGCTGATTTCACAGATGTGAATTTTAAGACAGTGGCAACAAAATATCATTGACACTGTTGATGCACTTGTGTATATACTGTCAATATAATGTAATATTCTAACATACGTGTAGTTAACTGATTTATATTTTGTAAATAGAGTATACACATACAGATATTATTATACTTCATGTTTATTTGGAAAAAAATAGACAATGTTTTCTGTCAAAAAGTGCACTTGAATAGAATACAAGTTTATTTAATATCAGTAAACATGTCAGATTATTCTTAAAATGCAATCACAATTGCCAAAACTGATAAACACAATAAAAAGTAAACTTTGGTTAACACTTTATTGTACAGTTTCCCTGTTACACATCTTACATGTACTATAGGTGCTGGTCATATAATTAGAATATCATCAAAAAGTTGATTTATTTCACTAATTCCATTCAAAAAGTGAAACTTGTATATTATATTTATTTATTACACACAAACTGATATATTTCAAATGTTTATTTCTTTTTTAATTTTGTTGATTATAACTGACAACTAAGGAAAATCCCAAATTCAGTATCTTAGAAAATTAGAATATTACTTAAGACCAATACAAAGAAAGGATTTTTAGAAATCTTGGCCAACTGAAAAGTATGAACATGGAAAGTATGAGCATGTACAGCACTCAATACTTAGCTTGGGGCTCCTTTGCCTGAATTACTGCAGCAATGCGCCGTGGCATGGAGTTGATCAGTCTGTGGCACTGCTCAGGTGTTATAAGAGCCCAGGTTGCTCTGATAGTGGCCTTCAGCTCTTCTGCATTGTTGGGTCTGGCATATCGCATCTTCCTTCCACAATACCCCATAGATTTTCTATGGGGTTAAGGTCAGGCGAGTTTGCTAGCCAATTAAGAACAGGGATACCATGGTCCTTAAACCAGGTACTGGTAGCTTTGGCACTGTGTGCAGGTGCCAAGTCCTGTTGGAAAATGAAATCTGCATCTCCATAAAGTTGGTCAGCAGCAGGAAGCATGAAGTGCTCTAAAACTTCCTGGTATACGGCTGCGTTGACCTTGGACCTCAGAAAACACAGTGGACCAACACCAGCAGATAACATGGTACCCCAACCATCACTGACTGTGGAAACTTTACACTGGACCTCAAGCAACATGGATTGTGTGCCTCTCCTCTCTTCCTCCAGACTCTGGGACCCTGATTTCCAAAGGAAATGCAAAATTTTCTTTCATCAGAGAACATAACTTTGGACCACTCAGCAGCAGTCCAGTCCTTTTTGTCTTTAGCCCAGGCGAGACGCTTCTGACGCTGTCTGTTGTTCAAGAGTGGCTTGACACAATGAATGCGACAGCTGATACCCATGTCTTGCATTCGTCTGTGCGTAGTGGTTCTTGAAGCACTGACTCCAGCTGCAGTCCACTCTTTGTGAATCTCCCGCACATTTTTGAATGGGTTTTGTTTCACAATCCTCTCCAGGGTGCGGTTATCCCTATTGCTTGTACACTTTTTTCTACCACATCTTTTCCTTCCTTTCGCCTCTCTATTAATGTGCTTGGACACAGAGCTCTGTGAACAGCCAGCCTCTTTTTGCAATGACCTTTTGTGTCTTGCCCTCCTTGTGCAAGGTGTCAATGGTCGTCTTTTGGACAACTGTCAAGTCAGCAGTCTTCCCCATGATTGTGTAGCCTACAGAACTAGACTGAGAGACCATTTAAAGGCCTTTGCAGGTGTTTTGAGTTAATTAGCTGATTAGAGTGTGGCACCAGGTGTCTTCAATATTGAACCTTTTCACAATATTCTAATTTTCTGAGATACTGAATTTGGGATTTTCCTTAGTTGTCAGTTATAATCATCAAAATTAAAAGAAATAAACATTTGAAATGTATCAGTCTGTGTGTAATGAATGAATATAATATACAAGTTTCACTTTTTGAACGGAATTAGTGAAATAAATCAACTTTTTGATGATATTCTAATTATATGACCAGCACCTGTATAGTAATAGTAACAGTAAATTATGCTTAATTACAAACAACTAAACCAAACCCTAACCCTAAGTATATAGTAAGTACATGTTGTTAATTAAAATTACTCAGTAGTTATTTGTATAATTACACTGTAACAAGGGCACCTTAAAATAAAGAGGAACCAAACATTGTAGTTACAAATGTGTATAAAAGCAGATCAAGTCTGAATATCTGGTACATACTGTACTGTAGCAATAAGCACTTAATGATTTTAAATCTAAGGCTATAATTAGTATTCACATAAAATAATATAAATTTTCACATTTTTCTCAGACGAGTTCACTTGTGTGTCCTTAATCAGTGCAATGTCACAATACAATAAGTGTTCAGTTTAGTTGTGCACTTATACTGTACTTACTAACAGTGTTTTCTGAAGATTAAAACATTCTTAAGGACAAATCTAGTTGGTGTGTGTTTCATAACTAAAATGAAATCCGGCTCTGATTCAGATTATTTTGGGCTACAGTGGCTGGGATAAGGAATATGGTGTATTAGCTCAAATAGCAGCATATTTGCTTTGCATTCGCAAAGCAAAAGGATTTGTTACGTGAGAATTTTTACAATTCTCATCAGCTACACTGGAGGATTCATGTCCTGAGGGTGATATTTTAAAATGTCGATCTGCCACGGTCTTATCACGGAAGTACAAAGATTATTGACAATTACACAAAAACAGCAGCAACATTGTCCGCAATGCCTGGGGAAAAAAAAAAGAGTGACTGTTGAATCTCATCTGACATTGCGTAAAGTCATTCAAAGTAAGTGACAAAAAGATCACAATCTAAAAATAATCTCACTACATCATTTCCAAATGATCGGATTTGAATTAAAACTAGGCATTCGTGATTGTACTTTTACATTGCAGACAGTATTGAGTGTTTGTCAACGTCCAACGCTTCATGAATATTTATGAATGCACACAATATCTCCCAGCAGCAGGATGCTTTGTGTTTATCACTTGTCTAGGAAACTGTGACTGTCAACAAAGTTAAAAAGCATTAAAAGTGGGTCATACACAAACTTACCACACATGTCGTTCCCTATTTTTATGTAAACATATCCGTTGTCACCCCATGAGGTCCCCCATGAATTGCGTACTATCCAGTATGGCACTTCCCCTGTGACAAAATATGAAGACATATCAGAGATAATACACCTGAGATGGGAAATGATTAATAACAAGTCATATTACATAGCATACACTTATGAACTGTATAAAAACAAAACACAAGTCTTTTTATTTCTATCCAAACTAATCCAAAAACACAGATTTGACCAACTAATTAACTGCAACGTTTGCAGTTTTGTTTAAGTTACTTTAAGTAGACATATGTACGAAGCCCCTAAAGTGACATGGTGATGGAAAAAAAATATGAGATGGGAGGAAAAATTATGTCAATGCTTTTGCGTTCTCTAGCAATAGTTTTGCGCTCTCCCCAAAAAACTTTGCGTTCACTCACAAAACTTTTGAGTTCTTTGCAAGCGTTTGCAAAGTTTTTTAGGGGAACATAAATGTTTTGCGAGAGAACAAAAGAGAAACGCAAGTGAATGCAAAGTTTCTCAGGGGAACGTAAAAATTTTGCGAGTGAACGCAAAAGTTTTGAAATATATTTTTTCTCCTATCTCATTTTTTTCCACCACCATGTCTCTTTAGGGGGCTGTTTGTCAAAATGTGTACTTAATATGCATCTATTTACTATCAGTAAACATGTCAGATTGTTATTTTATCCAGCTTAATCCAAAAAGCATCTCACTAATATTACAAATTTGACAAAATGATTAATTACAATAAAGCTCATGAGGGCTTTCCACACATGAAATGGTTAACAGTTAATCCTGGGTATTCATGAACTGCCGTTTTACACTGCACATTCCTAAACCCCGGGCTAAAGTCCTATTTGCTTATTTGCGGTGTCAGTACTGACTGGACAAATGCAGCACGTGACCTATTTACATAAAGGGTCTAGCATTGCGCGTCCTCATATTACACAATGCTGACTGTAATATCAAGTTTTTCTGAGTGAACTTTTCGAACTATAAAGGTAAGAATAAAACGGTCTCTTCTTCACTCCAATTGTCGCGTTTTCCATCGCCGTTTTCCATTTTTTCCTATCATACGCAGAAAGGACTGTTTATACATCGCGCGGCGTTTCCGTGACTGCCCAAAGCGCGTGAATAAAAGGCACGCGATTGGTTGTCGGTTGCTAAGCATCTAACTTAGTTATAACATTCTAACACTGCATCGTTTCACACTGTACAAATTTGGCACCGCAAAAGCGGTGCTAACCCTGCTCCAGAGCAGGGATTCATAACCCCGGGTAAAATGGGTGCTAACCCATTACTAACCCAAACTAAATTACAAGTGTGGAACGCTCCTTTACCCGGGTTAAAAGCGGTGTTTAGAACGTCGATAACCCGGGGTTAAGCGCAGCGCCCTGTTTGCTGTTTTAAGATAATGGTGTGACACTAAGCATCAATTTCTCTACTTTACACAGGAAGTACTTTATTCAAACTAGTAAACAAACAGGAGAAAACAAATCAAGGAGTGGATAAACGCTGCGGACAGCTTGCTGATTATACAGCAGACACATCAGGTAGTTTTCTGGGATGTTGGCACACAGCCAGTATTTGCCAGTGTCAGCTCAATTTTGTGCCCTTGACAGGACGTAATCCGTGAAGGCCAGCGCTCTGAACCTTTATATGCTCTGAGGCACAAGTAAAGAGTGTCTAACCGCCCGTGTCTGTGTGTGTGTACCTGTGGTATCATAACCGGTGATCAGTACGGCATGGTTGGCATTGTGGCTGGAGCAGTGGTGCTGAATGATGCCGCCCAGATAATCCTGCCAGCTGATGGCATCCACAATGACAACAAGAGGCCCCGACTCCACCAGGATGCTCATCATCACCTCCTCACGTCCACTAGAACAACATATCAATGGACTCTGTATATAGCACTTAGATTTACTTAGTTCAGATGTTACATTGCAGAATATGGGTAATGATAAATCTGTCTATCCAAATTGTACAACAAAAGAACCGCATTTACTGTTACTTTTTATCAGTTTAAGCATTCATGAGATTTCACTGCAGGCAGGGATGCCAAGCACAACGTGATAGAAATGGAAACCATGCAACCAGTAAAACTGTTTGCTGGTTGACCCAGTTGCTTAGGACAGAAATCTTGTCATGTCACAGTTAGAACAACAATGTAAGACACAAAATGACATATGGCATAAAGGTTAACATCGAAACACAGGTCAGAAGTGCTGCGTTTGGTTTTTGGCCAGCGGTACGTGAGCTTAGTGAGTGTTCAGTCAGTGGCTGTTCAGCATCTGACCCTGAGTTGCAAACAGAGTTGACAAGAACAGATGAGTAAACAAAACATTGGCCCACGTCCCAAAGAACTTCAACCTTGAATTAATTTTAATTCTACATGAGGTCTACACTGCACTTAATGCACTGGCACAGCTGACTGTTGATGTAAAGCTCAAGGTATCTGCATGCTTCATCTATTACCTGAAGTCATAAGAGGAGTAATTCTTCACTACCACTCCATCGTGAGACAGAGGAAAGTATTGGCAGATTCCAGCCACGGCTTTGAAGGGATACTCCGCCTCGTTCACTAACTTCAATTTGGTCTGAAATAAAACAGACATACAAAGAAGAATATTAGATGTGCCAATTATGAAACTTCTGGGACGATAACAAACACCTTTAATTAGCAGTTTGTTGAAAATGATACTGACAACTTTACTTTGAGTTTTAACCCTCTCAGAGCTGGTGCGGCTAGCTAATTAATTAAAACCCTTATTAAAATCCTAATTAAAATGCTGATAAAACAGATGTCATTTAAAAGCTTAGAATGTGGACTTCACAATACATTTCAGCAATTTTACCAACCTAATTACTGCTTTTTTAATCTGATGTAAAATGACGTGTTTTGTTTGCTAAATTTAGGGAATATGATCCAAATGACAATATAATAATAAACAATAACTTTTGCTTTGTTACACACACACAGTTTGGGGTGAGTATGTTTTTTTTTAATGATTGTGAAAGAAGTTGCTTATGCTCACCAAAGCTGCATTTATTTACAAAATAAATTACAAAATTACAGAAAAAACAGAAATATTAAAAAAATATTTTAAAATGTAATTTATTCCTGTGGTGGCAAAGCTGAATTTTCAGCAGATAGTCTCACATGATCCTTCAGAAATCATTTTAAAATTTAAGAAGATTTGGTGCTCGTGAAACATTTCTTATTATTATCATCATCAATGTGGAAGACACTTGTGCTGCTTAATATTTTTGTGAAAACTGATACTTTTTTTTTTTTTTAGGATTATTTGATGAATAGGAAGGGCAAAAGATAAATTTTTATCAATTTAATGCATCCTTGCTGAATAAAATTAATAATTTCTTTCTTTCATCTTACTGACCCTAAAGTTTTGAACAATAGTGTATATACTCCTCGCATAAGAAAATATGCCATAACAAATATTCGGTTAAAACCACGGGTGTCCTTTCCTGCAGCCCAGAGTGCAGCTCCAACACACCCGCCTGGAAGTCTATAGTAATTCTGAAGACCTTGATTAGCTGGTTGAGGTTTGTTAATTAGGACTGGAGCTAAACTCTGCAGGATAGTGGCCCACAAGGAACAGGATTGGACACCCTTGGTTAAAGCAATTAAAATGAATGGTAATTCAATACTATTATTATCAATTTAAATAATTTAATTTTCCCAGTTAAATCATCATGAGAAAAAGAGAGTGATGACAGCACCTGTATGAGCCAGTACAGAGCTTCACCAGGGGATCCACCATTACAGCCATAGTTTTCATAAGAACAGTCTATAACCTGCTGCACACTGAGCTGCTGTAGTTTTCCACCATCTTTAGCTGACACGGATTCAATGGCTTCCACCACACTGAAGGCCCAGCATGCTCCACACTACAAGAAAAAGCAATAAGAAACGCAGAGTAAACATATCTATTATTGCAAAAGTCATATGTTCTGAGACTGAGTATATGCATGAGTGAAAAAATGTGAAGTTCAGATCTTAAGCCTAATCTTAAAGTCGGCACGAAAGAAGTTGTGATTATCTTTTCTTCCATATTGTGACGTATATCCAAGTAGAATGGCTTTTCGAATGAGAAAAGAATGTAGGGCAGGACTTGATTTTGTTCACTGGGAATTGATTGGATAGTTGTGGTTTGCTATTGCTGTGATCTCATGTGAGTGACAGGTTGTCCTGCCCTCATGCATTGCATAAGGGAGGAGAAGATACTTTGATTAAAGATTATGAGGGCATGAATTAAATAAATAAATGAATAAAGGGCACAGATAAATCATTAATAATAAATTCTGCAATCTTCCATAAAAAATAAGAAATGGTTCATTTTGATTTCATGGTGACTTTAACATCTAAACCCTACCGCCTCTTGGTTTCGCACTGGTCCAACAACTCCATGATCCCTCCAATCAAACCTGGGTGGATAATTTGTCTTAACTTGAATTCCAGCCCTAGATGGGTCAAACTTTGGAGCTGTTTCAGACCGAGCTGTGAGATATCGCTCTGACAAACAAATGAGACAGGTCAGTTGCCATTATACAAAGTGAATCCATCTGTAAGCATCCCTATCCTGCATACTGTATACTCACCTTTGAATTGTTTTGGAGATAAGTCAGAGAACTGGTTGATGCCATAATGGGCAGAATGGTTTGATTTCTTCAGTGAGTTCAGAAAGGCTTGTCTCTTGAGTGAACTCTACAATGTGACAAAACATGACATCACCAAAGGTGCAACAGGTAAGATCTAAATCACATGAGGAAATATATCACATGACAATAACTATTTTTTTAATGTATACTATAAAACTCAATCTACAATCTGTATTAAGACAAGGTTAGTAACTGTAGATTTACTTTATGATTCTAGATACAATAGAATCATCTCTAGTTATTGGCTGCCATCAAAAACTAGTAAGCTGCCTACCTAGACAGCATTTTTGTGCATCCAAGGCACATTAAGCTGTATATGTGAGAGCGTCCTCATCTCATAAATACTGTCTAGTAGTTAAGCAGCTCACTAGGTTTTGAGCGCATCCATTCTCTCTTACCATAGGCAGGGATTGTCGATGAATGAGTTCTTATGATACAGATTTAATGCTGTAGTTGTAATGTGAGATATTAATGTTAGTCCACTAAATATACCTGCAAATTAATCAGTCTCTGATATGATTCGTTGTTTTCATTTCCTTGCTGAAAAGTCATCAGTCGTTCTTCGTCCGTCAGATATTTCCTACTTAGCTCGACGCTGATGGATCCTGTGAGCAGTTCATGGTAAATGATCAAAATAACAAATGTTAAAATAAACGCCATTTAAACGGAATCATAAGCGAACGTTTAGTAAACCTTTCAGAACACTTTCATTTCTGCTGTAGATTATTTCCTGCAATAGAGAGAGCAGAGCGCTCTATCACCCTCTAGCGGCTGATAAATACATTACCTGAGCGCGCCCTCTTGCAAAGTGATCTGGGACACAGACAGGCTATTCAAATGTGAAACTAAAGCACCAAGGAATCACAGACGAAACGATTATAGACACTTAACTCTTAAATTCATTGTATTACAAGAATTTACTAAAATAGCGTTTAAGAGGCGCCTAATTATATTCGAAAGAAATTAATGTTTTCTTAAGGCTTTCCATGAAATTAATATGTAGCGCAGTTATTACAAAAGTACTATTTGATGGGCATAATGAACGATATGTACTCACTATGTAATTATTTTCTGAAGCTGCTTGCAATTATATTAAATTATAATTTGTGATTTAGTAATATAAGGACTGATGTTTTATTTTGGCTGTCCCCTACTACATATTTTAATTCTACCACTGCTACAAATAATAATAATAATAATAATAATATTTTAAAAAATAATATTTAATAATATTTTAAAATGAAACTACCTTTTCATTAACTGAAATAAAGCTGAAATATAATAAAATAGAAATATTAGATGAAAACAAAAAACAAAAGAAAATGTAACATTTTGCCTTGGCAACTAACTTAGCCTAAGTAAGGTTAAAGGGTTAGTTCACCCAAAAATGAAAATTCTGTCATTTATTACTCACCCTCATGTCGTTCCACACCCGTAAGACCTTCGTTCATCTTATCTTAAATATCTTAATTTGTGTTCTGAAGATGAACGAAGGTCTTACGGGTGTAGAACGACATGAGGGTGAGTAATAAATGACAGAATTTTCATTTTTGGGTGAACTAACCTTTTAAATTGAAGTACTAAAATTAATAAAACTTACACTACAAAAAAAGAGCTAAATAGAAATATTTAAAATATAACAATGACAAAAGCATATTAAATTACTAAAACTAAAATGAAAACTGAAAATATAAATATAAAAGCTAATAAAAACCATTCATAAATACTATAATAGTATATAAATAATACTAAAATAACACTGGTCCATGTTGTATTTATTTTAAACCTCACCCAAAGAAAGAGAGCAGCATAGGCAATTATGACAAGTTTAATGCTGAGGCAGTATGTAACATAGGTAGCCCATTATCATGACCCACATAAAGCACAGCCGTTACTCGCTGAGCGTCTCAGAGTAGAGCTTCTGCCCTGTCCCGACTGCAACTATATGACATAAAACAAATCTGTTGCAGAAACAGCATGAAGATTTCTGTGAATGCAGCCCAGTATGGTCGCAATGCCATCCCCCGAAAACGAGAACAAAATGGACAGACACTCTTGTGCATGGACAAGATCCAAGAAAGACAAAAAGACAAACTGTGCTAAGAGGCCACTTGAGAGAGATATATATACTGTATGAATTATAATATGCAAATACTGTATATATATATATATATATATATATATATTTATAGGGTCCCCTTGCTTGGAACTGATTAGTATTCGCTGAAGGTATTCCATAGGATTTTCTTTAAATACATGTTTAAAACATTTTCATTCTATGTACACAGAAATACTGTATATTTCTACGAGGAAGTAACGGTGATTTGTCGAGGAGTTTCGAGTGCTAACAGGCCAGCACTAAACATGAAGCTTCTGCATTTGAGCACATGAAGGATGAGCTGGTTTGCATCTGAGACATTGTTTAGCTACAAAAGCGGAGATGCAAAGCAGACAGCTCTTCTATAAAGGTTCAGTTTCCAAGCCTGCTTTTATGACTGTCCATGAGAGAGTCTTCCCCATCTGAAACACTAATAAGCACTGGAACGTAAAAACAGTCAGCAAATTACATACATGAGACAACAGCTGACACGACATTTGTGGCTAACCGAGGATACCAGAGAAATGAATTAAGAGGTACTTCCCACAGCCGTCTGTGAAAAGATGTCTTTTGAAATAGTCTTTCAAAAAGTAAGAGAGAAAAAATAAGTGTAAAAGTGTAAGGAGGCTGATGATGGTGCAATAGTCCAATCACATCCGCTTGAGGCGACCGATCACTATGAAGATCATTCTACAGTGGTAGAGTTTATCGCCAGAGTCAGTGCGCTCACTGTCAATACTCCATTTCACACTCATAAAGGTTGATCCCCATAGTCTGGGGTCGGGGAGAGGACGATGGAGGAATGGGCTTGAGGTGGAGGAGATGCGTGTCCTCAGGATTTGTTGTCGTCGTACATGTCCAGTGACGCCTGGATGTCTGGAAGCTCCATCTCACAAACTACGCTGCGCGGAGACACAGAATTACGGTTGAAGAAATGACCACCTGAAAATGGACAAACAAGAAAAAATAAGGGGTTAAATCGTGACATAAGCCATTTGTGATAATGTTTAGTTTTTGTGTATAACAGGGGGATAGAAATGAGAAAGATGAAAAGAGGAATGATTCTGCTGAATGTTAATAAAATATTCAAGATTCTGCTCCTGCAGACTGAAAAGACTTATTTAGTTCCTTTCTAAAGGTTGTGCTCATATCTGACATTTCATCTCAGCACAAAATCAATGTCTGTCTGTTACGTGTAATCAACACTTATTATGTCCTTGACACCAGACCAATTACCATCAACCTTCTCAGAGGAAGTCAGTTGTTTATGGAAGTGTTTGTGTGGGTGTTTTGTGATTATACAGCTCCTTGATTTAAGTGGATTTTATGGGCATGTATATTTTATAGGTCAACATTTTTCTATTTTATTTACATTATGTCTAGTAGACTAGATTGCAATTATTGAACTGCATGAACTGTTAACACAGATGTGTGTATGCGCTGTTCTATTCAATTGTGCATTATTAAACAGTATTTAATTCTACACAGTATGAATATAAAAATAATGCAACCATAGATAGGTAAATAAAATAAAAACCTCAATGATTTACACTGCAATGTCAGAAAATGCACTGGATATTTATCCTCAAAAAATGGTGTTAAAGGTACACTAACTTTTGGTTACAATTTATTTTAAGGTGATTTAGTTACATTATACTTACTCAAATAAGTACTGAGTAATATTAATTAACTACATGTACTTACTATAGAGTTACAGTTAGGGTTAGTTACTTGTAATTATGCATAATTTACTGTTAATGTAAATTGTGTAACTGTCACCTTAAAATAAAGTGTTACCTAACTTTTTGGTTCAAAATTACCAAAAGTTAAATTCAATACATCAATCCTTCTTTCAAAAACATGTTTTTTTCTCTTTCCCTGATTCACTATGGTAAGCCTATTATAAGTGTTTATATTTTAGACTGGGCGGGATGGTTTTCGCAGCAAATTGCGTACATGCGTCACTTGTCAGTTGCGTGTCTTGTCATATCAGTAAATAGAGAAAAGTTGCTCTAGCTACTTTGATGCATGTATGTGGGAGTGGTATAGGTTAGTTGTCACAACGAGTGAGAAAGGGTGACACAGAACACACTAAATCACAAACCTCCGAGGAATCACCTTAAGGGGAGAGTCAGCTGGCAAAAAGAGAACACAACAGAAATCATAATAAAACGAGAATCAACATTGGCTTGTCTTTTTGGAGATGCCGAGAATGAGGGATTTGAAATATTGTAAAAGTGAAGCGGACTAATGGACTATATTTTTATTACTCAACAGGTGAGTAAGGTATTTTACTGAACCGATAAATTGACATATGTAGCTCTCTAACAGAGTTCATTCTAAAGAATGATCTATTGTAAAGGGTCATACTCATCCACACAATCACGCAGAACTGAAGCACAACCAAAACAATGTTCTTCTGCAAAATGCATGCAGTTTTGCTTTTTTAAATGCTAGAGGGCCAAAAGTTACATAGTGTACCTTTAACTTGTATTCAAATGATTGCAGACTCAAAGACAGGGGCCTAATAATGTATATTGTGCAACAATAAAGCAAAATATGCTTACAGTAACTTGTTCAGATGTTTTTTTTTAGGTTTCCACCTCAACTCTCCAAAAGTGGCCTTCTAGGACTGGAGCTGAATGGTCCCCACAATCCCCATGCATTAAATGTTAGGCTTGTACAAAACACAATTAGTCCTCATAGATGTGTTACAGTATTTTTAGTGCTCTAAGCTTGACTTTCTGTAAGGCACTGCTAAAATAAACTTTAGAGCTAGAATATTCCACAGAAAATCAATACTGTATGTCTAATATTTACTTGCTCATCTACAAGTAAAAATTCGATTCAGGAGCCTCACCATGGTAAACTGAGGTAGATAGAGGCATCAAAACAGTATCAAGGAATAAAACTAGTACTAGTAACTACTAACTTGCTGGACAATTCAGCACAACAAAGCTTTTTGCACAAAGCAATTTTAATACATACACACAAATGTTTTTAAAAAAAATTTTGCATGACAAAAACAAACCAAAGGATTTGGGGGGGAAAAAAAAAATACACATTTAAAAGACATTTAACATTTCTATGCATTTAACATTTCTATTCATTTAACATTTAAGACGATTCATCTAAAATGAAAACAAAAAGGGCTTATTAAATAAAGCAAATAAAACAGAAGTTGTTAATCAGCAATACTATCCAGTGAAAAGCTATGAACATCCTCACATCTAGAGAGGTGAAAGTTGGCTCTATTAACACTATCAATGCATATGTAAGAAGTGGACCTGAAGAGCAATCAGCAACTTTGTTTTTTCAGGATGCATTTCTATTTTAGAAATTAGGACTCCAGAAAACATCTTCATTCCAACTTCAGGCTGTAAAAGACATAAATATACATATTAAAAAATACATTTAACAAGTAAACTCATCATTAAAAAGTTACTTACATAATTACATGTTATATATTTCTTAAACAAGAAACAAGAATACATGTCCACATCTAACTAAAAAATTTGATCAAACTTTTTTAAAGAATATTTTAGCCTTTACAGCTGCATAACACAATGACATTTTGTTTTTACTCTTAGAGAAGTGTAGTACACTGTCCGAAATCTTGCTGTACATTATCCCATTGTTAATGTATTTAGGGATGCTTTGACATTCTGAAAATCTTGAAAAAAAATAATCTTGATCTACAATACTCACTCAACAGTAGGGGTGCTGGAAGTGGCTCTGATGATCATGTAACAAAGTGTGAGAGCAGAGAGGACGCCGAAGCTGGCAACAATAAACCACTCTTCTGTTAACAGAGTAAAAGGGGGAGGGGTCATTTTCTGTTGAAGTCGGGGCCAGGGTATCATCTCGACAGACAGCCGAAGAGAAGAGGAAACTGGAGACAGGTGGAGGCGTGAAGAAAAGAGGAACGCTTCTCTAGTCCATGGAACAGGAGAGGAAGCCATAGGCAAGCGATGATCGCAAAAACGAGAGCGAAACTGAACGTAGCACATTCAGAGCACATGACACTTAGTGCTGGTTTAGCCAGACATTTACAAAGCATTAAAGATCTGTTAGGAAGACCATGTCATCAGAAGATGCAGCAGCTAAGTATTCCACACAGAAGGTTGTTTTAAGGACAAGTTAAATTAAGGGATTTTTTTTAGATGTATCGGTATAATTCTGTAAACAAACAGAATTCACAGTCAAAAGAATATGTAAAACAGAGACCACTAACATTTTAGAAAGAAAAAAGAAAAAAAAAAAAACTGAACAAACACCTGCTTGGGGTTCTATAACATAATTAATCACTACAATAGAAACAAAGGCCAACAGGAGGGGTTAAAATTGCTGAACATAATATTTTAAAGACACAGCACCAGGACAAATGGTTGGTGAATAATAAATTATCCCACAAACCCATAATTACCTTACATCTGTTTCAGCAACAAAGGTGTGTAGTTCTGTGAGCATTTACTTATTTTACTTTCTATGCACTTTTCTGTTATTTAGTTTAGTTTCATTGCACTCAACATGTGTGTTGCTACTGCTCTGTATAAACTGCTTAAAAATGCTGGCACAACCTAAACACTAAAATAACTTCAGAGAGAAGGCGAGGGAGAGGGTGACTGTTATTTAAAGCCAAAGCATTTTTTTATATATATATTTAAAGCTATTACTTATATTTTGCTTTTGATGAAGGTCTAAAGTTATTAATGGGGTGGATAGTATAGCGTAATAATTAAACTCTTATGAATTTAAGGCAAACGGAACTTTCATTCTGTTAAAACGTTTAACCATTTTACCATTATGACATATAAAAATCAACTAAAATGTTAAAGGGGTACTTCACTGCTGGCAAAATGGGCTTTCAATAAAACCTGGCTGCCTATACAGTAGAAAGACTGAAATTGGTTCTACCTGACTAGAGAAAACAGAAAAAAAAAGCTATTGTCTTCCCTTTTGCCAAATAGGTACGAAAACGTCAACACCCATAATGCACTAGGCATGTTCCAGTCCAAGGCCACTTCCACCAGTCCGCTATGGATACGCCTAGTAAAGTCAAATACCTCCTTGCTTTAGTAGGAAATACTTCTTAGCAAATTTTTAGTCATAATGGTGTCGACTTGTATTGTTCCCGGGTGCAAGAATTCAAAGAGTAAACTTTTAGAGAGAGAACTTTTAGAGTTACTTTTGGTTTCCAGTGACGGATCTAGCGTGTTGTAGGCAGTGACTAAAGGCTGCAAAGAATACAGAGAGAACACCACAATGGAAAGTGTGTTTGTAGTCAACATTTCAAACTGGATGACCACGAACACAGTATTTTAGGCCAAAAGGAGGGGAAAAACTGAAAGAAACTGTCAGCTTTGCCCAACCTTTGAAGCAAAATGCCATCGTTTACAGGTAAGAAAGCTGTTGCCATACTGTTTGAGTAAACGAGTGAACAAGTAAACATTGTTTATTTACATATACTACCAACACAGTAAAAATACAAAGTGGGTTGAAAATCGGTGAAGTTACACTTTAAGAATATGCCAGTCAACAGTCAAAACAACAACAGGGTGATCATCATGAAGTGATTTTTTTATAATAACTGGCTGAATGTTCATTATCTCACTTATTATAAAATGATATATAAATTTAAAATGAATTTTATATGTGAGAGGAGAGAGACCACAGAGTGCTGACAAACACGCAGTCTAGTACAAAAGATTTATGGCAGTAAAAGGGCAGGACACGCTGCGGTTGAGCACAGACACCTGCTCACATCACTGAGCTCAGCCTCAGCAGTAGGTGGAGTGATGCAGTCAGCGCACTGAAGTAAGGAAAGTTAACCCCCCGCTGGGGAGGAAATTAAGGAGAACGTAGGAGGGAGGTGAGGAAATAAAGGTGACAGAGAGAAACTTAAAGGGGAAGTGTATGATCTTTTTCAACGTTAGAATACATTCTAACATTCCAGTTTTCTAATATTCCACAAGTCTGTTTAAAAACAACCATTATTTTTGCAATTCAGTTTGATGATGCAGAAATGACACACTTCACCTTTAAAGATCATCCAGAAAAGACAATAAGTCAGAATAAGCCCTGCTCTTACTAGTGACAGCGATGTTGATCTCTCCGGAGCGAGGAATGAGCTCTTCGTCGGAGGGAAGCTGGGAGGAACTGGAGTGGCGTAGAGGCTCCAGACTGATGCTGGTCTCAGAGGACAGGTCCACCAGCGCCGTCCTCTGGCTGGAAGTCTGACTGCGGGACATCCGATCCATGTCAAAAGCCATGTTGTCCACGCAGGGCAGGTTGGGCTGCAAGTGCATAAACGTCTTAGTCAAACTGAAATCATAGACATTTTATTAACAAATCACATCCCAAGATAAAAAAGTAAAATAAAAATGGATAATATTTACAGTATTGAAATTCTGCCATGACATGAAAAAAAATGCATGAAATAAAGTGACCACCAGAGGGAGCTACTGGATCATAAATCCTCTACCCCTGCTGCAAAAACAATATTACAGCCCAAATCACTTCATAACTTGTAAAAGTTGTGTATTGTGTTGTAACCAGCAACACATATTCACTTTGTAATTTTTTACAGTAATGTCTTTACATTCTCAGTTCTGTAATAATTCAGGCAATCCATCCCAACCAAACTACAGGACTTGATGTTATTTTCAAGAGGATAAATCATGATAAAATCATAACAAATCAAATGAGAGCCTTATAAATGTCATAATGCTGCCCTGTGAAATCAATGTGTTTGTTTTGTGTTCACTTAGTTGTACATTTTGTGGAAAATTGTTCCCAGAAGATAGCTATAATGTTACAAAACCTCCCTTTGGAGACATCCTCGTAAAAAATAATACATAAAGTAAACAAAGGTCCCCCCTCCCCCCACCCCTTTCTAAAAATGATGGTTTTCTTTTAGGGGTAGTGTTGTTTAGATCGGTATAGAGTAAATATAAATATACTATTAACATAATTCTTTTTTATTATTATTATTTATACAATAAATGTTTATTTATTAAGATAATTACCTTAATCTTTATAGTAAATATAATTATCTTATCAATACATGTCAAAGAGAAAGTTAGGTAACTGTCTGTGTGTCTGTGTGTGTGTGTGTGTCTGTGTGTGTGTGTCTGTGTGTGTGTGTGTCTGTGTGTGTGTCTGTGTGTGTACACATTATATATATATATATATATATATATATATATATATATATATATATATATATATATATATAAAAGAATGTTTTAACATTACATTAGGTTCCTGTGATGGTAAGGTTTAGGGATAGGTTCCTGTGAGGTTTAGGGATAGATTCCTGTGACGGGATGGTTTAGGGATAGGTTCCTGTGACGGGAAGGTTTAGGGATAGGTTCCTGTGACGGGTAGGTTTAGGTATAGTGTAGGGAAGGGCCATACTATAGTGACTTTTAAGATTTTGTCAAACATTCTTGTATATGATTTTTAAGATGTTGTCTTTGTGGGGTCCGACTAAATGACCCCACAACATTGTAAATTCCTCATCTTACTATCTTAGTGGGGTCATTTGGGGGTGGGTGGGTGGGTGTGTGTGTGTGTGTGTGTGTGCTCACCATAACCCCCAGAGCTTTAAGGATGTTGAGTTTACACATAGGACAGGTGCAGTGCTCGTTTAGCCACGGATCCACACACATTTTATGGAAGACATGCCTAAAGAGAAGATGAAAACATTTTGATAGCCATAAAGCACTTCTGCATGTTGTAATCATCTGTTGACTTTGTATATTTAAAGTGTAATGCATCTGGTTGCAAAACCATAAATATTTATGAATAAAATCTTTCTAATCTTTCTATTTCTATTATAACAATGTAAGACCATGGAATGCAGCATCAAGCCTTTGATATCACAATAATTCTTTGCAGCAACAATGAATATTTGAAACTGCTCTAAGAACACTGATGCAAGAAGGACATTACATGTAAAAGCACATTACACATTTATATTACAACCAGAGAGAGGAGAGAGTGAGAGGCAGATTAAAAGCAAGAAGCTGGTGGACTTCAAAGGAGCAACATGAGCTTTCACAGAGAGCTGTTGAGTCTCTTCTCCTCCTCCTCATATCCGGCTGCTGCACAATCTTAGCTGTGTTTTCTCCAGGAAAGACCCTGGGCTCTCGACAGCGGAAACCCTCTTCATGAGGGAGATTCTCGGCACAAGCCAGCCATTGAAACTCATGCTAGAGACAAGGCAGTCATTGTGGCTCAGAAGATTGTAGGAATCTTTCTCACTGCATCATAGAGCTGGGTAATTTATATCTAAAATAATGCTTAAAGGGTTATTTCACCCAAAAATGAAAATAATGTCATTTATTACTCACCCTCATGTCGTTCTACACCCGTAAGACCTTCGTTCATCTTCGGAACACAAATTAAGATATTTTTGATGAAATCCGATGGCTCAGTGAGGCCTGCATTGCCAGCAATGTTACTGTACTTCTCAAGGTCCATAAAGGTACTAAAAACATATTTGAAAGAGTTAATGTGAGTTCAGTGGTTCTATCTTAATATTATAAAGCGATAAGAATACTTTTTGCGTGCCAAAAAAACAAAATAACGACTTTTCAACAATATCTAGTGATGGGCCGATTTCAAAACACTGTTTCATGAAGCTTCTGAGCTTTATGAATCTTTTGTTTCAAATTAGTGATTTGGATCTCCTATCAAATGGCTAAACTGCTGAAATCACGTGACTTTGGCGCTCCGATTCACTGATTCAATTTGTAAAGCTCTGAAGCAGTGTTTTGAAATCGGCCCATATAGATATTTTTGAAATGTCGTTTTGTTTTTTTGGCGCACAAAAAGTATTCTTGTCGCTTTATAATATTAAGATAGAACCACTGAAGTCACATGAACTGTTTCAAATATGTTTTTAGTGCCTTTATGGATCTTGAGAGGTGCAGTAACATTGCTGGCAATGGAGGCCTCACTGAGCCATCGGATTTCATCAACAATATCTTAATTTGTGTACCGAAGATGAACGAAGGTCTTACGGGTGTAGAACGACATGACAGTGAGTAATAAATGACATTATTTTCATTTTTGGGTGAACTAACCCTTTAAATGTTCTTACATATTTAATAATTGTCATTTATATGCACAAATAATAATAATAATAATAATATATAGTAATAAACAGCATTGTTAACCTATGCATATTTTTACACTTTAATATATGATAAATGCACAGAGTTTTGAAATAAAACATTAAATAGGCCTACACTTAAAAGTTTAAAAGTTTGGGGTCAGTGCAAAAATATTAAGCAGTACATCTGGTTTGAACACTGATAAAAGTAAGAAATGTTTCTTGATCACCAAATTAGCATATTAGAATGATTTCTGAAGGATCATGTGACACTGAAGACTGGAGTAATGATGCTGAAAAATTCAGCTACCATCACAGCAATAAATGATATTTTAAAATGTAGTAAAACAGTATTACATAAGTCCCAACAGAAATAAAGTCAGACTCCTCAGCCACAAGTTGCAAGTTGTTGGTTATCTAAGGATGTCAAATAAGTGCCTCTGACACACTGTGATTAACGGGTGCTGAGAGGACGCATGCTTCTGAAATTATACTGTAACAAAGAGACGTGCAGACAAACTCAAAAAAAGCTTTATTTTCTTGGATGGAGAACACGCAAACAAGGGTCAAATGAATTAATGATGAGGGTGCTTACTACGCAAAGGATACTAAAGAGATGCACGCCATCAAACTACGACAGACCAGCTATATATGCCTGGGCCCAATCTTTCTGTACTGTATTCTTATACAGTTACCATATCACATGCATATTTATACCATTTACATGCATATGCAGTCAGACAGATTCATATAGGAAAGGGCACAGCCCAAAGAAAGTTATAGGAGAAACAGCGAAGCTAATGCACTGGGACGTAAATTGAATGGCCAAGGCTAGGTCAAGTGTGCTGCCATTACTTGTGCTATGAGTTATTGATTGTGGCTAGAGATGCTTATGCTTAAGAGAGCAGAGATACTCACGTTAAGAAGGAATAAGATAAGAAAAGATGGTAACTTGTCTCACTACCATTCAAAAGTTTGGGGTCAGTTTTATGTTTTTGAAAGAAGTCTCCTATGCTCACCAAGGTTGCAATTATTTGATCAAAAATACAGAAAAACAGTAATATTGTAAATTATTTATATTTAGAATTTAAAATAACTGTTTTCTATTGTAACATACTGTAAAATGTAATTTATTCCTGGCAAAGCTGAATTTTCAGCATCATTACTCCTGTCTTCAATGTCACATGATCCTTCAGAAATCATTCTAATATGCTGATTTGGTACTCAAGAAATATTTCTTCTTCTTTTTTCAGAATTCTTTGAGGAATATAATAACACCATATATTTGAAATAGAATTCTTTTGTAACATTATAAATGTCTTTACTCTCACTTTTGTTCAATTGTATGTCTTTGCTGAATAAAAGTATTAACATCTTTATAAAAAAACTTTTTTTTTTTTTTAAATATTTCCCATCCTTGCTGAATAAATGTATTTCTTGAATTTAAAAAAGCATGAGATGATTTTAATAATCTTTCATCATAATTTGTAATAATAATCTAACCAATAGCACACTATTGAGAAAAGTAATATCAATCAAATCCTAATGATTAGAATCAAGTCTCGAAGTACAAATATAAACTGGATTTTTTTTTTTTTTTTTTATTCTCTAAACTCAAAAGTAAATTATGGTCAAAAGTATGTAGACATGCCTTTATGATTAAGGGGGTTTGGCTATTCCAGTTTGAATCTCTAAACAAATCTTTATTCTACAGCATACAATGACATAACTGTATAGTAACACTGGGTAAGGCCTTTTCTATTCCAGCATGACAATACCCCTGTGCACAATGCAAGGTCCAAACAGAAGTAGTTTAGGAGGTGTGGAAGAACTTGTCAGGTCTGCACAAAGCCCAGACCTGAGCCTCTTCTGAACATCTTTGGAACAAATTGGAAAGTGACTCTGGGCCACCCAACATCAGTGCTTGACCTCATCGAGGTCATGGGAGTTTAATCTTCTTCATTTTTATGTTATACTTTAATAATGTAAATTTAAACATGACCTGAAAGCCAACAGATATGGACTAAAAGTTTGATTCCATTGGGTCTTCAATGCTTGGTAAGCAGTCCAACCCTTCCTCATTATGACTAAGAATCTGAGACTGGTTTGTTGCTGGATGTCAGCAGCTGTCTGAGGCAGCAGAGGCTGCAGCTCATGAGTGTGTTATTTGATCTGACTGGAGTTAAGCAGTGATTCAGCCGTAAGCAGGGAACAATGCAATTAACCAAGCTCTGGATTAGCATTTCATTGCTGCTATACAGTTGTAGAGACAGAAAGAGGGAGAGAAAGAGATAATAACGATAGAGTGGGTGTGGATGAAAAGAGACAAATACTAATGCCATGGTACGGTACATTTCATGGAGAGATGACTGATACTGTACTTAAAAGGATAGATCGTTTACTAGTGGTTCCAAACCTGTATGACTGACTTTCTAGCATCAAACACAAACGGAGATATTGAGCAGAATGTCCAAGCTATTTCATAAAATGGAGAGCAGAAAGTCATATAGGTCTGGACCAACATCAAGGTAAGTAAATGACAACAAAATCTTCATTTTTGAGCGAACTGAATGCTCTCCTTAAGAGGAAGCACCCCAATTACTAAAACAGTAGCAACAAGGATGTCTGCCAAAAAGCAGAAGGAATAAAAACAGAACAGTAATTGTGAAAAAACTGGTGAGTTACTGCATGTTGCCATTGCTGTGAATCTATATAAGCAGTTATATCATGTGAGCATGTGTGTGTTTGGTGTAAGGTGATCCACAAAATTTGCAACCAGACTTCCAACTGTGTGACCGGGTCATACTCGGCAGATGGTGTCTGAAACCGTAGGAAAGGGCATGTTTGTGTATTTGTGTGTGCATACTGTATGTCGCATCCCTTTAATATACTGTGCATGAATAGCGTGTATCTGTTTGTAAGTATAAATGCGTGTCTGTGTTTGTGTGTTGGCTGCCTAGAGGTCACTGGAAGCTGAGCTGCTAAAAATAAGCAGAGTGGGTCTGACAGGGGCAGTGATTCACAGCCACAGCAGTGCCATATTTCCTCAACAAAATCACATCTCACAACAGCAAGTGACCCCTGATCTCCCTTTCTCTCTCCCTCTCTCTCCAAATGTCATTTGACCATTATTCAAAGTCTGGGGTGAACACCAAATTGACTGGGCAATGCAAAGAGATTTTGTCAGCAGACAATATAAGCTGAAAAATCTTCATCTACACCATAACAAGGGAAGTTTAGTGCAAATTCTGAATTAAAATTAATATAAATGTAATTATTATTAATATTATTACTACTGCTGATACTATATTATTATTATTGTCCATTAACAAACAAAAGAAATTAACCATTAACAAAAAAGAAAAAAAGAAATTGTGTACCTAGACTTCTGTGGAGATTATAAATGCCCTTATTACACAAAGCAAATCTAAATAAACACACACACACACACACACACACACACACACACACACTTACTTGCAAGGTAGGATGCGTACCACATCGTTTAGCTGATAACCTTCAATGCACACCGCACAATGATTAAAATCTGGCTCTGTTTCCTGAAAAACATGAACAAGCCAAAAAAATAAAGATAAGCCTTTTCATAAGTCAAAATATAGCTAAAAATGAAATTGTCAAAACAATAGAAGTAACATTAGGACACGCCTGTAAGATACATTAAGGCAGTTTTAGGATCATTTGCCAGTCAAACAAGAAAGAGGGCAAATGTCAAACGGCAGAAACCAACGAAAAGCACTGTGTGACCTGACACATTCTAAACTAATCAAGTATGTAGATCTTTTAGTTATTTTTAAATAGTTATGTGAGCTGTATTTTGACCATTGCTACTTAGCACAACACCACAGAAATAGAAACCAAGCAACCATTGTGTTCTGCTGCTCGTCACTTGGTAGATGTGATCAGCTAAGGACAAAAAAGAAGAAAATGTTTGTTTTTTTTTCCCTATTCAATATGACTATACAACAACAACAATTTTAAAATAATACTTTTATTGTATTATTATTATTATTATTTAAATTATAAAAATTAAGCAAATCAATAAAGAAATATAACATACAGAAATAGCTCTTAATATAACTCCCTTTAGGACTTTGGGTCCTGATTTCTCCCTACTATTTCTACTCAAGCAACACTAGCCCATTATTATTAAATATGTATGCTGGCCTTATGACACGTATATATGAGAAATGGGAATAAAGTAGGTGTGAAATTCTCTTTAACTCATGGCAATATGCTTTGAGTACCTGCATTTCACTCTGTATTGATCTGATCTCTTGACCTCCTCGAATTCATCTCATGCAGCTATTCTCAAGCTCACGATTTAAGGCTTAGACAAGACTCATACAGTAGAGAGTGAAACTAAACTAAATTCTTCAAACAAATGAGATTAAAATGGTCCAACTACAGCAATCGGTACAGTTACAATAGCAAAATATATATATTAAGTGCATTCTGCATGCAATACAGTATACAACAGAGCATACAGCATATAATAATTTCTTTTTTTAACTTCTGGCAGTCCAATTAAACAAGTCAAGGCACAAAACAGAGCATTGTTTTGTTATTTACAAGACAGTCACTAGTTGGTAGTCACTCGCTGAATGAATGATGAAGTGGTTGTGTGCTGCACATTTTGGCAAATGAAGTAGGCCATCTGGGTATATTCCATGTACACCATATATTTGCATACTCTTCATCATACACATAATCTGAACATTCTGAACATTCCGACTGTATTTTGTGTCAAATAATTTCCTAACACAGATCCCAAAAAATACTGGAATATAAATTAAATAAAATCAGAAAGTAGTGTGGAAAACATTCCATCAGTGTGGTTCTAGAAACTTGTGTCAACTCCCAGAGAAAACTATGGGAAGCTGTAACAGTGTATCCATCTAGTTATTGCAGGGTGAGTGAGCAGGAGAGAGCAGTCGATGTTCAGCAGATTTAGTAGATACACTGTGTCAAAGATGCTGTATTTCTCTGGCTCTGCTTTCAGCCCATCTGTCATTTGACTGACCTGTGAGGTCAGTCTGAAGCCGATCTTGACACCACAGAGGAAACGTTAGAGTGACTAGTGTTCTGTATTTCTACACATGGAATTAAAAAAAAAAAAAAATACTAAACTTTTGGTTTTTATAACCCTTTAGTATCAATTAAGAAAAGCCAGATGATGACAAAATTATGACAAAATGATCTAGTGTTGTGATGTTTTTGTGTTGATATCTGCATATTTTATTTGATTTTAGTTTTGTTATTATTAAAACAAAAACTATTAAAAAAAATTTCATTAAATTAAATAAAGCTGAAATAAAATAAAATATAAGCATTAGCTGAAACACTTAAAATTTCACTTCGCAACTAACAGAAAGTTTAAGATAAAATACTAAAATTTAGGGATGTCCTGAGCCGGTCTCAAGGATCAGTATCGGGGACGATAAAGCAGTTATTTAAATGATCGTTATCAGCTATCCAAAGCTCAATCCTTTATGGTACATTCATGCTTTCTAACCTTATCTCCATTTTTTTTTTTTTTTTGCAATTATTCTGCTTATTGTACATATAAAATACAAGAAGCTTTTATCAGTAGTCCCATATTCCAAATTTTTTGTCAATTAACAGCCCTTGTTAATGCTACAATAACTGCTTTATATGGTATTCTTACTCTATAATCGCAATTTCCTAAGACTTAGTGTTATGAAGTACACCAAACAGCAGTAACATTTTCAAATACTATTTATATATCATCATAGAATAAATATACCTCTAGTAGCAAGCAACGCATCACTCAGCCAGCTAACTCGACCTCCCTGGGCATGGAGCCATTTAGAAAGTGACAAAAATCCTCCTAGGTTTTATATCACACTCTGCCCTGCTCTTCCTGGAAGCACCTTCTCTACTCAAGATGCTATTTCCGTCATCTGGCAGTGTCCTGTCTACTCTGCATGGTCAAGGTCATGTTGTGGTGAGTGGTGTTCGGTTTCTAATGGGCCCCTCTCAGCGCGAGAGTCATCGACTGTGGTCCGGCAGGTCCCTGCAGAGGGACGTCGCCTATACCCAGAGGCTGAGAGGCTTCGGCCAAAGGCAGTGAAGCTGTAAAGATGCTTCAGCACTGGAAAAAGGGTCATAACTGATCAAAAATGTGCATGTGATCACTTAAAAAAGGAAAAAGTAGAGAGACAGAGAGGAAGACAGACAGATGTTCTCTCACTCAATCTCTACTGAGCATGACCTCTCAGATGAAAGGTTTCAATTTCTTGCAGCACTTCTCCAAGGCCACTGATGTTTTATTCATAGCTGATGTGAGCTGACCTTGACTAGGCTATGATACACACTGACTGGCACGGCTCCACCCTTTCTCCAAACCGAACAGCTGTGAAGTCTCACGACCCTGACTCACTCACCTGACAGTCATTCACCTTTACACAGGTCAACGTCTGTCTTTGGACTGTGGTACAATCAGCAAGATTACTTGCTGAGATGAACCTAACCGGTCTGCCATCAATATTTAACGGCCAACTATTGATTAAATTAAGCGCAATTGGTCATAGATATAAAAGAATCGATATTATAAACCCAAGGTTTAGAACACATTATGTACACAATTATGCCTTTACTGTGCTTTAGTTTTTGTTCTCCCTAGTCACAAAGCACAAAAATCAGTGGCAGTGCTGTTTGTTTTGCTGTAAACAGAAACATGCATTTCAACAGTTTAAACTGTTCTGAGTTTGCCTTTTCTGAAGTAATAATAGTGATCACATGTATATCCTCATCCAGCAATTTCCAAAGGCACCGTGTTTTGTTTATGCTCTTCAGACGTCTGCTTTTAAACAGCATGCACTCTGGACTGTAATGTACGGGTTTCTTGCTAGCCTGCAAGACTTGTGGGAGCAACTTGGATTTAACGTAAATGAGGTTGTATCTACTTGTATGTTTCAGGAGTTAATTTAGTTGTCTAATGCAGCTGTAAATAACCAAGCTGTGTGCGTAAAGAATGTGATTAAGTACTCGGAAGAAGAGTGACAACCATTTTTAGCTGTAGTGTGTACATGTTCAGTGAGTTCTTTTTATGGAGTATGGAGAAGCATTATGAATGGAGAATTACACACACCGTTCCATAACAGGAAACATTTCCATAACAGGCATTGAAAAGAGCCTGAGAACAGTAAACAAGCAATGACGTCAAAAGACCTCACCTTGTCCCCTCTTTTTACTGTCCTGGTAGTCAGCTTGCTAATGGCCTTCTTGGCAGCATCTCCCAGCCGTCGCTATAGTAACAAAGGACAAGAGGAGAGAGTCAGTCACATAATTTTAGATTTGCGGCCTGATTTAATACAACAGGAAATTAAAATGACTAAAAGTTGAGGAATAAAAGACTCAGAAAATATTACAATTCAGATTTTGCTAAACAAGGTAGGGGTGAATAATAATGAGGAGAAAGCATTAGCGATATTAATTGTGATAAAAGCAACATCAGAGTGTCTATCAGGATTCTATTAAGCAAAGTTAGTGAAAGGCATGACAGAGACAGCCATAAATAAAAGACTAAGTGGAGCCTGTGATGGGCAGTTCATTGTCTGTGTGTGTGTTTATGAGTGTATGTTCTGAGATGTCCTCGGTCTTCATTCTGCCAGTTTATTGCTAAATAAACAGCTCAGTGATTTACCGCCGACGGTTTACAGAAAAAGCCAAAGGGCCAATTGGGGCCCAAAGGATTTGCGCTAGCTAAACTGTTTGTGTGTGTTATATTTGCAAGGGCCTCAAAATTTTCTCACAAATACAGACACAAACAAACCTCTTAAAATTGACTCATGAGGATGGTCTTCACAAGTACTGTTCATAAAATGGCCAAATGATGTTTTAATTAAAGTCTAAAAATGCTAAAGGGGTTAGGGTCAGTCTGCACTAATTAAAATTAGCTTAATTAAAGAACAATATAAGTCAATGGAAGGTACAGGATACGTTTACAATTACATTTATGTAAGACTCAATCAAAACACTAAAAATGACCTGTTAATCAACTAAAGTCATTAAGATTTTTTCAAATATTTTTGAAAGAAGTCTCTTATGCTAACCAAAGCTGCATTTATTTTATGAAAAACACAGTAATATTGTGAAATATTATTGCAATTCAAAACAAGCATTTTCTATTTGAAAATATTTTAAAATGCAATTTATTCCTGTGATGGCAAAGCTGAATTTTTCAGCAGTAATTACTCTAGCCTTCAGTGTCACATGATCCTTCAGAAATCATTCTAATATGCTGATTTTGTGTTCAAGGAACATGTCTTCTTACTATCAATGTTGAAAACAGTTGTGCTGCTTATTATTTTGTTTTTAGTTTTCATTTTAGGATTCTAGGATGAATAGAAGGGTCAGGAATTATTTGAAATAGAAATGTTTTATAACATTATAAATGTCTTTTACTGTCACTTCTCGTCAATTTATAGCATCCATGCTGAATAAAAGTATTAATTTATTTAAAAAAAAAATCTTTCTGACCCCAAACCTTTGAACAGCAGTGTAAATGTGCATCAAAATGCTGACAACTATCATAAATCAGCTTATTACACAACATAGAAAACACAAGAAAACCATGTTTATGCTAGAGTTTGAAATTGTCTTTTTTTTTTGACATCATATCAATAACAAATGTCTTTATTACAAGACATTTGCACACTGAATAAGCAGTAATCGTGTCGGCAAAGGTGTGCAGAGCATAATCAGGGTAATGGGAAGAAAACTACATGTGCTGATCAGGTTTTGCTGAAGCCATTTATAACTTTCCCCTATATAAAAAAAATGCAGTTTAAGTAACCGTACACATTGTCAAGTTATTAAGCATAATTTGCACAAGTTCTTGCATATAAACGCACTGTTTTTATTTAGCTCCTCCACAGTATCCACCTTATTTTTCAGGTAAGAGCGGGCACGGCCATTTGTAACTTTAATGTGTCTGGCTTCCGATATCATTCGGTTCCAGTTATTTTTAGCTATACAAAACAGCTCGTTATGCTGCTTGATATTGCAAACTGGTATTTCTTACCATATTATTTTAATGGTTTGTCTTAATTCTAAACACACAGGTTCGTAGTGCAAACAATTTTACAGTCTACTGCACTTTGATATTCTTCCCATTATTTCCCAATAGTGGTTAATAAATCGTAAGTCTCGCACATTCACAGAAAACACCTTACTTCCTCGTTGAAAAATTAGGTGGATAAACAATAGATTTTATATTGTTATGTGTATTGTGTACAGATCTATTTGCATTTATTGTAACTGTGTCTACTATTTCAAATCTAACAGGTGAATAAGAGATTCAGATTTTACATATTTGACCTTGATAAAAAATGAATACCAGCAGCTGTTATTATCACCTGATTATAGCCTGTTTGTGTCAGTAGTAAATTCAGGTCTGGTAAAAGCAAAAGGGCAGAGAGACATCAATACTACAGTGGAGAAATGAGGTCTATGAGTCTGTTTGTGTGGAACCAGACGCTGAAGAGGCAGAGTGTCACCATACATACACACACACACACACACACACACACACACACACACACACACACACACTCTCTCTCTCTCTCTCTTCTGCATTAAGATTTCATGAGCTGGGAAGGCTGGGCCATTTACTACTATCTTTGAGCACACAGGAAGTTCTTGAAGGTCAAATAAGCCAGTTAAATATCAGGGAGGTCTTAAAAGAAAAATCTGGCAAGGATTTTATCTGCAAGCTTGAGGGTGAGACTGTTTGTGTTTTTATTTAAAAGAATAAAATGCAGGAGAATTCAGAAGCAAAAGTGCTAGACTGGTGTGTTGTGTATTGTGTAAGACCTGACTGCGGTCCCGTGCGCTGGTGTCTCTGATCTTCTGGATGAAGTAGAATATGAGCCAAGCAGAAGAGATAATCATCAGTACTATAAAGGAGATGGAGACGAAGACCAAGGAGCCGCGGTTGATGTTCTTAGGCAGCCCTCGTGACCCCACCATCACGGTGACCAACACAGTCTGGTTCTTCTCCAGGAATCCCAGAATCTCTTTTCCAAAGGACTCTGTGATCATAACTGCCACTATGTCTCCAGTGCCTTTAGAGAGAGAAGTTATATATGAACATTTTGTGGTGGGGAAAAAAGAAAAAAAAAAACTTAAAAAAATTAGTACTACTACTACTACTACTACTAATAATAATAATAATAATAATAATAACAATAATAATAATAATAATTTTATATATTGAAGATACAAATATACAGGGCTCCATACAAACATAACATTTTACAAGAAAGATACACAGTCCATTCCAGGTTGAACCTTTTTTTTTTTTTTTTTTTGAAATGTTAACATTCCGAGCATATAAAAACATCTCATCTCAGATGCACTGATCTTGTCCAATTCAGTTTAATGCTCCTGGTCTGACCTATTAAACATTCACACAAATGGCACAGTAATCATGCCAACAGAAAATGAGGACAAACAAACACTTCGTCCATCCCCCCTACACAATTACACCGATCTGGAGCTTAGGCCGTGCCACAGACACTGATATAATTCAGGCCCTTAGGCTTAGCAATAATAAGGTTAGAACAGTACAGATGGAAACCTATTGCAGACCTGCCCTAGCCAGTGATCTAATCTCACCATATTCTGCACTTGAACTGCCCTATAACAAATGGAGTGAGAAATAGCATCATATATCTATTATGATGGTCAGAATATGTTTAAGCAAACGTGACTCAAAACACTATGTTATTTTGGCCATAACAAAAATTGATTAACCCCTGATGGCACAAACTTGAAATACAAACCATTTTGGTTGAATGTGTGTGAACCCTTTAGAATTTTCTAGCCTACATTTCTGCAAAAATATGACCAAAAACATCATCAGATGTTCACAAAAGTCCTAAAAGTAGACAAAGAGAACCCAGTCAAACACATGAGACAAAAATATATACTTTGTCAATTATTTATTGAGAAAAATTATCCAGTATTACATATCTGTGAGTGGCAAAAGTATGTGAGGTTTAGCAGTTAATTTGAAGGTGAACTTAGGCTCCACCTGTTCTTAAATGTTTTCAAATGTTTCGTTACAGAAAAAGTGGCAGGTCTATTATTTTGCATTTACACTCCAAGACTTAATGCTCATATATAGAAAGCAAGCAAAGATTGCTGCCATTATAAACACTGAAGCAGTCAATTACTTCAGCTCAACGTGAGGTACACAAAGCTGCACTCTTGCAAAAACTCCCGTTTTAATCAATGAAGCTGCCTACTCTGTTTAGTGAATCTCTAACTGACATTGTGTTTATACTTTGTTGGTTAGAATGAAAGGATTCACAAGCTTGCAGAACTCCGTGTTGAGCGGATTCTGACTAAACATCTGATTGGCCACTGCGTTCATACACTCAACAGATATGTCTGTGATTGGCTACAAAGCTCAACGCTGCAAAAACACATTGTAAAAATAAACCTTTGATGCTTTTCACAGAGCGCTTACACAAACACTCACGGAAGCATTTTAAAGCAGGCGGCTATCAGCGGGTACCGGTACAGCAGAACGGCAGACATCGTCACAATAAATGATCAAATAAATCTTTGGCCGGACAAACATTCATTCTGGCAGCCGCCAAAATATTTTCAATGCAGGAAAACCCCTGTAAAGGGGATCATTAAATACTAATGCTGTCATTAAAACAAATGCTAATTAGGGCTGGGTATCGATTCAGATGTCCCAAATCGATTCGATTTCGATTCACATGGTCTCAATTCGATTCGATTTCGATTCTCAATACGATTTTCGATTTCGATTCGATTTTCTGATTCGATTCTCGATTTTTGATTCAAATAATTCAATACATTTTCACATGCCCCACCACAAAAAAATAAATGAATAAAATAGTTATTGTTTTTGACCTATGTATACTTATGTTGTTATAAATAAGGTTATGACAACCAATATTTTAGATACCAGTGAAATTTAACAATTCTCGATTCCATTTGAGACCACAGCTAAAGCTACTAATATAAATTTCAAAGATTATTGAAGACAAGTAAACTGTCATTAATAAAAAAGAACAAATAATTAAACTACAAGCAATAGCACAAATAAATAAATACAATAGAACAAAGATACAAATGAAATCAGTGCTTTTAAGGGTTTTCAGGTAGGTCTAACAGTAGTTTTCAGGTACATAAATTAAATGAAGTAATCAAATGTAAACAAACACAGCAAATAATCTTCACTGTACAAATTAAATAAAAGGTTAATCCTTATTAAAGTTACAAAAACGTTATTCAGTGAAGAGCAGGAACTGATTTTCTCTTTGTCTTTTGTAGTCTGGTGAACATTAAAACACAGACAGCTGCAGGAATATTCGGTTGCTGTCACTTTAAGACTAATGCACGGATACAATAATGATACGCATGCGTTCTTTATTTACTGCTTACTGTAACTGACTATGTTTACCTAGATACTCGCAAAGGGGGGCATTTTGATCTAAATTTGTGCGAATTTGTCCGTTTAGGTGCAAGGGAGGGTGAAAGAGAATTCATTTTATTATTTGTACGCTGTCTTGAGGCGCGCAGCTGTGAGCGCTTCAGGTGTATGCGCTGCGCACACAAAACTTCTCCCACAGCGCGCGCGAGTTCTCTTTCACTTGAATGCTTAAATTGGCAAGGCTTGAAAACACGTGCAAATTATAAACTTCATGCAGCGCTGGCCCGATCGGGACACTTACAGTTCCTTCAACTGTCCGGAACGTCTTTCTGCCATGTTTAGCAGTAGCACTGAATGAATGACAGGGTCCCCGCTGTAACATCACGCAAGGTAAATAAGAAGATGACATCTAGTGGAGAAGACTAGTAATAAGATTAACGTCAGTGAGATATTATGTTCAGTGTTTGCGGAAATAAATACGGAAAAAAATCAATTCTTGGCTTTTGAGAATCGATATCGGATCGACCACATTTTAAAAAACGATTAATTGAAAAATCGATTTTTTTGCCCAGCCCTAATGCTAATACATTCTGAAATCAAAATGTTTAAATTCAACTTTTCACTAATAAAACATTAAATTATTAATTGAATAATGTTATTTATTAAAATATTATTATTAAAAAATAACAGGCATGCATTTGCTATGGAAGCAATCATGGGTACATCATCCCTTGTGTTTAAAAACTGCTGCATCTTACAGCCAAATCCTGAATGTCTTAGGGTGCAAAACAAAGTGTAAGAAAGGAGTCCGAATGTCAGAGAATGTCCGTGTGAATGTGGCTGCTTGTGTGTCTGACATTATGTGTGCTTCATCATGCATAAACAAAGGTTTAATTAAGCAGTCTACCTGCTGGTGTGATTTTTGACAATTTTTTGATTTTTTTTCATTTTTGATTTTCATATGCATTGGTGTATGTGAGCACTTTTGTGTGTGCACAGGTGTGAACAAGACATGACTGTTTAGCATGCTGCCTGGCTCAGAAGGCAGTTTTGTCAGCAGTAAAGAAGATGTCTAGGGCAGGACAGGGACAATTTGCTCCAGCGATGACTGATAGAGAGGCTCTGATCCACTCCAAGGCCATTTTTCTCCATAAACGGCATGAAAACCAACAGATGTATATCATGATATACATCATGGTACATGACTCACTTCCACAAACACAGTCTGTTAAACATGGTACTTACAGTATTATTTAACTAAATATTATGAACTATAATAATAATAATAATAATAATATCATTATCAAATATGATCCCAGAATAGAGATCTCAAAATCAGCCAAAGATTAAAATGTAAAAAAATTAATACTTGTCCTTCATGCACATAGAACTGCTGACCTCTGAAATTAAAAAAGAAAAGAAAAAAGAAAGTATGAATGGCTTTACATTATAATGCCGAAATCTGTTTATTCATTATCGACTGTTCCTCCTGTAAAGGTTAGGGCATGCAAATATTGATCTTTGTTAAAAGGGAAACTCCCTCAAAGGTGGTCTTAAGCCGACAGTGAAGGGGATGTGATCCTTCAAACCACAGTGACTCAAGAGAGCATGTGCCATTATGAATTTAGATGCACTCTGCATGTGATTGGTTTTAAAATATTGGTTTTAGCTCATGTCAGTCTTTTTAAACAGTACTTGAACAGATATTTAAAGGTGTTTATGCTACGGTACAAACAATGCTCAGAGGAATGAAATACTCCCCATTATATAAATATATTAACAATAATTATTTACAATAACCTGGAACTTACCAGTAAATGCAGAGCAGAGAAGAAAAAAACATTATCACATTATCACACTTTAGCTTCACACTTCACTCTACATCACTGAAATTTAAACAAATCTATGGCTTGTATGGTCAAAACAGTCCCTGATTATTCTTCTGTAAAACATCATAACAGAACCTGATATAAAATACATAAGATAAATGCATGCCTTACTATAACTAAATCTATCCTAAGTTACTTGCTCTTAAAAAGAGTGTGTCAGTTTGCTTGCAACTTTCAGGTTGAAAACACCTCTCCAACCACACACTCATGCACAAACACAACCCCCAAACTTCCTGTCAGTACACAAGATATGTTTATCTAAATGCAGAGATCTGAATGTGTGACAGAAACCTACATATAAATATATTGTCTTATATGTATAAAAACAAATACACAATTTGTCATGTAGTGCAAGAACAATGATCTCTCTGGATAAATCGATGCATTGAAATTCTTTTTCAAATAACATTCTGAACCAATCCAAACAAAACTTTATACATTTATTAGGGCTGGACCCAAATATTCGATTATTCGTTTGGTGGGTTAGTATTCGATTTTAAATTTTGGGATTCGAAGATTCGTGTTTTTTTTTCCGCCTTTTATTTAAATAGCCTACCCTTTACTGTGTCAGTAATTGCTGTGCTGCTAATTTCTGATTTGGGAGTGATTTGTTTGTCAGAAAAATGTTAGGCTACCTTATTAAAAGTATTGCTCTTAACAAACCTGCGTTTTATATCACTAGTTCAGTGTCCGTTTTTGGAGCATATAAGCCCTGCCAGCGCGAGGCGCGCCGCTTTCAGCTAGTTTATTTCGCTGTTCTGTAGTTAATTAAAAGTTTATTAATTCTGAATGTGTCGTGTGTCCATATTGCACCAAATGCAACACTGCACTCCCTTGGGTCCTCCACGTGTGAAGTTGATTGGATGAACGGTTCTCGACATAACCAAAATGAAAAACAGACAGACAGAGATTCCTACTGTAACGCGTTGTGTACGGAGCAAATAGGGATAGCTCACTTAGCTTGAGTTATTGATACCAGACAGACTTCACGGAGGCGATTGACATTTCACAACTGGCGCTTTATTCCCCATGAAACTCGTGTAACTGTCCGTCGCAAATGTTATGCCGTCCACAGCGTTACTTAATAAAGAAAATAACTTTAAACAAGCAACAGAAAAACAGAAATAACCCACATACCTGTGGTGCTCGAGTCGTACATACAATGCAGATCGACATTTCAACCGGGAATGCGCAGCTCTTAAAGGGGCCACACCATATTTCTACTCGTTACACTGGCTTTATTAGAGAGAAGAATATGTTCAGCCCCTCCTTCCGAAGCTTCGAATATTCAGTGTTGATTTACTACCGAAGCTCAAAAAATGGTATTCGGACCAGCCCTAACATTTATATAATATTATTCTATTTGTTAATGTTTTAAAATAGCTTTTATTTTTATATTTTTTTATTTTTAATTTTAGTTTTTTGTTTTAGTAATTGTTGTGCGCTAGTCATTTTTTCTCATTTTTTTAAAAAATATTTCTATTTAGCTTAATTTTACGTTCAGATTTAGTCATTTTTAGTTATTTTAGCATTTTTTAGTGCTCTGATTCGGCATTAAATTCATATTATACAAAAGCCAAAGATCTTAACGCTGAATTTGGCAAAAAGTCACCTTAATGATTTAAATCACCTTAGATTTGATTTCGTTACACTGTTGCTGAAAAATTGGGATGCACAGAGAACCGTTAGAATCTCGGTCATGACTTTATATGAATCCAAATTTAAATGAATCGTGGGGTACCTCAAGATTCCATCCTTTACAGCTTAGATGTTTGAATCCCATACATGGCAGGGGAAAAGGACCTTCTGAATAAATCATGCAGTCCTGCTATATTTAAACATCTCATCGATCCCATTCTGATAGCGCTGTCGTGACTCACCATCTCCCCCCTTTCTCCTGTTTTTCCATCGGCCCACCCCTTCATACATCTTAACACGCTGCTGAGACGTTTTAGGTTGAATCCTAGAAGAGTGTGTGTGTGTGTGTGTGTTTGTGACATATCAGGACACAAATTTGTATAATGACATGGGTATGACATAGGTATTACAAGGAGAGGGTGACTTATGAGGACATTACCCCATGTCCCCATTTTTCAAAAGGCTTATAAATCATACAGAATGAGTTTTTTTGAGAAAGTAAAAATGTGCACAGTTTCCTGTGATGGGTAGGTTTAGGTGTAGGGTTGGTGTAGGGCAATAGAAAATATGGTTTGTACAGTATAAAAACCATTACGCCTATGGAATGTCCCCACAATTCACAAAAACAAACGTGTGTGTGTGTGTGTGCGTGTGCATGTGTGGAGAGAGTGCACCTGCAAAATAGTGACTGCTCTGGCAGCTAGATTCCAGTACGCATCGTCCTTCACCATGTCCAAATGTCCTCAAAAACCAAACAAACAGTCCCTGTCACACTCTCACAGCAGGTTTACAACCCTAAGACAAATTATGAAATACCTATACACACAAACAACACTTTCCAAACTCAACAAATGGATGATAACGTTCTAGCCGGCAGACTTGAAAATATAACAATCAGCATTGGTCCTGAATGCTCATGGCTCCTCAAGGCTACTGTTTTACGGTTTTGGCTACAACTGAGAATCATCCTAAAAATAGCTTATGTACCAAGATTTGGGTTATTAATTTAATATGTACAATTATATATATAGAATATACAATTAATCATTTCACTATATGCATGTTAAATTTAGTAATAAGGGATTTTCCTACCATAGGAGCAAATTAAGCTTGAATTACCACCATTGTTTAATTTTTTCCCCTTCTGTAACTACACATAACACAACCACGTATCGACAAACTGCAGACAGCACAGAATGAGTTAGGAAATGTTCACACAGGATGTGTTCTTGCATTCAAAAATAGGGCTGCAACAAACGATTATTTTGATAATCGATTAATCTACCGATTATTGGAACGATTATTCGACTAATCATTGATTAATATACTGGTTAATCAGTATGCTTTGTTCGATTATTCCACTAGCAATTAGTTAAAATACCGAGTTATACTTTAATAAATAAAACAAGGAAATCACTTCAGCTTTTGAAAGTGTATTTTTAATGAATTTGTTAAAAAAATACTGTTAAAATGACGTACTGTGTTTTTATTATGTCTGGGAATTGTAATAACTTTTTAATAAGAGTAAAAATATTAATATGTAATACTGTGCAAAAATTTCTGAAAAATGCTCCTCTCTAGATTTCTTCTTTTTTTTCTTTTTACTAACTATCGAGTTTATGGTCACTGAATGGCTTTCCTGAGGTAAATGTAACAATGTGACAATTGTTTGCAAGCTGTTTTATTGCGGTCTTTCTGCAGTTGAAACTCTGATTAAGTGATTACATTAGAGCTGGATTCATTTCAGTAAACTGTACTGTATCTTTCAACATACTTTTTAATATTCATTCATGTTTATTTCGTGCTGTAATAGCAGAAAAGAGGAAGAGATAATAGGTTCACGTGCCGCTTGACCTGAGGCGCTACAGCGATCTGTCACTCCACATTAAAGAGCGCCAAAACCACATGTATTGTTTGAATCCCATAGTAAAACTGACAGAATTTAAAAGTTAAGACTTTGTTTTATATCAAAAGTAACCTGATCTGTCTTATCTGTCGGCGCGCTGTCTGTGTCCTCTTTGCTCTGCTATGTATCTTTCACTGCGTGAGAAAATGGACGTGTGGCGAACAGTGAGTTTGAATGAGAGTTGGTGGCCCTGCATGACAGCATTTTTTGTAGTTATGTTAAACGTTATGTTTTATGCTAAGTTAAACTCCCACATTTTACGGGTTCGACTTCGTTTGCACTATGCACTCCGAAGCACCGTGTCTTCTTCTATTGGATTCGATCCGGGAGGGCTGCATTACAGTATTGCGCAACAGCGCCCCACTGGTCAAACTGCGTTATTGCAGGCCCTTCAAATAGATCATATGAGATCAAAAGACTATTCGACAACAAAAATATTTGTCAACAATTTTTTTATTGTCGACGTTGTCGATAATGTCGACTAATCGTTTCAGCCCTATTCAAAAACAGCTAAATGGAGCACCACATAAATGGAACAGAACACAGGGGTTTCGAGATGAGTTTTTCAAATCATCTTAGAAATGGTGGGAGACATTTTAAAAATAGTCACGATGCAACCGCCACAGACGTCAGTCAGAAAGTGTACACAGATCAACAATAAAAAAAATAAAAAAAAAAAACTGAATAAGTCTACCTCAAACAGACTGACAAAATTAATAGCACAGAATAAAAAAAATCTACACATTTTGAATAGATAGTAAAATAAAAGCACTACTAATGACATCACTGTTAGAAACTGCAATACTGAAAATAAAATTAAATACTAATACTGTATGTAGTTTAATATTACAATAGCTGGATTTTAACTACTATCTGGCAGGACTACAACAAATTTAAAAAACATGATTAAAGTCACATGCAAGTATTAAACACTTCCATAATTCATAATAACCAATCCATAATGTATTATGCGTAGCTTGATGCATTGTGGTGTGGTTGTATCATATCCGGTTAGCATTTGTGTGGTCTGTTTAGTAAACATTTAATGGAATGTAATGGGCATTGAAATTCCAGTGTCAGCTATTGCTTTCACCAAAATGCTTTTTTTTTTATTAAAGAAAATAAATAAATAAAAAACATTTTTGCTGAGCACAGCAACATTTTCCCCCAGACTGTCTGCTGTCCACTGCACAGAAATTTTGTGTGAGTGACAGCTTCACACACACACAAAGAGTTTTAACATTTTACAGTTTTACTCTGCAAATTTTGGAGCTATAGAATAAAACTGTTTTTCTATTGCACTGACACACACACAAATACACACTCATGGTACACACTTCTCTTTCTCTCTCCCATTTAGTCCTCGGACAATGATTTTTCCATATAATGTATCTCACTGCTCACTTAAAATCTGCTGCAAGCATTACAAAGACCTTAATGTAACTGGTCATTCTGAATTTACATGTAAATTTCTGCATGTTATCCCCGCATCTAGTGTCAAAATTACTACAGCAGGAAGAAGCTTTGAGTTCTGTCAGAAAAACCAACTGAGTCAGCTGACTGAAAAAGTTGCTGCATAACACCAAAGTACATGGTACAAACTGGAGAGCTATGTTAGTCTTAATGAGAATACATCAATTATGAAGCTCACCTTCATGAGCCATCGTGACTGTGTCCTCTTTGGTGCTGTTATTGTAGATAATGACGGCCGAGGCATTGAAAGCAGCTGCCTTAAGGATCTTCTCCTTGAAGGTGCACTTCCCTCTCTGCATAATGGCCACCCAGTGTGTGGTCTTTGGAGGCACTACAAACCGGGTGTGCGGACAGCAGCCTTGCAAATCCACCGCTAAAAAGAAATAAAGAAAGTTAGTGGGCCTTGACTGCGGTCTTCATTTAGATTTTGTACAGGACACCAGCTCCAACAAAAGTTATTGTATTGAGTTTGCTGTTTTCTAAACCTTTTGCATCAACCTAGAAATATATAAATTTAGGTCAGTTTTTTTTTTAACATTTACTTCATTTTTCACATCAAAATTGGGTATCAATAATCTTGAATTTCCACTGGTGTTGACAATTGAAATTTGGATAGCATCCCAATACTTGCTGTACATCCTTGTGCAAAAATACACAAAAAATATTTTATATTGTATACCACAATTTAATGTACACTTCAAAAGTTTGGGGTCAGTAAGACTTTTTAAAAGTAATGAATACTTTTATTCAGCAAAGACTCGTTTAATTGATGTAAAGAAATTTACAATGTTAAAAAAAAATCTTTCAAATTTTGTTTGAAAATTCTCAAAATGTTCAAAGTTTCAAATTTTGTCAACACTGACAATAAAAAAATGAGCACCAAATCAGCATATTAGATTGATTTCTGAAGCATCATGTCATGCGACTCTGAAGACTAGAGTAATGGATGCTGAAAATTCAACCAGTTGTAAAATATATTAAAAAAGCTATTTTATATTTTGATAATATTCACAATATTACTGTTTTACTGTATTTTTGATAAAATAAGTCCAACCTTGGTGAGCATAAGAGACTACTTTCAAAAACATTAAAACATTTTGCTGACCTTAAACTTTTGAATGGTGTAACACAACATAACATGATCTAAACAAATACAGGCTATGCCCTTGTACTCATTTACAAATAAACACATAAGACATAATATTCCAATAATATCTGACTCATAAAAACTCTTAAAGGAATGTAAAAGAAATTAATCATTTCAAATCCTAAAGATATCAACAAAGAATCCACTACAAATCCAACTGGATGAACTGAATTGTCAGTAGGTTGTTGTGCTTATACGCAGCCTCACTTTGTGCTGTTGACTTGCATTTCTGATGAAACGCACACTCACCACCATGACATCTGTGGACTGAATGCATACCACCACTAAACTCATTAGTAATGTAATAGAGTATGTGGGGCCGCCTGCATCCCTGTTTCTTATGTGATTGCTCCATTGACACTGGAGATTATGGAGGCGCTCTTATGAGTTAGGCTATGCAAACTAATGCCCTGTCACTTCCAAACACTGACTCATATGTCGAAGCAGTCTGGCTCGCTCTCAAGGAGATCTGGAACCCCCACAGGGAGGCAGAGCAGGTCACGATAATTGATTGTCTTTAAAAGGTGATACGAAGGCTTTTGCTTGTTTCAGCACCCAGCCCACCACCCCAACAAAGCCCACCATCCTTCCCTCAAGGCATTCTAGCAAGACTTGTGCACTAAACGCAAAAATGCAAGAAGAGAGGTTGCAGAAAGAAATCTCTTTACCATTGGGATCACACACACAGGCATTCACATATGCAAGCACATATCTGGGCATGCTCACACAGACATAGAAGATAAAGCAGAATCAAATATTCATCAGTTTGCAGCACCAACACTGAGATAATGTTGGTTTTTGGGTGTGTGTGTGTGTGTGTGTTTACTGGGATGGAGAAGCAACAGATGAGGAGTCCAAAAGCTAATAATGTTGGTCCACAAGTTAATATTTTAGCCCTACGATCACTATAATATTAGTATCAGCATGAATGATTCATGCAACGGACCAACAGCTGAGATACTGAGTAGAATTGAGATACAATTGTAATATGAATCCAAACATCACCTGATATTAAACCATAAAAACAGCCTGATGGACTGAGAGAAGATGGACTGAGAGAAAATAACAAATGTTCGCAGGTGGAAATGAATTCAGTGTATATTTCTACAAAATAACTGTTAACAAAATAAAAAGATAAATATAGAATTAAATTTTGGCATTCATCTACCGATTTCATGCTTGCATTCACCAAAACGTGTTATTAACTGAAAATAAATAATGAATGTGCCGTAATTGCAGTTAGTACGGAAAGTCCTTTAAGGTCGAGGTTGGTGTTGCATAGTGCATCTATGACTTTGCAGCGTTATCAGTGCAGAGAGGGCATATTTGGGTTCGTAAGGAAAGCTGGTGAAATCTGGTCTTCTATTTGAACTTTCTACAAGTTACGTAAGGTTATATAACGAGCTCCATGACATCCCAAAAAGCAAGAACACATGAAACAATCGGGACAGTTTAGTTTAGACAGTTTAGTTTAGAATGTGTGTGACCTCAGAATGAGAGTTTGAGTATTGAAGTCCATTTCACTTCTTGTGGAATAAAAAAGGCACTTTCCATGGTGCAAATTATAGCATTTTAAGGCTGGTCAGTAAAAAAAGATTTAACCTTTACAAAATGCTGATCGTCAACCTCAGGAGGTCAAAGAAAAGTATCTTTATTTTATATTCACTTTTAATAAAGTTAATGTAATTTTTCCAAGTTGCAACCCTGTTTTGCAACCCCTGGACCAAAATGTTGGACACGTCTAAATACATTTAAATAACCTGATTTGCGTGATTGTTATTTTCTAACAATAAACATTAAATAAACATCAAAAATACCCAAAATGAAATGCATACGATGGATAAAATGGAATATATATTCTTGGGTAATAGGTTTAACCAGTAAATTAGCCTAAATTAAGCTGTCACTCAGTTGGGGCTAACTAACTTGGGACTAGTGATCGACCGATATTGATTTTTTAATGGCTGTTATGTTAAAGTTTATTAATTACAGCAAAGCAGGTAAGTATACTTTACCTGTGCACGCCGTTGTCTCGTCTCCCCTCAGATGCGCTGTAATGGCGATCCTGCGCGCAATTCTCAAAACACTCACAAGATGGTGACGTTTATCGGTAAATCCGATATTACAAAACCGATATCCGATTATAGTAAAATGCTTAAATATCCGGGAAAATATTGGTAAATCGATATATCGGTCGATCTCTACTTGGGACCATACAATGGTTTGTAGTTACTTATAATTCCCATAAAATAAAGAAAGTACTTGTTTGAACATTTTGCCTTTAAATAACTGTAACATGGTTGAAAGGTTAAGCCTAATTAAGGCAGTCAATCCCATGTTAAAGGGTTAGTTCACCCAAAAATGAAATTTCTGTCATTAATTACTCACCCTCATGTCATTCCACACACGTAAGACCTTTGTTCATCTTCAGAACACAAATTAAGATATTTTGATCAAATCCGAGTTTTTTTTATCCTCCATACGCTACTTTCGTTGCAGCTTCCAGGTTCTACATCTGAACGGCGGCTCAGTATTGGCCGATGCCTGTTCACGTGAGCAGCACGAGGCATGCGTGTGATGCTGTCGCAGGAGCCAGCCAATAATAAGCCAGCGTTTGGCTGTAAACACGGAAACACAGCACTGCACCAACTGCTTAACAGACTGACAGGGAAGAGGAAAAATTCATAAAGTCATTATTTTTGTTTTGTTTATGCGTACAATAAGTATTCTTGTCGCTTCATAACATTAAGGTTGAATCACTGTAGTCTCGTTGACTATTTTCACTGTAGTCTCGTTGACTATGTTTTTACTACTTTACTGGACATTGAATGTGGTAATTTTGTTGCTTTCAATGGATAAAAAAACCTCTCGGATTTCATCAAAATACCTTAATTTGTGTTCCGAAGATGAACAAATGTTTTATGGGTGTGGAACGACATGAGGGTGAGTAATTAATGACAGAAATTTTAATTTTGTGTGAACTAACCCTTTGATAAGGTTACAAAGGTAGGACACACCAAACTATTACATTTTTGGTGTTACATTTTGTTAATTAAAACTTTATTCCCCCTACACTAACAGAATATCAATTAGATTATGACAGAACTATGTCATTGCTGTATGATTGTTGGATACAGTCAAGCAAATCAAGACCTCTGATGTGAAACAGACCAAAACCCCCATTTTAAAGGGGACTTAAACTGTATCCAATTTGTGTAAACTGCCAAAACTCTCCATCTGTCAGAAAGAGAGCCATGTGAGAAATTCATCAGCAGCAATGTCATCAGTCTGTCTGGTCATCATATGGTAACATCAGCAACTCCTACAGAACATAGCACCAAGAAACAAGAACCAAATACAATCCAATACAATATTTATTATATTTTTATCTTTATCTTTTCCTCTTTCCCTTTTCTTCATAAGCAAGTCATCTGCATGAAGGAAAATCTGATGTAATTTGTGACTTATCCTTTAGACTAATTCATGATCTAGTTAGGGCAAAACGCACACGAATGTAAATGTAATCTTAATAAGATGTCATGCTGGAGAATTTAGATGGATTAAATTCCATGTCTCATGCCATCTAAAGCAGTGAGAATTCTTTGTTAAAGTGCTCTTTTCAGTCTTGCTCTACTTAATACACAACCGGAAATTATTTGAACTTAATGACTCAGCGTGTTAGATCTCCCAATAGGTTCAGGCTCGACAAGATGCCACCATCTTTGTAAAAGCTGGTAAAATCAAGTCTTTTAGAAAAGAGAAATGAACCATGTCATTTTCATTTTAAATATCATTGCATCATCATTTAAATGGACTAAATGCAAAAACGACAAATGCAAAACAAGAAAACATTCAAATGCATGTTCTCACATATCCACTCTGCTCTCTAGTAAAATGGATAGTATTACAAATGCAGAACATAAGTTACAGTCATCAAAACTGGATCCTGTTATAAAGCTTTGACAGTATACAGCAGACCTCTACCATGTAGCTGAAAAAAATTAACTCGTGCAGTTTATAATAAAGAAATGAATATTATTATTACCAACATCAGAACACAACACACTTCTAATAGAAATGTTATCAGTCATCCTGGACATTGACTGGAACTGTGGAAAACCCACAGTTTTCAGAGCCAATAACGTTGATTCAGAGGCTGGTCAAGCAATCTGGCACTAGGTCATTTCTACCAATCATTAGCTGGGACGATCAAATTGTCTGCAAAATCAAATCAGGATCTTGTCCAATAGCTAGGCAGAGCATTATGGTTTTCACAAATTAAATGCGGTGCCGGAGGACATGTGCTTCCTAGAAATCCCTGTCTCTATTAATTATAATCAGACAATGTGGAGCATGAGAGTTGATCAGTGTGAGTTTGAAAATCAAATTGATCCTGTGTATCTGGGACATGTCTGTCATCACCGAGCAGGGGACATCAGCATTAATTATTATGGGTAAATAATATGTATAAACCTAGATTACATACAATTAAGTGAACAATTCAGCCATAAAATAAAACAGAATTATCAATAATTTATGTTGAGAAACAAATGTAAAGTTGCCATTTGATAATTTTGCTATTTTGATATTTGCTGTGCCCTTGTTCTGCACCGCCTTATCTTTAAGATTAAAATTAAAGGTGCAATAGGTAATTCTTGACAGAAATATTTTTTGTTATACTGGTTGAAAGTCTCCTCATATTCTGATAGCAATCACTATGTTAAACGGTCTAAATGTATTTTTTATAAACATATATCATCTGTGGAAGGTGCAGGACCATAAAATGTTCATCCAATCTTTAATAATAATATAAGCCTCATTCAGACTGTCAGTCCAAATCCGATTTTTGTGCATATCCGATTGAAATCCGATCAGATTTAGCAAGTCTGAACGGCCAAAAACCACATGAAATGCGATTTTTACAAATCCGTTTCGAGCTACATTTATATGTGGTTTGGAATCCTATTCAAATCGCATTTCTGGAAATCCGTTTCAGTCTGATCGCTCTGATCGGATTTCACATGGTTTATGTGACTTTCTCACGCAATGTAAAACGTAAATGTCAGACGTTGTTATAGGAAACATGCTGAAAGTCGCTGCAGAAACAAGGCTGTGTTGTTGCAAAGTGCCGGACGAGCAGAAATTAGTTTTTACATACCCTTGCCCACCCTGTTCACGCAAACATCATATATCAGTGCGTTTCATGCTATGCAGAGTTTATGTGGACAGATCTCAGTCACAGAACACCACAAACAAACAGCAGCACCTTTAAAAGTTCCTCCAAAACAACAAGCTTATACTGCGTTCACGCCATAACTACTGTAATTAAGAGATGGCAACCCGTGACGTTCTAATCGGAGCTGTTCACGTCCTCAGACTCAGAATTATGCGTTTCCACGTCAACAGTATCAACACCGAAATGAATCTGCAGCAGTCAGGTACAAGCTCTAAGTTGTTCACGTTCATTATTATTGTAATGTTATGTGTTTTGAAACACAAGGTAGTTTAACGCCGTCTCTTGTGACGCTTTGCTGAGAGCAGCTGTGTGTGTGCCTTCATGTGTTTTGGAGGAGGTGTGGCTTTGGAGAGTGTTATGAAGGGAGGGTGGTATCTTATAATTTGAAAGCTAGCTCGCTATTGCTAGCCTCTCCGAAAATGTCCTATTGCACCTTTAACATGAAGTTATTTGCCATCTAACCTAGGGTTTTTTAACAAAGGGTTTGAAAACTCACTTTTTGAAAACAATTTAATTTAAATTAAATTTAAAATGTGAATTGAACAAAAATAAAATGTTAACATAGCATTAACTTAAAATTACAATTTCAATTTTCAATTTTAAGCTAAAATTACAGTTCAATGTTTCATTGTTTCAGTGCTCCACCCACAATAAAATGTATTAAGTAAAAATAAAATGTAATGTATACGACTCCGTACGCTACTAATATTAAATACGATTAAATACAAAGATATTAAAACAATAATAATTATAATAATAATTATTCTGATTATGATTTAAATATGATTAAAATATGATAATGATATTATTAAATATGATCATGATTTAAATATGATTTAAGTATTATTGTTGTATTATAATCATAGTTAATTATTTTAATGGCTTTGCAATGTGAACGGCTTGGATTGAACAATTTTTACTTAAGTCTGTACAACATGTGAATTGTCAGGTTCATTATACACTGCCCGGCCAAAAAAAAAAGTCGCTGTTTGGATTTTAATAGGCAAATACTTAAGAGTCTATGGATGGATCATTATTATAATGGTTCTTTTAACCCTAATTGATGGAGTGTGTAGCTTTTCATTTCTTAAACAACCATGTTTTAAGATGTATCATGGCCATATTCCAGGATGACAATGTCAAGATTCATCAGGCTTAAATTGTGAAAGAATTGTTGGGAGGGAGCATGAAGAATCATTTTCACACATGAATTGGCACTGACATTAAATACAGTGTAAGTTTTTGGGATGTGCTGGAGGAGAATTTACAGAGTGCTCACCTCTTGCATTGTTAATACAGGATCTTGACCAAAAAATGATGCACCTCTCAATGGAAATAAATGTTGTGATGTTATTTCCATCAATTTTTGGTCAAGATCTTGTATTGACAATGCAAGAGGTGAGCACTCTGTAAAGTCTACTCCAGCACATCCCAAAGACTTTCAATGAAATGAAGGTCTGGACTCAGAGGTGCCAATTCATGTGTGAAAATGATTCTTCATGCTCTGTGAACTATTCTTTTACAATTTTAACCCTGGTGAATCTTGACATTGTCATCCTGGAATATGGCCATGATGTGTCTTTCTACATGGTTGTTTAAGAAATGAAAGGCTACACACTCCATCTTTAAGGGTTAAAAGAATTGTTGCCAAACATATAACAATGCTAGAAACATAATAATCACTGTAATAATGATCCATTCATAGATTCTTAAGTATTTGCCTATTAAAATCCAAACAGCGACTTTTTTTTTGGCCGGGCAGTGTATTACTTTACACTTATGCGTTTGGTAAGAAATGTACATTGCAAAATAATAAACCAAACAAATCAAGCCAACAACAATTACAAATAGTAGACCATTTAAACTGGAATACTGTACATAACAGTGTTTAATTTCTGTAAAAGGTGCATAATTCACCTTTCACAGTATTCAGAGAAAAGACTCGAAAACTGATACCTATAATCCACAAGTCTCAAGAAAGAAAACAGTTTTAAACATAAAATAAAATGTAAGTAAATGCAGAACACATCTGCATTCTTTTTAAGACTACACTCTTTTTGTTTTTGCACCTCTAACATTGCCGGCACAACCACGACAGGCATGTGCAAGCTTAGGAATGCTAGATACCATCAGCAGAAGCCACAAAATCCTTCCATCAGACCACCTGCACTACAACCAGACAAACGTCACAAATAAGCCATATCTCAATGTGGTATCTCTCTTGTCTCCCTGTGGGAGTAGGAAAGATACAACTTGGTTTGTGCAAACCTGAACAGCTGGCAAACTGTTCTTATGCTGGATCTGATACTGAATGTGATATTTGCATCACACTAAGAACAATTTTCAGTTTAATCTACAACAATTACTTTTAATCACTACAAAATTACATAAAGCACACTTTAAAAATTCCAGGAAAAGCTTTCAGAGTCATTCATCCACAGAAGAACTCCACAATAGAAAATGCTGTTAGACTGATATGTAGGTCAATCCTGACAGAAGTGCACATGAGAACTGTTGATGACAAGGCACATCACATCATCTACTGTATTTTGTTCTGACTCTTTGGGTGCTAAGAGGTAAAGACATGCTAAAGAGAGGGAGAGAAAAAAGGAAGATACTTACTTACATCCTTAATATACTGGAAAATATTAAACTCACAATTTCTAAAGAGTGAAATTACATTAGAATAGGCCCTATATCACAGTGAAGTGAACACTGGGGGAAAAACTGGCAGTTAGGAAATATTATATAATTAGGGCTGTGTTGAAAATTGAAATCTCTCAATTTTAATTGACTCAATTGACTCATTTTGATAAAATATTTCATCACAAATTTCCGAAATAATAAATAAATGAAAACACGCATGTTACAGAGTTCAAAAGGTCCTGCATAACAGGAATGACTCCCCCATTGATTACAAATACTTGGCTTGTTATAGTACATTTGGTAACACTTTAGTATAGGGAACACATATTCACTATTAACTACAACTTTTCCCTCAATAAACTCCTAATTTATTGCTTATTAATACAAACCCGATTCCAAAAAAGTTGGGACACTGTACAAATTGTGAATAAAAAAGGAATGCAATGATGTGGAAGTTTCAAATTTCAATATTTTATTCAGAATACAACATAGATGACATATCAAATGTTTAAACTGAGAAAATGTATCATTTTAAGGGAAAAATAAGTTGATTTTAAATTTCATGGCATCAACACATCTCAAAAAAGTTGGGACAAGGCCATGTTTACCACAGTGTGGCATCCCCTCTTCTTTTTATAACAGTCTGCAAACGTCTGGGGACTGAGAAGACAAGTTGCTCAAGTTTAGGAATAGGAATGTTGTCCCATTCTTGTCTAATGCAGGCTTCTAGTTGCTCAACTGTCTTAGGTCTTCTTTGTCGCATCTTCCTCTTTATGATGCGCCAAATGTTTTCTATGGGTGAAAGATCTGGACTGCAGGCTGGCCATTTCAGTACCCGGATCCTTCTTCTACGCAGCCATGATGTTGTAATTGATGCAGTATGTGGTCTGGCATTGTCATGTTGGAAAATGCAAGGTCTTCCCTGAAAGAGACGACGACTGGATGGGAGCATATGTTGTTCTAGAACTTGGATATACCTTTCAGCATTGATGGTGCCTTTCCAGATGTGTAAGCTGCCCATGCCACACGCACTCATGCAACCCCATACCATCAGAGATGCAGGCTTCTGAACTGAGCGCTGATAACAACTTTGGTTGTCCTTGTCCTCTTTAGTCCGGATGACATGGCGTCCCAGTTTTCCAAAAAGAACTTCAAATTTTGATTCGTCTGACCACAGAACAGTTTTCCACTTTGCCACAGTCCATTTTAAATGAGCCTTGGCCCAGAGAAAAAGCCTGCGCTTCTGGATCATGTTTAGATATGGCTTCTTTTTTGACCTATAGAGTTTTAGCCGGCAACGGCGAATGGCACGGTGGATTGTGTTCACCGACAATGTTTTCTGGAAGTATTCCTGAGCCCATGTTGTGATTTCCATTACAGTAGCATTCCTGTATGTGATGCAGTGCCGTCTAAGGGCCCGAAGATAACGGGCATCCAGTATGGTTTTCCGGCCTTGACCCTTACGCACAGAGATTGTTCCAGATTCTCTGAATCTTTGGATGATATTATGCACTGTAGATGATGATAACTTCAAACTCTTTGCAATTTTTCTCTGAGAAACTCCTTTCTGATATTGCTCCACTATTTTTCGCCGCAGCATTGGGGGAATTGGTGATCCTCTGCCCATCTTGACTTCTGAGAGACACTGCCACTCTGAGAGGCTCTTTTTATACCCAATCATGTTGCCAATTGACCTAATAAGTTGCAAATTGGTCCTCCAGCTGTTCCTTATATGTACATTTAACTTTTCCGGCCTCTTATTGCTACCTGTCCCAGCTTTTTTGGAATGTGTAGCTCTCATGAAATCCAAAATGAGCCAATATTTGGCATGACATTTCAAAATGTCTCACTTTCAACATTTGATATGTTATCTATATTCTATTGTGAATAAAATATAAGTTTATGAGATTTGTAAATTATTGCATTCCTTTTTTATTCACAATTTGTACAGTGTCCCAACTTTTTTGGAATCGGGTTTGTAGTTAGTAAAGTAGTTGTTAAGCTTAGGTATTGGGTAGGATTAAGAATGTAGAATATGGTCATGCAGAATAAGGCATTAATATGTGCTTAATAAGTACTTATAAACAGCCAATATTCTAGTAATATGCATGCTAATAAGCAGCTAGTTAAAAGACCCTAAAATAAAGTGTTACCGTATATTTAACTGCTGCTCATCAGCAGAAAATGTGTTTGATGAGCAGTTCACTACATATATTCAACGCAGACTCACATAAGTGCTGCTCTGTGCATGATAAGCTGTGGGACAAAAACAAGGAAGTAAAATATGTGCAACTTGTGACTTATTCAAGAGTCTTCAAGTACTTGCAAAGGCAAATGACCTGTAAAAAAAATGATTCAGGTTCAGGTTCAGCTCAACCAATCACTAACATCATTGAGAATTTAAGGGATGACTTAAAGTGCTTCTATAAAAACCAAACACAATATACAATGATATTTCAGACATATTCAGAAGAGGCACAAAACCCATTTTCACTAGAGATGCACAGATACTAAATTTCTCTGCTGATACAGATAGCCGATTATTCAGAATGATATAGGCCGATACTGATACCGATACCGATAGTTTGGTTTTTCTTAAGGAAAAAAAAAAATCTCTCCCAAATAATGTTGCAAACTATACAGGGAACCCTCTCATTTGGTACACTACAATATTAGAGGTTACAATTAACAGCAGAGGTATTATATTCAGCTGCAGTTTATTTTCAGATATAATAATTGCACTCAAATAAAAACTGAAATGTATAAAACTTAGTATTACATAAGGTAGTTTTCATAAGCACTTGTCTTCATGGCAAATTTACACAAACATATAATTAACAGTAAATAAGCTCCTCTCTAGTGTTTTTTTTTTTTTTTATATATGTAGATAGCTAAGGAACTGTGAACATTGGAAAACATTCCTGAGGTAAAAGTGACATGATGTGACATTGTTCACAAGCTGTTTTATTGACGTCTTTCCGCGGTTGAAACACAAATAGTGATTACATGAGACATTCTGGTAAGTTGTACAATATATTTCAACGTACCTTTGATGTTCATTCATGTTTTACGAGATATAACTATTGAAGAGGAAGAAAAGACTTGAGGTCCGAGCTGCCACCTGAACTGAGGCATTACAGCGATCTGACACGTCACATTTAAGAGCGTCAAAACGCCATTTATTGTTTGAATTTCATGATAAAATGGACAGAATTTGAAAACTGAAACTTTAATTCTTATCAGAAGTAATAAAGCACAAATCTTTTTGCGACTATTGGATGGGAGGCGCTACAAATAATATTTGATGTAGGGAAAAAAACGCAGACCTGGCAACCCTGGCTTGAACTACGGGTGATTCATAGGGTCAAAAAGAGCCTGCTTTAACGTCACTATTTTTAAACTGTTAATGCGTTAAAATTCAACACAAGAGTGATTTTCTTCACACACAGTATGTATGAGTTGCAGTCTGAACACGTCTTTCCGCACCCTTTTGATTGACAGGATATAATCGGCCCTGACTATCGGTGGTTTTTAAACAATAGGCCGATGGCCGATAGTGATAATAATAGCTTTTATTGGCCGATACCGATTGTTAGCCGATACATCAGTGCATCTCTAATTTTCACCCAAGTATTTATGTGAATATAAAGAAAGTTTTCAGTGAATCTTTATCAAATCACTACAAACTACGTTCAGACACGACACTAATTTGATTCTCAGCAGCTCGTCTCCTAACATCGTGTTCATCTCAAATGAGAAAACATTATGAACTCACATGCACCCACACAGAGGAAAATCATGTATATTAAGAAAAACACAGGCAGGCACTTTGCTTCCTCAACCCTGCTGACCATCTCCAACCTCACTTCATATGACAACAACACCACTGAAATCAATGGCCCAACATTACTCCAGCTCACATTTCCTGCCTGGATCAATTAGAAGCATATGGTACGTCACATGGTTCCTGTCCGTTCTTTCATCTGTTTCTTTTTACGAATGGATTTTTTTTCTGTTCTTTCTTGAGTAGTAGCAAATCAATGGACTGTTTACACGTCACATGATATTTAAGGAACCTCTCACAAGTAACCTGCAAGTGTTAACTTACAGAGCTATTTCTACCTGATTTAACCCTTAAAAACTTAGTTCTGTTGGTATAAATTAACGTATTTAGTTTGCTTCAGTGATATTCAAAATATTTTTGACATTTTTTCATGTACTTACGCTTGGCTTTGAGGAAGCAGGGAAGAAATTAAAATGTTTTGACATCACATGGTGGAACACTTAAATCAAATCTTATAATTGTATGAAAACGTCTCGGGTTACAAATGTAACCATGGTTCCCTGAGAAGGGGAACGAGACACTGTGTCTGACAAGACGCTATGAGGCGTTCCCCATAGCGTCTTGTCAGATGCAGTGCGAGTTCCCATTCGAAAGGGAACTGCAGCATTAATATTTTTTAATAATATCCAATATGCATGACTTACTGTACAGTATAATCTCTATGGAATACCACTCAAGCCACTATCTTTCTCCTATTGCAGCCCTTCAACATGAAAAAAGAAATGAAAAAGGAAAAATAAAAACCATATCAGAATGAAACAAGTACAGAAAATGTCTGCTCAAGAGTTATATCACTAGCTAACTATTTAAATTAATTCAATTTAATCAATTAGCCTACTTGATAAAGATGGACCATTGAGTTACTTGCCCATTGGGCAACTTGTCATTGTTCAGGACCTGGAGTGAACCTAATTAGCCCTGATGTCAGGGTCTTTTACTACCATTTGGGCTTGTTCAAGCATCATAAATCGCTACGCACTGGGAATCATGCTACAGGATGCTTATCACCACAAATATTCATCACCTCCCACAGGCCACAGTCTTGTTTGAGGCTGCTATCTCTTTGGCTTGATGGTTCATGTCTGACTGGGGGCTTTGCTGGACTGGCTTTTATTGGACGCTAAGTTACCTCTGCATATTGGCAGGTGATTTTCTGTCTCACTACCCATTAGCTAAGTGTGGTTTGTTGTTTTGCCAGAACCCTAATGATGGCAGCAGCTGGTGGGGAAACAGAGAACTAAGTGAAAAAGAAAATGGTCACAAGACCCTGTATACCTTCTGTCTGTTTCACTTTCTCCTTTTCTCTCTTTCTATAGGATGACCTAAAAGCAAGAGAATCTTTTTGTACTCACAACCTTGTTTAGACTGATGAGCCACTGGTAAGCTATCTGAGAAGCAGGAGGAGAGATAAACAGAGGTCAGACGAATACATTGAGGTCTCCTGAGGAAATATTATCTGGAAGCAGTCAAACAGAAAGCAATGTGCTGCTTGTTTTTTTTCTGTGTGAGACAGGCTCACTGAGGCGTATAGTGACTTAGTAGTATTTCAAAGGCAAATATACAGCACAGTCTTATGTTCTGTTTAGCGCTGAAGCTCAAATGTTGATGGTGACTGATTTGACACTTGTCAAGGTTCAGTAACTGTTTTAAACAGCCTGTTCTTGTATTGCTTATAAGTATAATGATAGTTAATAGGGACAGATATTTGTCTTCAACCTGCTGATCATTCTTAAATTTAGGGCTAGTATTGTTTTTAATTGCAGCATGCATGTACAAATTGCAACAATCACATTTATAGCAGTTTGTATTTAGAGCTATAAATATTAAACATGCATGATGCTAGCATTGTCAAAAGTACCGACCACGATACCAAGTCGGTACTTAAATTTTTAAAAAGTGCGCTGATAGACGCCTGCTTTCAAATGTTTTTGAACCGTTGATCATTGTAGCCAATCACAGACATATCTGACGAGCGCGTGGACACAAAGGCCAATCAGAGGCGTTTATGAATCCGCTCAACAGCGCTCAAAGCATCACATTTTTAAAATTTCAGTACCAATTTGGTATCGTGGTCGGTACTTTTGACAACACTATGATGTGCACATTTTCAAGAGTAGTTATGGTCATTCTGTTTAACTGATTACAAGATGTGACTGAAAAGAAAAGGAAAATGCAAATAAAATTAAAAATTATTTAAAAAAAAAAAAAGGTGCAAATATAAATTGGAGTATTCTTGATGTAACGTGAGTGGTGGCAGTCAGACGGTGCGTGTGCACAGACAGGCACACTTTCAGCCTCATTTAAAACGTCACTGCATTAGACTGTCAAACCCATTTGAAGAGCTCACGAGAGTTATATGTTTGCCATGATAACTGCAATAACAGTTTATGCTGCAACAACAGCACTGAGACATCTTCTCGCAAATGCTTAGCTATTGATTTGGGACTCTTTGCACAAATACATACACATTTAATGTCAGTTATGGCATTTTTCAGTGTTTCATTTTAAACTATTTTCTGACATGTATCCACACTATTAGTATTATCACAGTGCCCACAGTAGAGAATCATGATCAGTTTAATCAGTGTTATTTAACATTGCCGTCACTCCAAAAGACTGTGACAAAAAAAAAAAAAAAAAAAAAAAAAGTAGCTTTAAACCCATACCTACCCCCCTTCCTTTTTTAAATGTATGCAGCTGAGAGCAGTAACATCCCAAACATCCCTTCCTTTGAGAGAATATTCTTGGTCAGCTGATCTGTAGTACTGAGCCACTCAGGAATGATTATGCTATAGTGAAATCACAAATGCAGACATCCTCGTAGAGAGAGTGCTTCCTGACTAGGGATGTCAATTTACATAAATTCCTATAATCGATTGTTGTTTAAATTTACAATTAATCAGTAGATTAATCGTAAACCTTAACCTCTTAAATCCAAAGTAGTGGCACTTTTACAGTTTTTTTCCAACTGCTTACACACATTTTTAAAACTTTGTCTCTTTTTTTCAAAACTGCATTCAAAATATCACAAACACATCTCAAAAGCAAACATTTGTCTTACTTTGCAAACACATTTGCCATAATATTCTATTTTTGGATATATCATATACACACAGTTATTCAAAACCTAAAGCTCTTCTTTCATGAGCTCCTGTGTACATTTCTGTACAAGACTGAAAGTAATTGGCAGAGAGATGTTGAAAAATTCATGGTAAGCATGAAAGCAAGATTGAAACCAAACTATTTTTTTTTTTTTTTTACTGTAAGCATGTGTGGTTGTGAATACAGTATTACACAGTACGAAAAAAAAAAATACATCAACCATGTGTAGTTGGACAAAAAAAAAAAAAAAAAAAAAAACTAGCAACCAAAAAAACTAGCATAATTTTGAAACAGGTGAATATTCCAAAGGAATGGTGTGTATGCATGTCCAGGTAGGGGACCAAATGTCCCCACAAGTATAGTAATACCAGTGCATTTTGACTTTGTGGGGACATTTTTTACAGTAAGTCCCTATGAGGAAACAAGCTTATCAAGTAAATCATACAGAATGATGTTTTCTGAAAATCTAAAATAGCAGACTGTTTTCTGTCATGGGTAGGTCTAGTGGTTAGTTAGTGTAGGGAGATAGAATATACGGTTTGTACAGTATAAAAACCATTACGCCTATGGAATGTCCCCATAAAACATGGAAACCCAACATGTGTTTGTTGTGTGTGTGTGTGTGTGTGTGTGTGTGTGTGTGTGTGTGTGTGTGTGTGTGTTTGTTGGTGGGCGAGATAGTTGGGTGTATCTAGGCTCCATCTCTCCTCCTGCCTGGGTCCAGCCACAATACTTCATCCACGTCACATACTATGTTCTCTCTTGCGTATCCAACCTTGGATGGAGGCAGCGTCAGTGTCTCCACATGCCTCCTCCATTGACTGGAGAGTGTTATGTTGACATAGGGACGACGATCATGCACTTTCCAGCTCCATGTGGAGAAAAAATCCTCAATAAGGTTTAGAAATGATGAATATGGAAGCAAGTAGACAACAGAAAAGTTGTTCAAAACCTATAACTTGAACTTTGGCCTATTTATAGCCCTATTCTAAAGACATGATTGGATGGTGTTAAGGAAAGCAATGAGTGTTTGCACATGTGAGGAGTTAGTGTGAGGCACTGATGAATTAGTGTGGCATTTTAATTGGTTGTGTTTGAAAAAGGAAATCAAGATACTTCCTGTTAGATTTTTGTGTGTTACATAGAGAATTGTGTGTTGTGTTTTGCAAAAAGTGTTTTATGAAATTGAAAAATTAGTCAAAGGCCAAGAATTAGTGTATGGTTTTGCAGATTTGGCGTGTGGTTCTGGTGTTTGAGTGTCAGGTTTCAGAAATTGTGTGACAAGTAAGGATTTTGTGTGTAAGCAGTTGAAAAAAACTAAGTTATCACGTTTCTTAACAACCACTTGCTTAACCTACACAAAATGTGTTGTTTAAGCTTAGAAGCTTGGCTTTACAGTGAATATAGGGAATATGACCATCACTTAACAAGTGCTTTTAATTTTGCTGACATATTAGAAGTGCTCTATTTTCATAGCGTGAAAAAATAACTGCTTTTTTGCTTTACATAAAAATGTGATCTGTAAAATCATCATAATAACCAAGACTTGGGTCATATATAGTTAAAAAGGTCTCAACTAGCAGAAGACAACAAGCATATTTGTTTCAGTTAGGGTGGTTTCACACTTTGTATGATTGCCTGGTCCGAACCAGAGTTCGATTTGGGAAAGTGAGTGAAACACAAAAACACATTTTTATCAAATCATACGTCATTAATAGCGTTTCACTTCCGCGATTTAGTACGATTGCCTTCATATCAGCAGCTAACCTTACCGGAGTTCACATGAACCATACCTCAGACCAGCCTTTTTAAATGGGATCGGGTACGGTTCCCAGGTGCGCACCCTAGTTAGGAAGACGGCGTTCACATCATCCAAACAAATCAAACTCTGACGTCAGTCGAACCCGAATGCGCACCAAAAGTTCTAGTGTGAAAGCACCCTTAGAGACCAAACTGTACCAAGTATTTGTATGAAAAATTACTGCCGATACACGCGTAAATAGTATACACATGATGATTTTGCACCATGTTTTTATTTGTAACTTTGCAAAATATTTGTAAACCATAGTAGATTACATATCTTTACTTGGAGCAGGTGGTCTCAGACGAGCCCAAACACAACTTAAGACAATGCATAGATCACAGAGTGACATGACATGCTGCTTGGCTAAAGCTATAGGACTTCCGGGATCCGATCGTGTCACAGTCAGACACTGTTTTACAGCTTAAGCGCACTTGGATTGATTTGATCACTCAGATAGCAATGTCTTGATTTACCAAGCGCCATAGAATAGGAGCGAACAGCTGAAACAGCGCTGGAAGATCATCACTCATCAACCAGGATCTTATTACTTGTTTATTCTATGCACTTTTATTGTGGCGTTTACACATGCAAGTAGCTGGAGGGTTTTTTGGACCCTTGCCTTGATTAATTATGTTTAGAAATAAGTGGCTAGCCTACCTAATCCATTGCATGGCTTTAAGACATATATACATTTAGAATACGTAACTACAATGCACTCACTTAATTTTTCCTCATGTGTCTGCTGCACGTTTTGCGCATGAGCCGCACACACCTCAAAACTACGCACTGTGATGAACTTGCTTAATCGACCATTGATAAGTTTTATTGATTAAATTATTATCAACAATTAACGATCGTCGATTAATCGTTAGCATCCCTAATCCTGGCCTGAAAGTGATTAGAGTAACAGAGGAAGTGGGTGTTACTGCTTTACAGTATGTCAGTACTCTGCTTTCTTTATACAAAATTTTCTACTAAGAATCATTACCTTGCCTCAGATCCAATTGAGATGGCAATAAAAGAAGCAGAATAGCTTGTGGAAGTTTAGCTTTGGATTTACTGTGCAAACTTACTCTTAAATGATAGAATGTCTCCATTAGCTATTGTCTTTCTTGCCTCACTGCAAACTGGGGAATGGATGTGCTAATGTCCTTGAGAACATATTTCATATGAAATATAGAGCCTAGTGTCCCTTTTCCAGCTCCTGAATGGATCAGGATTAATGACCTCCACTGGGTTCACTGGCATAATGACCAGCAGGTCAGACAACTGCCTCGGGTCAATTCAACACACTAGCTTAACTAGAACAGCATGTAAGCTGAAAATTGGTACAATGAGGGATGGACACACGACTGCCCTGCTGAAGTCATCAAAAACAAGGCTTGAAAACAGAACTCAAAATATGTGATGATCAGCAATAAAGATCCCTTGACTGCAATGGTTGGCATTGACATATTCATCTTCTTTAATCTTACCACAATGGCACTAAACCAAGTCAAAGTGCCCTGCACCTCACTAAGCATTCTAATGGTGCTATAAATATTGATTAATAATTGATTTACAGAGAATCTCAGTCTCAAGGATTTCTGGTGATTTCTGAGCATCCTGTAACCTGAACAAGCAGAGTATAAGAGAACAACTGGGTTAGAGAGAGAGAGAGAGAGAGAGAGAGAGAGAGAGAGAGAGAGAGAGAGAGAGAGAGAGAGAGAGAGAGAGAGAGAGAGAGAGACTTGACTTTAACAATCCTTTAATTTACAATTCCTTCCTAAAGATCACACAATTACATAAAAAAAAAAAAAAAAAACATACCATCATTACATTGCAAATAATAATGAATACATATCAATTCCAACCAAAAAAATAAATAAATAAATAAATACATAAATACATAAAAACTCAGATATGAATTTGTAGAGAGCCATCACTGTCGATTCCACATAAACATTCATTTACTCCCCAAATACAATTAAAAGTCTCCATATCTTTGACCAGTTGATAATAAGCATATTCTACCTTTAACCTTGATTTTATTAGACCCTTTAAAATTAACACTGCATCATTTGATCCCATACCATTTTGTTTACTTTTGCGTGATAGCCAGATTGCCATTTTGGCCTGCCCAAACAAGAAATTAAGCATCACATGGATCTGCTTCCTGTTTTTATTATACTTCGGCCCATAAATAAAAAGTATAGGTGAGAACACTTCTCCTAAAATTCTACACCATTCTTCTAATTGAGATAGCAAAGCTTCAAGTCTACCACAGTAAAAAAATAAATGAAAAACAGTTTCTATTTGCCCACAAAAAAGACACCCCTCCTCTACCTGTGGATCAAGGTGCGCTCTGTGTCTGTTTGTAGCTATTAAACCATGCACAATTCTCCACTGAAGGTCCCCGGACCTTTTTTCAATGGGCGCCTTGTACAAGGTCCTCCAGCTACCTTTAGGGAAACTCCTGATCCAAAATCCTCTTGCCATTTAGATTCTTTTAGTCCCTTTAAAGAGTTCATATGTAAAACTTTGACACATGTGACATATAGTGCTTTTTTCCCGGTTTCACTGAAAAATTCTAGTTCAGGAGTCCTGAAGGTAAGCAAAGTCCCTTCCCTTTCTTGAAAATCATCAAAGGCAGGTACAATTTTTAACTCCGGGAAAATGATATCCGTATCTTCATTAGTTGTTTCTAAAACATGTTTAGAATCCATGGATAAATACCCAAGAAGCTCACTCAACAGTCTCTGTGCCAAACGAACCGACCTCACACCAAGCCCAGCAGCCAGCACCTCAGCAGACATCCATCCACCCGTTGTCATTAAATGTCCAATCTTTGTAATTCCAGCATTCCTTAAAGCAGTCCTCATTGATGCTGACTTCAAAATTTCTACATCCACAATAGGATTGTACAACAGGGGTTCTTCTCTCATCCACAAACCTTTCACATCCTTAAGATTCCTTGATGTTCTTAGAATTTTCCAGGCTTTCAACATGGACCGATAGAAAGGTGTCAATGCAGACAAATCAACTCCTTGAGTGTCCATAAGAAAAAGATGTCGGTCTAATCCCATACTTCCTGCTTTTCTTAGGAGGGCACAAGCTATTCCAGCCCAGCTCACATCTTTTCCATAAAGTAATCTTTTTGCTGTCTGAAGTCTAAAAGTCTTTATTCTACTTTTAATGTCCACCAATCCTTGGCCTCCTTCTTGTCTGGGTAGATATAACACAGGTGCTCTTAGCCAATGCTGCCCAGCCCCCAAAAAAGTCACTAGACATTTTTGAATACTTTCCACCAATTCCTCAGGGGGTTCTAAGACAGTCATTTTGTGCCATAAGGATGAGGCTACAAGGTTGTTGCAGACCAAAACTCTTCCCCTGTATGATAGCTGGGGAGCAGCCAATGCCAGCGAGACAACCTAGCAGACACCTTTTCCATCAGGCCCTCCCAATTCTTTCTCTTATAATCCTCTCTTCCTAAAAATATCCCCAAGTACTTTAACCCAGACCTTCCCCACTGTAATCTACCTGGAAGTGTTGGACTATTATAATCCAAACCACACCACAGGGCATCACTTTTATCCCAATTTACTTTGGCAGATGAAGCTTTCCCATAACTCTCTAAAATATCTGTTAAAACCTGAACATCATTTTCATTTCTTAAAACAACAGTGATATCATCAGCATATGCTGAGACTTTTATACAATCATAACAATTTAAGACATTTATCTGTAATCCAGTTAGCTTTTCTCTTATTTTACAGAGAAGAGGTTCAATGACTAAACTATACAGTTGACCTGAGAGTGGGCATCCCTGTCTTATGCCCCTCTGTACTTTAACAGGAACACTCAGTCCACCCGCCATTTTTATCATACATGTGGCATTATTGTACAACAATTTTATCATTGCAACAAATTTATCTCCAAAACCAAAACCTTTTAAAACTCTGAAAAGAAACTGGTGATCAACTCGATCAAATGCCTTTTCCTGGTCTAGTGATAAGATTCCTATATCATCATTATTTTTCAAAGCATAATCAATAACATCACGTACTAAATGCAAATTATCAGTGATACATCTATCTTTTATACAATAGGATTGATCTTTGTGTATAATTTTATGCAATATTTTGTTTAACCTGTTAGCCAAACACTTTGATATTAGTTTATATTCAGAACATAGAACTGCAACTGGTCTCCAATTCTTTATTAGGGTAAGATCACCTTTCTTGGGAAGTAGTGTTAAAACTGCTCGTTGACAACTTTTAGGCATCAAACCAATACGAAAAACTTCTTGTAGTACTTCATAGAAATCAGCTCCAATTAAAGTCCAAAAGTGCTTGTAAAACTCGCCAGGAAGTCCATCTATACCTGGGGTGCGACCTGAAGCAAGTCCTAGTACTGCAGCGCTTAATTCCCCAAAGGAAAGTTCCGTATCCAAAATTTGTTTATCTTCAGTGGTTAAACGGGGAAGATTTTGCAAAAGTTCATTTTGGCTCCTCTCATCTGTGTTCTCAGCAGAATATAACTTAGAATAAAAGTCCACTGCCAATCTTCGCATTTCTACAGGATCGCTTGTATCGCGACCATGACTGTTTTTCAAACTATACATTTTTCTTTCTTGTACACTTTTATATTCCAAGTTAAAAAAAAAAAGAAGTAGGACCATCCATATCTTTCATTGATAAAAACCTGCTCCTCACAAGAGCACCTTTCACTCTCTCATTTAGAATAGAACTCAACTTTAATTTCTTATCAGACCACTCTTGTATATTAGCAGTGGGATCCCTCATCATTTTTTCTTCAATGACTAAAATTTCTTTCTCAATCCACTCCAAAGTCCGTTTCAAACTCAAAGTTGAATAAGATGTATATTGTTGACAAAATTCCCTTATATGTGCTTTACCAATTTCCCACCAAAGAATTACATTCTCATATCTACTTTTTTCACTTTTCCAAGTTTCCCAAAAATATTTAAAAGATTCACAAAAACTTTTGTCTTGCAGTAACTTGACATTAAAATGCCAATAGGAACTCTTATTTCTTCTAGATATCAATGTGCAGTCAACTGTAATAAGCTTGTGATCAGTAAAATGAGTGGGGACAATAGCTGTATGTACAACTCTATTTTTCATATTGTTTGATAAATACAATCTGTCTAAACGTGCAGCTGAAATTCTACTCTCGTTTACCTTTACCCAAGTATATTGTTTTACCAAGGGATTATTTTCTCTCCAAATATCTGTAAAATTAAAAGTTTCAATAATATTAGCTAAAACAGTAGGTGACTGAAAATTAGGTTCTTCTCCATTTCTATCAAAAGAAGGATCAAGTGTACAGTTCCAATCCCCTCCTAAAATTATCAAATCATTAACCTGCTGTTGTTTTAAAAATACATTCAACTTATTAAACGTATTTATCCTATCAGATGCATTATTAGGTGCATAGATATTAACAAATACAATAATCAGACCATTAATATCAGCTCTAACTGCCAATAACCGTCCCGGCTCAATTTCTTTTTTAGACAAGATTTTAACTTTAGTGGTTGGAGAGAAAAGAATTGCAACTCCTGCACTCAAGTTAGTACCATGAGTAAGAGCACACTCATTGCCCCACCACAGCCTCCAGTCAACCTCATTACTCAAATCACTATGAGTTTCTTGTAAGAAAATCACATTTAAATTTTTCAACCTGATAAATTCTATGACCGTTTCTGCCTTCCCCCTATCCCTCATCCCATTAACATTCAAGGATCCCACCCGTAAAGTCTCCATGAGAAGAAGAGAGATACAAAAGAAAGCAGACAAGAAGAAAATCATATTAATCATATTGATTAGTTGGATTTTTTCCCCCTCTTTGGCCTAACTTTTCCTGTTTTACTTTGTCGGATTGCAGTAATGTGTTTCTTTAGTCTAAAACGCTTCTGCTGTGAGAGCTCTTCATGACTACTATGTCTCCTTGCCCACATAACAGATGCTATAAACTTGTCCAAGTCTGGAAAGAAATCACTCACTTCAACTTTTCTACCCTTCGTTTCATCAAGAAATTCACTGATTTGAGCCACAGTATACAAGTCTTCTTTCATCACTTTTGGCATCTCTGCTCCTTCAAACCATTGTTCATCATCTTTCATGCTATCATCAGTACATTGAGACATTCCATCCAACTCATCAACTGAGCCTTCCTCTACTACTTGTACATCTGTCTGAGTCACATTCTCATTATTAACCACATTTTCAACTTCCTTACTTAAATGTCTGACAACTGCATAACTACATCCAGCTTGCTCACCCTCAGCATCGCTTTCACTCACCTCATTGTGCCCGATGACTCCATCAGAAGGCCTTTTCTTCTCTATCGCTTGATTTTGTCGAATTGTAATTTCCACATTGTCAGTATCGTTGTCTTTGGACGATCCGCTCTGCGTTGTATCGACAGGCAAACGCTGTTCATCATCCACTTTCTTATTCGGGCAAGAGAAACGTTTGTGGCCTAAATGTCCACATTCAAAGCACTTAAGATTGTCGGTACTTGCATACAGCATATATGAATTTTCTCCATGACTCACGCGAAATGAGATCTCTAACGTGCGCTCAGGGGAAGTGAGAAACATCAAAACTTGCCGTCTGAAAGAAAGAACGTGTTTCAATGCCGTGTTTTTACATCCTAACGGAATCATTCTGACTGGGCTTGCAATTTTTCCATATCGCGTCAACTCTTTAGTAATCACGTCATTTGAAATAAAAGGTGGTACATTTGAAATTGTTACTTTAGTAGCCGGAGCCGCTAAAGGAGTCACGGGCACAAACATTTCTTTAATCCAAATTCCGCTCTCTGTCAGCTGGTTTACTAATTGCTCCGTTTTCAAAAACACTACAATAGCCTTGTTCATTCGTGATGCTGAGAGAATATTCTCAAAACCAACCAATTCCCCCACCACCACGAGTACATCCTCCACGCTAACGCCGGTCTCGGGCACACACCTGCACCCATTTCGCATCGTTAGCTGAGGGTTTACCTGCACAGATTCAGACGCCATACCGTCACGCGACAAAAGCCGCGAGCGGCTTAAAATACAAAAGTCCTTCCTAGATTATAAATAAGTTTGCCAAAAAAAGGGGGAAAAAAGAAGAAAAAGCTGAAAAAAGAACAGTTTTTCACGCTCACTCTAACCAACGCTCCACTCTTCTCACCACACTCGCACATGCGCACACACACAGAGAGAGAGAGAGAGAGAGAGAGAGAGAGAGAGAGAGAGAGAGAGAGAGAGAGAGAGAGAGAGATACATCCGAACACTGGAAGACGACACCAGCCAGCCTAAGAATGATTATAGATACTGCACTTCCCTCAAGCCATTCAATACATTCAGGAGGATCTAGCAAAAACTAAATGATTCAGCAAAATTTTGAATAACAAGTGCAATGGAGATGAATTTACCTAAATATGTCGGCTGAAAAAGAAATGGGAGATTAATAAAGACAATCCACAGACAGCCACTGCAAAAAGCAACTTTGGGGCTTCAAGAACATGCATGATACTGTGATTAAACACAAAGCAATTGAGCAACACCGGTTGGCGTCAAGCAGGCCACCTAACATATGCTCTGAGACGCAAGAGCTGCTAATTTAGTGCAGAGGAGGGCAAGGGATGGTATTACTGTTATAGCAAACAAAGCAAGCCACACTTGTGTCCCTTATCCCCAACGTCACTGAATTTTCAGAACAGAGCACACAGCGGTGCAGGGCCTCTTCAGGGGAGGTTATGCAAGTATATCGTACGAAGGGTGTACAGTTCTGTTTACGGAGTCATCACTGCAAGAGAATCAGCCAAAGCAAGGCACCTGAATATCCACAAGGTCTCACATAGTACTATGCTGCTACATAGTTGCCCTTTCAGCTACTTATCTCAATCAAGTATAGAATTTTATATATATATATATATATATATATTACATATATATTACATATATATTACTATAAGTAGTAAATATTCAGCATCAGTTTTTTCCTTTGTTGTGCACAGTATAGAGGAAATGACACGACAATCATGTGAAGATGTCAAATATCACAGGAAGTTTCTGATCTGCAAGCCCGCATTTACTTCCAAAATAGTTATCTTACATAAAGCATAAATCAACATTATTGAAAAGGTGACACAATAAAGAAAACCACAAAACGTATTAGGTTCTCTATGGAGACAAAACAGTATATTTCTGAAGACAAATAAACACCCATAAAAGTTATGGATAAAGTGAAGATTTCTAGCTAATATAAGATTAGCTGGTATTTTAGTGGCCCAAGCTGGTTTAAGACCACATTATAATTATTTTTATTTCTTAAAGCCTACGGGCTGGGACTCTAGTTGGCCATCCAGCTAAAGCAGCTGAAAACCAGTCTACCCAGAGACCAACTTAAACCAGCAAAGACCTGCAAACCATCTTAACCCTGATTTAAAGAGCAGAAGAGCTGTAGAGCATCTGTTCTGGTGAAATATTTTTGAACACCTGTGTAAAATATCAAACCATCTTAGACTGCTTTAAGATGCTTTTTCCCCTAACACACGGTTATTAGAAGACAGTTACTGATAACCTTAGCTAGAGCATCTGTTCTGGTCAAATATTTTTGAACACCCGTTTAAAATATCAATGCACATACACACTCACCCCCATTAACAGCAGCAGGTGCGATCACAATCCCCTTTGCCTCTGTTTTGGGAGAATTCTGCCCGTACCGCCCGTCATTCTTCGTCACCATCTGTTGAGGATTGCCTTTATGGTCCAAAACGGTGGCGTTTACAGTGGCGCTATAATAATCCTCCTTGTTCACCATAGTTTTATCGGCACCGATAGACAGAGTACACCTGGGCGAGACGAAGGCAAGGAGGAAGGCGAGAAGGCAGCTGCTGCATGACGCCGGCGCGGCCAATCTCTTCAGCATCTTCGGCAATGTCTTCACCGATCAACGCAACCCGACTCTGCGAATCTTTCAACGGTCAGCGCTCTGTTTCAAGAGCCCTCAAGTAAACATACTGTCCTCCTCTCAAGCCACAACGTGCATATGGTGAGCCATGCGTGGCTTCCCCTAACAGAAAGAAATGGTAGATAGATTAGTCGACGGTACAACAAAACGCGTGGATTTCATTAGAGAGGCTCGAGTCTGTATAATAAAGCCAGTTTGCTTTTATTAAAGGCCGTTAATTAGGCCTGTCTACAGGCCCTATAACTAGTACACTGGCTTTTAACGACTGTTAAAGGGCAACAAATGTGTCTCTTCTGGTGTCAGGACTGCTTTGTTCGTGCAGCCAGCCCTGACAACCAGCTGCTATGCAACAAAAACACCTTTCCTCACGCGCTGAGATTTTCATTTATTAAAAAGGGTTATATATATCTTACCTGCTCGGTCGTTCCACTTGTATTATTTACAGTTAAACTCTCTTTGTTGTGATTTTTCAAAGAGCCGTGGCTCGTTCGGCCATAGGCAGACCAATGTGTTGCTGTTCTGCTTTTTTTCCTTCTTGCCAACACTGAGGCGTACGCGTATGCGCATGCGCGAAGCAGCGCGTCTCTCGCACGGTGAGATCAGATCAGTGGAGAAAAGGACTGGGCCACATCACCATCATCTCAAAATGCGTATGCTGGGCCTTAATCACTCATTTAATACCAGTGGCAGCATTCGAGGCCGTATTCTTTTGAATTTGAAGATCCTAGAGTTTACAAAGAGTTGTTTATGTAGGCCTATTTTATGTTTTGTACTTTATAATTTTTTTTTTTTTTTACATTACTCGTGTAATTGACCAGAACGTCATGTAACGTCAACGTTTATGTAAGTAAGCATGAATGTAAAGCATAATACAATACTGATGATGTCATAATACAGAGACAACTTCCATATTTGGTAGCATCATATAAAGCTATGGTTATTGTTCTGTAAAGATTAATCATTCTCTTGTACATAAATTGGCATGACAATGCATAAACATCTCAGTGGCTACACTTGTGAAAACCCAGAGCACAATTTCAAATAAGTAACGGTAACACTTTACAATGGTCTCATTTGTTAACATTAACGCATGCTTTAACATAAACCAACAATGAGCAATATATTTTTTTCAGGATTTATTCATCTTTGTCAATGTTAGTTAATATAAATGCAATTATTTATTGTTATGTTAGTTCAAGGTGCATTAACAGATACAACTTGTACAACAAAAATGTATTAGTAAATGTTGAAATTTCTTGAACTAACAGTGAGCAATACTTCTACAGCATTTATTAATCTTGGTTATTGTAACTAATGTAGTTCAGTAATGTTAATAAATTAATTCTTATTGAAAAATGTTACCTAAGTAACTAATTGTTTTGCATTATATATTCAATGATGTTACTTTATTGTTTGCAGGCTTGTATATTGTTTCATTTGACTAAGTAAAATATGTGCTCACTGGAAATGGTTTGTGATTAAATGAGTGAAATCATATTTATGGTGCCCTGCAGAACATGTGGCACAGCTGGCTGCATCTGTATAGCCAGATGGTATGAAGGTGCACTGGACGACAGATCCAACGAACAGTTTATGATGGTCTTTTGTTTTGTTTTCTTTTTTCTTTTCTTTTTTTTTCTTTTCTTTTGCATAATATAACAAACAAATCCTTATTCAATCTTGACAAACAGCAGGAGATCCATGGATCCATCATAGAATATTATTTCCTCCCTATTGTCCATATGTTCACCTTTAAACAATTACCTTTAACTGCCCACCATATATATCTATATCTATCTATCTATCTATCTATCTATATATATATATATATATATATATATATATATATATATATATATGTATATATGTATATGTATATATGTATATATATATATATATATATATATATATGAACACAATTTCTCGTGTATCCTATCAGATTTTAGCTGGACCACATTGAATATAAATAATTATCACCCATCATATCTCTGGCTCTAGTGGAGGCCATAATCCATTACAATAAATTATAAAAAAAAAATTTGCTGTTCAGTGTAATTTCATCAGATATACTCCAACTATAGTGAATGAATGATGAATGACTCAAGATTATGAAAAATGAAGTTTTTTGAAGATGTTTTTTCAGCTTTCAGCTTCACATTTTATTCATGATCCCAGTATATGCATTCCTCTTCAAAATAGTTTACTCCCTCTATTTTTCTTGTATTTTTTGCATTATTATTCCAACTTGGGAACAATGCAGGATTGCTGTAAGACTGATAGTGAACACAGCTGATGTAGTGTATGTACAGACATGATACATGACATGCTCAGACATGATCGATATGATGGAAGACTGAAACTAAAAGTTGCATAAGAGTAAACAAGGCATGTGAGTTATAAGGGAAAAAAGAATACATTTAGTGTTTTGTCCAATTGTCATTCATATGCATCAGAAATGTAATTATTTTAATATTTCTTAAGATTCACAAGATTTTGGTTTTGGAACATGGTTCAACATCTCAAGATCTCAAATGAGCCTAATGTGTAAAGAGACATGGTGGGAGAGGGTTGAATCGAACTCAGACCGAACAACTGTTCTGTGTATTATTATTATTATTGTAAAATAACGTCTCAACAATAATGATGTTAATTTTCCAGGTCAAGAGTGCAACCATTGCGCCCTCTAGCGCTCACTTGTGTACATCTACACTCTTAAAAATGAAGGTTCTTTATTGGCATTGATGGTTTCATGCATAGGCCTACATATAGGGGTGGGCGCTATACCGGTATGAAAGTGACAACCGTTATGATGTTGTGCCATGATATAGATTTTGCTATACCGTGGATACCGTTAAATATTCATGAATTCTATGAATTTTGCCTTTGTATTGTTTTGTTTAATTTTGTACTCTTTTAACACTAGTAATGACGATACAGAGTCGAGGCTGAACGTTTAACTTTTTGTCCTCTACCGTGTCCAACGCCTCACTACACAGGCATTAGTAATCAAACACAGAGAGCATTGAAACAGTCCAAATTAATAACACAACAGCACAAATAAGCGTGCATATAGACAATAGGGCTGGGAGAAAAACAATCGATGCAAAGATTCTGTATTGATTATGAGCTTAGTTTTTAACCGATGCGCGATGACGCTGCATGTGCTTGGTGCGTGTCCATGGTACGGAACAGAGCGAGCGTTTTAATTAATTCCTACTGAAGTTGAGCGTGAAGCTCGGAAAGTTCGGAAAAGCTGAAGCAAATTACATTCGCGGGATTCATTGCACGCACAGGGTATGAGAGAGCTGTGAGAAACGCGCACTTTGCTTGATGTTACGGTTGCAGTTTGTGGTCTCGCCCGCCGGTAGGCCTATTTTCCTTACTAATGCTTCACGAAGGCATCATTTATGTTGTTTGGAATGCTGTGGGCTTATATATTAAAATATGAAATTCACTGACAGAAGGCTGCTTTCGATTTCAAATTCTCACGTTCGCTTTGTGAAGCGCGCTCGCGCATGCGGCTGTGTAGGCTACGACTAGTGCTTAAATGTACTTGCCTCTCAAAATGCTTTTATGACGCGAAATTGATATAAACACAGTCAGTTATGTCTTAAAGTATTAAACATACAGGACAGAAACTTCTCATATTTCAAAAGAGATCTATGCATAGTCTGGATGCAGCTTATTAGACCTCGATCCGCTATGGCATCAGTAATAATCAAACAACTGTAAACCTGAGAAAGTGAAAAATCACTCACAGCTCTTGAAAGGTAAATGTTCTGAAAGCACTCTTTGTTTATTGCTTGAAATGTTTCGTTGTTCCTCTTTATTATTTACTAGGCGACTCGCTTGTTTTGAAACTTTATATATGTCCCTATATAAAATTAAGATACAGTTGTATTAATGTATTTTTTAACTTTTAATTATTTACAAAGTAAGCTACTTATAATTCCATATGTAATTAAAAAAAATAATTAATAAGTTAATTAATAAGAAAAAAAGTAACAAGAATTCTTTTGGAATTGGATTGTGACTCCTAGAATCGGAATTGGATTGGATCGTGAGGTGCCTAAAGATTCCATTTCCCACACCCTAGATAAGATACATATATTGCCTGCAATTTAACTAAGGTCTACTAAAATGTGATTCCAATTTTTTTTTCTCATATCGCGATATAATATCGATATCATCTGGACAGTGGAAAATATCGTGATATGAATTTTAGCTCATATCGCCCACCCCTACCTACATATGAACAGATTATAACAATTATAACAAATTGCTGTTATTATTGTGTTTTTTGTGATAAAAAACAAAACAAAAACTAATACTTCAAATGTAGTGATAGTAAATACAAATCTTTCAAATCATTCAAAAAAACAAATTATCTTCTTACCGTTAGGCCTATTTCATACAATAACCTTTGTTATTGTTATTAATGGCAGTTATTATTAAAAAAAAAAAAAACTTAAATGTTTTAATGGAACAAAGTGTTATTATTTTCGCTCTCTCTCTCTCTTTTTTAAAGGAACTAAAAAATAAATGCATGTTGAGGGTAAAGTAGGCCTACTTCTTTTGACCAACAACCCCCATATAATATCTTTCATTTCCTCCCAGATCCAATCTCTTCCTGTTTACAGAGGTGCGGTATAAAATACATCTCAGAATGTTTTCACCGTATGTGTGTGTCAGGGGCGTTTCCTCCGAGGAGGCAAGGGAGGCAGTGCCTCCTCAAAAAAAATAGGATGAGAAAATAATCCATATTACATATAAAATAACACAAATATTACAAATTATGACATTAAAAAGAGCGCAAGTCACTCTAATTTCTTAAGGAACACTGCCCAACAGCGACACCCGCAGGTAAAGTTACAGCAGGAGTCATGCCTCCCTTTGCTCTCATAGAAGTCCATAGAAAACCATCAGACCCCCGGCGTGCAGTGGGTTTTGTGCAGGGTAATTGAGAATGAATGGGGGAAAGTCACGTGAGAGGAGGCAATGTCTCCATCGCGCTATGATTGGATGTAATTGGTTATGATTGGATATGATTGGTTTGTGCGATAATTCCCGCCTCTTGTTGACGTGCACGTTCTGCGCGTCAGTTTGAATGAACAAATGATGGCGTCAATGGGAAGACTAATTGAAAAGTAAGTAAACAGATCACCCAGTTAGATATCACCGCTTTATGTCACGTCAAAATCAAACTTGAAATGGAATGAAAGCATGATGACTGCGGGGTTTTTTTAGTGCAATCAGCTTGGTGAAATTAAAAATACATTTTCGTGTCTGTGACAGACGGTGTTTACGGAGCATGACTGATGATCCAAAATAGCCTAAGTTGACAATTAAAAAGAAAAACATCAATACACAAATACAATATATTGTTTAAATTATTATTGCCTTTATTATTATTTTGGAATGAATGTAGAAATGCTTAAAACACTAACTTGATGAGATTGACTTGATTTTGATAAATAGAACATTTATTACAATACATTGTTAATGTAAAATTACAAAATAGAATTGTATTTGGTTTCTTTTTTTCTTTTTTGATGTGATGTAAAGTAATGTTCATTTAACAAGGAAGATGTGTCAACATTAAGAGTAATGCACATGAATGTACATTGATTCATAATTAAATAAAAAAATGTGCCTCATTTAAAGGTACACAAAAAATGACGGTTTGGTTCGTACCTCGGTTTTAGAAGTCATGGTTCGGTACGGGTTCGGTACAGCAGGGTGAGAAAACAAAAAATTTTCTCTTTTTTATTAAACAATGTTTTACTGAACAAACTGTGTCTGTGTCTTTAAATGTATTCAATAATAATTAAAATTTTCTTATGGATAAAAAAATCTCTGCTAATGCTGTAAACTATTAGGGAGCCCTTACTTGCACATTACTATAATAAAGGTTACAATTAACAACAGAGCCCAAATTATTAAATTCAGTTGCTATTTATTTTTAGATATAATCATCAACACTCAAATAATAATAAAAATGTATGTATTGTAAACATGTAAATTACACATAAGGCAGTTTTTGCATTAACTTCTGTTTTTCCAATTTGTTGTTGAAATATAATCATTTACACAGACTCAGTGGCTGTCATAACTTGTTTTCATGACGGATTTATTTAGGCCTTACATTAACTAACAGGTTAAGTAATTAATATATAGGCTATATATATATATATATATATACAGTTAAACCAAAATTTATTCAGACACCTTGAACATTTCATTCCTTAATACAGTTTATTCACTATAGTTTAAAAATGGTAATAAAATATGACAAGATCTCAGAGTTAAACTGTGTCATAAAAAAAGTATCTTAATTATGTCAGATAACACTTATCCAAAACATAGTCAGGTCAAAGTGTCTGAATAATTTTTGGTTCCAAATTTTTATCAGTTTTACTGGTAGTCCACTGTATGAAGAATTTTTGGGTATAATATGTCACAGTTTACTTTATTTTGTTATCCTCACTTACATAAATGAACTATAGTGTCCTGCACCCACTAGTAAAAATATATCAAAAATGTCTGAATAATTTTTGGTTTGACTGTATATGTATATATATATATATATATATATATATATATATATATATATATACATATATATATACACACACACACACACACACACACACAGTAACAACCTAAACTATTTCCATGAATTGAAGCAAGAGGGAAACATGTGCAGGAGCTCACATCTGTTTATCCTCAGAAACTGAGAGAGGAACGACCAGGACCGAGAAACTCTTTGATTGGTCTAAATTCGAGGAGGCGGGGTGAGAAATCCCCCATGACAGCAAAACTATTAAAACAATTTTCTTTCAACACAGACTAACGAGGGAGAGAGAGACAGAGAGAGTGTGTGAGAGAGAGAGAGAGAGGATAAACGGTAAAGAGATCGGAGTGGACTTTTATGTAAAGAAAAGTTTTTCAGCACCATGACATTTGTTTTTATTTCTCGATTGCTTCTTCTCCAAATCCTTCTCATTGTTCTTCATGTCTCATCAGCTTTAGAGGTGAAAAGCTCCAACATAACTCCCAGTAAGTATTTTCTCATTATATTATTAATTTTTAGATTAACATCAACAACATGTTTTGAGTGTCTGTGACTTGTGTTTGGTGTGGTGTGTTGACCTTTCTGTCAAAAATATAGGCTAATAGAAAAGATTATGTACAGTAAACTAAATACTACAATAAGCATCATTATTACTGAACATTTGTCATGATTTTCACATAATGTAGTTAAAAGATAATTTAGGTCAACACAGCATTTTTTTTTTTTTTTTTTTTAAAAAAAGGGGTGGGTGTAATGTGTGGTGCAACATGCACAGACATGAGATTCAATCTAACACATCTAGATTTTATCACATTCTTGCGTTACCGCTGCAAGTAGGCTACAGTAGAGTGACTAGATTAGATTTAATAAAACTTGAGGGAACAGTTCACTCAAAATATAATGTCATTTACTAACCCTCATGTCCTATGGAAGCTCATTTTACCTCATAAAAAATCATAATTATGACATAAAAATGAGATACTAAGTCATAATTAAGAGATAAAAAGACAAAATTATGAGACAAAAAGTCAACAATTATGGCATAAAAGTCGACTTTTTATAATAATTTCAACTTCTTATGTCCAAATTGACATAAAAATCATAATAATGACATAGTAAAATAATGACATAAAAAGCCAAAACAATTGGCATGAAAGTCGACATTTTGTGATTGCTTTCTGGGTGGACCTACATTGTGATTAAATGAGTGAGTCTTTTTGGTTATTCTGTCCCTCAGAGGGGAGGAGCCTCACTGTGATCAATCAGACCCTAACAGATGAGCATAAGGAGCAGTTCCAGAGCTACAGGACTGAACTAGTGGTTCCTCTTCTCTGCCTCTTCGCCTTTTTCATCGGGCTTCCCACAAACACATTAGCCCTATGGGTGCTGGTCTTGCGAACCAAAAAGCTCCCTTCCACCATTCTGCTGATCAACCTCACCATCTGTGATCTTCTGCTACTGCTGGTGCTCCCCTTTCGTATTGTCTACCACTTCCTAGGCAACAACTGGACATTTGGAGAACCATTCTGTCGAATTGTAATGGCACTCTTCTATGGAAACATGTACGGCTCAGTAGTGTGTCTGGCATTGATCGCTGTGGATCGCTATGTAGCTCTTGTTCACCCTTTTGGTGCCAAGACACTTCGTAGTAACAAGAACTCAGTCTGTATGAGTGTTTTGGTTTGGATAGTAGTTGTAGTTGCTGCTGTGCCTTTGTTAGCCTCAAAACAGTCTTATGAGATAAAAAAACTTTCAATAACAACCTGCCATGATGCACTGCCTCCAGAACAGCAAGAAAAGTACTCCCTGCCGTACTTTGCTACTCTCTTCTCCCTCTGCTTCCTGGTTCCACTACTGGTTGTGCTGTTCTGCTATTCTGCAGTGTTACGCACCCTTATGGCTGAAGGCCAGCGTTTTGCCCATGCAGTTAGAGTGACTGTGCTGATGTTGATGGTTTTTATTGCTTGCTTATTGCCTAGCAACATTCTCATGCTGTTGCATTACTCCAAATCGGACTTTGCTAATAATCACCTTTATGTTCCGTACCTGATCACTTTGTCTTTCAGCACCTTCAACAGCTGCATTGATCCTTTCATCTTTTATTATGTGTCTAAGGATTTCAGAAAGAGGTTATGGGAGGCTCTCAGGTGTTCTGGGTCTGATTCGGAGTCCTCCTCTGAATCTAAGACAAAAATGACCTTACTATCAAAGATGAGCAGGACTGAAGGATCTTTAAATGGAGAAAAAGCTTGATCATGAGGTTAGCATAACAGTTATGGAAATCAGAAGATACTAGGTTATATAACTCAAAAATTCTAGGGTGTATTGAATGACTAATATAGAGCATCTGTCTATCTGTCCATCCATCTGTCAGTCTGCCTATCCATGAATATAGCTTAAGATTACTTTGAACAGGAAAAACTGGAATGAGGAGATATTAATTCAGTTTCCTCCTTCTTTCTTTTATAGTGATACAGGAGACAAATAGATATATTTCAAAACATTTTGAGTTTCTTGCATGATCTAAAATTTGCAAATGCTGTTTGTACCCAAGACAACTCAGCAATCTTCATGGCCTGTTGGATTAATGATGTTGGAAAAATAAGTTTCACACTGTCTTAAGGCAGTGACCCAACAAAACCAGGGGGCAGTGTGAACTATTGCTTGAAAGATTCATCAAAATTAGGGTAGAATTTTAGAATTTTTCATATTGGAAATTATATTATATTATATTATAGGCCTATTATATATTTAAGTAATAAAGGATGTGTCTATTAAAATAAATTAAATGTGTAATGTATAACTTTTTTAACTGTGAACTAAAAACTGAATACATTTAATGGATTCAAACAGTGGAAGGTAAATGAATGAATTATACAGTATAGTGGACATGTTACCGTACAATTGTGCCATATAGTATAAACCATTTAATAGCAAATGCTTTTTATGAGCCTGTTTTCTGCAATAGAAGCATGCATGACACATAATAGTTTCTTTGTGTATGTGAATAGCTGTAAGTAGGAAGTATAGAACCACATGTCACATCCGCAACCATATCTAGCTCTTATGTCAAGAACTGCTGATTGTTTCGTTATATTTAATCATGACATTTACTATGGATATGACAACCAAAATGTATATTTAAATGTATATTTGAACAGCATTGTTTTGTAATACAAAGCCTGACAATTCTATTCTTGTGAAATGTTTTTCTTTGAAGACTATTCCTCTCTTCAATTACCTTTAACATTAAAATTACATTAAATGCACTGATGACCCAGTATTTCATGATTGTGTAGTCTTACTGTTATTGACATGCTCCTGAACTTACATTTAGTACTCCATTTAGTGGACAATACTGATCTCTAGTGGAGACATTTAAACACCTTGATATGACTGAGAATTAATTAAAAAACTATATCACACATTGTAAATATTATATTACAGGATTTGAGTATATACACTGATCAAAAATATTTATTTTTATTGGATAGTGATGGAGCGCAACTGTATGAAAAGAAATTGTAAAATAAGTCTGTTTTTATTACAAATCATGTAAACATCAAGGCAGATAAAGGGTCTTTCACCCCACACTTGAGGTGGGCTGTAGGCATATAATGTAGATATTGTATGTCCATCACAGCAGTGTTAATTTAAGGTTAACGAAAACTATTAGCAGTTTGGTTTTAAGGCTAAACGTGGTACTGATCTTTGCATCTATGCATTAAAGGAAATAGTAAACAAATATAGAGATAAAAACTCATCAGTCTTTATGTACTTCATTGATGCATCTAAAGCTTTTGATTGGGTTAACCATGCAACGTTATTTTTTAAAATGAGACAAAGAGGGGTGCCAGAATACATTGTGAGAATCCTGGCTTATTGGTATGCCCACCAGATGATGCAAGTAAAATGGGGCAATAAAGTCTCTGCCCCTTTTGGGGTTAGTAATGGCGTGAGACAAGGAGGGATTTTGTCCCCAATTCTGTTTAATCTTTACATGGATGATCTGAATGTTTGAATGCTTGTAAAACTGGGTGTATGATTGGGAATATTCTAGTGAATCATATTATGCAGATGATCTTGTGGTGTTTAGTCCTAGCAGTGCTGGTCTTCAACAGCTTTTAACTATGTGTTCTGATTATGGTGTTGAACATGATATTTTATATAATCCTGATAAGAGTGTGGTTATGATTTGCAGAACTAAGGAGGATAAAAGTATAAAATTTCCAGTTTTCAAGTTGTCTAATAAGAGTCTCACTGTGTGTGCGAAAGTAAAATACCTTGGACATTTCATCACTGAACGCATGACAGACAATGAGGATACTGAAAGGCAATGCCGTATGATGTATATGCAGGCGAATATACTTTTATGTAAGTTTAGTTTCTGTTCAGATGAGGTGAAGGTGTCACTTTTTAAAGCATATTGTACAACACTTTATACTGCTCATTTGTGGTTCAACTATAGAACATCTAGTTTACAGAAGCTGCAAGCTTATAATGATGCAATGAGAATTTTACTAAAGAAACCTAGCATAGTGCAAGTGAAGTTTTTGTGAGTGCAAGTGTAATTACTTTTAAAGCACTGTTACGAAATCTTATGTATAGATTTATCTGCCAGCTAAATGCTTCTAAAAATGAGATTATTGTGGGTCTATCAAATATAAGGCTTAGTACTACACGGTATCAGTCAAAGCTGTGGAGACATTGGTATTGTTGTATTTTGTAACTCTTTGTGTGTGGTAGATGCTGTGGGCTGTATATGTTGTCCTATTGTCTTTTTTTCTTCTTCTTCTTCTCTAATTTTTAAATTTGGACCTTGAGTCTGTAATAAAGATTGATTGATTGATATGACGAAAAATGTTCGTTGACGACCTTTTTTTTCCCCAAGACTAAGACGAGACGATGAGATACGACACCAATGTCATTAAACGATAACTGTTTCTAAATCAACACATGCAATACAGTTGATGAAAAAAGACGAGACTGAAATGTGGCTAAAAGACTAAAAACTTTACCAAAATCACTTTTTGTTTTTGTCGAATAAAGGAGACAAAAAACAGACTGCTTTTACGAGGGTTCATGCTTGCGGTTGCCAGATTTCCAGAATTTAAATCCCCAAATCAGAGCTTTTCTGTTAAAAGAACACGTTTTACTTAATCTTTGCAATCTGGCAACCACGCACACGCGCTCTCTCTACATTGAGGAAGAAGCGCGGATGATCTGAAAACACAGACAAGTAAGCTGGAGTTCAGCGATCTTCATTTGAGATTTTAAATTAAAGTCTCATTCAGTCGGTCTATGTTGCGCTGCTCGTTTGCTGACTAAATCTACGACCAAAGTGTAGGCTGATATCCAGCAGTGGTTCTCAAACTGATGTACGCGAACAAAATGCTGAGTTTTGCCATTTATTTTTATTTCTACTCCACCTTAAAATAACATTAAAACTGAGCATGTATTTCTAGCAGGTAAAATTCTGTAAATACACGACATTCAGTCAAATTACCTCATCTTTCGCGGTCAAAACTTAATGCATCCACGCCAGCAAATCGTGCTACATTAGTGCTGTTCTCGACAATATACCTTTGTAAAAGTGGGGATTTAGCACTGTTAGCATGAAGAACAATATAGACAGACTGCATAGAGATTTAAGATTAAAACTCTCTTCGCTAAAAACATACCCTTCTGTGAGTTATTTTAATGTTGATCATACTATACGAGCAAGAATGCAATGTTTCCCGAACACGATTTCAAATGTGACATTAATTTTATACAACAGTTCAACGTACAAAAGGGTAATATTAAATGATGTACATTTTAAACAGTAGGCTATTGTCAGTATTTTTGCTCTATTTTGCAACGAAAGCCACAGCAGAACTGCAGCATACAAGCTGTGTTTCGTGAACGAATCGTCAATGATTCAATGATCCATTCATAAATACAGCCGCTTGCTTTGATACCTGATACTGAAAGAATGAATGACTCGATGATTCACTCATAAAAACAGTGAATTACCGCCACCTACTGGCGGTTTTAATGTAATATTTAAAAGTATCCCTTCGTTTTTATCATCGTTTTTATTGATTTTTTAAATTATATTTAAAGCATTATTTATTTTATAAAGGTATTTGGTAAAAAAAAAATGCACTGGAAAAATCGATTCAAGAGGGCAAATATTGTCCCTTAATGGAAAAGGTGTAACTGCAGTTTAATTGGAAAAGAGAGGGTATGCAGAAGGATGTTAAATCCCTCGGGTACGACACTCTAAAAAGTTTGAGAACCACTAAAAAGGGATATGTAGAATTGCAGAAGTGCAACTGCTAAGAGTGCAATGTCAATACAGCCTGTTACCTTGATTCAAATTTTTCATAAGCTTAAATTAATTGGTCTAAAGAGAAAAATTGTAATGCCTTTTGTCTAAAGACTACATATAAAATAGCTATCAAAATTAATGTTGGTAACTTTTAACTAAAAGTAATGACTAAAACTTGACTAAAATGCGATGACTTTTCGTCGACTAAAACTAGACTAAAATATGAAAGACAAAAATGACAAAAATGTGACTAAGACTAAAGAGCATTTTCGTCTTAAGATAAAGACTGAGACTAAATCAAAAATGGCTGCCAAAATTAACACTGCATCACAGACATAATAGAATGATAAAGCATGAACCTCTGGATTTGAGTAAGAAATGTTACTTTATATGCTTCTAAAAAATGTCTACCTCTCTGAAAGTGTAAACCTATACTTTATGGTATAGATATAGACTGGCAAAGAGGCAAATACAAGAGTGTACATTTTTATATACATAAAGACACACAGATAAGTGTGTATGTCTGGTTTGTAAGACCACAATGTGCCCTAGATTGACTCAACAACAAACAGTCCTTTGATTTCATTCTTCCTCCTGCCTTTGTGTTTGAACCGTCTTTCTACTGCATTCTGGTTTGTCCTGTCACTGCTGAAAGCAGCAGAAACAGAAAAGGAGAAACATGAAATATCTGGCCATAACAAAACTGACAGTTGAACCGATTCTGTGCTGTGGTTTATTTGCAATCAGACTGCAATAATTCAACGGCACATTGTTCAACAGTACATTAGCTTCTTTGATGATACATTACAGCCTTTAGACACGCTCCACAAACTCCTAATAAAAGTGTATTTTGTTCACTTGATTTCCCACATTCATTGGTTTAGAAGTGTTGTTATTTTACAGTAGTCAACATTTGAAGTGGATCAAAAAAGTTCATCAAAGTTGTCCTAAGAACTAAGTTGTCCTAAGAAGAAGGTTTTAGGACAACTTTGATGAAAGGTTTTGATCCACTTCAAATGTTGACTACTATATATTGATTTAAGAATAACACATGGACAGACTTCATTTGCTTTCAGCAAATAATCATTGGTACACACTGGGAAATTCCCCAGAAGCATGCTGTCAAGGGTTTATATTTACTTTAAATGGCTCATGAACTGAGAAAAAAAAATGTCCTTGATCTTTTGACATATAAGTGGTTATTGTACTATAAAAGTGGTCAAGTACTATAAAAATATCCTGTAAGTTTCAGAACTCAAAACTGCCTTGTTAGTCAAAAAATAACTTTTATTGAAACCAAGTTCTCAAAATTACTCGTTTTGGATTTTGTCTCAGCATGATGTCATGTAGTAGTAAATGCGAGAGATGCACAGTGATGCCAACTTAGCAATTTTATTGCTAGATTTAGCAACTTTTCAGACTACAGCGGCAACAGTTTTTTTTCCATAAAGCAACTAGCAACAAATTTAGCTACTTTTAAAATTTATTTGAGGACTTTATCAACTTTTCAAAAGTTGCTAACTCAAACAGGAACAGGGAAACCTAAAAAAAACCTAAAACACAATGAAACTAAACATAACCTTTACATTACACCCCCCTCCCGGAAGGTCCGTCCTTGCACTGTAGCAATAAACAAAGTCCAACTGAGGAGGAAGGGACACTGGGAGGAGCTGACAGAGGGAGACACCATGGAGGAGATGATGGAGGGAGGAACCAGGCAGGAGATGGTGGATGGAGGAGACAGCTGACAACCCCAAACACAGCCAGGATGAAGGCCCATGACAGAACAAATGGTGGGAGAAACCAGATTGAGTCAGATGTCCGATCCAGGATCCAGGAGAGTTGGAGACCCAGGTGGATCTGAGGAGACACAGAGACACCATTGGTCCTGAGGGCCAAGGTGGAGTCACAGGCTCAGCGGCCCGAGGCTGAGCCAGGGGATCCATTTGCCAAGGCAGAGCTGGAGACCCGAAGACCTGAGGCTGAATTGATCAGCAGAGTGGAGTAAACAGAGGAGCTGAGGAACTGGCTGTCTTAGGTAGAGGCGGCAGGAGAGGGAGGCTGGATGGGACCATCAGAGACGCAGGAGACTTGAAGCTGGACTAGACAAGTGGAGACACAGGAGACTTGGAGATGGGCGGGAACAGCAGCAGCATGAAGTTTTGGGGAATAACCTCTTCAACTTCCTCAAATAATTTTGCAGAGACCAGGCTCAGCTCACCCTCTGCAGTAGGGGTATGGGTGGGGCTCCAATCCATGCCCTCGTACTCCACGAGAATGCCCACAGGAAAGGACGATGTTACCGGCTCTCGCATCTGGTCAAACTTCCTGCTGGGCTTGAACTCCGGGACGAAGTTAGGCTCAGGCGTTGTCTCTGACTCAGTTTCTGTGGTGGGTGCAGGATCTGGGTCTGCAGTGGGCTTAAGCAGGTTGTCTGTGATGGGTGTGGTAGACGGCTGGCTAGGCTCTGGGTCCAGAGTGAGTGTGACGATTGAGTGACTGGCAAATTCCTCCTCCACCTTACCCACAGTAAACAAGGATCCACATTTAATGAGCACCAGATCTACAAAATCGATAAATTTCCTTCGAGGACCATCAGCGGGCAGGGGAACAAGTTGTTTAATGTTGGGATTTAAACCAGTCCATAAAAATGAAATGAGTGCACTGTCAGGGTAGTGTGTAATATGGGCAAGTCCAAAAACTCACTTCCTCACATCTTTGAGGGAGCGATTCTCCTGGGTGAGGAGGAGGAGGCGAACAGCAGGTATATCCGTTATTTATCTCTTCTAGGTCCAGTGTTCTGTCACGTGCAGGCAATGTGATGGCAAGGATAGCAGGCTGTCGTAACTTTATTATCAAAAACAAAGAAGGCAATTCAACATAAGAACAGTCTACAGGAGAAAACCAACACAACAGTTTTACCAAAACAAAGATAATACTGGACAATGAGTAGAACTAAACAGAGGGCTTAAATACAAAGGGGAAAACAAACAGAACAAGAAACAGGTGCACAAAGCAATCAGTAACCATGACAACAAATAATGAATGAGAACTCAGGCAAACAGGAACAGCCCTTACAAAGATTACTGCAGTTTTTACATATAGAAAACTGCAGTTTTTTGGACACGAAAATACTGCAATATTGCAGTAGCTGCAATACAACTTCAGTTTTACTGCTGTTGAACTTCAATGTACTGCAGTTGTACTGTGATTATACTTCATTATACTGCAAATCTATGGTTGTGTTTAATTATACTGCAGTTATACTACTTTGTACTGCAGTTTTACTGCAGTTGTACTTCAATATACTGCAGTTCTTTTTGTAAGGGAGGGAAATCCAAACTAAAACACACTGAAACTAAACATTACCCTTACACACAGTTGGCAAATGTTTCAATGTAATGAGATAAACGCCATTTCAGCAATAATTTAATGTCCTAAAATACAATACCAGCTTACAAATACATATAAATATTAATTCCTTATGTATTGTCTTTTGATTCCATATCAGACTCTGGTTCAAACATGTATAGCTGAATTTCATCACCTGCCATTTCTCAACATCGGAAGTTTTCAAAACAATTCCTCTCATGTAATGGCAGGGATGTGGAAAATTATTTTAATAAGCAAAACTGTCACCCTGTCATAGAAGTGGCCATTTACTTCCAAGTCTTGAATTTGGCATGCCCATCAAAACTGAGTGTTTCAAAGAGAGGGTCAAAAACAGGATAGAACATAGTCTATTACCTTTAAATAAGGATGTTCCTTTGATGTAAAAATCTAACTAACATTACAAGTGGACCTCAGAGAACATCTGAACATTTTTTAAAAAAAAAAAGGCAGTTCATGACCCCTTTAAACATTGATAAAGACTCAGTATGTTCTGGTAAATATCCTAATGCATAGCCAAAGTATCACTTTTAGAGTGCATTTGAGATTTTATCATTTTTTATCATTTTTATCATTATATTTGCACTGTGATTGCACAATGTGTGTTAACTGAAAACCAAGCAAAATAATATCCCATGAGAAAAACTAAAATGGTCAGTGATTGTGAGAGTTTCATTTACATTTTATGTTTTACACTGGCTTATTTTCACTGCAACAGAAAATTATATTTAAAATTTGGACTCTTGGTCTGTTGTCCCTATTTTGGCTGTTATGCAATTGTGTTTGCAACATGTATGTGTGTTGAAATCAGAATTTCCCCATGACCCCAGTCGAAATATAAAAACTCACAGTTAAATTAGCCATACAGATTGTGGACGACAGCGGAGAAAGAAACATCTGAAAACAAACACTTATAGCATCATGAGACTTTACGTCCTTCTCAGTTTTCTGCTTTTGGCTGGTGAGAAATTACAATTTAACTTAATGCATCACTGCCTACAATTTTATTCTAAAACTTGTAAAGGAGGAAGATAAGAAAACATTGAGTCTAGTGCACAAATGAAGCATAATTAATTTTGACAATGTTCATGTTCTAAAATGTACATTTATTTTAATTACCTTTATTTACATTTAAATCTAAATTCTGAGTTTTATTGTTAACATTTTTAAATTTGATGGATTTTATTGATGTTTTTTGGTGGTGTCATTTATAAACACTGAAAAGAATAAAAACGTGCAAAATAAACCTTGCAAAAACAATCCAAAAAAAAAAAAAAAAAATTTTTTTTTTAATATATTAATTATTATTAAAATATATTAATTATGCAAATTAAAGCCTCAAATGTGTGTCTCTTTTTCAGTGTTTTGCAGCTCTTGTGTTGATGCTAGCCAAGGTATGTAATGTAAATGAAGAAAAAGACAAACAGGAAGACAAATATAAAGATACATAAAGTAAAACAGAGATGAGTTAAAAAAAAAAAAAAAAATCTTTTCATTTCACAGTGAAATTTGGCACTCTCTGCAGAGGTAACCCAAGTAACCGTAAAAGAGGATGTGATGTAAAGTATGGCTGTGGAAACTATGGAGCCAGCCGGTAAATTGTGTTTTCTTCTGACTGTCTGTATATAAAGCTCTATTTCTCAAGCAAATTTTGTTTTATCTGACTTCTCCTCGTAGCTCTTCCCAGAAGTCATTGATGACACATTTAACAGATAACACATTTGTACTGGAGGGTGTGCTGTGACATATTGATATCATTCCTTTGTTTTGAGTGTGTTTCCACACAAATTTGGCACACCCAACAACTCAACTTAACAAATTATCTAATTTTGTACCGTAGACACACCATACTAATAAAATAAAATGAATAAAATCCATAATTATTTATTCACTCTCATGTTGTTTACAACCTGTAGACCTTCTTTCTTTCATAAGAAACACCAGACCAGACTGCTTTTTTTCTATACAATGGAAATTAACATGAACATTATTATCACTGATCAGTTGTAACAAGACACTCTAAAAACGAAAGCTAGGGGAAGAATTTTTTTTATCAACTTTCTACATATTTTTGGTTACATGGAGTAAATGATGACAAGAATTAAATTTTTTGGTGAACTATTTTTATTATGTTTGTGCTGCAGTGGGAATCGGAAACATATGGGTCTTGACATTGTGTGTGCTGATGGAGACACAGTTTTTGCTCCATTTGATGTGAAGCTGAATGGCAAAGCTGCACCATACATAAAGAACAATGCTATCAATGATGGCATTAACTTGAGCGGAGAAGGTACCAAATGTTCTAAAGCATGAATAGCAATGTAGCAAAAGTTTCTTTTAGAGACTATAGGTCGTATCATGTTTGTGGAAAATAATGTGCTTGCTTGATAAAATACTACTACTACTAATAATATAGGACATGTGGAATAAGATTTAAGCATAACCTTACAATAATCTTATATCTGTTTGGCAGGTCTCTGCTTCAAGCTGTTCTACGTTAAGCCAGACCGTTACTCTGGGACCCTGAAAAAAGGGCAGAAGATCGGAAGTCTGCTCCCAATGCAGAGCGTTTATCCTGGCATCACTTCCCATGTTCACGTTCAAATGTGTGACAAATCAGATCCCACAAAGTACTTCTAATGCTGATGGAGTTGATGACCACCTGCAACTATCAAACCACTTCAGAATCTTCTGCCATTTATATCAGCTTTATTTCTTCATGCTGGTGCCCAGCACTTTGCAGTCTAACAATAAAGTTCTGAAGACTATGTTCTCAGTGTTACATGTAGTAAATAGTGCCTCATAGCATATAAATCATCCTTTTTTGAGACTCTGGCTTATTTACAAAGTAATACAAAAAAGTTATGCAGTAATGAATGTTCTAATGAATGTTCATGTTTAGTTTGACCTGCTTTTATTTTTTATGTCCTTTTGTGTGGAACCTCTATTCTTGACTCTTTGTAGCAACCATTAAAGTGTTAATTCACCCAAAAATGAAAATTCTCTCATAATTTACTCACCCTCATGTCATTCTAAACCCGTAAGACTTTCGTTCATCTTTGGAACACAAATGAAGATCTTTTTAATGAAATCTGAGAGATTTCTGTCCTTCCATTGACAGTCTACACAACTACCGCTTTGACGCTTCAAAAAGTTAATAAAAAGATCATAAAACTAATCCATATGAATTGAGTGGATTAGTCCAAATTTTCTGAAAAGACACGATCTCTTTATATGATGAACAGATTTAATTTAGACTTTCATTCACATATAAGATTCATCAACTCACACATCAGTTAGTAAATGGAAGCTCAAGCATGTTTTCTTGATGTGCGAGAACCAATGAGGTTCATTCTTGTGTGTTACACAGCACGTTTGAGCTTCCGCAAGAACCAATGAGGTTTGTTCTCGTGCATCAAGCAGTTATGGTTGAGCTTCTGTTTGTGTTTGCTGATCAATGTATGTAAATAAAAGCCTAAATTCAATCTGTTCATCATAAAAAGTGATAGAGTCTCTTCAGAAAATTTGGACTAAACCGCTTGATTCATATGGATTAGTTTTACAATCTCTTTATGAACTTTTTGAAGTGTCAAAGTGGTATTTGCAGAGATGATCAAAGGAGGGACAGAGAGCTCTCAGATTTCATTAAAAAATATCTTCGTTTTTGTTCTGAAGATCAACGAAAATCTTTGGAACGGGTTTGGAATGACATGAGGGTGAGTAAATTATGACAACATTTTATTTTTGAATGTTCAGAATTTTTGTTTAAACTAACCCTTTAATTACACATTTAGCTAACGTCTATTTTACGTCAGTGCAGAAAACCACAGAGAGAGAGAGAGAGATTTTCTAATAGTCTTTGAGAGCACGGTGAAACAGTGCTGTTACAGTGAAGCAGAAACAGTGTGCAGCATTTGCTATTTGAGGCACTGTGTCAAACTGAGTGCATAGTCACAGATGGCACAGATCTATAAGGATGTGGCCAAAATGTCATAGCTCAATGTGACAAATAATGACGTACATCTAGTCATAAAGTTGAGCAAATATATTTGAATGTAATTTTTCTTCTTACCACCCATGGCATCATATAAATTACTTGTGATTCAGTTAAGTATACACGCAACACATGTACATAATCATTGAGTATTTATTTCAGGCATATTTTCTGTTGAATTTAACAGTAGGCTATTGGATCTCAGGTTAAATTACAGTACCATCATTTTCCCATGCTTTATCCTAATGTCCTGATAAGCTGCTGAATAATCTGTACTGGAAAAACCTCCCAATGTTCCTCATATTTCAAATAATGGTCACAATGGCTTTCCAATTAGTCAGTGATGGGTAAATGTGTGTTTTTATTTATTTATTTATTTTTTTTTTATCATAACCAATATTATGTTCCCACATTCAGTATAAATTAAATTGTGGGTTTGGTGTTATCAGGATTGGCCACAGGAGGGAAGCAGAGTACATAGACGGGAACCAACTAGTGTCATGCATTAATATTTAATTTGCCCTGTTAAGCAGCTTGACAGCATTATTCACATTCTGCATTATGTTGTATTTTACAATATTTGTCCTTTCAGTGCATAAAATCTATGCTAATATTATCATATAATATTGCTTTCTTGAGATATTTAAATTTTTAAAGGGTTAGTTCACCCCAAAATGAAAATTATGTAATTTATTACTCACCCTCATGTCGTTCTACACCTGTAAGACCTTCGTTCATCTTCGGTACACAAATTAAGATATTTTTGATAAAATCCTATGGCTCAGTGAGGCCTCTGTTGCCAGCAATGTCACCGAACCTCTCAAGATCCAGAAAGGAACTAAAGACATGTAAAACAGTTCATGTGAGTACAGTGGTTCTACCTTAATATTATAAAGCGGCGAGAATACTTTTTGTGTGCCAAAAAAACAAAATAACGACTTTTCAACAATATCTAGTGACTTTTCAACAATATCTAGTGATGGGCGATTTCAAAACACTGCTTCGAAGCTTTACGAATCTTTTGTTTCGAATCAGTGGTTCTGATCGCGTAAACGAAGCCTCGTTTACTGAAATCACGTGACTTTGGCACTCCGAACCACTGATTCGAAACAAAAGATTTGTAAAGCTTCAAAGCAGTGTTTTGAAATCGCCCATCACTAGATATTGTTGAAAAGTCAATAGATATTGTTGAAATATTAAAAAATATTCTCGTCGCTTTATAATATTAAGGTAGAACCACTGTACTCACATGAACTGTTTTAAATATATCTTTAGTACCTTTCTGGATCTTGAGAGGTTCAGTGACATTGCTGGCAATGGAGTCCTCATTGAGCCATCGGATTTCATCCAAAATATCTTAATTTGTGTTCAAAAGATGAACGAAGGTCTTACGGGTGTAGAACGACATGAGGGTGAGTAATAAATGACATTATTTTCATTTTTGGGTGAACAAACCCTTTAATATTTTTAAAGATGTTCTTGTTATTTTTAAACTATTTGCAATAGTATATTAAAATACACTACTCTAAATTTAAAATGCTACAAAAAATTGTTATTATTGCTGATAGTTTCTTTAGTTTAATAGTAATTATTCAGCTAAAATCAGTTCAGTGTTGATTCAGTTTGGTTCAATAACTGTGTAATGTTCATCAATTATGGAATGAGTATAAAGCTGCTCTGCAGAAAACAGTTTTGTCATAATCTGTCTCAAATTCAGTTCAAGTTTACTTCTCATCCAGTAGAGGCAGAATGTCAGATAGTGGATTAATATCATTCACAATATTAATCTTAAACTGACAGAGTGTGTCTGCCTCTCGAACAATGCTAGGAGGACTGTTCCAGAGTTTGGGCTCTAAATAGGAAAAGGATCTACAGCCCACAATCCCCCCAGATTTGTTTGAGAACTTGGAAATGCATTGGTGGAAAAGTGGGGTTACATCTGGCAGGCAAACGGCCATGAAGGCCGCCCGCTTTCCTATTCACGGCCATGAAGACCACCTCAAAGCTGCCAGATCACCCAACCACAGCAGCCGTCCCAGAGCCACCCGCTCTCCCAGTCACGGCCACGGAGGCTGTCCCTGAGTTCATGGAAGATGTTCCAGAAGTCATTACCTACACCTTTCTCTTTTTGCCAGCAGACTCTTCTCTGTTCGGCATTTTTTTTTTTTTTAAATGGGTGATTTCCTGGAGCTTCGAGATTTAGCATGCTCCATCTCACTCGTTGTGACAACTAACCTATGCCACTTCCACACCATACATGCATCAAAGTAGCCATATCAACTTTTCTGTATTTATAAATGTGGGGAGACACGCACGGGCAGGTGACATAGGTATGCAATTTGCTGTGAAAACCATCCTGTCGAGTCTAAAATATAAACACTTATAATATGCTTAGCATAGTGAATCATGGTAAGACAAAAACACATTTTGGAAGAAGGATTGAAGATGTATTGACTCATTATTTAAATTTTGTTAATTTTGATCAAAAAATTTACATAGCATACCTTTAAATTAAACTTCTAAATGTCTGTTCAGTCCCTAACAGACGACACAGTTTAGTAATTGTGTTGCTTCTAATTAAGTGATAAAAAGCAGTTGCAACAACAATTGCACCAATAAAATGTGCAACACTTTATGTTTTACTACCAAACTATATGTAATATCTAATGAATTTAACTTACAGTGGAATGTTTTCCTTTCAGGGAAAGGCACGTGAGTTCCTGAACATGATGGGATTCATTTAGCCTCGAATACCGCTCCGAAACAGTATTCGAGATAGTGTGGGTTTAGTGTGTGTTAAGGGCTGAGCTTTGGCATTTTTAAGACCTGGGACAGTCTTGAGCACTTACTTCCTGTTGCATGCACGTGCTCTCAGTCTCAAGTGGTCGAGTCTGTGTAGGGGAATTGCAGTTAAGGCACATAAAGAGACCAATATACTCAGTGAAGACCAGGAGTCAAAGTTGAAGTTCAATCAGTTGACAGAGTTTTCTGAAGACAAAGTTCTCCACACTTCCATATAAGCAATAGAAAATAAGTAAGAGGATCCAGCCTCGAACTAACTTAGGATAGAGAAACACTAGTACTTATAGTCATAAGGATAAGTAGGTTTATTTGTACAGGCCCCAAGTTTCATTGGCCAAATGTGTTGTCGTGTGCTGTGCAGCACCCGGCTTGTGTTTACCATCGGCCGTGTGCTTTCATATTGTTGTGTTATGTGTACTGTAGCATGCGGCACGTGTTAATCATTGGCCGCGTGCTTCCGTATTGTCTTGTTTTTCTTCTTATCTGATTATTATTCATTCTTCTTATCTGATTATATTATCTGATTATTGGTTTATGTGCCCCACTTGCTCTCCCTTCGTACCCTTTCCTTCCCTATTTATTCTCCCTGTGTTCTCAGTCCAGTGCCAGTTCGTCGTTGTTACTCATCCTCTGTGAACCTCTTTAGGTCATCCCATCATTTCCAGTCCTGTCCTGCCGTGTCCAGGGTTTTCTACCTATCCAGCCGTGCCGGTGGATCCTGCATTTTCCCCTCAGGGTAGATTTAGTTTGTTTTTGTTTTATTTTATCAATTACTAAAGCCAACTGAACTTTGCATTTGAGTCCTCACTACATCCTTACCCACAAACCTGACACAAACAGACTGAGGACAACAGCAGAGAAGAAAGCATCTGAAAACAAATGCTTATAGGATCATGAGACTTTACATCCTTCTCAGTTTTCTGCTTTTGGCAGGTGAGAAATTACAATTTAACTTAAAGCATCATTGCCTGCAATTTTATTCTAAAACTTAACTTGTAAATGCTGCTTATGAGTAAGAAAGCTATTGCACATGTAAGAAGTCTATTGCACAAATGAAGCATATTTCATTTTGAAAATGTTTATGTTCTAAAACTATTAAAAGAAAAAAAAAAAAGAACATTTTAAAAGAAAAAAAATCTTCTTACACCACACGTTCTAGCAAACAAGAATGTGTATTAAGATTAAGTTTTATTGTTACCATTTTTAAATTTGATGAAGTTTACTGATGTGTTGTGAAAAGAGTAAACATGCAAATTAACATGCAAAGTAAACATTGCAAAAACATAAAAAACAGTAATTATGCAAATTAAAGTCTCAAATATGTGTCTCTTTTTCAGTGTTTTGCAGCTCTCTAGTTGATGCTAGTCGAGGTATGAAATATAAATGAAGAAAAAGACAAACAGACAAATATAAAGACAGACAAGAAACATAAAGTAACACAGAGATGAGTTAAAAAATCTTTTCATTTCACAGTGAAATTTGGCACCCTCTGCAGTCGTAACCCAAGTAACCGTAAAAGAGGATGTGATGTAAAGTATGGCTGTGGACACTATGGAGCCAGGCGGTAAATTGTGTTTTCTTCTGACTGTCTGTATATAAAGCTCTATTTCTCAAGCAAATTTTGTTTTATCTGACTTCTCCTCGTAGCTCTTCCCAGAAGTCATTGATGACACATTTAGCAAATAACACATTTGTACTGGAAGGTGTGCTGTGACATATTGATATCATTCCTTTGTATTGAGAGCTAGAAAGAAGAAGAACTTACTTTCTACTTTATTTTGATCACAGGGAGTAAATGATAGGATTTAATTTTGGGGTTAATCTATTCTTATTATGTGTGTTTGTGCTGCAGTGGGAATCGGAAACATATGGGTCTTGACATTGTGTGTTCTGATGGAGACATAGTTTATGCTCCATTTGATGTGAAGTTGAATGGCAGATCTATACCATACTCGCAGAACAATGCTATCAATGATGGCATTAACTTGAGCGGACAAGGTGTGTACCAAATATTGAATGTTCTAAAGCATGAATATCAATGTAGAAAAAAAATCTTTTAGAGACGTTTGTGGAAAATTAAGTGCTTGCTTGAAAAAATACTACTACTAATATAGGACTAATATAGGAATAAGGTTTTGTACATCAAAAGCATCTCATATGATCTGTTTGGCAGGTCTCTGCTTCAAGCTGTTCTACGTTAAGCCAGACCGTTACTCTGGGACCCTAAAGAAAGGGCAGAGGATCGGACGTATGCTCCCAATGCAGAGGGTTTATCCTGGCATCACTTCCCATGTTCACGTTCAAATGTGTGACAGATCAGATCCCACCAAGTATTTCTGATGCCGATGTTGATGACCAACTGCAACTATCAAACCACTTCAAAATTTTCTGCCAATACTCTAAAAAATAATTCAAGGGACCTGTTACAAATTAAATTCTAAGTTAAAAATGATAATTTATTGATTTAATTAAAACTTTTAAGCTGCAAACATTATATTTTTAGTTCTTTAGTTCATAATCATGTTGATCATTGCGTTAACTTAATATTGTGTGTAATTTAAACTCAAATTTCTGTTAATTGATTGTTATTTTTTTGTTGAGCCAACATATTTTTTTGTGTATATATCAGCTTTTTTTCTTCATGCTGGTGCCCAGCACTTTGCGATCTAACAATAAAGTTTTTAAGACTATTACTGTATGTTCTCAGTGTTACATGTCGTAAATAGAGCCATTATGGCATATAAATCATAATTTTTTTTTACTCTATTTATCAGACTAGAAAGAAATACAAAACACTGTCTGCTAATTGCACTGAAGTGAAGTGGCTGCGTGCTCTAATGAATGTTTACGTTTAGTTTGAGCTGACCTGCTTTTATTTTTTATGTTCTTTTGTGTGGTGCTCTGACCTTTATTCTTGGCTCTTTGTAGCAACCATTTAGCTGTAGAAAAGTCCCTTTCAAAGAAAGACTGTTTACTCGGCGGCCAGACTGAAATCTCAAAAAATGCTTGCAAACTCACAATTAAACAACATTTCAAATCAGCAACAAAATCTTACATGAACCTTCCCATAAATGTTGTTTTAATGCTCAAATAGTGCTAAAAAGTAGGGATGCACCGATGTATCGGGCGCCGATATTTATCGTCCGATTTTTGCTCAATTTACAACCATCGGCATATCGGCTGTAGCAGGAAAAAGGCCCGTACTACATAACAAACCGATGGTTTATAAATTAACTGCGTGAAGGCACTGAGCTGTAGTTATAATTACTGTTGCATCATCCTAGCGCTGCTGTCTGCGCTTTAATGCTAATCAAATAACAAAAGATCGCACACTATTCTTGACTAAATAACTTTTGTAACTTTCGTAAGTGTAGCGGACCCCATCCGAATGATGACCAAACCTGTACTGATGTTTTATAAAGTTTATTGAGTCCGTTTTCACTCCAAACAAATCACCACAAAAGCTAAACATTACAGAGCACAAGAAAGGCGCATTAAACTCTCTCTCTCTCTTCATTGCATTATCAACACCATACAACGAATTACTCAAAACACTTATACAACTAACAGTTAACAAATACATACATATCTCATGCCTTTTTGGGGGGTGCTTAATAAACGGACAAACTTTAAATCTGCAAAATATCTCTGAAGAACTGCGTTTCTCTCCTCAGCCGGTAGACTAGAACACCCGTCAAAATAAGAGTCCCGCCTTAGTAAAGGAGATAGTGCAGATCTCATACATATTTAAACGTACAAAAAATATTAAAATGTATACAAAAACAAATTAGAAGATTAATCACAATGAAGTCTGTTACAATAAAGAAGGGTTAACATGTATTTAATTTATACAGTGAAGAATATGCAGTGCTATTTTACATTTGTTTACTTTATTTCTGTACCTGAAAACTATGAAACCTACCTAAAAAAAAGCACTGTTTATTCCATATGTATCTTTGTTCTGTTGTCTTTATGTAGGCCTGCTGAATGTTAAATGGATCCAATCCATGTTCATTAAAAATGATTTGATGATGCAGTAATAAACCTGCTAGTATATTTTAATGCAGGTGTTTTTGAATTTTGCTTATTTAAAACATGAACAAAATACTATCTATTTTGATGACAAAATTTCAAATAAGAGAGGAAGTGACAAATATCGGTATCGACCAATAATTGTTTGTTAATATCGGTATCGGCCCCAAAAAATCATATTGGTGCATCCCTACTTAAAAGCCAATCTTCCTTTGTGTTTAACAGAAATAAGAAATTTATACAGGTTTGGAACAACCCGAGGGTGAGTAAATGATGACAGAATTTTCATTTTTGGGTGAACTATCCTATTAAATGAAAATGAATTGTGATTTCACCGGAACGAATAGAGAGTCTCCGATAGACTGAAGCGCTCATCCGTGCGAAGACTGCACAGTGTGCACAAGCGCCAAGAAAACACTGTTGCGCCACTGATAAAAAGCGACAAGGAGCACTCAACATGATTTCAAAAACACATCCCAGCACCAGCTCGCCTATTACTTAACACAAACAAACTAATTGCTAATCAACTAGAAGATGTTTCTTTTGTATTAGATACATCTGTGCCGCGAGATGTTTCAAAAAGTGGTGGGGACAATATATCGACCCTGGCAAAAAGTGGTGGGGTCATGTCCCGTCCGTCCCACCCGCAAATTACGCCTATGAGTTCCAGTACGGAGATATTTAACTCAGAAAGTTAAAAATCCTTGAAGAAAGTACAAGGATACTTTTTGGGATTTCTAGGCATTGTATTTCTAATGCATTTTTGTTCATCTTGATTTCTCACAACTTGTGTGCTTTTTCTGGGCGAGACGGAGTGAACTGCAGCACTAATAGAGTCACACAAACGAGCACGTCGCGACTGAAGACCAACGACCAAAGTGACTTTCATTAAATAATAAATTTCATATTGTATACCCCCAGAACACTTGGAATATACGACACGTGTCGCATGGGATCATTCTGAGATACTTTTGTTTGTTTGTTTGTTTTTAAAAACCTTGATGCTGGTCGCCTTTAGGCAAAGTTAGCAACAGTTTCAGGCATGCAGCATGTAGCGTTTTGATATTGTGAGAAAACATGGTTGAAGGCAGTGAGGTTTTACCTTTACATGAATGCATTTCTGAAGGGAACGACTGTTTTCAGAAAAGTTTCGATGGCATTTTCTTTTCATCTTCCCTCTGTGTAATGTCTAATAACGTAGTGTTAGCGCAGCGAAGCTTTGTGTACAGCTGTTACCAGGAAAACAACAGCACCACCTACTGTCATGCATGGATTTACATTTTTTATTCAGCCTGTCTACCACTTTTGCTCAGCCCAATGCGAAAATCTGACTGATTTATTTTTTATGCACTGTTTTAAATTTCAACCAGTTGATGAAAAATAGGCTAATATGCATTAAGCTAATATGCATAATATTATCCAAATTGTTTAGATTTTTAGAATGCATATTAGCTTATTTTATCTATATTCACGGAGCAAATAAAAATGGTTTAAAGGTTAAAATGTGAGGTTTATCATTTTATTAAACTTCAGTTTTATCATAACTTTATTATATGAGAACATATCCAATAATCGCAATAATCTTTGTGCTTTGTTAGTTGATGTCGCTCTTTAACTCCTTAAGCCCTGAGAGGTTTTTTGTCTGAGTGACACACAAAAAAGTAAAGACTTGTAACTCCAAAACTATAGCAAGGAGAGAATTTTTAAAAAATGGACATTATCACGGTGAGAAACTGCAAATAAACAGCAAAAAAAAAAAAAAAAAAAAAGGAAATATGGTAGCAGGTTAAATTTTTTGGTGATGTTCCTCTATATATGAGCTGTATCTGGATCAAGAGACATGAGTGACATGCACAAAAATAATGACTCATAACTTCAAATCTCTAGCAAGGAGAGTCAAAAGGTTGATAGCGTTTGAAATAAAACTTTTTACATTTTTAAATAAAAAAAAAATAATTTGGATATTCTCATGCTGAGAAACTGCTGATAAAGACAAAAAATAAAAGTTTGCTCAAGGGAAATTTTACATAGACTGTATGTTGAAAAGGCTTAGTAAGTTGTTGGTGGGATGGGAATTATTGACAGCCGTAACTTAGTCCCGCCCCCAGAGTTTGACACAACTTGTTGTTCCGCTTTATCGCTGTGGAGGGCTCGTGTGTATTCAAGCCATAAATGAGTGTGCGTAACTTTGAAAGTAAGTTTAATTTGCATATATAAGGTCTTAAACCTTGTTTATATTGATATTGTTGTATTCTGTGTTTAAACGTTTTGATATTGAATGTGTCTATATTTCTGTTGAAGCTAAGGTTAGCGCTATAACAGTGTTACTATCTTTGCACATGTGTTCCGATGCGCGCTACATAAGTGAAATAATGAAAACGGATCATATTTTCTATATTCGTACTTTATTGTTTACACTGTACAAATGCCATTTAAGCCATATTTATGTGGATTGTGAAGATTATGCTGGATTGAGAAGTAATTATAAGATGATGGTCATGCATATTAATAGTTGATTATGTGTTTACATTTATATAGTCACGTGTTCTCACGTGTTTATTCAGTTGATTTAAATGTTTATCATTATTACTGTAAACTGATTATTTATATTTCTGTTTTTATTGTAGAAACCACACACACCTAATATCACATACACCTGTTAATGCTCTGCATTGAGTATGTCACATGGCTTGAAACTTCCATTAACATTAAACAACAGTGATTGGACTTTGGACTTCTGTGCATTCTTACCGATGCCCCATGATGATCCCAATTAAGTTAGAACCAGTAAATACAGTCCAGAAACCTACTTAACACTGTATATATTTGACATGCAATAAGCAATAATGCAAGAGAGGAAATAAGGTAGGAGGACAATTCTTTTTTGGTGATATTCCCCTATATGTGAGCTTTATCTGGATCAAATTTCGTAGTGATCCGGATCCCATAAAGAAATCAAAAGTTAGAGCATTTGGAACCAAGGTAGCCTTTTTGTTTATCCATTGGCGCCCCCTTATGGGCATTTTTAAAATCGTTCTTTCACGTGGAGTAACTCGTTTTGGAGTAACTCGCCTCATTTCAGTCGGGACAATCGACTGTAAGTAATGATGTGCCATTTTCTACAATCTATGCATGTTTCATTAAGTTATAAGCTAAAATGGCAAGTGATAGCAACATTTTAGTTTTAGTTAGCATCTGTGCGCCTGTGGGGTTTTACGTGTTGTGATTGCGTGATCAATATCACGTGATCGGCTTGTTGGATTATGCCGATGTTGGACTCATCCGTTCCCCCCCTATATGATGAGAGATGTTTATGCAGTGACTTAAAAGATGCTGATTCTATCCTCTGTATGGATGGACTTTAACAAGTATCAGTTTAAATGTTCAGTTTCTGCCTTTTTGCCATTTATAATGATATTAAATATGTTGACAGGAAACAAAATTGGTGAGAGAATGCAGACGGGATCCGGAAAATTCCACGAGCCTGGACTTGAACCTAGGACTCATTGTACACAACTGCACCGGTTCGACGGTACTCTTTGGAAAAGGTGAAGTCCAAGTGAAAGAGAAAGGAAAAGGATGGTGAATGCCTCAGGGGGTACTCCACTCTAAAAAGTTTGGGAATCACTGATATAGATAACCGTGATTAATTTTGGTCACTATAATCGTGAAATGAAACTTTCATACCGTTCCATCTCTAGTGACAAATATAAGTTAACATCCCATAAGTTTCCATTGTCCTTTGCATTTATCCCAGTGTCCTGATATGCTGCTAAATAATCTGTACTGTTGAAAAAAAGCACAGTGGACTAGAAAAACCTCTCAATGTTCCTCATATTTCAAATAACGGTCAAAATGGCTTTCCATTAGTCAGTGATGGGTAAATGTGTGTGTTTTTTTTTTTTTTTTTTCATAACCGATATTATGTTCCCACATTCAGTATAAATTAAATAATTAAATTGTGGGTTTGGTGATATCAGGATTGGCCACAAGAGGGAAGCAGAGTACACAGACGGGAACCATCTAGTGTCACGCATTAATATTTAATTTGCCCCGTTAAGCAGCTTGACAGCATTATTCACATTCTGCATTATAAGTAGTATTTTACAGTATTAGATCATAGAATATCTTGAGATATTTAATTTTTTCATATTTATTTTTTATAGATGTTCTTGTTATTTTTAAACTATTTGTAATATTATATTAAAATGCAGTATTGTAAATTTATAGTGCTACAAAAATTATTATTGCTAATAGTTTCTTTTAAAACGTATGCATTTGCAATATTATATTCAAGTGAACAAGTAGGAAAAAACAAAAATGGTAACAATACCTATTAAAAATTAATATCTGAAAAGTACTGTAAATTTTGAGTCAAGTCACATGGGGTCACACCTCCACACACACACACACACACACCAAAAAAAAATAAATAAATAAATAAAAAAAAATAAAAAAAAATAAAATGGATTTTCAGTATTTCAGAGTATAGCTTTGCTCTGCTGAGACCATAAACCTTAGTGACAGTGGAGAATGTCTGGTCAAACCGGCCAACTGTGCGATTTACTTCTACACCAAACATTTATCACTTTCCAAGGGTTTCTTTATGTCCCAATCTCTCTTCTGTCCTCTCACTCTCAGCGCTTGGTGTTGTCCCATCATAAGGACATGAACGACCTGTTGTGAACATGATGTACTGTAGTGTCATGTATCCACTTCTACCTCTGAATATGGACTATGGAATCTTGTCAGTAGAGAAACAGATTCTGTAGCAAGCTACATGAACTGTTTCATATTATATTATATTATATTATATTATATTATATTATACTGAATCAGGCATATATTGTGAATATAATAAAATTTCACAAATAATTAAAAATTCTAGGGCATGTGCATTTCTTTTATACATTTATAATGACTATTTTCCTATTTGTTTCAAATGAATTGCCTGATGTATCCAGATCACGTCACATGCAGTCTGGTATTATGATCAAAACTATTTTCATCCCTTTGTTGGATCTTGCCAGCTGTCTTTATTCATGTCTCTCCCTACTGTAACTCTCTAATTGCACAGACCAAACTTACATCCGTTCCATTACAGATGATCAAACCAGGACACCGAGAGTACCTCTGGGCAGTGTGAATTCATTTACATTAACTCCTTCTTTCTTATTCATTGGAAATCACAGCCTATACTGTGCGGAGCCGATTGTCCAGTTTTGATTTCACCCTCCATTCATTCTGCCAGCAAATCACAAATGTCCATCACTGGTGATTATATGTTTAAATTCCAGCTCACAAAGAAAACGTTGACTAGCCTAGGCCATTTATTTTACTCCAGCCGTCTTGGAATAAGATAATAATAATGATCTATTTTCTGATTCAGGAATATCTTAAAATCCATTTACAGAAATTCATTTGATTTGCACGTTCTGTCTCCATTCCTTTTTCTTATTCCCTTCTATGTTACTGACCTCTCCCTTTCCACTGGGATACAGAAGTGTGGGCATAATGAACAGAGATAATGACAGAGGCATTAGTGTGTATCAAGATGATTATGAATATGAGACAGAGATGACATGGTGAGCGAGCCTTAAAGAGTTTTCTATATTCAATGCAGATGAATACAAAGTGTTTGTGTTTCAGCTGTACTCACACAAAGTAAAACTACATAAAATACTTATTTTCCAATTTAATGTGCAAAGACAACTGTATTCATTTAATTATTTTTGCAATTCCATTTGGAGCAACAGACAACAATTCACCTTTAAATCAGATAAAAATCTCCAAATCTAAAACTTTTTTGGACTATGATTCACCCTGCTTTTAATGAATAGAAAAAGAGACAGATGTTGTTGTAAAAACAAGTTACCGAAAGATTGATCAATAAAAATAAAAAAATAAAAAAGTAAAGGAAAATGGAAAAAGAAGGAATGGACTGAAGAGCTGTAGTATTCCCTGTGTGCTGGATGAGACAGATATGAGATTAGAAGAAGAGTTGGCTAAAGCCTTGCTAATGGATTTCTGTATAGCAATAAGAAGCAGTGAATGTCAGTGGGACTCATGTTTGCCTGCTCGGCAGAAAAGCCATAATCCATCTCCTGCTTTATTACACGATGGATCTGCCATCCAGGCCAGGTCATTGAATAGAGTTGCCTAATCAGGTATTGCCCTGACTGCCACTGCTTCAATTAACGATTGAAAAAAGAGGTAGAAAGAAAGAGAAAATCTTGTTTCCATCGGACTGGAGCAATCGCATCTGACTCTGATGAGCTGCTGTGCTGTTAATTGCTGGGCATTGATATATGAGTCTCTTAAGGCTGTTTAAATAGGAGAGGATGAGGTTTTTGCAGTGTTGATGTGCTTGAGTGGGTTAAAATTACGGTCTTGTAACATATTATCATTATTCTGGAGAAACCGGTGCTTGAAGAAACGTGTTGTACAACACTTCATTTTTTAAAGTCTGAGAAGAAAATGGTTATAAGGTAGAAACTGCTTTCAGGAATAGTTTTTTGTTTTATTTGTAAATGTCAGGTTGGGGCAAGCTGTCACACACTGAAAAAAAATGATTTTTGCTGCTTGTTCAAATGAGCTAAAGCAACACATTTGCTATACATTTTGTCCTAACTTAATTTGATTGTGTTCATTCCACTTTAAAATACATAAAATAACACTTAATTTCAACATTTACTCTCTCTTGATTGAGCCATATGCAAAGCATGCTGGGAACGAACAAGTTTCAGTTAAAGAGTTAGCTCACCCAAAAATGAAATTTCTGTCATTAATTACTCACCCTCATGTCGTTCCACACCCGTAAGACCTTCGTTCATCTTCGGAACACAAATTAAGATATTTTGATGAAATACGAGAGTTTTTTTTTTTTTTTTATCTTCTATTGAAAGCAACGAAATTAGTACATTCAATGTCCTGAAAGGTACTAAAGACATTGTTAAAACCACTGATGTGACTACAGTGGTTCAACCTTAATGTTATGAAGCGACGAGAAACAAAAATAATGACTTTATTCAACAATTTGTCCTCTTTGTCAGTCTGTTAAGCAGTTGGCGCAGTGCTGCGTTTCTGTGTCTGAACGCCGGCTCATTATTGGCTGGCTCCTGCATCAGCATCACACGCATGCCTCATAGGACTCACGTGAAGAGGCGTCGGCCAATACTGAGCCGCCGTTCGGACGTAGAACCTGGAAGCGCTGCAACGAAAATAGTAGCAGAGGAGAGACGGCGAGAGACGAATTTGTTGAATAAAGTTGTTATTTTTGTTTCGTTTTTGCGCACAAAAAGTATTCTTGTGCGCAATTTCATTTCTGTTTATAAACCATATACATTTGTATTTTTTTCGAAAATGACCGATCGTTTCGCTAGATAAGACCCTTATTCCTCGTCTGGTATCATTTAAAGCCCTTTGAAGCTGCACTGAAACTGTAATTTTGACCTTCAACCGTTTGGAGACCATTGAAGTCCACTATAAGGAGAATAATCCTGGAATGTTTTCATCAAAAACCTTAATTTCTTTTCGACTGAAGAAAGAAGGACATGGACATCTTGGATGACATGGGGGTGAGTAAATTATCAGGAAAATTTTATTTGAAAGTGGACTAATCCTTTAAGGTTGAACCACTGTAGTCTCCTTGACTATTTTAACAATGTTTTTACTACTTTTCTGGACATTGAATGTGGTAATTTCGTTGCTTTCAATGGAGGATAAAAAAACTCTCGTATTTCATCAAAACATCTTAATTTGTGTTCTGAAGATGAACGAAGGTCTTACGGGTGTGGAACGACATGAGGGTGAGTAATTAATGACAGAAATTTCATTTTTGGGTGAACTAACCCTTTAACTGAAACTGGGCAGGGCTTGTTAGTTCCCAGCATGCTTTGCATATGTTTAATATGTAAGATGCTAATGTGTGCTATTGCTAGCTAAAAGTTTATTAACTATTATAGTCTTATAATTTTGCTGTGTGACACTAACATATATGAAATTTAATTGGATGAATGAATATATGAAATTGAATGGCTGAATCATGTCAGGGAGCCATAAAAAATTCACTTTGACTCTACTTAATTGGGTCACTTAAAATGACTTAATTCCATGATGTTGAAGTTACATGAACAAATTATGTTTAACTTAATTGATTCATATGGGACTGGTGTACAAAATTAAATCATGTAAATCCAACAAATTATTTTTGTTAGCCAAAATAATGGTTTCATATTTTTCTGTTGTATGTAACCTTACATTTGTGATGCATCATAAATTGTTTTCTGTGTCATACAGTATTTGTTTAACTGTTTAAATTTAAAAGCATATATAAAGGCTGTATTGTGACAACGTACCCCAAATAATGTGACTACAAGAGGCAAAAGGCCAATATGTGTTTAATAAACTGTATTTAAAGGAAAATAAATTTCCTTATTTTTTAAACAGTGGAGTTAAACACTTTTCTGTAACCAAGACTACAGTAGCATTAGAAACACTACCGCTCAAACCTTTGGGGTTGGTGGGAATTTTAGATGTTTTTGAAAGAAGTCTCTTGTGCTCACCAAGAAAAAATATAGTAAAACCAGTAATATTGTCAAATATTATTACAGTGTCATTTATTCCTGTGATGGAGAGCTTAAGTGTCACATGATCATTTAGAAATCATTCTAATAGATTTGCTGCTCAAGTAACATTTCTTATTATTATCAATGTTGAAAGCTGCTTAATATTTTTGTTGATACATTTTTTCAAGATTCTTTGATGAATAGAAATAGCTATTATTGGCATTTATTTGAAATAGAAATCTTCTGTAAAATTATAAATGTCTTTACTCTCATTTTTGATAAATTTATTGCATCCTTGCTGAATAAAAGTATTAAATTATATCAAAACGGTAATGTATATTCATTAGGATAAAGTGTGACAACTAACCTCAGTCTCGCTATTATTATGCTATTGTGAAGGTGTAAAATACATAGAGTGTGCGTATTTGTGCACTTAAAATACCTAGTGTGCTTCTCTCTGTGTCACTCTTTAAGCTGTATCTCAGATATCGCAGCCTTTCTCTTTTCACAGACTCTCTGACCTGTCGTCCTGGCTCTTCAGCAGTCATTAATTACACATTTAGCTGAAGTCCATTAGTGTGTGTCAAAGCTGCACTCTTCCCAACCCAGCAATGGAAATAAAAAGGAGAGAGAAGACTGAATAAGAGTGTGTATATATGAGATAGAACAGAGAAGGAAAGGGAGAGAGAGAGTTCAGTAAACATTACTCAGATGGAGGTGGCCATGGGCAGACTTGCTGCAAAGCCAGCTCTCCTTCTCTGTTCTTGGATGCTACATTAGCCACTGCTTTAATAACAGAAATATAAAAGCTATAACTCTCTCCCCACTGGCAGTAAATAAACCTTGCAACTCGGTTGTATTTGAAGCGAAATATTACTTTTGCTTACCCCTTTCCTTCTTAGACATTCAAACACAAAACCTACCACCTGCCATTTTATCCTGTGTTTCCAAGCCAACAATGTCTATCAATAATAAGAATCCTATTTGAAGACCAATGTGTGCTTTTATGAAGTTCATGACTGTGCATTACTGGCAAAGTCACTTAAATATAAAAAATATATAAAAACTTAAATATAACTGTTAGATACAAGATTAACCAAATAAATTCATTAAAAAAAGTAATATGATTCAAATAATATATTTAAAGTGTAATTCAAAGAATAAGTGTTGCAGAAACGTGGGATTTCATGGGTAGGAAAATATCCTTAATACAATTATCTACACAATTATGAGCATCTTGTTCATAGTAATTTGCTCAGTTAAGATGGTCCTAACCCGTGTCTGTAAAGTCTCCCTAACAATTTTAATTATCTTACAAAAAAGTAAAATATAAAAGAGCAGAGAGGTCATGTTATAAGGTCTGCACAAGTATTCATTAATCTAACAAGGACTTTGACATTCAGGTCTCAGGCTCCTCTCCCTGAAGTACACAAGGGCTGAATTACACCACAGAGTGGATTATTCCTCTTTGGGGCGGCGGTGCCTCCTTCTCTCCAACTTTAATTAAGTTTTCAGGAGCCCATTAATGAGCATGTTTATTAGCTGCAGGATACAGACTGATTGTAGAGGGAGAGTTGGCTACTGAGGACTCCCTGTCTGAGTCTTTGGAATGAACCAAACTCTCCAAACTGATTTCTGCTTGGTGGAGAGTCCCAGAGATCTACTTGTTCAGTAACCACACTTGCACTAAGGTCCTTAAAGCGTCTTGATGAACAGTTGGCATGAGCGGTTAGGTAAAACAGAGAAAACATTCTATATCAAACAGCACAGACTGATGTAATAAAGATTTTTAGAACCTTGTTGCTCTGTTTTATTTAAAGGGTACCTATTATGCCCCTTTTCACAAGATGTAATATAAGTCTCTGGTGTCCCCAGAATGTGTCTGTGAAGTTTCAGCTAAAAATACCCCACAGGTCATTTATTATAGCTTGTCAAATTTGCCCCTATTTGGGTATGAGCAAAAACATGCAGCTTTTGTGTGTGTCCCTTTAAATGCAAATGAGCTGCTGCTCCCTGCCCGCTTTCCAAAAGACGGCGGAGCTTTAACAGCCCGCGCTTCGGTTGCTCAACAACAACAAAGCTGGAGAATCTTACGCAGACAAAATGACGATTGTCGGTAACGGTGTTTAGCCTTACATTGTTCAGACCGGAGTCGAACACTGATGGAGAGACTCAGGAAGAAGTTACATCTTCTAGAATGCAACTGGACGTTTCTGAATGGTTAGTGGATAAATTTATGTAGCTGCTGTGAAGTTGATTCAACATAGAGACTAGCATGTGCCGTTGCTTTAATCTTTTGTGCAAAATCCGTATGGACGCCCACTATACATAGCGTACCTGTTTGCCATACACACCAAGCTAACGTTTATGATTGTTATCAAATGCTGTGAATGGTCTCATTTTTTTTCCAAAATATCGTCCGGACAGAAACGCTCCTTTTTTAGCAATCAACTTCAACTTGCAGGCTATCTAAGCTAATGAGACACTAAATAGTGTTCTGTGCTCATCTGTGCAGCCAATGACAGAACAGTTAGCATGCTTTGCTCAAACTTTTGCCATGGCCTTAGAACTGGTACAACGTTTTCGCTTGTGAAAACAAAATGATGGTGCCGTGGATAGAAACGTGCAGATTAAGGGGCGGTAATATTATAATAAGGTCCTCTTCCTACGTCACAAGGGCAGCGAAATCTGAGCAGCTCATTTTTTCACATGCTTGCAGAAAAAGGCTTGCCAAAACAAAGTTATGGGTTGTCCTTTTTCACGTTTTTTGGGTTAGTAGATGCACTGAGGACAAACAACAAAACTATTGTCATTGATTATGTTTCCTAGTGGACAATTTAAAATGAAATAATCAAAAGCCATTTGCTATCCTGATTTTAGCCCTCTGATTTTGGCGTGTCTACTTGTGGAACTCTTTTGAAAACTTTTTTGTTTATACTATTACAGCTACGCAAGGTTAACTAATTGTGAAAAGTGTTGATTATAGCATGCATACTTAGATGTACTCCCACTGCATAAAAGGGTTGCAGAGCTGAGCATTTTAGCAGATCACAATCACAATTGATTTCATAATTCATGAACTCTTTAACAATCAGACAATTTAGAATTTATCATATTTTAATCAAACAAATAAATGTCATCAGTAACTTCTTAACAGAATGTTTCTGGTTTTTGTGTATTTCACATCTTTTAACCTGTATTTTAATTCTGCAAATGACATTTGCAGTTCAGCTGTATTTGTTTTAGGGCTGTTTTCTCTCTCTGCTTTAAATGGCTGTAGAGTGTCTGATGTTTACAGTGCTGGTATTGATTTGATTCTGAGGTCTAGTCCACAGACTCAATAGCAAGGGCCCGTGGCTATTGAACCACACAGACGGAGTCAGAGCGCGCCTGTGCGGCATGGAAATAATGGCCCTGGGTTACCAACACAGGAGTGGAAATGTTAAAGCGAGGTGAGCAAGGTTAAATCTATACTCTCAGTCAGTCTGCACAAACACGGCACACGCAGGGGAACATAAGGACCAGGGGCGATAAAGCAAGATGTCATCAGGGGAGTAAACTAATTTACACATGCATACACATGCACAAAAACACAAGCTTTGGCCTTTCAGAGAAGTGCATTAGTGAGCATTTACAATTCTCACTTAAAAATGTTAGCTTGGATAATTTGCTTTTTATATAAGCTTTTATAAGTGTGTGCTACAAGACATATGTGAGAATAACACTGGAAAAAGAAACAGTATTTCTGTCCTGTTATTTTATTATTTTTACTTGTGTTCTGTTATTTTATAGGATATATATTATCCTAAAGCTTCCGTTAATAAAAAAAAGTCGTTTACAACGTAGAAAACAATCAACCAGCAACACTGTGATAAAATTACCGTAACATTATTATCAGAGTCCTGTGAGATTATTTTTTTTCAACAACTGAAAAAAGAGACACAAAATCACGTTTGTATGAAATGAGAAAGAGATAGAGCGAGCAAGGAGTAAGAAGAAGCTCCAGTGAAAACAGTGTTGCCATGATGACAGTAAATATTAGGAAATATCTTGCCATGTAGTGCCACGACTGACCAGAATCAAGTATTCCAGAGAGCCATGTAAGCAATATGGAGACTTTATTAGATCGTGCCGATATCCTGTCGACAACGGCAAAATGTTGGATCGAATGGATCTCCATGTCAGAAATATCAGATATATTAGATCTAATCACAGATGCTGAATCACTGCCAGAAGATATAAGTATTCTATCAGCCTGAGAGTTTGACTGAGAAAAGAGCAGAAGCGGGAGACGAAGTTGCGTATGTCTTAGTTGCGTATGTTTCAGTGCTCAGACTTCGTCTGGATGTTTCAATGCTCAGACTTTGTCTGACCATTACAAATCCAACAAGTGTTATTATACCACAGCAAAACCAATGAAAAATTACTGCTTCACAACATCGTCCTTGTGATGCTAAAAACCTTGAAATAAAGACATTCTCTTATCTCTAACTCATGAAGACTAACATCCCTTGAAACCACACAATTATGGGATTAAACTACAAAAGAAAGGAAATAATAAATAACGACAAACTGCTTGACAACTACATGACTAATGATTATAAATGATTATAAAATTAAACATAAAAAAAATTATAATAAATAAAAACAGATGTATGGTTGGTCTCTCCTAGTCACAGCCCACTTTCTCTCAGTGCTGAACATCACGGCTATATAAAGCCAACATGTTGGCGAAATGGGACTGTGTGTCATTGTCTTTGGGTGAGCTGGAGTTATAATACTGGACAGTGGAAAAAGTGAATTTGTATGCAGTAGGTGTGAGTGGGTCTAGGCGTTCCTAAAAGCGCAACTGTCCTTGGACATATTCTGGTATTTGGATATTTTTATGGAGAGTCTGTCTGAAGGCTGTCATGTGGGAATGCTGTGTTTGTGTTTGTCTTCTGAGGACTCTGATGTACAGACACAGAAAATCAAAGTGAAGAGATGAAAACAGCTGAGGCACAGGTAGCCGTGGGCGGTTCAGCTGCTACTTAGAGGTCTCATCTTTTCTGTCTCTCTTGCTCTTTCTTTCTCTGTGTCTCTATTACACACTCACACACACATCATACACATGGATTCTGAAAGCATAATGAGAAAATGAACTGATAACTGAATAGCATGATTGTATAATGTTTGCTTTCAGGGTATATGCACAGTATATGTGTTAGTCTACACATGTATTAAAGCTGTTTTCTAGAATATCTGCATTGGACAGACCTCAGTTATTACCTATGAAATATACTGCATCAATATACACATGAAACAACATTTTTGGCTTACTGGCATGCTCCACTATGACTTTCTTCTTCTTCTTTTTTTAATCGAATCAGTTTAAATGTACCTTTCCATGAATCATTTACTCAAAAACGAAAATTATTTGATTACTGAAGTTTCAAAAATGATGCAAAATCACCATAAAAGTATCATAAAAATATTCTAAAAGTGGTCTATAAGATGCATGTGTTATATTTCAAGACTTCGGAAAACAAACAATAGCTATCATTGATCACTGAGTCAGTGATCATTCAAACTGGTTTGGTGAACTGGATCAACCAATTTATTAAAAATTTCATTTATGAAAAGTCACATCTGTCCTAATTAATTTCATTGCATTTTAATCATTTTAATGGTCAGAATTTCTCTGGCATAAGGGTTTGGAATAACATGAGGGTGAGTAAATATATTTTTTTTATGCCCTTTTACAAAGTCCTGATTTTGTTTTTGGGGTCTACTAGAATAGGTTTTCATATTTGAATGTTCAAAAACACCAAATTTTTCACATATTTTACATTGTTGCAGCACCTCTCTTCCCAGTCTGTCAGTAACGTTTAGTTCCTGTCTCTATGAAGCCCCTCCTTCCGAATATGATAATGTACTCTGATTGGTCGGCTGCACCAGTGTGTTGTGATTGGTCAACCGCTTTGAGTGTGTGTCGGAAATGTCACGCCCTTACCATAACCGTGAGTTTAAACACACTACTAACGTAACACAGTAAGGCCTCTTTTTTATTTATGCCTTGGGAGGGAATTATTTGATGAGAAATATTGTGAAATGTACATTCCCTAAAGAAAACTCAAGACAACAATCGAGATGTTTCAGTGAGTTCAGAAACAGTGCTTACTGATATAGAGAATAACTCCCTATGGAGTGGACTTTGTGCTTTGTAACTTTGCAAACCTTTTTCATGCTCAAACAGCAACATTACACACTTAAGAAAGTTGAAAATGTAAAAATTCATAATAGGTCCTGTTAAATCTTATTAGTTTGGGAATACTACAGTTAACATTTGTCTTTGCTGTGACAAATAACCAGTTGGCATGTCTTGCATCTCACTGGAGCTAATGTTCTGAACACAGAGCTAATAGGTAATGTATTTAAAATTAAGAAGCACAGCACGCAAACAGCTCTGGGTGTTGGTGAAGTGAGAGATGTGGGAAAAAAGTGGAGAGGAACATAAAGCTGCGGGTCTTCTGAGCTATATTAAAACACCCAGTGAGACCTTCCACCTTTTGGCATTCTGTTCTCCATATCTCTCTCTTGGCGTGTTATTAAAATAACAGAACTCTGAACGGACTCCATCGAGTGTGGAAGTGGGAACTTGCTGAACCCATTAGACAGGTTAATTAGTACAAAGGGCCAGGGCTCAACTCTGAATGCACTCTCAGATGGCCACCAAAAAAAAAAAAAACACCTCGGTCATTGCGCTTCGTTCTGCTCTAGCTGCCTGAAAACCCTCATGGTTTTCTCCCAGGCTGTTCCTTCACAGCTAAATGCCAGTTGTCAATCAAGTGCAGGGCATCACATTCAACATTAGCAACCTGTGACATGAGCATGATTTTAATCATTGTCCTGCTGTTCATTTAGGACACATTACGAATATGATTGAATTATTTAATCTCATAATTGAGGTATAGGCCTGTACATGAATCAAGAGTTACGCATTGGCCGCTATAGATCATTAAGTTAACCTTAACAGTTTAAAGACTGAATTCCCCTATTTGCTTTCTTCATGGTGATGTTTATACATTATCCGACTTATCTCACATTCCAGATAATCTTAAATTGGCACAGGGAAATCAATGCGTCTCTAGGATAACCATCAAAAGATTTATTGTTGTGTGACACAAATCCACACACTCTAATATGTTGTTTTTATGTTATTAGACATCTGTTCATCTTTTTACATCTCATCAAAAAAATCCAAAGTAACTTTCGAATAGCTGTTTAAAAGTTTGGGGTCGGTAAGAATTTTTGCATCAAGTCTCTTATGCTCATCAAGGCTGCGTTTGTTTGATAAAAAAAATACATAAAAACAGTAATTTTGGAAAATATTATTACAATTTAAAAATGACAGTTTTCCATCTTAATATATTTTAAAATGTAATTTATTCCTGTGATGGCAAAGCTTTTTTCAGTAGCCATTTCTCAAGTCTTCAGTGTCACATGATCCTTCAGAAATCCTTCATGCTGATTTGGTGCTTAAGAAACTTTTTCAGGATTCTGAATAGAAATATATATATATATATATGTATATATATATTTTTTTTAAAAACAGCATTTGAATGAATGAATGCATGAATGAATGAATGAATAAATGAACAATCAATCAATCAATCAATCAATCAATCAATCAATCAATCCCAGGCTGTGTGGGGTTGGAGCCTGGTTGTATGTCATTTGCCAGTCACTCTTCTCAGTATAGCAAATCTACCAAAAAGCAGATTTAAATGAAGATTGAACAGTCTATAGTAAGCAACAGACCATCTTTTAGTCAGACAGACCTGTAATGATAGCTTTAATAACCACCATCTGCCTGTGCCGAGGGACTTTTGCCTCCATCAGTATTTGATGAGACGGGGGCTTTGGGGGATAAGTAACTAGAGACCTGTTTCTTTAGACACTTTGCAGAGCACAAGGGACTTATATAGAGTATTCTGCAACACATTAGCACCCCTTTCTCTGATTCTCTGAAACCATTGCATAGCACTCTCAATCAACAGCAGATTTTGTGCAAAATAAGACACATGTAAGGTCATCGTCTGAAAGCCTTCTTTAAGTCAAAGTTTTAAAAGGTTACATGATGCAGTCTGCAATGCAATGAAAAGATAAATGATCTCAGAAATACTCTGAAATCTTTATATGAATATGTCCACAGCTGCCTCTCCATCAAGGACATCTTTGCAGTACTCATTCATCTGCAGGTGTGTAGCGGAAGTTCTTGGCTCAGGAGATTTCTATAGTAGCAGAAAACCTTGACACTGTCATTTGAATCACTCTCTCTTTATCTCTCTACATATATTTTCTACTATATCTGCTATTCATCAAGTAAAATAAATAACACACACATAGTCTAGATCAGGGGTTTTCAACCCTGGTCCTCGAGGGCCACTGTCCTGCAGAGTTTAGCTCCAACCTTGATCAAACTCACCTGCCTGTAGCTTTCAAGTAATCATGAAAAGCTTAATTAGCTGGTTCAGGTGTGTTTGATTAGGGTTGGAGCTAAACTCTGCAGGACAGTGGCCCTCGAGGACCAGAGTTGAGAAAGCCTGGTCTAGATGATAAATGCTTTTAATGATTCATTGCTAAGAGAAAAAAGTGTATTGGTCATGCAAACATGATAACGCACTTGCTGTTAATAGATTTCAGTATGCACGGCGTACTAGATTATTGACAGCTGGCTTTAGATGATATAAGTCATCCTGGTGGCAAGCAGCCAGAGTGTTTTAAATTCTGCATTGGGTGTTGAGAACAATCTGTGGTGTGAAGCCTCAGGGGATATTCACTAACACCCTGTCTCTCTGGGCGCCAGTCTTGTCCTTTGTGGCCCTCACAGAGATTGGCTCTGTTAATTGACCAAGGCTGGTCCTGGCTATAAAAGATGGATAAAAATAGTTGTTTCCACAAGTTGTTCGTCACCAGCATTGGAAGTGTGGAAAGGCTAACACCAATGTCGTGAAGCCAGCAGTGCTCATGGTGAGTAGCAGAGCAATTAGTGACTTCCAAGTTCCCTTGAAACTGAAGTTAAGTGCATCTTCTGTTGCGATAGCTGTTGAGGAGCACGGACCCAGTTCAATTCTCATGACAGCATGTTCCTAAGCAGACACAGAGGATGTGTTTTATAAGCATTTGGACAAGTGCAGTTCCTTCTTTGACCAACAGGGGTCACTTTAAATACACTCTTTTTAAAACACCACTGCCGTGTGTTTTACTTAAAAGAGGGTTTGTGAATGGCTTTGCATTTATACAAGCAAAATAAACCAAGCGTTTTCCATTCCATAGGTGGTAAAAGAAGAGAAGAAATGTATGCAATATGTTTGGAACAGATGATGCAATTTCTGAGGAAGCAACACTCTTTTGCATTACTTTGTTCATGAAGCAAAGAGAGGCGACATGGTGCGGCAAAATATAAGAAAACCACATTTTCAAATAATCTCAGACTGCACTACTTTCAGTGACCTTTAAAAAAAACATTATTGCAAAACACTTTTCCCCTCCACTCTGTTCAATGGATTTAGTGCACAGGTTAAAAGCAAATGTAAAGTGCAGCAAGTTCACCTCATAGTATAGGCGTAAATTAAAAATAAAAATAAAAAAATGCAATACAAAAGCATATGCACCTCTAAGAAAATGCACTGAACTGCTCTGTAAAGAAAACTCAGGCAGAATGGCAGTCAAGGTTGTTTTATGGCTCATCAACAGAATATCCAGCTTATTATTTACAGCGATGACACTCAGTGAAGTCTGTAATTAAGAGATTTCTCCTTTTATCATTTTTGAATAATATAATATTTTTCCAGGAACGATACACCTCATGTCAGATAAAATGCTAAGAAAATATGCCAGTTATGTGAAGGTTACAGGTTGTAGCAAACAGAAAGAAACTTCAAGACTAATGAATGGACCTAGTGAAGTTAGTCTAATTGAATTCTGAAAATGCATCAATGGAGCAATGTTTTAGCTTTGCTCTTATCCCACTCAGTCTTCTTTTTTCAACTAAGCAGACAGTTATGAGTGCACACAACCTCTTTCTGTCTCTCATAGTCACACAAAAGTGTTTTGCTCAGCTCAAATGACTAAATCCTTCTGGATAGTGAAGTATTCTTTATTTTAAGCTTGTGACACATTATATTTTCTTCTATTGATTGTTTTGATGTCCTATATAAAAGCCTTGTGAAGTCCTCCAAAACCCCACCTAGTTTTAACTGTGTGAAATGGGTTGTGGGTCCGTGCTGTCAACGATCAATAGAAGCTTCTTATTTAACCTATTTTAGGTTAGGTGAGGTAAACTCACAACACTCAAACAATAAATCAAAGATAATATTAAATGCTTTTTCATCATGTTAGAATGCAAGAATTGGGGCACAGGAATGCATTGAGCTCCGCAACAGGAGATTTTTGGGCTTTGTGAACCAACAAGCTATTTTGAAGAGAAGCAACAGCAGGCAGAACGCCAATTAACACTTTCCACTAGCGCTGAATCTCCACATGTACCCTGGAGAACAGTTTAACAGTCTTCTAAGTTGTATATAGCCAGAATCGCTCTAGTTTTCAACTCTTTGAGTCTCACAGCCAGTCCCAGTCATGCCATTTTTTAATGCTCTTTTATCAGCCATTGTCTCAAACATGCGGATTTCTTTCAGTTGACCTAAACAAAAAAAAATTGGAATGAAAACCCTTAAAAATTTATGCTGACCTCCCTCTTTAATGTCCAGCTCTGGAGAGTTGCATTCAATCTCTCCCTGCGCCTCCACTCCACCACGTCGATGACATAGAGAGGCGATACTGCACCTTTTTGATTCAAGGTTTAAATCAATACCCTTGTCACAAACAAGGCCAAGTGATCTCATTCAGGAGGGAAAGGTCTCTATTGTGTAGACACACACAATAAGCACAGTCTGTCAGCCCACAGACGTGAAAATGGCAGCTCAATCAGAGGTCATCAATGTTTGGATTGCGAGATGTGGCCGGTGGCCGCTGCGTGAAGAAGTCAAATATGAATATGAATAGCATGCCCCTTCACTTTAAGGGCATGTTTCACGTGCAGGGCTCACAATTATGTATGGTGGGGGAAATGAATGCGTGCAATTTTCTCCTCACTGCAACTTTCAAATAGACCTTTCAAGATATCGTAAACCAATTTTCGTGTACTCAAAAACTGTGAAAAGACACACTGTAGCATTCTTTTATTGCACAAAGGCAACAATTAGCCAGTGAGAAAAAAGCTTCAGTTAAGAGGTCTAGAGGTGCAGATTTTGAAACAAAATAGCTGGGATTAATATTAATTCCCTCTCTCTTTCTTTCTGGAAGTGTGTACTGTGTTTGTAGAGAACATCATCTGATTGTTTCTGCTAGAGACTGTGCTGTGTTTATAGTTGTAAAAAGAAATCTTTTATTACTGCCCTGCTGTAATAAACTGCCTTCATCATAACACAAGCTGGTCATCCTCTGTGGACCAGTCGTAAGTTATGCTACTGAAAGTTTGTAAGAGAATTGCCATGGCAAGGCTCATTGAGTGCCTTAATGCTGATCTGAATGCTGCCAAGAGCGTTTAAAAGGACTAGTGAGAACAATGTCTCTCGTGGGATGTTGAATATGAATCCTACTGATGGGATGCCGATTGCTTGGGATTTGTTGCTGAAAGCTGCAGTGTGTGATTTTTATACTACTACATGCATACAGTACATACATACAGTAAGTTTTAAACACTCCCTCCATCTTTCATTATGGACAAACAGGTAGACTAAGGTGCTTTGCATAGTAGTTGCTTTATTATTAAAGCAATTTGAATTCTTGTTAGGAGGTCCTCAAACCAAACACAAGCTGAACACCTCACCACAATCGTAACTAATGGTAACACTAACATAACAGAAACTTTTAAATACCAACATAATAGAACATTAAACATGAAAAAATCTCTCCATTTTCTCATCTTGCTAAAAATGCATGAAATAACACTTTATTTCAACATTTACTCGCCCTGTATAAGGCATGGTGGGCGGTGAAAGTCCTGTTTGATTGGGTTACTTGATTGAAACATGTTATTTCAAAATGAAAACATCAAGTAACAATTTAACATGTTTCAAGTCAATTTAACATGAAGCAGTCACATTTGAACCAGAACCCTGATACAATGGTGTTAAATCAAAATGAATTGTTCAAATAAAGTGAACAGCATCAAAAAAAAAAAAAAAAATTGAGAGCAAAACTGAGACACTGCAACTTTAAAGTTATGATGTAACGAAAAAAGCAACAGATCTTTTCTTCCGAATTTTAACATTCGACAAAACAAAAAAGTGTACGGTGGGGACTTGGTTAAATCCACTGGTTGTTGATTGGATGAAGAAAAATACAAATGTGAGCTTAAGATCAACTGTAAGAAAAAGGTGGGTTTGAGGAGGGAATTACATTTTAAATAAATATTAAATTACATTGTCATTTTTTTGGTAAAAATTAAATGTATGCATGGGTGAATTGTTCACAAGAAACAGATAGGGTGGTTTTCCATTTCATGCCGACTTTAAGTGCTTGATCAACCAGTGACTGGTGAAATGACTAGATTTGCCAAGCAAAAATTTAGTGGTGGCTCAGACTGGTTATGATATTAGTACTACTGCTGTTCAGCAAAACTTAGCTGAAACTGTGTTTGAAGAGAACATCATCAGATTGTCTCTGCCAGAGACTGTGCTGTGTTTATAGTTGTCAAATAAAAAAAAAAAATTAATACTGCCCTGCTGTGATGAACTGCCTCCATCATAACACAAGCATGGTCATCCTCTATATAAAGATATAAACTTATCTTTAAGATATTATTTGATATTTATTTATGTATTTATTTCCTCTGAGGCAGAATTGGGCTTCCATAATATACTGGTGACAGTTATGCTGTTGTTTTTACCAAGGTGATGTCAGTATGTCAATATGTGCCATTTCTTACATTTTATGTTGTAAATGAAAAGCTATGTGGCATGACCCCATAATTCACTGCTCCACTAAGCCATCTGATGTTTTATTGCATGTTCTGTGAATGTGCAGTGTGTTCAGCCACCATGTATTCAAGTGCAGTATATACCAGTGGTTTGTAATAAGGATATTCAGTAGTGTGACTGTTCTCTATACCGTCCACCTCCCTGCTACAGCTGATTGATAAGCTCGACTGCATGTGTTCCTCTGTGAAATAGCTGGTTTTGCCTGCAGTTACTCTTGCTAGTCCATGGCACTTTTACTGCCCCTGGTCTGATTGCAGTGGTGACACCCAGTTATATACAGAGGTATAGAAAAAGCGAGTGTGAATTTTTTTTCTAGCTCTATATTATGGCGAACAGACAGCACAGATCTCAATGGGTCGTTTATTAAATTTCTGTTTGCCGCTGATTGAAAACTTTTCCACATCAGTGTCTTAATATATCCCTCTGACTCATTCTGCATTATAGTGAAGAGATGCTGTCTGTTCAGGCTCTCATTTCATGACGAGACGCATGGTTTCACACATCCATGAAGCTCAACCAAATGAGCAGGTGCCCTAAAGCTCCACCATTATTTTGTAGAATACTGACATTGAGATGAAAATAGTAAACATGCCATTCTTGTCAGCCACTCTAGGATGAGGCTGTTTTGATTGGTAGATAGATGTTATTCGTTAGAGTGATGGTTGCTATCAGTTGTAGGGCTTATTTTTACAATTTCATAATGAGGTGCAGGAATATATATATGTCTGTTTGCCTTTAGATATTCATTTAAATTTATAGTATACACCTCAATTAAGGGGATAGCCTAGAGTCTTCATAAAATGTTCAAATTTGTTAAAAAAGAGAGAGAGAAAAAAATGAGGTAATTTTAATAATACATTTTGGTAACACTTTATTTTACAGTGCCGTAGTTACACGTTACTACATGTACTTACTATAGTAATAACAGTAAATTATGCATAATTACAAGTAACTAACCCTAAACCAAACCCTAACCCTAACTGTAACTCTATAGTAAGTACATGTAGTTAATTAATAGCACTCAGTACTTATTTGAGTAATTACAATGTAACTATGGCACTGTAAATTAAAGTGTAACCTACATTTTTAAAAGAATCAAAAAATAAAACAATTCGGTAACACTTTAGTTTAGGGTCCAATTCTCACTATTAACTAGTTGCTTATTAGCATGCATATTACTAGGATATTGGCTGTTAGTACTTATAAAGCACATATTAATGCCTTATTCTGCATGACCATATTCTACATGCTTAATCCTACCAAATACCTAAACATAACAACTACCTTACTAACTAATAAGCAGTAATTAGGAGTTTATTGAGGCAAAAGTCATAGTTAATAGTGAAAATTGACCCTAAAGTGTGACCAACAATTCTTTTTAAAAGTTTTACACAGACTTTTTAACGAGTTTCACTTTTTAGAGGTGGCATAAATGCAATCATATAATTGGTCTTGGCTATATATATATATATATATATATATATATATGTGTGTGTGTGTGTGTGTGTGTAAAAAACAAAAACAAAGATGAAGAAACTAATCTGGCAACATATTCATTAAGTCTCACAGTTAGTTGTTTGTGTTAGTTGTCTATGTGTTTTATTTACTAATAAGAGTCATTTGTTCGGAAATTGGACAGCCTGTATACTGGTTGTGCTGTATGTTTTTGATTGGACAAAATAACATGCTCATAAGAGCCATTTGTTCGAAGAGTATATTTGTTCACTGTGTGTTTTTGATTCATAAATTCAGGTGTGAGAACCGTTAGCAATGCGAAAGTCATTCGGTTTAAAAAAAGGTTCCCAGCCCTAGTTTGGACAGCAAAATAAAGAATTAATTATGATATTTATAACAATTAAATAAATTATTTAAAAAAATAAATACAGATGTAAAAAGATTCCCTTGTTAATAATTGTCCTTTGTCCAATAAACCTCTACTTTGGTGCAAAGCTGGCTGTTATCCACATTATGGAGCTGCCCACATTCTTAAAAAAAAAAATAATAAATAAAAATAATAATAATAATTGCATTGGGCCAATGCAGTTTATGGTAACATTTCATCGTTTGACCATAAAGGTGATGATACACGGGGCAACTTTTTGAGCAATGTTGCCGAGCGATGTTGCTTGGGCACTTTCCCATTGAGAATGGGCAACAAATTTCGATCTAAAGTATCCAGATAGAAATTTGTTGCCCATTCTCAATGGGTAAGTGTCCAAGCAACATCGCTTGGCAACACTGCGGACAACATTACTCAAAAAGTTGCCCCGTGGATCATCACCTTAAAGGGATAGTTCACCCAAAAATGAAAATTCTGTCATCATTTACTTCCCCTCAAGTAGTTCCAAACCTGTATGAATTTCTTTGTTTTGCTCAACACAAAAGAAGATATTTGGAAGAATGTCAGTAACCAAACAGATCTCGCCCCCCATTTATAGCAGAAAAAATAAATACTATGGTAGACCATGGGGGGTGAGATCTGCTTGGTTACAAACATTCTTCCAAATATCTTCCTTTGTGTTCAGCAGAACAAAGAAATTAATACAGGTTTGGAACTACTTGAGGGTGAGTAAATGATGACAGAATTTTCATTTTTGGGTGATCTATCCCTTTAAGGACATTTTTGTTAATTATGTTTGTATATTACGCAAACAATATTTGTACTGACCACATGTAAAATCTAGGTCCTGAAGTAAAACCAGTTGAGAACCACTCTGTGTTTCAACAGTGATGATGTCAAATCAAACAGGCATAAATTAAAGCTGCTCTCAGCAAGCGCTCAAGTGAAAAGCTTTCAGTGATAAATACACAAGGACTGATATTTCAGCGTCAATGCCTGAGTCCTCATCAGCCGACAGATGCCTCAGAGTGACGTTTTTTGGCATGGCATTATGTGCATCAAACATGGTCCTATAATAAAAACCATTTATTCATGAAATAGGATTATTCATGAGAGAAATAGCCTGTCCCCACATGAGGTTCTTCCAATTCCGTCTAAACGACATCAACATTTTTCCAGAAAACACAGACAGAGGGTAATTTAACGCTGCAAAGAATTTTCTCTTGTCCCCTTGGACACAGGTTTGACAGACAGCTGTTGAACCATTTGAATGACATCTTGAGCTCCCAAAAGTCAAAACTGTGTTTTAGAGAACGTGCTAATATAAAACTGCTAAATGACACAGGGGAAAACAATGCGTGACAGACCTTTGTCTGTGAAACAACTTCAGTTTTAGCCAGTGCACTCTGATCTAACCTAAAAACCTGTTAACCAATGAACTTTTTCCCTATTCTTTTAAATAACTTTTTACTGTATGTATGTCTGTGGCATGAAAAAAAATAAATAAATAAATAAATAAATTTTTAAAGGGCAGTCAGAAAACTTTTTAGACCACCAGCACAAAAAGATGTAAAGTAAAAACAAAAAGCTGAACTTTATCTCGGACAAAAAGGGATAGATGGGTGAGAGTGTCCTTAATTCAATATGTCTGCACTTTTAAAAGCAGGACGGTCAAGAAGAGAGGAGTAGCCATTTTTAGATGGTATTGATTTGTGTAATACTTGAAAGAGCCATTTATTACAAAGGCTTATATTTTTGTAAAAGGGGGCACTTAACAGAGAATGCACATAAATCATATATTCTTGACATTTTTTCATCTCTCCTCCAGCATACACAATCACAGAAATGGATGTGACTAGTTTTATCATTTAATTGTGACTGGACTCTAAATGTGGACTTGATGCAATAAGCTAATGTAGATTAGCTTGTGGCATCATAATGGGTTTGTTCTTTGTTCTCTCACTGAAATGCGAGATGAAGGTTACATGAAAAAGAGCTTGTTATTTATTTAAATATAGCTATATATACAGTATATGAAATATGCATTCTCTAATATCATAATCTCTAGAGTCTTACAAATCTATTTATATGTGTTTTTGTGCGAGAGTGAGACAATGATAAAGGAAGAAAAAGTGAGATAAGAGTAAATAGAAGTATAGAGAAACAGTCAAACTTTCTAATCCCACTAATGCTTTTAATGATAGAGGACGTCATAGCATTGGCAGCTGGTTTAATTATGAGAAAGCCAGGCAGAGCAAGAAGCTCTCCTACACATAGCATTAATTATTGAAGTGCTGGAAAATAAATAATGAAGTCAATTGCACCATTTGGGTGTGGGCGGTAGGTTAAATTATTCATGAATTCAATATTTGTAAGTGTAATAAGAAGTAAGTCGAGATGTCTTGGATAGCAAGAAAAAAAAATCCCGCTACTATTAGGCAATTTAACTTGTATTAAGTCTTCATCTGTCTTAATGTTAAAACACGGAGGAATGTTTTAGAAAGGATGTGTTGTCTTAATACTCAAACAAACACACACTCGCACACTCATATTCAGACAGAGTGCATTATAATACATGTTTTTTTTGTTTTTTTTTTTGTAACCAGAACCATTATTCACATTTATGTCATGCTGAGGTTTATTTATTAGATTCGTTACATTGGCCAGTTGTGTTTATATAAAGGGTTTTCATATGATTAAATGATAAATATACACAGTATAAATGAAAACAAACATATACAGTATAAAACATACATATTGCCATAGTTAAATTAAGCAAAGAAAAGGTTGAATACATCTATCTGTGGGTCTTATTTTTTACAGTATTTTGTATGGAGCTGAGATTGGGGTCACCACAGAAACTAAGCCTTACCTGAACTATCTTTTCAAGGTAATTGAGTCAAGAGTGTCCTTTGCTAATTAGAGAATGTCGTCCAGACAATACTGTGTCTTTTTTTCTCATCAGTTTAATACAGTAAGTCCGACACTCTGCCAGATGACTAACATCTGGATGCTCTAGTCATTCTATTGGTCCAATTACACTTAATTGGGAATAGTTTGAACTTAATTGGGGATAGTTTGAGTGTGCAGTCATAACAGTAAGATTAAATGCAAGTTAAAGGAGACTCAGCAATATTCTTCTCACTGAATCCTACTCTATTTAAATGTATATGCTTCTCATTAGTGGTAAAATGCAATTCTATCCCCCCCCACCCCCTCCCCCTCCTTTTTTTCCCCCTCATCACATCCATAAATAAATTGAAATTTGGCATGAAACGAGACATATAACGAGACACAGAATAGTATGAAATGGGAAAAAAGCATATTAAAACAAAGAGAACCATATTGTACATCTCCTTCTTGAGGAGGAATCTATTTTTTGAGTACTGCTTGTAGACACATGATTTAAAAAGGTTTACATGATGAAGATTAATATACAAAATTCTTTATTTATTCAAATGTAAGCATATGCTGCATTAGAAGTTTATAGCAATTAACTTTATGATGATTTATTAAAGGTAAGACCCATTAATAATTCATTTTATAGGGACATTAACAAATGCAGAGATTGCTGTTACACCAGCCCGTTCTAATTTATTCATTTCGCATTTACTTACACATGCAATGATAATGAAGTGATAGTGAAACAAAATTGTTTTCAACTGTGAAAATAAAAAAAAGTTTCATGTTACACTGTCATGTGACACTTAAGACTGGAATAATGGCTGCTGAAAATTCAGTCTGAAAAACAGTTATTTTAAATTCTAATTATATTTTACAACAATACAGTTTTTACTGTTTGTTAATCACATACATGCAACCTTAAGCATAAGAGACTTCTTGTTTTTTCTACTTCAAAATTTACCGTTTTATTCAATGAGTTACTTGCCATTTCTTTGTAATTGTGAATTTTACTAACATTTTCTGAGTAAATAATTCATTTGAACTAGTTCATTTACAACAAAAAATTGTACAGTACTTATCAAAGCTACACACTGTGAAGTGTTGTATATTCCTAGCTTCTGACAACCATATTTACACTATGAAAATTTTCACATAAGCAGTGTGTCTGTGAAACAGCAGTTTCTCAGGAATAATCTATGTGGTTACACACATACAGTATGTGGGAGTTTAATCGCTTGATGTGCCTGTTGTTTTACATAAATCAAACAAAACTCATACTGAATTACTGTACATCATTTTATTGTCATTTCCCCGCCCCCACTGAAAATTCAGTACTTATACTAATTTCAGTGGCTACTTACAGGAAAAAATGTCTTTTGTTCTTTTTAAATGTCCCTGTGCAAGAATCTGCTTCTGTGTACTTGTTTACATCAGCTCAAATGTTTCTGCTTCGACAAAGACACTCGTATCCTCCTCCCCCCACTGGCGTTTGACAGACGGCCTCTGAGAGGGGAGGCTCAGTACAATTAAATGGTCCTATCGGCACTGAGAGCCAATGAATCACGCTGATGCCTGTGGATGGGCTGCTGTTGTTTGCTACGATTCATATTGAGCCTAATGATGTTGTCCTTCACTTGGGCCCAACAACTCAACATCCAATCAGTGATGCATGCCATGTATCCACTAGCGTGTGTGCATAAGTCTCTGTGTGTGCCCATGTCAGTTTTGCAAGGTCAGCACTTGGGAATGAAGAGGCAAGTTGAGAAGATCAAACGCAAGGAAAGGTCTACATTAAAGTGTCAGTGAAAACAAGTAATAGAGGCTCACTTTAATTATTATAAACTGGGTTTGCAATTACTGAAGAAAGAAACATACTGAAGTATAGATGTCCACAGCCAGTTCCCAGAAATGCACTTGAATGAAACAAAACCTAAAACATAACAAATTCTACCTAATAGAAAACTATTAGTTAGACTAATTGCCCAACAAGCACAAGGATAAAGTGATATTTTAATGCACATATTTACAGTGCAATAGAGAGTCTGTGAAGCCAATATGACAAAGTGTGAATAAAACCATATGACACACTTTTGAGTTGAAATAGGATGGGCATAATCTTTTTTTTTAGCGCCTCTGAGTTACTCCATAATAGTATAATTAAAAAATGGTATGTTCAATCTATGTTAATGTTTTAAATATTACAAGTGAGATTTTGTGCTTCAAACAGGCTGCAGGCATTGGTGTTTCTTAAAGAAACTGTCAGAACAAATCTTTGAAGTGAACGAATCATTAATAAAAAAGATTAAAACATTATTTAGATTTACTGCTTTGTTGTCAGAAAGAACACACATAATATTTGTACACACACAAAAAAATACCTAATAAAGAATATTAAGGCTTGTTTTAACTCCACGGTCCTTTACAAACAAAATAACAGACTTAATAGTGTAGCCTGCAGAAAGGGTCAGTGACAAATCTGAACAGTCTTTTTGGTGAACAGTTTTAAAAGAAAACACATTTTAAAAATTGATTTGAATGCCAAGTAGTTACGGAGTCAGTTCCCACCACCAACACTCAGCACACATCGTCACCGGATCTCCGCGCTCCGCCCACTCATTCACAATCACCAGAGTACTGATCAGCGGCACCTGCACCTCATCACACCAGCACTATATGAACACTCACTCCCCACACTTCAGTGTCTGGTCTTGTTTATACATACCTGGACTCCTTACCTCTCCTCCGATGTCTCCGTGTTTCCACTCCTTCGTCAAGTCTTGTCTTCCCTCGTTGATACTTCTGCAAAAGAGAAAGGACTCTGTTATTACTCAGCTATACTATAGACTATACTCAACGTGCTCATATCTACAAACTACTCACCTGTGCTATTCCTGTGTTCGTGCCTCTGTCTCTGAATAAACTACCTGTTGAATACTTACCCTCTTGTTCCTGTCTGTGTCTGACAGAAGACCAGACCATATGCAGAGCTCCACGAACACAGGCGAGGATCATACCCCGGATCCGTTTGCCTCCCTGGTGAACGCGGTACGATCCTCCCTCACAGCACCATCCATGAGCACGTCACCTGCAGTCACTCCCAACCTCGTGCACGCTGTTCGCCAAGCACTCCTTCTCCCAGCACCCGCTGCAACATCTTCTTCAGCTGCCTCTGCCTGTCCCATGGCCCGACCAGCGACTTTCTCAGGCATGGCGGAGGACTGCAGCGGGTTTCTACTCCAGTGCTCGCTGTATCTGGAAGCACAGTCCCATCTCTTCACAACGGCACGTGCCAGGGTGGCGTTTATCATCTCTCTGCTGTCTGGACGAGCATTGCAATGGGCACAACCCCTCTGGGAATCTAATGCTCCGGTAACAGCCACTATTCGGGATTTCTTCAGCCATTTCGGACAGGTTTTCGGACAAAGCACAGCTGACCTGTCCGTATACGACCAACTATTCAATTTACGGCAAGGCGAAGAAACCGTGAGTATGTATGCACTCCGCTTCCGCACTTTGGCGCTGCCAGTGGATGGAATGAAATGGCACCTTTTACAGCCTTCTGCCAAGGACTCACTCCTAAAGTGAAACAGTTAATGGTCGTGTACGATGACACAATGGGTCTAGAAAGCCTGATTCAAAAGACTATACGTGTGGCTCAACGCTTCTCAGCCTGTTCTGTGCTTCCACCCGCTGCCAGTTCTCTGCCTGCCTCACCATCTGTCGCCCCTCCAGCACCTGAACAAATGCAGGTAGATTCCTTTCGCCTCACCCGAGCGGAGCGTCAGAGAAGAATTCAACAACGACTGTGTCTCTACTGTGGGGGAGAAGGACATGTCATCACCGTGTGTCCCATCCGACCACCACGCCCAGCGGTGAGGACTATTCAAGTTCCAGCTCGTATTGCACCTCTTTCAAGAACTAAAGTCCAACTGTTAAACTCTCACGTCTGTGTTTCAAGGCAAGCCCTCCTAGAGTCTGGATCAGCGGGAAACTTCATCAGCGCCCAAGTTCTTCAGAAACTAAACGTACGCCGAAAACGATGTCAACAAGATCTACGGATCCAAACTATCCAAGGAAAACCGCTGGGTCGTGGTTGCATCACACACTTCTCTCCCACACTGACGCTCTGCATCGGCTGCCTGCATTCGGAGGAGATCACGTTCATGGTGCTGGAAGGATCCACGGCTGACATCATCCTGGGACGCCCCTGGTTAACACAACATCAACCTCAAGTACAATGGAACACCGGGGAGATCCTGAAATGGGGTGACAACTGTTTCCAATCCTGCTTATCTCCGATCCCGAAGCCACCTGTGAAATTCCAATCTACCTCCTTCCACTCCAAGTGTGTCCCTCTTCTCTCTACCTCCATTGAAATTCCAGAAATGGATCAGAAAGTTGAAATTCCTCCAGAATACCGGGCGTTCCAGGATGTATTCAGTAAGCTATTGGCTACCCAACTTCCACCTCACTGGCCATGGGACTGTGCCATCGACCTGCTACCTGGGGCTACTCTACCCAAGGGTAGAGTTTACCCATTGTCCATCCCGGAGCAAAAGGCCATGGAGGAGTACGTCAAAGAAGCCCTTAATCAGCGATTCATCTGTCCATCGACTTCCCCTGCCGCTTCAAGCTTCTTCTTCGTGGCCAAGCAGGACGGAGGCTTGAGGCCGTGCATTGACTACCGTCATCTGAACTCCCAGACAGTTAAATTCAGTTATCCCCTTCCTCTGGTCCCAGGAGCTCTGGAAGAGCTACGGGGAGCTCGTATCTTCTCCAAGCTGGACCTGAGGAGTGCGTATAACCTCATTCGTATCCGCCAGGGGGATGAGTGGAAGACTGCCTTTGTAACACCATCTGGCCACTATGAATACCGGGTTATGCCGTACGGCCTGTCCAACTCTCCCTCCGTGTTCCAGAATTATATGAATGAGGTGTTCCGGGAGTTCCTCCACCAGTTCCTCATAGTGTACATCGATGACATCCTCATCTACTCCCGGAACCAGGCCGAACATCGCCAACATGTCTCCCAGGTCCTAGAGAAGCTACGTGAACACCATCTGTACCTCAAGCTGGAGAAGTGCGAGTTCCATACCACCTCTGTTCACTTCCTTGGTTACATCATCGATCAACATGGCATTCAGATGGACCAGAGGAAGGTGGACACCATCCGCAACTGGCCCCTTCTGTCTACCGTCAAGGAGTTACAACGTTTCCTAGGATTTGCAAACTTCTACAGACATTTCATTCACAACTACAGCCTTTTCAGTGCACCCCTCACATCTCTCCTCAAAGGCCAGCCCAAGTCTCTGTCCTGGAATCCATCTGCCCGAAAAGCCTTCCATCAGCTCCAAGAAGCTTTCCTCACCGCTCCGATCCTGGTACATCCGAACCCGGAACTCCCTTTCGTCGTGGAGGTGGACGCCTCATCCACCGGGGTCGGAGCGGTGTTGTCCCATCGGCAGGGTGAACAACCACGACTCCATCCATGTGCCTTTTTCTCAAAGAAGCTATCCCCGGAGGAGCAGAACTATGACATCGGTAACAGAGAACTGCTCGCCATAAAGTTAGCCTTGGAGGAATGGAGACACTGGCTGGAGGGAGCACTTCACCCGTTTGAAGTCAATACTGACCATCGCAACCTTGAATACCTCAGAGAAGCAAAAAGACTCGATCCTCGCCAAGCCCGCTGGGCCTTATTCTTCACAAGGTTCCCCCGGCCCATCGTCAGCCCCTCATGGACTTAGCTCACTCCTCTCCGGGCTCTGGACACCCAGGTAGTTCACGTACCCTCTCGCTTCTGCAGCAATAGTACTGGTGGCCATCCATGCCCCAGGATGTCTCCCGACACATCAAGGGATGCTCAGTCTGTGCCGTTGCTGACACTCCTAGGAAGCTCCCAGAGGGTAAACTCCTTCCGCTACCCATACCACAGAGACCTTGGACTCATCTAGGAGTTGATTTCATGACGGACCTCCCACCTTCCAACAATTTCACCTGTGTCTTCGTGATTGTGGATCGATTCTCCAAATCATGCAAACTCATTCCCCTCAAGGGTTTGCCCACAGCACTAGAGGCCACGGAGGCCCTATTCAACAATGTGTTTCGTCATTTTGGAATCCCTGAAGATGTCGTCTCAGATCGTGGTCCTCAGTTCATATCTCGTGTCTGGCAGGCGTTCTTCAAGCTCCTAGGAGTGTCAGTCAGCCTGTCCTCTGGATACCACCCTCAGACCAACGGCCAGACTGAGCGGAAGATCCAGGAGATTGGGAGATACCTGCAGGTATATTGCCACTGGAACCAGGACAGCTGGAGCCTATTCCTGCCCTGGGCGGAGTATGCCCAGAATTCCTTCCGGCAGACCACCACAGGGCTCACCCCGTTTCAGTGCGTCCTGGGTTTCCAACCTCCACTCTTCCCGTGGTCGGGTGAGCCCTCCGAGGTTCCAGCTGTCAACCACTGGTTCCAGCAGAGTGAGAGAGTGTGGGACTCAGCTCATGTACATCTCCAACAGGCAGTTCGGAGACACAAGCGGCAAGCGGATGCCAGAAGAGGCCCAACTCCACAGTACCAACCTGGCCAGAAGGTATGGCTCTCTACAAGGGATATCCGTCTCCGACTGCCTTGTCGTAAGCTGAGTCCCCGCTACATAGGTCCATTCACCATCCAGAGGCAGCTCAACGAAGTCACCTACCGGCTTAACTTACCACCTCAGTACCATATATCACCTTCATTCCATGTGTCATTACTTAAGCCACACACTGAACCCTTGTCTCCTCCCTCCACAGATCCCGGTGACGATGCGGTACCTACTCCTCCGGACATCGCTGAGGAAGAGAACATCTACCGGGTGCGGGTGACTCTCGATGACGGGGTCCTGCGCTGGAATACCTCGTCGACTGGAAGGACTATGGCCCCGAGGAGCATTCCTGGGTCAACCGTCATGACATCCTCGATCCCTCTCTTCTGACACAGTTCCATCACGACCATCAGAACCGTCCTGCTCCTCGGGGTCGAGGAGGGGGTGGGGTGGGGGGGGGGTGCTGTCACGGAGTCAATTCCCACCACCAACACTCAGCACACATTGTCACCGGATCTCCACGCTCCGCCCACTTGTTCACAATCACCAGAGTACTGATCAGCGGCACCTGCACCTCATCACACCAGCACTATATGAACACTCACTCCCAACACTTCAGTGTCTGGTCTTGTTTATACATACCTGGACTCCTTACCTCTCCTCCGATGTCTCCGTGTTCCCACTCCTTTGTCAAGTCTTGTCTTCCCTCGTCGATACTTCTGCAAAAGAGAAAGAACTCTATTATTGCTCAGCTAAGTGACTATACTCAACGTGCTCATATCTACAAACTACTCACCTGTGCTATTCCTGTGTTCGTGCCTCTGTCTCTGAATAAACTACCTGTTGAATACTTACCCTCTTGTTCCTGTTTGTGTCTGACACTACCCTTATCGGTTGTCAAAAGCAAAATATGTATGTGGTCAGCTTCTCACAGCTGATCCTATTAGGACTCACTGTGAAGAGAATACATCTGAATCAATATCTTGACAAACACTTCAGCAGATTTAGAGAAGCACTGCTTTGAGAAGGGCAGAAAGTGAATGTTAGTTGCATGTGCAGAACATTTAACAGCTCTTTACATGAAACACATTTTTTTTTTAATCAAATAAATGCAGCTTTGGTTATCCTACCCACTCAAAACTTTTGAACGGTAGTGTACATTAAATGTATCAAAGCTTTGCATATTATTCTACAAAATTGCTTAATTCCAGATAAATATGTTTACATGTTCTGTTAATATAAATAAAAGCGATCAATTCCAAATGTTGCTGTTCAGTGTTGCAGTGTTTGATATCAACAAAATGAAAAGAGGATATTTTAATTTTAAAGACACTAACATGCAGTTTTTTTTTTTCTTTCCTCCTGCTTCAGCACGAAATGCAAGGCAAAAGATGTTGTGCAGTTTCTATATATAGCCTAATAATATGACATTTCTTTGAAAAAATCTTATTTTTAAGCAACCAGCAACAGAACATTGAACCTGAGCTCATATTTCACTCTACATTACATTTTAAATAGCTCTTATGAACAGAAGAAGGAAGTGCCCACTGGCTGTTCAAGAAAGTCGTGGATGTCTTCACAAAATGAAGCAAGGCAGGTACAGGGGTCAGGGTCCTGCTGAGCACAAATAGCACAGCGTGTGCAGGCTGGTATATTTGTGTGTCTGCTTTCATTGTGCATATAGAGCTGGAGGTTCATATCTCAGAAGGTGTATGGAAGTTGCAGGGGATGAAAGGTCAGTCTCTCGCCTGAAGCTGTTCATCACCCTTGTTGAAAAGGTCACACAGTGTTCCTGTTAGCTCTACTGAACGAATACTCCACCTCTCACCTCCAGAAAAGGGAGGCCCATAGAACACCTCTGCCTCTGCCTCTTTCCCCTGAGAGAAACAGACCAACAATGTGAACTCACTTTTTGCCCCAAGCTTTTACTCTTTACCGTGTACAGAAGTCAAGTGATTTCCACCCACTTTTCACAGGCAATGCTCATCATTTTAAAAATGTCAACCAAAACCCCAGCCAAGTTTTTTTTTTTTTTTTAAACCAATTTATGAATAAAAATTAATTTATACTTTACTCTAACATCAACCCCAGCAATTGCAAAAGACCCACCCTGGAGTTATAAAAGCTATGCAATAGGTTAATATATGTGCATTTAATCCCTAAGATTGCACTGACTTTGACTTTGAACCTTTGAGATACTCCTGGCTAATAAATGAGTATACGTTACTGTTATTGCATCAGGGAAATTGTAAACTTAATCTTAGATGTTTAGCTTTTGCTGACACTTTTTCTCTTTTACATTGTGCCATAACCAGCCACAATGTGACAGGATTCCAGCGAAAAGCAGTTTGTATATCCACAAACTGGTGTGTGATGTGACAATCAGAACATTATGTATAAAGGGATAGTTCACCCAAAAATAGAAATTCTGTCATCATTTACTAACCCTCAAGTTGTTCCAAACCTGTATGAGTTTCTTTTATCTGCTGAACACAAAAGAACATAATTTGTAATGAACATATGTGAAGAACATACAGGGTGAACTATCCCTTTAATACAAAAATGTGCTGTTTTAAGTAAATTTAATTAAATAAGTTAACAAAATATAAATAAATAAACAATCTATGCTATTTTTTTCTAAAAAAAAAAAAAAAAAAAATGCAGGGTCTGACCATGGGCTGAAGGTTTGGCGACAGGTTGAGGTGATTCTCACCCAGTGCATGCCACGTTTCCACACCCATCTTGGAACTCAGCTGTAAAGCCATTGCTGAAGTGCCCTCATATGAAGCAATCCAAGCGGCGTTACTGCGGCTGCGGATGCCATATGCCCCAGGATTCTCTGAAATAGTTTCAGTTGGGCCACCATGCCCTTGAATGAATTCAACCACTTCAAGCACTGAGTCAACACGTTCCTCTGTGAGGCGTTCTGTTAGGTTGACCGACTCCATACCAATAAAAGAGATCCTCTGGATGGCGGAGAATTTGCTCTTTTTCCCAGTTGGCTGAGGTCTGAGCAACATGTCCCTGTGTTCACACAACTGCTCTTGCGACTGGGCCAGAATGAGCCAGTCGTCAAGGTAGTTGAGAATGCGAATGCCAAGTTCTTTCATGGGAACAAGGACTGCCTACATGACCTTCGTGAAGACGCGAAGTGACAGGGACAGCCCGGAGGGGAGGACTTTGTACTGATATGCCAACCCCTTGAACGCAAAGCACGGGAACGGTCTGTGTCGAGGGAGAATAGAGACATGAAAGTACGCATCCTTCAGGTCGATCACTGCAAAACAATCTCGAGGGTGGATGCATTTGAAAATGCATTTCTGCCCACTGGCGATAGGAGAGGGGGAAGAGAGTGGCCAGGCATGGCATTGCACACCGCTATCTGCACCCTCTTGGGACCCAGAGGTAGAGGAAACTGCTCTTTTAAAGAGGAGAAACAAAACTGAACAAAGGACTCTCCATCCGGCCCGGGAGGGAGTGGTGAGGTCACTATCTCCCGAAGAGCTATTCCCTCGATCTCTGTGTCGCCCGTCTCAGGACCGCTTGCTCTTGCGCTTCCTGCCTGTTTTGGCGGGGGCCTGGACGGGCTGCTCTGCCTTTCTGCGACTGGCTCCCCACTGTAACCTGGGAGGAAGCTGCTGCTGAGGCTGTGTGGGAGTGGAGGAAGCCACAGGGGGGCGCCCTTGGTGATGAGCAGGTGGAGGGGCTGCAGCCGGAGGCAGGGTGGAAGCAGCAGCAGGCTGCCGGAGCAGGATGTGTCTGATCGCCTCTGTCTGCTTCTGTGCAGCCGAGAACTGCTGGGTGAAGTTCTCAACTACGTTGCCGAAGAGGCCAGCCTGGGAGATAGGGGAGTCGAAGAATCGATACTTGACAGTCTCCCTCATATCCGCCAGGTTCAGCCAGAGAAGGCGTACCTGGACCACCAAGGTGGACATCGTCTAACCAAGGGAGACCGCAGTGACTTTCGTCACACGCAAGGTGAGGTCCGTCGCTGTGCGCAGCTCCTGCATCAGCCCTGGGTCAGAACTACCCTCGTGCAGCATTTAACTGCCTTGGCTTGGTAGCCTTGGCAGCCTGTCCAGCGACTCTGTAAGCCTTGGCCATGACAACAGATGAGAACTTACAGGCCTTGGATGGGAGACATGGGTTACCCCTCCAGTTGGCAGCGCTCTTTGGGCACAGCTGCATCGCAACCACATGCTCCACCAGGGGGATCCCCACGTACCCCTTGGCCATCCCACCATCGAGGGTAGTGAGGGGGGAGGAGGCACCAGACCGGTTTCAGGCAGAAAAGGGTGCCGTCCATGATCTAATAACCTCCTCATGCACCTCTGGGAAGAATGGCACTGGGGTGGGGTGCTGAGAACCAGCACGGGCCTTCCTGAGATACCAATCATCCAACCTCAAGGGCTTGGGTCACGGTGGAGGTCTCCACTCAAGCCCGACTCTCTCGGCGGCCCGGGAAAGCATAGCCATCAAATCTGGGTCAGGCTCAGGCAATGCTACTCTCCCCGAAGTGGGCAACGCAGCCGAGTATTCATCCTTGGCAGACTCTAGCTCACCCTCTGATGCAGCGATTGACATCTGATCATCCGGAGGAGCTCCGAATAAAAAACAGCCGGTCCCCCATGAGAAGGGCCAGTGCCTCTACCCCGAAGCTCAACAGCTTGCAGTGTGCTAGAGTGAGGTGCCCCCACTGTGATCCTCAGGTCACACTGGCTATTCACCGAATTAGCCCTCTTCTGATGCCCAGAAGAGGAACTAGATCGGGGCATAGGCAAGGGGACTCCACCTCGTTTGAGGTACTCAAGTCTCGACCGCAACACTGTGATGGTCATCCTCCCGCAGTGGGTACATGACTCATCCACAAAAGCTACCTCAGCATGCTTGATGCCCAGATACGTGAGGAAACGATCGTGATTGTCATCCGGACCCAGGTAACGACTGCATCCAGAAACACATAGGTGGAATGACATCTTTAAAAAGACGCAGTGTCACACCCGTGTTTGCTCTTTTAGGGAAATTTAGCTCTCTTGTAGTGCTGAAGCGCACAGGGGAAATGGCTGCAGCACAGCTGGCAGGGAATAGTGCAGCCTGGAGTGTGCAGAAAGCTCTTTTAGGGCTGTTATGAAACAGCAGGAAGTGCTCTGAAGGATCGAGACCAGCGCTGCAGCGCCGTCACACCAACACCAGATAGCAGAGGCCTCTTCCCAAAGAGCACTCGCAGACACTCGTAGAAACACTCTCTGGTGAATGGAAGAGCAGAACAGTTGAACCGCTCGGCTTCGAAGCAAAAAGCTAAATGTGCGTTGCATCTGCTTCCACATTTATACCTGCGCTGCTGGGCAGAGCACGACATGCAAATCTTGCACGCCAATGTGCACTTGAAGGTGATTCGTCAGTTCAGTTCTGACGTAACGTTGAACATGACTGACTGAAAGGGAACAATATGTATTAATAAAAGATCAAGATTGAAAGTAAATAAATAAATAATTGTTCTCACTCAGGATAAAAATTCAGATTTAAATTAAAGAGATTGCTTTCATTCCTAGTCTCTTTATTGCACATTGCCTGGTTAAAGTGCCTGTAATGCAGCCTTGTCATTAGATGTTATGTTCTGTGAAGAACCCTTGTTCTTCCTTGTCATGGCCTCACCTGTGCCCTAGCATGAAAGTACTGTAAGCCATCACATGGCATACAAAAAATCTCCTTGGCAGCACAGCTCAAGGTTGGCATGCCCATATGGTGGGCTCTGGGATATGTCAGAATGAGGGAATATGAGAAATCTATGCATGTGAACTTGCAAGCAGATGAAAAGGTGACTGATTACACCTGTGCACCTCTTCCCTCTCTCCTTCCAGGTGTTGTATAAGCGTGAGACTTGCGCTGTCTCTGTATTTATAACATGTGGGTCAGAGGCCCCATGCTGGATTCAATTAATTCCATGACGAGTGAACCTGCTCTCACCAGCCGGGCCTATGATTTAGTAGGAGGGTGGGGTAATGCCATACCCTACTTAATCATAATTATTTCTCCAGCCTTGACTTATTTTTTTGCGCAGTCAGCGGCTTGTATGTTCCCTGATGCAAGAGGAGCTTGTGTACAGCAAATTTTGAGATCACTAAGAAGTCACTGATGCAGCTTTTTGCATGAATGTTATTATAGATCTTTTACACAGGAACATGAGGACTGGGGTTAAACTGGGCCAGAGCGATCCAGAATGACATTCTGGCATGTTCACTTGTATGTCTACTCCAGTTTTTGTTTAAAACTGCTCAAAAAAAAAAAAAAAATGAAAAAAAAAAAAAAGTGCATTACATTAACCATCAGCGAAATTACTGATGAAAACTGTTTTTATCTTTCTTTTTTTTTTTTTTTTTAATTTTGTCAATGGTAATGTTGAAAAAAGAAACAAAAACTACTCATGATTACAATAATAAAATTATTTAAATGTTGACAAAAAGAAATGGCACAATTTAATTTTGCCACTTTGCCATCAACTAAAATGTTATGGTCATCAACTAAAATATTAAAATTGACTAAAATGAATGAATTTGACATGATGAAATATTGACTTTTTTCTGTTTTTAAAAGACAAAAACTGACTAAATCAAAACAAGTTGTGTAAAAATGAACACTGCAAGAGCAGCACTCTCTCCATTCCAGTGTAATCGCAAAATAAACCAAAGAGTCCCATTTCTGATATATACCCACTGATTCCACCACCTCCGAAATCCCATTTTTTCCCCCTGGTGATACGGCAGACAAGGTCCTGATGTGCCTCTTTGATTTCCTATTTCCTGCATATCCTGATTGACAAGCAGGAACTCTGTAACCCAACTGATCTTTAATTATGGCGTGACAAAGACGTGAAAGCGCATGACCCCACAGCAGGGAAAACTCTGTTCCTCTCAGACCTCACTAAAGCTTAGCAATTTTGTGGCAAGCAGAACACGGCTGTGATTCTGACCATAACGGAGGACTGTGAAATAGCATTGTTGTGTCTCTCTCTTGAGGTGTTGATAGAATTATCACACTGCAGGTGATCTGAGCGGAACAAACACAATCCTCAGTTTACCAGGACATATGGCAGTGCATCTTACAGCAGCATCTTTACTCACTGATTCTGTGTCAGTTTCAGGAAGACAAACCAAATTATCAATAGTGCTGGAAGACAAAAGGTAAAGAAGTTACAGTACATATGATCACACCACAAACAATGAAGGCTCGCTGGGAAAAAAAAGAAAGAAAAAAAAAAACATTTTACTGTATAATACTTGCTTACCAACTGTCAACATTAAAGCAATGTTTGATTATCATATGTACCTACTGAAATCATGATAGAATGACATTGACTGAAATTTTATTCCATCAACATATTTTTGGGCATCATTTTTTTTTCTTTTTTCTGTTAATGTATTTCCGACTGAAACAGGACATTTGGATGGGACATATCAAAGGATTCATCCTTTTTTAATAGCCAAAAGGCTTTTAATTAAAGGCAGTTTTCATCTAATATTTATATTAGATTTTTCTTTCAATTAATGAAAAGTAGTTTTAGTTACACTGGTATATATTTGCTGTATACGTGCTAAAACATTTTTTCAATGTTTAGCCTCAAAGCTAGCAGACAGACAAAGCCACATTAAAACAAAAATTTTGGGTTTTGACATGATTGTTAAAACAACATTATGACATTAATTCATTAAATATATTCTCTGCTTTTTTATGCTGTGTTTTTTCCCAAACAACTTATTGCCTCCTCAAACGTGTTTGTGTGTACTTTGCACAACTTATTGTACTTTGCAAAACTTATTCTAACTTCACTTTTTCACTTTTTTTTTTTCTTATTGCAGGAAATGATGTCAGACTCCACTCATCTGCTATCAGAAGAAGACCTCCAGGGCACTTGTGTTTAAGAAGTCTACTACTCCAGCCTCCCACAGTTTAACACTGCTGTGATACTCAAAGAGCAAAGCGGTTAGCCAGTCTTTGTAGTGCCTACTGTTATTAACCGAGAAATAATTTCTGTCTCTTCTTTCACTGATAGTTAGAGGGGATTTGTTTCTTTTCATCCCTTTTGAAAGCAAATCAACACCGTCTCTAACTCAGTCTGCCTTTTTTCTCGTCATCCCCCTTGTAAGAATAATTTCCATTAGGAAACAAAACATGTGAAAGTATGAGTGAAAGCCGGAAAAATAAAACACAGGATTTCGGGAAAGACTCCCAAGCAAAATTTTTAAAGGCTTTGAAACGTTGACTGGAGAGATGAACTAAAAAAGAAGTCGATTTTCGCCTCTTAACTCTCATGCCCACCTCTCTCGGTGGTGAGGATTAATTGGCTATGTGCTACTGTGAGAAACCCCCTCTACCAATTACAGACCTCCAAATCCATTGCTTGGCTTGGTTAAGTAGGCCACGTTAGTCCTGTCCAATTAGAGGAAGCCATAACCACAAAGAGGGATAGCAATCAGGTCAACAAAAGCGCAACTCATTCTTCTTTTTCTGCTCTTTGCATTGCATCAGCATGTAGTATTCAGGTGCAAGTGCATAGTGAAATAAATACTAAGGTCACTGTAACCCCCAAATAAAAGAGGACATGCTATCATTTCAGACTCACTTGAAGGAGACCCCTGAGGCAGTTTGTATACTACAGGACCAGAATAAATAATATATATATATATATGTAGATGCATTCCACATATTTTCTGTACCTTAGCTGACTGTCGTCTCACAAGAATGAAAACCCTGCTACAGTTCATCTGTTGCTTACCTTTGACCCTTTTTGGTAGGTATACAGAACTGTCTCAGAAACAGCAATAAAAGCAGTCACCGTGCTCTCCATACAGCATGCAAATGTAACACAACCTCAAATTCAAGAGTTCACTTTGCTTAGAACCCATATTTCATGAGATTTTAAAGGATCTCATAAAGTGAAAATTTCACTTGACAAAAATGGGGGCCTCATTTATAAAATGTGTGTACGAGTGTACACACATTTTATAAAAAAAAAAAAGTCTTTGGATCTACACAATATTCACACAAATGACATCCCAGCAAACATTGGTCTGACGGCAACGTCGTGTCCCTGGCCAAAAATCATGGTAGGATGGCATAAATCGGTAAATATATGTAACACAGAACATTTCTTAAAAATGCATTCAGATATGTTTGAACATGTCTTCAGTTCTCTGGGGTTGCATGCATAATTGTTACTTTGACTTTTAGCTATGTATAGTTCAATATATAATAATTAATTACTTAATTAATTAATAAGATAACGTCAAAATTTCATTTTGGAACGATTTTTCATCTATGACGGGACGTGTCGGAGGGACGTCTTTTCAACGGTCATTAAACGTCCAAATGTTTGCAGGGATATTTTCATTCAAAAAGGCGAATTTTGCCAAAAAGCAACTAATTTGCAGGTATGTATATGTTAACGACATTAATTGACATTAATGACATTAGGGGATGTCTACAAGGCAGAGATCTGAAACCATTCAATTTCAATATCATTTGCGATTTATACATTTCTAAAAAATATGGAAGAGAGGCATACGCACATTTTTTGTGCATAGATTTGTTCTCTGAATCACACGCAGTGAATTTTGAGACTTGTGTGCTTTGAATGTTGATACATTTGTCTGTGTGTAGAAATTCACATTTTAAAAGAAGACAGTGGTTTCAGAATTCACATTTAAGTATTTAATTTAAAAGAAAAATCAACTTATATCCTTGCTTTCTTTTTTGAAATTGAGATTAGAAAATGCACAGTATTATCTGCTCCACTGAGCTGATCTGTTTTCTATGAGAAAGCAGCAGGAAGACAATGTTGAAATCATCATCTTCAAATTAGGAAGAGGTGTAAATAAAGTGATTGCCCCTGGAATTCACCGATGATGAGCATCCCGCACCCATCAGCATACTGCCCCACATGGGAACAACAACACTGTCAACAGCTAACAATTTTGAGAAGTTGCTATGACTGAGGTGAATACAGCTGTGTTCTCACGTTTCTCTATCTGTTTCCTACTCTATGTCTCCTGCTAATGAAGGAGCAGATTAATTGAATTAGATTTCCTCGCTCTTCCGCTAAGACAGAAACAGAGTAAGAGCTTTTCTCCTATTCTCATCTAGTCAAGCTGTTTACTATTACTAGTGAATTAATTTCAGTCTTTACAGAATAACTTGTATAATCATAATCTCATTTTCAGGCCCAGACGGCCTTTTGTTTTGAGCAAAAATGTGTTAAATGGAGTTGATTGATTGACTGATTGATAGCTAAATGCATAATCAAATCAGCCAAAATATTGAATACAAGGACTCTCAACTGGTTTTGCTTCAGTAATTCTGGACTTTGTATTGGACATTGAGTGGTTACCCAACACAGTATCAAAATTGTTTATCATACAAAATTTAATTACGATAAATTCATTCTCTTGGCAGCCTATAATTCAATACACAAAACACGTTGTTAGCACAAATCATGTCCTCCTTGCCAGTAAACCAGTTTAATGTAGTCTGGATTATATTTTCTTTTACCTTGCGTAGTTTTGTTCATGGATGGGCATATCATAAATTAGCTTGGTCTCATTGTTTATATGTAGGTATTTATATGTAACATTTGCAGGTACAAAAACATCTCTTTTTTTGTATGTTTTGTAATATGGATGTACTGAAAGCATCTAGAACGTAAGCAGTTTTAGGTATTTACAGTGATAGAAACATGAAATATTTACAAATCTTACATATAAATATGAAGGTGTATATTGTATATAAAATCAAAATTATGATATATTTTAAAATAAGCTGTGGCAGAAGTCACATAGAATGAAATGTTATAATTTCATATAACTTTTATAATTTTGAGTTATGTAAATAAGCCGACTGCGTTAAATAAATGAAAACAATCTAATTGAAATTTAATTTCGCTGTAGCTTGTTAGTGTGGTTAACATGTCGACAAGACGCTGTGCTGTGCTCTGCGCTGTGAAAGGAAATTCGGTTTATTTTCACTTCCAAAGGATGAGTTAGTGAAGAATCAGTGGTTAAAGATCGGACAGTACCTGCTTTATTTGGACCAACTTGCTCCTCAGAATCACAATCTGTAAGTGTGATTAATTACTGATGTATTTTATACGAGTGTTCAAAATACATAGTTTTGTGTTTTAGCTATATTGTGTATGTCTCCGGCTAACTCACGTTATTACTGTCTTACTGAAATACTTCTGCTAATTAGTTGTGGGCCCACTATTACCTAAAACTGCGTCCATTAATGCAGATTGTCTGTCGTTCTTACTACTTTGAGTAATGATAAAGGATGGAGCAAGATTTGTTTTACAAACTTTAATGTTACATCAGTCATTCACGTTTGTGCTCGGCTAACGTATGCACTGTTATTGATACTGTTAAAAATACAGTTCCCACATGTGCACCGCAGTAAATTAGAAATACTGTATACACATCGGTTTGTTGATGGACATACACTTGTTAATGCTGATGGTTGGTAATTACAGTTGCAACATCTCATGATGAATGTCAAACTGAGTAGCGTATCCCTGAGAAACATCCTGCTCAAGTCGTCCTTGCGATGGAGGTTTGGGTTGAATAATTAGTTCTTCCAATATTTCATCATCGGACTCGCGCTTGGATTGATATGGTAAAATCGACGCCATCGTTACTGTCTTTACAATTTGTACAATCACTGAGCTTTAGGAAGCCTCCAGAGCTGTAAGCAGTAGACCAATCACAACAGACTGGGCCATCTGGCCAATTAGAGCAGAGCAGGCTCGCGGAAAGGAGGGATTTAGAGAGACTGATTCATCTGACGAGTCGTTTGAGAATCATTGAAAAATGTGATGTGCAATGTATATTATGAGAAAATGTTTTTTGACCTTTGATGCATGTAAACCTGTTGTAGGAGACCTCCTAAACAGAATTAGGAACCTTTCAAATAGCATAACAGTGGCACTTTAATGTCTATTCAAATGTAATGTATGTGTGGTAGGAACACATTTATGAAAAATCCATACAAATACTAATGAGAATGCATTACACATATAGCATAAGCACAATTATATGGTTAGATTCAATTTATTATTTGCATTTAGCATGTTTTTGTCCTTGCTATCCGAGACCAATCAGAACAGACCATTTTTTGGGTAGCGACCCACCAGCTGAGAACCACTGGTATAATAAACAAACATGCACAAGACAGTGTGTTTGAATGAATGCTATAGGCGCTCTAGTTCTGTAGAAATCTGTAGGCTACATCAATGAAAAACAGCACATAATAATACCTCTTATTATATATGGACTCCTGTACATCTGTTTCTCTTGGGATGTGAGGATCTAGCGCACTGAAAAGCAGAGCAAAAGTTAGAGATTTGGATTTTGGCACGTTAATTAAAGACGTGGTCTGTCTGAACTTAAAAGAAAGTAAAGCATATTAAAGGAACTTCACAAGAGTATACACTCCCCACCAATTTTGTGTGACTAACTTTAAAGCTTGTGTAACAGAGCTTGTGAAACTCTTTCCACAGTGGAGTTTTCTCGTCGCTAGTCCACTAATCACTTGATCGCTAATCAAACGCTCCTCCCTCTCAGTAGGGAGGTCAAGCTGTGGGTCAAACCTCAGTATGGGGCAAGAATAGGATTTCCTTTTGCTCCCTTTATTATTATCCTTGGTGTAATTAGTGCCACTGAAATCTCTTTTGTCTGAGGAAAGGAGGAGGATAAAAGCTTCCAAGCTTTGGCGTGTGGTCTCCTTTCTTCAGTGCACACCTTTTATTTCCTCTTAACAAGCTTATAAAATATGTCGACAGGCTTCAAACTGGGATTGTGTTCGGAAGCTCTGATAACCAAGCAGTGTTACGTCAGCTCACTCCTGGGCTCTTTTCAAAGTCCTCCACATGGTTTATCTACCAGGACATAATTAACTGTGTTATCACATATCTCACGATGTTGGCGTTTGGGAGAGTATTGCTAACAATGCTTTTGTTGCATGTACAAAGAGTAAGAAGCCTTATGTTTGAAACTTAAATCCTGCTCTGAAGCTCTGCAAGAACTTTTGCAATAAGTAATTGTCACTGGAGGATGTTGTTTATTCAAGGGACGTATTGCTGAAGAAAAAGGACTATGCAATAGCTGGTGATTCTATCCACACTTCTTCAGAACTTTTAAATGCAAGAACTTTTGAATGCAAAACAACTTTCAAGTGCAACTTTTAAATGAAAAAAGGGCTACAATATGCTATCAAATCAAATCACTGGCCAGTAGTGTTCAAATCACTAAACAGCTGACTTTTAGACAATAGAAATTTTGGATACAGTACAGCACTAAGAAATGGAATGAAAAAAAGACTATGCAAAGCAAAAAATAAAATTAAAGAATTATAAAATATAATATTATATATACAGCAGCAGAAGACCAGACTGGGTGCCACTCCTGTCATCTAAGAACAAGAAAATTAAGGCTACTATTTGCACAGGCTCCCCAAAATTGGACAATAGAAAATTGGAAAAATGTTGCCTGGCCTTATGAATCTCGATTTCTGCTGTGACATTCAGATGGTAGGCATAAACAACATGAAATGTTGAAAGCATAGATCCATCCTGCCTTGTATCAACGGTTTAGGCTGGAGGTGGTGGTGTAATGGTGTGGGGGATGTTTTCTTGCAACATGTCCTCCAACCAATACGCCCATATAGGTCATTTGTCACTTCCCTGAAATACGACCCAAAGGAGCGTTTACTAAAGTTGCGCCCCTATCGACAACAGGACACTTTCATTTTAATGCTTGGAATACGACCCATAGGAGCATTTGCTAAAGTTGCGCCCCTATCGACAACAGGACACTTTCGTTTTAATGCATTGTACCCTTTTATCTGCATCATATTTCGGGTTTCGTGTAGCTGGTAGAGCATGGTAGAGCATTGCAATATGCAACAATATTCAATTATGTGATCATGTGATCGTGGGTTCAATCACAGGGAACGCATGTGCTCATAAAGTGTATATGCACTATAAATCACTAAGGGTAGGTTTAGGGTTGGGGTAGGTGCATGACTTTAAAACGTAAATATAGGTCGTAATAAGGTGCTTGAAAAAATGACTAATAGGGTCATTTTTTTTTTTTTTTTTGGAGGACAGTCTGTTTTCTTGGCACACTTTGGGCTCCTTAGTTCCAACTGAGCATCATTTAAATGCCACAGCCTTTCTGAGCATTGTTGCTGACCATGTCCATCCCTTCATGACCACAGTGTATCCATCGTCTGATGGCTTCTTCCAGCAGGATAACACGCCATGTCACAAAGCTCAAATCATCTCAAACTGGTTTCTTGAACATGAAGATGAGTTCACAACTCAAATGGCCTCCACAGTCCACAGATCTCAATCGAGCACCTTTGGGATCTAAAATGGTAAGAAATTATTCATCAGGTTTTAAAGCATAACTTTTAGACAACAGAAAGTTTGGAGCAATAGTGGAATAAAAGCCATTGGCAGTCTGCTGTCAGTGCAGTTACAGACAAATACAATCCCTCTGAGCATTTTCAACATTTAATAAAGACATAATTGTTTTTGGATTGAATCGATCGCATACCGTTAGAATGTTGATATTAAATGTATATCCTCATTCAACTGGTTCAAAGTGAAGTCCCAAAAGACTTTTGCCTGGTAGCTTTTGCAATATTAATCCAATGTAATGCTGCAATGCATTGGGCCTTGCTCATAATTGCATCATTTTATACTACACAATGACAGACAAGAGGAACTAGGCACTGCAGACTCACCATGCACACAGTCACTTTTGAATAAGTATTAGCATTTTCCTCTCATATGTGCTTTGAATTGTCTTTTTGTTATCCTGTAAACCCTGAGTTCCCCCCCCCCCCACTCTAATGTTAAGGGGCAAGTTCTCCAGACGGCATGAGACCTCTTTGCTGCTGAGGCATCTGCTGCTCTGAGCCACCCAAGGCCAATCTTTTGAATCGCAAGCTATCCAAACCCTGCCCCTTTTTCTTGTTTTCTCTCTCTCTTATTTCTTTTCCTCTTTTTGATGGAAAAAGCTTAGTGCATTCAGGGAAGGGCGAGTTGAATTCCCCCCTCCCGGCCCATAGTAATCCAGGCTCAGGTCTCAGTTTGCAGACACAATGGGGCTTGGAGAATTGGACTTGAGATAATTGTGTTGCTATCCCATTTCTTCTGTAATGGAATCTCTCATGAGTGGCGGGAGCAGCTTAGCAGATTCTGAATGGCGTCTGTGCCGATAGCACCTAGACGAATCCTTATGTGCTGCGCCATTTTGGAGATAGTCCTAGCTGTGCTTTTTTTGATTACTTTGTGCAAAAAACTCTAAATCTTCCTTCAGCGTTTCTCTTCTCTTTTTCGAAAAATGGTTTGTCTCTTTAACTCTCTACTTAGAGAACTAAAAGACAGGTCCTTTGGAAAGTGCCAAGAATAATTCAGGACTTGTTAAGGCTGCTGTAGAGAACAGTAGAAGTAGATCTGGAGTTTTTTTTTTTACTCTATAGCATATAACTGTTGCATATAAAATCTATGACTACAGTGTAATACATAAATTTATATATGACCGTTAACTTATATAACTGACCAATATCCCAGGCAAACTGTTTCCCACATAGCTGTGCTTATGTGCCTGTTTCTTACATCACTCCACAGTCTTTCTTCTCAAATGATAATTTCATTCAAATCAATATTTCATGTCCTTTTTTTTTTTTTTGACAAGCAGCTATGCAATAAGCCATGATGTGCAATCAGCTGGTCATTATCGTAAAATAATGGTGACCCAGTCGGAAAGTTATGGTGTTCGGATCACCTGGTTGGGGTTTACTTTTCACTAATGACCAGCTGACTGTAGATTATTCTTTCAAATATTTCTGTTTAAACTGTACTTTCTCCAATTCCGCCTACTCTGCTGATGAATTTAATGTGCTAAACACCTTGACATAAAAAAAAAAACATCTGCACTAACATATGCAAAAATACATTTTTTCAGTCAAAGAGCATAACTACTGCAGGTTGATACATCTCAAAAGGAATAATAATTAAGAAAAAAGAAAAAAAGTCCACCATAGGTTCACCATGTACAATCAATTTATTCATCTCCTGAATAGTTAAGATCTTTAAAGACTATTCAATTTGTACTTACAGTTAAGGACTAAAACTCATCCATCACAGCTAATGTTCAAGCTCCTGGAACTGAGCTTTCAAAGGAAACACTTCTGGTGGGGGTGGAAGGTTTGAGCTCTATAGCTCTATAACAGACAAAAGACTGATAATTAATTTACTTTGTATACTCCATTCTGAGTGGGGGAAGCTCGGTTTCTATAACTGTTTTTTTAAAAACTGGTTTAAACTACCTTCTTATTGATTATTCAAGAAAATAAGCCAATCATGTTTTAAATATAGCAGCAGGACTACATATTCTATAACTCACATGCCACATTTTCAGAGATGAACTGAAATAGCATTTGGTTTGCACTTAAAATCAGTATAATTACAGAGCAAAACAGTTTACAGTACTGTCTCGACATACAAATATTTGTTTCACAGGAGTGAAAGATTTGCAGGTAGGGTATGAATATTTGATCTTTTTGAGTGCTTTACAATGATAATGATAAAGAAAAGGGAGAAAAAAAATAAACAACACTATATTGATCCCTAGAGGGAACTTTAGGAGTTATAGTAGTTATCAGTGGCTATCAGACTATCAGTGAAATAGCGTATGCTGTACACTGCAGGTGAAAAGTGACTGTGAAAGAAACTTAACTGGTAAACAGATGCACTGGCTAGAGATCCAACTCAGGCAGAGTTCTGCACTCTGATGGCAGCAGGAAGAAAGGATCTGTAAAAACGTTTTCTCGTACACCATGATGGGAGCAGTCTGTTGCTAAAGGTGCTCCGCTGTGCAGCAACAGCACCGTGGAGAGGGATGAGAGGTGTTTTCACAGTGGCTTGTAATTTTGTGAGAAATCAGTGTTTTTTTGAGTAAAAATAATTATTAATTTCAGACAGAACATAATGACATGTAAGAATACATGTTTGAATGTGGCTTTAGAGTGAGCTCTTAATAAATCATAGCTTAGCAAGACAGTCACCTTCACATGCTGATAAGGTCTGCTGTTTTTTTCAGAATCCATCTTTAAGTCAGCGGGTAGCTATCCTAACTCTTTAGATGTTGGGATTCAGGCAAACCTGCCAAGGTTAGTCAGTGTGCTTCTGTGCATGTTGCCAGCCAGAGGTGTTTTTCTCTTGATCATCCATAAGGGGGCACTGTGGTTGTACTCATAACGCTGCTTGTGTGTGGAAGCTCTCCGCAGGCTCTGGCAGAATTATTTTCATGGCCTATGAATAAAAATCATTTCTTGGAAACTCTCACGCTCACTTCCCATATGCTGAAATTATACATCTGCCCTGTGCATTTCAACTTTCATGGAACCACAAACTATATGGATTACACAAACAGACACACAGCATATTAATATATTCTTTACATTTGAAGACTGTATTGTCCAAACAAAACAATTAGCAGACAAATGAGAACTTATTCATGAGGTAAAAATACACAATTGCTTTGTTTTAAAACCTAGTGAGCTGCCTACAGAGGCATTATGGGTATGCAACCACCACAAATGGGCATCATAAGAGGCATTCTAATTATGGTACCTCATTTTGGCCAAAGTGGCAGAATCATACAACGCACACACACACACACACACACACACACACACACACACACACACACACAAACACGTGCATGCGCACATACTATCCTTGTGGGGACTCTCCCAGACGTATTGGTTTTTATACTGTACAAACTGTATATTCTATCACCTAACCCTAAAGCTACCCATTACAGAAAACTTTCATTTTTACATTTTCAAATAAACATCATTTAGTATGTTTATTAATCCATTTCCGCTGACTGGTCCCCACAATGTAGGTTAAATATATATATATATATATATATATATATATATATATACAGGTGCTGGTCATATAATTAGAATATCATCAAAAAGTTGATTTATTTCACTAATTCCATTCAAAAAGTGAAACTTGTATATTGTATTTATTCATTACACACAGACTGATATATTTCAGATGTTTATTTCTTTTAATTTTGATGATTATAACTGACAACTAAGGAAAATCCCAAATTCAGTATCTCAGAAAATTAGAATATTGTGAAAAGGTTCAATATTGAAGACACCTGGTGCCACACTCTAATCAGCTAATTAACTCAAAACACCTGCAAAGGCCTTTAAATGGTCTCTCAGTCTAGTTCTGTAGGCTACACAATCATGGGGAAGACTGCTGACTTGACAGTTGTCCAAAAGACGACCATTGACACCTTGCACAAGGAGGGCAAGACACAAAAGGTCATTGCAAAAGAGGCTGGCTGTTCACAGAACTCTGTGTCCAAGCACATTAATAGAGAGGCGAAGGGAAGGAAAAGATGTGGTAGAAAAAAGTGTACAAGCAATAGGGATAACCGCACCCTGGAGAGGATTGTGAAACAAAACCCATTCAAAAATGTGGGGGAGATTCACAAAGAGTGGACTGCAGCTGGAGTCAGTGCTTCAAGAACCACTACGCACAGACGTATGCAAGACATGGGTTTCAGCTGTCGCATTCCTTGTGTCAAGCCACTCTTGAACAACAGACAGCGTCAGAAGCGTCTCGCCTGGGCTAAAGACAAAAAGGACAGGACTGCTGCTGAGTGGTCCAAAGTTATGTTCTCTGATGAAAGTAAATTTTGCATTTCCTTTGGAAATCAGGGTCCCAGAGTCTGGAGGAAGAGAGGAGAGGCACACAATCCACGTTGCTTGAGGTCCAGTGTAAAGTTTCCACAGTCAGTGATGGTTTGGGGTGCCATGTCATCTGCTGGTGTTGGTCCACTGTGTTTTCTAAGGTCCAAGGTCAACACAGCCGTATACCAGGAAGCCAGGATACCACTTCATGCTTCCTGCTGCTGACCAACTTTATGGAGATGCAGATTTCATTTTCCAACAGGACTTGGCACCTGCACACAGTGCCAAAGCTACCAGTACCTGGTTTAAGGACCATGGTATCCCTGTTCTTAATTGGCCAGCAAACTCGCCTGACCTTAACCCCATAGAAAATCTATGGGGTATTGTGAAGAGGAACATGCGATATGCCAGACCCAACAATGCAGAAGAGCTGAAGGCCACTATCAGAGCAACCTGGGCTCTTATAACACCTGAGCAGTGCCACAGACTGATCGACTCCAGCATTTCACTTCCTATTTCATCGAATGCATGAAATAGGAGAATCCTATTTCATGCATTGTGACTTATTTACACTGTTGAAGAGTTGGATTCTCATGCTAAACATGGCCAAAATTTCAAAACACGAGTTGGACGTATGATTGAGTATTTCTGTGCCAAATGACTACTTCCAGTTTTGGTACAGGTTTCGGAGGGTTTTTTTCAAGTGAGTCCTGTATGACATCAAAAGAGACCGGAATTCCTTGTATAGACACTTCTCCCTGATAAGCGTGCGTGCACACACATCACCCAGAACAAGAGCACGCCCATCAACGCGTTTCGTTCGGGATACAGAAGCCGAGAGATTTTTCAACAATGGCTGTGTCCCAATTCAGCGGCTGCACCCTTTGAAGGCTGCATACATCATCGGTCTCATTTAAAAAAATAACCATTAGATTACAACGTAAGAAAGAAATTACAATATTTTACACCTCACAATGAATATCAGTCAATTTTATTATGGATACTTTTCTTAAATATGACATCCTTGATGAAGTATTCAGCATTCAAATGCGACCTCCGAAGGACGAAGCCTCCGAAATGATACAGCTCCTGTCACCAAAGGAGTGTTTTTGTTTGTGAGGGAAAGATTACCTTTTTCAGCTTCCCAAAGAACCCAGCGTTAAGGGAACAGTGGATGAAGTTTGTTTTTCCGGGGCAGCAACGGAGTTGTGCACGTATGTTTGTTTGTTCCCGGGATTTCGGTGATGAATACTTTGTAAACAAGTCCCAGTTCGGCGCTGGATTTGCAGATCGCGGGTGTTGAGTAAAGCTGCATCAGATGTCGGTGTTTTGTTGGCAATCGGCGCGCAAGTGCATAAAATGTAAACAACGCTTTTGTTCCCTTTGTATTTATAATGATGTCACAGCTAGCAGAAATCGCAGAAGCTGCGTGCGCTCTTTAGCTCTGCCCACAGCACTGACGGCAGACATGCCTCCAGGAGCTCGGCTTTTTCCGGAAAGACTCGGTTTAGCATATCTATCTTTTATAAATATGACAAAACTAAAGACTTTTCGGAGATATGAAGGATGCATTGTTATTCTATATGTACTCAAGATTAACATGAGATTGGCAGAAACTGTGTATGATATCCCCCCTTTAATCAAACACACATGAACAAGCTAATCAAAGTCTTCAGGATTACTAAGGGTAAGTTTACACGACAATGATGTACTAAAAACTGAAAAGTTTTTCCTTTGCGTTTTTTCACATACAGATGACAACTTTGTCAAAATGACCCCCGTTCACACAGATCCGCGAGAATGACTAAAAATGCTGTATTATGCTGCCAGGCCAGTAGGTGGCGATGTCACTTTGTAAAGAAAAACTATGCGCCTATAGACTTTTTTTTTTTTTTTTTTACAAATTTGCGTTTTTGTAGTTTACACTGAGACAATAACAGTATAGTTTTCAAAAACTTGCCCTTTGAAATCCTTTTTTTAAAGTTTGCCTCCAAAACATCGTTGTCATGTAAAGGAATGGCTAAAATGCATAAAATGTTTTCCGTTTTCAGTTGAAAACAGTGTCATGTAAAAAGCCCCTAAGGCTACAGGCAGGTGAGTTTTTTTTTAATCAGGGTTGGATGTAAACTCTGCAGGACAGCGGCACTCCAGGACCGACACTGCCCATCCCTGGCTTAGCAACATGCTAAAATCACACTATTGAAATCAAGATGAGTCTCTCATTCAGAGCAGAATGTCTGTGGATTTGTTACCTATGTAGAGCGTTTTATTATGTTTATAATATAAATCACAAACTTCTCTCACAAAAAAAAAAAAAAAATATATATATTTTATATATATATATATATATATATATATATATAAACTTAACATTTTTTAATTTACATAAAATAATTGTTGTAATACATTATGTACATATACTCTCATTCTTTTGGTCATACATACACATACATCTTTTGGTTTTATCCTTGTATCAAGAGTTTCCCCTTCTCGCCCCCTTATGCTTTCTTCATCACACTTTCTTGTTCTCTATCTTTTACATGTTCTTGCTTTTCCCTGACTTTCCTTCCTGTTAGTAGCTGGGGAGAGGCTGACATTTAAATATGTGGAAGGTTGAAGTGAGAATCAGCATTTCTCCATTCTCATTCACTCAGCAATTCATTCACCTGACAAAACATTCTCCATCATGGACCACTGCAATCTAAGACACACTCTTTATTTAGATATGCTGAGGCTGGTCAGGGAAAGACCACTCTGCTTACGTAAAAGAAAATGAACTTGATGAAGAAAGAGGAATAAAAGGCTTTTAAACGAGACAGCAAGACAAAGCCTATAGAGAAAAAAGAATGGAATCTGAGTCAGATAAATGTACAGAGAAACAGATGAAGAGAAATTTGAGATATACGTGGAAAGAAGTGCAAAATGGGGAAGTCATCATTAAAAAATAAACTGTCAAAGACAGTGAGAACATGGGAAAAGTGAAGATAGACATGGCTGAGTTATGCAGAGGTGAAAGTCGGATTTACAGCATACAGATGTGTTAAGACATGAGAGGTGCTCTTAAAGGAACAGTTCACTCAAAAAAGTGAAAATTTTGTCATCATTTACTCACCCTCATGTTGTTCCAAACAAGTATGACTTACTTTCTTCTATGGAACACAAAAAGAGGAATTTTTTTAAAACAGTAATGCAGGGCCGTAACCACCATAAACATTGAGGGGGACAAGTCCCCCCAAATAATTAGAAATGGCCAAATTGTCTCCCTCCGATATTTGATATTCTTAATGCTGCTATGCTGCACTCCATTATGCACCACTTTATGCATTTGCAGTGAATGTTGACTGAAGCTTTAAAGCAGGCTTTCTTAAAGTCCCCCTGTAGTCAATAATTTTATCCCTTAAAACTCATCTTTGATCACCAAAATTACATATTTAAATGTTTTTCCTGTGAAAAAAAAAATTCTTCATGCCTTAAAATAGCTTGAATGTAACTCTACACCCTTGCCTCATTTAGTATATGCGGATCAAATTAGCCCCGCCTCCACTCACTCACGCCAGCTCAGAGATCCACTCGGTCAACTTACTGAGGTAAACGTTGCACAATGGTATCACTCTTTACAACATCAGACACATAATGGTAATTAATATGATTAGCCTTTTGCTTGTTCGCCATGTCAAGAGTCAGACAGCAGCCTTCTAACAATCAGTATCCTTACAAACGCTTTGAACAACTCAGAACATTGGTGGAGAAAGGCATATAGTTCATCATAACATCGTAATATACATCATACACCTGCCATACTGCTAAATCTACACAATTTTTCATATCAACAGAAAAATATAGCGGGATAACCTGGCTTCTCTCGAGACTCCCCTGCTAGTTTGCTGTTAATGACATGCTATAGCCCGCCAGCACATTGACAAGGTTGTTTGTGACGCCACAGACACCAGTGAATTACTGCAGGTTTAAGGAGAAAATACTCAGCAATGGTGTTGACATATGAATTTGCACATGGTTTGTCTTAAAGCATATTAAAGACACCACATAGACATATACAGTAAACAACATTAAAAACTTGATTTTCACCACAGGGGGTCTTTAACTCTGGCCCTCAAGGTCCATTGTCCTGCAGAGTTTAAGCTCCAACTCTGATCAAACACACCTGAACAAGATAATTAAGGTCTTCAGGATTACTAGAAAGTAACAGGCAGTTGAGACTGATACAAGTTGGAGCTAAACTCTGCAGGACAGTGGACCTCGAGTGAAAGAGTTGAGAAACCCTGCTTTAAAAAAGCGGTCAGTACTACAGCGGTTGATTTAGCTGAGTAACCATGGGCCTGATGTATAAACGTTGCACTGACAAGTGAGTACGCAATTTTCCATGGACATATTGGGATTTATAAAAAATAAACAGTGTAAATATGTGCACACCATCCACACACTCTAGACCAGCGATGCATTCCAAACGGGATATATCGCCCTCCGAAGGGCACTTCGGAGTGAAAACAATCATAGCCGCCATATTGAAGGGTTGTTCCAAACCGAAGTGCTCAAAACGTCTCAGGTTACGTATGTAACCATGGTTCCCTGAGAACAGGGAACGAGACTCTGCGTTTACCGCTATGGGGAACCGTCCCACGTGACAGGTGTCCGAAATGCCAAAGAATCACATAACTCCAATCCTATTGGCCGGCGACAGCCTATGACGTCATCATGGCGCGAACCCGGAAGTATAAAGGGGGCGCCCGAGGAAGCAGTCAACACCTACTCGTCTTGAGGGACTGTCCAGCAGGCAGCCCGAAGCATGGCCCAGGAACGCAGAGTCTCGTTCCCTGTTCTCAGGGAACCATGGTTACATACGTAACCTGAGACGTTCCCTTTCGAAAGGGAACTCAACTCTGCGTTTACCGCTATGGGGAACGATATACCCACGCCGCCATGCTAAGGAGAGTGCATGCCAAATGACTAGACAAACGTCCAGCAGTTTCCAGAGAAATGCCGGTAGCAACTCCCCCTCGGGTCACGCAAGGCTGTCAGTGACAGCATTCCCTACGGCCAACAGCCCAAGCTGAGCCTAAAGGAGGCCTTCCGCAGAAAGCCTTCCAAGGCTGCTCAGGGCATCTGGGACCAGCATTCCGTGGAAAGTGGTCCCTTAAAGGGAATGTGGCCAGGAAACCAAAGGGAACCCCGGCCAGTCACTAGAGGGGAACAAAGTCACCCTCAGCGCCACCAGGGAAGCCGTACTAAACTTGGCGAAGGCCAAATTTAGTTTGGGCCAGCCCTGTCTGTTACACAGAATCTCCATAACACATTCTTCAGAGAAGAGAGCAAGTAAGAGCGACTGCGAAAGAGCAGTAAGCAACTCAAACCCACGCGCAGAGATGGGCATCCCGGAGAGTAGAACTCAGCTGAGTGCTATAAACCCTCGTATTGAGGGGAGTAAAATCCGCTCATCCTGGGATCTACTCAGTGTCTGACTAATGCACTTGAGGAGGCTGTGCGCTAGAAAAACCCTGGTACAGGGGAGCACAAACCAGCCTGGGGGCTGGTCTCAACGGGAGACTTCATCGAAGTCTACAACCAATGACCAGCTTAGGGAGCTAAGCACAATTACAAAGTCAACCCAAAGGGAAGTACGAAGCTCAACCTAACAGATAGACCATACTGTAGGCACATAGTTATGGAGGCCGGAAAAAGGGCCTACAACATAACTGAAGTTCTAAAAGAAGAACTAAAAATCACACCAGAGACATAAATCGCATGGTGGTATTTCAGGGTGGCCCACAAAGCCACTCGCCTGAAAACAAACATGCTGAGCGCACGACCAACCATGCAATTAAGTCACTGTGGGTGCCCACGAACAGTCCATCCCAACACAATCCAGCGAGCAGTGTACTCGGTAAAGAACCTTTTACCCTTAAAATAAGAGGAGGACAGCCTATAACCTCAGCAGACACGTGGCATCAGCTCGTGGCAGTGTTATCAAGCTCCAGGCAGAACAAACCGACTACAAAGGAGGTTAAAGAGTCAGCCGGAGCCCTGGCCAGCCAGCGACATAAATCCCTTTTACTGTCTTCAGTAAAAAATATCAAAGAAAACACAAAAGGTACAAGCCAGCATGTTCCCAAAGGAGGCCCCGAGGGCCTACCCGTCACACGCGGCGTCAGCTAGCGGCCACTAAAGTTCTAGGAGCAAGAATAGAACCGAGTAAAAAACAAGGTAACTACTTAGCTCAACTAGAGCTAAAGGAGACCAAGCTCAAGGAAGTAAATGCATAAAACCGAACGAACAGCTGGTTTTAACACAAGAACTTACCCTGAGAGGCCAGCCACTCAGAAAATGTACTCGGTAAAAGCACCTTTTACTCTCTAAGTGAGAGGAGTACAAAGCCAAGCTCCAGCATGATACAAAGGAGGCCTAAAAGGCCTACGACTCATAAACACGTGGCGTCAGCTAGTGGCAATCACGACCCATCCATGGTGATGAGTCACATAGAAACCAACGCAAAACTGTGCCAACATGCAAACTGAAAGGAGGCCCTAGTGGGGCCTTCAACCTTTATGAACATATGGCAGCAGCCAATGGTAACTTCATGACTAAACCAGCCAGTAGGCCAAGTACTCAATAAGACAACTAACACTTGGATAAGAGGAGTACACATTCCGCCACAGCACTTATGAGAGGCCTGACCTAGGGCCTATTCTTACAGAGGTGGGCGTGGCCGATGGTGGTGTAAGTCAGTAAACTCAAGACTCAACCATGCAATGAGTGCCAAATATAACCAACCCAACTGTGCCAACATGAAAACTAAAAAGGAGGCCTGGCAGGGCCTACTGCTTTTAACACCATGTGGCGCCAGCCAGTGGTCATAAATAGGGACCAAGCTCAAAGGGGACCAGCTCTAGACCCAACAAGCTGGTTGTGTGTAACTAGCTACACAACCTGAGCTAAGCCTACACATTCCAACAGGCAAATGTACATGGTACAGAAAACATATGCTACTATGGTTTAAGGGAGGCCCGCAAGGCCTACCACCTTAACAAACATGCGCATAAGCCTGAGGCAGTGCTAAGATACGTGAGCAAACTCGTGATCGTAAACCAACAGCGTCCAAGACAACAGCTGCACTTGGAAGAGAGGCTATTTAACTAAAGAGCCAACAATCTCAACAGTAAATGGAAAACAGTTGCTGTGGTCAAGATCAACAGGGAGCTAAAGAGACCATAATTATTCTAGACAGAATAAGACTCACAACACTCAACCTGAGTGTGCAATCCAACAGGTGATGCACTCAGTGAAACACAAACCATAACCGGGGAGTACAATAAAACACCACGCACTTAGATAGAGGCTAATCGCAGCCTGCTATCTCAGAGACAGGTGATAACCTGTGGCAGCACTAGAGTAAGCTCACATATTCAGATATGTAGGGCTAAGGCTTAGAGCCCAAAGCAACATAAAAATGCTTTGTAATACATGCCATCCCACAGGATAAATGTTTCACAGTTTTAACAAAACAGAACTGAGATCTGTAACGAGCCCTTGAGAACAAAGCTAAAGCATTTAGCATCGTAAACTCAACTTGAATATATTTACAAGGGGCTCATGTGGAAACATTATAAGCATGTCAAGCTCTATAACGTGGGGCCTAGCAACACTGCATAACATATCTTCTCAAAGATAAGGGCCTACCACCTGGGAAAAACAGTACCAGGAAGGCTCACAACAGCCTAACAATAGCTGTTTACCCTAGCCATAGCACCTACATTCATAGAAGGGGAAATGGGCATACGGCCAAAACCTCCCTCGGGAGGCGGCCAGAACTAGGAACTATACAACTTAAAAAGGGATAGTAAAATAAGGGTGATGTAACACATAGACACCTCAAACCTAGCTCTAGCCTAGCCGCTAGCTAAGGCCTACTAGACCAAGCGAGTTTGGGCTACACTAGCATACTTCAGATATGAAGAGAAAAATGAAGCACAACAGCCAACAGTGTCAGGCGGCCGAAAAAGGCCGACCTGCACATAATAACTGAAATAACGAGTGCAAACTCAAGCAAGACTCAAGATACTAGCTGAGAAGCTACTCTAACACAAGGGGCTAAATCTAGCGGCCAAGAATACGGCCTGCGAGAAACTAGCCAACCTAGATTCAGTTATTTGCCCAAAATAACCCCTTCTGAATTACTGACTACATGCTCAGGAAGACTATACAGGAAAAACAAGGTCTTAACTTTTATAAAAAATAAAATAGACCCAGCTTACCTCCTGCGGCTCGTAGAACGAAGATTTCCCTTCCTTTCTTTATATGAAGAAGGATAAAATCCAAAGTTCTTTTAAGCCTAAAAGTACTTTCACTATCAAGCCAGAAGGCGGGCCTTCAGAAAATTATTCATCATGGGCCCGACCGTCAGCCTGACTGTTAAAGTCCTGAGCACATAGAAGTTTTCACTGCTCCCGGGAGGTGGAGGAAGAAGGAAAACAGCGAGGGCAAACCAAGCCCCCGCGAGAAAAAGGAGATTGATCACCGGCGCTGCTGGCGCCTATGGTCGATCACCTCCCTCAGATCCTGCTTCTTCCTCCTTGCATCCCGCCGTCTCTGCGACTTACTCCGAGGAGGAGGAGGCGCACGAGCGGCGACACTGGATTTCTGGGCCCGTCTCTGAACCTCGACTCGAGACGGGCCTGGACCTCCCAGCTGTTTGGGCCCAGAACTGGATCTGAGCGGGATACAAGATCTAAATGCTGCAGAGCGCGCCCTCGCCTCCTTAAACTTTTCAACCACCGCCTCGACGGAGGTACCAAAAAGCTCAGTAGGCGATACCGGGGCATCGAGGAGAAAATTCTTCTCTTTCTCCCCGATGTCCGCACAGTTCAACCACAGATGTCGCTCTGTGGTCACCATGGCCGCCATCGACCTACCGATCGAGGTGGCCGTCTGCTTGGTGGCCCTCAAAGCAAGATCCGTGGTGCGGCGCAGCTCTACTACCGCCTCAGGGGACAGACCCTGCCCCTGATCCAGATCCTTAAGCAGGTCAGCCTGGTACGCTTGCAGCACTGCCATCGTGTGCAATGCTGCACCAGCCTGACCTGCAGCGGCGTAAGCCCTGCCATTCAAGCGTGATGTCATCTTCAGTGCTTTGGATGGCAGAACCGGAGCTCTCAGTGTCGGTGCACTCCCTGTAGCGAGATAGTTCGCAAACGTCTCATCAACAGGTGGCATCGACACATACCCATGCTGGCCCAACCCCTCAACATCAGCGAAACTAGCCCGCTGATGTCGATAAATCCGGGCCGAGTATGGGTTCTTCCATGCCTTTCCGATCTCAGAATGTAGCTCGGGAAGGAATGGAAGGCTCACCGGAGTTATTGGGTTATGGTCCGAAAGGAACCGTTCGTCAAGCCTGCCACGAACAGGCTCCTTTCTGACGCGTTCCCAGGGCAGCTGCAGCCTGCTCGAGGCGCGCTCCACAACCTCCAATAACTCCGCGTACGCCGGGCAGGGCGGCCTGGAGGGAGCCGCGGGCTCGCCCGCTTCTTCTTCCACGGCCATCTCCTGCTCTCTGGGGCTTGCAGCCAGAAGAGCACTCGCTCCTGGATCCGATGACGTCAAAGACAGGACGTCATCGTCATCCAGGAGCGCGTCCTCATCAGCCGCTTCGGTTCGAGAAAGGTTTACACCCCTCTCAAATTCCTCAGCGAGCTCCACCTGTGAGCCCCATGATTTCAGCCGCCGCTCTGCCTCAGCACGAGCAGGGCCGGAACCACCAGGCAAAGGTGCCGACACCTCTTCCCTCGAGAAGAGGGCCAGACGAGAACGGAGCGTCTTCATGGGCAGACGCTCACAATTAACGCAGACAGCGCCCTCGAGCACTGACCGCGCGTGCTCCTCGCCCAAACAGAAAACGCACAGGATGTGTGAGTCCTCTGGTGTTAGAAACCTAGGACAAGGATCAACACACTTCCTGAAACGTTTGTCAGACATGTTACAGAGTAATTTCTTACCGGAGATGAAAACAATGGCATAGACAAGACAGTCCCGAAAGACGAGAAGATGTTGACTGCTTCCTCGGGCGCCCCCTTTATACTTCCGGGTTCGCGCCATGATGACGTCATAGGCTGTCGCCGGCCAATAGGATTGGAGTTATGTGATTCTTTGGCATTTCGGACACCTGTCACGTGGGACGGTTCCCCATAGCGGTAAACGCAGAGTTGAGTTCCCTTTCGAAAGGGAACTAGCCACTTCAAAGGGTCCTTCGGAATGAAGGATTTTGAAGGGTACAACTGATGGACACTTCGGGCCCCCATGATCCTTTGCACAGGGAAGTTGTCTGGCGTCACAGAATGGGTACAGGAGGCTCGGAGTTCGATTTTACATATAAATGTATGTATAATATTTTTCTATACTAATGTAATATTTATACGAGTTAGATTTGGTATATTATTATGGTCAAAACGACATTGTACTTCAACAAAAATACTTTACAGCTAACTTCATCAGTCCATTCAAATGTTTCAAATACATAGACAAAATATACGATATGGTGCGATAAACCAAAAATAAATAAATAAATAAACTAACGTTAAACAAAAGGCGCAGCTTGCACAATCTACTCCTCCTCGATTGTCTCGTTAAGATGACGCAGAAGAGTTTTTTGACCCCTACACCCTTCTTCCCTTCGAAGCTCTCACTCCGGAGGGTAAACCCTTTGAAGGGATTAGGGCATATGGATGAGCCCTTCCGAATGGAACGCAGGGCAGGCATAGGCAAACTCAGTCCTGGAGGTCCGCTGTCCCTGCAGAGTTTAACTCCAACCCTAATCAAACACATTTGAACCAGCTAATCAAGGTCTTCAGGATTACACGCAGGTGAGTTTTATCAGGGTTGCAGCTTCGAAGCTTCATGAAACAGTGTTTTAAAATCGCCCATCACTAGATATTGTTGAATAAAGTCGTTATTTTGTTTTTTTGGGGCACAAAAAGTATTCTCGTCGCTTCGTAACATTAAGGTTGAACCACTGTAGTCACAGGAACTGTTTTAAATATGTCTTTAGTACCTTTCTGGGCATTTGAAAGTGTTAATTATCTTGCTGTCAATGGAGGCCTCACTGAGCCATCGGAATTTATCAAAAATATCTTAATTTGTGTTCCGAAGATGAATGAAGGTCTTATGGGTGTGGAACGACATGAGGGTGAGTAATTAATGACAGAATTTTTATTTTTGGGTGAACTAACCCTTTAAAGTCGAATAGTCGGTGCAAGCATACGCACTCTTATACTGGAGTGAGCGAAGTAATGAAGTAAACAGAATGTTTTCATTTTTATATACCCATTTAGATTATTCCAGCACTCAAATTACATAAAGTCATTATCTAGAAGTCAAACAAAAATTATATGAATTTAGAATTTTTTGCTTTTAAACACTTTTCCTGTGGCATGGTACGTTTTAATGTTTTAATGACAGAGCTCATGAACTAAATTGCAGAACTCATGTTCTGAGAAAAATATTTCTCGCGAGAACAATAATCAGTGATGTGCACTTGGCAGACACTGCTTTATTAGTTTGCACTTTCCATTGGTCGGTTTGAATAGGTCCGATGACAATACTATACAACCACTGATGCACGGAGGTGTGCTGTTGATGTTGTTGTGCAGGCAGTCATTACTCTAATGATAACTCCTGTGATCTTCCCAACATTGTGAAAAATACCATTGTATATGAAGGACAGAATTTGAAGGAAGATTTGCACATTTTTTAAAATGTTCTGTCAGTGACGCGCTGAGTCAGACAAATGTATTTACACTGCCAAAAAATATGTAGGCCTATCTGTTTCCATTAAAAACATACTGTATAAACATCCTGAATTTGATTCGTTTAAAACCATACTATTTGGTCAGTGGAAAAGAATGAGAATAACTCTTCTCTGAAAAGTATTTTATATGGCTTTTATGGATATTTTAATATAGTATTTATTCTAAAACAATACAAGGATACTGAATGATTTTAAGCAATGTAATCTGATGGCAAAAAAAGGCATTTATAGTCCGTATCTCATATTCCCAAATGTCTTGTAGCCTACTGTTAAACATGGATTGGAATATGCATATGGAAATGATATGCAGATGACGTTATGCATATAAAACTAGGCGTTATATGCTTCATATATGGTTATTTCGGGGACTAGATGATGTGGAGATGCATGTACGCACAATCTTCCACTGACTGGGTCTAATGTCTAGCTTTTGTGCTTACACACACTTTTAGGATGAAACCTATGGAAAGTTTTATACATGAGGCCCCTGATCATTGAGTTGAATCAAATTAGTTCAATTCTGAACCAACAAACTGAATCAATGATTCAATGACTCAATAGATTCAACACCACTGCTTTATCTCATGAACTCTCATGAACATGCCATGAGGAGCTAGGTCAGTTGTCAATAAACAATTTAAATTCCTGATGCTCAAATAACGCAATGCCAAAGTCATTAGTTTGATTCCCAGAGAGTGCATGAACTGATAAAAATATATATGTTGAATCCAATGTACATCACATTGGATAAAAGTGTTTGCCAAATGCATACTGTAAATGCAAATGTCATATTTTGATCTGTTCTTCACACGAAGCTTATGATAGCTATCATGAGCTTCAAAAGTTATCATGGCTTCAAAAAACTTGAAATATACCACAGATTTTGTATGGATTATACTTTATGGTTCTTTTGTTCTGCTTTTTTGTCTGTTTTGAAGTGTGAAAGTTCTAGTGCTAATTAATAATTATTAATTATAGACCATAGTCAGGGTAGACGCCATATTGAATTTTATGTGGATGACAATGAGGCTGTAAGGAATATACTTACTACAGTATTTGCAATAGCATGCACTTGCATAAAGATCCTAGATTATATGTCATTTCCAGAACTCACAACTTTCAAAACTGTTTTAGGGAGTACAGAATACAAAAAAAACAACAACAACAAAAAAACATAAATTTAATTTTGGATGAACTATTCATTTAAACAAACTCAAGTGTACTGAAAAGCCTGATCTGGAGTGGGGTTGCGGCGCTTGCTGTCTCACCTCTGCTGAACGCTGCACCCTGTTCAGCCTCAGGGCTCTTCTGACAGGATCACAGTCCTCCGATGTTAACCCTCTTCCTTCCCTCCGTTACACTGTCTGCGGAGCGCACGCAACATACAGGACGGAGGAAAGATCAAACGCTGCAGTCTGATGAGCAGAAAAGAGTGAGAGAGAGAATGGGGGAAGAGGGAAAAGGGTTAGACTAGGAAGAAAGTGAGAAAGCTGCATATCTACGGGGGAAAATGTGTCACTGTTTTGGTGTAAACGAGAAGCAACGATGTCTCACTTTTAGATAAGCGATGATTCCAGACCTATTGCCACCAGGTGCGGGAGTTACACATGCACTCATTTTCGACTCATCCGACACCCCTGAACCCTCACCCTTTTAAAACGTCTATTTGTGGAGCAACAACTCTTTGCCACATGCTAAAGCTAATTAGTAGCAAGTCTTCTGCTTGTTAATTGGCGCCCTCGACAATGCGGGGGCGAGTTGCCTTCAGAATCCAGCCTGCTTTTACAAAAGGGAAGCATTTATGTTAATTCCCCCCTTGAGCCTCATTGCTCTTTCTTTCTTGCTTCCTCTACAGACCTGTTTCCTCACATGCTGTCTTGCACAAAAGTCTTAACTATAGTATTCGTGTATTTTCTCTTCTGAACCCTCCCTGTTTTAAGGAACATTTTCTCCCTCATTTGTGGTTTCTCTTGGAAAGAGTAAGAGTGAGCTCTCGCTCTTCGTGAGCGTTTGGATATAGACAGGTGGCGTTTTGGCCTTTGGGGGGCACTCACAGCCTATTTTCCTTATGCAATCACTGCTGGACTCGCTCTCCTGGCCTTATGCTAATAATATCCATAAAAAAAGACCATCACACACATGCTAAGCCAAGTTCATAGGCTAGGCTAAGTGGAGTGGGATATAACGAGTGTGCATTAAGCAAGGTGCTTTAATAGATTGTGTGTGCTTGTGAGATGTCCAATCAAAACACCTCTTTCTGATTTTCTTTGAAATGCAAGTTGAAGTAATACAATATGAGATCATCACTATGAAAACACTGTTCACTGTAGGCTGCCATTTAAATCTGAATTCAAAACCTAGAGATTTGATGTCTTTTAGGTTTATCTCGCACTCCTCTCTCTTTCACACACAATATCGGTGGTAGACCGACATAAAAGTGACCGTTATCTATGATTAAGGATGTACCATTATCTGTTGGTCAATATGAATTGTAACCATCTCTGTTAAATGCAATACCTTCTCCTGCTTTATATGACTGGAAGGCAAAGATCAAAATAGTTTATTTATGCTAGTAAATCACAACATCTAACAGGAATCTTTAAGCATTTATTCTAAAGCTAAACTTGCTGAATGCACTGTATCAGAATCAATCAAAACTCCCCAAAAGCAAAGACTTTTAAAAACTTCTTGGTCTTTCAAATCAAGGCTTTACTAGCTGGAGACATTAGGTGAGGACATCACAATGCAGGACTGTCATCAATTTACTAACGGTGGATTATATATATATAAAAAGGAACACTTTTTAATCAGAGAATAGCATCAAGTCAGTTAAACTCCTGGGATATTGATCTGGTCAGTTAAGTAGCAGAGGGGGTTGTTATTCAGCTTCAGCTGCTTTGGTGTTAATGAAATTAACAAACGGTGCACTAGATGGGCATCAATGAGACGACCCCCAAAACAGGATGGTTTTACAGGTGGAGGCCACTGACATCTTTTTCCCTACTCATCTTTTCTGACTTTTTTTCACTAGTTTTGCATTTGGCTATGGTCAGTGTCACTACTGGTAGCATGAGGCAATACCTGGACCCTACATAGTTTGCACAGGCAGTCCAACTCCTCTAGGATGGCACATCAATACGTGCCAATGCCAGAAGGTTTGCTGTGTCTCCCAGCACAGTCTCAAGAGCATGGAGGAGATTCCAGGAGACAGGCAGTTACTCTAGGAGAGCTGCTGGACACGGCTGTAGAAGGTCCTTAACCCATCAGCAGGACTGGTATCTGCTCCTTTGTACAAGGAGGAACAGGATGAGCACTGCCAGAGCCCTACAAAATGACCTCCAGCAGGCCAACGGTGTGAATGTCTTTGACCAATCAGAAACAGACTTCATGAGGGTGGCCTTAGGGCCCGACGTCCTCTAGTAGGCCCTGTGCTCACTGCCTGGCACCGTGGAGCTCGATTGGCATTTGCCAATGAGATGAGAGCAGGTTCACCCTGAGCATGTGACAGACGTGAAAGGGTCTGGAGAAGCTGTGGAGAATGTTATGCCGCCTGTAACATCGTTCAGCATGACCGGTTTGGTGGTGGGTCAGTGATGGTCTGGGGAGGCATATCCATGGAGGGACGCTCAGACCTCTACAGGCTAGACAATGGCACCCTTACTGCCATTAGGTATCGGGATGAAATCCTTGGACCCATTGTCAGAGTCTACGCTGGTGCAGTGGGTCCTGGGTTCCTCCTGGTGCACGACAATGCCCAGCCTCATGTAACGAGAGTATGCAGGCAGTTCCTGGAGGATGAAGGAATTGGCATGCATACAAGCACGTGGGGGCCATACAAACTACTGAGTACCATTTTAAGTTGCTGCAATGAAATTTCAGCAAAATGGACTAGCCTGCTGCATCATTTTTTCACTTTGATTTTCAGGGTGTCTTTGAATTCAGTCCTCTGTAGGTTGATAATTTTCATTTCCATCAAACGATGTGGCATCCTTTCGTTCCTAACACATTACCCAGTCCATATCAGTATAGATATCCAGCATATTTTTCCCCATTGAGATCTGATGTGTACCATTAATTTTTTTGAGCAGTGTGTGTGTATATATATATATATATATATATATATAGCAGGCGGCCAGTTAACACAAAGTGTATTACTTAGTCTGTAACTTTAATTGTAAATATCTGCACTCAGTCACAACCTTGTAAAAGGAAGGAGTTGTGCCTTATAACTTTTTTTTATTATTTGTAGTAAGTAACCTGAATGGACATCCACTTTGTTTTTAGCCATTTACAGATCTGGCCTGGCTGTTTTTATGTTGGCAGGTAACAAGAGTAAGAGTGTGAACTATTACTAATGTAGCGTCATCAGCAAGAGTACACATGGCTTGTGTTTGCCCTAAGCTGAAGACACTATTTATTGGCTAATAAATGACAAATAGATGGACTAGAACATTGCATTATAAACCATAGGGCATAATTAGTAATGTTTTCAGAAAAGCATAATGAAGGCAAGTGAATTATTTTTGCTCTGATGCATTCTTTGTAATTCCTGGGGCCCCATGTTAGGTTGAACTGAAAGTAATGCTAGAGTTGATGCATGAGTGAAGAAGAGTTACTCAAATCAGGTATGTTCTTATTATGTATACATTGTTCAAGACTACTAAGAATACTAAAGACTACTAAGAAAGGATAGTTGTGGAAGAAGTATACCAAATATCAAGACATTCCTTAAGAGACATTTTATTTACTAGGCTGACAATGAATAGCAGTTTTCTTTATTTAACAAGATGCTTTTTTTGCACTTGTAAGTCTACTGTATCTATAACATGACAAAAAGTTGACAAAGACAGAAAGACAAACGTAAATTAAACAATTTATAATAATCATAATAATAATATATGTAATTAAAAATGTAAAAAAGCAAATAAATATAGGGAGAAAGAAAATGTTATTTAAATAATAATTAATAATAAAAAATAAATGTTACAAAAACTAATTCTAAGGAAAAGAAAACTATACTAAGGTCTCAGTAAAAGTAGAAAAAAAATCTTTAGTAAAAATAATTAGAGAATTTCACTGCTGTTTTTTTTAAAATGGTGGATTTTCATTTCAACTGACCTGAAGTCACACACCCACATATTAGAATCACTTTTCAAAAATATAGACTGTACGCTTGCTTACTTTCATGCACACCCAACCCAATTCAACTAGACGTAGGAGTGGAAAAACAAACGTTTGTTATGAATATTAATTGATCGGGGGAAGAAGTTCATGCTATGCTGCCAACAGCAACGACATATCATTAACATAATAAAGTGCAATTCTCCTGTATTTATCTCACCCTAAACATGAAGCATTTCATGATATTAACAAATACATTAAATCAGTGGCTCTCAATTGACTTTTAACTCGCATTCAAATGCAAAGCTACAGTGCCTTCATCCAATCTGATCGTGCACAGTGCTCAGACACAGATCACCGTCCAAATACTGCTCGTCGGTTTGCGTTTTTATCACATGCTAACAACCGACACTCTTTAGAGAAATAAATTAGCACATTGTTAGACAAAGCTTTGTCACTGCCAACTTAATTAGAGCTAATGCATCAGCAAGCCTGCCTAGTCGAGTTGATTTGGTTAGGGGGTTTTAAAATAGGCCAGTCTGACAGCACAAATGTAATTTCACCTTAAAGATGAATTGTCAGTGCCACAGTGTAGCTCCACGTGAATGACAGCTCATAAATACTCAATAGTACATTGCCAAGTAAATAGTTTTAAGGACCCCGAGCAAGTCGTTTGCTCTCATTTAAATAAGTGCAGGTGCTTCAGGTTGGTGCAAGTTCTTAAGTCTGAAGCCCATTAATTCTGTCTGTCCATTCTTCTCTATCTACAACACCTCAGAGCATCTGTTTGTACCTGCCTAAGATGGCTGCCTCAAACTGCAGGTGCACCAAAATGCCCTCTCATGCATTGCTATCAAGCCGAGTTGTGTTTGTGTTGTTCTCGACAGGCACATTGTCCTGCAGATATCAGTGGAAGCTCCAGATGTGAGGTAGAACTGTTGGCTACAGCTCAATGCACCAATCCACAAATCCACAGGTCCTCTCAAAAACACACGCATGAGAGAAGATGGGGAAAGAGATTTCAGCAAGAACCTCCCCCAGGCTGAGCCCTACCTTATGAATGTGTGAAACTTGTCACTTTAGAGCAAGCAAAGCGACTCTTCACAGCTCCTGTGGTCTCGCAATGGACGCCCACTGTTTCTGGAAATTGCTCCTCAGACACAGAACAAAGTCAAGCAGAAAGAAAAATGGTTCTGTTCAACAACCTTTCTTCCCAGTTTTGGAGGAAGAAGCTGCTAGAGAACATAGCCACCATCACTGCTAGGGGGGGACAACAACCTGTGAGCGATAATTAGGATGTGACCAGAAAGTAGAGTTCATTAGATTACAACCATGAGTTTGAAGATGTTGTTTATTTGTGAGCATGTGAATGAATGACTTGCCAAGCAGTTATTGACAGCCCCATGGAGTTTTGCCGCCACATTAAGATGATTATTGGATTCTAAGTAAAAAAAAATAGAAATATTGTACACATTGTATTCCTGTATTACCATGAGAGCTCCTTCATACATTTGTATTAGATCATAAATGTGTGTAATATCACACTTAATCACAGAACAAACATCATAAGGAATAACAAGCAGCAACTATATCTAAAATTCATTGATTTGTTTTTAAAGGTCTTGAAACTAAGAAGATTGGAATGTTTCAACCATTTCAGTTGGGAGACTTATTAATTTCAATTATAAATCTGCATTTACTAGAAAAGAGATATTACTAGAAAACAACTCAAGAGACAGTTACAGCTCTTTGTATTGAACACCACTTTTCCCATAGACCAGGGATGGGCAATGTTGGTCCTGGAGTGCTGCTGTCCTGCTGAGTTTAGCTCCAGCCCTGATAAAAAAAAACAACAACAAAAAAAACCTCCCCTGCCTGTAGCCTTATGCCAAGTTCACACTGCATGATTTTCAAAGTTGACAGATCACTGTTCTTTTCACACTTTGCGACTATCCGGGGTACCATTCAGTCACTGCTGTGTGACTTTACAATAGGAAGAATCGCCGACAACTCTGTCTGGTCCGCAAACTACATTACACAACCAAACAAACGTGAGAAGTGATAAGGAAATAGCGCAAGGTCACACAACCAAGACTGGAATTGTTATTATAAATGTCAGCCCGCAAGAAACTTGCGATCCAAATTGTCTGTGTGCTAATTTGTAGCGAAAAAGAAAAAAAGATTATGGAGGAGGAAATGGTTGGGGAGACACAGGTCTATAACTCCTCTCCGAACTTCCTGCTACCCTGGATCTTGCTCTCTCATTGGCTGTAGGTCATCGCCAATGTCATTTTCAGTCAGAACACATTTTACACAGCAGGAATATATATCGCAGACAGGTCCAGATATTTAGCATGCCAAATATCTCACGGGTGTTGGCGACGCATCGTCGATTCTCATCGTCGTGTCTTTGATAATTCACACTGCGTGATTGTCACTCGCATGAACGAGCACCGATTTGCCTCAGATTTCATCCATTTGTCTGTGATTTCACAAAATCTGTCGGCGAGTGAAAATCGGACCTAAAATCGAGCAGTGTGAACTCGTCATTAGTAATCCTGAAGGCATTGATTAGCTTGTTCATGTGTGTTTGAATAGGGCTGGAGCTAATCTCTGCAAAACAGCAGCCCTTCAACTTGTTGATTGCCTGCAATATAATAACTCATCTGTGCCATTAGAGAAAGTATTTGAATCTGCCCAGCTCATGACTGTTTGCCTTGAGCAACTATCAGTATGTTGGCCTCTCTAGTGGACAGACATGTTCAGGTAACCAAAAACAAATATTCCTGCAGGGCACCAATAAAATAAGGAAAAAGGAGTTCATTGATGACAGCAGCCGTCTGATCGTCTGCGCTTTGGTGGACAGTGGTCCAGGTTGGTTTGGTGATTAATGGCTCAGGACTGATGCAGGGGAACATGTGCTAATGGATAGATTGCACCCCAGCCAGACTGAGCTAACATAGCTTCAAGGCTTCTGATAATGTAATTTAACATCCAGCTAATTCTCCTCTGCTCAATTCATCATGGTTTTACTCGGGCTGAGGGCCATGAAGGTAGAGGATGGGGAGAGATTATTAGACGGAAGGTAAGGTGTTTAAAGTAGAAAGTTTAAAACATGCAGATTCAGGGTACTTTACATGACAACAATGTGCTAAAAGCAGAGTTTTTCTGCATATTAATCACATCTCTGCTGTAGTATTACCTGTATTCATGCTCACTAATGTTGCTGAGATTAGGTGCTTTGTTCAGGGGGAAAAGAGCAGGATTATGATCTCAATATATATCTAAAGACATGTTTATGAGGGAGGTGTTAAAGGGACAGCATGGTGACAGAGAGTGCTGCAGCACAGACCCCCTAAAATGTGCATCTCTTGTTATGTTTACAGCAGATATTTTGGATGTGGCTGTCTATTAATCCCCAGTAACAGTTCTTAGAAAAAACATTCAAAGGTGGCATAAGAATTCACCCAGACTACTATTATAACCATAGAGGCACATCAAGCCAAACAGTATATACTGTACATATTAAAGGGGTCATGACATGAGAAATCAAATTTGCCTTGATCTTTTGACATACAAGAGGTCTTTGTTTCATTAAAACATCCTGCAAGTTTCAGAGCTTAAAACATCCTCCTCATTATAAACAAAGGATTTATTTAAGCAAGCTCCAAAAACAGCTTGTTTGGATATATGGGGGAACTTGTGACTCCACAGGGTCAAATGCATTTGCATATGACTGCCTCCAGAGCAAGACAATGATGAATAGTCATACATTCACCAAACCGTAGGCCCCGCCCACTGGTGTTCAGTCGGTTAACGGCTGACATTTGCTTACCCTAGATCTGAGTGTTGCCTCAAAAACAAATTGAGCTTGTTATAAATCACTGATGATGTCTACACTGGATGGATACAGTATACAGATGCCGTTCACTTTACTCCACACGCTTGAGTCTGCCGGCAAGAGGACAAATGGAAGAGTAAATAGAAGCATAAAGGAATGTTCCCTTTGATGTGTCCTGTTTAAACCGCTCATTTAATTGTGTCCCTGTACAGACTTCAGAAGGACACCAATGTCAGGAACAAGTGGGTGGTTTATTTTTAATGGCATCCTGGATCGCTTTGGAGGATTATATGTTTGTTCGGACATTTGGCTGCAGATTGTTTTGTGAATGAGGCACAGTGTGATGGAGAGTTTGCAAATAAACTTTTTTGACAGATGAAGCAGCCAGCTGTATTGGATCTGACAGCAGCTAAGGTATATCACAAATTGTAGTAAATGATTTCATAATGCTTTTTCTGTAAATGATGGTTTACCACATATATATTTGTTTTTTTGTACAAAAAAATTGATTAACATTATAAGTGAACCTCAAGGAACATATTAAAATAATAATAACAAAAAAAAAAAAAAAAAAAATCCATGCCATGACCACTTTAAAGACATTCTATAATGATGGAAATCATGTCAACAGCAATAGTCTTCCATCCAAGACAGTGCAGTACCATCTACAGCAACTACTCTCTGCAAACAGAGATCTGTAGCCAGTCCCCACACAGAGTATGAGCCACCTAAAATGCGTTAAACGTCACTGATTTTGAATCCGAGTTTCCATTATATCAATGTGAAAAACAGGTAAAAAGACACAAGAGGCAAGGTAAAAAAAAAAAAAAAAAAAAGCAACAAACTTCATGCATCCACACCAATAGGTGTCAGTATAAGTTCCAAGAACAGTTTTAGCAGAATATAAAAATTCTGCCTTTTTACCTGTGATCTATAAAATGTAATATTTCTAGATATACCAAAATGAATATATGTACAGTATTTGTGTTTATTTGCGAGTTTTATTAGACCCCTATTGTCACTGGTTAGTCAACTTCAAGTTGCAATGAAGCTGAAGTAGAGAGTTTTCGTTTCTTATCGTCAAATTAAAAAAAAAAAAAGTAGGGTGGAGACTTGGTTTAATCCATTGGTTGTTGATTGGGTTTTGAGATGTGGGCATTTACAAGTCTGCATACACCTGCAGTTCTGCATACATCACCAGAGAAATGTCTTCACCGGAACATTGAGTTATTTCTTTTATTATTATTAAACATTACGAGGTCCAAAAAAAAATAGTAAAGGTGAATTTTCATTTCATTCCAACTTTAAAGCTTTGATTCAGCACAGTCTGAAGGTTTCTTAAGAAATATATTTTAAATGGTCATGAACAAAATTTGTCAGCATTTTTTTCCCCTCAAAGAGAAGGGTAGGAAAAATGAGATCTTTAGACCACAATAACTGAACATGCAAAGGCGTGAGCTGATTTTGGCCTTGTTACAAATCAAATTATTTTGTAAACATTTGATGCTAAATTAACATAATTAATTGCTTTTTATTTTGTAATATTTGAAATTTCTCTTGAAGGCAGATTTGGAAGATTAAATAATTCACAAGCGATCACTGGCAGTTTAATATGATAACCATCACTGTGTTTGTTTTTGTGTAAACATACATGTACAATTACACATAATTATAGATATACAATATTTGCTAACTGAATATAATGTAAACAATATAATAATGATAGCTATTTACTTAATTTTAGGAGATATCTCCACTTATGCTAATGACTTATGGCTTCTGTACATTGGTGTATGTTTTTGAACACTTTTTTGGACATTTTTGAACACATCTTGTATCTGATTTTATAAAATAAATAAATAAATAAATAAATAAAAAACAGTTTTAAAGGATTTTAAGAAAGTTTCTGCTCTGTGAGCAATGCACAAACACATATATGGCTATTGATGTAGACTAGATGCTGGTGGAGAGATCACTGTTGACATGGTCATTGAAAAGAGAGCATTGGTTTAAACCTTAAGTGTTTTTGCCCTAATGGATAAGAACATCAAAAACCTGATGCATGTCCTTCTGTAAGAACAGCCATTGTCATTCTAGTTCCCACTGGATTGCTTTGATGATAAAAATGCTCAATAGTGGTTGTCAGTCCTTCTTTGAAGTCTATTTGAAAAGATTCAGAATGTAGTACCAGTCCCTGCATATATACTCAGAGTTTCTTCATATTCAAAAATTTGCCACAAGAGAATTGTTAAAAGCCACTGTAAATCTACAAAAAAAGTTACCACTAAGAGGTTAGTAATTTATGTGATCATGCTAATGGGGCTTGCATGTCTACAACTAAGTAATCTCAAGGCTGTAAATCTATCTCCAGGGTCCTTGATGTTTCTTTTTGTGACATATGTGATGCTATCAGTACTACGTCAGTCTGGCCGACAACTGTGGATACGACTGCAAGAGAAATCTCAAAGACTGCAGTAAAGGATTCTTTGAATGGTGGAGAGTCACCTTGATCAGTTGGCACACAGATCTGAATTGGCCATCAGGCACAAAGAAACAGGGTTCAAACACTTCACTGTACTGCAAGTTCTAATGTGGATGAAGAAAAAAGGGCAACCACACTTTTGGCATAAAGACCCAACTTATGCCAGAATCTTTCTAGAAGAATGTATCATTTATATGAACAGATTAAACCATCTATGTGTTTACAAAAAGCAAAATAGTCTTCATAGAACATATTCATGTTCCCTACGGTCAAACACAGAGATGGTTTCGTGATATTTAGGGGTTGCTTTGTTGCCTCTGGCACTGAGTGGTTCAACATGTGCACGGCATGATGAAATCAGAAGATTACCAAAGTTGTTTTGGAGTGCATTGTTAAATCCAGTGACAGAAACACTTAGACTAGTGGTATTAAAATGGCGGACGGCGGCCCCCGGCTTGATTCCATCCGGACTGCGGGACATAATTGCGAAGTTTTAGTTTCAGTGTTTCAGTGCTACAACCTCTAATATTTTTATGCAGAGCCAAACGCACTTCATTCAAGCCCTTCCCACTCCATGCACGTTGCTTCTCTCTCTTACTAAAGACATAAAGCATCGCATTAAGAGCTGCAGATGATGCAGTTAATTTAAAAACAGTAGCAGAAACATGGTGAGCAGCAAAATAAATACCTTTGCTAAAAACACTGCAGAAAACGAGAATGCAGCAATTATTTTTTCTGTTATACAGATGACTCTGACCATTTAACTAGGTTTGCAACAAGTTAACGCCTTTACATTATTTTTTTTAAACATACGTTTAGTATTATTAATCAGCATATTAAGAGCATTTCATAATAAACAATGTTATAATTTGGAAAGTTATTTAGAGATGGGAAAACAAAAAACTTAAATTACTAGTTATTACTAGGACAATTACTAGTTAACTTTGTATTGTGCTCATGATGAGAGTTTTGATTATTAGATCATGTACTTTGTTTGTTTGTAGTAGATTATTACCTTGTGCAAAATATAAAAATGGTCCATACTTTTCTTAAGTAAACCCTGCACCCCCGTATGTTTTCTCAGTCCCAAGGCTTCTATGTGCCATCAACGTAGATGTCTAAATGGTAAAAAATAAAAATAAAATAAAACACCTGATCTAACTATTTTATATGCATATCCAGTTGAGAGAAATATTTACTTTTTTGGTAAATATTGGTCAAAATTCTTAGACACCACTGCTTTGGCTCTCAGGGCCCAGGATTCTCATCTTTGATGACTATTTTGAGTGTTTAGGATTTTTTCTTTTACAAAGCCGGCTGCCCAGATGGAAATGTATAACTATTCCAAAAAAGTATTGTCCGGACCTCCGCTGGGAAGGAAGAGACCGGACCTCTTGGAACGTTAACTGAATACCCCTGGCTTAAAGGAAAAACATGGGTAAAGACATAAGAACAGAAGATAAGAACAGAACTTAGCATGAAGTACCTCCAAATCTTTCTCAAACATATAACCAAAGAAGTACAGGGGTTTGTGCAAAATTCAGAACTTAAGAAATGGCTCCCTTTCAATTCATGAGTGTGAATTTGAATTTAATTGGCCAAATCCTTCTGGAAGTTAAATTGGAATGACAGAAATTTACTGTATTGCAATTCAAGGAAATTTAACACAGTTAATGCATTTTGGGACATGAAGTATTTTTCCACCCTGAATTGGCTTCCACATAATTCTGAATGGTGCATAACCGGGGTACAGAGGTGCAGTAAATTCATCCATGAACAAATGCTGTCTTATTAAACACATGGCACGGATGCCAATAATTCAGTTTTGTCAAACTAGTGTGAAACTGAAACTTTAAATTGACGATACTGATTTAAAACTGCACATCTTGAAAACTTTCAACAAATTCAGCATTTGCTGACAGCGTTTCATGGCCAACCTGGAGCAATTTGGCATACAAACTGAATGGACTGATTCTGAATGGATTGAGACAAGCTGCTGAAGGATTCAGCACATAAGCTGATACTTGGTGAACAGATTATCGATTCTCTCAGAAAAAAGACTTTCAGTTCCCCCCTGTAATTCTGTATGATATCTGTTCTGATGGATAATGCCTGTCTGTGGATTTAAGATTTTCAGATTACTGTCATCAAGGCCAACTGATGGATAGATTTATAAACCACTGACCCTTTTTTCCCCCAGTTTTCTGTATTTATTTATCTGTCTGTCTATGTGGGCAGATTTATTCTGCCCCGTGTGAGTTTCAGAATAGTAGCTAAGCATCTAAACTGTCTTTCTGACCTTAAAGTCCTCATTAAACTCCTGAAATTCCCATTACTAACAGAGTCCTGCATGTAGGCTAGCAGCATTTAACCTCAAGTTCAGCAGTGCAGAATGGTGAAAATATGAACAACATGGCAAGAGAAGGAAGGTGTACTCACTGTTTTGGTTCTCTCTTGTCTATCTACAGGTTTTATAGCACTTAATTCAGCACAGCGTGGATCCTTTCAAAATCATCTATGCATCTGTGAAGTGAAGACAGAGACACAGATGGCTTTGAATTGAAGGTGAAGAAATCTTTTTAAATCTTCCCTGACTGACTAGAGTGAGTGAGAAAAAGACAGAAAACATGACAGAAATGTAGAGGTGCAAGATTGACACCTTGTTTGAAATGTGAAGGTCTGTTACGGTATAGAGAGGGGAATTGAGAGAGTTGTAGCAAAGTTCAGAATAAGTGAAGGGTGAGAAAGAACAATAAAGCTGACAAGTAGGTTAATCTGTATTCATTCCTTGACTTAGATATAGGCATTCATACATGTTTTCATGTGCTCTATAGACTCTCTATAGATCACCTTTGACCTTCAGTTTGTTTACACCCACATTAGTGCCATCTCAGGCATTTCAAGCTTGAACTTAGATCACTTTACTTCCACCAAACATGCTCAAGGCACACAACCAAGTCAATATAATGTATCTATTATTGATATGACCTCATCATTCAACTGAAGAATATTTACCTATGATGTTTTCTAACTACATTTATGTTATCCGAAGTTGTTACAAAAAGTATACAGACTTATGAAATGTTTGGAACTGAATACCTCTATAAAACCTAGACACAGTATGAAATGTTTTTCTTCTCTTCACTGAATGATGTTAACATGAACAGTCTCAAGTTCAAAAGTTTGGTCATCAGAATCCTTGGAGGTCAAAAAAAAAAAAAAAATGTTTTATTAAAACTTATTGTTATTCGTAAATGCTGAATAACATTATCTACAATATTCAACTAATGTTGTTATCTAAAAGCTACTTGCTGTTTCATGAGGACTCAAGATTACTGTTTTTTTCTGAAAGAAAAAAAATAGTATTTCTGAATTCATTTGGTTTTGCAGATGAATCTTTAAAAATAATAACTTTTATAAGTTTATAATACTATAAAGCAAAAAAAAAAAAAAAGTTTTTGACTGGTTCATTTTTCATTTGTTTGTTCTTCCTTTCATTCATTTGTTCAAATAAAGTTAACTCTTTGACTTATAACCATACTTCTGTATGGTTACAATACTGCGCTGCAGAAAAAAAAAAAAAAAAAAAAAAAAATGTTTACGTTTATTCAAATAAGGAAATAAAAGTCAATGGACTACCATTTTAAGTCTACAACTGTGCTACAACAAAAAACAGTTTTTGATTTTTTCCAATTATTTGTCCATCCGTCCATTTGTTCATTCATTCATAGTCTCATTTCTAGTTCCCTCAGCCAGTAATGTTCATTCTTATCTCACTTTCTCAAAAAAATACATAATCTAATAGTGAACATCAACAGATGGCCGTCAGCAAACATCTCTGCTTCCTGGTCCAGTAAGTGGACACAAGCATATGATCTATGAGAAGATGATTGTAGCGTGATGGCTGTGTGAGGGTGAGTGTTTTCATGTCTTATGTGTTTACAGCTGACAAAAACCTGTTCCTATGGGGTCTGGACCTGTTTTTGGACTCCACTGTTTCCATGGCAACAGAGGTCTACTTATTACCCATTGGAATAGAAAAGCATAGGCCTTGTGTGGCCACTTGAATCCATAATTATCAGACTGGGTAGAGATAAAGAGCATTAGAGTGTATATCAGAAAGATAGAAGCTTCATATGAAATCACTTTTCTTTAATCACAGATTTATAGTGGCCATTTTGGTTTCCTTCTGCTCACTATGACCACTACGGTGATCCATAAATTGTAGCATTCAAAGAATATATATACTTATAATATACAATTAAGTAAAGTTCTATTAAAGTTCTGAATTTCAGCTGAATAAGGAAATACTGATGGTGGAGAGTGCCCTAAAAAAAAAATAAAAAAAAAAATATTGTTGTTCAAGCAAGTTGCCTCAACAAATGAATGCAAATTAACTATATTTGGAGTCTGCTGTGAAAAATGAGTTTTTTTAATATGGTAGTTTTGTCAAAAGTACAGACTGCGACACCAAGTCGGTACTGAATTTTTAAGAAAGTGACGCTTTGAGTGCTGTTGAGTAGATTTGTAAAAACCTCTGATTGGCCTTTGTGTTCACGTGCTAATCAGATATGTCTGTGATTGGCTACAACGATCAATGCACGGGAAAGCACACGGAAATGTTTGAATTTAAAAGCGTTTTGAAAGCGGGAGCGTGACAGGTGTCTATCAGCGGACCAAACACTTCTGTGTGTATCTGTCAAGTGCTCGGTGAAGAGCGTCATTGATGTCTATTTACAACATGTTTTTGAGGCATTGATCATTGTAGCCAATCACAGACATATCTGATGAGCGTGTGAACACAGTTGCCAATCAGAGGTGTTTACGAATCCACTCAAAGAGCACAAAGCATCACATTTTTACAAATTTCAGTACCCATTTGGTATCGCAGTCGGTACTTTTGACAACACTATAATATTGTAAGATTCATTACATTTTTTGTTTCAATGACATCACAGTCTTTACTTGATTGTAATATGATCCAAGTCTCCTTTTCGGGTTTTCCAATAATATAAACCCAGAGTTTACCCTCTCCTTGTCCAAAATCTGACAACATTCCAGATTGCACTCCTGACGATGGACCCACTTTGTAGAAAATTAGAAAACTAACGCTTGTGCTGCAATCAAGTGTTAAGTATTAAGTGAAAACCTGACTTAAGCATTTCTGTTGATTAAACAGCATGATAGTGCTGTTACATTAATCATGACATCTTATGAAAACTAATTTGCAAATCTAGCTGCATGTCTTATGTCCTTTTAGAATCATAAACCAAACATTTCTGTGTGATGCCCACCTGTTAACGCTGATGTGTCAGGAATGCCTGATGTGTGGTGTATTGTTTCGTTAATTACAAATACAATCACCTCTCAAGCCTGGAAAGAGAGCACCAACACAAAGAGAATTCTCATTAGTCAAAAGCATCTGGATTTCCTTAGAGAAGAGACACAGGGAGAAAAAAGGAAAGGTGAGAAAGAAAGTTTGAAGGTAATCAGCACTATAATGTTTATTTCTGCATGTCTGTTCATCATTTTGCAATTGTCTTATTTGGCCAAAACAAACCCTTAAACTACAACAAACCCCCCCCCCCCCAAAAAAAAAAAAAAAAAAAAAATTAATAAATAAATAAATATATAAATAAATAAATAAAAATAATGTCACATTGAAATTCAGTTAATGGTTTACATGAGTGTTTGTGCAAACCACATTTCGAACCGTGCGTACATGTAGACTTCTATTCAAAAAAAGTAAAATCATTCAACTTTAAGAGATCGAGAAGAGCAGCAATGTTTTGAATCTGCACAGAGGAGATAGCTTTGACTGTCGATGACGACACACACACCCCATACTGTACACCACAACTCAAAGCATTCATTCCCGTTCTTTATCTGACAGTGGCTGCCTTGTCTCCCTGCTCTCCTTGAGGTTAAGACCCCAGGATGTGTCTGCAAGAGGAGGAAAAAGAGATAAAACAAGTGAACAATGTGGTTGCCATTTCTAAAAAGGAACTGAAGAAGCCTCATGAGTCCCAGGCCTTAAAGAAGTGTGCCAGCAAGCCATTGTTCTCCCACGTCCCACTACCGACTACAGTTGGTCGCCTATGCGACACGGGTCCCCACTCTTTGAAACCACAGCCATGTGGCAAAAATGAAAATGGGTGTATTTAAAAAGCAAGGGGGGAGATTCAAACCTGGCGTCAAACGGGGAGATGGAGAGTGAAAAGGAGCAAGAGACAGAGAGATATTGAATGAAAAAGAGTGAGATATTGCTATTGAAAAAGGACCGGTGGTTTTGGATGTATTCAGGAAGTGTGCAAAAGCCAAGAATTTTTTTTTTCTTCCGAACCGACTGTCTCACAGGTGTTGCAGTGTCCTTGCACCTCCCACCATAGCCTAGTGGTTGGCCCAATCATTGTGTGGCGAGTGGTTTATTCTTTAGAATTAGTTTAGTGAACTCTGAATGACTATGTGAAGCCATGCACATTCTCTCACAAAAAAACATGTCAAATTAACACTTAAAGAGTACATTTTAACACTACTTAGGAGCATATATGGTCCCACTATATCAAGAGTAAAAAGTACACTGTTGTGCAGAAAAAAATACACAGAGTGTGTATTGTGTGTTACACTGTTGTTATGCAAGTTTTGTACTACGGGGCATTTAACACATTTGTTGTTATTTTAGATCCTTTGGATTGCACTATAAGTGTTATTGATAAAGTATTCTTTTCAGTGCAAAAAAAAATTACACTATTGTAGGGTGTTAATGTACATAATGAATAGGCAACTTCGATAGTGACAAGGGCAAACATTTTTTCTCCTTCATACCAAGGGGCCAGATTACTAATCCACAAACACCTTTTACACTGTTTTACTCAATTTACTTTTTATTAAGGGAAATCAATGTATAATTAATGTAATTTGTTTTTAAAGATTTTATGAACTATAAAACTTGTACAATTGTGCGAATACAAATGGGAAACTGTTTTCAGTTGGCAAGCAATATTACCCCAACAAGCAAATATAAACAACTGAATTGCATTGTCTGTGAATTTGCAAAAAAAAAAAAAAAAAAAAGTCCTATTTTTGATTACAAGCCTAAAGAGAACATTCTCAACCTCAGAGAGCAGTTAAAAAGTGCTTATTCAAAAAACAGTTGTTCAATATTGCATTACCATAATCCACATCCACATTTTACCATGAATAAAGAACAAAATTAAGTGGATACATTTCTGTCATGCATCTGGCAAAAAGGTTTTGTTGACTATGCATTTTACCTTTGAAATCTAAGACAAGTACAACTCTGGTGTCACAGGTCTCCAAAAGTAGCACAACAAAACTAGCTGCTGTATGTGCTGTATGCTGTCTGTAACCCCCCCCCCCCCCCCCCCAAATAATTAAAAAAAAAAAAAAAAAAAAAAAAAAAAAAAACGCATGCCATTGAAAAGCTACATAATTTAAAAACAAGCAGACTACTGTGGCATCTGAAATTTCCTCATGCCTAAAAAAACAAAAAAACAAAACTAAGAAAAAGAAAAAAAAAGAACCTTTCAGCCAAGGATACCTGAATTAAACCTCTGAATTTCAGGGACAGAGTTGTCAGGTCTGTATTGTCTGACTGTTTGGCCTAGCCATGATTCTATATTAACTGAAACAACTCTCTAAGATTTGTTACATCTATAGACAGACAGTGAGTCAGAGTCACCTGCATCACAAGACTATGAAAGACAGCACTAATTATCACCAATTCACATATGGACTCCTGGCAAAGGAGATCCATTTTCAAAACGTTCTCGTTAAATCAACAGATATCACTCCTATGACTGGGATTCCCTTGTTCCCTTTTGGTAATATATAGAGAGCATGTATTAGAAATGTATTAATGTATTAGATGTATTAGAAATGTATAATGTATTGGGGGGGGGAAAAAAAAAAAAAACAACTCTGAGACAACAGACTAGACTTTCGAAAGCCAACACCAACATAGTTGACCAGATCAGCTGGATACAGCACACAAGAGAGCGTCCACTAAGAGAATTCATTATCAAAAACCTGCAGAAAATAGAAACTGAGAGAAAAAAGAAGAGAGTCAGACAGAGAGAAATAGAAAAACCTTGTAAACAGTCTAAAGTATATGTTCAGTTCACCCTGTTCTCAATGATCCATTTTTACTGTCCACACGCAGAGAACATGTACAAAGTAAGACCTTGACAAACTCAAAAGAATGAGTGGCTGGTGGTAAGAAATTGTGTGCTATGCAATTTAAACAAAATAAACTCTGAGTGTGGAGATCAATCAAAGCGTCAAATGGATTCTTAACACAATGATAAGAGGCCAAGATGAATGGCTGTGAAATGATGCTATTAACTCGGCTGCTGTTTTCATACATTCGTGTTTAAAGTTTATGTAAACTGTGACAAAATAGTGTTTGATTAATTTGTTTGCATTACTGACATTCTATGTCTTCTCTAAATGCAATTCTCATGCCGGGGCAATATGTCAGAAAAGTTTTACTTTTGTAAAGTTACACCAAAGATGTGACTTGTAATCATTGCGATCCATGCAATATTTCAAGTAGAAAGTGGGAATTCAAAGTCCATATGATGGCTCTTTTTTTCCACTGTTGCCCTCCATTCTCAGTCTCTTTCCCTTGAAGCATCAAACGTCTCACTTCAAAGTGCCTCATTTGTGGCTGCCTCTTTTCCAGGTGCCAATCCCTACCCTTATATATCTGGTGCAATTGACTAAGCCCCTCTCCATAAAATTTGATGCAACCAGGGGAGATGGGAGGGAGATATAAGAATGGCCATATCACAGGGTGATGGGGTCTATTGATCTTTGAGCATAATTTTTTAGCGCAGGGGTTTTGTGAGATACGCTTGCAAGTTTGAACAAAAGACAGACAAGTTTTTTAGTTGTGCTTTTACTTCAGTGGCCATCAGTTCCATTCTTATGCTTGAGATTCACCCATGAAATAGATGTCCACTCATACATATAATAATGGAAGAAATTGTAATACTCAGTATGGTGGCTATAGACCTGCATTAAAATTAAAGGGGTAATTCACCACTGACAAGAAGGGCTTTTATTATGTCTTGTCTGTCTATGCAGTAGTAAGGCAAAATGTTTTTTTTTTTTTTTTTTTTTTTAAATCAGAGCTACATGACTAGAGAATCTTTAACACTTTTTGTTACCCTTTAAGAGAGCCATTATTGCAAGTAAACATTTCCAATCAGATTTCATATTGAATGTGATTCCAGGGAGTACAAACTTTCAACTTCGCATGAAGGCTGATCACAGGCAGGTCTTAAACTCAATCTGCTTGCAATCACATAATTATCTATAGGGCACAGCTGATTGGTTCGTGCTATATCAGTAGCCAAAGAGCTCGCTGCTCAACCTTCAAATACTTGGTCAGCATTTGCTGTAGCATTTTGAAACCCTCCACCTTCCCTAGATCCACCTGTATAGATCTGCTACATGTAATTCATGTATGCTTTTTTGTACTACAGCAGCATGTCTTACTTGCCATTTTAAGATGAATGGGAGTAACAAAAGGGCCACGTACACACTGTAAGTTTCAGGAATGACAACCACATTTAAATGCAGGAGTGAATCCCCTAAATTATCGTTATGTGTGTACGGAACACTACTCACTCTTGAAATAGCGATGATTGACAGCTTGGAAACCATAGCGACGTTCTGGTGTCTCGTGTGTTTGGTATCCGTTATTGTGACCAAAGTAATATTACAGTGACAAAACACCCGTTATTTTCAGCAGTTTAGCTAAAGCACAGTTGACGGAGACGTTGTGTTTTGTTTATGCTTGTACAGCCTGTTTCACACAGTGCACACTCTTTCTGTGTTGCCATGATCACTTATTATAAGCATTTTTGGGCTTGTTGTTTAAGCTCGGCTCATAAAGCGATTGGGTTTATGGAGTTATTAAAGTGAGCAGACATGAGTCACGATATTTTAGCCTTATTTTTTAGCATAAAGCATTTGTATTTATTTCGGTTTATGAGGGGCTTGTTCTTGTTCGCTGATTTTTATAGTAAGATCTGGCAACACGAATGAGTCAAGGCTCGTGCTTTCAATGTGATTTGCCGCGGATACAGATAAAAAACACATCTCCGATGCATGTTAACGTCATTGACAACTAGTTGTTTAGTTCGGTTCTGTACACACTGCATAGAATTTCTGTAAATGCGGTTGTCACTACCTGTATTTTTCGGGAGTTACGTAGTTTGTAGAATGCGGTTGTCACTCCCGTATTTTATTGAACAGTGTGTGTACAGAACGCGATTAAGCCCTAAAAGGTGAACTGACAACCGAACTTAGCTGCAGTGTGTACGTGGCCAAGATAGCTTTCCCTATGTATTATGGACCTTATTGATTTGAAAACAGTCATTATTTGCAATTAATTTTGGTCATCACATGCATACCTGTTGGTCACAGCAATAACAAAAACTTTTGAAGCTATTGCAATGTGACTTATCACACACACCCAAACAAACACACATCTGGTCACCTGAACGAATCCTCATTATCTGAAATGCAGCGCAGGTGTACAGGTGTCATCCACTCAGCAAGACTGTGTGTGAACAAGACCCTTTTATGGTGCTAAAAACACTGTCAGCATAAACCTCATACTGCTAACAAAGCCAAATGCTTGGCTCTGCAGACTCTTAGATAAAGTGCAGCTCACATGGGATATGTGATGACAGATGGCACATAAAAAAATAAAAATAAAAAAAAATCCCATGCAGACATATCATGTCATGATGGTATTAATATACTCACAACTGTAGATATGTATCATAAACCGTTGGGGACTCAATCTATTTACAAGGAAACCTTTAAACTGTTAATCGACAACTAGGGATGTGATGGTGAGGAAATTTTCCTACCGGTTAATCGACGTGTGACAACACCGGTAATACTGGTATCACTGTGGCGGGGTGTGGTATCTGGATTTGGAGTTTTCCCCTCTTTTTCCACCTCACTTTCAAATCACTTATGGTGCGTGTCCACTGGCGCAGAGCAGAGCGAGCATGTTCAATTAATTCCTATGGAAGCTCAACTTCCATAAGAATGAACTGAAAACACTCGCTTTGCTCCGCTCGCTCCGTGGCAGCAGACACGCACCATTATGAATGCCTGTGCGGCCGTGTGCATTTTACTTTCGCTTTCTAATTAGCAGTTCGGGTGCAGCAATTGCTTGAATGGTGGGTTCATTTTTATTCTTTATGAAAACACAACAACAAAACAGTACAATGACAAACTGCTTAAATAGGTGCTTTTACATTTCACTTTGAAACTAAATCTTCCGCCATCGTCTTGTCAGTCAGGTGTGTGGCAAAATAGGCAAAGTAAGGTGAAATCTGCTGCTGATCTGTGCCGCGACTCTTGTTCGGCTCACGCTGAATTGGGCAGACGTGCTCAGTTTTTAACCGGTCACACTGTTAACACCGACTATCGCAGCAAGCCTACCGACAACATAAAATCATTAAAATATACTGAACTTTACACAGCTGTCTAGGCATTATAAATGCACTTACGTCTCAATTGCTTGGCTGTTCAACCTGCTGCCATGGGAATTTCTGTAGCCTGGCAGAGCAAACAGACATATCCAGACATATAAAGGGATGAAGGAGGTTAGCATATACAGGAAGGCATCACCGGCAGACGAGGGGGCTTTTCTGTAAGGGGTCTGTTTGATAATAGAGAAACCTGCGGATAAGATACAACAAGTGCAATTGTCTCTAATCCCATCCGTCAGGCTTTGTGAGAGCATACAGCTCCACTGACACAAATCTGTACTTAGCAGAATCACAAAGGCTATGGATTTGCTTTCAATCCAAGTACAGTGAGTTTATCGGAATAATAAATGTCTACTATGTCCAGGAAAAGGGTGAAATCACAGTTCGGGTGTGTGCGCATGCAATTCAAAACAGCTAGTGTGGCAGTCCTCACACTCTGCGACCAGATAAACAGTCAGATAAAATGCTGTTTTGTTTGTTTTTTTTTTGTTTGTTTTTTTGTTTTTTTTTTTACTCATACTAATCTCTTAATCCACTGTTCTTCTCGAAACCAAGGAGAAAGAGGGAGAGGAGAAAGAATACGGAAAAGAAAGACTGTAGCAGAGGATGTGCTTGTATAATGGCTAATGTGGCAGGGAACATTATTATTAATCATAGACACCAAAATGCATAATTTGAAATGTGTTGGAAGTGACACTGTGGTGTGAATTTGTATTACTTTTATTCTTTTATTACATCAGAAAATAAAAAAGGCAGAAAAATGACAAAACATCTGACAAATAGAAGACAAGTGAAAGTGTTCAGGAAACTTCAGGAAAACAACTCATGTATCTCTAATTTAACCATCAAACGGTTGGCGTGTTTGCATCACCATTTTTACTTTTTAAACCTTTTCAGGCAACCAGTTTCCTTCAGGGAACTTACAGGAAGAAATCCCGCTACATGATTTATTTGTGTGTATTTGATAAACAAGCTATTTCACAACCTGTCTTAGAGTTCTAATCTTATTTTTCATCACTTCGAGATGGTGCGGCACAAATACAACAGAAGGCGTCCCACAGAGACGTAGAGCAACTGAGGATTCAACACTCTGAGATTTCCTGCTTTGCCCTCTTAGCCTCTCCAGCCAATAAGAATCAAATGGTCAACAGTTCCTGCTGCCATACGTCCTCTGGAGAACTGGAAATCTCCCCAATATGATATTGCATATACAATTGCTTCAACATCTATTCATATGTCATAGAAAGCAAGGAAATGAATTTTAATCATACATAAGCCCAACTTCCTACCCATGAGTTTCCATATTACGATAAGCAATAAACAGCATTGCAGAGTTTCAGAGAGCCCTTAAAGAAGGAATTGTGTCATAATAAAAAGGGAAAAAAATGGTTCTTTAGGTTTTGTCAGAGAATACAGTCCTGGTCCCAACCAATCAGAGACTTAATTATAGCAGAGAAGGGATGAGTTGTCCTAAGGGTTGCTGTGCATGCTGGGTCCCTCTTGACAAGTCACTGTGGTGTTTGAATATTAATGGAAATTATTGCAAGCTCTAGCTTGGGAATGTGTTCAAGTGGAGAGCCAACAAATGCATGCAAAAACAAGAGCTGAGAAATGGGCTTTGAGGGCCATTTAATATTTAATTGTGTGTGTGTGTTTGAAAATATGTGTGGGTGTGAGGCCGACATTACATTTCTCCAATTGTTTGGCACCAGAGATCTATATGTGTGAACATGGCTGGAGTATGTTCGCAGATTTTTGAGAGCAAGTCTGGAATAGGAAGAGATGCCACATACGATCCTAATTTCTGCCTTCTGGTCTTGGGGGAGTGTATTAAATCATGTTGTGAAAAACTCAGGGCCACTCCAGTCACCAGGCATGGGTCCGGTGGGACGAAATTAGCTGCAGTGACAGGAGATGTTGAGGTGAAGAGTGATAGAAAGAGAGAGAGAAATGGTTAGATATATGGTTGTCAGATATCAAGCATCCTGCTATGGTGAGCTATGACACAGACACTGTGGGTGTAGGTTTAGCTGCTGTCACCAGAACAACAATACACTATCTTATTAACACGTCACACACCTCCTCTCTGTCACCATGCTATCCTGTCAGACTGACACTCACACCTCTGCCTTGAGGCCCCCTTCGGTCTCTCTCTATCAAACTCAAATCCATGTGCCTCAATCCCACAATGTTGTTTATTTCCCCACCTGCATCACATTTTCTTCCCCTTTCCTCTAGCATTAACTTGTTTATTATTATTTTTTTTATTTACTTCATTAAATTAATAGTTCACCCTAAATTTAAAGGGGTCATGATATGTATTTTTTTTTTATTATTTTATTATGTTCCTTGTGGTTCACTTATAATGATAACATTTTTTTTTTTTTTTTTGCACAAAAAGCAGTTATATATTCGCAAAAATTATTAATTTTAACCCTCTCTCTGAACAGCTCTGATTTATGTGGCTGTGTCCCTTAAGGTGTGTCAGTAAATGGCTACTGTTATGATTTGCTAACATCACTGCATAAAGTATTAACGCCCCCTTGCTATTGCACGAGAGTAAGTGTTTTGACATTATCCATAAAAAACAGTCATGTACAAACAAAGCATTATCAAATTGTTTACTTATGGTTTTCTGAAGCTGCTGTCAGATCCAATACAGTTGGCCGTTTCATTCAACAAGTTTGCAAACTCTCCATTACACTGTGCCTCATTTACAAAACAATCTGCAGTTAAAAGCTCTGAAAAAATATATAATCATCTGATGCAATCTGGGATACCGTAAAAAAAAACAAAAAAAACAGGGCTTGACAATAAGGACTCCCTCATGGCCCAGGGGTAGCTTAAACGCTCAGGACAGTTGACGTAAATGTCACTTGCCTGATCGGGTCAGTGCTGCATGTTTTTAAACCTTGCCAATTTAAATATTCAAGCGCGACACGAAATAGAACTCAATTTGGTACTCCAGAAAGCTTCCTCTCAGCGTGTGAATACTGAATTGAGTTCACTTTCAAGACTTCTTGTGCTTGAACGGACATATATTCACACAAAATTATGTCAAAATTTCCATATTGGTGAGTATTCTTGTAAACATAGTCTGTCATGTCTGAAGTGAACGTAAACAGTTGAGAAATAAAATGCATGTGTAACAATATATTGGATCCATACAGTTAGTTCACCCAAAAATGAAATTTCTGTCATTAATTACTCACCCTCATTTCATTCCAAACCCGTAAGACCGGGTAGCAAAGATATCGTTAAAATAGTCCTTGTGACTATAGTGGTTCAACCTTAATGTTATGAAGCGACGAAAATAATTTTTGTGCGCAAAAACAAAACAAAAATAACAACTTTATTCAACAATTTCATCTCTTCAGTGACATTCACTTACGGTGTTTACGTTATGGGTGCAGTGCAGTGCTTCCGAGTTCTGCGTCAGAACGCCGACTCAGTGCGATAATGTAAAACTATTTATCGATGTCTTGATCTACAGGCAGTCATATCACAGATGCCACAATATCCAAAGAAGCTGTTTTTGGAGCATGGTTAAATAAATGCTTTATTTCTAATCTAGAGGATATAAACTATGAAATTTGTTGAACGTTTCAATGGTACAAATACCTCTTATATGTAAAAAGATCAAGGCAATTTTGATGTCTTTTGTCTTGACCCTTTTAAAATTCAGTCATTTACTCAATGTTATGTCCAAGCTGCTCTTTTACAATGAAAATGAATGGTGACCACAACTATAAGCAAGATTTTCAGTGAATAATGACTTGAATTTAAGTCTCTTTCTCACACAAATCTTTTGTATGGCTTCAGAAGACTTGGAATAGTACGTGTGTTGTATGGACAACTTTTATGATGCCCTTTGGAGTTTGAAAGCACATTTTAGTCATTTTTTGAACTATTAGTTTCCATTGACTTGAAGGGCAGCTTGGACATAAACATCTCCTTTTCATACAGGTTTGGAAAGAAATTCATCCAGTTCCCTTTCGAAAGGGAACTCAACTCTGCGCTCGAAAACGCTATGGGGAACGCCTCCGCGTGAACCGGTGTCTGAAAACAATATCAACTCACGACAATTCTATTGGCCGGCGACAGCCTATGACGTCATCATAGCGCGACCCGGAAGTATATAAGGAGCGCCTAGAGAACCAGTCAGTATCTTTTTTGTCTTCAGGGACTGTTTTGTTTGAAACGATATCAAACCGATATTAAGGTAAGACAATTTATGTCTGACAAACGTTTCAGGAAGTATGTGCATCCATGTCCCATAGAGTTGACATCTGATCACATACATAACTTATAATGTTTCTTTTATGAGAACAAAGAGCATGTACAGGCAGTTCTTGAGGGATCTGTCTGTTTGTTATTGTGAGTGTGTTTTAAAATGCTCCACTCTCTTCTGGTCTTTTCCTTGAGAGAAGGACCGGCAGCTGCCCCTAATGGTTCGGGTCTTACTCTTGCTGAGGCAGAGTAGAGACTAGATCAAGGGGTTTTCAGCTGGAGCTTGTTGAAGAGTTGAAGGGGTGAAATTCCCTGCGACCTTCGACGGCTGACGGGAGAGAGTTGTGTGATTATGATGATGTGTTGTCTATGACATCGTTAGATTCAGCAGCAGTTGCTCTTCTTGTTCTAAGCCAAACAAGAGAGCAGGAGATGGCTGATGAGGATGAGGATGGTGAGCCTCCTGAATCCTCAAAGCCACGCTGCCCCCACGTATGTACAGCTGTGTGAGATTATGGAACGCACCTCTGGCAGACTGCGGCTGCCATTGGAGCAGGTTAAGAAAGAAACCGCTCGCGGACGGTTCGTCGAACGGTTCTTTTTTTGCCATAATTCTCCAGCCACCGTAAGCTTTCCATTCCTTCTTGATTTTCATACTGAGATCGAGAAGGCATGGAAGGACCTGTATTCAGCTCGCATTCATCAACATCAGCAGGTTAGTTCTTAGATTTGGCTCCCTTAGAGCTTAGACACTGACACTGGCTGACGCCACGTGTCTTTCTGGAGTCGCAGGCCCGGTTTGGGCCTCCTTTAGAGCATGATGGCGTGAGTTTGTACTCCTCTTGCTTAAAGAGTAAAAAGTGTTTTTACTGAGTACATTGCCTGTTGGAATGTGTGCTCAGGTTGAGCTAAACTAGTCAACCTCACTGGAAAGTTGGGTTCTCAGATTTGGCTCCCTTAGAGCGTAGACACTGTCACTAGCTGACGCCTGTGTCATTCTGAAGTCACAGGTCCTGTTTGGACCTCTTCTAGAGCACGTAAGAGCGCGTAAGTTGTACTCCTCTTGCTTAAAGAGTAAAAAGTGTTTTTACTGAGTACACTACTTGTTGGAATGTGTTGAGGTAAACTGTAATATGTGGGCACTCTACAATCTTATCTGCTAGTTAAACTCTGTTCATTCTGAGCGAGTTCCATGTTTGTGAGATCTTGCTTATCAGCAAGCAAGCTGTTCTAGGTGTGTGGCCTTCACAGGCAGCCCTTCAAGCTTGTGCGGAAGGCCTCTTTGAGGCTTTTAGCTTGGGCTGTTGGCCATAGGGAATACTGTCACTGACAGCCTATGTATGACCCGTAGGGGGAGTGGTTCTGGCACTTCAGTTGAAGCTGCTAGTTCTGACGTTTGTCTAGCCATTTGTGGCATGCACTCCCCTCAAGCATGGCGGCGTGGGTATATCGTTCCCCATAGCGTTTTCGAACGCAAAGTTGAGTTCCCTTTCGAAAGGGAATGTCTCAGGTTACGTATGTAACCATGGTTCCCTGAGAACAGGGATCGAGACTCTGCATTTCCTAGCCATGCATCGGGGCTGCCTGCTGAACAGTCCCTTCAGACGAAAAGATACTGACTGGTTCTCTAGGTGCTCCTTATATACTTCCGGGTCGCGCTATGATGACGCCATAGGCTGTCGCCGGCCAATAGGATTGTCGTGAGTTGATATTGTTTTCAGACACCGGTTCACGCAGAGGCGTTCCCCATAGCGTTTTCGAACGCAGAGTCTCGTTCCCTGTTCTCAGGGAACCATGGTTGCATACGTAACCTGAGACGGTTTGGAATGAAATGAGGATGAATAAATGATGACAATTTTCTTTTTTTGACTGAAATGTCCTTTTAAACTCCTCATTCTTCTTTGTTTAATATTTCCTTTGTTCTTCATATGCTTTTGTTTTTTGTTCATATCCCCTTGTTTTTTCTCTCGTCTCTGTGGCATGAGGTTTGGGCACAGAGCTGAGGACAGGTGCAGACTGCTCACTGCTGACGTATGCTTTAATGTTAGTGTGCACACCTGCTCGTGTTCAGAATGTTGGCAATCACCAGAGCAACAGCAAGACACACAGCACAAGAATTTAGGCCAGAGTCTGTGACAGTCTGTTGGACTGCTCTAAGAGTTGATCTTTTGCCCTCTGCTCAAAGTTTTATGTGTATGGAATCCATGATTTGGTGTTTGGAAGTAAGAAACAGTGGGAGAGAAAAGGTATCTCATACAATAGTGTTCAAATGGTGGAGGTCAGTAAGATGTATTAATTTGTTAGAATAATGTATTCCTGTGATGGCAAAGCTGATTTTTCAGCATCATTACTCCAGTCTTCAGTGTCACGATTATTCAGAAATCATTCTAATATGCTGATTTAGTGCTCAAGAAACATTTCTTCTTATTATTATTAAGAATGAAAAGTTATGCTGAGCCATGATATTTTATTTTTATTTATTTTTATTATCTTTGATGAATAGAAAGTTCAAAAGAACAGCATTTATTTGTAATGGAAATCTTTTTATAACATTATAAATGTCACAAATGTTAATTTTGATCAATATAATGCATTCTTTCTGAATAAAAGTATTGATTTCTTTAAAAAAAAAAAATCTTACAGTAGTGGAGAAAGCGATACCATAACATACATACATACAAACTGCATGTTAAAATGTTCAATATCTAGTATATCTGGTTTTATGCTTCCTTTTCTGTACATGTGATGTAAACTTGAACTTTTTTCCTATGTGTATTTCTTCGTATCACAAATAATTGTTCCATGCTAACAGGCTCAGCATTTCTAACCTGACACTGTTTTCCCATTCTCTTTCCATCCATCTATCTCTCTCTCTCTCTCTCACCTCCCGTTCACAAACACTCCCTTTCTTTCTCACACTTTCTCTCTCTCTCTTTCAGTGTTCAAGCCTGGTATTCGGCACCTTATTTATTTAAATTATTTTGATTTCCTCCACATGCCTGGCATGTGTAGTACTGGGATGGCTGATAGCTGACACTCATTTGTCAGGCTCGCTGTGCTACCTGCCAATTACAAAAGAATACTGAAAGTTTGGCACCAGGCTATTAGAAGCCAGTCTTGGCTCTAACAAGCAAGCATTAACAAGACCGAAGTTGTTGCCTGTCTTTCTCTGTCTCTCTCTCTCTCTCACTTTCTCCCTCTCTTGTTCCAGGGAGAAATAATAAGACGCTTGAGCAAAGAGAGCTTGGGGGTAAAAAGGAACCACATTGTGTCGTTATAACTTTGCCGCCCAGCACGGAGCCTGCTTGACACTTGATTCCCTGATCTGGGATCTGCGGCGCAACGATGGCAGCCCCTTAAATGGCACCGCGGGGGCCCCCAGGTAGAGACGTGGCCCTCAGACCTGTGACACATGCTGTCCATGCCAGCAGCTTCATATGACCTAAGCAGAACAGTGTTGTTAGTCATTATGAAACCCTATTTATTACCACTCACCGTATGGCCTGTTCTACACACACACCCACAAGACTGTCTGGAATGGGCACTCAAAGCAGTAACAGTGGACCAGTGGCGCTGGGCTATTTAAACAATACCTTGACATGTCTGCAGACCTTACTGACATCATTACGGAGTAATGAGTATGTTTCTCCAGCTTGGTTAGGGCAGCTTGATTTCATAAAAATGGAATTATGTAAGAACAAACTGTAACACACGCACATGCACAGAGGAAAACGGTGCTTTTATTACCACATTAAATGTCAAATCTACGATAAAAACAACAGTATGTGCATGCAGACAACAATAAAGCTAAGCGACAACAGCGCTTGTACTTTTCACGCTCAAACTGCAACCTCTAAAGGCATTTCAGGTTACAAAAGGGAGAAAGAGTGAAAAGAATGACAAACAAAACAGAGTGAATAAATGATGCACTGTTATATCTGAAAGAATACACAAGGAGGGAAAGAGAACCACTGATATATATACACAACAATAATAATAAAATAATTATCAATATATTTATAAATAGATTATTATTTAAAATTTTATATATATATATATATATATATATATATATATATATATATATGAATGAATGGTGTAATAGTCAAAATTGTAAAACAAAAGTAGCACTTAAGTCATCATGTTCTACCAGCTGAGCTACAGGAACGTAAATATAGTGAGTCACTTTTGCACTGAGCCTCAAATTTGGCCTTATGTTCCTGTGTGTTCAAATCCATGCAGTGCTATCATAGCACCTAACTCAACAACATGGAAGCACTTTTGATGACCCGTCAACCTGTTTACCAGCTGGCAATAGAATGTGCTCTCCAAGCCACTCTGGATGCTAAAAATTAGATGAAAGATGACTAATCTGAACATATTTCTTTGTATGATTGCTCAAAGGATCTAAGGGTTTGTATTCCTTACACAAGGTTGTACATCTTCATGTGCTCCCCTTGGATACAAGCTATTTTCGAATGGCAGCCCTGCCATATGTTCCAGTTTTGACAACATACAGTTTTTGTTAAGACCAGGTCACAAGGGTGCTGACTCAATTTCGCCGCAAGGCTGTTCTTCTGTAGCATTTAGCAACAAGGCTGTGAAGTATCTGTCGACTCTGTGGCCACGTTTCGCTTTTGTTGACGCAGTTTAAAAAAATATAAAACAAAAAGAAGACTCTGAACAGCGTTCTGACATGTATACAGAAGCCTGCACTGTCTATACAACATAAACAGCATAGAAGACTGACAGGGGAGAGACGAATTAGTTGAATAAAGTAATTATTTTTGTTTTGTTTTTACGCACAAAAAGTATTCTTGTCATTTCATAACATTAATGTTGAACCACTGTAGTCACGCTGACTATTTTAACTATGTATTTACTACTTTTCTGGACCTTGAATGTGGTAATTATGTTGCTTTCTATGGGGGATAAAAAAAACCTCTCGGATTTCATCAAAAATATCTTACTTTGTGTTCCAAAGATGAATGAAGGTCTTACGGGTTTGGAACAACATGAGGGTGAGTAATTAATGAAAGAAATTTCATTTTTGGGTGAACTAACCATTTAAGCGGAAAACAACTCATGTTGTTCCCGAAGCTTGTGCACAGAAAGTCGCCTCTCGGTCAGCGTGCGATCCCGCATTCAGTTCTCTTTTGCGGCTTATTGCACTCGAACAGTCAAATACACACACAGTTACGTCAAAATGTTTGTCTTGGCAAGTGTTCATGTAAACAGTCGGTTATGTCTTAAGTGAATGTAAACAGTTGGGAAAGCGCTTGGAAAGTGCTTTTTTCCCCAGATATTGAGAGTCACAATTACTGTTTTCAAAAGAACAAAACAAAACAGTAACTTTGCACTCCAAAGAAACTGCATTATGTTATGTTTATGTCAATGATTATTAGTCCTAATTAGTTATCAGGTAAAATAAAAAAAACAAAAAAACAAATTAGATATTTTAAAATGATCATTAACAATCATCAAATTTGACACATCAACAATAAATGATTGTCTAATCCAAATAAGATGATGTCTAATCCAGATTCAGAAATGGTGCTGGACTTCCTCCTTTTACCATGAAAACTCCAAGAGAGTGGACAGCACTCATTAATTACAGCCGAATGCCAGAGGGATTAAAAAAGCAAAGTGGTGGTGGCATGATTGTATGCAGCGTTTACACACCTGTGATCAGTAAGCACTTTACTCTCCTTTTTTGCTCTATTTTCCCTCTCTTCCCCACAGTGCATGGCATGATAAGGTGTTTGATCCAGCGAAAACGTCAAGTCAGTTGAAACAGAATAACAAGTTGTTTCCTTTGGGCATGGAAGCAAAAAGGAGGTTGTTTTCCTTTTTCTCATTTCCCTCCATCAGCATATTTTAAAGGCACAAAGACAAGAAAGATAGAGAGAGGGATAAATTGGGGGTTTTGTGAAATGAAACAATGCAGACTCAAGCAGGTCTCTGTTGACCAAATGGTGCCAGATTTAAGGAGAAGGGATAAGACTGCTCTCCTGGTAAAACTAAACTACACATAGACCTGCTTTCAGACTTCCTGCATTCGCTCGCTGCTAATTGGATGTTCAGCAGGATACATCCTAAATCCGCCTCGATATGTTTTCCACTAAACAAAACATCAGCCACTGCCTTTCATGCAAGCAAATGTATCCATTACATTCATTGTTCAAATTCAACAAACAGGGTTTTGGGGAGAAAGAATCAATAAAATCTGACATTTAGAATTAATATTTAAGAGAATGCTTAAAGAGAATATTTAAGCTACATAAATAGATATAAACTTACACTGTTATATACTGTTCTACATTCCCAAACGTGTTTCCAGTATGAGCATATTGGAAAGTTAATATGCTTGCTGATCCGCAATGAAAAACTCAAGCATGTGTACACAAATGCCACGCAGAACTTTTGACAGTCTCTGCTTCCCCTGAGGGGCAATATTCTTCACATTGAGAATCTAATGGCCTCTTGACTCATCCAAAGAAGGAAGCAGTCCAGAACAGATTATTTCACTCGTCTGTTTATCTCAGTCAGCCCCAGCCAAAATGCATCCCTTCCACTAGGGGTGTGCAGAAGCCATTATTTGTATCTGTATCTGTAACTGTTAAGGCTGGTTTACACTGACACAACAAACACCAACAACCACAAACTGACAAACATTTCTTGGGTTTTATTGTAGTATTGTCAGTGTGTTGACCCTGTTGGTGGTTGTTGTGGCAGTGTGAACTTGACAGTTCTGTTGTCCAACATTATAAAAACAACAGCCAACTTTTTTTGTTAGGGCAGTGTGAACCAGGTTTTAAACTGACTTAACATATATTTATATTTAGAGAAAACTAAAAGTGGCTGTAGCTTAAATGGGAAATTCTAAACATAAAAGTACATACATCAAAAAAAAAAAAAAAAAAAAAAAAGTGTGGGTGCTTGAGCAAAAATAAAGTACATACAAAAATGACTGAAGTCCTGTGACTGCACCTTTATACCAAGCAATATATATGTATGAAATATATATATATATATGTATATAAACACTTCTTGCCACTACCATTAAGATGCAGGCACACAGATATGCAGGGCAATGGCTATATTCACATTAATCTTCACATTAACATTAAGATTTTACTTCAATTCAGTATTGGAATCTTGGGGATCTTGTCTGGCAATAAAAACACCAGCATCTTAAATCTCTCTGCTAACCCAAATAATTTATGTTTTAAGTTAACGTCCCTCAGATGATTCATTATTTATAAATAAATGAATTGTAATTAATGGGGAGATGGTTTGCATATTGAATGCAAATTATCTATTGCATAGAACATACTACATTAGAGATTTAGTAATATTAAAAGGAAAACTTGTTCTGTGTGAGCAACAGATCTTTTTTTTCCCCATATTTTGACATCTGAATGTAACTGATTATTATAAAGAAAGAAAAAAAAAAATCAAGCAGGGACTTTGAGGATTGAATGGGAGCTTGCAGTAGCTCGTAAGAAAGGGGCGGGTTTAAGTGGACTAAATGATTGGAGCAGTCTGGCATATTAAATTTAGACATTTTAATATTTAAAAAAAAAATTGATTTGGGATTTGGATATATTGGAAAAAATTGTTGTGGACTTTTATCTATGATTAAAACAATGCACGTGTGATTTTACCCTGAAAGCACAGCTTCGTGTATCCCTTGATCGGCTGCTTATGATTCATTGCATGAGTGAAGCATACTGGGAAGGGTGTCTCTTCAGGATTGATCCGTCTCCAGTGGCGACAGGCCGCTTGATTGATTTATCGGCCAGAGCTCCTCTACTGCTTAGCTTTTAATGAGACAGTAATAGCCCCCGGACAACTCAGAGACGAATGCGTGCCAAACCCAGGCTGACCATGTGTGTATGTGCATGTGTGCAGAATATGTAACCATGAGTACAATCAATTTCACATAAACTGACCAGAGGAAGACAGGGAAAAGAAAATGAAAGATTGGAGAGCCAGTAAGTCAAGAGGAAAAGTGGCCATAGCCTATTACAGTGGTTCCCAAACTTTTTAGAGTGGTGTTGGCATATCCCCTGAGGCATTCAACATCCTTCTAAGCATCCCCTCTCTTCCACTTAGACTGCAGTCACACCTTTTCCATTAAGGGACCATATTTGCCCCCTTAAACTAAATTTTCAGTGCATTTTTTTTACCTTTATAAATACCTTTATAAAATAAATCATGTTTTAAAGTCCCCCTGCAGTCAATAATTTTATCCCTTAAAACTCATATTTGATCACCAAAATGACATATTTAAATGTTTTTTTTTTCCCTGTGAAAATAATTTCTTCATACCTTAAAGTAGCTTGAATGTAACTCTACACCCTTGCTTCATTTAGTTTATGCAGAGCCATGAATATGCATATTAGTCGCCGCCTTCAATCACGCCAGGGGTCCATTCTTTGTACCTTGCTTAATGCATCTGAGATGATTTGACAGATGCCAGATCTTCTAATCATGATAACTGATCTGGCTAATTTGGTTTATCAAACGAATTTGCGGATTTGATTAAAATATCTGGATTAATTTCTCTGAGATTACTGCGCGTTCTTGTGTTCACTGGAAAGGGCAGATATCGATACTCAAAACCATGATCAGCAATTCAGCGACTGGCTGGCGGCAAGACAGCAACGTAATAACATCATATTAAAAAAGAACACACACCTGACAAAAAAAAAAAAACTTGAAGAATTTCTGGAACTTTATAAGGAAAGAGCCAAGTGACCAAAACGACATAAAAGTTATATTGGATAAATGTTTGTTATATGATTCCCAATTATTTCCATTATTTCATGATTTCTAGTATTTGTACAGGCTTTACATTTTATTTCAATGTTGTAATTAGCAATTAATTTTACCAGTGAAGCAGATTTGTTACGTGACAGCATTAATTAAAGTTTCTTAAGGGTCAAGAACATTTTTCTAATGGCACAGCAGACAGCATTTTTTACTAAGTTATCTGCATCTCCTGCACTGCACCAAGCCACTCCCATTATAGCTTCGCCATTCAAATTAAAGTGTTAGTTCACCCAAAAATGAAAATTCTGTCATTAATTACTCACCCTCCTGTAGTTCCACACCCGTAAGACCTTCTTTCATCTTCGGAACACAAATTAAGATATTTTTGATGAAATCTGATGGCTCAGTGTGGCCTGCATTGACAGCAAGATAATTAACACTTTCAAACATCCAGAAAGCTACTAAAGACGTATTTAAAACAGTTCATGTGACTACAGTGGTTCAACCTTAATGTTACAAAGCGACAAGAATACTTTTTGTCTGCCAAAAAAAAAAAAAAAAAAAAAAAAAAAAATAACACCTTTATTCAACAATATCTAGTGATGGACGATTTCAAAACACTGCTTCATGAAGCTTCGAAGCTTTACGAATCTTTTGTTTCGAATCAGTGGTTTGGAGCGTGTATCAAACTGCCAAAGTCACGCCCCCCAGTGGTGAACCATTGAAATTTCGAAATGTTTCGAAACACTTATGATGTAACGAAGCCTTGTTTACTGAAATCATGTGACTTTGGCAGTTTGATACACACTCTGAACCACTGATTTGAAACAAAAGATTCGTAAAGCTTCAAAGCTTCATGAAGCAGTGGTTTTAAATCGTCCATCACTAGATATTGTTGAAAAAAGTTGTTATTTTGGGGTTTTTTTGGTGCACAAAAAGTATTCTTGTCACTTCATAACATTAAGGTTGAACCACTGTAGTCACAGCAACTGTTTTAAATATGTTTTTAGTAGCTTTCTAGGCATTTGAAAATGTTAATTATCTTGCTGTCAATGCAGGCCTCACTGAGCCATCAAATTTCATCAAAAATATATTAATTTGTGTTCCGAAGATGAACGAAGGTCTTACGGGTGTGGAACGACATGAGGGTGAGTAATTAATGACAGAATTTTCATTTTTGGGTGAACTAACCCTTTAATGCATGGCATAGACCAACTGTACATCATGTGTGTAAGACTCCAATGAAATTAAGTAATTATTCCCTCACGAATAAATCTCTCAATGAGTAAAACTGTGTCTATGTTATGATAGACAAAGTAATAATATTATTTGCAAATGTATTTTTAAATCATTATTATTATTTTAAATTATTATTGCCCCTGGTTCATTAGGGTACTCTTGTAAGAAAGCAGCAGTGGCTTGGACACACTTTAAGTATCACCTCATCTTAAAAAGATGTAATCTAATCCTGTTTACATGAAATAACCTGCTCCCGAGCAGGTTTGAGCTTACGGACCTGTTGCTATAACAGCAACTCCGGGATGAGCTTAGAAGAACCTAACAATCTTGGATCATGTCAAATTGTCAACAATGAAATCCTGCCAATTGACCCTTCGCCGGGAGTTTGATTGACAAACGATCTAACCAATCATAACGCCGAATCCGCCATTTTGTCCGACAAAGCAGTCAGGAGTTAGAAGATTAACCTCGGTGGACTTGAACTTGAAAAATGGTGTGTATTTACATCTTTCCGCATTTGAAACAACATTCCTTCTCATGTTCATTCATGTTTATTTGATGCTATAAATTAACTAGTAGGAAGAGATGATCGGTTCACGAGCCGCTTGTGCTGAGGCGCTACAGCAATCTGTCACGACACATTAAAGAGCCACAAAACGGTTTTTATTGTTTGAATTTCTTAAATTACACAACTTGAAAGCTGGGACTTTGTTTAATATCATAAGTAACCTGCTCTGTCTTGTCTGTCGACGTGTTGTCAGTGTCCTCTTTGCTCCGCGATGTATTTTTCACTGCGTGTGGCGTGAGGGTGCCATGGCTTGTCGGACAAAGCAACAGTAACTAAGGGGGGCGGGTCTTTGCGAAGGGTCAATTGAGTAATCCATGTATGAAGAACAGACCCCAGCTCAGAATATCTGATCCACTTGGTCAACTTTACTGTAGTAAACGCTACACAATGGCCAGTGGAAATACTGGTTTAATTCAGCCATAGATGTTTGAACTAGAAATTGATTCAGAAGAAGAAGTGGAAGAGCGAATTATATAGGCTCGTCTACAAGTCGATGTATCAGAATGGTAATGCATGTATGTATTGCTCTCTACAACATTGGAAACATAACAGTAGGTTAATTGATATGATTACCCATTGGCTTGACTATGTTATCAGACAACTTAGAATGTCAGTGGAGAAAGGCATATAGTTCATCATAACATTGTTATGTTGTATATACATTATTTATATAATTCACCCGCTATATTGCTAAATGTATCCAATTTTACATATCAGCAGAAAAATATACCGGAACAACCTGACTTCTCTTGAGACTCCCCTGCTTTGCAGCATAGTTAATTATATGCAAAAGCCCGCCCCCAGGTTGATGGGATTGGTTACAATATATTTGTGATGTAGAGAGCAAGGGCAATTTCAAACTGCGTTTTTGAGACTGTCTTTGGTTCACTGCAGTTTTAAGGAGAAAATATTCAGCAATGGTGCTTAAATGACTCTCACATCATTCAGATTCGTTTACGAAAAACTGCTGTGTGTTGCAGTTCTGCTGTGGCTTTCGTTGGAACTATTATTTCGTTTCAATACTGTAAAAATGTATATCACTTAATAGTGCCCTTTTGTTTGTTGAACTGTTGTATAAAATCAAATCCAACAGAGTGGATAATTGGGAAAAACTGCATTCTTGCTCGTATAATATATTATCAACATTAAAAACGAGCTCACACATGGTATGTTTTTGTTGTAGTTTAAATCTTAAATCGATCTCTATGCCCTGTGTCTATATTTGTTCTTCATGCTAGTAAGTGCTAAATCCCCACTTTTACAAAGGTACATTGTCGAGGACGGCGGTAATGTAGTGCAATTTGGTAAGGCAGCTACCAGTTTTGACTGCAAAAGATGAGGTAATTTGATTGAATGTCATCTATTTGACCTTATACAGCATTTTGGCTGTTAGAATAAAATGCTCAGTTTTAAATGTTATTTTAAGGTGGGGTAGAATTAAATGAATGGCAAAACTCAGCCTTTTGTTCACGTACCCCCTTTGTCACCTCACGTAGCCCAGTTTGGGAACCATGGCTTATAACGATGTGGCTGGGATAAGAATCGAGACAACACAGAAGAAAAAAAAAACAACAACAACAGCAACATGCCTAAAGACAGAGATTTCCAGAGCACTAAAATGATGTCAGAAAAAGAGATAATACCAGAAAGGGACAGCAGAGGAGAAAAGATAGCAAGTGAATGAGAGCTAGAGAGAGAAAGACTAGGATAAAGACAGAGACATAAAGCAGCAGGAGAAACAAGAGACGGCTGATTGCCAGTGCTCTGTCAGTCTGGGTGCTAATTAAAGGCCCTCTCTCTCAGTGCACTCTGCAGTCAGCCGCCAATTTCCAGAAGCATTAGCTGGCATGGCCGCTGGCATCCCCTTGCCCCTGCCTTCATTGCCTGTCATTATGTGAGGAAAGGGCACTCACATCACCAAGCCAACCTGTGATTTGAACAGGAGATAATGGAACAAAGAGAAGAGCATCTATTTCATACATATATATTGCTTGGTGCAAAGGTGCAGTCACAAGACTTCAAACGCACAGCAGTGGCATTTTTTTTTTTTCTAAGGAGGCAGTGAAAAACATTCTAATGAGAAATTAATTGATAAAATCGATGAATAATGTATACAATTTTTCTAAAGTCAAACTGTCCAACAGCGACACAATCGGATAAACTTTCAGAGGGAAGACGGGCATCTCTTTTGGCCACTTTATTCTTGATATTAAAAACATATGAAAGACATGTAATCTTTGACGAACACTGTAATTATTGTTCAACATTTAAATTGCAGTTATAAGGTGCAGCCCTGTTGGGAATATTCGAAATTCAAAAGTATTTACCTCCTCAGGCAATAAAGCGTAAAACTCCCTCTGTTCCTCCAAAATGAACAATGGTAATGTCTAAATGCGTTCACAGACGTGTTAGAAATCCAAGGATGCAGGCCAGGCGATTGTGTTTTGGGAGTACTAACTGTGAAATTTAAATGAATGTCTTTTTAAAGAAAAATTATGGAAAGGATGAAAAAGGGTGGATACTTGACTAAAGATGTCATTCTTCTGTTTTGCTATATCTCGCATTTTTCCCATTTCCTAACTCTAGCTCCAACTCTCTTCTTTTAATTGGCTTGTCATAAGCTTCCTATTACTGATAGACCTTTCTCCCTCCATCTTTACCTGCATGTAAAGACACAGTATATTAAGCATTTTGCGAGTTCACAGCATACACTGAAATAGATGTACAGAATTATTTATGTGACTTACTCCCATGTATAATTCAAAGATTTTCTAGTGTGTGTGACCTTTACACTCTAACGCTCCACATTCTTTAAAATTAATACGCCTTTTTATATGTGACTGAACAGATAGTCACATATAGATCTACCTTGCTTTCACTGGTCACCTGCCAGTTAATTCATGCTACTGCTTCATCTCTCTTTATCTCAGCGCAATTCACACTTAAGTAGGGGTGGGGGGGGAATCATTACAGCATAGTACCGCGATAATTTCCACAGCAATACTGTATCGATACATGGATGCCAAGTAAGTCTTAGCTTTCAAATTTTGTCATTTTTTAAAGAAATTTTGTGGCTCTTTAATATGTTGAGACACATTAAAGTAGCGCTGTAGCGCCTCAGTTCAAGCACATGTAAACCGATCATCTCTTCCTAGTTATTGCACGCAATAAACTTGAATGAACATCAGAAGGTATGTTGTTTCAACCGCGGAAAGACGTCAATATACCATTTTTCAAGTTCAAGTCTACCGACGTTAATCTACTAACTCTCATGTCTGGTTTGTTTGTCGGACAAAACGGCAGATTTAGCATTATGATTGGTCAGATCACCTGTCAATCAAACTCCCAGCGAAGGGTGAATTAAGGTGGACTAGACTGTAATACAAATAGTTCCCAGATGCATAAAACATTTATAACAGGTTTTTATGAAAGTGTTGGTCAGTTTGTGTGCTTGACAATCCCTTTTTGCAGCAAAAATACTGAAGTGAGACAAACAAACAGAGAAATGTATCTTTTTAGATAAAATAGATGTTTTCCTTTGGGGACATCATTTGAAGTTGGAAAAAGGTAATAAATTGCAATATATTGCAGAATATCGCAATAAACGGCAGATTCGGCATTATGATTGGTCAGATCACCTGTCAATCAAACTCCCAGCTAAGGGTGAATTAAGGTGGACTAGACTGTAATACAAATAGTTGAGTTTGCCAAATGCATAAAACATTTATGACAGGTTTTTATGAAAGTGTTGGTCAGTTTCTCTGCTTGACAATCCCATTTTGCAGCAATAATATTGAAGTGAAATGAACAGAGAAATGTATCTTTTTAGATAAAATAGATGTTTTCCTTTGGGGACATCATTTGAAGTTGGAAAAAGGTAATAAAGTCATTTTAATAATGAGAGTACCTGCATTCTGAGGAGTTCCACACGACACGAGGGTAAAAAAGTTCCGCACACAGATTTTATGTCCAAGAAAGTGACTTCTGTGTGAGCAAGGGACCTTTTTTGCCCATAAAATTTTGTTGAAATTTCACTAATGTGACTGCAGCTTTAGATCTTGCTGATCAGACATAGTCCTACAGCAACTCAAAGAAGAACTCTGGTTCTTCAAACAGGCACACACTGGTACTTCCAACTGAAAAACAACATCTTAACCCAACCTAAGCTTGTTTGCTGGTCTTTGATGGTCTCCCAACCTTGTTGAACTAGTCTGATTGTTGGTTTTAGAGAGGTTTTGGGCCCTTTTCAGCTGACTGCCCAGCTAAACGCCAGCATAGCCATGACTGGGAGACCAGCTAAAACCAGCTAAGACCATCAAAGCAACTTAGGCTGGTTTACGTTTTTTTCAGCAGGCAAAGATCTTCTAGGATGATGTCACAAGAGGAAAACCTCAAACAGTTTATCACAAGGACAGTGTGAAAGTAAAAGACCGCTGTAAACTGTTACAGTAGCTGGCTTCTAGTTGGTCTAAGTTGTCTAACCAGTAACAATGATCTAAAAACCATGACTAGCATTTAGCTGGTCCAAAATAGTCTACTAGCTTGGACCAGCTAATAACTAACTAGTTAATGACCAACTTAAAACAGCTAGAAACTACCTACAAGTTACAAAACACAGCTGCATGCTTAAAATAGATTAAGCAGAGCGGAAAGAGCATTCATGAATACTGCACTGCTTTTTTAAAAAAAAAAAAAAAAAAAAAAAAAAAAAATGCAATTAAAATGAAGAGATCCTTAAAATCTTACACAAGCTGTATAAAATCTCAAGAACACAGCTGCATGTGCGCATGTTTCTATCTATGTCTGTGTTCGCGGTTCGTAAGTGCTCATGTTGCCTTGACACATAAAACCATCTTCCCACACACTGTTCATGAAGGCCACATGGCTCCTTCCTGGGTCACTAGGCTGAACCCACGCTAAACATCCTGTTAGCATCCTGATAGTGTTCTATTAGCACCCTACAAGTAAACCCTTCTGGCCATCTAACCCATTATGCTACCGATGTGCCCAGCAGCCTCAGAGCAACGTGGGTATCTCTGTGCTTATCAGCTCAAAAACATATACCAAGTTTGGAGCTTTGAATATGTCAACGAAGTCCTGAATTTGAGTGCGGGGGTTAAGGTTGAGGTAGCTGATGTAATACTCCTGGGCGGCCTGGGAAGCCGATCGTAGGTGGGATGTAGGTGTGTGCTATAGTCTTTTCTCTCCAGGTAGGAGCTACGTTCGACTAGCAAATAGAGCGAGAGGGTGAGAGAGAACATGAATAATGTTTTATATTTTTACATTCACCTCCCCTCCTTTGCTTTCTCATAGGGAAACTTGTGTCTCTCAGATGTTGAAATCATTAGCATAAACATTACAAAGGAAACGAAAGCACAACACATGCTCACAAATGCCTTATCCTGCAAATCCTGTACTCCAGAGACATGCAGCATGAATACGCCATCTCATAAAACTGTGCCAAGGTTACGTGTAGCTTTGCTTTTTAAATCTTTTTTTCATGTGCGGTTTCCCACAAAAGGCCAGGTACGACACATTCGCAAACACCCACAAGAAAACACAATATTTCGGTACAAAAGAATCCAAGCGTGAACCAAACAGCATTGTAATTGCTAACAGCAATTACAGCAAAATAAAAAAAAGCAGTATTGTGTGGCCAGGAAGAAAAATGGCTTCTGTGGTGTCTTTTACTGTTCATTTTATCTGGCGAGGCTCATTTAACAAATGCATATGTGTACTATCGACACCTGATTCATCTTTGACGCACATTTCTTTTAAATGGAACAGCAATCATCCTGCAATTTTCCTTGATCAAACAGACCTAAATAAAACTGAGCAAACTGGTTTCCTAACCGTCAAACTGAATTGCTAATAAAGTGATTGGGAGTTTGTTGAATAATTCTTCAGTTTTTGGAGGGAAGTTGTGAGACCAAGGTTTCTGTGCAGCTGTCAGCATTGCCTTGGGCAGTCATATGGATGAGCTGGATGGAATAATCAGTGACACCTGTCAGCAATGAAAGCTCATCATGGGAGAGGACAAAAAGCTTTCCCAGTCAGGTGAACAGTGGTTCTCACAGCACAAGTATAATGCTGGCAGAATAGATAAAGTCAGCAAGACACTCCTGTACTTTCTTCATTGCAACTGCTCACTCCCTGACAGCAGTGCATCATGGGACAAATTTTTCCTAGTGGGCTGGTCAACTTGCGAGCTGGCTGTCGAAACCAAATTAGCACACAATGTACTGTAAACATGCAGCAATTTAAGAGAAAAACATTTCTGCCATCGTCAACCCAGCAATTTAGACTGCAGATCCTGGCGTACACATAGGACCCCGCAGTGCTATCCACTTATCCCACATTCACCGCACAGTTCTGCACATTCACACTCCTCTCACTGAAAATTATTTGTGTCTTACACAAGTAACCTTGTGTAAGCAGCTTCCCTACTTCCCTACCTGCTGCTGGCCACTTCTCTTGCTATCTGTCAGCACATTAATCTCTCACAGAACATTGACTGGATACTGCTTAAAAAAATAAATTAATTAAATTCAAAAAAGTTAATCAATCCATAAAAATCCATAAAAGAAATTAAAATTAGGTGCGTGAAAATCCCTGCTTTTGCTATTCTATTTGTCTAGGATTTGATAGTGGTTTTTATTCTTGACTTTGATTAATAAAATATAGTTATTACCTTTAATCAAAGTTGTCCCAAAACCATCTTCTTAGGACAACTTTTTTGATCCACATCAAATGTTGACAAATATATATATATATATATATATATATATATATATACACACACACACACACACACACACTAGGGGGCTGTTGAATGCTCGAATCTGATTGGTTGACCAGCGGTCTAAGGTGTGCAATTATTTTCAGGGAAACGCACAGCTAAAGTAGTTCTAGCAGGTCTTGACTGCATTGCAGTTCCATATCACTTCGCCAAATGTTTTCAGTTATTTCAATAAGTCCTTACAGCCTACAACCGCAAAAGAAACAAAACCCACAATGACACCAACCAAGCAAATAAATATAGTAAACAATAGGATGAAAATGACAAATTTTTGTCATGGTTTTTGCCACAAAATACGTTTTATTGTGTCCTGAAAGCGCATACTCTCTCCCGCTGTCTCTCTTTTTCAAACATATACACGTACTGTATAGTACGGACACACACTCGCACAGAAACGTTTGGTTAGCGCTGCTCTGACGAATTAATCAGTAAAATAGTTTAGCAACTTAAGATACATGACTCACCAGCGAGGTAATAACTGCGCGGTTCTTCAGATAAACTTATAGTTTCGCTATTAGTAGAGACACTGCTGCCGTTAGAGACACACAGATCAGGTAGGCTAATTCATGCTGCTTATTTCTCTCTCTCTCTCTCTCTCTCTCTCTCTCTCTCTCTCTCTCACTGCGTTAATAACTGTATCAATGGTATTATTCAAGCCTTCGTTACTAGTTCTGAAATGACGTTGTGGAATAAGCAACGGAGGCTTGGGATGAGATGCGTAAGAAATTATTCCCACACATAAGAGTGTTTTAAGGACAAAAACCTGATAAATATCTTGAAATACAACATCAGAACAGTGTCTTGAGGTGCGGTAACCGTAGTATAAGCGGAAAAATTGACTCCAGGCCATTGAATTCTTAGAAAATAATTTTCTAAGAATTCAATGGCCCGGAGTCAATTTTTCACAAGATTGTGACAAATCAATGTTTATATATGCTCAGTTTGAAGTATAGGTTACTTTGGAATATAGAGAAGGAACATTGGTTCCAATGATGGATAAAGATTTTATAAATAATAATTTTGCAAATATTCAAAGATGTTAAAGTGGAAAAAGCATTTGGAATAAATAACGTTTGGTGCCTTCCCAAAGTGTACATTTGCGTCAGACATTCATGGTAATTTTATAGGACTGCTCCAGCTGAAAATAAATTGTTTTTGTGGTTAACTTTTTTAGAGCAGCTTACACTTCCCTCTGCGCTGCTGGCCATCCCATCCTACTTCTGCTGCTGTCTGTCTTTACAAGTCTCTTCTCCTTCTAGAAAGTAAACATGGTGGAGGACAGATGTTCAGTACCAGGGTCAGAAATTATCTTCTCTAATAAGAGGAAATACTTGCCCCCTGGAATTGATTCCTATGTTGAATATTTAAATTTAATCAGTTAATTTAATCAGTCAGAATACTATAGTCTGTTACATTGCTAAGATGGCACAAAAGCTGCAGCTGGCATGTTTATTTAAACATACACAGTCTGTTTAATGCTGCTCAAAGGGAGCATAAATGTATTTAAACAACAATTGCATCATTTTTAACATTATAAAATTAAAAGGGGAAAAAAAAAAAAAAAGGAACTTTGGTGGCATTTTTACCCCAAGTCCTCGATAATTCTGTATCTGTTCAGCACAGTCCCGCACAGATCAAATCAAGGTAATAATCACACAAATCACCCCATTTGACACATTAATAGATTTTTGTTTATTAATCGAATTGTGTTGCTTTTGCAATGTGAAAATGGCTGTTTCAGACATATCAGTGAAAATCTAAATATACAAACTCGGTGTAATACAGCAGGAAATAATTATGCCCGTATTGCTCCAGCCTGTCCCTATTTGGTTCTATACCATCTTCAGCTATAGTATTGCAAATCTGAAAAAAAAAAAAAAAAAAAAAAATTAGCCTGCAATGAATCTCTGTGATAGTAACTAAAGTGTCTCTCTCTCCATTTCTCTTATCACACACTCAAACACAAAGACACTGCCAAGTACACACATTTTCCTGAAACCTAATAATCCTTGCATGCATATTGTGATGGGAACGGCAGACAAGGCGGTTAATTGGCTCCCCATTCGAGTGACAGGTACAGTGGAAATTTAAACTCTGCGACAGGAAAGAGGGTGATATTAAGTAGTGAAAGCAGTGCATTAAATTATAAACCTCCCATCAGTCACACCTATACCCCCCACCCCCCACCCCCCCACACACATACACACTCACACTGAGCAGATGAATTGTCTGCTGTCAATTCTTCTTTCTTAAATGCATGCAGGGCTGGAATCATTAGCCGTTCCTGGCCCTGGAGCGAGAGAGGCTGACAGAGAGATCTTTAACTGTAATAGATGTCAGACTTAGCGAGACTCTCTTCATAAGTGCCAATCTGCAGCCGCACAGGTAGCAGCTGGGGAGGAGAGCCAAGGAAGAATAATGATGAAGAGAGAAGGACAGGAAAGGGAGGCAGAGAGAGAGAGAGAGAGAGAGAGAGAGAGAGAGAGAGAGAGAGAGAGAGAGAGAGAGGCTTTTAAGACTTTTTTTTTTAAGACTTTATTTGCAAAAGGTTTAAACGTTCAGAAAAAAAGCACAAATGATGATGACAAAAAATAATAATAAAAAAGACTACCATTCAATTTTTTTTTTTTTTTTTTTTAACGAAATACTTTTATTCAGCAAGTTCTTGCAAAAAAAGTTACAAAAGATTTCTACTGAAAATAAATACTGTTCTTTTGAACATTCAATTCATCAAAGAATCCTGCAAAAAGTACTTCAGATTTGAATAAATTACATTTTAAAACAGAAAAGACAGTTATTTTAATTTGGAATAATAGTTCACAATATTACGGTTTACTATACACTGTCAGAAAAAAAGGTGCAGTGCTTGTCACTGGGGAAGTACCCTAAGGTACAAAAGTGAAAAGGTACATATACTTACCCCTAAATGGTCCATATTAGTACCTTAAAGGTACATATTAGTACTTTAAAAGTGCATATTTTTACCTTAAAGGTACATATTAGTACCTTTTTACCTTTGTACCTTAGGGTACTGTCCCAGTGACAAGCAAAGTACCTTTTTTTTTGACAGTGTACTTTTGATCAAATAAATGCAGCATTGATTAACAAAAGAGATTCTTTCAAAAAAATTTTAAAAAATCTTACTGACCCCAAACTTTTAAAGGAAGTGTGTATTCACACTGAGCATTGAGTAAACACAAACCTTAGATTTTTTCTTAATATGAAAAACAAATACAATGCAAATACAATTATTTATCCCCAACGTATTGAACGTAGAATATTTAAAGTTCTGCATGTCCTAAACTAGTTGACGATATGCAAATTCTATCTTTAGATGACATTTTATTAATCTATTTGAAAAATCGATACAACTTTACTTGGATGCCCAGCCTGTCAATTTCCTTTTACATGACAATCATATTTCAATAAGACATGCTACAAACTTACCTGCTACCTGCTACTAAACTTACATATAAGGCTATACAAAATACTGTTTCCTGTTTGTGATTGACAGGATTATGTTCCTCCCCAAACTCCATTTATAGTCCTGGAGTCTCTCAAGAGAATGAAGGTGCAACACCTTCACACACATTATGTAGAGGACTTTGTGAGGGTATTTCCAGCTGAGGTGTTTAAGGGCAAGCAGACCCCCTGCAGCTGAAATTCTTAGCTCAGGAAACACTGAGATTTGTTCATCTTCATCATGTCTCTAATGAGTATATAGTCCTATGGAACCAACTCTGTGCCAAATGAACTGACCTGATGCCAAGCCTTGAAGCCAAATTATTTGCAGATATCCATCCAATCATGCTCACTAAATGGTCAACTTTGGTTATACCTGAAGTCTTCCTGCAAAAAAGTGGTTTATTCTTCAACCACAACCACTGTGCACCATTTAGCTGAAACTGATCCATCTGGTCAAAATCAATCTATAGATCTAGATAAAGGTCAAGGCTAAATTTCAACAAGACAAAGATCCCATGCTGTCCACTCTCCTCAAGCAGGCACAGGCCACCTCAGAAAAGCTCACATTCTCCCCAGTCTGAAAGCTTTCACTCTGGATCTTATGTCCACTAAAAACACCCCAGTGTATTTAAATCCAGTTCCCTTTCGAAAGGGAACTTCAACTCTGCGTTTACCGCTATGGGGAACCGTCACTCGTGACAGGTGTCCGAATGCCAAAGAATCACACCACTCCAATCCTATTGGCCGGCGACAGCCTATGACGTCATCATAGCGCGAACCCGGAGTATAAAGGGAGCGCCTGAGGAAGCAGTCGACATCTTCTCGTCTTTCGGGACTGTTCTGTCTATGCCATTGTTTTCAACACCGGTAAAGAATTACTCTATATATGCCTTACAAACGTTCAGGAGAATGTGTTCATCCGTGTCCCAGGTTTTTGACACTTGATTTACACGTTTCTGGCGTTTTTCTGTCTGGAGAGGAGCGCGCATAGATGGTGCTTGAGGGCGCTGTCGGTGTGTTTGTCTGTTGTTTACTGTGAGCGTCTCCCTATCGGGACGCTCCGTTCTCGTTCGGCACTCTTCTCGAGGGAAGAGGTGTCTGCATCTGTGCCTGGTGATTCTAGCCCCGTGTGTGCTGAGGCAATACGGTGGCTGCAATCGTAGGGCTTGCAGGTGAGCTCGTTGGGAAGTTTGAGAGAATTGTATTCTCTCTCGGCTTCCCCGGGGCTCACGAGAATGAGTGGCTCGAGCGCTCCTCTGGCTGCTGGGTATGTGGAGCTGCTGTGTTTTTGGGACGCGCTTGTCGGCGTGCTGCAGCCGCCGTGAGAGCGCGTTAAGAAAGGGGCCGCACGCGGATGGCTCGACGAACGGTTCCTTTCTGTCCATGAATGTTGCGGCTCCCATAGACTTTTCATTCCTTCCTGATCTCCGCGTTTGAGATCGGGAGGGCATGGAAAACCCCCTAGCTATTCAGATTTGGATCTGAGCCAGACAGACGGGAGGAGGAAGAAGCCAGAGTGAGATGGGTGACCGATTGTAAACACCGTTGCGTTTGTAATTAATCCCCCAGCTATTTAAAGGGCGATTTTTATCTACCCTCTCTTCTTCTTCTTTCACCTCCTATATATATATATATATATATATATATATATATATATATGTGTATATAATATGTATGTATTTATATGCATGTATATATTTTATATCATGCTCAGGTGCGTCTTTTACAGTTAGGCTGACGGCTGGGCCTTTGATATTTTTTTTTTCTAAAGGCCGCCTTCTGGCTTGATAGTGAAAGTGCTTTTAGGCTTAAAAGAACTCTTGATTTCATCCTTCTTCAGGTATAAAAATAAGGAGGGAGAATCTTCGTTCTACGAGCCGGTAGGAAGGTAAGCTGGGTCTATATTTTTGTTTATAAAAAATGTAGACCTTGTTTTTCCTGTATAGCTTTCCTGAGCATGTAGTCAGTAAAGTTAGAAGGGGTTTTTTTGGGCAAAATAACTGTAGCATTAGGTTGGCTAGTTTTCAAAACATGCAGGCCACTTTATGGCCGCCTTTTTGTAGCCTCCTATGTTAGAGTAGCTTCTCAGCTAATACTTTAGTTTGGTTTGAGTTAGCACTCGTCACTTCAGTTATTTGTGTGCAGGTCGGCTTTATCGGCCGCCTGACACTGTTTGCTTGTAGTGCTTCATTTTCTCCTCATATTTGAAGGATTCAAAATGGAGCCCAAGCTTTGCTTGGCCCAGTAGGCCTTAGCTAGCGGCTAGGCTAGAGCTAGGTTTAGGTGCTTGTTTGTTACATCACCCTTATTATTACTATCCCTATGAGGTTGTATAGTTCCTAGTTCTGGCCTCCTCCTGAGGGAGTTGCTGGCCGTTTGCCCATTTCCCCTTTGATATTTAGTAGGTGCTATGGCTGAGGTTAACAGCTAAGGTTTTAGGCTGTTATTAGCCTTCCTGGTGCTGTTTTTCCCAGGTGGTAGGCCCTTATCTTTGAGAAGATAAGTTATGCAGTACTGCTAGGCCCCACTTTGTAGAACTTTGTCATGCTTATAATGTCTTCGCATGAGCCCCTTGAATTATATTCAAGTTTGAGTATATGGTGCTAAATGTTTTTAGCTCTCGTTCTCAAGGGTTCAATACAGATCTCAGATCTGTTTCGTGAAAACATTTATCCTGTTTGGATGGCATGTATTACAAAGCATTTACCTTTGCTTTGGGTTCTAAGCTTTAGCCCTACATACTTTCATATATGTGAGCTTACTCTAGTGCTGCCACAGGTTAGCACCTGGTTCTGTGATAGCAGGCTGTGATTAACCTCTATCTAAGAACGTGGTGTTTTGTTGTACTCCCCGGTTAAGGTTTGTGTTCCACTGAGTGCATCACCTGTTGGATTGCACACTCAGGTTGAGTGTAGAGAGTCTTATTCTGGTTAGAATAGTATGATCTCTGTTAGCTCCCAGTCGATCATGACCACAGCAGTTGTTTTACATATACTGTTAAGTCTGTTGGCTCTTTTTGATAGCCTCTTTCTGAGTACAGCTTGTATCTCTGGCGCTGTTGGTTTACGATCGCGAGTTTGCTCACGTATCTTAGCACTGCCTCAGGCCTATGTTTGTTTGAGGTGGTAGGCCTTGTGGGCCTCCCTTAGACCATGATAGCATGTTTGTTTGTACCATGTACATTGCCTGTTGGTATGTGTAGGCTTAGCTCAGGTTGTGTAGCTACCCACAATTGGCTTGTTGGGTCTAGAGCTGGTCCCCTTTGAGCTTGGTCCCTATTTATGACCACTGGCTGGCGCCACATGGTGCTAAAAGTAGTAGGCCCTGCCAGGCCTCCTTTTCAGTTTTCATGTTGGCACAGCTGGTTTGGTTATATTTAGACTCATTTCCATGGTTGAGTCTTGTTGCTGACTCACACCGCCATCGGCCACTCCCACCTCTGTAGAGTAGGCCCTAGGTCAGGCCTCTCGTAGAGCACTGTGGCGCAGTGTGTACTCCTCTTAGCCAAGTGTTAAGGTGTCTTATCGAGTACTTGGCCTACTGGCTGGTTTAGTCATGAAGCTACCACTGGCTGATGCCATGTGTTCATGGAGGTTGAAGGCCCCACAAGGGCCTCCTTTCAGCTTGCATGTTGGCACAGTTGTGTGTTGGTTTCTATGTGACTCATCACCATGGATGGGTCGTGATTGCCACTAGCTGACGCCATGTGTTTACGAGTCGTAGGCCTTTTTAGGCCTCTTATGTATCTGGCTGGAGCTTGGCTGTGTACTCCTCTCGTTTAGAGAGTAAAAGGTGCTTTTACTGAGTACATGTTCTGAGTGGCTTGCCTCTCAGGGTGAGTTCTTGTGTTAAAACCAACTAGTTGTTCGGTTTTATGCATTTACTTCCTTGAGCATGGTCTCCTTTAGCTCTGGTTGAGCTAAGTAGTTACCTTGTTTTTAACTCTGTTCTATTCTGCTCCTAGAACTTTAGTGGCCGCTAGCTGACGCCGCGTGTGAGAGGTAGGCCCGTGGGGCCTCCTTTGGGAACATGCTGGCATGTACCTTTTACATTTCTTTTATATTCTTTACTGAAGACAGTAAAAGGGACTTTATGTCGCTGGCTGGCCAGGGCTCCGGTTGACTTATTAACCTCCTTTGTAGTCGGTTTGTTCTGCCTGGAGTTTAATAACACTGCCACGAGCTGATGCCACGTGTCTGCTGAGGTTATAGGCCCATGGGGCCTTCTTTAGCTCGTGATGGCGTACGTTGTACTCCTCTTGCTTAAAGAGTAAAAAGGTTCTTTACCGAGTACACTGCTCGCTGGATTGTGTTGGATGGACTGTTTTGTGGGCACTGACAGCTACTTAATTACATGGTTGGTCGTGCGCCCAGCATGTTATGTTTTCAGGTGAGTGGCCTTATGGGCCACCCTGGAATACCACCATGCGGTTTGAGTTTCTGCTGTGATTATTTAGTTCTTCTTCTAGAACTTTAGTTATGTTGAAGGCCCTTTTTCCGGCCTCCATGACTATGTGCCTACAGTATGGTCAAGTCAAGTCAAGTCACCTTTATTTATATAGCGCTTTTTACAATGTAGATTGTGTCAAAGCAGCTTTACATTGATAACTGGTACATTATTTGGCTGCACAGCAGCTCTCAAAGAATAGTGTCAATGCAGGTAGATCAAAGCACTGTTGAATATCAAATGTCAAGTCAAATGTCAAGTGTCCCCAACTAAGCAAGCCAAGGGCGACAGCGGCAAGGAACCCAAACTCCATCAGGTGACATCAGGTGGCAGACAAGTGGCAAATAGGTGTTTAAATGGAGAAAAAAACCTTGGGAGAAACCAGGCTTAGTCGGGGGGCCAGTTCTCCTCTGGCCAACAGTGCTTTGTTACGATTCAGGTTGCCATCGTAAGTCCAATAGGATCGCAACATTCAAAGTATTTATTCCAGTTCCATCCAATTGAGGATCGTATTCATCACGCCGGTATGGACGGTTGTTGAGGAACTGTGTCGTGGCTGTCGTGTCAATGAGGCCCTCACAGTGGATGATCTAGTTGACTCAATCTCTGCTGATACTTCAGGGCTGCGTTGTGGTCGTGTCAAGGCGCAGGTCCTTGGTCTCACCTGGATACGGCCCGGATCCGGTTGACTACGGTGAACCTCGGGATAACCAGAAAGACTAATATTAGCGTAGATGCCATTCTTCTTCTGATGTAACGAGTACATCATGTGTTATAGGAAGTGTTATAGATGGTCTGTCTGTTAGGTTGAGCTTCGTACTTCCCTTTGGGTTAATTGCGTAATTGTGCTTAGCTCCCTAAGCTGGTCATTGGTTGTAGACTTCTATGAAGTCTCCCGTTGAGACCAGCCCTAGGCTGGTTTGTGCTCCCCTGTACCAGGGGTTTTCTAGCACACAGCCTCCTCAGTGCTTTAATCAGACACTGAGTAGATCCTAGGATGAGCGGATTATACTCCCCTCAATACAAGGGTTTATAGCGCTCAGCTGAGTTCTGCTCTCCAGGATGCCCATCTCTTAGTGGCCGCTAGCTGACGCCGCGTGTGACAGGTAGGCCCTCGGGGCCTCTTTTGGCAACATGCTGGCATGTACCTTTTGCATTTCTTTGACATTCTTTACCCAAGATAGTAAAAGGGATTTTATGTCGCTGGCTGGCCAGGGCTCCAGCTGACTCAATAACCTCCTTTGTAGTCGGTTTGTTCTGCCTGGAGCTTGATAACACTGCCACGAGCTGATGCCACGTGTCTCCTGAGGTTATAGGCCCATGGGGCCTTCTTTAGCGCATGATGGCGTACGCTATACTCCTCTTGCTTAAAGAGTAAAAGGTTCTTTACCGAGTACACTGCTCGTTGGATTGTGTTGGACGGACTGTTTCGTGGGCACTCACAGCTACTTACTACTTGGTTGGTTGTGCGCCCAGCATGCTATTTTCAGGTGAGTGGCCTTATGGGCCATCCTGGAATACCACCATACCATTTGAGTTTCTGTGTGATATTTAGTTCGTTTTTAAGAACTTTAGTTATGTTGAAGGCCCTTTTTCCGGCCTCCATGACTATGTGCCTACAGTATGGTCTGTCTGTTAGGTTGAGCTTCGTACTTCCCTTTGGGTTAACTGCGTAATTGTGCTTAGCTCCCTAAGCTGGTCATTGGTTGTAGACTTCTATGAAGTCTCCCGTTGAGACCAGCCCTAGGCTGGTTTGTGCTCCCCTGTACCAGGGTTTTTCTAGCACACAGCCTCCTCAGTGCTTTAATCAGACACTGAGTAGATCCTAGGGTGAGCGGAGTATACTCCCCTCAATACGAGGGTTTATAGCGCTCAGCTGAGTTCTGCTCTCCAGGATGCCCATCTCTGTGCGTGGGTTTGAGTTGCTCACTGCTCTTTCGCAGTCGCTCTTACCTGCTCTCTTCCCTGAAGAATGCGCTTTGGAGATTCTGTGTATCAGACAGGGCTGGCCCAGACTAAGTTTGGCTTTCGCCAGATTAGTACGGCCTCCTTGGTGGCGCTGAGGGTGACTTTGTTCCCCTCTAGTGACTGGCCAGGGTTCCTTGGTTTCCTGGCCACATTCCCTTTAAGGGACCACTTTCCACGGGATGCTGGTCTCAGAAGCTCTGAGCAGCCTTGGAAGGCTTTCTGCGGAAGGCCTCTTTTAGGCTCAGCTTGGGCTGTTGGCCGTAGGGAATGCTGTCACTGACAGCCTTGCGTGACCCGAGGGGGAGTTGCTCCCGGCATTTCTCTGGAACTGCCGGACGTTTGTCTAGTCATTTGGCATGCACTCTCCTTTAGCATGGCGGCGTGGGTATATCGTTCCCCATAGCGGTAAACGCAGAGTTGAAGTTCCCTTTCGAAAGGGAACGTCTCAGGTTACATATGTAACCATGGTTCCCTGAGAACAGGGAACGAGACTCTGCGTTGCCCTGCCATGCTTCGGGCTGCCTGCTGAACAGTCCCTCAAGACGAGTAGGTGTCGACTGCTTCCTCAGGCGCTCCCTTTATACTCCGGGTTCGCGCTATGATGACGTCATAGGCTGTCGCCGGCCAATAGGATTGGAGTGGTGTGATTCTTTGGCATTCGGACACCTGTCACGAGTGACGGTTCCCCATAGCGGTAAACGCAGAGTCTCGTTCCCTGTTCTCAGGGAACCATGGTTACATATGTAACCTGAGACGTTTTCCCCCACTACTAATAACTTTTTGTGATCCAGCAAATGAATGAGCTATTTATCAGGTCACTGTTAATTTTTGTTGCTGGAGAGAAATGGGAATGAAAGCTTATTTTATCTGTTTTCCACTCACAAATGAAATTAAATGATTGACTAAAGCTTCTGTTTTCAAAAAACACAAGAATGCTTTGTACAGACGGATGCTTAGCTCCTCTAGCATGAAGAACAGGTCACTCACACTGGGCTACGGTATTGTATTACACTGAATAATGAGGGGGAAAATACTTTCATTAAATATCCTATTCTTTAAGAGCTGCTGTGCAGCCAAATAATGTACCAGTTATCAATGTAAAGCTGCTTTGACACAATCTACATTGTAAAAAGCGCTATATAAATAAAGGTGACTTGATTAAATACATCTCACAAAACAGACAGACAAAGCCATCATGCTCACCAATGCTCCCAGCATGCACCAGAGAGACTAACTTTTAAGGACAAAATTGCACGCTAATACATCAATAGCTTTTAAAACTTACTTCATTAGAATAAAAAAATAAAATCAAGTTTGAATACATTTTTAAAAAAAACAAATGTGTATTTTCCCCCAATGAACTTCAAAGTTAAAAGTAAGTTATTACCCATTACTGATTTGTACAACATAATACCTCCCCAAAACACACATTTTCTCTAAAGGTTTCCAAATCTCTCACCAATCCATAATAAACAAATTTGATTCTCAATCCCACTGCTATTAAACTCTAAAACATTCTCTCAGGATCAACTCAACCCAATGTCTTATTCTTCCAAGTCTTTAAAATCACCAATTTTGTGGTGCACAATGTAATTCAACGTTGTAACTCTTCATCATCTGCACACTGACCTACAGCATAGCCTACACTTTTGGCCTAATTTGCTTTCGCTGAAAGGTTAGTTCACCCAAAAATGAAATTTGTCATTAAGTACTCACCCTCATGTCATTTCAAACCTGTAAGACCTTTGTTCATCTTCAGAACTTTTTGATGAAATCCAAGTGGTTTTTTTTCTCCCCCATAGAAAGCAACTTAATTAGCATCACCATTTAAGGTCCAGAAAAGTAGTGAAGACATTGTTAAAATAGTCAACGTGACTACAGTGGTTCAACCTTAATGTTATAAAGCGACAATTTTGAGCACAAAAACAAAACAAAAATACTTTATTCAACAATCTCTTCTCCTCCCTGTCAGTCTTCACGCAGTTGACGCAGTGAATGCAGTGCAGCGCTTCCGTGTTTACGTCCGAACGCCGGCTCAGTATTGGTCAACGCTGTTCACGTGAGCACTATGACGCATGCGTGTGATGCTGACGCAGGAGCCGGCCAATACTGAGCTGGCGTTTGGACGTAAACACGGAAGTGCTGCACTGCGTAAACTTTGTAGGAGACTGACAGGATAGAGAAGAAATTGTTGAATAAAGTCATTATTAGGGCCCGAGTACCGGTGGTGCGAGGACCCTATTGTAATTGCTCAGTCAATTATTCTTCTCCGAAATGAATCGCATTTTTGAGGGCCTAAACATGCTCGAAAACTCATGAAACTTTGCACACGCGTCAGAAGTGGTGAAAATTCACATCTGATATGGGTTTCAGAATTAGGTGAGGCAAAATGGCTCGACAGCGCCGCCTAAAAAATTTCAATTAAGCGCCATTCGCGCTATGTTTCACATACAGGTATGAAATTCGGTAGACAGATGTAACAGCCCAATACCTACAAAAAAGTCCCTGGGTGCAAAATCTGAAAACCCAACAGGAAGTGAGATGTTTTGAATTTTCTCTACAAAATGTTTGCAGTTTTTGTCATTTCCAGACGTTGTACTTTAACAAACTCATCCTAGAGCTTTAATCAGATCAAGGTCATATTTGGTCAGTCTAATCTAAAGGCCTTTGTGATGTTAAATTCCTGACCCAATGCAATATTCAGTTACAGTCATAGTGCCACCTGCAGGCAACAGGAAATGACATGTTTTACACTGTGATTAACTCCTCATAGAGATTTAATCAGCTCAACATAATATTTGGTCAGTCTAATCTTAAGGCCTTAGCGATGTTACATTGCAAAGATCTTGAGTTTTCACTGAAGGGTGTGTCTGTGGCGTCCTGACAAACTCAGATATTTCGCCATGAAGGAGGAAGCTGTTGTAACTCAGGCATACAGTGTCCGATCTGCCCCAAACTTCACATGTGTGATAAGAGTCCTGGCCTGAAGACATCTCTATGCCAATTTTCAGTTAGTCATAGTGCCACCTGCTGACAACAGGAAATGGCATGCTTTGCACAATAATTCACTCCCAGAAACACATTTCAATATGCCACGAAGTACGACACATACTAGAAACACGTTAAATCATGCAACACTTGGCTAAGTGCTAATGTATGCGATTAACGCCACAAAACAGGAAGTTGTTGTAACTCAGGCATACGATGTTCGATCTGCTCCAAACTTCACATGTTTGATAACAGTCCTGGCCTGAAGACATCTACTTGGCAATATTCAGTAATAGTCAAAGCGCCACCTGCTGGCAGCAGGAACTGTGGTGCATCAAAATGCCTTTGCCAAATTCTCCTCTATTTATCTGCTTAAATGAATATCGCCCACTGTTCAGTTTTTCTAAGGCCACCGGGTGGCGGTAAGCCCGGGTGCAAGGGCTCTTTTATCGCTGCTTGCAGCTTTAATTTGTGGTTTGTTTTTTTCGTTAGCCAGGAAAGTTTTCTTAAAGCTGCTGTCCATAAGTTTTGCCTCTTTGTCGCCATCTCTGTTTGAAACCTGCAATTGCAGTTATATACAGAATTATCATCTTTACGTGGGTTGTGCTTCTGCACGGCTCCTCAGCACGGACGAATATAATGTTTGCTGTCAGTCAACACATCGGTGGATACTGTACTTCGGAATCACAGATTCAACGTCTTGGAAGTATGATCAAAATAAGAATTTTCACCGGAAAATGTCTGAACAAGTAAGTAACATGTCTGTCACTTTTGTTCTGACCAACTGAGGAAAAAAGCATTAGCCTACAATAAATCGCGCTGCCAGTGGTGATTAAATATAATGAGCTTAACTCATATCAAACCGTGCAAATTATTATTATTGTTATACTTTGTTCTCAAATTGTTAATGTTAACACCATAAGCATTGCGTGACTATGTATTTAGTGTGTATTAGCATTACCTGTAGATTCCAATTTCTGTAGCCACTCTGCAGTCCGAAGTCTTTTGCTTTTGTCAACGGGTGAATCTCCAGTTGTCTCTGATGATTGTCATTTGGACCTTTCTGGATTACAATCCGCCATCAAAATGATAAATTTAATTATTCCAGCTGCTGTGAGAAAAGGCTATAAATGATCCGCTACCAGCAGCATCCTAAATGCATAGTCTACTAGCTGGGACTCCTTCCTTTCTGTTTACAGATGTGACGTAATGATGCAAAGACGGACGGCTGCATGCTCGAATATCCCGCGGAAACCCACCAGTACCAATTGTATTTTAAAAAATTATTACAAGCTTACTGTTGTGAATCGGGCTAAGGTAAGGAGATAGTTTTGAACACTGGCTGGTTATGTACTTGCTCTAAAATTGATTTTGGATCATTTTTAACCAAAAAAAGTTATGGACTGCAGCTTTAATGCTTCCAGAACGTTAGTTTTTGGCTCACAGAACGTTATTCTAACATTCCCAGAATGTTATTTTTTGGTTTGTATAACGTTAATCTAACGTTCCCAGAACATTAATCTAACGTTCCCAGAACATTATTCTAACATTCCCAGAACGTTAGTTTTTGGTTTGAATAACGTTATTCTAAAGTTAATCTAACATTCTCATAATGTTATTCTAATGTTCCCAGAACATTATTCTAACGTTAATCTAACGTTCCCAGAACGTTAGTTTTTGGTTTGTATAACGTTATTCTAACGTTAATCTAACGTTCCCAGAACATTAGTTTTTGGTTTGTATAATGTTATTCTAATGTTAATCTAACATTTCCAGAACGTTCGTTTTTGGTTCCCAGAACATTATTCTAACGTTAATCTAACGTTCCAAGAACGTTAGTTTTTGGTTTGTATAACGTTATTTTAACATTAATCTAACGTTCCCAGAACGTTATTCTAATGTTCTCATAACGTTATTCTAATGTTAACCTAACGTTCCCAGAACATTCATTTTTTGTTTGTATAACATTATTCTAACATTAATCTAACGTTCCCAGAACGTTATTCTAACGTTAATCTAACTTTCCCAGAACGTTATTCTAATGTTAATCTAACGTTCCCAGAACGTTATTCTAACGTTCCCAGAACGTTAGTTTTTGGTTCTCAGAACATTATTCTAACGTTAATCTAACGTTCCCAAAACGTTAGTTTTTGGTTTGTATAACGTTATTCTAACATTAATCTAACATTCCCAGAACGTTATTCTAACGTTAATCTAACGTTCCCAGAATGTTAGTTTTTGGTTCCCAGAACATTATTCTAACGTTAATCTAACGTTCCCAAAACTGTATTAGTTTTTGGTTTGTAAAACGTTATTCTTAAGTTAATTATTCTAATGTTCTCATAACGTTATTCTAACGTTCTCATATTTAATGGCTCTGGTTGGCATGATTCACGTTGTCCAGAAATGCCACGCCCCTAACCATTACGGGCAAACGTCGCATGTGCTTCGGTCAAAGTCCAGTCTTTGCTTTGGTGGAAATGTAAATAATGGCGTTAATATTGCCGTATCAATTTGAGCCCGAATCAGACCCAGATAGCGGTAATGATGAAGAGGGTCAAGCAGAACCTCTGCATGCACGGCTTTTAATGGACGTTTATGAATGTTAAGTATTTTTGTTTTGTATTTGTGTCAAAGTGTTTAGATATGCTGTCACTTGTAAATGTTACTGCTGCCCCATAGTGTTCTGATTAAAGCTTTAGCTGAATACATGACTGAGTAGTAGCATTTTTGTAAAGGTATTGTTTAATTCATAGCATGAATGAGCATGTGGGTAAACACAACACAAAAGCTGTAATGAAACAATACTGTATACTGATAACAGAAACGCCAACAAACACCAACAGAAGTTTGCTGGTGTGATTACATAGAAGTTTGTTGGTGTTTGTAGGCGTTTGTTGGAGAAGTATGAAATAGAATTTAGCTAACTGGCTAGCGAAGCCAAACCACGTTGGTCTTTGGTTACGTCCCAGAAACTGTGTAACTTTATACAAAAATAAAACATACTTACTGGTTGGGGCCCATAAACAGCAGCTTCTGCTTTTAAAGTGGGAACTGCTCCATCTTTCAGTAATAGCCTTTGTGCAAATCCAGCAAACTCATGTAGATTCTGGAAGCTGTCTTCCGTAAAATGTGCAGCACAGACAGCTAAATTAGCATTAATGTTTCATTAAATTAGCCCCCAAGCAATAAATGCTAAGCAACTATATTTAAAAATAATATAAAATAAAAGATAATTGTCAGAATTCAACTTTTTAATAGTCATCAATGGAGAAAGACGTTTTTTTTTTTATTTCAGATGTTGTAGTTTCAGCATCTGCCAGCAGGGGCTAACAGGGTAATGCTAACCAGCTAAACTTTGACCTCTTGGTGGAAGGTCCTGTAACAGATCTGCAGCACACACAATACACAGACCAATTCAGAATAAAAGCCTACTGTCAGCCTTCCCATTTCTTCTAAATTATCTATGAATGTTCATTGGGGCCCTGCAAATGAAGCACATTTATGCTGAATCCTTTTTTCCTATTTAAAGAAAAAAGCACTATGGGCCTCCATTTCTTTCTTATATTCAAAGTGCCTATTAACTGAATATATTCTTGACTTTATTAAAGCACATTTAACTTTTATTGCAAAAACTGCTTGAACATTTCTGTACTGAGTTCAGTATGTGTATTTCCCAACTTTAACTTTGCAACTTTTGAACTGCTGACTTTATGATATTTGAAAAACAGTTTTGACATAAAATTCTAATGTGCATCTTTCCAACCTCTCACCATTGATTTTCACAGCAGTTTGTGACCTGCACTCTTCCCACAAACAAAATTGTCATGTAATCATTTCCATGTTCATATCTTACAGATTTTTGCCAATGGTTGCCGTAATGTTTTCCAAAAAACATCTGGAAAAAATATTAAAGTAGCATGAGTCATTAAACACCTTATAATACTACACCTATTTTAAAATCCTCTATACGGTTCCATTCAGCAGCTATAAATATACAGACGTCATTACATTTGCCCTCTGCCTTAACCTATAGTGCCCAGCCAATGTCTACCTTTTCTAGTGCCAAAATAACAGCTAACTTAGAAAATAAAAATCCCTCTAATTCTAATAAATTCTGATAGCACTGCTCTCTTATTCTGAACTCTTGCCACATTTATATTTAAAGAACCTATTCTTATGGGCTCCTGCATATAGGAAGAGAAAGAGAACAGTAACGAGAAGAAGTGAAGCTGCTCCATTTAACTATTGATAAAATAAAAAACCTTTACTCTTTAACTTTGTTCCATCAAACCAGAATCTCTTTTTTCATTCAAAACATTAAATCCAATACTAAGTTTGTCAGAGATGTATCAAATTTATCCAAATCAGGAATAACCTTGTCCCAAATGTCTCATCTGAGAAATCATTGATCTCTTGAAAGGAATAATATCCGGTTTCAGAGAAAGTGTTATTAATAGTGTTTTACACCACAAACAAAAATTATCTGCCATATTTCCCTGTCCCTTCTTCATCCTTACTCTCATGCGCTCCAGTTATGGTCTGCACAGCCTAACACACTCTTTCAGCTCTTTTAATTTTTAATCCCAGTTCCTCTCCTTCATCTCTAAGTTAACTAAACACATCAGATACCATGCTGGTGCTCTCCTTGTGGACAAATATGAGTAATTTTCAGAGCACCATGAAATACTTTCATCCCAGACAAGTGGGTACCTTCAAAAAATTAAAACCATTCTCCTAAATGACATTTCAATGCCAGGCTCTTACATAGTATAGCCTTGAAGTATAGCCTTGATATGATGGCCTTGATTCTTCCAAATCAGGTGAGTTATCACTTGTGTCAAGGTTATACTTTTTTTTTGCAGTATTTAATTAGGTTATACTTTATTCCAGTGTTCCACATTGACATAGTAGACATTCTACTACTATCTATAAGAAACTTTGCAACAACATGTCAACTAAACTCTCATTAGAGTATCAATACACTGTGGTAGTCAGTTGCATTAAGGTTAGGTATTAGGGTTAGTGGAATAAGTTGGCATGCAGTTGCAAATTTAAAGTGGACCAAAATAAAGTATTACCTATAATTATTTTTTGTAGATGTATTGTAGGTCATCGTATTTGTTGTTCTTTAATGAATACTACTACTGCCTGCCACATTAGCAAAATTTAAATGACATTGCTAATGTGACAAAGTGCAGTGAAAAGTGTATGAAGCACAGCTCAAACTAAAAAACACTTTCAAACCATCCTTTCTGTTGGACAAAGCACAGCAAATTCAGTTCATGAGTGGGGAAATCGTTCACCCCTTATGCGAAATTCCAGATCTCATTGATTCCTATTGAAATGACTTTTTCGGCTGTGATGATAAATGTGATGCACCTTTATTCATCCTCTATGCTTAGCATGCTTAGTAGCTGTTGCTACACCCTATTTATCGGGGGGCTTCAGCCCCCTTAAAATTCTGTGAGCTGTCAGCAACTTTACAAATCTGTGATCTCTCTGCACATTTACTAACAACAGCAACTGATATCTCAGATTATTTCAGTCTGAATCAGCTGTCGGATATCAGACATGTGCTCAGTTCCTTTTTTCGAATGGTCTCCATCCCAGCAACACTACTAAATAAAATCATTCTTGTTAAAGTCAAATCTTTTAATTTTGTCGACCAGCTGTCAATCTGAACTATTTTTTGTTTTATTTTGGCCAATCTCTGTTCCAGCACACACCCTGCATTGCAATCATGCAGACAAAATGTCATTTGTGTGAAAATACAAAGTCTGTAAACAAGACTTTAACAAAGGCCAGAGACGGGACATGCTGAATCCTGACGCAAAGAGGAGAGGAGAGCACAGGCATGCCAGGACAGAAAATACTGTACCAGGCACAGGAAGCTCAATGTTCGCAATGCTCGAAATATTGGAAGAAAAACACAAATATTGATTTGGGGTTGGCGGTATGTATCTCTGAACAGAAATGACTGTCTTCAAAAAAGGTTCGATGGCATTTTCTTTTCCTCTTACATCCGTATAATGCCTATTTAAGTAGTGTTTATAAGCGCAGCACTGTGTTCTTTGTGTACAGCGGTACCACATATTATATGCACAATATAATATGTACCACATATTGTCAGACAGTGAATTGCCATTTTCATTCAGTCCATCTGCTGTTTTTGTTTTGTGCAGGTATGTTTTATGTAGCATAATTTCACAAAGCTAAAGTCAGACCATTTTTTTTATTTATTTTTTTTTTAAATTAAATACAATTTAACTTAAATCAAAAACAACTGCTACATGTGTATACTAGCATCTTTGTTTGGATCGTGATTAAATTACAGTAGTTCCCTCTCATTTAAAAAAGCTACAGATATTTCATATATGTCAGTTTGGTCTTTAATAGAGCAAATAAACAACAAATAAAATAGCTTAAAGAAAATAAATAACAGCAACTGGTATCAGAATCTGCCTATTTGCTAAAAAAATATTTTGTACAAAAACAAAAAAACAAAAAACAAACGGCAATTGGGAATCGACAAGATAAAATCATGATCAGTGCATCCCTATTTTTTAATTAATAAAAGTTTCAAATTTAAAAATTGTCAGTCAAGCAAGAACGTGTGACCTCCAGCAGCTCATGCCCCATTAAACTGAAATTATGTCCAGGTAGTATTTTCACAGCCATTGTTTCCCAATGGTCAACAGCACATCTTCATGGTAAACTCTCCCTCAGGTTTCTCATACATGCCAGTGAGTAGACACCAACTAAATTACTACTTTTATAAATGCAATATTCCAAAATTTGAGGAGTCAGGGAAAAATATGAAATTAATAGGTAGAAGCAAACAGCAGAAACAAACTTTCCTTCCTCCAACTCCTCCAGAGAGAGAGAGTGTGTGCGCAATATAGACAAAGCGCCATGCTTATCACCACCAACAGCCTCTCTCAGTTTGTGCAATGCCATTAAAGTGTGTTTGCTGTAGCGATTTGCTGAAAGCCTCTATATATGCATGCATACAGTATCTAGCATTGAAGTCCCACTCTTAGCCGTTTTTTCTGAGTCTGCGGGAATGAAAGAGAGAAAGAGAGTGAGCGTGTGACCTTGCATACCAATCAAAGCCGTTTGAATTCAAACATTACATACATTTTCAAATTGCTCTTGTATTGGGTATGTCTGAATTTGTCTGTCTGGGAACATTACTGTCCAATCAATGGAAACTGCAGTCTTAAAACAACTGGGTAATAGAGCATCTATGATTTCAAAGTGTTCAAAATCACATTGCTCTTGTCCTTCTGGCCCGTGGGAGTCTGTTTAGGTCTAAAAGGGATAATTTGAACCTGAAACAACTTTTCCAGCATTCTCTTCACTTTAATTTGGCATTTCAGACAGAGTTTGTGGCTGATTATACAGCAAAACGAAAGAACATGAGTTAAAAATTTGATGGGGCCACACATATAAAACTGTTCTTGGCACCCACTAAATGTCATATTTAGGTAAAACCCAATTAGGTGTTTATGTAACAGGACCATTATGGGTTTCAATATATTTAGATGAGCAGATCAAAATTAAATGACAATTTTAGCCCCATTATGTGTTCTAATTTTATCATAAAGGCACTTTTAATAAGTTCCCGTATCTCTAAAACTATAGGGTACAACGGGGCTAAAGGCACACCTTAAGAAAAATGTGCTTTTCACTACACCCATAGTGTATGATTGCAGAAACAATATGCATGTTTTTATTGAACATTGATGGACCAACAGATTTTGTGTGAAAAGAAAAAGCATTTCTGAAAGCACTGAATGAGATCCTATAATAATTTAACATAGCTTTAAAGGAGTGACAATAAATAAGTTATTTTATTATATGATATAATTATCATATTTTTAAATATGATGGTTTCATTATAAATGGTGATTATCTCTAAGGTGGACACCCAAATTAATATATGATATTTACCATCTGAATCTAACCATGTCATGTCAACAAATGGAAAATCAGCCATCTATTTATTATCATGTTAATATTGTGCCTTTAGCCCCAACAGCAGGGGCGCCTTTTACCCCAAATACCATACTTTTACATATTCTTCCGTTATTGAAAAACTGTTGCTTTAATTACCTTGAACAAAACTGAAAATTATCAACAAGACCTTTGTCTCAAAGGTATTCAATAATTTTAGTGATCCTCATTTGCTACTTAAATCTACAACATTTTAAAAAACAATATATATTAGATCAAATTAGCACAAAATCAACTTTGCGCTGCTGCCAGCGATTGCATCAAGGATCAGCCAAATTTCCATGTGCATCTTGAAAAGCAGATGTTTTGAAAAAGTGCTACGGCAAGTTGTGCCATCTATTGGTTTAGAGGAGAATAAAATCAAATGCGCCTTTTACCCTGGTGTGCCTTTAGCCCCGTTGTACCTTTCCAATGCAGCTAAGATTGATACATTTGATTTGGATAATGATATGATGTTGGCATATTAATGACCTTTAAATTTTAGAGATAGATTTTTTATTCTTTACTCTGAGGGTTTCTATGTCTTATTCATATTTATATTCTGTTTTTCACACACCATGAATAAAACAAATGGGAGTGCAACACCATAAGCTTAAAATATTCAGTACATTAAGTTTGTGTAATTGGTCGTGTCAGCTTATGTACAGATCACAGTCCCAAAGGATGACCTTGTTTAAGTTCCTATCCAGAGATTGTGAGATGCTGCAAATTTGAAGAGATTTGCCACAGATTGTGGCAGTTGATGGCAGTGGGGAGCTGAAGGCACTGATTGCAGAGGGAGAGAAGAGAGAGGGCATTTAATTTAGACCCCAACCGGCCCCTCCATCTTTCCACCACACAGGGAGTTAATCAGCACTTAAGCAACAAATCTGGTGACAAGGGTGGAGAGAAAAAAAGAGAGGGGAATGAGCAATGGTACACAGAAGGGGAAGTGAAAAACAGACTAAGGAGGGGTGGATTAGAGGGGTGGAAAGAGAGAGATGAATAGCTAAATATAATAATAGACAAGCTGATAGACACATAGATTAGCTTTCAAATTAGAGCAGTCTTGCATTGCACAATTCCTCTGTTTGTCTGTTATTTTCAAGTTTTCTTTCAAAGCCTCATGGACTGCCTTTCCTCCCTCTCCAATCTTCCTCCTTCCCTGCTCACTTCCCCTCCACCGGTCCTTCATTCCACTCTTTTCTCCACTGGGCATAGTGCGAGCTGTGTGGGGTACTCAGAGTCCCAGCATGTGTCTAGAGAGTAGGAGATGAATGGAGTTACTGCGTTTGGTTTAATGGCTAGTTTGAGCTAACAGACTGCGGGAGAGCTGTTCTCACTACTGGGGAGGAAACGTTTGTAAAACCTTAACAATTATCCGCAGTACTATAATAATTTGACCAAAAATCTAAGTTCCGTTTTGTTTAAGAGTGACATGCACAATTTGTTGGATGTTAACCTAGCTAAATATGCAAAGTCAACTACAAGTAAACCCTTCAAAAATTGATTCTAAATATTACGCTCTAAACCTTTAAGTCATGCTAAAGAATGATCTGCATTTGATTTTTCTGTTTATAAGAAAATTGTTTCAAAGTGCACAAATTTTAAGCAGCACATCCGTTTTCAGCATTGATTATAATAAGAAACCGTTTCTGAAGATCAAATCAGCATATTATATATGCTGTATGATTTCTGAAGAATCATGTGTAAACTTGAGTAATGGCTGAAAATTCAGCTTTGTAATCACAAGAATAAATTACATTTAGTTCATCCCAAAATGAAAATTCTAATTAATTAATTACTCACCATCATGTCGTTACAAACCCCTAAGACTTTCGTTCATCTTGTGCAAAACCCTGAAATTGCTTTTGTAAAATGTTATAATGCAATACACAAATTAGTTCTCTAATGGCTGCCAGCCCAAAATGATAAAACTCTCATCACAATGCATCATGGCTAAGATGAAGTGTTGTTGTAACGCAGTGGTTTTTTGTTTGCCAAATATAACTATTCTCATTTATGCCCAAAAAATCAAATCCCATCTGTGCTCAGTACATTCTTTGAAAAACTTTCATTGCCAATGTTTTAATGTTGTTTTATTATTATTATTTATTAAATTTTTAAAGCATTTTTAATGTTTGGAGTGTTCAAAGAGAGAGGTGCCTGGAGAGGAAACACTGTTCTTTAAGACCTAGTTGAATAAACAGCTCTTAGAAGGTCAATAATGGTTAACAGCTAGATTAACAAGGGTTTCAATTTGTATGCTAACTGCAATCACAGGCAAAAAGTATTTAGTAATTTTTATTTTCAACATTTGGCTCCAAACCGATTAACATTTCTACCCTATTTCTGGATTTATTTATATATATTTTTTCTTTATGATATGATATGATATATTTCAGAAAACAGTACTTTGAATAACCTCTGAAGTAGCAACAGCAGTTTACATTTATTTTAGGGAATGGTACTTAAATTCACATCTAAATACAATCTCATTTATTGAAACATCCAAATCTGTTTACCATATCATAACTGTCTCATAATTCTTTATTAATCATTTATTTTTACCAACAATTACGTGAATGTTTTTTCTTATTTCCTTGGTTTGTGCAATAAAAAGAGTAATTTCTATTAAAATGAAATATTAGAGCTAAATTAGTGTCTAAAAAACATTCAAAATAACTTTTAAAGGTTACACAATGGCTTTCTCTTTTCAGAAACAAGCACTCATCATAAGTACACACTCAAAGTGAAGCCTGCCTTAGATTGTATCACGTCCTTACCTCTTTTCATTCAAAATATCAGGCAGTGTCTAAGGTATTGAGGCACATGTATTTCAAAAAGCTCTGGAAACCTTTTCATCCAATATGGCGAACAGAGATGAGTAAAAAAAAAACTGAAAGACAGAAAGTAGTTCTAGTTAATTAACGATGCACCCAATATTCATGTGTACTTTGTAGCTAAAGTTAACAATAATAAGCATGTTAATGCCAGAATCATCTATGTGCTTGAAGGAAAACAACAAATTGATACAGTAATGTAGTGGTCGACCGAGGGCCGATGACGATGCCGATATCTTAGTGTGGTCGATGGCCGAAATATATACTTTATATTTATTTTAATTAATATTAATAAATTAGAAAAATAATTTGAAAATGAGTTAAACAATAAATCTCCAAATTAAACAAGCTTTCTTTAGATGGCAACTTCTTGATTCTGTAATCGAGCTGCAACAACTAATCGATGAAATCAATAATAATCGATAATGAAAATCATCGATAACGAATGTCATTATCAATTAGTCGCATCTACCCACAGCACGGAAAACTTACGCCAGTCGCGCCAAATTACAGCACTGAATAACGCATTTCTATGGACAAAATGCATCTAAAAATAGTGGAGGAAACAGAGTGAGCTGTTGTCGGAATGGTCATGAGCCAAGCTGATCAAAACATGAGAATTCTTTATTTTAAGCTTCAAGCTAATGCATTAGCATAATGTTTAGCATGGCTTGCCCTGTCAGGCGCTTTGACAGATGCGTGTGCTGTTTAATGTGTGATGTTTCCACATCGCAAAACTTTCATTTTACGGTTATATCCTTATCTGTAAGTGTTACAAATTCACTTGAGTATTTCCATTTTGCATGAAGGCTCGTCCTGACAGTCTGCGTTAAACTTCATACTTTACTGAATGAGCGCCGGTGCGCGCATGCGCGTCAAACAGAAGGGACGCATTAGAGAGGAAGACAATTAAAATTCAGCACAAAAATATTCATTTTGCTGAAATATCTGTTGTTGGACATTAAACTTTAAAGGTTTAAAACATGTAATTTAAGTATTTTATGAGAGTGGTAACTGTAAAGGGATTACAGCGTGTAATTGAATATAAATGTAAGATGTTTCTTACATTTACAAAATAAAGAAATGAGTTTGTGTTTCTATTTTTCTTTATTATCTTTATTATTATCTTCATTTTTTAATGTAGGGATTTAAACTTAAACTTTGCTTTATAGTTCTTTTGCACAGCTGTTTTGCATATAACATAGATATAGATATACACTATATATGTGTTCATAGCATTCATTTGGCACATTTGTTTGAGGACAGCATTGGGCAGGATGTGGAATAGTGTGTTTTGTCAATAAAAAAAATTGGGCCTTTTTTATCCGATTAATCGAAGAAATAATCAGCCAACTAGTCGATGATCAAAATAATCGTTAGTTGTGGTCCAGTATTTTTCACAAATACAGAGAATGGGAGTGCCGTGTGCTCAGGCGCTGCCTTCTTAGAGCCTAAGCGCTCTAATAAAAGTCCCGCTTCCAACACATTGACCAAACAGAAAAAGGTAGGATGCTGTGTATAAATATTTCAGACAGTGCAGACAAGGTTGACACAGAAACAAACTTTCTCCCTTCACTGAAACACGTGCGCTGCACTCTCTGGGAACACAGAAGGGGAACAAGCATTGTACATTTTGTATTTTCTAATGCAAAGTTCCCTCTAAGCTACTGAAAGTGTTTTTATATAATGAGTAATGAGCTCCTGCTGGCATCGGACTTGATTAAGTACCATGTCCACTATATTAATAGCATTACTGTAGGTTTGTTTTATTCATATTTATGTTAAAAAATTATTATTATGTCCCAAAATCATCTGACATCACTGCACAGGGCACACATTACACCACATAATGTTTTATAAGTGCATAATCAATTGTGACAAATGAATTAAGGTATCATTTGGCACTTGGCACCAAATAAATGCACTTTAGATACTTTGGATTAGTAAACTACCAGGCTTTAAATTTTCATACAAAAACCTTAAAACGACCCAACTCCACCCTAATACTCTGAGGGACTGTGGCCTTCTGTTTTCAACCTTCCAGTTGTAAAGCAGAGAGGAATATCAATTATGCCTGCTGTTCAGTCTTGGGAACTAAAGGTGGCATCCTACATCTGATAACACGGCCTTACAACAAGCCCGTATGGCACATGGCGACCCACTGAACCATGCTGCAGAATCGTATCTGTGCGCCTGACCGAGCCCCCCAAGCACTCATCCAGACACCTGAGTGTATACCAATCGGATGGACCTCTCAGCTTGTGACAAATTGCGGGAGGAAGAGAAACTTACAGGCCCCATTGAACTTTAGTTTAGCTTTTATTCCTCTGTCATGTTCCTGCAGAGATGAAATGGAATCCTTTTTTCTCTTTCTGGTCCTCTTTTTTCATTCTCAAAGCTGTCTGCTCTGCACTGACTGTTGGATAAACGGCCTTGGTTTCGCTCTCTAACTTGGCATCAAAGGGAAGGTGATACAATGTGATTTAGTTTTCGAAGGTCACTGCACAGTGCACATTTTGTCTCCACCTTATTTTTAACGTCAGAGTGGATGCAGCCATTTTAAGCTTGAATGTGCAAGGCTTCCGGTGTCAGCCACTTCCAGTTAGTTTAGCTGTGCAAAAACAGTTCATTATGCTGCTTGATAATATTAATCATCGTAATCAATCAACGCTAGGGGTGTAACGGTTCTCTGTAAAAAATCAAACCGTACTGTTCTCCACCCACGGTTAGACACGCATTTGCACCGCAGTTCAGCTTAAATCTGACTATGCATATAATATGGTATAAAGCAGATAGACAGAGTTCAGCTAATGTATGTTTCTGTCGATGGATACGCATTCTGACTTCCCAATACATTACAACAGCAGCGATTAAAAAACGTGGACAAAACAGTCACTCTTTGTTAATTGGTTCACTGCAAGTGCCGTATGCTCGAATAAGAGCAGTCATTTATGCCGTCATCACCCGGGTGTTGATAGCGCGCGAGCGCAAGTGTGACCTGAACAGCACACGTTGCTATCTGTGTTTAAACTAAACTCATTTAAGCCTTGCCAATTTAAACATTCAAGAGCCAGAAGACGCAAATGAGAACTCACGCGCCCTGTGAGTAGATTTGTGTGCGCTCATTCGAAGTGCGCAAACATTGAGTTGTCTTTCAAGTGTTGCGCTTGAACAGACATATTCACACAAAAATTATGTCAACATGCCCGTCTTGGTGAGCATCCTAGCAGACAGTCGGTTACGTCTTAAGTGAATGTACAGTATCAGTGTACATGGATCTGTGCATTATGTCTTAATGTGACATTTTTATTTGTATCTTTGTTCTATTGTATTTATTTGTGCTGTTGCTTGTAGATAGATTATTTGTTCTTATTTTCTTTTTATTTGACAGTAGTCCTTTTTTTTCTTAACCAAGCACATACCGAACGTGACTCTAAAACTGCAATACAAACCAAACCGTGAATCGTTTGAACTGTTACATCCCTAATCAACACTAGTTTGTAGTGCAAATAGATTTGTTTACTGCACATTGTTAGTCTTATTTACCTATAGCTTCTAATGAAACAGAATTCTCACACTTTCACAGGAAATAGCTTACTTCCGCATTGAAAAATAAGGTGGATCGATAAATGTTTTTGTGTTCCTCACAATCTTGTGTTGGCGAGACACAACACAAGAAATGAAAATGCAAACTATAGAGATTTTTTTTTTTTTTTTTTTAAAGACATTTTAAAAGCAGCCATTTGCAAGAGGTCATTTGACTGACAGAATAAATAAATAAATCCACATGTTTTAAATTGAGAAAGGTGATTTTAGATTTCAACAAAAAATGCAGACTGATTATTTAAATTAACTTTCTCATCATCAAGTTTGTAAAAACTTTTATTTTGTAAATAAAATGTAAAAAACTTGAGATTGAGATTAAAGGATTAGTTCACTTTCATATAAAATTTTCCTGATAATTTACTCACCCCCATGTCATCCAAGATGTCCATGTCTTTCTTTCTTCAGTCGAAAAGAAATTAAGGTTTTTGATGAAAACATTCCAGGATTATTCTCCTTATAGTGGACTTCAATGGCCTCCAAACGGTTGAAGGTCAAATTATAGTTTCAGTGCAGCTTCAAAGGGCTTTAAACGATACCAGACGAGGAATAAGGGTCTTATCTAGCGAAACGATCGGTCATTTTCGAAAAAAATGTAAATGTATATGCTTTATATAAACAAACGATCCAAGTGCTTCCGCCAAAACCGTACTTTCGTATTCTTCAAAAAGCTTACGCTGTATGTCCTACGCCTTCCCTATTCTACTTACGGAAAAAATGTAACTGGCGCTGCGTTCGTTCCGTAAGTAGAACAGGGAAGGCGTAGGACATTCAGCGTAAGCTTTTTGAAGAATACGCAAGTACGGTTTTGGCGGAAGCACTTGGAAAGGCGATCGATTGTTTATTGTTTATATAAAGCATATACATATACAGCATATACATTTACATCGCTTTAAACGATACCAGACGAGGAATAAGGGTCTTATCTAGCGAAACGATCGGTCATTTTCGAAAAAAATGTAAATGTATATGCTTTATATAAACAAACGATCGCCTTCCAAGTGCTTCCACCAAAACCATACTCTCGTACGCTGTATGTCCTACGCCTTCCCTATTCTACTTACGGAAAAAATGTAAGTGGTGCTGCGTTCGTTCCGTAAGTAGAATAGGGAAGGCGTAGGACATTCAGCGTAAGCTTTTTGAAGAATACGAAAGTACGGTTTTGGCGGAAGCACTTGGAAAGGCGATCGTTTGTTTATATAAAGCATATACATTTACATTTTTTTCCGAAAATGACCGATTGTTTCGCTAGATAAGACCCTTATTCCTCGTCTGGTATCGTTTAAAGCCCTTTGAAGCTGCACTGAAACTATAATTTTGACCTTCAACCGTTTGGAGGCCACTGAAGTCCATTATAAGGAGAATAATCCTGGAATGTTTTCATCAAAAACCTTAATTTCTTTTCGACTGAAGAAAGAAAGACATGAACATCTTGGATGACATGGGGGTGAGTAAATTATCAGGAAAATTTTATATGAAAGTGAACTAATCCTTGAAATTGCTAGTTATTATAGTGTTAGGGGAGGGGCCTTGCTCAGTGGATCCAGTGCGTCATCAAGCAATGATTTCATGCCCATCCAAAAAAATCCTGAATACAAAAATGGTGAAAAACTGTTTAACAGTCTAACTCCACAATTTACTTCTACATAGTTCACAGTCTTTGTAACATGTTTTTGGCAATACATTTCTAACATTTATAATGTGTTTAGAAACAAATCTCTGAATTGCATGTACACAGACTTTAAAAGAATACAGATTATTAAATTCTCAGAATAGTGAATAACGTAGATTGCAGAGTACACTGGTCAACTAATGAAGTCATGGCTCAGGTTGAGTATACACATTAGCAAATAATTTTAGGTAGCTTTCTTTTAGTGAGCAAAAACGAAATGTTCCCAGTCTATCTACTGGAAATAAATGGGTTTAATAACACACTGTTTAATGAGAGGAGCGGCAGTAAAGGAAGCGTGGAAGTTGGCAATAAACCGTAGCTTTGACTCCATAAAAACAGGCCAAGCAATGAATATGAAATTAGTGCCACTTTTTTCCCCCACCTAATCAATATAACTAATGAGATGTCAACATAAACAAACAAATCGGTAAAAGCTGCTACAAAATAAAAGGCTGCACTATCAACGCTTACTCTGCTAGGATTCAATTAAAACTGGCTTTTGGCTTCACCCCCTCCCTGTGGCATGTGAATCTGTACTGTCCCTGCAGAGTGTGTGCCCTGGCCCCCCGCCGCCTCTGCGTCGCTCATGTTGTTGTCCAGTCCATGCCTACATTTGTGAAACACTGCCTCCCATTATTGATCAGCAGGGCAGCCACAGTCCAGGGCCACAGTGCCCTCGTTAGTGCCCTCATTAACAAGCAGCAGGGCACCTAATTAAACAGCTCAGTAGTTAGTAAGTGCACTCCCTCCATTTCCCCGTGAGAAACACCCGAGTGGATTAAACTTATGTTAATTTATTTATCTAATTTTCCCTGTGCTCTTTCTCCCTTGGATTTTTTCCTCCAATCCCTCACTAGTGTCATATATAACATAAAGGCATATTCAAACACTATGAACAACAAACGGTGGAACTAACAGAGAAGACAATGCTTCTGTCTGTGTGTGCTCTTAAAATGCTCAGAATATTATGAATTGCTTTTCTTTTCATCCATAATTCAACTTCTTGTGTTGGCTTGATTCCAATTTTGCTTCAATCTACAGATAAACAGTGTACTATTGTGAAGTACAATTACTGTGATTACTGCTATTAATCAACAACGATTGCACTTCAACAACAAATGTTTTAAATGATTGCTCTCATAATCATTATGTAATGCTTCTGGTCTCATTACTTACAAGTAGATAACCGGTTTGAACTGCGACGGTGCCATCTCAGCAGTTTCCAGAAACACATTTTTTAATGATCTTTTGTTTTGCTATACGATGAAAAGATATTAGTGACATGCTTCATCAGACTTACACTTGTTTCCATGGATTCTTCAAGCAATAAATGATTTACTGGTTTTTATCTTTCACTTTTTTATGTGCTGGGATAAAAATTATAAAAAGTATATCGTCATTAGTCTTGTCAATCAATGGTAAGATGAGATAGAAGTATTGCAGGAAGCTGATTCATTTACATAGCCATCACATTTATGCTTTGTAAATAGGATTTATACAAATGGGAATCGTTAAAAGCATCGTCCTTTGTGAAAGGTTTTAAGGCTGTTTTTCTTTTTTCCTTCTTTTTTTTTTCATCTGTACTTTTAAGATTTTAAAAAGTGAGTCCTTGGCTATATCAAAGGACAAGCAACAAACAGTAAATATAACTGAAAATGTGTTTTGTTTTTTTCTTCTATAAACTCTCAACCTCATTCATCAGGGCTCAACAGGAGAAAGAAGTGGTGAAAAGATTTTTGAAGAGTTTATTGGCTTACTCTTTAAACACTTTAAAGGGGACCTATTAAGCAAAATTCACTTTTATATTGTTATGTATCCGCAGTGTGTGCACACAACCACCCTACTGTGGTAAAAATCCATTCCCTCCGTTTATTTCCCCCATAAATCTAAAACAGTGTCTCAAAATGAGTCGTTCAGGAAACGCACTCCAATGTGACGTCACATTGGAACAGGCCCCGCCCACGACTGGCGACTGAGTCTCCTCTAGCAGCTTAACTCCTCCCCTGAGTGAGCTGTAGTCTGCCATGTTTATCTCCTCGCCAGAGCATTTACATAAGAAATGTATTCTTATTAAAGCTACTAAAGATTCAATCAGCAAGTTATTTTCTGTTTTTCTTTTGTTGTTTGATTCATATTAACAGCATATACAGCAGTAGGTACTGCATATTACGCTGCTTTCACTTTAATACACAGATCTAATATACACACGCGATTTCCTTTCCTGCTGGTAAAAGGAGAAAATGCTGGCAAACTTTTTTTTTCCCCCACTGCTCCTGCTTACACTCATTTTTGGGTTAGATTCTGTGCAACGTAGACGACACACAGCTTTACCTCACTTTGCTTTCAAGTTCCAGTCCAGTGATTGCACAGTGGCTACACTGATCTCACCATGCCATGTAGACATCTCGACCTGGATGAAAGAACACCACCTCAATCAAGCGTAGACACCATCAGTATCACCATTCAGCAAGTTTTGTCAACAATAACATCCAGGTTAGACCTTCACAGAGCACATCACAAAGACTGCCTCAAGTTTCCACGTCAAGTTTAAGGCACTGAGCATATCGAACATTCACTGGCTCTACACTGTCCTACCTATTCTCAATCTTGCAAATCTTCTTTCCCTCGTGAAGAGGATTCTGTCTGATGACGGATAAGTTAAGAGTGACATACTAAGTGGCTGTGGCAATGCTGATCATGACCTTTCCTTTACTGCAAAAGCAAGTGCGTGTTTAAGCTTCCCTTTGCTAGGCAGGTCTGGGTCACCTCCAGGGTAGCCGAGGTTAGTGCATTTTTGCTGATCATCCATCTTGTCCCATGGAGGCCATGCATCTTTCTCTAACTAACAGGTGAGCAGAGCAATGCATTACAGGATGAGCGGCCCACTGTTTCAACCCAAGGGAACGCAATATGCCATGACGCACCAGGTGCACGGGCCAAAATAAACACTGGAGTAATGGCAAATGCACCATCAAGGACAACACAAGAAGCATCCAGGCTCTATTAATACCATGACCCGTTCTGTATGTGTGTGTTCAGGACACAGTCTGCTGATCTTGCATAAAACTCAGTTCATTGACTGTGTATAGAGCACAAAACTGTTGAGAGGTGGATTTAATATTATCTTTTAACTTAGGGTGTTTTCAAAAAAAGTAAAAGAGGACAGTTCAAAAACATCACACTCGTTGCATCTTTTGATATCACAATTTCTCTCTCAGTAAATGCCTTCTAATGAATTTAGTTTGTGATAAAGTAGAGAAAAGTTCTCTGTATTTCAGCAAAAAGTCATTCTACTGTACATTCAAGCACCTGTTCAAGGTGTTTCATCTCTGCTAGAGAGAGCACTAAGCCTTGTTCCTCTGTCACTAATCCATAGCAGAAAACAGCTTTCAGGGGATTAATATCAATAGACTTGCATTTGACAGTAGAGGCGCATGTTCTCGCTTTCCTGCCACCTACTCTAGAATCGTTCTTTACCTCACTATTAAATCCAGTGAGTCTGAAGTGTCTCCTAAATGCAAGTTAACTGCTCAGGTTGACACTCCAGTCATTTGCTTTACATCTCCGGCCTGTGTGAACAAAGAGCAGATGTCTAGTGTTTGGTGTCACACCATTATATCTAAATGCAATCAAAGATGTTGAACCTGTTAAGTTATGTGTGGAGAATATTCACTACCATCTGTGGATTAATAACAGTGAATGTTTAAAAAAGTGATTTGTTTCAAAAGCTACTAATAAATCACAACATTATAATCTGCGGTTTGAAAAAAGGATATTAATTTTGAGATTTACATTCAACATTGTTATGAAATTCTTAGGCCCGGTTTCACAGACAGGGCTTAGACTAAGCCAGGATTAGGCCTTAGTTCAATTAGGATATTTAAGTAGCATTTATAAACGTACACTAGAAACAAACATTACTGGTGTGCATTTTGAGACAAAGCAATGGCACTGACATATTTTAAGATATGTCAGTACAAGTTGCTTTCAGTTAAAACAGCTCAAACATGCATTTTAGTCTAGGACTAGCTTAAGCCTTGTCTGTGAAACCGGGGGTTAATGTTTTAAAAGATTAACTTTAAATGACCATTAGACGGAGGCAAAGATAATCTAATTGTAAAAACACGTAACGGTAAAGCATGCACAATTAAATATCCAATATCAACCGACAAAAATCTCAAATATCAGCAGATAATCAATGTGACACAGATATAAATTCCTACTTTAAGTCATTGTAAGTAAAAATTTTTTTTTTTAAATGTAGCATAGTTTGACAATGTCATTAACTTTAATAAAATATAAAATCTAATTTAAGTGTTTAACCATGGTAAAATTCCATAACAGCATGTTATGTGTTGATTTGTGCACAGCACAGAAAAAAAGACATGTACAAATGTCAAGACAACTGCAAGTTTAACCTTGCTGCATTTCTTTTACACAGACAGAACCGAAGTCTATAAGGTTGAATCCGAAATCGCCCCATAACCTCATTTACTATTCCCTACATTAGTTCACTAATACAGTTCACCTGAAGGAGTGACTGAAAACAAGAGTGAATTTGGACACTAAATTTCGGACAGTTATATACTTTATTGTGGTGCATTGTGGGATTGAATGAGTGCACTCGATAATGTCCACTAAGGTTTCGGACACCACTAATAATGGCTGTTACCCCAAATAGTGTCCTATTTAAGGGTATAGGGGGCGATTTCGGAGGGTGATTTTGGCCTAATAAAGCTGTTTTCCTGCAAACACTGACGTTTCCTTCAGGAAATTACTGTTGTTATTTAATGATTTTGATATGACATAATATTATGCTAGTTTTGCCTTAAAAAAAAAAAAAAAAAAAAAAAATCCACTTCCTATTACTGTTTAAAAAAAAAAAAAAAAAAAAAAAACTTTTCTCTCCCTATTTTTGTTCTGCTCTAGCTTTTGTGCTACTCTTTTTCTTCATTTGTAATTAATTTTAGATAAAAGCATGTGCTAAATGTAAATGTTTAATGATCACCCTATGTTCCTAATTAAACCAAAACAGTTTAAATGGTAAGTGAAACAGTATTACCATTAGACAGTATTTCTGTAAATCTGAGAGATAAAGAGAGAGAAAGAGAGAGAGATTGTAAGTAAAATGAGGGCAGGAACAGCTGCCAACAAACGACAGTAGATCTGGCAAGAGACCAGTTAGTTATTACTCACACTTACTGTCCTGCCCTTATTCTAATGTAGCCTCTATCCTGACCAGACCTCAGTTTGAACCTGTCATTTCCCTCTAAAAGCATTTTACAGAGAATAACTAAAACCTGAAATGGGGAAATAAACACTTGAACGAAGACCTTCTACTACACTGCTGCAGCTATTGTGTCCACTGAGAAAAAACAAAAAAGAGTAAGCTCTTTACCACAGCATTCCTTGCCATGATGTAACTCAGAATTCTGTTCAAGAAATCATAGGTTTCATCTACAATAAAAAAAAATCATAAAAATAAATCAATAAATAAATCATAGTTTTCTATTCCTAACCCGTAAAAAATGTCAATGTAATAATGGGATCTAAAGTTACCTCTGTTTTTCACATTTTCTTTTTTCCCTAACTCTGCAAACATTCCTGTTACTGGCTTTGATTCCACGACTTGCTTAGTTTGCCGTCTTTTTTCTGTTCTTGGGGAAACTGATGATAAGTGAATGAGGAGTAAGATTAAAGTGAAGCAGCAGCTGTCAGAGATCAATGTGCTCCAAAACGAGATGGAGCTTCTCTTGTTGAGTCCTAATGAAGTCATAAATACCCAGAATAAAACAAAACTTTGTCAACTTGAAGTTAGCAATCCCACCAGGCAATATCACCATCGTTACTCCCTTTATTCTTTGTTATCAGACACCTTAGAATGAAAGTAAGACAAATTAATCAATCACAATTGGGCTTCCAGGAGCAAAAGCTCTGCACCTGCATCTGAAGCAATGGAAATTTTAGAAAAAAATTTTTCTCTTAAAGCACATTAGACACCAGAAATGTTCACAGGGAGTTTGACTGTCACAGAGAGCAGCTTAGAGTTTACAAAGTTGTGTAATTTGAGTTCTTGTCAGATTTAAAGCCATTTTTTTTTTCATTCAAAGACAGATGCGATACATTTGTGAAGTTGAAGCAATGTTTGTAAATCGCTCTGGATAACAGTGTCTGATAAAATCATCTACTCATCCTTATGTTCTATCTTCTGGGAAAAACAAAAGAAGAAATTTTGAAGGGGTTCAAGCTTCAAAAAGGAGGCAAAAGCACCATAAAAATATCATGAAAAATAGCTATATCCCAAGTCTTACATACAATATAGTCATACAATATAGCTTTGTGTTACAAACAGAACATTCCAATGGATCACTCAATCAGGGAGCTGAAATCGAGAAGCAAAGTAAAAACAAATCATTCTGACTAATTTACTGAACTTGATCAACTGATTCACTGAACAGATCTTACTAACAAGTTAACTTCTCTCACAAACTCACACCAAAGAGTATAGATATCAAGATAATTATGATTTAAACTCAAATCAGTCCAATTTGTATAACAAATGGATTAATTGTATTCAGCTATTATAGATTATAGCTCTCTGGTAACCATGCAGTATAATTGGTTGTGCTTCATTTAAACCAGCTAGATGTGAGACGGAAATTTCTGGTTGTGTTCTAGCCGTCCTGGTATCTATATTTTTGTTTCTATTTTTATTTCTTTCTATTTGTGTTAGAAAGCACTGGGGGGTTGCATACACAGTCATCCACACAGATTTTTTATGGATATGCCCCAACTTTTAGGCCTCTTGCCTTGGCTCACATGCTTTGGGGCAACTGTTATCTGGGGATGTTATCCTCTCTCTAAGATCTTTTGGTTGAGTTAGCTTGCCCCTCTGAGCTCACAGGCACGGTAGACAGTTTCTCCCATTGGGACTTCTGTATAGGCATAAATTCCAAGCCCTGGGACCAAAACAGAGGTCAGAATCAGCAAGTTTTTTTTTTTTTTTTTGCTTACACCAGATCAGCAGCCTAATCATTAGGTTTCACTACAGCACCCAACAACTATTCCACATATCTTTCGCTTTTTTCTGCTCCTCTGAGAAGAGGCCATTTTTTTCTGTCCTGCCTGTAGTCCTCTTAAAAAATGCTAGTGCAACCATGCTGTAACATTGCTGTGTTCTGTGTGTCATGCCTTCAATTACTTTGATAAATGTGATTCTGGCTGTGACCGTGTTTTGTTACAGTGCATTCATAATTTATAGCTTGCACAGATACTCTCAAATCAGGGTAAATTATGACTTTTCTCTCTTTAACTGCAACTAAGGTATCCAAATAATGTTATATCAGCACATTATACCAGTGCAAGGGCATCAATGCAAGAATAATACAGAACGGGGAATAAAAAGGGCCAAACCTGAATGAGGCCATGAGGAGGGGGGAGTTCAAGGAGAAAAGAGGAGAAAAACAGACTCATTACTGAAAGCCAGAGTTTAAGGGTTTTATCCTATCTTTTGATTACGTCTTTGTTCGCTCAATGACATTGAGCAGGTTAAACTCAATTGAGGACATTTGACTTGATGCCTTAATGATATTTTAGTGTTCAAGAAGGTTAGAAAACAGTACTTAAGGAAAACTGCCAAACTGGAGATAAAATGTAGATTGTGATGGGTTAGCAATGTCAGCGTGGAATGCCTAATGTTGCAATTTGTCAGCTGCTTTGTGAAAGGGCCTTTTTAATGCTTTGAAGTGAATGTGCGATCAGTGCAAATTAATTCTGTGATAGCAAAATTGACATTTTTCTCTGTAGTGAAGTGTAATTACCTTTCCTGTTAATACAAACCTATTAGAGCTCCATTTAAATTATTGTTATTAAGAACATAAAATAAAATAGAACCAAAAAGTTCACTGCAAGCCTCTGCTGGCTATCCTCATTTCATTTCCTTCATCTTTCAAACCCAGCAATCCCCATTGTGTCTATGTAAGGGCGTAGCAGCCCTCCACTTTTTTCTTTTCTTTTCAAAGTTGCCTCCACTTTTTAGGCAACATTCATTACATTTTAAGAGCATAGCTTTGCTTAATTGCATTGCATAGAAAACAAAAGTAGCCGTCCACATAAAACAATAGATTCAATGGGATAGTTCAACATTCAAATCTCCGTTGGTGCTGCGTCTGACCCAGAGAGAGCAGTTGTCGTGTAGGTATGACACAGCATCACAAACAGTCTTTTCAATCACACGGTATCATTATTTCTGTGTTACAGTCATTCCATTTATCACAAAAGTACTGGGATAAAAGTTTATAGTTTGTAAATAAACACTGATGTCAAAGTAAATCGCCTTTTGAAAGTAACTTGACACTGCAAATAAAGGTTGTATTGATTACATCTTTACACCAGTAGGATGACAGTACAAAAATGTGTCATTGAATAATTCATTTAAGAGTTTTGTTCAAAAATGCTGATTCATCCTGATTCATTCATTCAAACCAATGTTTAAAAAAAATAATTCAAATGAATTAAATATTTTTTAAAATGACTACAGCAATTAACATTCTGTCAAAACCTCAAGTAAATTACGTTATTTTATTTAGTTGTCTATTCAGAATCGTGGGAGAATCATAATCTTTATTTTCAACAAAAAACTATTGTGATTCTGAATTTATCCAGAATCGTGCAACTCTAATTCAGTGTAGCACAAATGGAGAAATTTTAAAAGTCATTGGGAAGCAAACAATAATGGACCCCAATGACTTTTACTGTATGGACAAATATCTTTTTTGTTCAACAGACAAAAGAAAGTCATGGAAACTCCAGTTTGGAATGACATGAGATTGAGTAAATGATGACATTTTCACTTTTGGGTGAACTACTATATCCCTTTAAAACCAAGCAGAGACCTTGATCGAACATAAATGTGCAAACAGTCAGCAGTAATCTTAACAAGGCTTTTTTTTTTACTTTTCAGCAAATAATTTACGACTACTGGGCTACGTAATTTCATTTTAAGCATAAATACTTGTGAGCTTGACTGATAAGTTTTATAATGCCACTTCATATATCGCCTTACATTCAAGTGCCTATAGTTCTCATTCAGGTCATGCAGCATGAAAACCGCAAGCCTTTTGCTTACGACTCTACTTCCTTTTCCAACCTACCCAGTGAAAATGAGTATGCAACCTTTAAAAATGTTAAATGAGTTGAGCTGTGGAGGTCACAGATGCTGGATAGAGCCTGTATGAAGGCACAGAAAGTGTAGGGCATATGAAAAAGTGTGGAGGAGCACTTGGTTTTATTTAGCAGGTGGAGTTTACTCCCAGTCATCAAATCGCATCCGCAGAGAAGAGCTGATGTGGCTGAAATGCTAGGAGACCTAAATAAGCTCAATCAACTGCAGCACTAATATTTCATATCCCCTGGCTCTCGTTTTGTTTTTTTTGTTCTGCTCCTACCTCCCGGACAGGAGAACATTTTTCAGCTGGGCTCATCACCCCACCCGACCTCTCCAGAGTCACCCAGTCTCCCCATTAAGTGTGATCCCTGAGCTTACAATCTAGAGAGCCATAGGAGAAGTAGTGGAAAAACCAGGACAAGTCTCCTCCAACTCACATCGCTTTATGTCATTTCACACCAGCACGAAAACAACGCCCTGCTGGGGCAAACGTGTAAAAATGAAAGGGAAAAAATGCTGTACAGAAAGGTATAGCTCATTAATCATGGGCTTAAAAAAGGCTGAGAAAGTCGCACACTTGCTTCCGTGGCTAGAGGTAAGAGAGATTCATCTGTTTTTCTTTAAGCCGAGCTCTGTCATGGCCGGTGGTGACTTTGAGCTAGAACACAAGAAGCATTGTGTGTGCGTGTGTATGTGTATGGAGCGCGGCTTCCGAATCCGCTTCTCTAGCCAGAGGCGATGTTGGTTAGTCACTGCACAGTAACAAGCCCTCTGGAACAGCCCTTTCTCTTTCCTGCCTGGATTTTTGGCATCTGTACACTAAAAAGTCCCAAACCAAAAATACTTCTACATGATTCACCTGGTGAAGAGACAGTGCCTCGAGCATCTCACAATGAGTCTGTGCGAGGTGATGCCAAGGATATAGATACACAACATGTGTCTGTTTATGAGGAAGCTTTTAAATAGGGGACATTTAGCAATGCACCCATGAGAACAATGGGCCCCATTAGATATACTTTCAATCAATATCTCCAGAGTGGAGTGAAAGTTCAGCTCTGTGGGGTGCCATGATATCGAAGGACAAGTGAAAATAAATGACTCCACCCTCCACTAGGCACATATGCTAACGCATTTTCACAAAAATAGGCTTGGTGCAATTAGCACATGCAATTTTTGCCAACTCACATTGTTCTTTTATGACACACGTACACATTCATGGACAAAAAGTCACACGTGCGTGTAGCAAAAGCAACACCCTGCTGAAAACTGACACTCAACTCCTTGTGTTTTACCTCAGTGTGAGAAATTACTTCTCTGTATTAAGTGGGTGGCTGAGAAAATGAGAGCCTTTACAAGAACCTAGTCTTTGTTATTCCATCTGATTGGGGATGCATGCAACAGGGTTAGGGATGCACCGATACCATTTTTTAAGGACCAAGTACGAGTACCGATACTTTTTTTATAGTACTCGCCGATACCGATGCCTATACATTTATTAATTTCTCTCTCTCTCTTTCTCTCTCTCTCTTTTTTTTTTTGATGTTGCAGTTTTCCAAGCACAACACAGTGAGACTAATGAATGTAGGACAGCTTCTTTATTATTACTCTAATGAAAAAAGTAATCATTTTTATGTGCTTGTCACAAACTTAAAGAACAAAAATTTCACAGTGTCCAATAACCTTCAAAGGGCATAATTACCAATATATATAATTGTTGTTATATAAAAAGAAATTTACAAACAAATCACAAACAATACAACAAATACTATAGAGATACAAATCAAATAAACTTGTTTTTCAGATACAGTAGGTTTATTTACCATGTATACATTTATTTAACATCTTTTGTTGTTTTATTAACATTAATGACAAATAGCCTATAGGCTACGGTCCCTTTAAGACCGAATCCATGGATACTGACACATATCCTGTTTTCACCCAAATGTCCATAGAGACAGAGCGCATTTAGGCCACGCCCACACCGGGGGGAAAACAATCCAACCGTCTCGATTGACTTTGTATTGCGTGAGGCTGCCTCCTTGTCTTTTCTAACTTATAACAAAAAAACAGAACAATGTCTAAACACTGATATGTGACAAGGTGTACAGCAAGCAAGCTAAAAAACCCTGAACTAAGTTTTTATAAGCTATCGAACCGTAAAAGCCAGCCTTTAAGGAGACAAAAGTGGATACAGGCAATAAGATGTGAAGCATCAGCAGGAAGAATTGGTAAATCTTGGGATCCTGACACTCAGTATGCCTCATAAGCCTACGTGTGCAGTAACCATTTTGTCACTGTTAAGTCAAATATCCAAATGTCAGTTTTATATATTATATTTCCTGTCGCTGATTACATTCCTCTCCAGTGGGCGTAGTTCTCAGTGTAATATAAAATGTCACGCTCTGTCTCAAATGCCTGTATCCACTTTTTAGTCCTCGTTTTTTGGGTCGACAGCTTATAAAAACTTCTGGGTTTTTGGTTCTGTTTTTTTTTTAGCTTGTTTTCTGTACACCTTGTCACATAGCAGCTTTTAGACATTGTTCTGTTTTTTGTTATAAGTCAGAAATGACAAGGAGGCAGCTTCACGCAATACAAAGTGAATGGAGACAGTTGGATTGTCTCCCCCCCCCCCTCCCGGTGGGCTTTGTTTCTATAACCGACTGTATTTGCGTGAGATACTCCACACGATTGACATTTTGACAACTACGTGTGCATTTGACCATTCAGACGCAAGGAGAACCGATCGCGTGCTGTCTGAGAGAACTGGGATCTCGCGCAAGAAAGAGAGAGAGCGCGTGCGAGAGAGAGAGCGCTTCTGGTCTGTGTCATTCAGCGCGATTCCGCCTATCCCGCCTTCACTAATCGATAATGAATTGTGATTGAAAGCATGCAGTTCACAATGTGTGTGGTGTCATCATTAATTTTAAGTATTTCCACACCCCTGAGGCTGACATTGTTTTTGCTGCTGCCGCCGGAGTCTCTGTGCACGGAAATTTCTGTCAGTTACGTCACGTGAGGTATCGGTCTTTGGTATCGGGGGTATTTTTACGAGTACGAGTACTGAAAGCCTTCTAATATCACACTAATATCCAAGTAGGCTTGGGTAGCATTTGAATTTTAGCGATTCTTATTCTTATTGCGATATCTATAGAAATCTTGAAAGAAATAAAAAATAATAATTCTATCAGTCAGAAATTAAAGCGAAATTATATTATTTTATAGTATTATATACAGTGATAAAGGCTATGTAAGCAGTTAACAGGTTAATGTAACATTTTCCATTTCAGGACTAGCAAAATAATGGCAACTTACTCTCTGTACAGTGGCCAAATCTACAAGATAACGGGTGGGTGAACATGTTGGTGGTTTTGCCCCGTTTTGTGCTCACTGTTGATCGGCAAGTCCTGCAGACTGGGGTGTTTAACGAGTCATTTTCGTGAAATCCCCAAAAAAACGTCCACATTGATGAGCTAACTTTCTTGGAGTGCGTGTAGAGTGCCTCGTCTGTCATATCCAACGACAAGCTTTTTCTGCGGCAGTAGCAGCTGCGCGCTGTGTCTGCTTGTGTTTTATGACAGGTGGCAACTAGGGGTGTAACGATACATCGTTATATTGAGATATCGGATATAAAAATGTGACAATATGCATGTTATGGCATTGTGACAACCCTATTAGGTATAAGATCCCAAAAATTTAAATTCTGTCATCATGTACTCACCCTGATGTCATTTCAAACTTATAAGATTTTCATTCAACTTCCAAACACAAATAAAGATATTTTTTATGAAACATGAGACATTTCTGTCCTTTTATTTAAAATCCATTCCTTAAAAGATCTAAAAACTGTCATAAATGCATCGTAAAAATAATCAATCGAGTGGACTATTTCAAATCCAAGTCTTCTAAAGAGACACAATGGGTTTATATGATGAAGAGATTTACGCAAGCATTTGAATTTTAATGCTTTAAAATTATTATTAAAATTATTATTTTTTTCCATATTTGCAGGAAATGCACTAAAACACCAGTCAGTACAACGCTATCTCACGACCAATTCGTACGTATTTTATGAGGTGGCTAATTCGTACGACCTCACTCGTACGAATTTATATGTTTTTTCTAAACCCCAGTGATGGGTAGGTTTAGGGGCGGGGTTAGGGGTAGGTCATTCGTATGAATTTGGCAACTCGTATTATAAGTACGATTTAGCAAAAAACTTACGAATTCGTACAAGTGAGGTCGTACGAATTTGTACGAATTAGCCACCTCGCAAAATACGTACATATTTATTTATTTGTTTTGTTTTTTTGCACAAACAAAGCACTTGTGTCACTTGATAAAATTGAGGTTAAACCACTGAAGTCACATGGATTACTTTAACAATGTCTTTACTACCTTTCTGCTCCTTGAAAGTGGTAGTTGCATAGGCTGTCAATGCTTTCTGTCAGAAAGCTCTCAGATTTCATTAAAAAAATTTCTTGATTTTTGTTCCGAAGATGGGTTTACAATGACATGAGAGTGAGTAATTAATGACATAATTTTCATTTTTGGGTGAACTAACCCTTTAAATATTTGTTTAGTTATCACCAAAGCTTGTGCTATTTTGTTGTAGATCATTAAACCGTTACGCTGCCAATATATAGTTATACTGCCAGATAGATAGATAGATAGATAGATAGATAGATAGATAGATAGATAGATTGATTGATTGATTGTTTTCTGCCCTTCCACCTTTGGAATTTTGGGGCAATACTGTCGTATAGTGTGCCAGAAAACATCAAAAGCTTGCAATTTTTGCTCAGTTTTACCTGCATCATGCTGAGGAATGATGTCAGAAGAGTAGGTTTACATTTGTTTCTGCAACAGGTATGCCAGTATATTCCCTCCTTAGAATCCTAGTACAGCAGACAGCAAAACAAACACAAAAACATAAGACACAGCAGTGTGTGTGTGCCAGAGACTTCTGTAAGGAGGCTGACAGATAAGTCATGTTTCTGACTCTCTTTGCGACTCACAAGGATGGCAACAGGAAACTGTTGCACTCTTTACAAGACACCAAAGCTGTATGTATATAAAAGAGGGAAGCTAAATTGGATTGCTTGCTAGAGTCTAACACAAAATAAATGCACTATTCTATTTCTGATTTTAGCCTACTGACCTATACCATCCAGCAAAGCATAACAGCCCTCGTGTGCTTAAAGAAGTTATCATCATGGAAACATGCCACTGAAACATTAGAGGGTATTGTGTGACTTTAAAGGGGACCTATTATGCAAAATTCACTTTTACATGGTGTTTGAATACTGATGTGTGTCCACGGTAAACAACCAGCATACAATGGTAAAAATCCACTCACTCCTTTTTTTATAATCCCCATAAATTAGAAGCAGTGCCTGAAAAATATGCTGTTCCAGATTTTCCCATACTATGACATCACAGTATGAGGCAAGCCCCGCCCGTGACTGATGACAATCTGTCCTGTTCTCGCATAGAGCCGCACATATTCCACCATGTCCTCGCTATAGCACCTACTGATATGTCTGCGCCACATAAACATTACAAATGTTCTGTTTTTGGATGTACTAATGAACATAAAAGTCTCCATAAACTCCCGGCATCTGAGCCACTGAGGACTAAGTCGATGAATTTCATTTGAGCCAAAGAAATTAGGTAAAGTCTTATGTTTGTGCAAGTCATTTTACGCAAACGAGGGTCAGTTCAATGCTGGATTTGCACAAAAATTGATTCTGAAAGATGGGTCGATACCACCTGTTTGTGCTCAAACTTCATATTCAGAACAGTATCGCACTTCATATTTTGTGAATGTTTCCAAATCGCGTTTCTGAATGTGCTTGTTAGCATGCTGTACGGCTAATGTGGCTAAAGATGATTATATAAATTATAACCATAATTAAACAAAACGATATCTGTTCTATCTCCATGCAGCATATGGCTCTGTAGTCATTCTACTACAGTTCCCACATGAGTACCGTAAAACAATTTATAGATGATTATGACAGAACGCTAATCGGTAAGTTGAATGAAGTTAACTCCACGATGACTAAATAAATTCATCAACTAACCATTCAGAAATGTCCTTTTGCATTCTAAAAGTAGTAACTTCTTCCTGAGTCTCTCCATCTGTGTCCAACTCTGGTTCGAACATATAAGGCTGAACAACGCTACTGACAATTTCTGACATTTTGGCTGCTTGAGATTCTCCAGTTTTGTTGTTGCCAGAGTATCCAAAGCATCTTCTGGAAAGAGGGCGGGGAGCAGCAGGTAATTTGCATTTAAAGGTACACACATGAAAATGGCATGTTTTTGCTCACACCCAAATAGGGGCAAATTGGGCATGCTATAATAAATGATCTGTGGGGTATTTTGAGCTGAAACTTCACAGACACATTCTAGAGACATCAGAGACTAATATTACATCTTGTAAAAAGGGGCATATTAGGTCCTCTTTAAGCCATTTACTGTTAAAATGAGCTTTAATAGATTCAATAGATTAAAAACACTATGCTTAAATTGCCAGAATGAATCATTCAAAAAGCAGTGCATTGGACTAAGAGGTTGCATGTCTGGCATTTTAAAGTAGTGGCTATAGTCCAACAGTGTCACCATTAATAGCAAACTTAAAAATCTAGTGAGCTGCTTGCATGACTACATTTAGAAATGGTCATGCAAGTAGCCCACTCAATACTCAAAATATAACCAGACATGTATCACTAAAATATGAATTTGTGAATATGCTGTGTCTCTTTGCCTTTATATGTTGTGCTCATTTTTTTTCTTTTGAAAATATTTAAAACATTAAAACGTCCAATGATTTTTTAATTAAACAAATGGGACAATATCTCAAATTAATAAGATAGATAGATAGATAGATAGATAGATAGATAGATAGATAGATCAATTTGCTTGAGTTTAGTGTTTATAGTGTTTAGTGACTTTGTCAAAGGTAAGTTAATACAGCTTACATATGCTATGTTTATGTAACGTTATCTATTTCCATACTTTGTAAAGTTAAAGTAGGCCTAATTGTATTTTCTTTTCTTTAAGTTTGTACCCCTGTAACTAAACAAAAAAACATATTTAAAACATTATTAACTATAATAATTAGCTTCTGGCAGACGGACGATTTGCGGGGGAAGAAGTAACCACAAGAGTAACCACTGACCCGATGCATGATGTAATGACGAACGCGGAAGCACAGAGGACAGAGCAAAACAAAACACCAGTCACGAATTAGAAGTCTAAAACGAGAAATATTAAAGAGAAATGTCAGAAGATCTCAATATAAGAGAAGAGGAGCTTGACTTTGTTGCACAGCCCTATTTGTTTAAATCGTCTAAGCTTATGCTGCTCCTACATCATACATCGCATTACGGGTTGCTCTTGGGTCATCTGCCGGAAGCTAGTTATTTTAGATTATAAAGTTGTAAATATGGATATTTTTCTTACAAAAACCCATCGCTTCGCTTCAGAATTGTTCCGAAGATGAACGAAGGTCTTACGGGTTTGGAACAACATGAGGGTGAGTAATTAATGACAGAATTTAAATTTTTGGGTGAACTAACAATTTAAAATGGCCAACTCCCCGATCAGTGCCATGACTACTGAACTAGGGAGCTGATTGATTGAAAAAAAAAAAAAAAAAAAAAAAACTTTCTCATGCCACTCCTACGAGGCGCGCCCAGCACTTTGATAACAGCTGCTTTAGAAGAGAAAAAAAAAGTTACATGTCTTTTGGATTATAAGATAAAAAATGATGATAATTATGTTTAATGAACCCAATTGCTCATAAAACTGAGAGAAACTTTGCGTGACTCATAATTTATATCTCCAGTGAAAACTCTCCACTCACTGTCTCTCCTGCTGTCTTCTTTTGAAGCAGTTCACTTCTCAGCTCTGAGCCCCTCACACTGGGTGACTGACAGTCTCAGCCTCTTCTCTCTCAACACTGGTGAAAAAAAGACACATTTTATTTTTGCTGTTTAGTCTACTTACTCCACAGAACATTAAAAACCAAATTGTGCCTGTTGATTCTCAGAACAGGGGAGAAAATATATCTTTGTCACTTTAAACGCAGTTGTGGCTTTAGGAAAAGAGCTTTGGAAAAACTACTGCAGCTAAAGATGGCTGGAGTGTACAGAAAGCAGCTCTGACAAGAGAGATTGCTGCATTTGCTGTCGGGCTGATTCATGCTACAGTGTCTGTTTTTCATTGTTCTGTCAATCTGGTTTTCATTCTGTGTCATTCAACTGTACACTGTCATTCTTTAATCCTTACCTTTGTAAAGGGGCTTCAAGTCTCCAGACATTTGCCATGTTCCACACAATGCATCCAAATCATGGATTAAGTCAGAGTTTTAACACGGTCTCCTATTAATGAGTTTCTCTTCTTTGAGAAGGCCCTATGTTTGATTGAAATTACTAACCATAGGATAACACTGGATATGGCTCATAATAATAATAATAATAATATGTGAGATTAATAGATTTCAGCTTATTGTTATTTAGCTTTTCATGCAATTAGTTAAACATTTTAATTTCAATTACGTGTCCAAAGATTTTTTTTATATTAATAAAAGTTTGATGAAATATTTTAATATTAATGAAACATTTTAATAATTTATATTTTTAAAATTTAATATTAATATCTATTTAGGGTTATCAAGTGCATAATCCATTTTTTTTTTATCAAATGTTTTTTCTTTGAGAAGAAGGCTGAAAGCATAACATTATTGTCGTTGGAAGCATCAAACGTCCTTTAAATGTATTAGAGCAATTCAGTTAGAAAAAAACAAAAAACAATCAAGGCAATCAAGTCTGTTTATCTCAATCAGCAGTCTTATTAACGTCTGCCATGAGATGTTTCTCTGAAGCGGGATTCATTTTGTCATAATGTCTTCTCCCTGCTCATAAAGAATATGTCCTCATTACCCACCATGTGTTTCGGCCTTCCATTGAGGCATTTTCACCGCAGGAGTATGAGAAATCAGAGAATATCATTTTAGAAGATACAGAGAATATCATTTTAGATAAGAACAACTAGTGAAAGGTGTAGAAAGGTGTCACAGTTGAGGTCAGTTTCATTTTGGTCATGCAAATTTAGAAAATGACCTGAAGTTCTTTTTAAGTTTAACATTGAACTTTCTTTTTCTCAAAGAAGCCAAAACCTCTTTATGGATCTGAATTCATAAGCCCGTCCAAAAATGAAAATGTCCAGTGGGACACTAAACGCTTATGAGTTGTGTGCAAGTGCAGTGAAATCAAAGCAAGTTATTATGAATTTAACTCCTGTGTACAGTGCCGAAACATGAACCGATGATTGAATATCACAGAAACATGTCTAGCACATTTCATTCCAAAAGTGAAAAATAAATAAAAAATAAATAAATAAAATGCTAATTTTTTGTAATGGTAAGATATTTGTTTTCCATTATTCTCAATGGTGATTCTCGTTAGATTCTCATTACTGTAATGCAGTGATTTTGGTAACCGTAAAATAAATGCTTTTTAAACAACTTTCTCAAATATTCGTGGGCACAGTTATTAGGCAATTAGATTATAAAGGATATTTCTTCATTTATCTCAGTGTAAACAATTAGTAGGGGTGTAAATTGGACGGTTCATCATGATTCGATACAGTATCGATTCTCATAGCCAGCGATACAATATTTTCCAATACCCCAAAAAGTTCTGCGATACGATTACGATACGATTCGATTCGGGGGTATATCGATCAATATTTCGATATTATGATATTATTTGCCTATTTTACACTACCAGTTACATTTTTATTAACTCACAACTGCAACCAAATTATATAACATAAACAATTATTTTAAAATTTCACATCCTGCACCCTGATTGGAACATCCACAAATAAAAAATTCACACAGTAATCTAATGACAGCTTATGACATGACAACAGTCAAGAAAGTATTTCAGTTCTGTGCTAAAATGTGTAATGTCAAAAAACTGATAAACAAGGAAATGTTGTATATATTGTGTATATATTGTATATAGGCCTATATTCTATAAAATTAAAAGACATTTCTTTTAAATGTATAGCGCAGCTTTATAATGAAGCAACAACATATTATAGGTAGGACAGAACAAGACAGGCTATTAATAGTTTTTCATTGTGCAAATGTATCATAAAGGCTCCAATACAGAGCGGCACAAAGCACTTATGCGCATCCTGTGTGCAGAATGATGCGCTTGATGCAACACAGAGTCACAGCACGCAGCGCTCCTACGCAGCAGTTTATTGAGCATTTTCTTTTAACAGTTTTAATTTCAGTTACTGACATTGTGTGAAAATGAAGCAGACTGACATTGTGTGAAAATGTGGAGAGTGTTAAAACAAAGGTGACCCTATAAATAGCCCACAGGTATCGATTTTTTACACGTTGCATCGATGCATCGTATAGTTAGACATTAGATCGATCTATATCGATGTATTGTTACACCCCTAACAATTAGTACACAAGAATGTTTAATAAACAAATAAAAAATAGAAAACAAAATACAAAAATATCTTTATGTCCTTTCAAAGTATTCAGTGGCCAGTATAGCCACCCTTCATGAGCTGCCAATCCATAGAATTAGTCAATGTCTTGATTTGTTCTCGATCAATTGCAGCTGATGCAGCCTCCACAGCCTCCCAGATTCTGTTCAAAGATACTGTTTTCCCTCACTGTAAATCCCACGCTTGAGAAGGGCCCACAAGTTCAACCCTCAATTGGGTTCAAATCAGGTGAGGAAGGGGGCCAGGACATTATTCTGTCATCTTTGAAATCTTTTCTGGCAAGCCAATCAGTGGAATACTGGTCTGCATGTGATGGAGCATTGTCCTGCATAAAGATCATGGCCTTTCTGAATGCTGCTGACTTATTCTTATACCACTGTTTGAAGAAAGTGTCTTCCAGAAATTGCCAATAGTTTTGGGAATTCATTTTCAGTCCGTCTGCAACCCGAAAGGTCCGGCTAGCTCATCATTAATAATAGCAGCCCCCACCACTACATCACCCCCAGCTTGCTGACATCTGCCTCGAGCTGGTGCTCTGTGTCCACTGGTGAGCCAACCATGGGCCCAGCCATCTGGTCCATCAAGGGTTACTCCCATTTCATTGGTCCATAAAACCTTTGAAAAATCAGACTTCAAGTATTTCTTGGCCCAATCTTGATGCTTCAGCTTGTGATTTTTGTTAAGTGGGGGTTGTGTTTCAGCTTTCTTTTCCTTAGCAAATTCTCTGAGAACCTGGCATCTGGCACTTCTGGAGACTCCAGGGAGGTTGCATTTCTGGAAAATGATGGCACTGGAGGCTAAAGAGTTCCTGGTGGTTTCATCCTTAATTCTTCACAGATCTTTTGCTGTTAATTTGCGCCTTTTCTTCTCAACATGTTTCTTGCGACCCTGCTGACTATTATTCACAAACTGCTTGATTGTCCGATGGTCATGCTTTAATAGTTTAGAAAATTTAAAATAAGCCACACCTTCCCTCATTAACAATTACACATCACCTGAAAATGATTATACTCAGTAATTAAGATTAATGTGGTTTGGAAAATATAATATATATATATATATATATATATATATATATATATATATATATAATATGTATGTATTTTATACAAATTTATTTATTTTATTACACAACAAGGCATTCTAACCCAACTGAAGGGTTAATAAAGCAGGGAATTTTCTAGATTTGAGAGATAAGAGATATAGAATCTTTGAGACTCATGTCATGTCCAGCTCAAATCTCTCAGAAAAGCATGTATCCCTCTGCTCCGGACAGGCTCTCTTCACTCAAGTCAAGAAGTCCAGCCACAAGAGTATCTAAAGCCGCTTACAGCAGCCAGTGGATTATGGTCAACAAAACATTTGGTGTGTCTGCATACGTGTTTGAGTGTGTTATTTTGCATGTGTGTTTGTGCGCAGTTAAGTATTTGCTCACGTATTTGCTTGTCTTATGCCAAATAGACCATGTAAACACACAGGGTGTAACAATATTTTAAAATAAGAGAGAGAGAGAGAGAGAGAGAGAGAGAGCAGGAGATATATAGAGAGAATACATAAAATATCCGGGTTAAGCTCAGAAATGGTCTGGGTTGGAGATTGGCAATAAAGCTTGGGTTTTGACTTGGAAGTGTGCTCTGCTCTGAAGCCAAAACCAAGATAAATTCCTAAACAGTGATTGTATTCTTCACTACTCTGTCATTCTGTCAGTCTTATCCTATTTTCTTTCTATACTGTAGGTTCTTTGTGAGGATAATGGCATGTCTTAAGAAAAAAATGCATCAAACATTCAGTCTTTTCTGTCACATGCTGTGATGTCTCCTCTTTTGTTTCAAATGATGCAAAACTAATTAGAAAATATAAATTATTCTTTTTGGTGTTCTCATCTGAAGCATTTCTTTTGTTTTTGCCTACACATGGAGATGTAAGAATGTCTGAATTAAAAAGAACTGTAGTTTTGAAGTCAACCTTGATCAAATACACCCAAATGCTAAAAGACACACAATCAAAACAAACTGTAAAAAATGAATACTGAACAAGTCTCAGAAAGAAAAATTCTTCTGTTCTCTCTGGTTATTGATTCACAGTGATCAGAGAGCTGATAAATATCATTCCTTGGTTGAGTTACTAGGTTTTTCAGAGCCAGTGGGTATCCTCTCACCCAATCCTCAAGACCTAGATAGGGCTAGTCCCCAGTGTTGTACTGAGTTGGAGTTCGTTAATGAATGGTGAAAACTCTGAATCTGTGGCTCAGCACACCTCTGACTCTCCGGTGTAGTTACAACATCTATATACCAGCAGGTGCTAACAGGCTCATGCTAACCTGCCAAACCTTGATCTCTTGGTCCGGGGAAGTGAATAAAGATAAATTCACATTGTAAAAAAATTCAATTAAAAAAAAAAAAAAAAGTGTCAGAAGTGTATTTTTCAGCTATTAATTGAGCCATCAATAAGCTCCGCCCCATTTTGTTACAGCTTCTAACTCAGACATTTTAATTGAAAATGTTGCTCATGAAATGGTACAATTGATTGGATAGTGTTCATACCCTTTCAAAAAAGAAGTTTATTCAAGTTTGCTATTTGTACTTTTATACTGAAAATAAGAGAGTATTCTTTCAGTCTACTTTTTATGTAGGCCTATATATATATATATATATATATATATATATATATATAAATGAAATTTTTGTGAAAATGATCAAAAATGCTGGAGCTGACTGGCAACTATGGATATTAATGGCTAACTTTGTGTACTGAAGGGGCTTTTAAAAGCGTGTTGATTGCTAATCAAAAAAAGGATGTCGCTGAATTTATTTTTTCAACACTTGCGTGCCAATTTTTTCACTTTCACTTATTGCAGCTCCTAAACTCCTTCTGTCCATAAATAATTCATACATCCCCTTGCCCGTCTTTATATAACAAACAATAATTTGCCTACAATGCGTGTCAGGTGCTGTGTCAGTAGAGGAAAAAAACAGTGATTGAATGCTGAAATCATGGTTGGGTATGTTTTTGTGCGCTCACCTTCCCCACTCACACACACCGACAGTAAAGCACACCTTTCAAACAGATGAGGAAGATAAATCTGTTGTTGCCAGATAGATTACGATTATCTATCCCACAGCCGTTCTTTCATGACTTCCTAGATAATCGTAAGGAGTCACAGTACTGGATGTCTTTTGTCAGTTTTGATGCTGTCCCTGCACTCTTAAAAGCTCTCCCTGAGCTTAGTGGCTCATCCCACTGTACCAGTGACTGAGAAAGTAATAAAAATAAAGCAAAAGAAGTGTCTGAGCAAGGTATCACAAATATCCCTCTGGAGCCACAGGAAAAAGTTCTATTGCATTGAATAAATTATGTTTATATGTTGCTTGCAAAAAATAGTTTTGCCACTTTGGATGGCTGTCAATGGAGAAAGATGGTTTATGGGACCAGACTGTGTAGTTACAGCATCTACCAGCAAGGGCTAACTGGATCACACTAACCAGCCAAACCTTGACCCCTTGTAAAATACAGGCCTACCTTCTCATCCAGTTATGAGAAGGGAATATTAAATAACAACGAGGTATGGAGGGTTGGCGGGCTAGTTTGGGGTGGTGGGGGTGGGTCTCTTCATGTTCAAGCAGTAGAGTGTCAGTGGGAGATCTGAAATGAAGACATATCTTCTTTTTGCCATCTCTAATCTGTTTATATCTGTGTCCTCTGCTTTTGTCGTGAGGGATCGATCCAAAGCTGCTTTTATTCGTCCGTTATCTTTTTCTCGGAAGGTGTATGAAGGGGGTTACCCAATCTAATTCTCCCCATGTGTAATATTCTGGGGAGCAATAATCACATTCAGCTCCAAGTTGATAATATCACACCACAAAAGAAAAGGCAATATCTCCCCATCATTCTATTCTTTTGCTTTATTTCTTTCCCACAAATGGACCTTTTTATTAAAAAAAAAATGAGAGCGGGAAAAGGTTGCTTGCTAATGGCTGTGGGTGTGTACATGATCCTATATCTTTCTTCACTGCGGAAGCAGTTTTGTTTGATGTTTCAACATTCAAACCATCAATTCAATAAAACTTACAATGACTCAAATACTGTATTACCTTGAGATACAATGGTTGTGACTGCTGACAGTGGAATGAGAAATGGTTAAACAATTATGAAATGCAATTGTAGTACATTTAATATGTTTAGAAATGGTCAAGTATAGCCACCACAAATTGGATTTACCAAACACAACTGAAATAAGTTTAAGGCATTCTCTTTGTCATGATATTTTCTTGTTTCCCGCTGCTTTCATCCTAAGGTGTTTTATAAAAACATTTTAACAAGATTATAAACCAACCATCTGAGAAAATACAAGTCCCAAATGTATCTATGTTTGCCAGTGATTTTAATAATATCACAAATTCTTAATTTCTTCCTCCAGACTGCGAAAGCCACTAAGCCCACACCAATATGTGCTCATCTCCAAGCCAAGACAAATTTGAGCTAAAACACACAATTACCCACACACACCAAACACACAAACAGCTCGTCTACAGCAATGGCTAATAATTTCAGACCACACATGCAAAGTTTAACCAGAGTTAAACAGATTTAAAATTCTGGTCCCATGTTGGCATAAATTTACTCAGTTAAATCAGCCTTTATTATCTTCTGATCTACATTATTAAGCATGAAAATAATTCATATTAGAGTTTCGCTCAGTCATCTAATTGTGCTAGAATCAAGTTACACTTTTGGAAAAATCTCACCGGGGCTCCAGAATTCAGACTGCGACTAAAACATTCACAAATATAAAATCTATTCAGGAAACATTGTGTACATCCATATGCAGTTTTGTCTGATATCATTGTTTTAGTGTTTCCTGCTCAACAATGAACGCAGCGTGAGTCATGATTTACAGATTCGGAACAAATATGCATCAAAGAGTCAGTCAAAAAGATTCACCTCACTCATGAGTTCGTGGACGGTCAGTCAGTCAGTGAATCGTGCAGAGCCATTACTTGCACAACTGACTCCATACTGAATCACGATTAATTTTTCTGACATGCCCGATTTGAATGAATTCAAACAGCTATATTTATTGAGCAACTATATTTCTGAACTAAAAGTCATTTGGCTCCTAAAAGTTTTTTTTTTTTGGTAATCTTGTCATTTTATTTTTTTTCTGGAGCCACAGATCTCACTTTTTCTGCTCGTTGTAATGCATGGCAAAGCAGTTACTGATTTTTATCCTTTTAGATTAAAAGTCACTTTGGTCAGGGTGACTTTAATCTCCCATGGTAAGAATCCATGAAACACACATCATTATATGGCATCGTCTCACTTCAAGGTGAAACGTTTACGCTTTTCATTTCATGAGAAAGAAACTCCTCTTCAAATGTCTGTCTTTCCCCCAGGAATAAGAGGCAGTCTCCTTTGCCATGAAGATCTGACGAGCTTTTAAGGTTATTTCATTAAATACATTGGAGCAGAATGTGCCATTACATTTATGTAACTGAAAGACAATCAAATGTGAAAAAAAACAAGCTGTATAGATGATCTCTATTCCCTGCCCACATATCAAAGTCCCTGTCTTCTAATCAGTAGGACAGATGTAGGATTCAGTCTGTGATGTAGATTGGCATGCAGCAAAAGCACGAGACACATATCCTTTTTACTGACTCGCCTTATTGGCATTCAACGCCATTGTTCTCCCATTTCAACGCTTTGCTGTTTCCATGGCAACCACAGGCGTAATCAGAGGCAGGCAGTTAAAGATGTGCCTCTATCACAGATAGAGGCACCAGTTCCTGATAAAAAAGAGAGCTGAGATAAAACATCCGACATATGTGCCTTAAGAGAGAATATCAAGTCCTATAATATATCACATCTCCTGAGAGGAACAGAACACACTGCAGCAACTAACTTCAGTATGCTGATCTACTCAACGTGTCTTTTAGGAGTATTATGCAATACATGGACACCATGTGGATGATACCTTGTAATTAATAGCTTTGGATATTTCAATTACACCTATTGCAATCAGGTGCATTAAATAAACCATACAGCAATACAGTCTGCCTAGAACAAACGTTAGGCGAATGTATTAATATTAAATAAATAAATGCTGTTCTTTTAAACTTTCTATTCATCAAAGAATTGTGACAAAATGGTTTACACAAAAACATTAAGCAGCACAACTGTTTTCAACTTTAATAATAAGAAATGTTTCTTGCACCAAATCAGCAAATTAGAATGATTTATTTTACAAGTAGATTAATGGTTTGAAGTTGAAGTGTGACGGTGCCATCTCAAGTTTCCAGAAACACATTTTTTTAACGGTCTTCTGTTTTGCTATACGATGAAAAGATATTAGTGATATGCTTCATCAGACTTGCACTTGTTTCTGAGAATTCTTCAGGCATTAATTGATGATTTACTGGATGTAAAGTTTTTATCTCCCTTTTTAATGTGCAAGGCTAAAAAGTGTATTGTCATAAGTCTTGTCAATCAATAGGACGGTGAGATAGAAGTATTGCAGAAAGATGATTCATTTACATAGCCATTACATTTCTTATTTGTAAACAGGACTTTCACAAAGGACAATGCTTTTAATGACTCCCATTTGTATAAGTGTTTTTTTTTTTCCCTCTGCACTTTAAGCTTTTAAACTGAGTCCTTAGTTATACCAAAGAACACGCACCTTCAAGAAACAAACAAAAATATAAGCGAATAAGTAAAATGTGTTTTTTTTATTATTATTATTTTTTTTATTAACTTTCAACCTTTCAACATTTATCAGGGCTCAACAGGAGACAAGAAAGCAGTGGCTAAAAGATTTTTGAAGGCTTACTCTTTAAACACTTTAAATTCACTTGAAATCATAGGAAATACACTACCATTCAAATATTTAGGGCGAGTAAGATGTTTTATAAAGAAAATTATAAAATTTTATAAATTCAGCAAGAGTGCATTAAATTTATCAAAAGTGACAGAGATTTCCATTTCAAATAAATGCTGTTCTTCTGAACATTCTCCTAAAATCCTAAAAAAAAAAAAAAAGGTTTCTACGATATATTAAGTAGCACAACTGTTTTCAACATTGATAATAATAATAATAATAATAATAATAATAATACATGTATCTTGCACCAAATAATTAGAATAATTTCTGAAGGATCATTGGACACTGAAGACTGGAGTAATGGCTGCTGAAAGTTTTGCCATCAGAGAAAAAAATTAATTAAACAATTTAAAAAAAAGAAAAAAAAAAAAAAAAAAAAAGAAAACTATTATTTTTAACAATATTACTGTTTTTACTGTCTTAAAATTGTTGAATAAATGCAGAGTATTCATTTTGAATCACCAATAACAATTTGTATCAAATCTCATACATCATATCAAATCTTTTACATACACAAATATCATACATCGTATTTGAAGTATGAGACCTTTCTTTTACCTTTAAAAATCCTGTCAAAGTATCAAAATTTTCATTGCACCATGTCAGTTACTTCAGTCAGTGATTGATTTATCAAAGGTGAAAAGTTCCCGGCACATTTCTGTAATGACAAAGACACTCTTTTTACCTCAGTCTGACTGACATTTTCAACTGCTTTGATTCTTTTCATTTTAATGCATTTCGTCCGGTTGCATCACCAAAATTCAGGCACTGTTAAATGAATAATTATGCTAAAATTGTCAAAAATGACACCAGCAGTGTGTGTGAGCGTTTGTGTGTGTAGAGATTAAAAGGTATGTGCTACACCATCTTTTCAGGACATATTTGAAAATTAGGTTAAATGTAGATACCGGTAGTATATCCATTGTTGTCCATTTCCTCAAGTACACTTAACCTCTCTCCATACTGCTGTCCACTGCTGTGCTACACTCAGGGTTCCCACTCTTAGCCAAATGTCAAAGTCCCTGACTTTTCCCTGACTTTCACTGACTAAAAAGCTGAATTTCCATGACCTATAATGAATGGAAAAACAGGACGCTGTTGTGCTGAGCACTGAGCAGACAAAAATCAGCCACAGACAGTATTTTAAATCCATCCATTTGCAAGCTTTATTTACTTGTTCACAGACGTTTTTAGTACAAAACTAAGTTAAACACTCATACACACTACATTTTTTTGCGCTTTTACCCATTAAATGCACTTTGGTATTTTTCTGTACTATTTCTTCAGAAATAAATTTATAGTTTTTATGCTTTTAGGGGTTAAACGCTTTAGAAGATTTTCTTTCTCATCAAGTTCATCATTAAGTCTTTTGATTTTTTCACATTTAGTTTTTGCAGACCGTCTTAGACTGTTTGACACTAGCCTATTTCTGTAAATGGTTATGATTATTTAAGTCTGAAATAAATAATTAATAATTATTAAATAATTAAGTCCCATAATATTTTTCCTTCAGAAGTAATGTTGGTAGTTTATCCGATGTGCATTTATTAATTTATTCATATTTATTCATTCTACCATGGTGAATAAACGAAGGTAACGGCTACGCATGACCAATTTGAAAATTCTGTGCGGTTGCCACTAGGGGGCGAAATGCGACAATCGTGCAGTGAAAAGGTGGCTTATCGTGTCCTTTTTTTTTGTTTTTTTTTTTTTTTTTTTTTTAAGCTTACCGTGTCCTAACCAGACTTGACAAAGCTACAAGACGACAAAATCAATCATAAATCACAGCCAGTCATAACAGCGTGTGGGTGGGCTCTGTTCGCAGCTAAACACGAAAACCAAATGAAATTAAACTAAACAAAATTAAACCATAAAACATTCAAACTACATACTCAGTGACTGATTCAATCTTTGTCATGAAATACACTTGTTTGAGCTTTGCTTAATATTAAAATGGTTTGAGCTTGAATATCATTTTGCATGACTTTAATAGCCCCTATGAGAGCAACAATGGACAATTTACCTCAGAGTTTGAAAAGAAATAAAAGGAAACAAGAACGTTCAAACTGTAAGTAATAAATACTTTTCTTTGTGTATTTATGTCCTTGTTCCGTCTCTATGACCTGAACTATTAGCTGCAAAATCCTAGAAATATAGAAACCATTTCAAAAATAGAATCCTTTGTCGTGTTGCAGCTGGTTAGGACAGTCTTTGAAGTGGTCATTTTGTAGCCAAAGCTCTTGAAATTTACATTTTCCTGGCATGTTTGCCTTAGTTAACAGGTACAGGTGACTGCATTTGACTTAAAGGGTTAGTTCACCCAAAAATGAAAATAATGTCATGTATTACTCACCCTCATGCCGTTCCACACCCGTAAGACCTTTGTTAATCTTCGGAACGCAAATTAAGATATTTTTGTTGAAATCTGATGGCTCAGTGAGGCCTACAAAGCCAGCGATGACATTTCCTCTCTCAAGATCCATTAATGTACTAAAAACATATTTAAATCAGTTCATGTGAGTACATGGTTCAATATTAATATTATGAAGCGACGAGAATATTTTTGGTGCGCCAAAAAAACAAAATAACGACTTATATAGTGATGGCCGATTTCATGGAATTTTAAAAGGTCTATTCCAGACATTGAAAGTCAGGGAATAAGCTTCGGAGCGTTATGAATCAGCGTGTCGAATCAGCGGTTTGGAGCGCCAAAGGCACGTGATTTCAGCAGTTTGGCGGTTTGACACGCGATCCGAATCATGATTCGACACGCTGATTCATAACGCTCCGAAGCTTATTCCCTGACTTTCAATGTCTGGAATAGACCTTTTAAAATTCCATGATATTCCAGAAATTCCATGACCCGTGGGAACCCTGTACACTTAAGCTTCATTGTGCCAGAACCACTGACACTATGCAAGCCGGAGTATCATCAAATTTTGAACAAAGACAGCTTTTCTCTACAGAAAGAACTGCTTTCTGATTTCAATAAGACTTGTCGTCTTTTTGGATCACGACTATAACCAACAGCAACCATAAACTTGTAAATTTCACTTTAAAAATGATTTTCTATGATGCTTAGAGGCTTGTGAACTAGCTTGCAGTGATTTGCAGTAAACATATTTTTTCCTTATTGAAAAAGGGATGGACTGGAGGGAGTAAATGTGAAATGTTTACTCACAAAATTTCACCTTAACTCACGGCTTCTTTTTTTTTCTTAAACCATTTCCAAACAGGTTTAACAAAACAAATTGGAGGGTAGGATGGGGAGCGTTCCTCGCTAAATTTAACACATAGTGCTTATCGCAAACAGTGCGTTCAGCAAATCACAAGGAAGAGATGTGTACACGCTCAACTGACAATAACTGCCTACAAACTGCCGCTGCTTCGTTGACTTTGAAAACAGCCGCCACTTATTGACTGAGCCTGGAAGAAGCGAACGCCCCTCCTGAAGTTAATCAGCATGCGGTCTGTTGGGAGCTCACCTTCCCTCCCCCACCGTCTCCCTAAATTTAACGAGGCCAATGCATTTAGTTTCATGGACTGCTAATTCTGTTTGTTTTGAATGGCATGCGCCATACGTTGACTGGGATGCTTAATTAGCACTATTATGAAAGTCTGTTTACAAATGAGCTGAGTAATCCCTGTGCCAGAATGCTAAGTTGTGCTTCTCCTTTTCCCTTGTGCTGAAACTGCAGCACCAGGGCAGAAAGAAGAGAACATAGCAAGAGTTTAGCAGCTAGTGATTCACTTCTAATTCCACAAAGGCTGTACACTTTCAGTGGAGAACAACTGGAATGAATAGATCAAGGTCCACACAGTTGTGCCTCCTGCAGAACTCAAAATGTTTCAAATTTCTTTAACTTTAGGAACTGAGAGCTGCATATGCATAAATATGCATGCAAAATGTTTCAGACGACATCCTTGGGCAGAAAGGGATCTTGCGTGCAGCTTGCATATCTCCAGAGCATTCGGTGTACTGTAAACATCTGTCTGCAAGGTAGAAGGATAATTTTTGTTTACATGATCACATTCAAAACCATCAAAACTCATAAGAATGTGTCCACAGAACTCACTTCTAAATAGTTTATTATGAGTTATCACAGGAACTTGGGGAAATTACATTTATTTACATTCACACTTTCTTACCAAAGCTATGCACAAATCATGTGAATGGCAATTGCATATACAGGAAGGCTAAAGGCATTGGGTAGGATGTTTAGTGTAAGTGTGAAGGTGGATACAGAGAACGTGGAGAACGACGGAAATGAATGGATGAAGTTTGCTACTATTCCTGTCTCATGTGCTTCATTATTTAACTCCTGACACAGCCTGACAGATACAACATAGTTCAGTCTTTCTACTTCAAAATTTCATGTTACTCAGTTTGTTTATTGAACTGATAGTTAAAAAGATGTTACAGCAGCCTGATGCTTACAATCAAAGCATGCTCACTTTGTCGAAACCTTGGCTGTGTTCGAAATCGCCCCCTATGCCCTTATTCATTATTCCCTACATTACTCCACTAATATAGTTCACTTAAGGGAGAGAATGAAAATGAGTGAAAGAATTGGGACACTGAGTGTGCCGGAAGGGCCGCCTTAGCATAGTTTGTGCTTGCTGTTTGAAACTTAGCAAACATCGGTTGTACACTTGTGGTGCATTATAGGATTGAATAAGTGCAATCGATGATGTGCACTCGATAACGTCCACTATGTTTTGGGCGAAACGGATGGCTGTCCCCTCAAATAGTGCCCTATTTAAGGGCATAGGTGGCGATTTTGGACACAGCCCTTGTATCTTCACATTTTGTCCAATTAACCAATGAAAAGTATTAAAAAGAGTTTGTGACTAAACCTCGTAACTCTATTGGATCCTCAAACTATCGGTACAACCTCATAACTCCACCCCACCTCTATCGTGAAGAAGTGCCTCAAGTACTTTGGACCGTCTCAGCTAAGGATAAATAAAGAACTGATTCTTTGAAATAAGTACATTGTTTTCTTTAATCAAAAAACATTATACTGCATATATAAAGCCATAATATCAACATTGACAACACAGTGTTTAATTATTTGAGAAATAGTGTTTTTTTCCATCCACATTTACTAAAGAGTAGCGTTTTTGAAGATATGAGGTGACAGCACAGTTCTATATAAAGTTGGATGTCCAACTTTATCCACATATATACTTTATACTCACGTAAAACTACACATACTACATAGCAAATCTCAACTGCTTGATAGGTGGTTGTCATCACAAAATGTAAACTATATTATCGCCAGTGTTGGGCAAGTTACTCTAAAAAGGTAATTAATTACTAGCAAATAATTACATCTTAAACAGTGTAATTAGATTACCGTACTAATTACTCTTTCTAAAAAGTATTGGATTACTTAATTACTAATTACTTTCTAAATCCCATATCATCCTCAACCATTTGAACAATACAAGGATAAACATGAAACTACTCTTTTAATTCTTTCAAATAAATAAAATAAAATAATTCTTGAACTGACCAAAGTATTAAAACTGAGATGGTTACATTAAAAACATACATTTTAACATTAAGCCCGGAACACACCAAGCCAACGGTCGGCCGTCGGGCAGTTTCTGTGCATCGGCCGACTAAGTTTTCTCAGTGTGTTCCACACCGTCGGCTGAAGTTGGTCCTCGTTGGCTTTTTTCCGGCCGATTCGACATGTTGAATCGGCATCGGGCCGTCGGAGAAAGAGAGAACTCTGATTGGCTGTTCAGTATAGCAAACGAGTCAGTTCACGAGAATATAAGCAAAAGTTATGAAAGCAAGCAAATAAGTCATGACGGCACAGACAAAAGGTTGTTCTAATTTTACGTCATCTTACCTGAGCGCTCGAATGCACAAATATTTTCATAATAACATGAGCGGAGAGGAATAAAGAACGTGATCAGCATGATTGATATTCAAAATGGTAAGCAAGCGCTGCTTTCTTTATGGTTTGTATACATGCAGTCTAGTTTCGCTTTCCCTTTTTGAATGACGAATACATACAAATATATCTGCTTAAATAGACAGTTATCTCCTTCATACGCAGGCGCAGAACGCGTGTGATAGTTGACAGTCGGCTGAAGTTCTTTTGGTGTGTTCAAGCACATATTTTTTCCCCGACGCAGCTGACATGAGGCGACAACACCGTCGGCTTTCGTTGCCGCTAGTTCTTTGACGTCGGGTTGGTGTGTCGCTGCCTTTAGACATTAAAGGTAGGGTAGGAAGCAAGCTAGCTTTGAAAGCATAGGATCCCACCCTCCCTTCAGAGCTCTAGTTGTACCACTTGACTGCTACAGATTCATTTCGGCGTTGATAGTGTTGACATGTGAACAGCTCCGGGTAGAACGTCACGGGTTGTCATCGCGTAATTATGACATGCCGTGAATGGAGCATTAACTCTGTTTTGGTTCAGGAGGAACTGTAAAAGGCGGCTGCTGTTTCTTTGTTGCGCTCGGTGACTGTGTTTCTATACTGCATAGCCTTAAAGAATGCGCTGATGACGTGTGATGTCTGCGCGAGCAGGGTGCGCTGAGGTATGGAAATATTTGTTGAAAGGCAGGTAGAACATTTATCATTGCATTCCAAATTTGGACCAAATGCAATGATTGGACAAAAATGATTTGGTTCTGTGACTTCCACAGAAGATATATGTACATGTTTTAATATTTTGACCATTTTTATTATTGATTTCTATCAGGATGTGAAGGAGTTTCAACCAGAATACCAAAAATTGTTTATAAAACAAGTTGCCTAAATCCACTATTGTGATATAGAAATGTTCTATAGTCTATACAGTATTTAATGCAATCAAAAGTAACTAATTAAATTACAGAAAAATTAAGAGTAATCCCTTACTTTACTTTTTCAAGGGAAAAGTAATTAAATTACAATAATTAATTACTTAGTAATGCATTACACCCAACACTGATTATCGCCCAGCCCAACTCTAATCTTCTAAATGTGACCATAAGGCATGATGAAATTAAGACATAAACATTAACATCATGATTTTCTGTAAAGCTGCTTTTAAAAAAAAGTGAATTGTGAAAAGTGCATTTTTGACCGCGTTTTTGTTAATCTTGATTTCTCACAGTTTGTGTGCTTTTCTAGGCGAAACCGAGTGAACTGCAGCGGTAATAGGTCACGGGAAAGAGCACGTCTCGTAGCCGTGCACTGAAGACCAACAGCCAAGGTCAGGATTTTCGTTAAATATACCCCACAACACTTGCAATATCGCATGAGATCATTTTGTGATACTTTTGTGTCTTTTTTAAAAAAAAGCTTGATGCTAGTCACTATTCACTGGCATATTATATAGCCAAGTTTTTTGTTTTTTTTTATTCTCCTTTTGGGCATACAGCATTAGAACAACACCAGGATGAGTAATTTATGACTTAATTTTCATTCTAGGGTGAACTATCCCTTTAAACTCTTCAGTCACTCTCACAGCCTGTGATGTGGCAATATATTATTCATTAAAGATGCCTGCTTGGATATACACAGAAAGATATATGTGTCTTGTTCACAGAGGCACCTGTCACCAGAGGGGGGAGTTCCTATTACAGGAGTACTCTGCGTTTTAAAGCCTGTGGGATGACATTTGGTAAATTATTAAACGTGCATGGCAGGTGTCTGCTGAAGGTGTCAAATGCTATATCAGCGCATTTTATTTTGTCTTCTTATTTTCTTGCCAACTCAAGTCTGCCTCCTCTTTCTCTTTTCTTGTTGCTTCTTTACTTCTTCAGCCTGTCAAAGAATCTTTTTTTCTACTCTCTATGATTGCTATACCCCGAAGCGATATTGGGGATGCTTCAAATGCAATTCAGAACGTTGGCCCCATTATTTTCATGTCCGAACTGATGTTTATGTGTACACACCACAGTGAGAAGAAAATAAGCTTTTTATTTGGTCTCTGTCTGGCAATTGTTCCCTTTCGTCAGCTTAAAGCATTTAGACTTACCACCATCTTATGTTTTCTTTTCCTCTCGCAGTGACACTCAGATGTAATCCCCTTGTGAGGAATGTCAAAGGAAGTGCGGTCTCCTCTCTGAGTCCCCAGAGTCTTTTAATACCATTCCAGGATCTTTTGATCAGAATTCTGACCTGCAAACAACAACTTCCTGTGTAAGATTACACCTTTTACCTCACAATCACATCATTGCAAGGTCAAAATACCGACTGCACTTTTTCTTTTACCTTCCTTTTTTTCTCATTCATACTTGCCTTGGATAGTCTCCATATGAACAAACCACCTAGCCATGTCATGATTAGAAAAGGCCATGTGTTTGCATTACCTGGATAAATAAAGGTCATACTGTGCTGTGTAGAGAAACTAAAGCTTCCTGCAGCCATCTGGAGTTTACTGTTCTCATCATAAACTGCTGTACACAACACAATTTGCATATTCATCCCTGAAGCACAACACCTTTTTTGAAGCACACGAGACCATCAAGAAACACATTAAACTTAACCTATTCAAATAAATGAGTTGTATAATTCTTACAGTAAAGGTACAATATGTAACTTTTCGCCACCAGAGGTCGCCTATTCAAAACAAAAATGTTGAAAATGATGTTATAACGTTACTCTGTGCATTCGCTCGCCGGCTGCTATGAGATACTTGTTGCACACTGCAGTAAGCTATATCGTTATTAGAATATCATATTAATATAATCAAGAAAATGAGATTCAAACAATAAGACTAAACGTGTTGAGCTATATAACAATGATTAGTTTTCTGTCTATAAATGTATCCAAACAGTTGTTCCCTTGTCTAATAAAACATATAATATATTAAAGCGTCTCTGAAAATCGAGGGTAACGCAGGTATGATGTCATTGATAGGCAATACACCTATCAATGACATCATACCATGAATATTTTAATCCAAAAATCTTACACATTGTGTCTTTAAGGCAAGAAACCACAGGTAAAACATTTTAACTCTCACCATACCACCCAGTTGATTAATCATCACAGTACATTAAGACAATTGATTTGTTTTACAAGTTTTGTTTAAATGTGCAAATGAGGCATTATCTAAGGAAATATGCACTAATTTGCATACATTTCCAGACCAGGAATCTGAACATTGAATAAAGCCAGGTTCAAAATTCATTTTGCTGACATACTAGTTAAAGGGGTCATGACATGGATTTTTTATTTATTTATTTTTAATATTGTGGAAACTAGGGCGGGGCCGAGAGCCTTGGGAATGGAGTGAGGTTGGTGACGTGAGTGCTAATGATACACAGTAATCTTTCAACAAAAAAGCAAAAAATCTTTCAGAAAACGTTTCTTTGAGAACTCTCCATCACTGTGTCTCATTTACAAAAAATGCTCCGAACAAAAATAAAAGACAGCGTCATTGATTATAATGGATTCGATTTGCTTTTAATGCAATGGTTACATCTAGTGTAGGCAAATGTCAGCCATTCAGTGACTAAATGACAGTGGAGCGTAATGTATAACTATTTGTTGATGTCTTGCTCTGGAGGCAGTCATATGCAAATGTATTTTGCCCGTGTGACGCCACAGATCCTGCAATATCAAAACGAACTGTTTTTGGAGCTAGATTAAATAAATGCTTTGTTTATAATGAGGAGGATGTTTTAAGCTCTGAAACTTGCAGGATGTTTTAATGGTACAAAGACCTCTTTTAGGTACAAAAACCTAATTTTAGATATCTCTTTTTATCACTCCATAAATCATGAAGAAGAAAAAAAAAAAGAAAAAGAGAAAAAAAGAAATCAACAGCCACAGAAAAACTCACCAAATTTGTTATATAAACCAAGCAAATGATATATAAACAAAACCCTCTGTAAAATCCTTCAGAATATAAATAGGAATAAAACTGGAAAATTTGGTGTAAGTGCTATTAAAGTTGAGATTTTTGGTTAAGTGCATGAGGATTTTTATTTTATTTATTTATTTATTTTGAAGGGCTGTTAAACATTCTGAAATGAACAAATATTCTTTGGTGTAGTTAACCACGTACTGTATATATTGATTTATTATAGTATAAAGTAACTTCAACTTATAATTTAAAAGTAAAATGTTTCCAGAGCCTGTGATGTGATTATTGAATTGGACCCTTGAGTGAATTACATACAGAACTGGACTAACCTAGATTGGTACTAATAGTAATTACAAACTATTTTATTCACATGTTGTTCCTGTGTGATCCCGGTACACCAATTCATTTAAATCTTTATTATCATTTCTCATGATTAACTTTCTCCCCAGGCAACCTTATCGCAGATGAGTGTGAATTCAGATTCTCTCATCTGAGCCATATTGAAGGGAAAGACTGTTAATGTTGATGGGAGAGGCTGCTCAACATCTCCGGCGGAAACAGGTCAGCTTCTGAAGAATGCAACAGGGGGACATTCTCTAGCTTTGCACGTCTGCACAATTATAGTATTCATCTAATTGCTGTTAGTTTCCTGCTGCCACACAAGATGTCACAGTAGGGTTACTTTTGCTCTCTGCAGCTGCCCAAAACTGTTTATTAAGAAACTTGCCTGTCAGTAGAAATAGGTATACATGATATAAGTTCTGATATAGTTTATTGAGATCTTATTAGAGATCCTTTTTTTTTTTTTTGGCTGTCATCTAACACTCAAAATTAATCTTTAAAAACACTAATAATTGAGTAAAATTTCAAATGTAATCTTTAGCAAATCTCAAAATGAATATCCATTTTTAATGTAGTTATTTCAGTTTTTTTTCTTTATGATTGAACAAATCTGTTTTTTTGCTTTGTCATTATTACGTATTGAGTGTAGACTGATGTTAAAAAAAAAAGTAATTTAAAGCAGTTAGCATAAGGCTGCAACATAAAATGTAAAAAAAAAAAAAAAAAAATAAGATTTTCAAAAATAAATTAATAAATTGATAAAAAGTTACAGTAATCATTTATGTATTTTTCTTTAGCACCAAACCAGCATATTGAATGATTTCTGAAGGATCATGTTACACTGAAGACTGGAGTAATGCTGCTGAAAATTCAGCTTTGCCATCATGGGAATAAATGACAAAGAAACAGAAAACAATTATTTTAAATTGTGATAATATTGCAAATATTTAAATAGCAATAATACTGTTACTACTATTACTGTATTTTTGCAGCCTTGGTTAGCATATTCATAGCAAGTTAACCAGAGGAGTGTACAATGAAATTAGGAGCATCACCATCTATTTGTCCATGTGTAATTGAGTGTGATGTCATCACTTCATTGGAGTATATAATAATTGACTCTTTCTGCCATTACAATAAGAGCCATCATAGACATCAGTGTGATGAAGAGTCATAGGTGAAAGTCAGAAAGAGCAAACGCAGAAGAAATGGAAGAAAACCAGAACAAAGAGTACTAAGAGTCAGCTATTGAGGAATTGCTCTCGAGCTCTGGATTTGGAGTGGGTATTGAATCTGGGGATGGTTGTCCATTGAAGAGAAGAACAGGAAATTTATTCCATTTCTTGTCCTGTTCATCTCTTTTCCCCTCGGTACCCTCCAGGACCCTGGCTTGTGGTACCAGGCCCAGGAAACATAACAAAAGGGGCTATGTTGCATCTCTGCCCTGCAGCCTAGCTCTTCCCTGAGGTCTGCCTGACCATCGATCGCAAGCTACATGACAAACAAGCAGAATGAGCCGCCCGGAAAGCAGGACCACTTCAAACAGGAGTCATTCTGTGCCTGTCAATTATCCACACTTACTGTGTCGAACTCGTTCATTTTCAAGGTCCCCACCAGCTGTGCATGAGCAATGTTCAATAATGCTTTTGTAACTGTTTACACTTTTTAAATGTTTTTAAAGCAAATCATATATAACACATTCTTTGCGGTCACAGTGATGGACCTTGACACAACTGAGATGTCACATTCTAAGGTACATTTAAATGGACACTTCACACAAAATTGAAAATCTGTCATCTACTCATCCTCATGTTTTTTTTTTTTTTTATTAAAAAAAAAAAAAAAAAAAAAAAAAACAACAACTGAGAATTGTATAGCAGAATGTCCAAACTGATTTGTTTCAAACAAGGAAAGTAAATGGTGACAATGGCTGTCAAGCAAGATTTTCAGGAAATAACAGCTTGCACTGCACTCTGTTAATCATGCAACACTGTTTTGTGGCTTTGAAAGACTATTGTTGATGGAATGGACTGCATTTATAATGCTTTTATGAGGCTTTTTTTGGCCTTTGTAGTTTTAAAGACCTGGAAACCATCCACTTTCATTGTATGGACGAGAGCAGTATGAACATTTGTCAACATTTCTCCTTTTGTGTTCCATAAAAGAAAAGTCATATTAATTTGAAATTACATGAGCATGAGAAATAAGAGTTTTTTTTTTTTTTTTTTGAGCACTAAATCAGAATATTAGAATTATTTCTGAAGGATTTAGAAAAGAGAATGTTTATTTTAAAGCTGCAGTCCGTAAGTTTTGCCTCTTTGTCACCATCTCTGTTTGAAACCTGCAATTGCAGTTATTTGTTGAATTATCACCTTTACGTGGGTTGTGTATCGGCACGGCTCCTCAGCGCGCATGTATCTGTTTGCTGTCAGTCACCACACCGGCGTAGATATGTACTTCGGAATGACAGATTGTAGTCTTGGAAGTATGACCAAAATAAGAATTTTCACCGGAAAATGTCATCTGAACAAGTAACAAATCTGCCACTTTTGTTCTGACCAACTGAGAAAAAAAGTATTACAATTGCGCTGCCAATGGTGATTAAATCTAACGATCGCTTAGTTCGGATCACATCAAACCGTGCAAATTATTATTATTGTTATATTTTGTTCTCAAATTGTTAATGTTAACGATATCAGAATTGCGTGACTATGTATTTAGTGTGTATTAGCATTACCTGTAAATTTCAATTTCTGTAGCCACTCCGAAGTCCGAAGTCTTTTGCTTTTGACTACGAGTGAATCTCCAGTTGTCACTGATGATTGTCTTTTGGACCTTTCTGGATTACAATCCGCCATCAAAATGATAAGTTTAATTATTGCAGCTGCTGTGAGAAAAGGCTATAAATGATCCGCCACCTGTAGCATCCTCCCACATGCCATAGCCTATTAGCTGGGTCTCCTTCACTATGTAAACAGACATGATGTAATGACGCAAAGACGAACGGCTGCATGCTCGAATTTCCCGCGGAAACCCACCAGTACCATCCGGATTAAGAAACATTATTACAAGCTTTCCGTTGTGAATCGGGCTAAGGTAAGGAAATAGTTTTGAACACTGGCTGGTTATGTACTTGCTCAAAAATTGATTCTGAATAATTTTTAACCAAAAAAAAAAAGTTACAGACTGCAGCTTTAAATTGTAATAATATTTCACAATATTACTGTTTTACTGTATTTTTTGATCAAATAAATGCAGTCTTGTTGAGCATAAGAGACTTCTTTCAAAATCATTTAACCAACCCCAAACTTTTAAATAGTTAGTTAGTTAGTTTGTTTTAGTGTCTACCAGGACAGAAGAACAAATCATTTTTCAGAACGTTTTTTTTTTTTTTTTTTTTTTTTTTTGTGATTCAGTATATTCCTCTTCCTGTCATTCCAATTCAACTTTTTGTGGGGTTTGGCCAATTCTATTTAAATTCACTGCTAATTCTTCAATTCTGAATTCTGTACAACCTGCAGCTGCCTGTAGTAAAAATAAAGATTTCCATAAGTATGTATTTGTGATTTATAGAGGCGGCTGTCTGCCTATTCAGGCCTCTGCTTTCTCTAAACTCCTTTATCAGACCCCATCTAAAGGTTTTCAGGTACAAAAAAAGCCCCTCTTAGACTGCCATTTTTTCACAGCTCCAGCTTTGAAGGCCTAGGCCAATTTGTAGATCCACCAGGGAGCCCTTGAATGAGTACTCCCATTGAGGAGCCCATTTGCAAGTATGAGATCCGTCCTCTAGACTGCCACTCAGTGGCAATGGGGAAAAGAGGAGCGGGGGCAGATTAGGGAATGGAGGTGAGTGGATTTGTGTTAGCAGAAATAGAATAGCCTTGAATAAAAAAGTAAAAGAAATGTCAGTAGATTCAAAATAGTAAATCATTTTAAATGTAGTTTTAAATGCATTCATGCAGGAATGAAAATGATTTATTATCATTGTTGGAAAGTTATTAATCTTTAATGTTTTGTAGAAACAGTGATACATCTTCAGGATTCTTTCAATGTAAACGTCTTTACAATTACTTCAATTCAGTTCTGAGCACAACCCTGTTTCCCAGATGCCTAGAAAATCTGTTTTTTGAAAGTTTCAACCAGTTGTCCATTTATTCCAAAGTTTTGTCAAAGTAACATTCATGTACTTAACTTCACCTACATGTAGCCTAACTTGTTAGCAACTTTACAGCACAGCAAATGTCTGCTTACACTATCTTCAAATAGTGTGCAGCATTGAAGGCGGGCGTGGGGGAAGCCACCTAAAGTAGGAGTGACATTGTGGCGGTGAAGTTTGGCAAAACTCAGAAGGAGACAATGGCTGAGAGAGGTTTGAATGCTGTGATTAGCGGCAGGAGCGGAAAAAGGGAAACAGCTGGAAGGTGCAGATACTGTTTCTGCAAGCCTCAACCCATCTCTAAAGGGTAAACACAACACGAGCTTGTTTGATTTATGGTGCACGTCACACACTGAGTGGCCATTATTCCCTGTGAAAGGCCCGAGCATCATGGGAGGAAATGTGTCCATAATGTAGCTTTTCACAGGTAAACTGGAGAAAGTAGAGAATGTGATTATTTTAAAATACATTTCCTGCCTGTGAAATGCAGTTTGATGAACTGTCCCTTTCTGCCTCTTCAGTGTTATGTATTTTGTTAATGTGTTTGTTCAGAAGTGCCGTAAATTATGGGAGACATGAATAGAAGCCCATCTTTTTCTCTTTTCACCGCTTACAATTTGGAGTATGATTAATTTCCAGATACCTCTCCCCTTTTTTTGCTCATATTCTTGTGCATGGTCCCTACAATGCTTGTTTTCCTATTTATGTGTCAAGCACACAATTCACAACAAGGAGGTGTCAGCAGTAATTAATAGGACCTATTCAGACTTGCCCTAATGAAGAGAGGGGGAGAGTCTGAGCTTAAACAGCCATTTAAAAGAAGTAAGTTCAGCGACAAGCACTTTATTGTTTTTGCCGTTTTACTCCCACTTCTGCATTCCCTTTCTTTTTAGGAAGTTTCAAAAAGTGTCCCAAAGTAAAAAACAAAACAAAACAAAACAAAAAAAAACCTACACTCATTGGGAAAACATAAAACATGCATCTTTCTACATTCAATTTCCAGCTGAAATGACCACTAGAGGCAGTGAAACACCAACTACTTTCATTCCTTTTTACACATATTATAGGGCAAATTATTGATTAATAAAGACTTATTTTCACACTGTTCCTTGCACAGTACTATGTTATGATTCTTTAACTCTTCAACTCTTTAACCATAATACACGATTTACACATACATTTTGATGTCTGAATCACATAAATAGCTTTTTTTTTCTTGCGTACCGGCATTTCTCACATGTTGCCGGTGTTGTGCCGAATTTCAACCCCCTGCCAAAAATTATTACCCCCCTCGTTGAAGTCGCTACCTGATTGCGTAATCTTAACCCCAGCCCTAACCCCTCCCCCACACCTACTCCTAAACCTACCAATACTAGGGGGTAATAATCTGGCAGGGGGTCGAAAATCGGCACAGCACCTGTACTCTGAGCGCCCGTTAATTAATTAATTGTATACATCACGCGTTCTGAGCTTTTATAAGCTGTACGAACTGAACAGATCCATTGTCTGGGCAATATGACTGTGACTAAAGCCAAATTGTTTAATTTTGCATGAGTGGCACGCGAATCACCGTAGGTGCGCTCAACAGCAGCACGCTCCAAAAGTGTTAAGATTTGCACGAGCCGTTCCTATGCGACTCTGATAATAAAATGTGCAACCCATTTGAATTCTATTGAGAATATAGTAAAACGCTACAGAGAAAGTCGAACATGATCTAAAACAGCCACTAAAATTGTGGCAAATTTTGACTAGTTGTAGAATTTATGATAGATAATCTTTTAAGGGAATAGATTTTTCACTAAAGATTTATATTACAACTGTGGCATGTTGTAGCTATAGTTTCTAACTGTGTTGCTATTTTTCATAACAAACGCTATAGATAAAAAAGAAAGAAAAAAAAAATGGTAAAGAGGGGCCATCAATGGCCTTACCTGTAATTATATCCTTATTGTAACAAATGCTTGTTAGCAATTATAAAAACTATGCTACTTTTAAGGCTAAATACAAGTTAGAAAGAGCTTTAAAATATGGACCTTCTTGAATTATTGAAACATTGTTTTTTTTGTTTTTTTTTTTGTTTTTTTGAACTTTTAAAATGTAATTTATTCCTTTGATGGCAAAGCTGAATTTTCAGTCACATGATCCTTCAGAAATCGTTCTAACATGCTGATTTGGATCTAAAAAAACAAAACATTTATTATCAGTGTTGAAAACAGTTGTGCTAAATATCTTTGCAGAAACCATGATTTTTTTCAGGATTATTTTATTAATAGAAATTTCAAAAGAACACCATTTATTTGAAATATAAATCTTGGTAACACTTTAGTATAGGGAACATGTATTCACTATTAACTGCAACTTTTCTCTCAATAAACTCCTAATTTACTGCTTATTAATAGTTAATAAGGTAGTTGTTAAGTTTAGGTATTGGGTAGGATTAAGAATGTAGAATAAGGTCATGCAGAATAATATGTGCTTAATAATTACTAATAAACAGCCAGTATTCTAGTAATATGCATGCTAATAAGCAACTAGTTAAAAGACCCTAAAATAAAGTGTTACCTAAATCTTTTGTAACATTATAAATGTCTCTACTCTCACTTTTGTTCAATTTAATGTTTACTTGCTGAATAAGAGTTAATTTCTTTCAAAAAATAATAAAAAATAAAAAAGAAATCTTACTGAACCCAAACTTCTGAACGGTAGTTTATTTAGCCACCATTTGCAGCATATAGTGTAGCTAAATAGCCTTTCAAAACAGTAGCTTCCTCGTCAGTGGATGTTGTAGATATTGGCTGATTGGCCCAGTCACAACAGCAGCTGTCATAGATGTGTTTCATGGCAGCTGTCGTAGTCATTTTTTCATGTGATTTCACAATCCTCTGGAATACACACAAAGCTCCTCTGTTCTGTGTAGTGGCACTAAACCACACAGAAGTACTTCCAGTCAGGATGCTTTCTTTTGTGCCACATTAAGAGAGCACATATCTACAAGTACTTTAGCATAATTTGGACTGAAGAGTCAAAAAATGTCCACAACATTATAACATGATGTGTTCAATCCTACTACTGCTTTATATAATGAAAGCCGGTGGAACCGTTCGGTCATTTTTATTGTCCTAGGTCAAAGTATAATAATTTTCAGTTTTCAGCTTCTTTAATTTTGACCTTGGTGCTAATGCTAGAATATTATTCATCTGAAATCTGGTGTGCCTATTTTTGCAGGAACAGTTTTTTTGAATATTCATTTTATGCAAACTACACTTGGAACAATGGAACTACCCTTAAAGTAGGGGGCTAAATCCAGAATTGATTACTGCAGGAGGGAAAGGCCATAAATCCTCGGTTATATTAAAGGACAATTTTGTCTCCATTGTGGAACCTATAAAAATCCTAATGTCCAATCCCACCTAAGCTCTGGTAAATTATAAAGGTACTTAAGGTTGACATGTTTATGTATATTCCCATACCTCCCCTGCACCGAGTCAATTAGCTCTTATTCCTGGTCAACAGCTTGCAAAAGCAAGGACCTCGGCAATTCCGGTAATAGCCAGGGGATGGGTAGCCCGGGAAAGATTTACATTTCATGCGGTCAGATGGCATTTTTGCTCCAACTTCTGCTTGTTATATCTTTTCACATTAAAATGAGTAATGAGTTTTTGATTTTTAATGCTATTGAGAAAGCTCAGTCTTAATCGCTTCCATTTGACTACATTTTTCATCTAGCTTTTAGTTAAAAACATTATGAGTCGCACATGTCACTTTGTGCCTCCATTAGCGCACAAAGGTAATGGATGCCGATTGGGTTGTTGGCGGTATTATGAGGGCTAAACTGTGTCCATCTGAGGCTATCAGCACCTTTTATATCAATCAAAGAGGAGATTATATATTTCAGTGTATATTTTATGGGGGTGAATGTGAAACCGACCAATATTCCAGATATGGAAATGAACTACATGATGTAATTTTTCATTATTGTTCATGATTTTATAAAATGCAGTTTTAGCCAAAGCCAGGTCAGAGCAAATGTTTTGTGTGTCCCAAAGCTCATTGTTTCATTCAACCCGGGTTCTTTGGAAAAACGTCTGTGGCGACATTTCTGCAGTATGACATTACGTTGTTTCGTGCACGTTTCGCAACACTTTAAAAGCGAAATGTCCAGTGAATGGCACTAAAAGCATGTCAGTTTTATCAAAAACAGATTAACATGAATCTGGCAAAGTTTTACATTATTGGTTGTTGTTATTGCGGCAGTTTGGAAATTAAATGTCCAGTGAGTTAAAAGGTTAATGCTCTATCGCATTTGAAAATAATGTACCACCAGTGCTTGAAGTGGAAAAAAATAAAGTGTGGGTACTCACCAAAGGGGGCGGGGTTATGGGCAAGGGTGTAGTTTTGGTTTGAACATTGGGGGGTTGACGTGTGAACTGCTTAACAGGGTCCCGGGGCATATGCTCCCTCGTGAGGTTTATTTATTTGTTTGTTTTTGCAAAATGGTCCAAACATGCAAATTGGTTGATAACATAACTGCAATAAGTAGCCGATAGTTAACACTATAACACTTTATCACTTGTTTACAAAGTGCCATGGGAAGTCAAACTATCTTTACTTAAAATTGAACATGTTAATTTCCTGTCATCTCTTGGAATATCTGAAAGCCAGGTTTTTCCTAATATCTGTCATTACTAGCAAAAACATTTTACACATGGGGAAAACTGCTAAGTTACACAATTTCAATGGTCCACGTTCTATTAATTATAAGTAACTTTGCAATTACATGTCAACTAACACTCATTAAAGTATAGTAGAAGTCTGTTAGTGTAACCCCTCTACCCAGGTCCTACTCGCCCCGCTCTGCACGGGCCTTGAACCTGGGTTTCCGGCGTGGGAGTCGGACGCTCTAACGAGGAGGCTAAAGGCTGCAACCTCTAGCGTTAGTCGCTAGAGCATCTCTTGAGATCAGAGGAGTGAGGTTTAACTCACACAGCAACTACTAGCTGGCCTCCGTTACATTAGGTTAGAGTTAAGTTGATCCCCAAGCAGATCTCGCTCCCCCATTGACTACCATAGTATTTATTTTATTTTATTTTATTTTATTTTATTTTATTTTTTATTTTATTTTATTTATTTATTTATTTATTTATTTATTTATTTATTTTTACTATGGTAGTCAATGGGGGCGAGATCTGCTTGGTTACAAACATTCTTCCAAATATCTTCCTTTGTGTTCAGCAGAACAAAGAAATTTATACAGGTTTGGAACAACTTGAGTAAAAGATGACAGAATTTTCATTTTTGGGTGAACTAACCCTTTAAGAGTTCGGATTAGTAGAATAAGTTGACATGTAGTTGTAAAGTTACTTATAGTCAGTAGAATGTTTGTTGGGGAACCATCAAAATAAAATGTTACCAGATATTAAGCAGACAGTTTACTAATACTCTAATAACTGGTAGTTAACATGTAGTTGCAAAGTTACTTATAGTTAGTAGAATGTCTAAAGTGGACCATTGTAATAAAATGTACTGCTATTTTAATCTAACAATTTTTCAATTTTTCATTTTTTTTTTTCTTTATTTTTGATCAGTTAAATTGAGCTTTTTACTTTTAAGAGACTTTTCCCAAAAACATTAACATAAATCTTACCGAATCAAACTTTTGAATGGTTGTGTACATTGAAGCATTGGGAGCAATATTGTTTTAAATATATCCAATTTTATAATGTAATCATCAGAGCCATATTATTCTGGCACAAAAATACTGGGATTTGAATAAACTAAATGTTAACTAAATATTCTGCTATAAAAAGACATAAAATGCCACAGATGCACTTGAATTGGTGAATCAGTGTATTTACACAAATAATCCAAACAAACTGATTCATTAGAATGAATCAGGCTTTCCAACTCTGCATATGAAAGTGAGAGACAAGAGTGTTTCAGCTCACTATTGCATGCGCAATACAATGTGATACAATGCTACAGGGAAAATTATTCAATGCAAGTTAACATGTCTACATTCAAATGATATCGAGTACAACAGCTTTATTGCTCATGTGAGTCTGTTTAAATGTTACATTTCCAATGTTTTACAAAATTCAACAGAATTGTTCAGCTAATCAGCTGTTGTTTTGGAGATTATGATATTGTGGCTAAAAATTTACTTGCTAAGTAGCTAAATAGCAGAACCGTGGAAGTCTATCTCACTCACTAGCACAGGAAGTGAGAAACTTTAATTTACTCAGCATACCAGAGGTGCATAGTTAAGACAATAATTGGCAACATTTATTGTTTTTCATGTGCAGCCTTTTTAACACCATCCTCATGCTAGGAGATTTAAGATTCAGGAAACTGAACTGAGCAATGGAGCGATAGCTGCATGAAGGGTTACGACATAATATTTTTGTGTGTATAACTGCGCAGTCCTTTATTCTTGTTCACTCTGACAGGTGAAGCCATGACGCTTTTGAAGTGTTTGAGTCCTTTGTTTAGCCTGGTTGTTCACTCCATGTATACAGACATCGCACTTTGCTCATGGTTACCATGGTGCTCAGACAGCGCTGACGGCTCATGTTCAGTTCCAAGTACGTCTCTGTCTCCCTCTCTCTCTGTTGAGCTCTGTCTGTTCCCTCGTTTGGCTCCATAAATGGTAGGCCACTCAATAAATATACCGAGTCCATTTATGGCATGCAAACTGCAGTCATAGATGTGATCTGTGTGAGTTTTACAAAATGAATTCGCTTAACAGGGGTCACTCAGAAAGGATGTCATACATTAACCAACCCCCCCATCTTTCAAATGAATTGGCTCTGTGCAGGTGCAAGACCCCATGGATCAATACCCTGGAAAGTGAAGGCTGTACTGTTTTTACTGCCGAGTCTTGGTTCGTAGAAATGTTAACTTAGCTTGGTGATTCTCGATCCAGTTCATGGAATGATGCATTTCATAGCTAATAAATAAATAAATAAATAAATAAATTCAGTTAATACATTGTGCTCCAACTGAATGCATTTTATCTTCCATTCTCATTTAATTCTCGAATACTTGCTAGAAGCCAGCTGTGTTGTTTTTTCAGGTTCAAATGATTAATGAAATTATATTACAGTAGCACATTAGGTGCCTCTTGTAATTTTTCACACCATGAACTGTGTTCTTCAAAAGGTCCAGCAGCTACCCCATAGTTTCATGGGAACATGTCCTTGTGGTTTAATCCATAGTCTTTTATATTCCCGGTTGTTTTAAATAGCACCGTTTGTCTAACTGTGACATGGGTTTATAAATTGAGCCTTCTGTGACAATTTTCTAGATGAATCATCAGGGTTTGCTCTGCTGAGAAATTGTATCAGTTACTGCACAGCTCGGTGAGGGCCATAACTCATAACTCTTTCTAGATAGTTAGCAACATTTATTTAACTTGATAAACAGACTCATTGAGATTAAAAATTACAGGGGAAAAAAAATCAGCAAAGACAATCAGCAGGGTTATATACAGACAACAAAGGAAAAATTTTATAGTATAGGAGTCAATGATAAAAAATGTTTATTTCAACAAAGAATTATTTAATGGCTCTAAAAATGTAGAGTGGTGGTGTAAGCAATAAATAAATGCAAGATATTTCCTTTAAACCAAAAATATGCTTGTGTGAACAGATTTATTATTATATAAAAGGTATTCTACACATTTTGTAAGCTAAAAATCATATAAATATTATATTATGACTTATGAATTCATGAATCAAGAGCAAAACTCGATTTGAACAAAACTCTGCCTTTTCATAAAAACAAAAAACAAAAAACAGCAGTCCACTAGACAGTGCACACGAAGGCCAAAGGAGTATAGGCTACTTTGACAGGCTCGCGCACTCAACTGTGCACGAGATGGAGCGGGACGCGGAAAATGAAGTAAGGCCTATACCCGCGCCTTAAGACAACTTTTATTTTCTTTCACAAACATAAAGCGACCAAACTGCCTGTCAAGTGATAGACTAAACTGACAATGATTTTTATCTTTTTTTAATCTGAAATGAAAGGCAATGTGGATAAACATTAACAGCCACGATGTACAGAACACCACACAAAGATAGGCTATAGAAGAAAATGAATACATTTTGGATCAATAAACCTTAAAAATATAAGTAACTGCAGAAAGGCCACACTGCAGATAGATATGCATTTCACATGTCGGCAAATCAAATTAAATCGGCTAAATTGCCTGTGCGAGCAAAGCTTTAACTCTACAGCGCAACATCGATGCACCAAAAAACAATCAAAAATTGATTTACAGAATTGAATTAGAACAGAATATACCGAACGTTAAAAAAGCAAAAAACAAACAAACAAACAAACAACAAAAAAAAAACAACAATAAAAAAAACAGAATATACCGTTCTAATAAATAAAAATAATTTAAAAAATGAAATAGTCATAATCAAATCATAAGTGCAAAATGCCTAAAATGCAGGGGAACATATAATCAAAACACAAGCCACAAATAGCTAGTTAAATTAGATAACCCAGAGTGATCAATAAATAAATTAAAATTAAAGAAATTATTAAAATAACGAAAGTATAGCCAGAATTGTCAACTTTGTCTTTTTAACTGCAGAGACAATAAACACTAAACTGGAGTGGCAGTCTATTTAGCTAAACATTCACAGCATCCAAAAATCAAATTAGAACCGGCTGAAATGTTTTGAAATCACTTGTACCCTACCTGATCGAAAAAAATCCAGATCTGCATGTGTCCATTTGAGTCTTTTCAAATAGCGCGCTAGTCAGCTCGTTAACGCTGGCCGGAAGAAGTGCGCCGCAATGTTTGTCGTTGTTGAGTGGTAGGACATGAGCTGTTGGCACAACTTGCATCTTACATTTTTTGGATCATCTTTTACCATTTCAAAGTGCATCCAATTCTACACTTTAGATTTTCTCATCCCAGACATTGTTAAAGATGTAATCCCTGCCGCCAAGATGCTCCTCTGTCGGTCACGGATCATGGAAGTGAAACTTAAATCTGTCACAGGGGTGGTTGGATTTATTCACGCACATTAAAAATATTTATTAAAAGCTTGTTTCTTTTCACATTTTTATTTACAGCATTATCATAATAGGTTGTATATTAACCTATTGGGAGAGAACCGGTATGTCTATGTAAAATCAGATATTGAGCACCCCCATATCTCGTTTCTTAACACCTCTGCGAAGATTCTACTGTAAGATTGGTAGTCGAATCAGGCTCCTCCTATCGAAGCATCGAATCGTTGACTATTCAGGGTCACCCCTAATATATATATATATATATATATATATAATATAATATATATTTAATTCATGTGCTCTCATAAACTTTAATCATAATTACTTCTCTTGCTTGCACCGACACGTGTTTACTGGCGTGAGGGCAGAACAACCTGTCACTCACATGACATCAAAGCAACAGCAAACCACAACAATCCAATGATCCAATCAATTCCTTTTGGACAAAATGAAGTCCTCCTGTTCTACATTTTTTCTTGTTTAGGAAGTGTTTCACATGGATATATGTTACAATAGGGAAGAAAAGACTAATAATCACAACTTCTGTTTCATGCTGACTTTAAATAAAACTTTGCGCATTATGCGTATTGACGTTTTTGGCAAAAAATTGGAACACCACAGCCCTTTTTTTCTCTGTTTTCTTTAATCATGTGGTTCCAAATGTCAAATTTCTGCATAGAAAGACAAGTTTTACTAAAATCACATCTTGCCAGTGGTGAATTCCCCTTTTAAGATGGCTAATTTGAAACTTAAATGACAGCATTCCTGATGGTCAAAACCATTTTTTTCTCAGTTTGTTAAAAATGGTGGGCCGTCAAATGGGCACAGTTTTCCATCTGCACACATACACCGAACAGCTTTCTTGGACTAAATCTGGCCAGGAAATTATACACTACCTGCCAAAAGCCTGACAAGGTCACATAAAGAAAAAAATGAAAGGAGGAAGAAAAGAGGAAAGACTAAATAAGACAGCAGCATAAAAGCAGAGGCAGGATTGGAGGTTTTTGGATGGGGTCTTGTATGCCTCTGGTGGTGTATTGGACAAGCCCAGGCCATGAGCTTTCCAACTAAAGGCTAACTGACAGTCTTTCTGCAGGTTGACCCGGGGATGTTTTAAAAGCAGACACCAAAAACGCTGTCCTCGGGGAGGGGCAGTAATCACAGCTTCTAGACCAGCAGCTTTGATAGCTCTCTGGCCATCATAGCAATCGATGCTGTAATGCACAATCAAGTGTAATGTGCATTCACAGCGAGCCTGTTCAATATTGTTCTATCTCAAGCCAAAAGAAGGAGGGACTGTGCCTTTCATTAAAATCAATGGCATTGTCCTTACAAGAATTAGTGCGATTGGAGGAGATTATTGTTATTTTTCTGTCTGAAACTCTAAAAAGAGAGTATTGTGATTGAGTTGTGGTGGTGAAGTTCAGTGCTTCATTGCGCAGTACTTCACTTCTGTCCTATTAACTCTGCCACTTCTCAGTTGTACTCCTGGTTCCTCAACAGTCTGGCCCATTAAAAATTGAAACCCATCATTGTGTCTGTGAACTCAAAGGTCCTGGAAAGTGGAAACAAGAGGGATATATTTGAAAACAGTGATGTTGTAGTGGTGGTTGATTAGCTAATGGATCAGTGATTAATAAATTCAAAAATACATAAAAAAAAGAAATTGATACATATTAAAAAAAAGCATTTTATAAATATCAGAAATGTATTTTAATATTAGTATAGGGCATAAAGCAGTCAGGGTGATACAGTGATCCTGATAATGAAGAATAACACCAATAAAACCTCAAGTAGTAGTTTGACAGAATCTTTTATTATTATTTAAAGAGGACTTGTTATGCAGGACATCATTCACATTTTCAACTTTCTTTAGTGTGTAATGTTGCTGTTTGAGCATGAAAAAGGTCTGCAAAGTTATAAAGCACAAAGTCCACTCCAAAGGGAGTTATTCTCTGTATCATTAAGCACTGTTTCTGAACTCACTTCTGAAATGCCTCAATTTGAGTTTTCTTTTGAGAACATATACATCACAGTATTCCTCATTTAAATAATTACCACCCAAGGCATATGCAAAAAATAGGCGAAGCCTGTTTGAGTTGCATTAGCAGTGTGTTGAAACTCGCGGTTATGGAAAGGGACGTGACATTTCCGAAAACCGTTTGAAGCGGTTGACCAATCACAACACACTGATCCAGACAACCAATCAGAGCACAGTGCACTTACTTACTTACTTCATAGAAACAGGAACTAAACAGGGGTACGTTTCCCAAGAGCATCATTAGCCAACTATCGTCACAAGTTCCGTTGAATTGTGTTGGTAACGACAGAACTTACAACCATAGTTGGCTTCAGGAAACGCACCCCAGAGCGTTGCTGACAGACTGGGAAGAGAGGTGCTGCAGCAATGTAAAATATGTGAAAAATAAGGTGTATTTTGAACTTTCAAGTATGAAAACCTATTCTAGAAGACCCCAAAAACAAAATCAAGACTTCGTAAAAAGGGTATATAATATGAACTCTTTAAAATAGTATTTTAGCAAAACTGCTTGATGATTAATATTTGAAAAATGTTTGTCCTCCATCAATTAATCATAATGCTATCAGGTTGTAACATTTCAAGTTATGGAAATACCCCCCCCCCCATGATATTTGTAAAAAATAAAAATACATACTTTTTACCTTAATACAGGTGCTGGTCATATAATTAGAATATCATCAAAAAGTTGATTTATTTCACTAATTCCATTCAAAAAGTGAAACTTGTATATTATATTCATTCATTACACACAGACTGATATATTTCAAATGTTTATTTCTTTTAATTTTGATGATTATAACTGACAACTAAGGAAAATCCCAAATTCAGTATCTCAGAAAATTAGAATATTTCTTAAGACCAATACAAAGAAAGGATTTTTAGAAATCTTGGCCAACTGAAAAGTATGAACATGAAAAGTATGAGCATGTACAGCACTCAATACTTAGTTGGGGCTCCTTTTGCCTGAATTACTGCAGCAGTGCGGCGTGGCATGGAGTCAATCAGTCTGTGGCACTGCTCAGGTGTTATAAGAGCCCAGGTTGCTCTGATAGTGGTCTTCAGCTCTTCTGCATTGTTTAGTCTGGCATATCGCATCTTCCTCTTCACAATACCCCATAGATTTTCTATGGGGTTAAGGTCAGGCGAGTTAGCTGGCCAATTAAGAACAGGGATACCATGGTCCTTAAACCAGGTACTGGTAGCTTTGGCACTGTGTGCAGGTGCCAAGTCCTGTTGGAAAATGAAATCTGCATCTCCATAAAGTTGGTCAGCAGCAGGAAGCATGAAGTGCTCTAAAACTTCCTGGTATACGGCTGCATTGACCTTGGACCTCAGAAAACACAGTGGACCAACACCAGCAGATGACATGGCACCCCAAACCATCACTGACTGTGGAAACTTTACACTGGACCTCAAGCAACGTGGATTGTGTGCCTCTCCTCTCTTCCTCCAGACTCTGGGACCCTGATTTCCAAAGGAAATGCAAAATTTACTTTCATCAGAGAACATAACTTTGGACCACTCAGCAGCAGTCCAGTCCTTTTTGTCTTTAGCCCAGGCGAGATGCTTCTGACGCTGTCTGTTGTTCAAGAGTGGCTTGACACAAGGAATGCGACAGCTGAAACCCATGTCTTGCATACGTCTGTGCGTAGTGGTTCTTGAAGCACTGACTCCAGCTGCAGTCCACTCTTTGTGAATCTCCCCCACATTTTTGAATGGGTTTTGTTTCACAATCCTCTCCAGGGTGCGGTTATCCCTATTGCTTGTACACTTTTTTCTACCACATCTTTTCCTTCCCTTCGCCTCTCTATTAATGTGCTTGGACACAGAGCTCTGTGAACAGCCAGCCTCTTTTGCAATGACCTTTTGTGTCTTGCCCTCCTTGTGCAAGGTGTCAATGGTCGTCTTTTGGACAACTGTCAAGTCAGCAGTCTTCCCCATGATTGTGTAGCCTACAGAACTAGACTGAGAGACCATTTAAAGGCCTTTGCAGGTGTTTTGAGTTAATTAGAGGATTACAGTGTGGCACCAGGTGTCTTCAATATTGAACCTTTTCACAAAATTCTAATTTTCTGAGATACTGAATTTGGGATTTTCCTTAGTTGTCAGTTATAATCATCAAAATTAAAAGAAATAAACATTTGAAATATATCAGTCTGTGTGTAATGAATGAATATAATATACAAGTTTCACTTTTTGAATGGAATTAGTGAAATAAATCAACTTTTTGATGATATTTTAATTATATGACCAGCACCTGTATATAAATATAATGATTAAATTCTACACACACAGTTATTCAAGGTGTAAGGAAGATGTTTTACATTTACTTGGTAACACCACTTGACATTTTAGAATCAATAAACTCAAACTTTTCTTGAAAATGTTTTAAAAGTTTCTTAAAACCAACATGACTACAAAAAGTATATACAACATGACAAAAATCGTCACGTGCACTGTCTAAAAACAACTTCTATGGTTCCTGTATTTTCAAGAAATGTGAAAAACTTCAGACATCTTTCTAACCTTGAAGACTACAGAGAGTTGGCTGATCTCTCTTGACCCCTCTCTCGTTCTATCTCACCCTCCTGTCTGAGTCACTGAGACAGAACATCACGGTGGCCTCTCAAACCTGAGCTCCTGTGATTGCTGGAAAGCTGTGAAGCAGGGTCAGCCTAAACACATCGCTGGTCAACAGATGCACAGTGATCAAAGGAAGAGACTTGGGAGTGTAAAACTGCTGGGATTTACAGTTAAGCTCCTATTTCCTGTTCAGATTCTAAACAGAATCTTCAGATGTGTGCATCAAGGTGGTGAACAGTAGATAAAAATAAGAAAAGTACTGTCATTTTCTCGCAATGCCAAGTAAATATGTATTTTAGAAATATAGCCCATGTGATTATACTCATGCATTCACCACACAAAGCACAGAGATTCATTGTCATGCCAGCCACATATGTGAATTCATTGTTCGTTTACATAGCACTAAAGTAGTTTTAAGCAATTTCACACATAGCCCAACAGAGGGTAGTATTATCTCAGCATGTAAGCAAGTGTATAGAGAGCACTGCACAAGAGCTGAGATTTTAGTGCCCCGAAACACTGTACTCAAACTGTGTTGTGGAATTTCATCCTGGCACATAATCTAACAGCATCCTAAAAACTGGCACACATTTACATAGTCACAATATTCTAAAATAGACGGTCAAGTAATAGCCATTTTGGATCACACTAGTTCATTAAGGATGCCTTTTCATATCATGGTTTCCAAGTCGATGAAATGGAAGAATCAACAAAACTTTCCTTAAGCATTGTGACATACATTCATGTGTAACAAAGTAGGGTGGGGGACAGATTAATGTGAGCTTGCAGGGGTGGGGTTTAAGCGGATGTAATGGGTGGAGCTTGACCTAGTTCAGCTCCACCTCTGTGGAACTAATGGGTGGAGCTTGACCAAACTCCACATACTACACCCAGAAAGGGGTAGCTGGACATCAAGCTCCACCCATTGGCTCTATAGTGAGCAGCCTCTCGATGATTGGAGTCCTGGATACATCACCAAAGAAAAATCTGCCGTTTTTACCGGAAGGTCCATTACGAGGTCCAAAAAATTTAAAAGAAAATAAAAGATTAAACATATGCACGGTTGAATTGTTTATAATAATATCTATAACATGCATTTAAACATGCATTGAAATAAATGCAGCCTTGGTGAGCAAAAGACACAAAGAAATATTTCTGGTAGTAATCCAGGATAAAATAAAAGAGCATAAAAGTGTGTGCATGAATATATGTAATTAAGAAATTTAATTAAAAAAATTCTAAAGGAACAATTAATAATTAAGTTGATTTCACAAAAGAAAAAAAGTTGTGATAACAAATCATGAAAATAATGTTTTTACAGTTTTGCATTTAAACATTCTTGTCAAGGTAACTAAAAAAAAGTTGAGCTAACTTGAAAAAAATAAGGCAACATATCACGCTCAACTTAAGTTAACTCAGCTAATTTACTCCAGTTGAGCCAACTTAAAAACTTCTGTTCATCTAAGGAGTAACAGGTAGTCTTTTGTCAAGGCAACTACAGAATGTTTAGCATTTGGCAATGCAAGCAGCTACAATCCTTGTTTTTCATCTCCAGGTTTGATTTTGTAACGGATGATCAAGGATGAGGCCAGGGCGAATCCAAATGCTCACACAGATTTAATAATAAAAGACAAAAACAGAGATAATCCAGACCGGGATACAGGTAAATAGTCCACACGAGGATAACAGCGGCAATCCAGAGAATCCACAGAGAAAACAAGAACATCCAAGCACCCCCGTCCAAACATATGAACACCATCAATGACTAACAAAACACTACTAAAACATAAGAGCTTAAATACTCAAGGAAATTAAAGATTATTAATTGCAGGTGTGTCTAATGCCGGTAACCATAGTAACTAATTAGATGAACAAAAGTATTTAAGTTGACTTTAAAGTATTAGTCCACTTTCAAATAAAAATTTCCTGATAATTTACTCACCCCCATGTCATCCAAGATGTTAATGTCTTTCTTTCTTCAGTCGAAAAGAAATTAAGGTTTTTGATGAAAACATTCCAGGATTATTCTTCTTATAGCGGACTTCAACTGGCCCCAAATAGTTGAAGGTCAAAATGACAGTTTCAGTGCAGCTTCAAAGGGCTTTAAACGATACCAGACGAGGAATGAGGGTCTTATCTAGCGAAACGTTCAGTCATTTTCTAAAAAAAATTAAAAATTATATACGTTTTAACCATAGACGCTAGTCTTGAACTAGCTCTCTTCTTCTTCTTCTCTATTAGAATTCCGGCAGTGTAGACGCTGCTAAGTGTATTACTGCCCTCCACAGGTCAAAGTTTGTACTAATTGTTATATACTTGCACTAGCATATTGTATATGACAATTTGGTTCAAACTTTAATGGTTAAAACGTATATAATTTTTTTTATTTTATTTTTTTAGAAAATGACCGATCGTTTCGCTAGATAAGACCCTCATTCCTTGTCTGGTATCGTTTAAAGCCCTTTGAAGCTGCACTGAAACTGTCATTTTGACCTTTAACTGTTTGGGGCCAATTGAAGACCACTATAAGGAGAATAATCCTTGAATGTTTTCATCAAAAACCTTAATTTCTTTTCAACTGAAGAAAGAAGGACATGGACATCTTGGATAACATGGGGGTGAGTAAATTATCAGGAAATTTTTATTTGAAAGTGGACTAATACTTTAATGGAGTAAATGGTTGAGTTAACTGAAAAAGTTGAGTGTGATAGGTTGCCTTTTTTTTTTTTTACTTAGCTCAACTTTTTTTTTTTTTTTTTTTTTTACAGTGAATAATAAATGTAAATATTGATGGTTTAATATAATATAATGGGAAAATAGATGTTATATTTTATAACAGAATGTATTAGAAAGTGAAAAGTAGTAAACTAGTAGTTTGCCACCTATCAGAGAACAGAGTTCACCCAGAATCAATCAGTAATTCTAGGCAGAGTCTGGGAATGAGGGTCAGTCCCTCTGAGGTGAGAAGTTCAAGTCCTCAGACACAGACCTCAGAAACCCCAAGGCAAGATAAAGACGCCTCAGGCTGGATGAGAAGCACCAGTGATGCTGGACCACAACTGGATGAAACCCCTGACTCCCCTGAGACTCTGGTGAACAAGATTTATTTTGTGCAAAGAGCAGCAGATAATGTTTAATTAACAGGAACATTTTATTCTATGAGCAAAGCTGCCACACAACTACAGTAAAACAAACATATTGCTCTAAAGATGCTGTTCAGTATGCTTGATAGGTTCTGTGTCAGCTGGACTACACATTTAGATTTTGAAAATATGGCGAGTGTATAATTACAGCACACTCTCTCCACTTGTTTGTTAAGAACTAAAATAATGATGATAAATCCTTTGAACTGTCTGTCTCTCACACACCCACAAGCATAAATTATGACTCTTAAGAACACAGTTGTCATGGGAACACGTACAGTAGGCTTACAAAATACGACAACACATAAAGGCATTACAAAAAAACATTCAGCCATAAACTTTTTACAAGTGTTGAACCTTCATGTCCTATGGTGTCCGCTCTCTGCAACAACTGCATGGTCTGGGGTTTTTCTCATGATAATTTGTCATTGTTGCCCTGGCGATGAGCCCGAAAAGGTAAAGTAAGCAATAACCCACTGTGTTCATTATTTACGTCCCTCAGTACAATGATCTGCCTTTGATGTCTCGGTTTGTGCATGTGACTATAAGCTCATTAAATCAAATTGGTTGCACTTTGATGGGAAAGTTATATAATACAAAATATAAAACAAATGCCAGTTGCTATCATCAGTTCAATTATGATCAGGTACTTGTTGAGACACATAATGAAGGCTGCAACATATTTGTGGGCACCTTGCTGTGGGACAAAGTGTTTTCATTGTTTAATAATTGTTTGTTCTGTGTAATTTGTAGACAGCGGGGTTTAAAATTGTTTGTCACACCTGCCAAAAGGGAATAGATTGAGAAAATTTATCAGCCATAAACATTTCTTACATTGTAATTTGCATTTTTTTTTTTTAAATGATAATTTAATAATATTTGTATTATTATTATTAATATAACACACACATACACACAGTCTGTGTCACTTACTGTAATTTTGGAAACTTATCGCCAGTATGTTCACCTCTGAAATTAATTTCTGTTCATTATTAATAAATAGCTTAAAGATAAATACTTTTGATAGTCCAAGACACTGATGGGCGTCATGGTTTCCAATTGGCACAAAGGAAACTGAGCGTCAATTTTATTTTAACCCCTATTTTGAAATGTCAGACACACTCAAGTGTGCACTAAAAGCAGTGCGCTAACCCCAACGAAAGAAGCAAAGTGCCACCCACAACTTGAAGAAAACTCTACGAACTGGTTGTGAACACACAATACACACATTCCCCTTGGTCCCCCATTACCATGCACCACATGTCTGACGAGGGATTCACTGACCTGTGTAAGAGAAAGTAAATTAAACACCAAAGGCAAACACATTCAGGAGAATTATATATTCAAGGCTGGGCTGCTTTCAACCTCCTAGCCTCCATCTCCTCTGAGAGATGGCTTCAGCTGTGGTTACATAACGTCAAACTGAGGAGTCAGAAGGTTAATGGTGAGCTGGGTATTTCCATTTTAATTTAAAGTGTGTTATTGTGTCTCATCTGACAAACATTTAAAGTGGTGTCGGTGTTGGGGGAGGGGAATGGAAATGAGACACAAACTGGAGTGACAGCAGCTCAATACTTACGATGCATAGAACCCAATGGACCCCCCTAAAGCTCAAGAAGCTGATAGGCTTATTACCCTTTTGGTTACTTCAATCATCTACATACTACAAACACTACATACAGCAAGTTCTCTGAGTCAATTTTGACAGGCAGTTCATCACAAGTAAGGAAAGATGAAGTATACAAACTCACATACAGTGGCTAAAATGGTATTTTGGACACTTAACGCCATTCATACTCTACTGAACTTTCAAAGGTGTTGAACTGCAGTTCATTTCACATAAAAAAAAAAAAAAAAAACAGTCTGTGTCGTTGCAGATGTCAGTTCCAGTCAAAACACATTTCACACTACAGGACTTGGATCGCTGAAAGGTCTATATATTTAACATGCTAAATATCTCTCCGGCATTGGCGACGCATTGGCCCTCCTCTCAGATCATGTCTTTGATCATTCAAACACAGCGACTGTCACTCACATGAACAAGAACCGATTTGCCTCTGTGTTTGGGATTTTTCCGGAGATCTCCATTAACTGTTGGCAAGAATAAATTCAGGGCTAAAATCATGTAGTGTGTGGATGGCGTAAGTAACATTTAAACATGTCTTACTGTCATTGCATTAGAAAAATATTTTTTGAAATGGCATCTGCAAACATGTTCTTCTAGAGTTTTTTCTCACATCTTTTCTGAGGCAATTACTTTTAAACAGCTGGTGTTTTTCACAAAAAGTTTTTCTCGAAAAGGTTCTTACAAAAACAAACACATGCTGTAACATTTTTATGTCATGCAATTAGGGATGCATCAATAATAAAATTATGTTCGATACCAATAAGCTGATAATTATTTTCATGTTATGGCATATAACCAATAAATGGCCGATATTAAAATTAAAATTCTATACCATTCTCTCTAAATGAAATACTAAGAACTAAAAGTAGTTTTAAATGCAGTGAATTTAGGCATCAAAACATTGTACAGATTCATTTTGAGATTTGCTAAAGATTACATTTAACAGCGTTATTAAACTGTAGGTGTTTTTAAAGATTAACTTAAATGAGCATTACATGACAACAAGGTAATCTTAAATCCATCCATCCATCCTACTATGGTGCTGACATATCTTGAATACCCAGTACAAACATTTTTTCAGAAATATTTTGGTGTACTTGGGCCTCCATATGTATGTGTGTGGAACTGACATGCTCTGATTTATGCCTACTATTGACAGATGGTTCTTTAACATTCATGATATTTCATTCCCCCCCCTGCTGCTTCTTTTTTTAAAAAGCAGCACAGAACAAGGAAAGTTAAATGAGAGAAGATGTGAAGTGCCCAAAGCCATGTCCTAACACAGATACACAGTAAGTTGGAGCTTGTTATCCAGTACTGCATTTACCCTTAGATGGAAACCAGGCATCTCCTGCAACCCTATCCCAACAGTCATCTTGCTAAGACACACTCTCTCCACAAACACACACACAAACACACACACACACACACACACACAAAAAGAAAAAAAAAAGAAAGAAAAAGATAATTGGACAGTTGCAATGGGGAGGACAAAAGGAACTTGTGAGACCAGTGCCAAACGATTCATCTGTGGCCAGACTTTCAAACATGACTGCATCTGGAGCTCACACACTGGAATAACACAGGGTCTCTGAAGAAATAGATTCCCTAACACAGTTTTATAGCATTAACATTTAATGAGGAAAAATACAGCATATGAAAAAAGATTTGTCACGCCTCATTGGTGAAAAAAATCATCTCATTATGGAGGCTAAAGGTAGCTGGGCTTATGTGTCGATTTCTTTGTTAATTGTTTGAAGGGTGTGTTTATGTAGAGCAAATCCTCTGTGTCTACAAGGTAGGGAACCTAATTAAATGGCAGTAATCACACCTTAGCACATGCTAGTCAAAATCAATCACTGACAACATATAAATAAATAATGGAGTGCTGAACATTGCTTGGCTTTTTATTGATGCTATTTAGCGACTCTGACCCTGATTCCTTGGCTACAAGTTATATTTAAAATTTTACACAATATTTTATATGTTTGGATAATTTCCAATTAAAAATATTAAACACAATGCTGCTCATTGTTTGAGTGTTTACACACACACACACACACACACACACACACACACACACACACACAGGTTTGTTTTGCTATCAAAGTGAAGACATTCCATAGGCATAATGGTTTTTATACTGTACAAACTGTACATTCTATTCCCCTACACTACGCCTACTCCTAAACCTACCCATCATAGAAAACATTCTGCATTTTTACATTTTTAATAAAACATTGTTTAGTATGTTTTTAAAGCTATTTTAAATATGAGGACTCATGAAATGTCCTCATATTTCATGTTTACATCGTAATACCAGTGTAATACCCATGTCATTATACAAATTTGTGTCCTCATAAATCACAAAAACGCGCACACACACACACACACACACACACACACACACACAAATATATATATATATATAGTGCGATGGATGGCCTTCATTCATACTTTGGTTTCACTTTTAAGTTGGTAGCTTATCAGACAATGACAGATATAAACAATAACACAAATAAACTTTCACTGGCACAGAGGATGTGTTTTTGTCATGCAGCTGTCAAATATAAGAGTAATCGCACATCTGCTACATTTTGTTTTTCCTGTGAAGGACAGTCAAGCGCAGAAATGAATTGCGCACACAATCTCAAGCACTCATCACCCATCCACCTCTTAAAATAGCGTAGCGTGTCTCTTCACCCCTGCTGCACCAAGCTCCTCAACATAATGCAATCACTGTGCAGGAAAACTCACATCACAAGTGCCAGTTTTGTTTGGTTTCACAAACACTTAACCCATGACCACTTATATTGCTTGCTATAACGGTTGCAGAATTATTGTGTTATTCAAATACAAAACAATTTGCAAATAATATTTAGCTTGTAATACAATTTAAGTGATCAAACAGGTGTTTTATTATCATCTCAGGTAATAAAAGAAGGGCTCCACTGCATCTAAAATGACCATAAATGCAATAAAAAATTGTCACATTAATTAAAAATCGTAATCTAAATTAAAATTAATTTATTAATTAATTGCATTTCCACATGCATTTTCTAGTTATCATCTCGTTGAACTGGTTTCATTTTATGAAAAGAGTCAGTCAAAAAGATTCACAAAACAACCTCTTGAATCACTTTTTTTTTTTCCTGTCAGAGAATCATTCAGAGCCATCACTGAGTGGCTAGACATGTTCGATTCAAAACAAACCAAAAATATTCCAGATATTCTAAAAAAACATTTACCTTGTTTAAAAAAATATTGTCCATAAGCCTATGAGTTCCAATAATAAGACTATCTTAGTAATGATTAAGAAAAACTTTGTGTGACTTTTTTCATAAAGTTATAAAACAGAGTGGTTTTAAATGCCACAAAGACACACTGGAACAAATTTACACTAAATATAACTACAGTCATATCTTAGAAGGTTAATTGAAATTGACAATCTATAAGGAATCCCTTCATCAGCACACAGCAATAAAAGTTAGAGAAGATACGAATTAAACTCAAATTAAATTAAAATAAGAAACTCAATTAAACACTTCTAAACCAATCTTTTTAAGTGATTCTGTAATTTATCAGATAAATGTTTCTTTTTTGGTTGTGGAACATTGAGAAGACTGGGTTGCTAACAGTCCACATGTCATTTGCTTGTCATGGTAGTTAGAATCATGACGCAGAATATCAAATAATAACTTTTTGAAAGAACGGAGAGAATACACAGGAGTATGCACAGAGAAATATCACAATAATTACATGAACGGATAATGAACTGAACGAAACGGAGTATATATACACATGGAAACTTAATGATAAACAGCGGAACGTAATCAGTAACCAAGGAGAGGTTAGGATGCAATCAAGACTAAACTGGACTGAAGCATAAGAAACAAACACAAAGGAACAAAAAATACTTTAAAAAAAATAAATAAATAATAATAAAATAGAATAAATAAATAAATAAAACATCCTGACATTTGTCAGTATAAGGAACAGGCAGTCTTCACTGTGCTGTCTAGAACTGAGTAACTACATCTTGTTATTTACAATGTTAATTCATGTTATAAGACTCCCTTTTTAGTACCCTTGGGAATTTTTTTTTTTTTTTTTTTTTTACATTGAACAGGAGGGGACATGTTTGGTTCACTTAAGGTGGGCATACACTGTGCGATTTTCGTCCGATTTTGAGCCGAATTCTGACTCGTGCGACTCTTTTTTGAGTCGGGCCGATTTTCATCTTTGTCGTGCGTCGTTTGTCGTGCAGTGTTCGTGCAGTGTACACGGGGAAACGAGAGGCGATAAACCTCTCCCGACCGGCAATCGGATGGTCGGATGAATTTCTGGCATGTCAGAAAATTTGGTCGCCCCTCGTGAGGATATCGCACAGTTGAAGCAGAGCTACGAAACGATTGCCCTGAACTCTGTGTTTTTGCCCTCCTGCGCCTGCGCGAAAACAGAAGTTAAACCATTTCATTAATGCAGCAAGAAAAAAAAAAAAAAAAAAAAAAAACCGAAAAGAGGGAGATCTTTAAGTTATGTAGGCTATATCAAACTAGCTGCAATTTAGCAAACTGTTGCTTACCTCCAGTTCGTGTTGCATTATGAATAAACCACAGGCTATTATGTCTTCCAAGCCACCTGCGTGTAGCCTATAGCCTAGCCTACTGTAGCCTATATATATACATAAGCGCCTCTTGTATTAATTTGATCATTAATTTACTTGTTTCACTTTCACTTTCTATTTAGGCCTACTCATTTAGGCTATTTAATATTTACTTAGGCCTAATTTTATTATCACGGGAAATGTGAAGCGTCCGTCATTTGGCAATTGTCGATAAAGAAAAATGTCACGTCGCAATATTGGAATATAACTATAAATCCTACTTCAACATGCTGATAACGGTAGGCTATTTCTTAATTTATTTTCTTAATATTTTTCTTGTGGCCCATATACTGTACGTAGTGAAAAAAAAAATGAGAAGAAGTAGGCCTATTTTGTTTTTGAAATAAAGCTGCTTTTCATTAACTGATTATCAGTGTTCGGACACATTATAGACTGTTAATAATTTTAATTGTAGGCCTATAATTCGTTGTATAGATGTGTTTAAATCATTTTCAGTGAGGAGTAGGCCTAGGCTATCAAATCTTTCATTATCCTCGAATTGCGTCGGTTATGCGATGATGCACTATGAAATTAGCCTATTGAATTGTAGGCTAATATAAATTTAATAATAAAAGTAGGCCTATCCTAATAATAATAATTTAATATAAAAATTGGAAATGCTAAATTCTCTTATATCCATAGCTGATGCTTTTGATGATATAGATAGCGTTGGGTCAATCGGCGCAACCCAGGCTTATCGTGCATATTCCAAACGCATAGTGTGAGCAGTCAAGTCACAGCTCGACCATCGGACCGCATAGTGTGAGCACATAAATCGTGCGCTTTGGCTTTACATCGCACGCGATCTACTCGTACAGTGTGAGTTGGTAACCTTGCTGAACTCGCACAGAAATCACACAGTGTATGCCCGCCTTTAGTGAAATGTCTAAGTATATTTGGCCTATACTTGTACTCAGTCTTTTGATCGAGATATACTCAAAGTATAATTAAGTATTCCAAGTGTACTTGGCTTGTAGCTGTGTTTAATCGTTTTGATTGAGTAGCCTATTTAAATATACTTTTAATTATTTTTACAGTCTTATAAACTTCCATTGTTTGAAAATTTTGATTTATAAAGTAAAACAGATATGTTCCTAATTCTGAGTGTCTGAGTTTTTGTGTAGGCTAGTCCACTGGTAGTGTACATAGGAAATTACTTAAAATCTACTTTATTCTTTCCCCGCCATGACTGAATTTTCCAACTATGCCTGTTTTCAGTTATACAGTTACGGTAGGGGGCGCTATTATGCATCTTCTGAAAGAGTACAGAATCTCCGGATCAAAACACAGGAGAAGAAGATGCTGAACAGGGCTCTACGGTAACATTTTTCTTAAATAATAATAATAAAAAAAATTTAGGAGCACAGTCAAAAATTTTGGAGCACTTTCTGATCAATAACAGACATTAACTTTCCCATTACAGGGCAATATTTGCCCCTTTAAATTAATTTCCTGGGGCATTTGTACCATTATAAGAGCTATTTTTCTAATCTTATTAAATGTATGCATCATATTTAATCAATTTCTTAAATTAAAATAGAAAATTTGTTTTTAAATGTTAAACAGTAAATTCAATTACAACAATGAGACCCAATCAGACTGTTACCAATCAAAAGAAGTCATCAAAAAATCTCTTTGCACTGCAGAAGTGGCACAGAAGCTCAATCTGAAGCGGTACTATTTAGACATTTACATAGACTGCTTAATGCAGCTCATTGGTAAATAATGTTGTACGAATGTTTTTAAATATAATTTTTTTTGAATTTAGAAATATGTATAAAAAAATTTAAAAAAAAATCTTTAAAAGTTTAATATTTTAAGTAAAAACAGTCTATGTAAAGTGTAAATATGAAAATAAATGTAAATATGAAAATAAAACAGCCAGTAGGTGGCGGTAAATCTTAATGTGCGAGTCATTCATTCAGTCGTTCAAAACGCAGATTCATTCAGGAATCACCATTGCTTGGAGATGCGCAACAGTTCTGGTGTGGCTTTGTTTGAAACTACTTTCACGAAATAGAGCAAAAACAGACAGTATTGTGGCTAAAATTTTGTCACTTAATATCAGCTTGTTTATTGGACTTCAATCAGATCAGTAAGTATCACATTTGCAATCATGCCAATACTTGGAGAAACAGGAGTATACTCGTGTGATAGTACTTAACTTACACATATTAGGCTTGCTGCAATAGACGGTGTTACCGGTGTTGTTCAGCAGCAACACCGGTTATATCACTTGCCCACCATGACCGCGGCACCGCCCCCACCGTCGTTTTGATTTTTTTTATAGTAATAATAATCATTTAGTTTAGTTAGAAAATAAACACTACAGTTAAAAACTGAACACGTCTGCTCAATTCAGTGAGCCGAATGAGAGTCGCAGTACAGATCAGCAGCAGGAGTCAGATTTCACCTCACGTCGCCCATTTCGCCTCACTTTTCTGAATGACAAGACGAGGGATGAAGATTTGGTTGACAAGCGAAATGTAAAAGCGCATATTTAAGCGAGTTTGTCATTGTACTGTTTTGTTGTTGTGTTTTTCATTAAGAATAATAATGAACCCACCCACCATTCAAGCAATTGCCGCCTCAGAATTGCCTCTACTTCAAAAGCTAAAGTAATATGCGCCCGGGCATTCATAACAGTGCGTGTGTTTTTTTAAATCAAATTTTGGAGGCATTTTTGCCCCAAGCCCCCATTAATTTCCGACCTTGATTATGATAATCCAAATGTAGTATTTACAATTAATTTGGCTGCAAAGAAACAGCAGCATGAGACGGTCTGGTAAGTGCACATGGCTGCGTCACACCAATTGCACCTTGTAAACAATCTTTGAAGTGTAGTCCGGAGCACACGTCTTTTGCACTTGCTCTGCTGACTGAAGCAAAGTCTTTGAATTAAGGCATGAAAAGCAGCCGAATGCAGTACGAAACATAACTGTTGTTCAGTTTAGATGCATTTTGGGAGTTGTACTTTTTATCCCGATTGTAGATCTATTCATGAGAATTGATCGGGTCACTCGCAATGGTACGCCTAAATATTTTTTCACAGTCGCACGCAGTTATTTTCAGGAGCAAATGCGAGTGAAATGGGCGCACTGTGCCCTGCTGAAACAAGTGATAGAAGATTGTTCACACAAATGTAAAATAACGCGATCAACAGCATGTAAATCACAACTGCCTAACGTTACCGAATGAAATGATGAACCCATGAAGAGGAAATGACTGTGAAGCTTTGGGGTTGTTAATGGACTCGATCTACTCCATCTGTGTTTTGAAATCTGCATCATCATTCTGAATCTGATCCAGGCTTAGTCTTTGACAAAAATGCAATTTTCTCAACTTTTTGTTTAAAATGTTGCCCTACTTTATGAAACTTACCCACATTCAAGTGTTGATAAAAAAGGATGCAGGAAGCTAAAATAAAATGTTTATTAAATTAAAGCACATTTAAAGGTATATTTCAAGTACAAAAAATTAATACCTAAATTGGAACATAGTAGTATACTGAAAGTGCAAAAATAATATATAAATAGTAAACTATAAGTATGTTATGTTCACTTAAAGAAAACTTACAAGTTTACTTGCAGTTTAAAACTACCAAACTAGTAGTTTACTGAAAGTACACTTCAAAGTGTACTTTCATAAACTAAAAAATTTACTACTAGTATTAAAATAGTAAAGTACTTTTATATACTAAAAGTGGGCCAATTTAGTCCCAAGCAGTATTGAAATAGTACACTTACAAGTTTACTACTAGTACACATTGATATTAGTATACTTTGTACATAAAGTATACTTAAAAATATACTTGAATATTACTTAAGTATAAAATATGACCCTGGACCACAAAACCAGTCATAAGTCGCACGGGTGTATTTGTAACAATAACCAACAATACATTGTATGGGTCAAAATTATCGTTTTTTCTTTTATGCCAAAAATCATTAGGATATTAAATAAAGATCATGTTCCATGAAGATATTTTGTATATTTTCTACCATAAATATATTAAAAATTTATTTTTGTGAGTGGATATGCATTGCTAAAGACTTCATTTGGACAACTTTAAAGGCGATTTTCTCAATATTTTGATTTTTTTGCACCCTCAGATTCCAGATTTTCAAACAGATGTATCTCAAATATTGTCCTATCCTAACAAACTATATATCAATGGAAAGCTTATTTATTCAGCTTTCAGATGATGTATAAATCTTAATTTCAAAAGATGGACCCTTATGACTGGTTTTGTGGTCGAGGGTCACAAATGAACTTGAAGTATACTTCTTTTTCCTAAGTAGTACACGACAACGATATACTAAAAACAGAAACATTTTTCCTTTGCGTTTTTTGCGTGTATATGACAACATTGTCAAAATGATCCCTGTTCACACAGATCCGCGTAAACGATTGAAAACGCTGTATTATGCATGCCAAGCCAGTTGGTGACGCGTCTATAGACTGAATACGTAATATGCATGCACTTGACGTCACTGTTTTCAAAAAATCGCATTTTTGTAGTTTACATGGAGACAATGGTATTGTTTTTTATTGTAAATCAGGGGTTCCCAACCACATGGATATATGTGTTTAGGCGTACAGTAGGTCCAGATCCAGATATCAGATATGTATCTGATTTAAAACCACTTCCAATTTGGAAGTGGCTCAGAATGGATGCGGGGAAAAAAAAAAAAAAAAAAAAAACGGATCTCATGTGGATTTGTGTGTTTACACATGTGCAACAAATTTCAATCTGTGTCAGATGCAAGTAAAAAATCTGATTTTTTTTTGTGTCAGTGTAAACGCAGCAAAAGCCAGTAAAACACATTCTGCTTGTTGATCTATACCTCATACCGCTGCGTTGCTTAAAAGAAAAAACAGGTCTATCTCCTGGTGAGGTTTTCAAGCTTGAGACGAGCTAATGTCCCTTAACCCATGCCTTTCCCTCAAACTTACTCATGTGTATGAAAAGTGTAGGGTGTTAAAAAAAAAAAAAAAAAAATCTGAATATACCCATATTTTTTGAAAAGATTAAAAACAATCAAAATGAGGATATGACATCAAAGGGCTACGAGGAGACTTGGCCCAGCTCCTTTCTTGTGGCCACCGTGTGAAGTGACAAACAAGGATCTTTCATCTCACACTACATAATTATCTTCCCCTTTCTTTGCAATCACGTCTTGTTTGACAACAATACACCCTCACTAATTTGTCTCTTGTTCTCAGAATATCAATCTGATGCAAGCAGAACATATAAAAAAAGACCCAAAAAAAAAAAAAAATCTTGTATATAAAGTAAATGGAGAAATAGGGCTAATTAGCGTTGATTTTCATATGTAAATGTTTCATATGTTTATTTTGGATATCATTAGACAGCATCGGTTTCCTTTTTACTTCAAACTGGCAGGATGTCTCTGCATAAAAAAAGCACACAAGCTGCCACGACCATTAATCTCATTTTTACCCTGCAATTAAAGAGTTTTATTCAAGTTAACTAATCAGGAAGCTGGAGCAAATGTTCTGTTAAATTTCTTCGCTTCTGAAAAAACAATTCTGAAGCATTCAATATCATCATTATGGCTGTTGTCCCAGAAAGCCACTCTCTGCATTGGGGGCTGAACCCCTGCGCAGCTCAGTTATTCTGATCAATTCGTTTAATTTACTCTACTCTTCGATCCCCACCAGCAGTCATTTCAGCTGCTGTATGGCTCATCCAGGGAAGATAATTATTATCGGATTGTTACAAGAGTGAGATTTAAACTCAGCTTGGAACCGCTGGCATCTTGTCAAATGGCAGAATGGTAGACAGGAGTAATGCTGCCTAGACTTAACTTCAAATGCTTTGCGAACTTCACAGTTGTTGTACTCAAAGAGCGACCAACATTTCTATGGATTCAATTTTTTAAAGACCAATTTCTAGAAAAGTAGCCACTGTCTCCTTTCATTGTTGTTTTTTTGTGCTGTACATTCAATGTGTGGGGCTAAAAGTAGTGATATATATATATTAGACAAGTCTCTTATGCTCATCAAAGCTGCATTTATTTGATCAAAAACACAGTAAACATATTGTGAAACAGCATTACATTTTAAAATGAATTGTTCTATTTTCATATATTTTAGAATGTAACCTATTTGTGTTATTTTTTTAGCAATCATTACCCCAGTCTTCAGTGTCACATGATCCTTCAGAAATCATTCTAACATGTTGATTTATAAAGATTCTTTGATGAATATAAAGTTCAAAAGAGCAGCATTTATTTGAAATAGAACTTCCTGACCCCAGACTTTTGAACAGTATATTGCTTTGACTACAAAAATAATACAAAAAACAATAATACAAATGTAAAATACAGTATTGTGTGCTAGCAGTAAAATACAGTATTGAATGTGTAGGCAGACTGGCTGTAGTTTAACTATAAATTATTAGTAGCCTGTATCTTGGACAAGTTACAGTTTCAAAGCAGTTTCCAACACTGTTCATATTGCATCAGAGCCTTTCTTAAAGCACAGAGCAACACAGAACATTCCCTTTAGATCTCAAGATGGTTGTATTGGATGTCAGGTTGAAAAACCCTCCACAAACTATTTCAAGTACCCTCCTCTGAACATAAAGTTTGCATTTATTTAATGTGGGTGGCTGCCCTGTTGCGTTCAATGTTTACTCACTATCTTTGTTTTTTAAAAATGTATATTTTTTTTATTCTTTAACCATGAAGACAGAGCTTGCTGGTGGAGCTGATAGTGGTGGGAGGCAGCAAGTGGCTGACATCTGTTTCATTCAGATTGTGGGACTCTCAGGAGTGCGCTTTTAAAAAACTCATTCATAGACAATAGAGCTCAAATGCATTTTAATGGCTAATTAATGCCCGAAAACAAACAGACACAAGAACAGTGCAACGGTGAGGGCTCCTCTCTCTCAGGCCACTCTGGGTATTTTAAAGTAATTTATTTAATTCTGAATGTATGTGTGTTCATTTTCTTTGAAGAAAATCTTTTTTTCCCTTGAAATCAAAGTTTCTATTTCATTGATCAAACATTATTCAAAGCTGACCTTGTGGGAGCAATGATGAGAGCCGATGGATGGATCTTAGTAGATTAAATAGAAGAATGTGCAAGACAAAGAAAACATTGAAATATAGAAATCCTACCCATCATATGGACACATGACCCCATTCAAGTGCCATACTGAATTTGAGCCATGAAGGACAGAAAGAAACAGAGAGAGATAAATACTCTATTTGTTTGCAATAGCAGATGTTACCAATGTAGCTCTGTGCAAGTACTGTTTCAATAACCAGTGACCTACTTATTTTAATTGACTCTCAAACAAAGGGACGAGGGACATATTATACTGTACTTCATGTCGGCTGTGTGCTTCTATGCAAGGCATTATTTTTTCCCTATTTGTGTGCTGCTATGTATTTCCTGTACCAGTCAGCTAGTACCCATTTTCCGTGTGTTATCCATTTGCAATTGCTTTGCAATTGAATTCTCTTCAACTGAGTGTCAGAAATGTTTTTGGTTTGCACATGTAAGGCCAGTCACTGAAATCACATCTGTACTCTTCCAGTGTGGTTTTATACCATCTATGTGATGTACAGCTTTGTTTTTGGCTCATTCCAAAAACAAAGGGATAGTTGATCCCCAATTTTTTTAAACTGTTTTTGTATACATACATTGAAGGTTTGTTGTGTAAAATATCATTTGCCAACCCAGATATTTTTCAATATGTCTTCTTTTGTGTTCCACTGAAGACAGAAAGTCATATGGGTTTAAAACAGCATGACAGAATATTTGCTGTTTGGGTGAACTATCCCTTTAATTGCACTTCAGCATCCAAAAGTGGCATTACCGACATGCAATAATTCAGAAGACAAGATACAAACATTGCATAATAGGTTAAAGCTGTTCTGATCTTTCTGTTCAGCTTAATAATGCTTTGGTCTGTGTACACTTTCTCCACCCTACAAGACTGAATGATGTTGACGTATTATGTTTTCCCAGCTAGTAAAGCAAGAATTTAATTGGTGTGACCTGATGCTGAATATGATGCAATGCAACCTCAGATTACTAGTGTGCAAAACTTCACAAATTTACACATTTTATTTCTGGATCACAAATGAGCCAAAAAAGCTGTTTTTCACTGTCTGTTTAAACATGTTCTGTGTCCAGATGTCCAAACTCAAATACACAAGCAGCAGCAGCAGCACCACAGGCAGTAAAGAATCATGCATGCAGAGCTTGCGGAATGTGGCAAACAGTTGCCAGGCACATGCATCTTCCTCCCAAAAAGATTATAATTAGTGCCACTTTGGAAGGAGGGATGAATTAGGAAAAACAGATGGAAAAAGAGAAAGATGTATAGTGCTGACACTATGCTAACCTCCTTGCTGCCAAGTGGATCTTGCATAGATTTACAATGCCAAACTATACAAATAGCCCTGCAAAATATTCTGCTCAAGTAATGGACTGTCAAGATCATGTTGAATGTTATATTGTTTCGGTCACAGCTAAAATACAACAATACAATTATGAGTACAGTTTTGGTTAAATGTTACTATATGGTCATAGCAAAACATTACATTAGAAATAATAATGTTCATCGGTTTACTATCATTTGTTTTGGTAATGGGAACATGCATGTTAGAGATAGCATTTTAAACCTGCTTTTCACTATCCCTTCAGAACCAAACAAAATTATGCAAATCTTTACTTAATTTTTTTTCCCCACTCCTCAGATTAAGGCCTGCAGAGATGCCATCTGTCTGAACATGAGTTTCATTTAAACAAATCAGTCTAGGAAAAGACAGTTTAGCTGATGTATCAAAAGTATGAAATACTCAAACATTGATTCAAGGAAGAACAGCTACAACTTGATTGCTACTGCAGTTCTGTATCAGTTTTACAGAAACATCATAATTCCAATATTTAAATTAAATCAATTTACTTAAGCAGGGGGCACAAACTATCATCTTTATATGCAAAAAAAGTGTAAAATGAACTTGGGGTTCAAATTATTATTATTTTTTCTCTTCACATTAATTTTACACTTCTGGTGGACATCATACTGTATACTTCTTTAGTTATCCAACCCAGAAAGAAGGGAAGTGAACAGCATGCTGTAACATGGCCATACGAAAGCTTAAAGGGATAGTTTACCCAAAAATGTACTCACCCTCAAGTCATCCTAGCTGTATATGACTTTCTTCTTTCAGCCAAACACAATCAGAGTTATATTAAAAATATCCTGGCTCATCCAAGCTTTATAATGGGAGTGATTGGAGGATGAGTTTTTGAAGTCCAAAAAAGTGCATCCATCGATCATAAAACATACTCCATGTGGCTCCGGAGGGTTAAAATAGGCCTTCTGGAGTGAATCAATACGTTTGTGTAAGAAAAATATCCTTATTTAAAACTTCATAAAGTAAAATAACGAGCTTCTGGCACAACAGCCATACGCATTCAATGTCATTGTGTACTACGTCGTGGAATTTAACACTTTTTGGACGTACATTAAATGTGTATGGCTGTCGCGTCGGAAGCTCGTTATTTTACTTTATAAAGTTTTAAATAAGGATATTTGTCTTACACAAACGCATCGATTCACTTCAGAACACCTTTATTAACCCCCCGGAGCCACGTGGAGTACGTTTTATGATCGATGGATGCACTTTTTTGGACTTCAAAAACTCAAAATACTTAAAAATACTTCTCTTGCAATTTTATCTAATCTAATTTGAAAACATACAAAACAAACCAAATATTATGTCAATAAAAGTCATTTATGAACTGTCACAAAAAACTGCGAGACAGTTTGAGTATTTCAGAAACTGCTGATCCACTGGGATTCTTACACACAACCATCTCTAGGGTTTAAAGAGAATATCCGAAAAGAGAAAATATATGTGGGCAAAAATGCCTTGTTCAGATAGTAGGGTCAGAATTTAGCGTAAACAACATGCAAGCATGCATGGATCCATCCTGCTTTGTATCAGCAGTTAAGGCTGGTGGTTGTGGTGTAATAGTGTGGGGGATATTTTCTTGGCTTACTTTGGGCCCCTTAGTACCACTTGAGGATCGTTTAAACACCACAGACCCCCTGAGTATTGTTGCTAACCATGACTTTCCCTTTATGACCACAGCGCATCCATTCTCTGATGGTTTCTTCCAGAAGGATAATGGGTCATGTCACAAAGCTCAAATCATCTCAAACTGGTTTCTTGAACATGACAATGAGTTCACTATAGTCAAATGGCCTCCACAGTCACCAGATCTCAATCCAATAGAGCACTTTTGGGATGTAGTGGAATGGGAAATTCGCATTATGGACGTGTAGCCGACAAATCTGCAGCAACTGTGTGGCAAAAAGGGGGGCCAACCCAGTACTAGCAAAGTGTACCTTAAAAAGTGGCTGGTGAGTGTAGATGAACAGACATTCATAAAAGAGAATTACTGTATGTGAATTACATTATGTGTGGTACGATGTGCTCCACCTGCGCAATATGACAAAATTTTGTCATACCAGAAACTTTTAAACCATGTGTGTTTTAACTAACTGCTAACTCAGCATTAGTTTGTGCCCCACTGTCTTCTAATGTAAAGTAGGGCTGGTCGGTTAATACAATTTTATTTTCAAATAAAATTTTGGTTTCCAGCAATTAGTTCAATAGATGCATTTACAAAATCAGTCAGTAATCATGGTAAATAATCATGATTTAGGTAAATAATCGTGAACTATTAATTATAATCGTGATTATGATTCATACCATTATGGTGCGGATGGAAAGTAAAATACTTTCTGCATATAGCTAAACACCCCAGCAGGGGTGCTTTCCCAAAAGCATTGTTAGCTAACTATGGTCGCAAGTTCCATTGTTATCAGCATAGTTTAACCAGTCAGTGTTTCCCGAAACCATAGTTCCAATGAACATTCGCAAACAGCATCACAAAGTTGTGTGGTTGGAACGACAGCTCTCAACCTGTGGTAGGAAGCACAGTTTCTTGTTTGCATGACATGTGGACTTAATGAATCCTTATCTGGAGCAAAAATAAGCAAGCTGACATTCAGTAAAATCATATCTTTTATTTCAAATATATACAAATGTCATTAACATCTTTTAGTTTGTCAAGAGATTTATAGCACCGTTTTTGAAGAGTGCGTACATGCTCTAGTACGTAAGAACGAGCCTAGATTGAATCTGGAAATAAAGCAAAACAACTGAGAAAAATGAGAATTAGTCCTCACATGCCATGTCCGTAATTTATAGCAAAAAATCTAGCATTAATTCGATCTCAAATGGAGTTATAACTCCTCTTGCATGACATCATTTACCAACGTGATTGAATGACAAATTTATGACAATACGGTTTCGGGAAACAGCTGTGACTAGCTAGTTAAGCAGCGAGTTACGTCGTTGTATGGGAAACGCACCGCAGATCACTTAAGAGAAATGTCTTCCTTGCTGATTTATAAATTGACTCGACTTTTGAGGGAGAAACTGTCTACAGGAACTGTTAAAATACACATCTGCAAAAGCAAAATGAGTTATCTTGACAATCCTGACGGCACAGGAAACAGAGAGTGATGCTGTCAGGATTCATATGACCTCCTTTTCACAACAGACAACATTTGAAGAAAATTTCATTTCAACTTTTTAATTGAATCATCTGATGAATGGTCTTGTGTTTATTTGGCAAAACATCCTCCAGACCTATTTGTCTCACTCATATGCTCACACACACAAAAAAAGCCACAAACGGACACAGCCACACACACCTTTTGGTTTGTAGGGTTGGTTGCTAGTGCATAGGGCTGTGGGGCAATGGTGGTGTAATGGTTGCTAATAAACAGGCTGTGGGCGGTGTGTCGGCTAAGGCTAATGATATCCATTAGCGAAGGAGCACGACATGCCCATGAAGCACTGTGACTAGTTCCCTCAGCTCTCATTGCAGCTACACCTAATCAGGCAGTCTGCTTGCTTCTTGCCCTTAACTACCCACAGGCAAGCCAACGCTGGCTCTCGCTGTCCCATTACACATGCTGGTCTGTGCTCTGAAAAACACAGAGTCTTGTGATTACAGAGGCTTCCATCAACCTTGGTAAGTTTCATCATTGGTATAAACCAAGTCTGGCAACACCAATAAAAGGAAGTTTAAAGAGAGAGGAGCTCTTGATCCCACTAAACATACCTTCAATATTGTCTATAAACTTAAAATGAGGTTAAAGCAACATTCAAATAAATGTATTAATATATAAGACTCAGACATACTGAGTATTAGCATGTCTCAAATGAGTTTTAATCTAAGGTATTTACTTATTGACTAATATGACACATATATTGTGCATCTCATGGCCTTTTCTGATCAGATGGTAATTTTATACCATAAAAAAGCTGCATGTAAATGGCAAAGTTTAAGCACAATGATTGATTGACATAGACCAATTTTGGACCTAGTCAAAAACAAAACATTTTGGATCCCATTATTATACATTTATTTAGCGTTGTCCACTTGCGATCGATTATAAGAAACAGTTGTTAATACCAGATGTAAACGGGGACTGGTTTATAGAAATAAACATGCCGCTGAAAAAAACTTGGAAGCCTCACTATCTGATCGAATGCTGCATCTACACGTCTCATCCAATCCCTATCTCATTCTAGTAAACAGTGAAATGCAGGAGGTCTTCTTTCAAGCAGTGACCCTCTGTGAAAGGAAGCAGTACTGCTGGGCACTTAATTGGCCTATTGAACCCTTATCTCACCTCACTTTGCCAGGAAACCCAATGCCATTATAAGGCTGACATGGTGATGACACCTGAACACCAATCACAGGACAATACCCCCCATTCAACAGCAGGCATTAAAAGAGAAAGTTGACAGATCTCGCCTTATCACCCTGACTGGAGACAAGAAATGGTCCGTGGTGCAAGTGAGTGCTGGATTTAGTGGAATAGGAAAGTCGGAGAAAAGGAACATGATGTTATGGCAGTTGCAGGGATGAGGGCCATCAGAGTGTCGTTGCAGGTTTCTTATCTCTAAACCTTGACAACCTGAGACACCTTGACCTGTCAGAGTTCCCGAAGGTTTGAGGAGAATGGAGAGTTTTTATTTTATTTTTTGTGCCAATCACCTGGGTTGATTCTTTAACGATTTGCTTGTCTCACATTTCTCCAAAAGTCCTATATTAGGTTTTATTATTTATTAATGTGGAATGCTCTGCAACATTTATGGACCTTTCCTTTTCTGGTCAGTATAAGATAATGTAATGAGAAACCATGAGAGAGAATATGAAGAAAGACTGAAGGAATGGATGCATTTGCAGAAAAGTTTGTACAAGTCTTGCACAAGAAATGTTTGGACAAGTAAAGTATATATTCTGGGTGCATTATTTCAAGCTGTTGCAAGTATTCCTGACATAGAAATTAAATCAGTTAAGACTAGGTTGAAAAGCTATTAAGTAAACCATGCTAACGTCCAGAGGAAACTGTAATGCTAAAAAAAATTCAGAAAAATATGTCTGGCAAACATCTCTGTTACATAGGTAACCCTCGTTCCCTGAAGGAGGGAACGGAGACGTACGTCAGACAGACCGGCGAATAGGAATCTCGCTAGAGAGGCCAATCTGCTTCGAGTGTAACTAAACGAGCCAATGCACATTGGCATGCAATCATATGCATCAGCTGCTTGCCTCGCAGCGCGGGTATTTAATGAGCAGCAGGTGCATTGCATCTTCAGGTTTTCGCTGAGGAGCCGAACAGGTTAGGCGGCAGCATCAGCGGGGTACAGCAACTGTGGTGACGGGACGTACGTCTCCATTCCCTCCTTCAGGGAACGAGGGTTACCTATGTAACCGAGACGTTCCCATTCAGTCGGTCATGTTCGACGTACGTCGGACAGACCGACGAATAGGAATCCCTACCAAAGCGCCACAGGAGCTGCCCCCTTCCAGCGCTCTGTTGCAATCCACCTGAACCCCCTTGCCTAAGGACGGTGGGACAGGGCTAACACAGAGAGTGTCCATCACTGCTGTTCCCCAAAACCCACTCAGTGAGACTATTGGATAACACTGGGAACACTGGGAAAGCGTACCCTTTCGCTGGGAAAGGAACGCTGCGGAAGCCACATCCTTCCCCGAAGGAGTTATGTGGAGAAGTACATATGGACTAACCCCGTAGGGCTGAATTACATATGGAAGAACTAGGGTGACTCCAACCCGATGAGAGGTGGGTTCTCCCAGAGGAAAAGACACGGGCTTCGTTTAGGAGCAACCGTGGAACTAGACATATGGGATCCCTGTAGGGTCACACATATGGTACCCAGCTTAAACCCGGTTCTCAAGGATACAACGGAGTTTAGGCCTGGCGCCAGACGCTCCGCCACGTCGGCTGCTAAAGGTAGATCAGAGGACTCAACAGAGTCTGCCTTGTAGGGACTCACTGGAGTAATAAGCGCATGTAAGCGCAGCAAGCCTACTCTGCTTCACTACTCTCTTGATGGAGGCTAATGCAACCAGCAGCAAAATCTTCATAGACAGAATCTTTAAGTCTGCTGACTGCAAGGGCTCAAAGGGAGCATTCTGGAGTGCTCGAAGCACCAGAGCAAGGTCCCAAGAGGGTATGGAGGGGGGTCGAGGAGGATTTAATCGTCTCGCCCCCCTAAGGAACCTGACGACTAGGTCGTGCTTACCAACAGAATTGCCATCGATGTGGTCGTGGTATGCGGAAATTGCGGCAGCATGAACTTTGAGGGTGGAGGGGGACAGCCTACGCTCCAACCCTTGCTGCAAGAATGAAAGCACGACTCTGATTGAACATCTTCAGGGGTCTTCTCGGCGAGAAGAGCACCACTTGACGAACAGGTTCCACTTCAAGGCTTAAGCACGTCTCGTAGACGGTGCACGTGCCGAAGTGATGGTGTTAAGTACCTCGGGGGGTAAGTCACCTAGAACCTCCGCGTCCCGTCCAGGGACCAGACATGGAGTTTCCAGAGGTCTGGACGTGGGTGCCAAAGAGTGCCCCGTCTCTGAGAAAGAAGGTTCTTCCTCAGAGGGATGCGCCAGGGAGGGGCTGTCACGAGGAGCGAGAGTTCCGGGAACCAGGTCCGGTTGGGCCAATACCCGGGGCCAGCTGTGTGCCAGTGCATCTGTCCCGAGTGTTCCCTCGGACAGGGATTAAAACAACTGGCAGTGGGAGGTTTCTGGCGAGGCAAACAGGTCTACCTGAGCCTCTCCAAACTCTCTCCAAATCAGCTGGACCACCTGGGGGTGGAGTTGCCACTCTCCCGGCAGCGCAGCTCGTGGGAGCTCGTCGGCCACATGGTTGAGCACACCGGGGACATGAATGGCGTGAAGCGACCTCAGATGCTTCTGACTCCAAAGGAGGAGATGGTGGGCGAGTTGCGACATGCAACGGGATGGGTTGGGTACCACTGGCTGTTGAGCCAGCAGCGGAACAGAAACAAAATGAAACAAAGGATTTGCCACCCGGCCCTCCTCCGGGGGAAGGAGAGGTGCGCTCACCATCTCCTGAAGAGCAGTCCCAACCATCTCCGGGTCGCCCGTCCTAGGGCCTCTTGCTCTTGGCTTAACCACCCTTCTTGGCGGGGGCCTGGACGGGCTGGGCACCCCACTTGCGACTGGCTCCATGGTGCCGCTTGGATGGAGGCTGCTGCTGCGGCGCGGGAGCGGGGGCAGCCGCAGGGGGGCGCCCTCGGCGACGAGCAGGCTGAGGTGCTGCCAGCGGTGGATGGGTGGACGCAGGAGCTGACCGCCGCGGCAGGATGTGACTGATGGCCTCAGACTGCTTCTGTACAGCCGAGAACTGCTGGGCAAAGTTCTCGACCGCGTTGCCGAAGAGGCCGGTCTGGGACACGGGGGAATTAAGGAACCTGACTTTGTCGGTATCCCTCATGTCAGCCAGACACAGCCAGAGATGGCGTTCCTGGACCACCATAGTGGACATCACACGACCCACTAACCGCGCCGTAACCTTCATCACACAAAGAGCGAGGTCCGTAACAGCACGAAGTTCCTGGAGAACTCGTGGATCGTGACCACCCTCGTGCAGGTCCTTCATTGCCTTGCCCTGATGGACCTGCAACAACGCCATAGCGTGTAAGGTGGAAGCAGCTTCCCCGCAGGCCTGGTAAGCCCTGCCGGTAAGATCCGACGAGTGCTTACAGGCCCGGGAAGGGAGAGACGGCTCCCCCCGCCAGGTGGAGTTAGGGCACAGTTGCATAGCAACGGCCCGTTCCACAGGGGGTATGCGTGTATAACTCTTTGCCGTACCGCCATCAAGGGTGGTGAGGGAGGAGGACCCACCGGACACAGTGGAGGGTTCCACACGAGCCCGACCCTGTTGGCAGCCCGGGAAAGCATAGCCATCATCTCCGGATCTGAATCGGGCACTGTCACCGTTCCCGAAGGAGGCAACCGCGCCGACTCGTCATCTCCAGAAAAATCTGGCTCACCCTCCGATGCAGCTATCGACATCCGGTCATTGGGGGGAGCTCCGAAGGATACGGATGGTGCACACCTTTGAGATGGCCCACCGCGCTCCCCCGGCAGCTCTACTGGCTGCGGAGTGCAGGAGGAGTGAGGGTTCCTAGGGGGTTGGTTCCCCGAAGGAAGTGCACTCACTGTAATCCTCAGATCACCAGTGTTGCTACCCAATGCAACCCTCTGAGGAGGATTGGAACGAGGCAGCGGCACTAGGACTCCGCCCCTTTGCAGGAACTGGAGTCTTGATCGCAACTCCGAGATGGTCATCTTCCCACAATGGGTACATGACTCATCCACGAATGCTGCCTCAGCGTGCTTTAAGCCCAGACACGTGTTGCAGCGATCGTGACCATCCCTCGGTGCCATGTAACGACCGCATCCAGAAACACACAAGTAGAATGTCATCTTTAAAAAGATGCAAGCTCTACTTGTGTAAGCTCTTTCAGGGACTTGCTCTTTAAAAGACACTTGCTTGCAGAAACACAGACACATATGTTCGGCTCCGAAGCAAAAAGCTGAAGATGCAACGCACCTGCTGCTCATTAAATACCCGCACTGCGAGGCGAGCAGCTGATGCATATGATTGCATGTCAATGTGCATTGGCTCGTTTAGTTACACTCGAAGCAAATTTGCCTCTCTAGCAAGATTCCTATTCGTCGGTCTGTCCGACGTACGTCGAACGTGACTGACTGAATGGGAACTATCTGACCAGCTCTATGTAAACCACAAAATTAGGCCCCGTCCAAGGCTGACGGACTCTGCCGTATTAGCATAGTTTCCGCCCTGAGTGAGTTGTACAATCTCCACCATTGTCTCGATGCCGGAGCAGCTGTAGCGACAAGAATGTCTCGTAAGCGATTGAGGTGTTTTGTTGTTGGATGTAAGAGCGAACATAAGTCTTCATTTACTCCTGACATCTGAGTCGCTGAAGACGCAGTGGATTAGTTGTATTTTGAAGAGAATGCACCACAGATCTAATATACACATACACATACAAAACGATAAATTCGAAGTTTACACTGATTTTAAACGCATGCAGATAATAAACTTTCACGATGAAGAAGAAATGCAATGTCCGTGAGCGTGATCGCGATATAGATGATAATCAAAACCGAGCAGATGTTTTGTTAGTATTTGGCAGAGTATCCAAACTTTTCCTGGAAAAGGGGCGAGCAGCAGCTCATTTGCATTTAAAAATGCATGCATGAAAACAGCATGAAAAAAGCACCCAAAAATGGGTATTTACAACATCATATAATAAATTATCTGTGAGGTATTTTGAGCTGACGAAGACCTTTTGGGTCGAAATGTTGTCCATTTTAATAAGTTGATCTTTGGGAGCAACAGTAGCAGTGTGACGATTTTTGTTTATTTTTTAAGTGCTTTATTTGATCGAGCACCTGCCTAAAGTTTCTTTGGATGTGCACACATTTTCTTTTCTCATGTATTTTGAGGTGGGGACACATTCTGGGGACACTCATTTGCATATGCATATGCATACATTTGCATATGACTGCCTCCAGAGCAAGACATAGGTGAATAGTTATACATCATCACACCATAGGCCCCACCCACTGGCATTCAATTGCTTAATGACTGACATTTGACTACACTAGATGTGATTGTCACGCCAAAAGTAAATCGAACCCATTATAATTACTAACGCTGTCTGCACTGGATAAAGTATACAGATGCGCATTCAGTTTCTGACATACTCCACACACTTGACATACTCCACACACTCATTTGCGTTTCTGTACAGACTTCAGAAGGATCCCAGCCTCAAAAACAATTTATTTTAATGGAGTCCCAGATCGTTTCAGAGGATTATATGTTTGTTCGGAGCATTTTATTTTGTAAACAAGGCACAGTGTAATGGAGAGTTCGCAAAGAAACTTTTGTTGACAGATGAAGCAGTGAGCTGTATTGGATCTGACAGCAGCTACATCAGCATAATGCTTTGTCTGTAAATGACAGTTTTATATGAATAATGTTTTAAAAACCCTTACTCATATGCAATAGCGAGTGGGCGCTGATTTTAGCTAATCATAACAGTGGCCGTTTAAGTCTTAAAGGAGCCGCCCAGACAGAGGGTCAGTAAGTAAACCTCAAGAAAGTAGGGATGGGCATTTTTCAAAAATATTGCATTCCAATATTTGGGCTCATAAAAAATCGAATATTCGAATATTCGTTTTTTTTAAATGATGTTTAATGAGAAAGACGTTTTATTTATTCATCAAGTTTTTGTCACCATTTCTGAACAAGCTTACGATTAGCCAATACACAACTAGCTTACGTTATATCTTAATGATTTCTTTTACTTGAAAACATTAAACAATATGTGCATACAAAAAATATAAAGAACAAAAGCATTTAAGCTCAAGCAGCGCGAACGGGAAAAACCCGAACAACGCAGACTGCGCCAGTTATCTTACAGAACGTACATATACACTCCAGTCAGCATAATGGTTCTTAACCCTGTCTCCCTTGACGAAACTTAAATGAGCGTATGTCTCGAGATTATGTTGCTATCAGATAAGTTATCTTCTCGGCTCCCTCGGGGTACAGCTGCGCTTACCTGTCGTGAATGCAGTGATGGACAGCTGTCTTTCCTCATTCGACTGGTGTTTGGATAGCATGTGATTTCTCATTGTGGTGATGATATTGTGATAACTCAGTTTCATTAATTCATCTGATCAAAAGTAATTCCATTTTGTAAGATCATTTAGTAATTTAATTTTATCTAAGTAATTCCAAACATTGTGAGGCAGATGACGACATTATGTGATAAAATACAATAAACTTGTTAAATGCGCTCCACAGCACCACCCAGTGCATTTAATTATAACTGCTAGTTTCAGTGCTTGGGATTTATCATGGATTCACGGCCAGCAAAGCAGCGTAGTAAAATTCGAATAGTATTTTTATTTTTCGAATCTTAATTACAGATCGGATATTCGAATATTTGTGCACACCCCTACAAGAAACATAGACACATAAAGATTTAACAGCATTTTCAAAAGTAATCACAATTGTTAAATTACTTACAGTGCAAATTGTCACCTGGCACCAAATAGACACGAACAGAACACAAGTCGCATTTGCCTGAGGAGGTTACCATAACAACAGACTTCTCAGGCATTTTCCACTATAGGAAACAAAACAAAAGTTACTGTCATTATCTCTATTACAGATTTTCATAAAACAATATATTACAAAAAAGAGTATTTTTTGTTTGTTGTGAAGAAGGTCCCATTTGCAGTATGTTCTCTGGATACTTTGGCTTCCCAAATTGCAGATTTTGTATCACAATAGTAAAATATGTTTAAGAGGTAGAATTTCCCTGTGTAAAGTGAAACAGCCGTAATAAAAAGGTTTTATATGGAATCAGCAAAAGACAAAACCCCAAATTATAAGCACCCACTGATGTCCCTTAAATCTGCAAAGTATGGCGAACATCATAAAATCATCACAAATCCCAAAAGTACATAACAATTCTGTAGTTTAGCTAACATAAACAAGCTGTCAATATCTTTCACCCTCATGAATGAAATGATCTAGAACTGGATAAAACTCCCACACTGAATTGAATGATGTTTGTCCGTTCTTGCTTCAATAGGTCAACAAAACAGCAGAGTTCATGCTTAATTGCTGTAGACAGGTAGGTCTCATGTGGTTCAGTCACCCTGAGACATCTAAAATTTTCAGCCGAACATAGCTTCATTTCGTCAATAGATTCCTGGAAAACACATCTAAAAGCACATTGCCACATGGATTTTTCTTGCAGGCTACAGAAAAATAAAGCATGAGCTCTAATGAGTGAGTCGTGATGGGTGTCTGTTCTTGCTGATATTAAGTCACAAAATAAAGTGAAAGAGGTCAAAAGAAGACCATCTCAAAACAAACCTAAAATATGCATGTTGGGCCTGAATCACAGTCAACCAATTAAGTGAACAATACAGTTGTGAACTTCCTAGTGGAAATTATATCTGCGGCAATATTTAGAGACAGCACACACAATATAAATTGACTGAAAACTTAATCTTGCTGCAATCTGCTAATTGCTTTGCTTAAATGTAGAAAAAACAGAAAGAGTCTGTTTTGTGTGTTGAGATCAAAGTTTATTCAATCTCATTTCACACAAATGCTTTAGTTTTCATTTTTCTGATACCCAAGATCTTCGTCTAGGTGAACTGCCATCATTGCATTCATATTTTTCCTTGCATGTCATAGTGGATTATCTGCGAAGGGTAAATGTGCATGCTTATCAGCCACTTGTAAAGTAAAAGATGTTTAGAAAAAGGGCAAAGAGGAATTAAAAATGATAAACAAGTCAAATAATAATAATGTCATTACAATTGAATAAAAGTTCAATGTCTATCTTCTTAAAAACTGTGAATTATTATGGTGGCCATCTTGGTGGTTTTTGGCATTCAGAAGTTGAAATAATGCAAATTATTTATTTAGAACAGAAATCTGTTAGCATGTCGCTTTTCCTTATCACATTTTTTTTTTTTTTTAGGATCATCAATATCCTTTTTATTCCAAATGGTTTGTGATGTGTGATACAAAGAAACGGCCTTTGGAGATGAAGCTGCGCTTTCATGGGTAATGAGATTTTAAAATGCTTTGTGTATACAGAATTCTATGACTTTGGGGGTGGAGGAAAATGATTGACAGATAAATACGATATTTATGATGTATAGCTTTTGTAACTAATTACAATGGGGTTTAAAAGAATCAAATACACATGAATAAAGTTTAATTTGCCTCCGCTGATTGCTATTTTCTCTAAAGCGAAATCATTGTCACAGAGTGCTGTTGCAGATGAATTACCTTTTATGAATCCTTGACCCAAAAAGCCTTTATGTTTTAGACAGTTACAGCAAGCAGCAATGCATACAGATCTCTGTCAAGATATAAGTGGTAATTAAATGAATTCATGCTACATTTTCATGCTACTGAAAATATCAAGGGCAGGAGTGTTCAAAAACAAAAAAAATAACTGTGATCATGAGGAACTGAACAAAGATATTATCCTGAATTAATCATCTTAAACATGTTTAAGTAATAGTTGGTACAACATAGAGGCAGAGAACGAAAACTCAAATGCTGTTTCCACGTCCATCACCTCATGTTGCAGCATGATAATGCACGGCCCCATGTTGCAAGGATCTGTACACAATTCCTGGAAGCTGAAAACATCCCAGTTCATGCATGGCCAGCATACTCACCGGACATATCAACCATTGAGCATGTTTGCGACGCTCTGGATCGGCGTATACGACAGCGTGTTCCAGTTCCTGCCAATATCCAGCAACTTCGCACAGCCATTGAAGAGGAGTGGACCAACATTCCACAGGCCACAATCAACAACCTGATCAACTCTATGCGAAGGAGATGTGTTGCACTGCGTGAGGCAAATGGTGGTCACACCAGATACTGACTGGTTTTCCACACCTGTGAGGTGGATGGATTATCTCGGCAAAGGAGAAGTGCTCACTAACACAGATTTAGACAGATTTGTGAACAATATTTGAGAGAAATAGGCCTTTTGTGTACATAGAAAAAGTCTTAGATCTTTGAGTTCAGCTCATGAAAAATGGGGGCAAAAACAAAAGTGTTGCGTTTATAATTTTGTTCAGGGTAGTTTTAGCTCTACACTGCTGCAGAAGGACAAATGTATTTTTTAGTATTTAATAACTTTATTTAATTTCCTTAAGGATTAATAATTAATTTATATATTTATAAGTACTGAAAGTGTTTAGCAATTTAGCACCCATTTTGCAGATTATGACTAATGTAGAATTTAGTCTTTTTATATTATCCTATTAATATTAACATACTGTATTATATTGTGTATTACTGTCTCTCAATATGAGCTGTATTAATATACACCTACGTTATATGCTCAAAGTAATGATCATGTTCTAATGGGATTGTCAATGCTAACATTGCGCTTGCCGTAATATATCACAGCAGTGTCGCTAATCTGTACATACAGTGTGGTTACTAATGCTATTTAAATTGTACCAACACAATTATCGCATTAAGTTATTCAGAGATCTGAAACGACAATGTTCCTGATGTCACATTAAGTAAAATCATGACGGATGCATTAGCATGGTCCTGTGACAGCTTTCGAAGTGCGGAAATGTGTCTTTTGTTGGTTTCCAGTGCCTGTGTAACATCAGTTACGCCCGGAGTCATGTACATGTAATGCAGCTGACACTTCTCATATGCTGTATCTTTGTGTGTCAAAGCTTATAAAGGGAGACAGAGAAAAGGCAGTCACTTGTGTAAAATATAATGTTGACTAGTGTGTCACACTGCTAGACTCACTCGATTGCCAATGCCACGTTTCATTATCAGATACACAATCCCTGTTGGAGACACTACAGACTGTATAAGGGGATTGGGGGAAATCTGAAGATGGTTTTCCATGCTCTATTCCATACAGTTTTAAAGGACGATGACTGATATTTTTAAGCTTCAAAAAGGGTCATAAGTCATCTTTTGAAGACATATGATATAATTGCAAAACCCTTATGATTGCAAAATCATGTGGGATGCACAGTACACTACTGTTCAAAAGTTTGGAGACAATTTTTTTAAAAGAAAAAATAATACTTTAGTCAGCAAGGATGCATTATAAGGAACATTAAAACATTTATAATGTTAAAAAATGTTTCTTTAGAACCGAATCAGCATATTTTCTGAAGGATCATGTAACACTGATAACTAGAGTATTGGCTACTAAGAATTCAGCTTTGCCATCACATCAAAAATAAATTACATTTTAAAATATATTAAAGTAGTTATTTAAATTGTAATAATATTGGTAACACTTTAGTATAGGGAACACATATAAACTATTAACTATGACTTTTCTCTCAATAAACTCGTAATTTACTGCTTATTAATAGTTAGTAAGGTAGTTGTTAAGTTTAGGTATTGGGTAGGATTAGGAATGTAGAATAAGGTCATGCAGAATAAGGCATTAATATCTGCTTAATAAGTACTAATAAATAGCCAATATTCCAGTAATATGCATGCCAATAAGCAACTAGTTAAAAGACCTTAAAATAAAGTGTTATATTTTTCAAAATTGCTGTTTTTACTGTATTTTTGATCAAATAAATGTAGCCTTGGTGAGTATAAGATAATTTGTTCAGAAACATTACAAAATCTTACAAACCCCAAACTTTTGAATGGTAGACATATATTGGTACAATAATGGTTATCGGTTAATATTAGAGATATATTTTTATTTATTAGATTCAGACAATATTTATGGAAGCTTTTTTCCACTATGGAATAAAAAAAAAAAAAGTAGCTACAACTTTTTATCTCACAATTCTGATTTTTTTTTTTTTCTCACAACTGCAAGTTTACATCTCACAATTCTTACTTTTGAGTTATAAAGTCAGAATTGCGAGAGATAAAGTCGCAATTACAAGTTATAAAGTCCAGTTCGCTGGAAAAAAAAAAAGACTGACTCTTTCTCAGAATTGCGAGTTTATATCTCACAATTCTGACTTTATAACTCACAAGTGTCTCGCAATTCTGAGAAAGAACCAGTCTTTTTTTCCCACCGAATTGGACTTTATAACTTGCAATTGCATGTTATAAAGTCAGAATTGTGTGATATAAACTCACAATTGTGAAAAAAAAGTCAGAATTGTGAGATAAAAAGTCACAATTATCTTTTACATTTTTTCATTTCGTGGCAGAAACAAGCTTCCATAGAAACAGCTTCTGGAATGAGAAAAAAAAAACAAAAAAAACCCCATAAATAAATAATGTAGGGCTGGACTATATTTCATCTTTCGGGAATGGAGGCAAATCTGAATGCCAGTTTGCATTAGCCTAAGCCAGGATTAGTTCAATTAGGATATTTAAGTAGCTTTTATAAACATACACTAGAAAAAAAACAAACAAAAAAAAAACAACAACATTACTGGTGTGCATCTTGAGACAAAACAATGGCACTGACATATTTTAAGATATGTCAATACAAGTTGCTTTCAGTTAAAACAGCTCAAACATGCATTTTAGTCTGGGACTAGTTTAAGCCTTGTCTGTAAAAACGGGGCTTATGAGTGTACATGAATTAAAACAAAATAATGGTGTGCACGGATAAATCATTTATAATAAACACTGCAACATTCTGTAAAAAAGAAAAAATCAATTTTGATTTCATGTTGACTTTTAACATCAAACATAACAAAAAACAAACAAACATAACATTAAAAAACAAACAAAAACATCAGTTTGTTTGTTTACATTTGTTTTAAATATCAGTGTATCCCTAGATATCACCCCAGTAGCTAATTTGGTTAAACTGATGGTGTTACAGCTCACTGCATTGCTCACACCCCAATCTCCTTTATTTTAACCGCACTTAACTCAAACCATCATAAGAAAATGCTTTAGTTACCAGAGCAAGTAGTTTGCAATGTCTTATGCTTGTTTGCAGGCTACATAACAATATTAATGAGCATTAATCATTAGCTAAAGAGAACAAAGGGAAAATTAAAGGAAAAGAAAGAAAAGGAAGATGCGAGCAGACGATTTAAACCACAAGGAATGCACAATTTATGTAAAACAGTTTATGAGAACATGTTGCACTGCCAAGACCCTTGACTGCAATTTTGGTCCAGCTGTGAATCTGGAAGTTTCATATCCAAACTCCTGAACCTTCTTGAAGTGCACAGCAAAAGTGAATCTTGCCTCAGGGATACTGGACCATTTGGCGCTGTGTGTAAATGAACACTATTATGATTTGTATGTTAATAAAAAAGCTAGTTTCTTTGATACCTCTATATCACATGCGCTCGGGCCCTGTTGGAGCACAGCTGAGCATCTATCCCTCTTAGTTTATGGTAATCTTTCAGGGGCCCCCAATATGTTTATTCCTCATTAAAATTTTATCAGCTACGGCAAATTGTGAAGATTAGGATGGGGTTGGGAGATCTCTCTCGTTCGGCTGTCTGCTCACAGATTTATGTTATTCCTTACACTGATCCAGGCTTATCAGATCCCTGCAACCAGATGTTCATAAAGCAAAAAGGAGAGGTTTGGTCTGATGCCCTGACCCACGGAGCAAGGAAATGGAAAGGAACAAGCATCCAAACTAGGCTAAACAGATGAGCTCAGAGATTGCTTTTCTTAATTAAGGAACTTGGTTTGTTTCTTTTCTATTGATCTGATATTAGTGTACCAAACAAGCACACAATTAAATTATACTCATTATATATAATCTGCATGTAATATATACATAAAACAAATCTGTCAAAATATAATTTTTTAAGACATCCTGGTTCCACAGATTGGTCAATTTGTCACAAGAAAATACAGAATAAAATGAACAGAATAGAAGAAAGGGAAAAAAATAGCCATCCTTTAGCTTATATCTTGCCAGCGTACATATTTGTTAGCTCAAATAATTATGTTATCAATCACAATGAGACAATGCATTACTTTGTAGTGTCTGTTTTACTTGCAAAAGAAAACAATAGCTGTTAGCTAAAGATATAACTACAAAGAAAAAGACAGATGAGCAGATTACAGCAATTCTGATGGTCGCAAGTAATGGAATCCCTGCCTTTGAGGTCAGAGTGAATTCAAACAGCTGAAACAAAATTAACACTTACAAAATTATCCTGGATACATGAGACCAGCTGTCCTGCAGGTACTTTAGCATTTGAGTGAACTAGAATGAAAGTTTGATTTTTAAAGGTCATGAGAATAACTAACATATAACTATTCTATCTCCAACAAAAATGGAAAGACAGTTTACCATAGGTTGGTGTAAGGCCACTGCAGTATGCATTTTACATTATTTAAACTTTACCTCTCAAGCTGTTTCCACCTACTTAGTCTGTTGTTTATCACCACACATTTGTTGTATTATAATATCAGACTAGAATGCTGGGTCAAGAAGGTGAAATGTGTGGGAGTTCACATGTCTCTATCTGTCTTCTCTCCTGTGACGTAGACCAGAACAATGAAACTGCTGGGCCTTATGATTGTTCTTTGTGATAAGTTCTGTAGTTCCTCTCTGGTAATGAGATCAATATACTGTTAGAGATCACCATTAAGGTCACCTCCCTTGATCCAGTTCTGGAAACAACTGCTTTGGGGCTTCTACTGTATGCTGATTAAAATGTACTGCATTGCTGATCTGCTGATACATGATAAACAGATGTATGACTACACATTGTATATTTTCCTCTATATTCCTCTTATTCAAGAATATGTTAAGGTGTTGTGGCTATTTCAACAACATCTAATGATAAAAGTATCTGATATGATGTTGTGAACTTCACATATGTGTGAATTACACATATCCATGGCAATACATTCATGCATTTGGCAGACATTTATCGATGTAAGCACTGGTGAGCCCACCTGCTGGACATTTCTGCCTGATGTGCCTTTGCCGGTGCCACAGAGACCCTTCACTGATGTTTCGCTCTTTTAATTCTGGAACATCTCAAGGTGGCGGAGCAGCAAGAAGGGACGTCTCCCAACCGCTCCCTGCAGCCAGCTCTAGGATCCTTGCTTTCCCCATGCTCAATCCTTCCTTCGAAGCCAAAAACTCCCTTCTTCTGCCTCCTCTGCCAGGTTTGAGAGCTTTCGTCAGGTTTGAGCCTGAGATTCCAAGTGACTTTAGAAATCGCTGGGTAGATGTTCCAGTGTAGCCTCTACAACCCTCTTCCACTCAACAGATGAATTCCCCTTCATCCCACTTGCGAGCACGCTGATGATAGCTCTGCATACATTTTTCTCTTCCTTTCAAATGCAACCTTCATTCCCTCCTCCCAGGGGACGGTCAGCTCGACCATAATTACCATCTTAGCACGAGTGGACCAGAACACAATGTCTGGCCACAAGGAGGTCAAGGCAATCTCTTGTGGAATCCTCAGCTGGTGGTCAAGATCCGCCCTTAGATTTCACTCACCTTCTGATGAATCTTGTGCCTCCAAGATCTCAGCTAGCTTACACAGTACTCAGTCGTGATGCCATCAGTATCGGCCTGCTGCCATCTGTATCGGCCCTGTGCCTGCGCTGCCTTACAGCCGGAGAGGATGTGCTGCAAGTTCGGGATCTGCACTTCGCAGAGTTGACAGGTCTCCTCTGAGCTGTACCAGAGGTGAAGGTCCCAGGGACTGGGAAGGGTGTCGTATGTAGCCTGGGGCATCCTATGTACTGGACCTGCTGATCACTGCCTCCCAGGTTGTCCAGCTCCCTTCCACTTGTATCCTGTATGGACTTAGGTCTTGGTGTTTTGTATGGACGGGATGAGTCTCTCAGTGTGAACATGTGTCTCACCTTCGCCTTTTTACAACCCAAACTTATGGATTTCAGAGGGAGCTTCAGGATGTTATTGTCGATCAGCACTGTATCAGAATGGCAACAAGGGAGGCCCAGCCATTTTTGGATGTAATTTTTGGCTTTTGAGTCCATCCTCTGGACTGTTGTTGAGGTAATGTCAGACAACTTCAGGGGCCACATCAAGTGATAAGTACAAAATAAACTGGTAACACCAGACCTTGAATTTCTCTGGTAGAGCACTTGTCAGTCTTGTCAGTCTTGCTCAAGCCATCTGCAAGCTGGGATGAAACAGAGACAGCCATCTGCTTGCTGGCCAGGTCAGCTGTATTACACCTTCTGAGACTCTGCACAGGCTGGTCCACCAAAAGCGGAATTTTGTCACCGCTGACTGAGAAAGACATATTATCATTCCTGAGATCTTTCCATATCGAGAGACTGTGGGACTTAGCTGGTTTTATCCAAAACAAATTAATTTTAGGTAGTTCATGCATTCTCTGGGAATTAAATGCACAACCTTGGCATTACTAGCATCCATGATCTTTTGTTTTAGCTACAGGAACATGGCATGTTTTGGCAGTAAAACAAAACACATTTATAAAATGTTATGCTCTGATGTTCGGAACCCTTAAAAGTTCTATATAGAACCTTTTAACTTGGCAACAAAGAACTTGCTGGGTTGTTTTGGCTGAGCCCTTAAAAAGGCATAGGCGGAGTTTCACTCTTGCGCTTTGGGGGGTGGGGGTAATTAAATAATAAAGGAAAGGAATTAAATAATTAAAATATTTAAAGGGATTTAAGAAAATACATAGAAAAGAATGGTACAAGTAGTTATAGGTCTAATTGTATTTATGAAAAAATCAGTTTAAACTATTTGCAAATAATATTTTATTTTAAAATGTGCACACATTCACTCTTATTCGTATGCCTAATATGTAAAAATTCATTTATAAATTATATGAACCATGATCACATTTTCAATTCAAAATGGCAAAATTTTATAAAAAGTTGAGTAGTTTGCATCACTAGATAGTCTATTACTGTTGGTCGCTGAACATTTCTATCGCAAAACAGTTGTCTAATACTTACATCTACATATGGCGCTTTTCCACTGCATGGTACGGCTCGGTACAGCTCACTTTTGGCGTTTTTCCACTGCATGGTACTGCTCAGTATGGCTCGGTACAGCTCACTTTAATCACTACCACCTCGTTGAGATTCCAAGCGAGCTGTATCAATACTAAAATGTGACATGTAAACACTGCAGATCACTGATTGATCAAAGAAAAGCATCACTACCAGCGTCATTGGATTTGCGACACAAGACACCAAACCAAGCGGCAGTGGAGGCGGCGCAACTATAATGAAAAGTCTATAATCCCACCCACTTTGAAGCGGTACTAAACTGCAGTAGAAAAGCAAACGGAGCCAAAGTAAAAACGAGCCGAGCCAAGTTTTACCAATGGAAACCCAGATAGCAACTTTGTGTCAGCCCAGACCCGTCCTACATCTGCCACGAGTGGTATAATGATCTGGGCCACATGTGGCGTGGAATGATGGCACTTGGGTGGACCGTTCCTGTTTGCCAGATCTGAGCCACAAGCAGGCCATAGCAATGCCACATGTCAGACAAAAGCAAAGTAATAAGCCAGAACTAACCCTTATCTGAGCCACAAAATCATTATAAATTATTTATAGAATCATCTTAGCATTAACAAGTCTGTTAACAATCAGAATCACTGAAGGAAAGAAGAGAACAGAAAAAAGAGACAAACTGAAACACAAGAGCTACAACTGACTTCAGCCACAGCCTTAGATGAAATCAACTGAAGATAAAAGAAGACATTACATCTCTCCAGATCTCAGCAGAGGAGGATTAAACAACTCCACAAACAGCATTACAGCTTCACACATTGCTAACCAGACTGACTTTATTTCTGTCATTCATCTACCGAAGTTATTATTGAGAATTAACAGGTTTAACTGACTATTATTTACCTTATCATGTTTGTTTCATTTGAAGTCACCATAATGGTCATTGGTGTTTCCATTAGCTGGGCTCTCAAGGTCCAGTGTGTAATATTTAGGAGGCTCTATTGATAGAAATGCAATATAATATACATAACTACGTTTTCAGTGGTGTATAAAGACCATATATAATGAAAGTAAATTCTATTTGTTCTTGTAATAGAACAAATAGAATTTGTACTATTATGAAATTTCAATGACGGTCAGTTTTGTTCCATTATGAGATCCCAACGTTTTTTTTCGTTTTTTTTTTTCGTTACGAGATTTCAAAGAAGTTCTGTTTTGTTGCATTACGAGAGTTCAATGATAGTCGGTTTTATTTCTTTACGAGAGTTCAATGATAGTCGGTTTTATTTCTTTACAAGATCTCAATGACGGTAGGTTTTGTTCCTTTGTTCCTTTACGAGATTTCAATTACAGTCAAATATTCATTTGTTCAGTTAAGAGATCTCAACATGGTATGTTTTGTTCTTTTACAAGATTTTAATGACAATTGGTTTTGATCAATTACGAGTTTTCAATGGTGGTCGGTTTTGTTACGTTACGAGATTTCAATGATGGTTGGTTTTGGTTCTTTGTTCTTTGTTTCAAAGACAGTCGGTTTTGTTCCTTTATAAGATTTCAATAGCAGCTGTTTTTTTCCATTACGACATTTCAATGCCACTTGGTTTCGTTTCCAAACAAGATTTTAACGACGGTCTGCTTTGTTTTTTAACAAGATTTTAATGAGAGCTGGTCTTGTTACGAGATTTATATGATGGTCGGTTTTGTTCAGTTGCAAGATTTCTATGATGGCCAGTTTTGTTCAATTGCAAAATCTCAATGATGGTCGGGTTTGTTCAGTTGTGAGATTTCAGTGATGGTGGGTTTTGTTCCATTACGAGATCCCGACAATGTTTTTTTTTTTCGTTACAAGATTTCAAAGACGTCAGTTTTGTTGGATTACGAAATTTCAATGAAATGGTCAACTTTATTTGGTTACGAAATTTCAATGACATCTGTTTTATTCGGTTATGGGATTTCAGTGATGGTTATGAGATCTCAATATGCCATGTTTTGTTCTTTTATGAGATTTAAATGATGGTCAGTTTTGTTGCATTATGAGAGTTCAATGATGGTCGGTTTTGTTCTGTTAAGAGATCTCAATGGCGGTAGGTTTTGTTTCTTTGTTTCTTTACGGGATTTCAAAGATGGTCAGTTTTGTTACGTTACGAGACTTCAGTGATGGTTGGTTTTGTTCCTTTGTTCTTTTACGAGATTTCAAAGACAGTCGGTTTTGCTCCTTTACAAGATTTCAATAACGGCTGTTTTTTTTTCTTTTCCCATTACGACATTTCAGTGCCACTTGGTTTTGTTTCCTAACGAGATTTTAACAAAGGTCTGCTTTGTTCCTTAACAAGATTTTAATGAGAGTTGGTTTTGTTCTGTTACGAGATTTCTATGATGGTCAGTTTTGTTCAATTGCGAGATCTCAATGACGTAAGGTTTTATTACGTTAAGAGATTTAAATGACAGTCAGTTTTCAGTGTCAGTTTTGTTCCATTACTAAATTTCAATGACAGTCTGTTTTGTTTGGTTACAAGATTTCAATGACGGTCAGTTTTGTTCCTTTGTTCTTTTACGAGATTTCAATAATGGTCGTTCCTTTAGGAGATCTCAATTGCAGTCAGTTTCGTTCCTTTACGTGATCTCAATGACTGTCAGTTTTGTTCAATTATGAGATTTCAATGATGGTCAGTTTTGTTCTATTACGAGATTTAAATTACGGTCATTTTTGTTCCATTATGAGATCTCGACGAGGTTCTCGAGTGCTTCCATGTAAGTTTCAAGAAAATAAATAAAGTACTATATAAATTGTGATGTGAAACTAACTAACTATCTAACTACCTGCATGGTATGTGATGTGATGTAGGGATTATTTTTGCCCCAGGGATACACCCCTTATTTTCTGGGGTTTATTTTAACCCTTTATTCAGTACAGATTATGGTGACTGTACTGGGGCGTTGGGTGGTATGTGATGTGCTGTATGGACTATTTTACACCAGGGTTACACCCTTTATACAGTACAGCTTATTGCGACTGTACTGGAGCGTTAGGACCCACTCAGGCCACAGATTGATCAGACCCGCTAGTCTCTCTAACACCTCTTCCCGCAGCTACCCAGTCTCCCAGGAGGTCTCCCATCCAGATAAAGACCGGGCTCAACCCTGCTTAGCTTCAGTGGGTGTGCAGGTGAAAGCTTCAGGTTGACCGCTGCAGGGTTACTCAAACATCTTTCCATCCATAGATAGACTCTCTAACATAGCAAAAATATATGGGAATATACTGCAAAATGTGATATATTAAATAATACATTTCCATATATGGTAAAATAGTGCTTATATTTTTCAATGTACTGCAATATATACATTGACCACATATGGCTTTATATTGATACATTATTAGACATGAAGACAAAATAGCATTATATGTAAAATTCATAAAGTTTTATCCTTTATTGTGCATATATATTGCACATGTTCCCATATAAATGTGAATGTATGTACACACATTTCTCGGAATGAGTTACAGCAGATTTCTAGTTCCCAGCATGCTTTGCTTCTGTTTGTTAAAGGAATGGTCAATGTTGAAATTAAGTCATTTCATGTGTTTTGTGCAATATTAATATAGAGGGAGATCTGTTAGTGTTTAATGTTCTATTATTTTTGGAATTTAAAATGGTTCTGGTATGTCTGAGTTTTTGGAGTTACCACTGTGCTGAAGAGTAGAGGCTGTGGTTAGGCTGGAATACTTACAAACATATGTTAATTATCATGCAGGTGTGTTTGGGCTATTGTTATTAAAAAATATGAAAGATATACAATGTTAAAGGTTAAAAGGTATAGTGCCTTATATATTGCTGTGTGTATATGTACTGCTTATATCAGTGTTCTCAACCTCAACTCCTGGAGAGCCACAGCTCTGCACAGTTTTGTTCCAAGTCAAATCACCTTTATTTATATAGCACTTTTTTACAATGCAGATTGTGTCAAAGCAGCTTTAGAGTGATAACAGGAAAAAAATTTAGAAGAAAATGGTGTCATTGTCCAGCTAAGTAAGTTCAGTATTGATTAATTTTGTTGTAAAAATCATTAGTTGTTAATTTAGTTAATTTATCTATACAGGAGCTCTGGAGAAAACAGTGATGTCATTGTCTAGATCAGTTCAATTTGCATAGAATGGTGTCAATGCAGGCAGATCAAAAACACTGTTGAATATCTAATCAAACACACCTGATCCAGCTAGTCAAGATCTTCAGGATTACTAGAAACTTCCAAGCAGGTGTGAGTTGGAGCAGGTTGGAGCTAAAGGAACTGAGTTTGAGATCACTGGCTTATATGTTCAATAAATTTATGCAGTACTAAATCTTATCACATGAATTAAATCTTTCAAGATCTCAGTCAAGAAGGATTAAACAACTCCACAAACAGCATTACCAGCTTCACTTTTGACTAAACAGATTGACTTCATTTCAGTCACCATTATGGTGGTCAGTATTTGCTTTAGTTGTGCAGTTTTACTTTGACTTTTTAATGTTAGTTGTACTTTGGCTGCTGTGACTATGTTTGTTGTGGAAAGAGAAGCTGATGCTGTTGTCTGCTTGATAAAGATACAATCATTGTATAGCTGTCTGGTGTCATTTAGGATTCATTCAAGTTATATAATTTTTAATTATTAATTATAACAAGACTGTAATTCTATATTGTACACTTTTGAACTGTAACACCTGTTAGACTCACTCAGACACCAAAACTCAGGCACATATTTGAACATATAAATCTCAACAATGGTGACATGCTTCATACTGCAATGCATTTTATAACAGACTATTATTAAGTTGAAATTAAGTGCATTAAGTGCATCTACATAATCTACAAAAAAAAAAAAAAAAAAATGTATAAGATTAGACCACTAGATGATGACAACCACTTCATCATCAAGTTGTCAACATCACCTGACCACATTTTCCCTTGTTATTTTTGCCACAGCTAACACAATTTCAGCAGCAAAAGAAAAACTACCACTAAGGGTACACAACATTGATGTACTAAAAACAGAAAAGTTTTTTCTTTGTACAGATGGCAACGTTATCAAAACTATCCCCATTCACAGAGATCCGTGCAAATGACTAAAAATGCTGTATGCCAGACAAGTAGTTGGTGTTGTCACTTTGTAAAGAAAGACTACGCGCCTGCGCATATACGCATTCTTTTACAGAGCACTCGCCTTGCGCATGCCTATCTACCTTATTTTTACAGTTAATGCAGTTTGAAATTCTTCTCTTATTTATCCTGTTATTTCCCTATAGCGGCTAATAAATCGGAAGTCTCGCACATTCACAAAAAACACCTTATTTCCAAGTTGAAAAATAAGGTGGATAGACTAAAGGCGTAATACGCATGTGCATGCCGTCAACGTTTTCACAGATTCACGTTTTTTCAGTTTACGCGGAGAAAATAACGGTATCGTTTTCAAAACTTTTCAATTTGAAACCCATTTTCAAAAGTTTGTGTTTTCCAGCCACCAAAATACTGTTGACGTCTAAATGATTGGCTAAAACACATACAAAGTTTTCTGTTTTAAGTTGAAAATTGTGTCATGTAAACAACCACTTAGTCAAGAGTCAAACTGCACAACTAAAGCAAACACTGATCACAGTGATGGTGACTAACTAAACATTTCAACAGAACATCATCTAAACCTCTGTTAATTCTCAATAAGAACTTCTGTAGGTATCTGACAGAAATAAAGTCAATCTGGTTAGTAATTAATGTCTTTTATCTTGAGTTGATTTCATCCAAGGCTGTGGCTGAAGTCAGTTGTAACGTCTTCAATTGTAGTTCCATAAATGTTTGGCACCCTGTACTGCCATTGATTTCATAGTTTTTTTCCTTTTTTGTTGTTGTTGTTGTTGTTTATTCCAACCAAAATTCAACTTCTGCCTAACGTTGGACCTTGACATCAAACAAACGTTGGGTTAAGACATCAACCCGATTTTCATTCTCAACCAAAATCCAATGTCTGATCAATGTTGGAGTCTACATCCTGTGCCAGCTGGGTAAAGGTGGAGATGGAGTGATGCTTGAAGAATATTCTCACTGGAGTGACGTAAGCAGTTATAATTGATAAGTGATGAACATGCACAAACCAACTTCTGTTTACAGCTAAATTTGTTAAAATTTTGTGATCATGTTTTGATTTACAGTTATCTAAAGAAAGCTTTCTGAGAGAACCTCTTTATGTTTGTTGTATGAGTGTATGTAACAGTGTTTAAGCAGCTTCAGTATCTGTCAATGTATCCTGAGATAACAACTTTGTGCCGGCCAATGTGACGTGGAATGATGGCACTTGGGCGGACTGCCCCTGTTTGCCAGATCTGGGCCTCAAGCAGGCCATAGCAATGCCACATGTCAGTTAGAAGATTAAAATAATGACAAAAAAAAGATAAACAAATAAAAAGATGACACACAAAGACATTAAGAATCAGCACATGAATCTCAAAAATGGTGACAATCGCAAGTGTCATGCCGCAATGCATGCTGGGAACAATAGTACAAAACTCTCAGCATGCATCACAGCATGAATAAATTATGCAGCTGAATTGTCCTATTATTCTTTAATTCTAACTATTTGCTTTTATTTTTTGCTGTGGTTTTTGTTCTGTCTTTTAGTAGATTTCTGTGATATCCAGATCTGATTGTCTGAATATTTTGTTGTCACCATTGTTGAGATTCATACGCTGATTGTTCATATCTGTGTTTGTCATTGGTGAGAGTTCTAACTTTTTTATTATTGTTATCATCATCATCATCATCATCATCATCATCATCATTATCATTCTTCTTCAGTTGATTTTGTCTAAGGCTGTGGCTGAAGTCAGTTGTAGTTTTTGTGTCTCTGTTTGTCTCTTTTCTGTTCTCTTTTTTCCTTCAGTGATTCTGCTTGTTAATGCAAAGATGATTCTATAAATAACATATAATGATTTTGTGGCTAAGATAAGGTCCAGTTCTGGTTTATTTCTTTGCTCTTGGCTGACATGTGGCATTGCTATGGTATGCTTGTGGCTCAGATCTGGCAAACAGAGCGGTCCGCCCAAGTGCCATCATTCCACGGCACATATGGCCCAGATCATCACACTACGTGTGGCAGATGTGGGCCGGATCTGGGCCGGCACAAAATTGTTATTTGGCTAACAAGCAAAAACTCTTGTTGTGTTGTGACAGTGACAATAAGACAGTAAGACCCACCTTCTTTGATTTTATTGGCCATATCGATCATTTTGACATTGACGAGCGTTGTTAAGGCTAATTCACACTGCACTGATAGACGCAGACCAACGCAGACATTTACTAGATTACAGCATGTCACTTCTCTGACTTTCTAAATCCAATTCAGAATGTTCAATTGGAGAAAATAAGCTCCAACAGACGCCAACAGACTCCGACAGGGGTAACACACTGATCCGACAAAACCCGACAAAGTGTCTGTTGCCGTCTGTCGTCATCTGTCAGCGTGGTCTGAACTGGCCTTTAGACCGCTGAGGTAGAGCAGCCTAAAAATTTAATCAGCCTAAAACTTTTACTTTTAAAACTTTTTGTCATCCTAACAACAAACAAACCTCATTCTACACTAAAATGATAAGACCAATAAAATGAGAAAATATGAATACTAATACATTTAATTTTATTATTTAAATTTTTTTATTCATAGCTAAGACAAAATGATTTATGTATAAAGGGTTCCATATGTAATCTTTTCAGGGTTCAACATGGAATCATTACCTTCTATAGAACCTTTTTTGGGTGTTCCAAACACAGAAAAAAGTTAGGGATAGAACCCTTTAAAGGTTCTACTGTACACAGAACCATTTCTTCTAAAAGTGTATAATAAATGCCAAGTATAGCAATAGTTACAGTACATGCTATTCCGAGAAATTAGAATTTATATAAATGTCTGTCTCTGAGCAACTAATGTGTGGAGATCTTTTATATGAGACTGTTTAAATGAGTTTGGGGTTTTAAATATTGTAATGAAATGTAGGTTTTGCTATAATTCAGTCTAATTTGAACATTTCAGTTACCAGCAGACCTGAAATTGGATTCTTTGAGTGTCAATCAGATCAGTCAATTTCCTCAGAACAACATAATAATGAGCTGGACAAACTGTGTTGGAAAGAAAACACCATTTTAGGCCTTCAAAAGTGAAGCAAGGCAAGTCAGCAAATAATATAATGACACAATAATGAATGGTAGATCTAGATTGTTAAGAATCTCTTTTGAATATCAACTAACCACTAAGCCGCAGGCCACGGAAGGAGAGAGCAATGTCTATGTTCCTCCTGCTCTGGGACCTTTTCTTCTCTCTTTCTCTCTCAAAAAAATCGACTAATGGGCAATACCGCTACACCGCTTAAGTAGCACAGGCTAGACACACACACACATACACACACACACACACACACACAATTGCCAGTTGACAAAGCTTTCAAACTATGAATCCAATTAAAGCCAAAACAAAAGCAATATTTTCAAGAGAAAGCTGCTGCACAGATCATGGAGAGGCTGCATAATTTATGTTTGTCCCTTTTTTCCTTCCCTTCCTCTTTGAATTGAGCCTCATAAAACCACCACCATTTCAATAATGCACGACCTGTGGGTTTGTTAATAGGCTTTGTAGTCGCAATAATGTACTTTCCTACATGGCTGACGGAGATTATGGGCTGGCTCTCTGGGTTGCCAGCTATCGATCTCTTCTAATACCTCTTTGCTCCCTGGTTGCCATTATTCAGCCCCCGCCCTCCACCCGTCATGGCACAAACGTTAAAGCTAGTCCAGCTGCTCTGAGCATCAGCGGGGATGGAGTGAGAAGAAAGAGGAGAGAGGGGGCCCGCAGAGAAATGGGCTGTTGTAATCCATTAAATTCTGCCTCTCTGTCCTCTTGAATCTGATTATTTGAATAATTAAGAGAAATCACTCAAGCAGAAGTTCAATAAGCTTTTACATATTCAGTGTCCTCGCTGCCTACCAACCCAAAATAAGAGCAAAACAATGCATCTGCTTTGCACAATGTGATCTGATTATATGCACATGCCATTTGCAATGGCAGCTGGGAAACAACCCAAAAGTGGCTGTGTATAGCATTATGAATCTGATGTTGTATCAAAACAATCAATCCTTAAAATAAAAATACAGAATAGCCTAAACTTTACCTTACTTCAAAACAAAATGTGTAAAAGTTGGGAAATAAAGCATAATTTTACACGACCACAGAACCTTATGTGAGGTTAAGCTATAGGACAGAACAGTGTTTAACTTAAAACAGAACTTCAGACAGGCAAAGGGAAGCCACTGACTTTCATCCCAGTTGGGCCCTGCTGGCCTTACTAACTAATTAGCAGACAAAACAGTTCACCTCGTCTGGTTCTAAACACAAGGCTTGTGTGCTCAGTGCCAAACTGAAGTGCGGAGGTGGAAGAAGTAATGACAATTCGAGGCTAACCTCTAGTTCAGGGCAATAAGTATGTGCTTTCCCAACAGTCCAATATAACAAGACAGGGAATCAGGGAGGAGAGGAAGCAGAACCCATGGCATCAAACTGTGTTTATCCATTTAGCGGTCTTGATTAGCAACAGAGTGGTTGCTGGAGATGGAGAACATGTGCAGCATTCTTCCTGCTGGAGAAAGGTCCAAGGTGGTACATGGAAGATTTCCCCAAGGAAATGTGCCCTGGGCAGATAAGGTGATCGAACTCCAGGGGGCCAGGGATCACTGAAGTGTCTCTGCTGAGACACTGGGCACCAGTTATTACCAATGAGAGGGAAAAAATGAATGGAACAAAGGAAGAATAGAGGCCATGATGCAGAACATAGTCTTCAGAATGATTTCTTAAAATGAACAACAAGACTCTCTCCTGAGTCACCTAAGCTCTTTTTCCTCAGGGACGAGAACCTTCCAGAAAACTTGCGCAATATGAGTTCCACCACCGTGGTGAATATAACTTCTGAACAGTTTTTCTAAAGTATTATTGTCCTTGACCATTCATCCCTGCTAGAACCACCAAGCTTGTTAATTAGAGCTTGAAGACTATCTACAACATAAAAGTTGGATTAATGTTCCAAACTTGGCTTTATGAATGGTTTGAAAGGCGATGGTGAACGGGTTGATGATGGGTTTAAGTCCACTGATTCATTCTGTAAAACAGAAGAGAATAAAGACAAAGAAGATGATTGAGATAAACGAGTGTCCAATGCTCTGATTGCCTGGTAATAATGCTCCCCGCTTATCAATGATTATGCTATTGTCTAAATCATGCCCATCAGATGCAGGTTTGGCAGGATGAACTTCAGTGTTTCCAGAAAGAGCTTTGTGCACCACTGTCACTTCTGAGAAAGCCACGTTCTTCTTCATACTTGATAGCAGTGTGTCCTAATATGAACTTTCTTTCAAATGATTTCACTATTCCTGAAAAATACTGTTATTATTAAAACTTATTTAAATATGTCCATGAAAGTCAAGTTAATATTAAGGTCTCGTAATAGATCTTTTAGTTTCAAAGCTCACACATCTACATAGGTACACCACACAAACAGTGCTCCTTACAGGAGACTTACTAAATTCACAAAATTCATTCATTTTAATTTAACCTATTATGTAATTATTCATTTAATTATCTCCCTGTCCAGGGTGCTTCCTTGCCTGCGGCCTGAAATTCTGGGACAGGTTCCAGCCTCCCACGACCCAAGAGAGGATAAGCGATATGGAGAATGGATGGATGGATTCATTTAATTATGTTCAGCTATACTTTTCAGTATTTAAAGAAATGCATTTACACTACCGTTCAAAAATTTGGGGTCAGTAAGATTTTATTTTTCATGTTTTTGAAAGAAGTCTCTTGCTCACCAAAGCTGCATTTATTTAATCAAAAATAGTAATATTGTAAAATATTATTTTATTTCACCCTGTAGCCCAAGACTGGTTGCCCACTGAAGCTAAGCAGGGCTGAGCCTGGTTAGTACCTGGATGGGAGACCTCCTGGGAAACTAGGTTGCTGCTGGAAGAGGTGTTAGTGAGGCCAGCAGGGGGTGCTCACCCTGTGGTCTGTGTGGGTCCTAACACCCCAGTATAGTGATGGGGACACTATACTGTCAAAAAGCACCGTCCTTCGGATGAGACGTTAAACCGAGGTCCTGACTCTCTGTGGTCATTAAAAATCCCAGGATGTCCTTCGAAAAGAGTAGGGGTGTTACCCCGACATCCTGGCCAAATTTGCCCATTGGCCTCTGTCCATCATGGCCTCCTAATCATCCCCATACACTGATTGGCTTCATCACTCTGTCTCCTCTTCACCAATAAGCTGGTGTGTGGTGGGCGTTCTGGCGCAATATGGCTGCCGTCGCATCATCCAGGTGGATGCTGCACATTGGTGGTGGTTGAGGAGATTCACCCTTCCATATGTAAAGCGCTTTGAGTACCCAGAAAAGCGCTATATAAATGTAAGGAATTATTATTATTATTATTATTATTATTATTTTAAAAATATATTCCTGTGATGGTAAAGCTGATTTTTCAGCAACCATTACTCCTGTCTTCAGTGTCACATGATCCTTTAGAAATGAATTATCAATATGCTGATTTGGTGCTATCAATTATCAATGTTGAAAACAGTTGTGCTGCTTCATATTTTCTGTGGAAATCATGATACTTCAGGATTCTTTGATAAATAAAATTTCAAAAGAACAGCATTTATTTTAAATAGTAATCTATTGGACCATTATGTATGTTTTTTATTGCCACTGAATGAAGGTATACAATCAAGAATTCTCTTGTCCTGTCTGCCATCTTGGATTTATTTTTTTAACTGAGCATGATGTAATGCATTTTGGTATTGTCTTCACTGCCTTAGGATTTGGCCAAAAGAAGGTACCAAGGAGCATACAGTAATTAAGTTGAGCCTTTACTTATGATGCCCTAAAATACTGCATGTTTTGGAACAGAACAATTATTGTTCTTTCTGCATAGAATTTAATTATATTCATTCATACTATTATTATTTTTTTTTTAAATTAAAAAATATTGTTGTACAGTTAAGAGATAAAGGAAAGGTGTAGAAGTAAAGAGTATATAGTAGAAAAGGGAGTTTGGAATATGATGTCCCTGCATGTGCGTACAACCTGAAAGTATAAATTCTCAGCATGGTCAGTGCTTTGAGCTTTAGAATGTTAAAGTCTCAAACGCTCTGTTTAGTTCCTGTTTTGATGAAGCCCCTCCTTCCAAAATATGAAATGTGCTCTGATTGGTTAGCTGGCCCAGTGTGTTGTGATTGGTGCATCGCTTAGAGCATGTTCCAGAAATGTCACACCCCTTACCGTAACTGCAAATTTCACCTGCTCAGGTGTAAATATTAACAATGCCATCAATTTTGCCACACCAATTCAAGTATAAACAAAAGTGAGAGCCCCATAGCTAAACACTACAGTACATCAACACTGTAATGTTAGCTACTGGAGCCAAACAGCTTTGCCCTTTGTTTACATCGTAGCAACAACATAATGTAAAACTTATAATTAGAACTGTTAATAAAAAACACAAAATAAATAATAAACATTCTTAAACGTTGTGATCCACAAACAACTGATTGTCCTGACAAAATGGGAACTGCTCCATCTTTCAGGAGAAGCTTTTGTGTGTAGCCGGCATTGTACTTGGGTTCTGGAAGCTAAGTTCATTCGCCTTAGGAAGGCCAGAGAGGTTTTGGAACTGGGGTGGAAAAAAACAGTGTCTCTTCAACATGAAAACAACACGCTACTAAAGCAGGTCGTCTTCTTCATCTTCTCTAGCGCAGCTCAACCAGGCCTCGTCCCCTTTGTTGTGTATTCCGTGGGCTGTGATTATTTAAGTAAGTGACATTGTGACGTCACAAGATCCGGAAGAATCATGGTGTAGTTCAGGGGTGGGGAACGTTGATCCTGGAGGGCCATTGTCCTGCAGAGTTTAGCTCCAACCCTAATTAAACACACCTGAAGCTAATCAAGGTCTTCAGGATTACTAAAGTTACAGGCAGGTGAGTGTTTTTTTCAGGGTTGGAGCTAAACTCTGCAGGACAATGGCCCTCCAGGATCAACGTTCCCCACCCCTGGTGTAGCCCCAACGAGCCATTTGTTGTAGTTCTTAAAAAGTGTTTTCTGTTAAAGAGAATATCTTCCTTTGGAGTGGACTTTGAGCTTTTTGACCTTGCAGACCTTTTTTTTTATGCTCAAGGAGCAAAATTACACACTAACTAAAGTTGAAAAAGTGAAAAAACATAATAGGACCCCTTTAATATCATCTTTTTAAGAGTGCCTAAGCTACTTTTTCTCATCCAATTTACCAGAGATTTGCAAAGTGAATATGAATAGTGCACATGATTTGTTGCAGAGGATTTGAGGGAATATTGAGATTAATTGCTTTTCTAATTGAAGCACATGTTAGCTTAAAGAAGGTGACAAATGTTAAAATGGCCTCCACCTGTACAACACCCACCTTCCCTCTGAGAGAAGACATATGAGGGAAAATAAGCTGTCTGTCTGGAGTTAGGACTATGAAAGCCTTTTAGACAATTGTAAACCACAAATCTGTTCTTTACAACTCCATTCTTTGATTTCTGACAAGAAAAAAAAAAAAAAAAAAAATATATATATATATATATATATATATATATATTGTAGCCAACTTGCATTGCGTTTCTGTCACCAACTGAGCCCACTTGATAGACTAGTCACAGACGCTATGACACACTGATTTAAAATACGGCTGACTAGTCATAAGGTGTGAGAACTGTCATGACCACCAAGAAAACAGCAATGAACAACAGCCAATGAGGTTGCAAAAGCACAAATGTTCAAAACAGGGCAGTGGGAAGCAGGAGCCAAAAAAAGCCCATCAAACTGCTGCCCATGTCATCCGCACTGTGTCAGCCACATTTTCTCATGTTACTATGTGTGTGAGAATGAATTTCAGTACGGTAACTACAGACGGGGTGAGAAAATGATGTAATTGACACATGTAGACTGCGATAAGTTGTGTAAAGTGCACACCGACACAGCAGAAAACAAGGAACTGTCAATCTCACAAAGACCTTCTGACTTGCAGTGTGCATTTGGCTTAAGAGGAATTTGTCTTGGTTAACTGTATGTTTTTATCAGTAAAACATCATATTAGACAGTCTTTAAAGGGATAGTTCACCCAAAAATGAAAATTCTATCATCATTTACTCACCCTCAAGTTGTTCCAAACCTGTATGAGTTTCTTTGTTCTGTTGAACACAAATTAAGATATTTTAAAGAATGTGGGAAACTGAACAGTTCTGGGGCACCATTGACTTCCATAGTATTTATTTTTCCTACTATGGAAGTCAATGGTGCCCCAAAGCAGCCTGGTTACAAACTTTCTTCAAAATATCTTCCTTTGTGTTCAACAGAACAAAGAAATTCATACAGGTTTGGAACAACTTGAGGGTAAGTAAATGATGACAGAATTTTCATTTTTAGGTGAACAATCCCTTTAATGCATTTTTAATTTTTATTACAGTACCATTATTTAGTGGGAATTGGTCATTGGGGATAGAGTGACGTTGGCTTATATAATCTTCTCTCACTTTGGCAAGTGTAATAGGCGAGTGGCAGGTACTGTAGCCATAAAAACGATCTCCTCTTCTCCTGAGCACAAGAGACATATCTGACAGGTGCCACAGACCTTGAAATAGCGGATGGATTATTAGCTTCGGCTGTGCCTCTACGTCAAATTATCCTCTACATCTCCCCTGAGACGGGCAGGCAATTAGCTCAAAATACAGACCACTGTCAGATGTAGAGAGAGATATAGACGGATAGATAGTGAGAAAGAAAGAAAGAAAGAAAGAAAGAAAGAAAGAAAGAAAGAAAGAAAGAAAAAGAAAGAACAGGCTATTTAAAAGACATGTTTCTAAAAATTCACAAAAACAACTCAGTTTAGTGATTTGGTCAACAGCTTTGCTGTCAGTTACAGTTTTTGCAGCATTACTGGCCAAACCATCACAGAATCAGCCATTTGTAACATTATGGTTATCGTGCTGCAGTAAACAAATTATGCCCCTAAATTATAAATCCTTTGTGTGACAAGAAGGAAAACAAGAAAATCATGTTTGCCAACATGTCACTGTTTTGTCATTCTTTGTTTAATTGGTCTTCACTCTACTAAAATTATTGGCTACAGTATTAAAGTGATTCTAATTAGTGAAATGACACCACTCAGAATCTAAATAAAATACACCATGTGTTAGGGGTCGTTTACACGACACTGCTTTCAACTAAAAACATAAAACTTTTTATGTGTTTTGGTTGTTCATTTACATGACAAAGGCATTTTGGGGGCCTGTGCCCGGTTGCATAAAGCACATTAAGTTTTTCCCTTAAGTATGACACTTATGGCATGATTTCCCCTTAACTAAGGTAATGACTTAAGGGTGTTGCATATAATCCCTTAAACTGTTCTCTTAGGTAAGGGAAACCGTTAAGTGTTTCACGACAGCAACCCAGGTTTTGCCGTTATAAAATTCTACTGTTGCCATAGACACGTTATTTGTTAATACCGATCGCGACATGTTTTCACAGAAAACAACATAAGATGGATAAGAAAAACAAAAAATAAAACCAAATATGACAGAGAAAGACCAGATGAGAAACTCAAATTGATAGTTTACTCAAAATTTAGATTTCTGCCATCATTCACTCACCCTCATGTCGTTCCAAACCCATAAGACATTCATTCATATTTGAATAACAAATAAAGATATTTTTAATATTCTCTCATCATTTATGTCCATTCATTGAAAGACATCCATATGAATAAGGCTGTTTCGGAAGCTCGAAAGTGCGTGCAAGTTTTTCGAACCTTATGTTATACTTAGGGAAATGACAGTTAAGGGGCTTTATGCAACACTTATCGTTTTTTAAGGGATTACTTAAGTGAAAAATATATACTTATGGGAAATTCTTAGGGTTTATGATGTTTCACCTAAAGAAACCCTTAAGTAATACTTAATGGTTATTTTCTGCAACACACTTACGTTTAAGGGAAACATAAGGGCGAACTTAAGGGAAAATTACACTTAAGGTGCTTTATGCAACTGGGCACAGAAAACACAAACATTTGAAAACAGGTTTCAAAGTGCAAGTTTTTGAAAACTATACCATTATTGTCTCAGTGTAAAATACAAAAACACAAATTTGTGAAAAAGTTGGTGTTCAGTCTATAGGTGAGTAGTTGCTTTACAAAATGACATGGCTAACTACTGGTCTGGCATGCATAATACAGCATTTTTAGTCGTAATCATGAGCATCAGTTACAAGTTTAAGTTACAAGTTACAAATCTTATGTGAGAGAAGACTGAGAGCATATTTGATTATCACATCAATTCGGATACAGATTTAAAGTTACTGCCAATGTAAAAGGCAGTTATTGTTAGTAGCTTTGCTATACTTAAAAAATAAATAAATAATATATATATATATTAAGTATAGCAAAGCTACTGCCTTTTATATATATTGTGCAGTTAAGCTACAAGGATCAATGCCACAAGCACTTTACATTTCCCACATAATAGATGTGGGTTGAGTCATCAATAATTATAATCACAAACACAGTCAAGAATATAATTTTTATAATATGTAATTCAGAATAAGCTGTTTACATCTCTCTGAAAAGGCACCATTATGAATAACCCTGTATCCATAACTCTCCAAACATACACAGACAATTTCACAGTAAGCTTATTAGGTGCACAAAAATTTATACTAGTACTGTATATGCTAGTACTCATTTCTGATCTTTAGTATTCAGGACAACACTGGTAAATTTTACTCTTAATACAACATTTGCATGGGCTGATCGCCAGAAAGCTCAAATATTTGAAACAGGATATTAATTTGCATGTAACCAAACTCTGTGGTTTCCTCTGAGGCAATGACAGACTGGTTTTGAGATGAAAGTTAAACTCTGAGATTTAAGTTTTTAAGAGGTGATAAATAAGGCTGTCAAGCATAAACAAAATTACATCTGAACCTCACTGGATAAATCATTCAGGCACCGGGACTTTTATTTAGCTCGTTATTTTGAGATAAACACCTTCAAAGTTCAACTGACTTCACGTGATTGATAGGCAAGATTCATGCTCCTTGGTTACTGTTCTTAAGCTGAAAGGAACTAGTTATGCTAATAGATACTGTCTCAAACCATACCTTATATGAGCATTAGAATTTTCCAAATGAAGTTTAGTTTACTATCAGAATGAGCTCTTTACATGTCTTAGACAACAGGACAAAATAGGAAGTGCACTGTACACAAATATGTGTAAAGAAAAATAAACTGCCGTTGGACCAAAAAAAAACAAAAACAAAAAAAACCCTGTTATCATGAAGATAACTTTGTCTGTTATCTCTTCATTCATTCTACAAATCTGTAATACCTCAAGCTGTTCTGAGGATGACATTTATCAGTATTTCAAATCAATGCATCATATTGATGTTCTATTTGGGGGAATCAAGGGCAAGTCTGTCTGTTTGTTTTTAATGTTCCCCATGGATGCTACGGATCACAGCATGTGCAGACCAGACTTCTGCTGCAGATGGTTTTCTTTTGATTGGAGCAATACAGCTGTGGATGGATTTTTCTCTACTGCTGCCGAATAAATTGTGCACATTTATTAAACATACAGTTTGGACGTAAAAGATTGATTTGGAGATTCAGACAAGAAAGACAAAAAAGCGGAAACAACGTGTGCAAGCACATATTCATTTTTTCAACCCCCCAGCTGCAATTTGTCATGTATTTCCATAAACAGACGATGTGAGGGGCTCTGTATGAATCATACATATAGCATCTTGAAAGCAGAAGAAAGCGTCTTGTACAAAGAAGCATGCAGAGCAGTCTCATAAGGGAAACGTCACTATAATGACAATTATCCTGCACCACAAAAATGTTGCTTTTGGCATTCTCATCTCAACCATTGGCAAACTATGGATAATATCATGCATTTCAATGATGGCTATTATGGCTATTACATTTATATTATGTTACTAAATACTTTTAGCCCATGGAACGTGGAAATAAATGAACTGACAATTTTTTACATCAAGAAATGAAAAATGGATATGTGCTACTACTATATTTTCAGTCAGTATTTTCAGGGTTCCCACTTTTTTAATTAATTTCCATTATTTTTTACTTTATTAAGTCATTTGTGATGACTGATATAAATTTTTAAAAGAATTTTATACAGATTGCATAAACAGCCAAAGAAATACTTTAAAACTGAACTACAAAACTGTAGTCACTTTGGATATAAGCATCTGCTAAATTAATAACTGTAAATGTAAATTTCCATCACTTAGTTCACCCAAAAATGACATTTCTGTCATCATTTACTCACCCTCGTGCTGTTCCAATCCTGTATGACTTACTTTCTTCTGCAAAACTATATTCTTTTATGAATTATATAATGGTGACCAAACAATGACAGAATTTTCATTTTTGGGTGAACTGTCACTTTAAGATTTTAATAAGTTCCATGACTTTTCCAGACCTGTAAATCACACTTTTGAAATCCCTGATATTTCCAGAGTGGGAACACTGTATATTTAAAGTCTTCTGAAGATATACCCTTGAGTGAGACACTGGGCACAGATGGCTTTCAAATCTCACTCAGAACGTACATTTCAACTGGCAAGATGCAATTCATCATCGTTGTGTGATTATTGTGTAATTTTTTACATTTATATTTTAACTCTAAAAGTATAGCCATTGGTAAAGTAACAGAATCCTCAGAAACAACCTGAAAATTATAGGTTGTCAGTGGTCTGGCTGATTACTAGAGGTGATGTATGATAAAAGTCTCTAGAGTGATGTTTCCTTTATAAGAGCATGTTGAAGAATGTGCCCCTACAGCTCTGGACATTGAACCAATGTCCCTCAATGTACAATTCTGCTTATGAGGGCCTACAAAAACCATAAAGTAACATAATATCTCTCAACCCGTGGAGACTTCCTTTACCACACTGGAATGTGTCCTAACCTCACTTTGTACTCTGCCTATCAGATAAATGCAGGCTTTATTCTGCTCTTCTCTCCATTACTGTCATCATTCTAGGTCACGCTGGGAAATCCAACACACCGCTGAGCATTGGAAATACATAGGAAGACAAATAAATGGCTGACAAAACACTTCAGCGATAATCATTGTGCCCTGCCCCAGCTTAGTGTACCTGACAAGTAGACAGAGGACATGACAGATGAGCAATTTTAACATGATACCGAGATGATGCTAGAGCACCACTCCTGGAGTGTTTATACACACACACACACACACACACACACACACAGATTTGACAGTTTTATCCGCAGCAGGAAGAAATCGAACACAGAGAGTGGTTTTAGAAATACATCATGAAGAATACTGCGTAACAGAAGGAATCCTTTGCTTTGTTGGGTGTTTCAGCCTGATAACTGCCTGCAGTTCTTTTGCCTGCTAAAACTTTAATATGTCTGTCAACACAGTGGACAACTTTTAAAAAGAAAGATGAAGGAGGAAAACTCCTCAAGACACATAAAATACGAAAATGAGCTAGATAAGAGGACTGTGTGTTGGGGAGTAACTAACTAAAAGTGGAGATATTAAACTTTTTAGTAGCGTGGCAGTAACTCAGGTGTTTTACAAAATACTTTTCCAGTAATAATCAACTTTTTCCAATAAGCTGCCTTGAATTGTGACAAAACTTTGTATTTTCATCGCACAGCGCTACTATTTTTTGTCAAGCCAATTTGGGCAAGGCAAAAATCAAACTCTGTTCTCTTATGACAGTCTCTTATAAATCATTTTGTTTGGTTCGAAACACAATTATGTTAAGTGTGGTTTAATGATGCTGTTCATTTGTTTGGTTCATGTAAAAAAAAAAAAAAAAAAAAAAAAAAAGATTCACAGATTCATTTAAATACATGTACACACTGTAATTTACTCTGCAGCATTTAAAGCATGAAACAAAAATGCTCAGATTAAGATCTACCTCCATCCAATCTAAAACCAATGTTCAGAACCAAGTCACCGCTCTTTATTCACCAACAGAAAAACAGTTCAGTAATCGTTATTTCTTAATTGGTTGCATTGAGTGTAAACTTGCCTATTTAACTTTAATGTTCCCAATCTAATTTTGATCATCACTATTTTTAACCAGATAAATTTATTTAGAGAATTATTTATCTATTTTTACAAATTTTAAATCAGATGATATTATTAATTTTTATTAAAGGTGAAATATGTAATTTTTTCAGTGTTATGTACAGTATGAGATACAAATTTGCACACCCACTGAACTCAATGATGGGGGAAATCCTGTCTGAAAAGTAATTTTTCTGATCTATTTGCCTCAAGTTTTTTTCTTAATCAGTTGCGTTGAGTGTAAACTTACCTATTTAAGTTTAATGCTCTGACCTTAATTTTGATCCTCACTGTTTTTGTGCCAGATAAATATAATTTTGAATATAAAACAAAATTGTTACAAATTTTAAATCCAATGATATTATTCATTTTTATGAAATAAATAAATCATATCATGTTTTTTTAATATATATATATATATATATATATATATAGATTCTTTGAATAGCATAACACACACTGTAAAAAATAATTGTTGTTTAACTTAAAAAAGTAAGTTACCTGTTTGCCTTAAAATTTTGAGTTCATTGAAATTAAAAAATTTAGTTAATACAATGAAGGCGATTGATTTAATCAAAAGAAACTCAAAATATTATGTTATCTGAACCACATTAATTATCTAAGTTGATTTGACGAAAAAAAAATGTTGTGATAACAAATCATGAAAATATTTTTTTTTTTACAGTGCAGTAGTTACTTAGTAACTCTCAATATATCTGCTTTTTCAAAATGGTAGCTTAACTAAAGTTTAACTATTCATTTATTAATAATAGTTTTGAAAGGTACCGTTTTATCATAATTTCCCCAAAACAGGAGGACAAGAAGGGGTAAAATTTCAGTCAGCAGCTACAGGATGATTTGCACAGCAAATAAAATCTGAAGTTGCAGATAGTAAACATATTTACAGCAGTGAATAACAAAAAAGAAAAGAATCAGACGAAGAATTAAGGTGTGAAGAGCTTGAAACAGTCAATCTTGTACTGAATTCCTTTCATTTCTCGGCAATACTGAAACAGGCAGAAAGGAAAAAAGGTGGCAATTGTGAAAACATGATTTTTGACTTCCATGACAATTGATAGGGGGGAGAAATGAGAGAGAAGGGATTGGATGTGACGGTGTTTGTGTACGAAAGAGATGCCACAGACCGAGGTAACATAAAGGGATCCTGTTGTCAGTCAACTGTGAAAAGTTGTTTTCTGCACTGTTATTTGAAGTAGGATGAAAGACGGTGAGAGAGTGCTGTTGGCCCTCCTCACATTTCCACCCACCTTTTTGTCCCATACACTATTATTGTAAGAAAACAGTCTGTGCCTCAGAGTTCTTCTGTTTTCAAGACACAACAAGGTGTGCAAGGTCTTTTTTTGTGCTGTCTAGTTCATTGCTATGGATTTATTAAAATGAATGCCTCAAGCTGTGTGTCACACATTCACTCAGAGATCAAGCTAAACCCCCTGAATCAACCGAATGGTAAAAAATAGTTGAGCTAAATGTGACATTGCTATAATTATAGAGCAGGACCCCTGCATGCTCAATGTGAGAAGCTGATTCAGAACCGTGTCATGTGTCTCTGTGTGATAGTTTTTCAGATTTAGATGCTGTTTTATGTTATTTTTGATAAAACAAAGTCTCAGCTTGCAAATTATGTAAATGTTATTACAAAATTGAAACAATAAATGTCATTTTGACACTCTTTAATGTGGTGTAGCTGCCACAGTTCAAATGGCAGCACCATTTAAAACACTTTACAAATAGTTACAGCACAAAAAAAAAAAAAAAAAAAAATTGAATCAACATCAGAAGGTTTGCTGAAAGAAACTTACTGAAATATCTCTCATGTAATCGCAATGCAAGAGCTGATGTCTCTTTATCATAGCTGAAGCGAAACAAAATAATGCTTCATGAAAAATAAAGCAAAGATGACGACCGAATGACAAGGAAGAACAAACAATGAACATACAGTACACAAGAGCATATACAAGCAAGAGTTTCTTGTTAGTTGCCAGCAGCACACCAGCTCCAGACAAACAATGACACTCAAAACTGTCCTGTTACAATATCTAACATTACAACAACAGCATCTCTTGGTTCTGTGAAACATAGCAAAATCAGTGTTACTCACGTATGAAGCAGAAAAAACTAAACTTCAGCACCTTTTTCAAGCCTTCTTGTTTAGGTCTCTCCACCACTGCTGATTGGCTACAAGTGTGTTATGGTGCTCAGTCCAATCCGCTTTCAACAGCCTTTTTCAGAAATCGCTTACTGCACCTTTAAAGCAGTCAAAGAGAAAGGTCGGGGTTAGGTTTGAACACAGACATTTTAAAGGTGAAATTTGTTTTTTATTTTTAATATTATGCATAAGAGCACCAGCTGAACTCAGTTATGAGGGAAAGGTTTGAAGTTTGAAGTCATTTTAGAAAAATCACTTTAAGTAAGTATTTGATTCTTTCATTTGAATGTGAAGTAGACCAAGATGTACTATTCATGCATCAGCTAAAACAAATAAATCAAATTACAATACAATTTTAAAATCAGCTTAATAGTTAATACATTTAAATTAGTTATTAAAAGAGCCAAAACTATTAGCAAGCGAAATTAAGTCTGCTTTAGGACTCTGCACAAATAAGTGAACAAAACAAGTTGTATAGAATCATCCCTTCATAACCACACAACATGTTTAGCAGAGGAAACAGCAGACACCTCCTCCCAGGGGGTGCTGAGACGGAGAGAGCTGAGTGGGAAGAACTGAGGTAAAGTAGGATTAAAATAGTGCAGAGGGCGGACGAGAGAAGGAAGGTGTGTGTTCCGGCAAGATGTGTCTTCAGATGGGAGTTCAAACCGCCTCCTAATGAGATCTCCAATCAGGTTGTTTTAGCTGCATTTGACAAATTAGCATTTTTCATCTTGCCTAAGCTAGCCTGTGCCATCTGCTCGACACACACACTCCCCATGGAGACCGTGTTAATTAAGCTCCTGACTAAGAGATGGAAAATGCTCACTTTAAAAGAAAAAAAAAGAAAAAAGAAAAAAAACCTCATCAACCCTAGGGTTGACTGCCACATGCAAAATTAAGACTTTGGTAAATATGTAACGGCCAGTGAGGACTATAGGCTACCTGTGAATGAATGAATGCATGAATGAAAGTGTAGAGATCAGGAGCATCAATGGTGTTTACATCCATTCATAGAGATTTGGATGAAAATCAACACAGATGCAGCCCAAAGACAAAAGCACATATTATGACACCATGCGTATATTAATTTCAAGAAGTCTTCTATGCAAACACACACAAACATGTAAGCATTAATGTACAGGCTGCCAGTCATATAGCAAAATTAACCAAGATAGGGTGATTATGTGCAGATGCATATGTTACAGTGCCTGACATCACAGGTCACACGTTTCCTGTAAAATTATCTGTATATAAGCAGACAGGAACTCAAAACTCTAGCTATAATGACTTCTTAGCTCAGTAGGTGATTACTTGTCATAGGTGTTAACTTGTGAAAGGGGCGATTGACATTCACGTCACAAACTTATACAAGAATGACGCACTAAATGCTAAAAGTGAAAAAAGTGAAAAGTTAGTCAGAGAGTCATACTGGTAACCCAAAGCCCAGATAACAGAATTTTGTTATAAGAACATTTTTTAAATATTCAGTGTTGGTTCTGGGAATGTAAAAAATGTCCAGTTTTCTTGACGTTAGAGGAACGTTTTTATAAGGTATAATGTTCCTCAAACGTTCTTTCAACTTAATTTTGATTAACAATTCAACATTCTAGGAACGTTGATTTGTAACATTTCAAGAACATAAAAATGTCCAGTTTCCTTAATGTTAGTAGAATGTTATTTAAAGGTTAGTATGATGTTCCTGAAACATTCTTTCAATCATTTAAACACCTGCTGTGAACAAGCACTGAAAGAAAGAGAAATAAGAACACAAACTACAACTTTCTTCAGCCACATCCTTATATGAAATCAACTGAAGATAAAAGACAATAAATCTGATTAAACAAATCTACAAACAGCATTACCAGCTTCACTTAATACTAACCAGGGTAGTGTTTCCCAAAAGCATCATAAGCCTAAGTTGATCTTAGCTCCATTGGTGGCAATGGTTATACGTTCAACTTAGGCTTACGATGCTTTTGGGAAACACAGCCCAGACTGACTTTATTTCTGTCAGACGTTTATAGAAGTTCTTATTGAGAATTAACAGAGGTTTAGATGTTGATGTTTGGTTGAAAATGTTTCATTTGAGGTCACCATCATGGAGATCAGCATTGCTTTAGTTTTTGACTTTTGTTTAATTACTTCTTTGGCAATTTCAAAAAACGTTTCTGTACTGATAAAGCAGATCATCATGTCTGTTTTAATAACAGACAAATGACCGTATTAAAGTGGTTTAAACCACTGTTTTTTTTTTTTTCTGCAATTGCTGACTTCAGGAATTGAAATGTTATTGAGAAGTATAAAACTCAACCAAACTGAAAAGAAATAATTTGTAACACCATTGTTGTGTTTCAGATGCTGAATGTTGATGTTTGTGAGTGTATAAACAACACTGCCATTGTTAACTTTCGTTTAAAACATGTTTTGTGTCATTTATACGCTCATAGACATCAACATTCGGCATATGAAACACAACAATGGTGACATGCTTCATGCCAGCATACAAAACACATTAATGGCTCCCAGCTTGCATTGCGGTAATAATAAATTATGCGGCTGAATTATTTTTTTTATTGTCACCATTGTTGAGGTTTGGATGATGAGGTCTGATGTGTAAGTGTGTTGTATATATCTTTTAAACAGTTTCAGACAATCTTACATAAATCGTTTAGTTTTACAAATGATTTTTATCACATTTGAGTTTATTAATTCCTTCTCAAATAACATTTAAATTCAAAAAATATAAACAAAACTAAAGAGAAAGCAGTTGTTTAACCCACTTAAATGCAGTCATTTGTCTGTTATTAAAACAGACATGATGATCTGCTTTATCAATGCAGAAATGTTTTCTGAAAACATCTGCAATTGCTGAAAAAGACACAACTTAGCAAAAGTCAAGGGTCAAGAGCCCAACTAAAGCAAACGCTAATCTCCATGATGGTGACCTCAAACGAAACATCTAAACTTCTGTTAATACTCAATAAAAACTTAGACATGTGACAGAAATAAAGTCAGTCTGGTTAGTAATAAGTAAAGCTGGTAATGCTGTTTGTGGAGTTGTTTAATCAGATCTTGAGAGATTTAATGTATTTTATCTTCAGTTGATTTCATCTAAGGCTGTGGCTGAAGAAAGTTGTAGTTTGTGTTCTTATTTCTCTTTCTTTCAGTGCTTGTTCACAGCAGGTGTTTGAATGATTAAAACGTTTCAGGAACATCATACTAACCTTTAAATAAGATTCTACTAACATTAAGGAAACTGGACATTTTTATGTTCTTGGAATGTTACAAATCAACGTTCCAAGAATGTTGAATTTTAAATCAAAATTAAGTTGAAAGAACATTTGAGGAACATTATACCTTATAAAAACGTTCCTCTAATGTCAAGAAAACTGGACATTTTTTTATGTTCCCAGAACCAACACTGAATATTTAGAGAATGTTCTTATAACAAAATTCTGTTAGCTAGGAGGTTGCAGGTTCGATTCTCAATACCTGCAGGAAAATGACTGAGGTGCCCTTGAGCAAGGCACCGAACCCCCAATCGCTCTGCGGGCGCCACAGCAAAATGGCTGCCCACTGTGTGTGTCTACATTTTGCAGTGTGTGTGTTCACTACTCATTACTATGTGTGTGCAATAACTGGATGGGTTAAATGCAGAGGACAAATTCCGAGTATGGGTTACCATACTTGGCCTTCACGTCATTTTCACTTTCAGTTTTCGAGCGCGCCAGATTTGAATGCAAAGAGGGCGGGATTTTGAGATTTTAAATTAGATTTAACACAAAGCTATCGAATGGCTTCAGAAGACTTATATTTCAGCACACAAATCATATGGACTATGGTTATAGTTAGTTTGTCACCACCTCCTCCTTGTACTTTTCATGGAAAGAAAACATTCGGGTTTGGAGCGAAACAATGTTGAGTAAATGACAGGCTGTGTCCTTCCGATTTCGTTCATAATGATTCTGCAAAGGAGCATTACACTTTTTACTATTATTATTATTTTACATTTACTTATTTAAAGCTGCAGTCCGTAACTTTTTTTGGTTAAAAATGATCCAAAATCAATTTTTGAGCAAGTACATAACCAGCCAGTGTTCAAAACTATCTCCTTACCTTAGCCCGATTTACAATAGTAAGCTTGTAATAAAGTTTTATTATAAAAAATTCGGTACTGGTGAGTTTCAGCGGGAAATTCGAGCATGCAGCCCTTTGTCTTTGTGTCACTATGTCACGTCTGTTTACATGAAGAAGGAGTCCCAGCTAGTAGGCTACAACGTATGAGGATGCTGCAGGTGACTGATCATTTATTGCCTTTTCTCACAGCAGCTGGAATAATTAAATTTATCATTTTGATGGCAGATTGTAATCCAGAAAGGTCCAAATGACAATCATCAGTGACAAGTGGCGATTCACCCAGAGTCAAAAGCAAAAGATTTCGGACTGCGGAGTGGCTACAGAAATTGAAATCTACAGGTAACGCTAATACACACTAAATACATAGTCACGCAATGCTGATATTGTTAACATTAACAATTTGAGAACAAAATATAACAGTAATAGTAATTTGCACGGCTTGACGTGATCCGAGCTAAGCTGTCGTTAGATTTAATCGCCATTTGCAGCGCGATTGTAATGCTTTTTTTTCTCAGTTGGTCAGAACAAAAGTGGCAGACATGCTACTTACTTGTTCAGATGACATTTTCCGGTGAAAATTCTTATTTTGGACATACTTCCAAGACATAGAATCTGTGATTCCAAAGTACAGTATCCACACCGATGTGGTGACTGACAGCAATCAATAATTAATCAGCGCTGAGGAGCCGCGCGATGCACAACCAACGTGAAGATGATAATTCCGCAAATAACTGCAATTGCAGGTTTCAAACAGAGATGGCGACAAAGAGGCAAAAAGACTGCAGCTTTAATAAAAAAATAAATAAAAGATTTGTTATGGACATTTTTGCACACAAAGTGTACAGAAAATAACTTTTTTCAGCGAATAGTGTGATTATTCAATATTATTGAATAATTGCAGTTTTGAATTTTTAAATTAAACTGTCTATTTATCAGAGAAAAAAGCTGAAAGAAAAATAGTTATTTTCACAACGGCTTTGTGTTAAATTCTTTTAACATAACTAATAAGCTAATATTGTAGGCCCCTTTTTTCATTTTTAAATATCCTAATGCATGTAAATGTGTTTATATGTGTTTGTACACTGTCAGAATAAGAAGTAAAAAGTGATTACATTGAGGAAGAAATGGCAGACACCTCTCTCCATGCTGTGCCAGCCCTGTCTAACAATCACAAGCTGCTGGCTGGTCACTCCAACTGTGTGTGTGTGTGTGTGTGTGTGTGTGTGTGTGTGTGTGTGTGTGTGTGTGTGTGTGTGTGTGTGTAATTGCATGTGCTTCTATATCAGCAATGTTGTCACATCCATATGGCTAGTCTTAGGTTTATCAATGCATGCTCATGTATGAAACAGACAGTTCATTGGCAGGCAGTCTCTACACTACGCGGCTACTTGAAAGCATAATCAACTTTTCAGAGAGAGGAGGAGATAAAAACAGTTAAAAGCTGTAAAAGAGGCTGGAGATGGTGGACGATGTGGAAAATTGCAACAAAAGCACAGAGCCAGGAGTTGTTATGTGAGACCCATAAAAGCATGAGGAAATAGTTGAAATGTGTTTAGATGATTATGTGGTAATATAAGGTTGTGTGCTCATATGACAGACACTACATCTCATCCAGTAAGCCAACCTCTCAAACTCCAAAAGAAGCATGCAGTAGATGTTAAAGTAATGAGTACAGCTGAGATGTTTAACTCTGTGATTGTTGTGTTATAACTTGTGTGTGAGCGCGCGCAAGTGAGCATGTGTCTGCATCTTTCTTAACCTGTCACAATTCATTACAAATTGAAATCAGAGAGATAAAAAGGCACAAAAAGAACACAAAGATGTACTTGATAAGCTTTCACTGCTTAGAAGCTCTTTTCATTCAAATAACAACATGCTTTCCCCCACATTTCCTTTCATCATCCTCCAAATGATGGCTCATTCTCATTAAAAAACATGCCTAGACAGGAAACCCATGCTGCAGACAAGCTTCCATAAAAGGCGGCATGGCTACTGAACCCTCTTGTCCATCTGACGGCTCAGAAAAGTTTGATTCTGTAGCTGAAAGCTGCCTACCTGTCACCAGCCCTTTAATTGTTCATTTATGTGACAGTAAGAATCATGGGAATATGTTTGTGATCACATCATGATGAAACAGTCTTTGCATGCACACTTATTTTGGAAAGATGAAGAGAGGGGCTTCATATACACAGATGGCTTGGGAAGTCCATACAGAGTGTAAAACTTTCTTTTATGCATGTTTCTGCACTTGAAAGCACTTGAAAGTCCAAACAGTAAAGGAAAGGGACATAATAGGAACGAAAAGATAGGAAGAAGCTTTGTTATGAATGAAGCTGTATGAGTTTCTCTCTTCAGCAAGAGCTAAAAATCCGACAGCAACAACTGAACAACAACTATTAACTCGCTTACACCTCCATCCTCTTTCCTTCTCTCCATCAATCCATCTCTTTCTCTCTGAGTATGGTGTAATATTAATCCTCATTATGTACCACCATGGGTTTGATATTACCAGCACTACCCTGGTGTGAGACCACATAGCATCATGCTGATATCAATATACTCTGCATACAAATGTGACTCCATTTGCGGTATAAAAGTGTGTGCGTGTTTTTTGTCCTCCTCACCACCAGCTGTTCCCATTCACTCTGCATCCTAGTATGGCAGGGATTGGTAATTGGCAATGAGCACATAAAGCTATATCTATGCACGCTAGTGTGCTGGGTGTAATTGAAAACAGTTTGACTCAAATTGGTGTATTTCTTTGTTATGATTTCCTCCCTCTGGGCAGCCTGGCTGTGAAATCTAGTCCAAATGTTTCAAAGGTTTCATACAAGATAACCAAGGAACTGCTGGAGTAAAGAAGGTGATGATATTATATTACTCTAATAGGGTCTTTGAAACAACCCTCATCTTTACAATAATATAATGCATAATGCATCCAGAATGAGCATCTCAATATGTTAATTAAGTCATAGGCAACATGATTCTTGTCTTTTTTGCATCTAAATAAAAGGCTAAGTGTTTGGATGAATGGGCGTAAAGCAGTGGTTCTCAACCAGGAGTCCAGGGCCCACTAGGGGGCCTCAGCAAACTTCCAAATGGGCCGCAGGATGACTTAAAAGTATTTACATTCATACATTATTAATAATAGGCTATATGAAGAGTTTGGTTCCAAAATGCGATAAACGCCTTTTTTTTTTTTCTTCTTCTTCTTCTTTTTTTTAAATTGAGTTAATGCCAAAATCAGTATTGTATCTGGTCGGTAATGAAAAGTCAGTTTTTAATTTTACTCAAAATGCGATATCCGCCGTGTTATTCTGTCATGTTTTCTCCCTATTTTTTCAAACCGCGACAAACGCCAGTCTCCCTTCTCTGCAGAATGCGATATATCCGCTCAACCAATCAAGCGCACCATTCCACGCACTGTAAACAGTAATGGCGGCGCTCTGAATACACCCGGCATCCTAGTTTTCCTTATCTACTTTGTACTTTGTGACAGAGTCCTGCACGGGTCCTGTTTGATAAACCCGCACCCGCCCCCCGCAGTTATTAACAGCACACCCGACCCGATATCCGACAAAAACAATAATTTTAGCCCGTACCCGACACGACCCGTTTGACACAAAAACCGCGACCGGACCAGCACCCGCATTAAATCTCCTACATGAGGTAGACAAAAATCATTTTCTCATGTAGCCTAACACAAGCAATAAAACCAACATTAGGCATTCTATGTCGCTGCATTTAATTAAACATTGCGTTAAACAACACAAGTAAAAATAATAGAACAAAGAATGTTTTAGTTGGCCTATTTTTTATACTTTTTATACTTTCAACAGTTTCAATATGAAAAATAACTTTTATATTGATTCAATGGATTAAATGCATTTTAATTGCATTTTGGAAAAAAAATGTGTCATGGATTTATTGCATTTTGGGGGGGAAAAAATCAGTTTTTATAATAAATCTTTGAAAATCCAAATCTGGATTTGAATTTTTAATGTTATTATAACCTAAAGATGCTATGTGAAAGTTTGAAACAGAAAATAGTGGTTTTCATCTTGCCACATTCTTGGTAAAGAAAACACCTTTTTACTCAAATTAATCAAAATGGATTTATAGTGTTTTGGAACCCAACTCTTCATATATATATATATATATATATATATATATATATATATATTAAAATAATCTAACTCCAGTCTAAATTAAAATACTAAAAAGTACATTATTAATTATGATTAATTCAAATATTATAAACATACTACATCAGTCAGTTTGTCATAATCACAGCAGAAAAATATTAGCCTATATTGTGGGGTGGGGGGTTTGTACAACAGGGTCCAGTGGTTCCCAATCTTTTTCTCCCGGGCCTCCCTTTTGTTGAGAAAAATATAAAAGTCCCTCACCTACATACACCCACAGTCTATGTCTACTATAGGAATTATTTGAAACATTTTGCAATTAATACAGTGCTATAACTTCTCAACTTCAACGGGCTTCTCTGTGTTCATGATGTGAAGTCTCTAAGTGGCGTCTTAATTTGTTTGGTTTCATACGGGCAGAAGTTCATATTTTGAGGCATACAACACACTGTGATCTCTTCATTATCCACCGTCATACTTGTCGAATCCAAGGTTGAGGTATGCCCCGTCATATTTTCTTGTATTGTGGCTGTCTAGACTGGATGCAACAAAGCAAACATTTGTCCTTTCTGTCAGAAGTTATGCGAGCGCTTTGAAGAAATAGAACAGGGCATCAGTCAGGAATTTGTTGTGTTGCACTGCGCTGCAACCAGTGTAGACAGCATCACTGATTATAATGGGTTCTATTTGTTTTTGTCAAGTCACACCGCTCGCGTCTGGCATAGACACGTTGTTTTGGTAGTTTAAAGTGACATTTAAAGTAGATTCATCGTCTGTTTACCTGGCACTGGCAGTCCTTTTACAAACTTGTCCATGCTTAGTCCAGAACCATTATTCATTGAAAATTTACACAGCTTCCTGCAATAATCAATTCTGATTCTTCAGTCACGCCATCTAGCAGTCTGTTATTCCACAACACCAACCGCTACAACTGATAACAGACTGCTCAAGTGGGTAATGCGAGTCATCTTGAGGTAATAAAATAATATTTTGTGTTCATTTATTTACTTATGAGATAAGTAGGCAACAAATATATATATTTACTATATACATATATATTATTACTATATAAATATATAGCTGTATGCACTATATATTTAAGCCTAATGACATTTAGCATTATTTTCTCTAGCTAAGAAATTTGTACTCTGCGTTCTCTGGAATCCTCTCAAGCGGAGGACTTCTACATTCTACATGTATGTAGATTCTGTGAATCTACATAAAAATACATGTTAGTCCAACAAAATTCACCAAAATGTCATAGCTACATATTAAACAAAGTTTTCTGGACAAACATTTTTATGTTGAACAGCAATGCTGAGTATTAAATAGTTTGCGCATGCGTGCTGAGCCAGAAAATCGTGCCGAATGCACGGGGTTTCCTTCTCCGTTTTGTGCTTTAGCTCCTCCTCATTTTCGCAATGCCATGGTGGATTTCGCAAATCCTGATTTTTCGAGGATCTAAATAGTCATACGACTGTAGGTAAGTAATAATATTACTTTAAATTTTATGCATGCAATGAATTGCATATTTCCGAGCAGGTGTATTATTAGATATAAAATCATTGCGTTAAACAGGTTAAAAATGCAAATTGTTAAACAGCGGATAATCTTTGTATAGTTTTAACTAGTCTTAACTCGTATGTTGGCGTAATTATAATTATACATTAAAAGACATATTATGGAAGTGCAGTGGCCATCAACAAAAATGTTTTTTTTAAATACACAAAAAAATGGCTTGCGGCCTAACATGTTTTATGTTTTGTGTCGCTGGTCAGAGAAAGATTAGCTCATTAAAGTTCTCTAAACACAGATTATCGTAAATTAGATCATTTATTTTAAGAATTTCAAGTAAGTGATCTGGATCCCAGCACGAATTCAGTATATTATCCCGCTTAAATTGCGCGATAGTACTTGTAAATAATACAATAATTGTACACATGATAAAGTTTCAATACAATAGCAAGATAAACGAAACTGAAATTAGCGAGTAATATGTCTATTTACCATACGATTATTTAAGTATATACTTTATTGTTAGTTGTTTTTTTTTTTTGTTTTTTTTTTGTCTCAAGGTGGCGCTGATTAGCTGATTGTGAATCTGTTCTGCGCGTTTGTGAGAGAAGAAGAGGGCGGAGAGTTACGGGAGTAATGTTTAACCGGAGAGGTAGAACGTGTAATGTGTAAATGTGTAAGCCTCACATACATAATGTATGGATAGATAAACTATTATGTAAATGTACACTACCAGTCAAAAGTTTGGACACGGTAAGATTTTTAATGTTTTTAAAAGAAGTTTCGTCTGCTCACCAAGGCTGCATTTATTTAATTAAAAATACAGTAAAAACAGTAATATTGTGAAATATTATTACAATTTAAAATATGAATATATTTTATAAAGTAATTTATTCCTGTGATGGTAAAGCTGAATTTTCAGCATCATTACTCCAGTCTTCAGTGTCACATGATCCTTCAGAAATCATTTTAATATGATGATCTGCTGCTCAAGAAACATTTATTGTGTACAATTGTACAAAATATTTGTGTACAATATATTTTTTTCAGGATTCTTTGATGAATAGAAAGTTCAAAAGAACAGCATTTATTTGAAATATAATCTTTTGTAACATTATAAATGTCTTTACTGTCACTTTTGATCGATTAAATGCATCTTTGCTGAATAAAAGTATTAATTTCTTTAATTTCTTTTCAAAAAAATAAAAATTCTTACTGACCCCAAACTTTTGAACGGTAGTGTATAATGTTACAAAACCTTTGTATTTCAGATAAATACTATTCTTTTGAACTTTCTATTCATCAAGGAATCCTGAAAAAAAAAAAGTACACAACTGTTTTCAACATTGATAATAATCATAAATGTTTATTGAGCAGCAAATCATCATATCAGAATGATTTCTGAAGGATCATGTGACACTGAAGACTGGAGTAATGATGCTGAAAATTCAGCTTTGATCACAGGAATAAATTACTTTATAAAATATATTCAAACAGAAAACAGTTATTTTAAATTGTAATAATATTTCACAATATTACTGTTTTTACTGTATTTTTAACTAAATAAATGCAGCCTTGGAGAGCAGAAGAAACTTCTTTTAAAAACATTAAAAATCTTACCGTTTCCAAACTTTTGACTGGTAGTGTATGTTAGCCGTTTCTGTGTGTGGTGTCATCTTTAAAATTTCACACACGCAAATGTATGTATGTGTATAAAACAGATAATTCTTAAAAAATATTCATAGAGATTTCTTTGTACATCATGTACATCATATGACTTCAAATATGGGGACATAAAGATAAAATATGTTCTAAAAGTGTAGAATATGGCTATTAAATACATTACATTTTAACTTAATTTTTTATAATTATTTTAATATAAGGTTGTAATTTTTAATTTTTTAATTTATTTATTTATTTTTTTTTACAATTAAAGGTTCTAACTGATAATTTCCTATTTTGCAGGATGATCGAAGGACTTAATGCACCAACAAAGACGAAGTACAGTTTGGATAACAATATCTGGAGTGTGGATGCACCTTCCATAATTGGACAAGTGTTTTCAGTTGTTTAAATGTTTTGAAAAGGTTAAGATTTTACATTTTGGCAAGATTTTTGGTTACAAACAAGTATTTAAGTTTTATACGGAATTTAAAATTAACAGTTCTATTTAAAAGACGTTCATATTTACAAACTGTGCCTTGCAGTGTTTTTTTTTTTGTGTGTGTTTTTTTTGGTGGTTTTAATTCTAGTTAAAACAGATTTCAGGCTCCTTTAAAATGAAACACTGCACTCTCTTATTGATAGTCATTCAAATAGTAAAACTGTTTAGAGTCTAAAAAAGTAAGCATTTATGTTTGGCTGCAATGTAAAAAATGTTGGAATTGCCAGTGAATACTACAAAACCAGACTGCATGATATTCTTCTTTTGTTTTTGTCAGCAAGTTCCAAACAAAGATCTCAAGTGCAGTTCAATATTGTTTTGAATGTTTATGGATCTGTCATTAACTGACCTGTTTGTCTATGCTTTGTTCTTAAAGGCATTTGAAGCAAATTTGGACAAGTGTTGTCTACATTTTAGTTTAAATTGTTCAGGGATAGTTCACCTGAAAATAACAAAAATTTGTCATCATTTACTCACCCTCATGTTGTTCCAAACCTGTATGAGTTTCTTTCTTCTGTTGAATGCAATTGTTAAAATTTGCATGTGCTTACAACTCAAATAAAGTGATAAAGGAATAAATCCATGTTTGTCATTTGTAAATAGACGTAAAATCACTAAAAAAGGATAGTGTGGTGACATACTTTATTTTACAAATTCACTTTTTTTTCATCCAGGAGACAGAAAAAAATTAACAGTAATTGGTGTTTCAGTTGCTGTGACAAGAATAATTGTATTAGCAAAACACGACAATCAACATTGCATGAACGAACAAATTTACGTTGACTAAACAAAGTATCTTTACTGAGAAGAACTAAAAAAGGATAGTAAAAAGGATAGTGTGGTGACACTTTATTTTACAAATTCATTTTTTTTCATCCAGGAAACAAAAAAATTAACTCAACAGTAATTGTTTCAGTTGCTGTGACAAGAATAATTGTATTAGCAAAACACAACAATCAACATTGCATGAATGAACAAATTTACATTGGCTAAACAAAGTATCTTTACTGAGAAGAACTAAAAAATAATTGTTGGGACAACTCAAAAGACTTACTGCATCAAGTTGCCTTACTTTTTTACGTTTTCTCAACTATTTATTTTTTACGGTGTTCCGATTGGTTGACGGTTACTTTGACGTTCCTGCCGGCGGCGGTCTGAACGCACAGTACAGCGTTGTTGGCAGGGCAGCCAGAGTGAATTTTGACGCTCTCGCCAGCGGTGGTGTGAACGCACAGTAAGTCAAAAAGGGTGAGAACTGCTGGCCTACAGGTTACATAGCTGAAGCCATTGTACTTTCCCTGTCCATAGTGCTGAATTTAGTTTGTATTGCAGGCTGTGTGTCCTTGTCCATGGTACTGAGGCCAGACCACCCCACCAATGGCTCTTAAATGTGTACAGAGTTGCGGTCAATGGTGCTGAATCAGTCCTGCCAATATCGCACTCCGTAGTCCTGAATAAGAAACCTGCATGTGTTTTTTTTTTTTTTTTTTTAATTATTCTGAATGGTAGGTATTGTGAATTATTCTGTCATTTTGTGCCACTTCCAGCAATTATGTTTATTTGCTGACTGAATAAAGGAAATGGGGGGGAGAGAGAAATTCTCTTGTGTTGCTTGCAATTTTATTGAATTTCTCTGTTTTTCTCTTCTGTTTCCTTTTTTTGTTTCTTTCTTCTTTACAGCTTTCAAACTCTCAAGCTGTCTTGTCTTCTTTTCCTTGGGAATCTAATAAGAGCTTGATTGCTTTTCCTAATTATCCTGTTTATTGGTCCTGCAGGCTGCTCCTGTTATTGGTGTAATTAATTTCAGAGATAACTTCTTTTCCGTCCAGATTAGAAATGGCGTACGATAACAACATGTCAGTGAAGGTGTGTGTGTGGTGTGTGTGTGGTGTGTGTGTGTGTGTTAATTAGCCAGAGGAACTGTCCCTATGGCTATGTTCCCTTCCATACTATCACAGTTTTGCAGCCTCACCAGAGCTTGACAAATGTCCTCTCGCTCCTTCAGTGAGTAAAAGCGATACCACGCACCACAGCTTCCATTTGTCAACTTTCCCGAGAAATCGATACCTGTGCATTTTTCTGCCTCGTCTGGATATTAGAAGGGTTTAATTTGAATAAGCAGATGAATGGCTTTTGTAGACAGAAAAAAAAAGCACCGCAAACATATTGAGTGAAACCGATTGGCTTATAGGGCTTTTGAGATATGCCGTTTTCTTGATAAAACATGCAATATATAAAGCTGCTCACTAGCATCCCATTAGTGAGCTGTGAAACATTTAAAACATCTAAAACTGCACTCTCATAATCCATAACCTAAAGGTTATTTTGCACCTTTCTCATATTTTACTCCTCTCAAGCCACAGCCACCGATTTCCACAGTTACTCTCTTGCTGCTATTAATTTTCCCATACCGCTCTCCTCATAGAGAGAGCTAATAAAATCAAGGAGGTCGAGAATGGTTTCTAGGATGGTGTGTGTCACTGACTTAGGGGGCTTTGATTTATTCTACCTCGTCCTCCTCCTCTTTGTGGGCAGGGAGGCAGGTATGGAGAGTGAAAGCTGATCTTTTGGTAGAGCTGGAGATTCATAAGCAATGACTCCCAGTGCTGAGCTACCAGCAGGCTTAAGTTGAGTGAGAGATGGAGACACACGTAGGGAGGCTGGGAGCCCGGGCCCCCAGGGCCAGATCAATCAGCTATGTTTAGAGCTCAGACAGTAACTGAGCAGTCGGGAAAGAAAAGGGAAAGTGAGAAAGAGAGAAAGGAACGGGGGAAATGACAAACTAGATGGAAGATCATAAGCGACAGACAGTCTCATTCACATGTGCTTTGATTTGATATTCTGGTTCGCACTTTTCACAGTCTCTCCCAAAGTAAACAGAACAAAAAAATGTGTTACAGTGCAAAGCAATGAAAATGCAAAAAAGAAAATACAGCACCACATCAGTCATGACCGCTTGGTTTTCACTGAAAAGTTCAACCATTTATGAATTGGAGAACATCAGTAAGGAAGTACACAGGCCGTGGTTAATTTCCGCAGAAAAGATGATCAAATGCACAGCACTAGAACAATCTGTCCCTGCGAGAATTTGCTTTCATATTAGCGTCAAAGTAAGAGCAAATGCTTAGAGAAGTCAGTTTATTATGAGAAAAAGTACAGTTGCACATCAGTGCACTCTGTAAGTTTGGCTTAACACACACTTCAGTGAGCCATCTTTTAAGACAGCCGTATGGTCTACTGTTTCAAAATAATGAGGCCAAATCATTAGTCAGGGCAAAAGAGATTTGTAAATGCAGTAAAATCTCCAGCTTTTGGAAAAAAAAAAAAAAAAAAAAAAAATGGTTGCAAACGGATATTAGTTGTAATCCGCCAAGCCACTTTGTTTCTGTTCCCCTAAATGTCACCAGCGAAATGGTTGCACAATTTAATTTAACGAACAGAAGTCAACCTTTAACATCTGCTGTACTTCTGTTCATTAAATCATTGTCGATACTGTGGCAAAACTAAACTTTAATCAGCATCTACTAGAGCATAGCTTATTTGATTTAGTTTAAAAATTATGTACTGCTTTTGTTTGAACTTGAGAGCATTTGTCTTAAATAATAAATCAGCCCAGTGCTTTCAATTTCAGTTTGGATGACCTTGAAGTTTTAATATTCTGTCTGCGTCAATCAGCTACTGTGAGAGGTGGTGAGAAAGTCATAGTCAATAGGTATTCATACATTTTTAAGGAACAGTAGAAGTTTTTATGCATGCTTCAAAAGATAAGCATCCAAAACATGCCAATGTCATTATAATTACAGTTCTCAATGGTAAGAAAGTGACATTTTTGCCATTGTAATACGTTCAGGAATTTAATTTAACTCAGATTACAATAAACAAAAGGCATTTTTTTTATTTATATGTGTAATTCAAGTCATTTGTTTATTTAATACATTATAATTATAGATAATGGAAAAATGTTCTACCTCCATCTGTGGATTTTAATATTCGTACTGTCAAACAGACCAGAAATTAGTGATCTTAACGAGTACGGATTATAGTGTGATAGAAGATCACTTAATTACAGAGGAGCGAGACAATTTAGAGCTTCATAAAAAATAGCATTTTTAAAAAAAAAAATTAACAGATATGAGCAGTCATTGTAGAGATGATAAAATAAGGCTGATATGATAAGATTTCTAGCCCTGCTAAGAACTCTCGCTGCATTTTGAATCATCTGGAGACTGTTTATGGAGACTGCAGGGCATCCAGCCAGTAATGCATTACAATAATCCTGTCTTGAGGTCATGAGTGCATGAACTAGCTTTTCTGCATCAGGAACAGAGCATGTTTCATAACTTAGCAGTGTTTATAATGTGGAGAGACATTGGAAATGTGCTTTTCAAAACACAAATTGCTTTCAAGCATGACACCCAGGTCCTTACCTGTAGAAGACGACATAACAGCACATCACAGTACACAGATTTTATACAATACAAGCATCTTATGTTTATGAGTGTTGGATTCAATGAATACCACTGGTGTGTCAGATTTTGCTGTAGTCTCGAGCAAGAGAGCGAGGTGTTTTTTTTTTTTTTTTTTTTTCCAATTAAACCCTTAAAACAATGTATGATTGTCTAACATTGCCCAGTTAGCCCCTGCTGATGGATACCATAACTACACCAGCTGGACCGTTAAAGGATTAATTCACTTTGAAATGAAAATTAGCCCAAGCTTTACTCACTCTCAAGCTTTCTAGGTTTATATGACTTTCTTCTTTCTGATGAACACAATCGCAGAAATATTAATAAATATCCTGACACATCCGAGCTTTATAATGGTAGCGATAGGAATCAATGAGTATGAGCTGAAGAAAGTGCATCCATCCACATCCATTTATAAATATGTGCTCCACATGGCTCCGGGGGGTTAATAAAGGCCTTCTGAAGCGAAGTGATGCTTTTGTGTAAAAAAATATCCATATTTAAACTAGTTATGAAGTAAAATATGTAGCTTCCGCCAGACCGCCTTCCATATTGAAGTTACAAAGAAAGTGTAAACTGCCGTCACGTCAGTTACACTTTTTCCGTAAGCTGAATAGAGAAGGTGTAGGACGTAGCATAAGCGTTGTGAACTGCAAGAGTTTTACACTTTCTGCATACGTTGAATATGGAATGCGGCTCGTGCGGAAGCTAGATATTTTACTCAGAACTTGTTAAATATGGATATTTATTTTTACACAAACGCATTGCTTCGATTCAGAAGGCCTTTATTAACCCCCCGGAGCCGTGTGGAGCACATATTTATGATGGATGGATGTGGATGGAAGCACTTTCTTTGTTCTCTGATTTGCATATTATATTAAATATGCCAGTGACCATTTTTTGGAGGAGTCTTAGAGGGTACCTATTATGCCCCATTTCACAAGATGTAATATAAGTCTCTGGTGTCCCCAGAATGTGTCTGTGAAGTTTCAGCTAAAAATACCCCACAGATCATTTATTATAGCTTGACAAATTTGCCTCTATATGGGTGTGAGCAAAAACACGCCATTTTTATGTGTGTCCCTTTAAATGCAAATGAGCTGCTACTCCTGGCCCGCTTTACAAAAGAGGATGGAGCTTTAACAGCTCGTGCTTCGGTTGCTCAACAACAACAAAGCTGGAGAATCTCACGCAGCCAAAATGATGATTGTCAGTCGGTGTTTAGCCTTACATTGATCAAACGAGTGTGGGACACTGTTGGAGAGACTCAGAAAGAAGTTACTAATAAATACTAATTAATATTTTTTTCCAAATTATCGCTCGGACAGAAACGCTCCTTTTTTCGCAATCGAGCTTGTCAGGGTCAGCTTGCAGGTGATCCAAGCTAACGAGACTCTAAATAGTGTTCTGTGCTCGTCTGTGCAGCCAATGACAGAACAGTTAGCATGCTTTGCTCAAACTTTTGCCACGGCCTTAAAACTAGTACACCGTTTTCGCTTGCGAAAACAAAAAGACGGCACCGTGGGTGGAAACGTGCAGATTAAGGGTGGAAATATTATAATATGATCCCCTTCCTATGTCATAGGGAGCGAAATTTGAGCGGCTCATTTTTTTTTCACATGCTTGCAGAGAAAGGCTTGCCAAAACAAAGTTACTGCGTTGTCCTTTTTCATGTTTTCTGGGTTGGTAGATGTACCAAGGACCTGAGCACTTCAACACAGAAAAGGTCAGATTTTCATGATATATCCCCTTTAAAAGTGTGAAATATATTTGTATTTTTCTTTTTTAAAAGCTCTGTGTCTTCAACTTAAAATAAATTTGTTTTCTAATAATATTTATCTATGATAAAGACAGTACATGTGTATATAGAGTAGAAAATTCCTAATAACAATAGGACTTTGTTCTCTATTAACGTTCTAAAACTGTCCCATTTACCATAGCATAAACTGACAGAGCAAGAGAACAGACACATTCAAAATGATACATTACAGAATAAAGAAGTGTTTCAACAGCCTAATCCTTCCATAATCCTGCTGCAAGAGCTCTGTCTTAATCAAATGCACGATAGAATGAGAAAAAGTGAAAGAGGATAATGGATGACACCTCATCTTGACCTCACAGTACATAAAACCACACATTTCGTATTGCCATTTTTCTCTTTTTATTTATTCTCCTTGGGAAAATACATATTCTGCTTCACTATTCATTACATACCTAATTTTAAAATACGGTCCAAAGCTAAGCAGCAAGTAGGATTGAAAGAAAGCAAAGGAAGCATTAAAGGTCTAACCAAAGGGTGAATCAAGCCTTGGTCGTGACCTCAGGTCTCTGTCTGGGTTGAGGTCTCGGATACCCAAAAGAAAGATATAATTTCAGTAGAACAGTGATATTTAACACACTTTTTCCGAACGCTCTAGACTTACAATACATCTGCCATTAAGGTCACAGCAGAAATCTGAGATGAACAGTGATGTTCTTTGGCAGTGAAAGCCTGACCAACACCTGCTTGATGAATTCTTCATACTTTCAGGTCACACATACATACACAGACACACATTCATACACACAGGCAAGTCATAGCATGTAGAAATTTCTCTTAGCTGGGTAAACCCGGGTAGAACTGAATGGATTCATCCTTGAAATCCAGGCTTTGACAGGAGCACGACCATGAAATGAATGCAGAAAATGGGCTTTGAATGGAGCGGAGCATCTCGTGTAAGCTCGGGAGAGAGAAATGCTGGGATTGTCTAGTCAAACAGACAAGCCTCACAGCAGGAGGCAATGAGAGGGGAAAAACGCTCCCACGGTATTCACCAACAGACAGCAAAGTATCAGATCACACCCATGTAAGGACAATACTGACACATACAAGTACTTACACAGATGCCTTTTTGATACTTTACAAGATTTACAGTGAAACTTTCCAAACTAAATCTGCATGTATTAAATAAAGGATAAAGTACTTACAATTCCGGAAAGGCTAATGAATTTTCTTGGTAATGAGGGAATATAACCATGCCTTATTAAAAGTTCAGAATAGTGTGGCATAGTCAAAGGTTTTCTTAGATAATTTGGTGCTTCAATGTGCTTTATGCTCCTGAGACCATTAACACAGATGGCGAAACTATCTTGCTATTTTGCTATTATTAATATTTACTTCAGCTTCACTTAGATTGCCGTTTATTGCATTATAATACATTCAGTGGGTGGCAGTATAATGTTTTTACTGGGTGCTTTGGACTCAGTCCCACAACCAAAGGCCAAATCCAAACTTTCATTATATTCTTAAAGTGAACCAAGGTAATTATGGTTTCCAGATATTTATCACTGATGCAATCTAAGAAAGTGAAATTTTTTTTATGAGTCAACTTTTAATTAACATCAACATGCCTGCTTATTACCATGGACCACTTTGAGATTAGATCACCGGAGGACACTGATAAATAAGTTTTACAGTTTTATTATTTATCGATATATTTATTTGCTGCACATCAATTATTTTATGTTATGCACTCTTTATTTTTAATAACATATCTAATTGTGTTTAAAGCTTGGCGTGCTTTTATTTTTGTAATTCATTAGAATTTAAAATTGTTCAGATTCACTTAGAAGCCATTAAGGAGTCGCATACTCAAACTTATAAGACAATGTAGAATTACAGTATGAGGCACAAGGGCATTTCTGTAGCTCAGACATTAAAGGGGTCATGAATTAAGAAATCAACTTTTCCTTGAGCTTTTGATATATAAGAGGTTGTCGTACTATAAGAATATCCTGTAAGTTTCAGAACTGAAAACTTCCTTGTTAGTCCAAAAAAAGCTTTTATTGACACCCGGCCCAGTGAACGACTCGTCCTGGAATGTGCCTATGACATAGATAGGTGAAATGCCACCTGCAGAAGAAATCGATGCCTACTTCATCATTGCAATGTTAGCCACGCCCACTGGCGTGTTAGTGAGATGAGGAGAGAAGGGTGATACAGGATTAAAAATAACATTACCTTTCAAAGGATCCTAATGCTAGGAATATGGTTATTTTCAACAATGTGAATGTCTCAGTTGAGCATTATTTATTTGTATTCAGTACATTTCATTGTGGATTCGTTGGTAAATCAATTTCAGCGCAGGCTTTGCAAACAGACTTTTATGATATGGACTCGACAGTAATGCAACAACATGTAAGTAACTGTGTTAATTCTAATGCCTGATCTTGTATGTAATGATTCATGTACAGTCAGATGTTCTTTGTCTATGTGTCAGTAAATCAAACCAGTGACTAAACGGTCAACTTCACGTTGTTTCTCTTAGTAGAATGAAAAAAAAAAAAAAAACTGTTATTTAAACGGTGAATAAATTATATATAGAAAGCGATCAAAGAACTCTACCTTTACAATCGCTGGAGCTGTCAATCAAACAGCACGAGTTTATCAGTGACTGAGTTCTGAACTTGCGCCAAAACTTCCGTTTTATTCAACGTATCTCTTAGTTACATTGCGTTTGCACTGTTGGTTATGACGAAAGCATTCGTTAGTGTACAGAAATTGAGTTGCAATGATGAGATCACTGCTTTCATGTGCTCAACAACATGTCTGTGATCGGCTATAAAATGTTCATCACTGCAACCTTTCATGCCACGATCTAAATATAATGTCATAGATTTAAACGTAATGCTATAATCATCACTTTTCATGATTAGTTAACCTTGAGAGCTATAATAGTAAAAATGTGCTAAAAGTTTTCGAGAGAGTAATACTTAGCTATTTCATAAATATTTTAAAAAGATATTAGCCAATCACAGCAGTGGGCGTTTACGCTGAAGTCTCACAGCAGACACGCCCCTTCAAACAGAGCATTTAAATAAGAGGGCAAAAATCAGGGTAGGAAAAATGCCTTTTATTTTTAAATTACGACATTTTTTTTATGTAAAAAGCATACTAACATTATAAGGAAACATTATAAAACAATAAAACATTGCAGTTCATGACCCCTTTAAAACATGGCACTAGTAAAGCAAAGGTCATGAGTTCGGTTTCTTGAATATGCAATGTAATACCTTAAAATGAAATATGAGTTTCCTGCAAAAGGCATTCATGTAAAATAAATGATTAAATTTTGAGAATATAAGTAATTGCATAAGAAATATAAGAATTGCACAGTACAATTGTTTTTAGCCTGACTGTGTCAGCATTGATCAAAATGTTGTAGCATTGTTGTAGCAAAGACCTCCGTCCTCCACATTAACAAAAACCATCACACATATGAGATCACATGCCATTAGTTTAACAATAAAGCCTGGTTTCATATGGGTAAATGGAATTGTTCTGACCACAAAAACATTTTGTGGCTTTGTAAAACTATACTAAATCCGCCAAGAAAGACATTAGGGAGTCATTTGCGAATATGAGCAGGAATAAAGGTAATATTTAAATGTGAACAAGGTGAAAGAAGAAACATTACCTGTATAAGAGCTGCTCATTTATTATCAGGGATGTTGCTTTATGAGGTTCAGGCAGTACGGCACACAGGTGCACAAAGATATTTAAGCAGTCCCTAATCTTCTTACTTATTTATTCAATAAGACCCGGCAGCCTACATGGTTAACACTCATTACAGTTCTGTTCCCTTATATCCCCTTCAGCAGCCTCCCTAATCTCCCATTTACCACATAGCATGGCGCAGCGTAGCTATGCTAATGAAAGCTGAGTAACGAGAGAGGGCTTAACAATGGCTTAGGTAATATTTCCAAATCATCTGCTTTGTATTGTTTGAAAACTCAGAGCAAATGGTTTTATGGAGACATTCTCCGTAACGGCTGATTACGTGTCAATCAAGCAGTAATTAAACAATACAATCTTGTTAGCTTGTGGCTCACGATGAAATCGACGTTCATTTGCAATGGAGTATGGTCATAGCTGTCTGATGTCATTATATAGTTTACATGCAGATGAAATAGCGCACAGGGAGCGATCACATTTAATGACAAGCTGGTATACTGTATCTGCGTGGATCAGCCTTATGGAAGTCAAATGGCATTATGTTAAAAGCTGTGACTTGCTATTAAATTTGCATTCATAAATGATCCATTGCAGAACAGAATTGTTGTTTAGCCCTTCTTTTAGACTCACAACAGCTTCCCTTTAACAATCAAAAGTGCCTCGTCCGAGAAAGCGGCGGCAGAATGAAAATGATGAAACACTTGAACCAGCTGAGCAAAAACTCTTCAAAGACAAATACATGTCTGGCTGTGATCCACATTAGTAGGCATGATGCAAGATGATTTGAAGACATGTTTACTGCCTGAGCACATTAACCTAATTTCTATTCATGCTGGATTTTGACCCACAAAACAAAACCAAATCATTTATTCTTCAAACCTTATTGTCGAATTAGCAACAGCACAAGTCCTCCCACTAAAATGAAAATGTCCAAATTCAATTACAGTAGTGGCCAAAAGCGATGTCCAGCCTTTAAAATGACATCTTCACCCTTTATCCAAATATTATTAAAATGTAATATAATACAATTTTTGTAAGCATATTGCGTAGGTGTGCTTGGAGTGTTTTATTTGTGATAACGGAATGAAACATGCCCAACTGTGTGGGCATAATTTTTGTCCAGGCTGTCATACAAAGAAATTATGAACGTGTATATATATATATATATATATATATATATATATATATATATATGAATAAGTCATGGCTGAAGGGCGTTGTTAGGCACGACGCGAAGCAGAGTACAGCACTAGCCTCGAGTACCTTATTGCTTTTATAAAATGGTTACCACACAATACAAATATTAAAGCCAAGAATATGTAACAATGCAACTTTCATGAAGTAAACTCTCACTGAAAGTCTTCCTTCCGCCGGAAAAAATAGTCCCTGACCGTGAACAGCAACAGAAGTTACATTATTACGCCATTAGATGGCGGCAGACTGTCTTTATGAGTGTGTCAGTCAGTAGTGAAAACTTTTACATTGAAAAGACTGAATTGTTGTGAACACGGAACAAGACGCAACTGACAAATACTTTGACTAGCGCTGTCAGTCACGGGAAAACCCCTTAACTGTTAAAAGGACAAGATAGTACATCGGACATTTTAACAGATGTTTTATTATGAACATAGGACTGACCTGAAGGAAAATGCTAAATCTGAATGCAGGTAATAAACTCGCTCACTCGATCTCTTTCTCACAATACTCTTCTACATAATACAGTAAGCTTCAATGAACAATATCACTTGAGAACAAACAGTTTAAGTTGCTAAGAATGGTTGCTAAGGGTGTTGTGTAGTGATACTCAGAACAGTTGGGTGAAGCGGTCATAGCCGTGTTTTATCGTGAATAAAACACAGCTATTGACCAATCAGAATCAAGGACAGGAACTAACCATTATATATATATATATATATATATATAACTCATGTTTTGTTTTATGAGGCCGCTGATGCCATTGACGTTCTATATGAGGCCTCATGGATGAATGATAGTGTATTCCTGCTGACCAAACATGTCTCGCCATTTGAGGCCAAACGGATCGATGCAGAACTGTTGGCGCTTCCTATCCTAACAGACTCTTCCTTTTCTCTGACCCTCCGCTCTTATATCAACATATAGAGTGACTTCTCCAGACACAGTTCTAATACTGTCCCTGGAGCCAGAGGGCTAAGGGCTATGAAATGATCTCCCATGAAAAACAGAAGCTCAATCTTTTTCCTGAGCGAGCTCTTTGGGGTCACCCAGTCTCAAGGCAGGATGATGAATGTCACTTTACCTGTAGGACATCAGTGCAACACTGTCACATTAGTCCTAAAAGCTTTCCCTGGGGTTCCGACATGCTCGCTGTGCATGCTAACATGTACGCCTGGAAATCGCTTACTGTGTAATGATTGTGAGAGAAGCCAGTTGGGAGCGCTGCATGAAGCACGGAGAAATCTTCTCAACTGACTAAAAATGTGTTGGTCTATTTGGAACGACAGGTCAAGAGGATGAAGGTGACACTAATTTGTTTTCATATGGGGGCTTTCTGTTCTCCCTGAGCACTTTATAGCCAAGTGGAAGATGTCTTGCCCCCTGGCTACATCACAAAATACCTCATCTGCCAAAACAAGCGTCACTGCCAAATCCTTAGCCAGATCAGACGATATCCAGACTTCTGTCAGCTTTCGGCATCATTAGCTGATGCCCCAGTGTACTAGCAGCAGGTATCACAGTGGGACTTATAGGACGAGAACAAGAAAAAAGAGTGGAAAATATCTGCATAATATGTTTGCAAAAACAGCTCCAGCTTTTGTAGTGAAATGTGTCATGGGGCGCTTTTTAACAGGCATGTTTTAAAATGTGTTCACACAACAGTAGCTGTTGTTATACACCATCATTTGCTAATTGACTTCTTGTGTATTTAGAAATGACATGACGGTAATTGACTTAAAGGTTTGTGTGATTAAATTCACTGTGCCATTCAGCGGCAGTGATTCACTTATGTCAATTAGGAAAAGATCTTAAACAATCTTAAAAAAATTAAAGCTTAATTAAATTTGCACCTTTTCGCATAAATAAGAATCTTGCATGTTTATAAAAGCCCAAAACACTCTCTGTTTAATTATATACCTTTGGTGTGGTACAGGTATCATGGTTTTTGGTGACACCTGCAATATATAAATCTCTCTCTCTCTCTATATATATATATGTTTTATTTTTATGTATTATTGCAATAATAATGGTGATACAAAAATTAAAAAAATAATTACATATATGTGTGTGTGTGTGTGTGTGTGTGTGTGTAGGGCAATCCATATGGTGGGCTTCCGTATATAGAGGTTTATGGTCTATGGTAACACCTGCAAATCATAAAACTCAAGTGCAAGACAATATATACAGTAGCTCACTGCTGAACCACAGAAGAAATCGTCATAGGTGTTTATTAAAGTATGAGTAGCAGGAAGATGACAATTAAAAGGAATACTGGAGAGAGAAGAGCACTGAATGACAGCCAGCTACATTCTGTCCTGTCATTGCTCCTGCCCGTCCTGAATATTGATACACAGCAGGAATAGAGAACGAGTGGGAGGACGCCGTCCCTGTTGGCCCCTCCGAGCCCCTGTTACCACTCAGGCCACGTCTCCTCAGCAGGGCGGCAGATACATAATTGACCTGCATAAGAGCCATTTCCCTCATTTGATTACAGCCACATTAACCAGATCAGACAGGCAGCCCTGGCCTAGTTGCCCTTGGAAACTGTTGCGGGAATACAAGACTGGTATCCGTATGAGCATCAGAAGTATTAGGCTGTGCCAAGACTAGTTTTGTATGAGGGAGGGTGCAGACCCGGGGTCAATCGCTCTTCATGTGACATTTGCAATAAGGGTCTAAATGAAACCTAATTGGCTGAGCTGTTTTGCTGGACGCTCCATTATGACGAGAGGCTCTTGCACAAGTGGAATAGCAGTTATAATCAGGGCTGTAATATCACAAACTGCCTGCAGTAATTGCAGTATGGCATGGTGGGGAACAATAACAAAGGGGTACTGAAGATGTTTGTGTTCAGTAGTTAATGAGCAAAATGCTTTCATTTACAAGAAAGAGAGAGTCGATGTGCTTAAGTTCCTACTCGGGTGCACTTTTGACCTGGAATTGTACATGCATTTTCAAATCTGGATACTTATATCTCGCTGAGGATTTGTAATGGTAATGAGGAAGACATAAACACACATAGAGTTTCTATCTTTCTTCTTTTTGTTTACTTTTTTTCTGAAAAAAAACAAAAAACAAAACAAAACAAAAAAAAAAAAACGGAAGACTGCAAATCCTTATTATATTAATATAACGATGATAATATATTAAAGTACCCCTGTAGTCAATCATTTTATCCCTTAAAATTCATCTTTGATCACCAAAATGACACATTTAAACATTTTTTTCCTGTGAAAAAAATTTCTTCATGCCTTAATATAGCTTGAATGTAACTCTACACCCTTGCCTCATTTATTATACGCGGATATATGAATATGCTAATTAGCCCCGCCTCCACTCACTCGCACGAGCTCAACTGCTCAAGAGATCCACTCCGTGAACTTACTGAGGTAAAAGCTGCACAATGGTATCGCTTTTTACAACGCCAGACACATAACGGTAATTAATATGATTAGCATTTTGCTTTACTACATTATTAAACAGCTAATAATGTGTTGCTAATGTTACACAAACCATGTTCCCGTTCGCGAGTCAGACAGCTGTCTTCTAACAATCAGAATCATTAGAGACGCTTTGAACATCTTAACGTCAGTGGAGAAAGGCTTATAGTTCATCATAACATTGTACACCCGTTCATCATAACATCATACACCCATTATACTGCCAAATCTACCCGATTTTTTTTTTTTTTATATCAACAGAAAAATATACCGGGCAAAATAAGTTTGGCATCGGGCAAAAAAAAAAAAAAAAAAAAAAATTTCGCCACTAGATGGCAACCTATCAAATGCCCTATGACCTATAAAATGAGCCATTTATAAAAGATGTTAGAACAAACGTCCTATTTCCTTTAAGAAACGCACAGAATAATTCTGACAGCACTGTTTTGCTGAAATGTAAATATGTCTCTTATACTGGCAATTTCCCATTTCAAATATACATTTGAAATACAATGCAGAGGCATCATGTTGATTGTTGTTAAAACGCTGCTATTATTTTCTCTGATAATATGTTTACCCATCCACATGTATAAAAACTGTAACACGCTCTACAGGGTGCTAAATACATCCCTAAATGTGGCAACAACAAAAATATATTTATATATAAAAAACCTAAAAAGCCACCTAGAACTTGAACAAAATTACTGTAGTGTATGATGGTGTACGTGTGGGTGTGTTTTAGCACTTCAGAAGTAGTGGGATGAACAGATTAAACACATACTGTATTTGCTCATATTTGAGCCTCATGTTTGAGATACCCTCAGGCCAACTCTCTCTCTCTCTCTCTCTCTCTCTCTCTCTCTCGCTCTCGCTCTCTCGCTCTGAGCATTTCATAAGCTAAACTGCTCCCCATGAAAAGGTCCCAGCAATTGATTTCTAATGAAAGCGCTTCCTGCGGGTCATCGCCTAGCTGAGGCCTGACCTTTCCACCAGCAAAGAGGGCTAGCTTATAGAGGAAAGCAAGAGGGCTTCTAGGTAGAGAGAAGGAGAGGATGCATGACTGCAAATGCAAAGATCCTTCATACATTTATGCATCCTTGATGAAACTGATAACTGAGTTTGTCTCCTTACTGGAGAAAAAAGGGTTTAATGTGCCAAGGAATTTGATGTGTGACATTACAACCTAGACGAAAGCAATTTTAGAAAGCTCCAAAGAGAAATCATTCCCAGAGCTTGGAAAAAGAAGACAAGTCAATTAACAGTGGAATAAGCATGAAGCTTGAAAATAACCACTGAGCCAGATCTAATGTATTAATTCATGCTCACATGAAGCAAAATATTCAGAGTTTTAAAGATGAAAACAAGCCAAGCTTCCCTAAAACAAATGATTAAGAGGGAAAAAATAAATATTCTTAATTGAATCTTTAGGCCATTTCTTTGAGGGCCTTTAGTATGAAATTATCTGTTATCTGGTTAAGTTAGCCCCTGCTGGTGGATTTCTTAACTACACCATCTGCTGTTAAAAAAAAGCATCTTTCTCAGTTGACACCCATTAGGCAATGCTTATGTATGTATGTATGCATGCAATTATTTATTTATTTATTTATTTTTTTTTTTAAATTTTATTTTACTAGTGCCTATTTTTTTATTTTTTTTTTTGGAGGGGAGGGGTCTCTTCCATGACATTTTGGAAAAAAAAAAAAAAAAAAAAACCTGGAACTGACTGGCAATAAGCGAAACATGCATATTTGAAATTGTATACTTCCGTTGGATTCTGCGCCAGACGAGACGAGCGGCAGCCACTGAGATGACTTGGAATGAAAACATAGCTTACTCCAGGTAATATAGAATTTCTTTATCTGTTTAAGCAGCATTTTGACATTGCATTAACTATCAGTAATATAGCAAACGAAAGAGTGAGGTTTTATTGAAAACATGTGGCACTGGACCTAAAACCACCTACTTAAAGATTTTGAGCTCGTATTTAAAATGAATTTTCAGTGGGATTACATTAAGCAAAGCCAAAAAGGCCATCTGCTTTTCTGATCCTGCAAAAGGCAGAGGATACAATAGTAATGGAGAGAAAGATGAAAGGACAGTGACTGGTTATTATCATCATTACAATAAGAAGGGAAGCTAAAGCTGGCTGAGTTCACCAGATTGGATGAGATTGCAGGAAAGGATTAGCTCCTGCGCTGCCAAGGATTACCAATATAAACTTACTGAAAACAGGAAAACAAACATGTCTGCATGCACCCTTGGACTTGCATTTGCTTTTTACATTATTTCTCAATATTTTATATGTGGTTCCTCAACTATGTGCACTTTTATGTTTTAATATTTCATTATTATTATTAAAATATATCTTTGGTATATTTATGTTTTTACAATCTCTTCATCATTCACTTGCTATGTTTTATTGAATTTGTTTTACCCTTATCCCAACCATTATATAAATATAAAATATTGCTGTTAAAACTATAAACTAAACAAAAAGTGAACTAAACATAAACCATTTACTAAGTATTGTGTAAAAATGATTTCTATCAATATAAAATAAACGTCTGAGCAGAACTCATGTGGTGAATGTACAATATGTATACTGTCTGACATTGTTAGCAGGGAATTTAAACAAAACAGTGAGATTGTGAATAGTGTGAGATTATTTTTTTCTCAAAGTCCAAAAAGTTCTTAGAGGAAGATGCACTCACATATTTAGCCTATACTGTTTTATACTATACAGGCTGACTGAAGATCCGTCCAAGGTGTTTCTCTGCCTTCAGGCTCCATCATCCTTGCGACCCTACATAGGACAGGCGGTTTTTGCATGATGGATGGATTGATGTATAGTCTGCATGTGCTATATATATATTAATATCTGTGAGTTGTGTGATATTCAACCTTATCAACACCGAAGAGTCTTTGCATCTCAAGTTTTCCACACTGCCATCTGATGATTCATGTTCCAACAGAGCAGGTGTCGTGTTGAACTCTCACACTCCTCCGCCTGAGCAGGTGTTTATGTCTACATGTTGCTATCTATGAGCTCTTTTAAAGGAACACTCCACTTTTTTTGAAAATAGGCTCATTTTCCAACTCCCCTAGAGTTAAACAGTTGAGTTTTACCGTTTTCGAATCCATTCAGCCGATCTCCGGGTCTGGCGGTACCACTTTTAGCATAGCTTAGCATAGTTCATTGAATCTGATTAGACCGTTAGCATCTCGCTTAAAAATGACCAAAGAGTTTCAATATTTTTCCTATTTAAAACTTGACTCTTCTGTAGTTACATCGTGTACTAAGACCGACGGAAAATGAAATTAATAATGATATTACGCAGCGCCTGTGACCCCCTGCTTGCACAGGGAGCGTGCCTTGCAACCATGGAAACATTTGTGAGAGACGCTGCGTAATATCATTGCGCCTGCTGCACCCATGGTACGGCAGCAAAGTTCCTTGATTATTACGCCAGATTGAGAGTATAGTTCCTAGCCATATCGGCCTAGAAAATCGCAACTTTTCATTTTCCGTCGGTCTTAGTACACAATGTAACTACAGAAGAGTCAAGTTTTAAATAGGAAAAATATCGAAACTCTTTGGTCATTTTTGAACGAGATGCTAACGGTCTAATCAGATTCAATGAACTATGCTAAGCTATGCTAAAAGTGGTACCGCCAGACCCGGAGATCGGCTGAATGGATTCGAAAATGGTAAAACTCAACTGTTTAACTCTAGGGGAGTTGGAAAATGAGCCTATTTTCAAAAAAAGTGGAGTGTTCTTTTAATCATCTACAATCTACTTTGAATTAACCCTTTTTTCTGCAAGTACTTTGCTAATCAAATGCCATATATCAGGGGTCTAATTCAGTGGCGGAGCCAGGATTTTTTCATAGGGGTGGCCAGGCAGGGGCCAGCAACCAGTCTGGGGTGGCACAGAAATCTTCATTATTTCAACATAAAAATGAGTCTGATTATAATGTACTGGACTGTGCCTACAACACAAATGAATACAGTTAATTTGTACTTAATTGTAATTGAGATAGTGAATTAGATCCTGGAATGCTGAGTGAATTTGACCATTTAAAAAAAAAAAAAAAAATTATTCCTCACCTGCAGGCATATTAATAAAGGGGCTAAATTTCAACTTGTTCATTCAGCTTGTTCTGGTTCTCAAAACCCCCAATAGCTTGTTCTCCATGGTTGCATCTTCATGGATGAGACATGCAGATAACTACATTCTGTAGTTCAAAGATTATTCAACCTTTATTGAATTTTATGTATAATCAATGAACTCTTCAACAATTCCGAATTTGTCCGTTTCAAAAACTAACCGAAAAAGTAAACACTAAATGTTTAACTTTCTATATTGTCAAAATAAATAATTGCAACAGTAGGAAAAAAAATGCATTTAAATGTGATACATTTTTGTTTGTACTCCATAAATGAATGCAAAATTAGCATCTTCTAGTACAAATGCAAAGTTCTCACATTTATTTATGCATTAAAAAATTACATATCAGCTTGTGCCTTATATTGTGATCTCACATAGCAGAATATTTTAGTCCAGAGACATGTGACGCGTATATATAACAAATACATATATGCATGCACAGTTTTAACGCAGCTTTAATCGCCTTTTTGGTTATTTCATGACTTAATTGACGACAGAACTACGATGTTGCATGCTCGTAGTTTCTTTTGCGCTTTATTTATAGTGAAGTGATATACAGCGCGCCGTATTTGCGCGTGATTGAAAAGTGCGCGCCGCGAGCACAGTATAATGGCTGACACGACAAGAAAGTAGGTTTTTTGTGAGTTTTACTGACATATATCATCTGACCGCAGGAACTGAATAAGGACAACGTGTTTTCTCAGCATCTGACAGGAGTGTCACCGGCTTTCACACACGTCTTTCTAAATAAAAGTGGCATCAGAAAAACAGAGTATTACGTTTGTTGTTGTTGTTTCTTTGACTGCACACATTTCGACCCACTCAAAACGGTCTTGCAGCCCACCAGTTGAGAAACATTGACGTAGGCTAGCCTGTATATAATGTTCGCCGTTCAACTGTTGTTCTGCTGAAGCACATTCGGCACCTGTATCCTTTCCGCACGTTTTGACTTGCGTTTGACTTGCGTTTGACTTGCGCCTGGCGCTGAGGCGAAGTTGGAGTGTGCGTCTGAAAAGTCTCCCGTTTTTTGTGGTCTTAAAGAGACGGTTCTGCGTTTAAATAAACGCAAATCTTGTCAAGAAAAAAGGAGACAGAAACAGCAGATGTGAGTGGGGTGGCCAAAGGGGTGGCCAAGCTTAGGCCAAGGGCTCCGCCCCTGGTCTAATTACCTGTTCACTATATTTATATTCTTAATACAGTTTTTTACGATTGTTTACACACTAAAATAAAAATTTCCACACAATTTGCAAAATTCTACTCCAATGAGCAAAACACCTCCACAGATTTGCACAACATTACACACAATGTCTGCTTCACCCTTTTTGCAAAACATTACACACAGTGATTTGTAAAACTCTACACACATTTTCACACCTTAGACACAGATAAGGATTGTGAGGTTACTTCCTTGTCATTACAAAGCTCCAGATTGCCAATGACCACACTAATGAACGAAGTGGATAATCACATCCACCAGGTGTGGAAGCACACATGTGCTAATTTGAAAACGCAGCACTCAGGTGTGCTATAAAAGGCAGCAGGTGAGTTCACCTGTCTTCAGCAAAAATGGAAGGAGCTAGAAGGAGAAGAAGAGTGAGAATGAGAGGGGGTGCTCAAAGAGGAGATGAAAGAGGAGAAGGAGATAGAGGAAGAGGTCTAGGTAGAGGAAGAGGAGAAGAAGGAGATAGAGGAAGAGGCCTAGGTAGAGGAAGAGGAGAAGAAGGAGATAGAGGAAGAGGCCTAGGTAGAGGAAGAGGAGAAGAAGGAGATAGAGGAAGAGGCCTAGGTAGAGGAAGAGGAGAAGGAGGTAGAGGAAGAGGCCTAGGTAGAGGAAGGGGTAGAGAAGGACTTGAAGAGTTGATAGAACCTGAACAAAGAAGACGAGGACCAAATTTGACTCAAGAAATCCGTGCAACACTTATTGACCATGTTATCAACCATGGACTGACACTGATGGAAGCTGGATAAAGAGTTCAACCAAATCTCAGCAGAAATACTATTGCGACAGTAATTCGGACACTTCATCAAGAAAACAGGTAAGCTAACCACACAGTACATTGAAACTGAAGCTTGCTGTACTTATCAATATTGTTTACTGTGACATTTGAGATATATAATATTATATAATTTTATTGAGGGTCGAGGACACCAAGGTGGAAGGGGCCCCATGTTCACTCGTGCACAAGAGGCCGCCATTGTGAACATGGTTTTGACCAATAATTGTATCAGGCTGCGAGAAATCCAAGCCAATATCATCAATGATGACCATATTTTCAATAACATCCAACGAGTCTCTCTGTCAACATTAGGTTGAATCCTCAAGAAAAATCAAATGTACATGAAGCAACTATATCGGGTACCATTTGACAGAAATTCAGAGAGAGTGAAACATCTGCGCAATGAGTATGTGGAGGTATGTATTGTTCATCTTACTATGGTGTGGTATTGTGCACTGCTCATAATGTTCTGGCACAAAAAAAATACTGTGCAATAGATACTGAATAGCATCCTATTGTCTTTTACTGTGTTTCAGAGAGTCTTGCAAATGGATGCTGCAGAAATTCAACATGAATTTATATATGTGGATGAGGCTGGATTTTAACCTTACGAAAACAAGAAGAGGGAGAAATGTAATCAGACACAGGGCAATCACCAATGTGCCAGGGCAGCGAGGGGGTAACATCACCCTTTGCGCTGCTATTACACAAAATGGGGTCCTCCACCACCATGCAAATCTGGGACCCTATAATGCAAATCTAATACTTGCATTTCTTGACAGATTGCACGAGATTGTCACAGCATTAAACCAAGTGGACCAGATGTGGTACATTGGCGTTTGGGACAATGTCTCATTCCATCGGGCTGCTCTGGTCCAGAATTGGTTCCATGAGCACCCTGAATTTGAAGTCTTATACCTTCCCCCATACTCCCCCTTCCTGAATCCAATAGAATTTTTTTTTTTTTTTTTTTTCAGCATGGCGGTGGAAGGTATACGACCTGCGGCCCTATGACCGTTTGCCCCTCATTCAGGCCATGGAGCAGGCCTGTGATCATATCGAAGCAGCTTCTGTGCAGGGGTGGATTCGTCACAAGAGGCGATTCTTCCAACGGTGCCTTGCCAATGAAGACATAGCCTGTGATGTGGATGAAATCTTATGGCCTGATCCAGCCAGTTGGAGAGATGATGAATAGTTACAGTATTGTTGCTTTTACAGTAGTTTTTCTTCAGAGTCAAAGTGTATGTACTTCATGCTGTAATTTTTATTTGTTTACAGATTTTGTTTCATTGATTTCATTGTTGGTTGATTACTGTAACTGATTATGGTAAGAAATACTGTAAGTATTGAAATACTTGAAATATTCAGTCTGCAGCATCAGTGTTGTGGAGTGCTTGGTAAGTTTATAGTAGGCCTATTTGTGTACATTTTCCCTATATCTCAAACTAATCATGAAGAATGTTGTGGGTTTGTCACCTTTTTTTTTTTTTTTTTTTTTTAAATCTAAATTATCCCTTCCATAACAATGTCTGGCCAAAAATCTAGCACATGCTATTTCCTAAAATTAGTTTTTTACAAAGATGTTTTTTATTTATCATGGCAGTGTGAAACTGGCTGCAATAGTGTCTGATCATTGAGGACTGTGTTGGTTAAATGAAAACTAATAGCATTTTCACAAATGTGTGTATGTTTTGACTGAAGTGTGTCATTTTGCAAACAATCTAGGAATTATGCAAATTGAGTGTGGTGTTTGGATAATTGTGATTATATTTTGAAGAAAAGAACCCGGTTTTCAAAATTGCGTGTAAACAATCGAAGAAAACTCCCTTTTGGAACCTTTACAATTTTCACAGTGATGAGAGAAAAAAAAAAAAGGTTATTTTATGGCATCAAAGAATCTTGAACAGATTTTAAAATAACTATTATTCCTAGTGTCAAGAACATGTAGAAGAGTACTGTGAGAAAGAGATCGAGTGAGCGAGTTTATTAACTGCATTCAGATTTAGCATTTTCCTTCAGGTCAGTCCTATGTTCATAATAAAACATCTGTTTAAATGTCCGATGTATTATCTTGTCCTTTTAACAGTTAAGGGGTTTTCCCGTGACTGACAGCGCTAGTCAAAGCATTTGTCAGTTGCGTCTTGTTCTATGTTCACAACAATTCAGTCTTTTCAATGTAAAAGTCTTCGCTACTGACTGACACACTCATAAAGACGGTCTTTGCCGCCATCTAATGGCATAATAATGTAACTTCTGTTGCTGTTCACGGTCAGGGACTATTTTTTTCCGGCGGAAGGAAGGCTTTTAGTGAAAGTTTACTTCATGAAAGTTGCATTGATACATATTTTTGGCTTTAATATTTGTATTGTGTGGTAACCGTTTTATAAAAGCAATAAGGTACTCGAGGCTAGTGCTGTATCGTAAATAAATCACGGCTGAAGGGGTTGCAGCCTCTCGTACCTTATTGCTTACTCATGGAAACAGTGATGACAATAAATAATCTATTTTCTATTTTCACCATTCTTAATTTAATTTGTGCTTTGGTATGTAAACATATACACAGTAGATATATATATATATATATATATATATATATACACACACATGTTGGATTTAAACATAGCCTTGGCGACAACAACAACAGCATGCATGCTTGCATCTGTCTAAAAAGTTACACGCATCTCACCAGACACGACTAAACTAGATTGCTCCCATTATATTCAACGGCTCTGTAAACAATGGATAAAGCCTTTGTGATGCACTTGTAATTCAGTTGCTGAAAATCACATTTTCTATTTTTATAGTACTGCACAGTTACAGCCACTTTATATTGTGCCTGTATACGACTGAGAAATATTTGAATGCTTTGTATTTTAGTCCTTATATACTCCCAGGTAGTTTGAGTTTAAGACTCCTGCTGTACCAAGCCAATTAGGGGTGCAAGTATTTGCTCTGCTTCTTAATCCTAGTTCTTAATCCAAGTCCTTAATCCAAGTCATAATTATTTTCGGTAATATGCTGAAAACACAAATGTAATTGGAAGCACCACTGAACACGTTCCCTCTGGATTGGGTAGATTTTTTTTTACAACTAAAACAGAGTCAAGAACTGTATTTTGGATAAGAAATGAATAAGAGATGAGTGTGCAATACATTTAATAGTACCTACAATCTTAGATAAAAGATTGAATGGGGTTCTATATAGAACCCTAGGGTTCTTGAATCCATTTTAAAGAACCTTTATGCCAAAAAAGGTTATATATAAGAAGAAATGTCTTAAATGATTGCATAATACCAAAGTCCCTTTAAGACAAGTCATTTCACTCAGCGGCCATCTTTGAAATGCCTCTTGGGCATGCAAGTGGAGCTCCTATCTCTTTGAATGGGGAAACATCAAATTCTCCAAAGCTGTTTGCCAAGCTTTCGATTAAATTTCATATTTGAAATCACCAAAGAAATCTGACAACAACTGTCTCATAAATTTTGTTTCTAAAAGCTTGAATCATGACAAAAAACTGTATTTTTAAGGCTGGATCAAGCTAATGTGCATGCGCAGTCCTAAGTGCGTGTCTCTGTAGGAAGCGCACGTTTGACTGTTTCTTTAGGAACCGGAGCTTCTAACGGCCGCTGCAGTGACGCGATGACTTTACCAATCGGCGATTGGCTCCTATTTAGAAGGCGGGACTTATTCTGCCATATTGCGCGTTGCACTTTCTCCCATTCAAAACAATATGAGTGACGCGTATTGTGTTATTCTATAGTCTTTGATAATACTTTCATATTTCATTTATTTTTTTCTAGTATGATAAAGTATGTTTACTAGGTGTTCAATTCATAAAATGTCATTTAAATGAAAAATAAATTTTAAAAAAATAATTAAAACTGAATCCATAAAATGATCCCATGATGGTAACCCCTATATATAAAGCACCTGAGAGAACTCTTTAAAGTTCAATACAGAACCTTTTCTTCTAATAGTGTATAATGCATTATTTAATTCTGTAATCAATGCATCTAAATTTTCATTGTCAGACTGATACATCAATGCATTTTTAAACCCATGTAAATAAGCACACTACCACAAATGATCCTCCATTGAATAGGTAGCACAGTGTGTTTATTGGAGCTAAAAGCTCTGACAGGTTTTATCTAAATAGCTCCTGGACATGTTACTCCTTCTCACGTTGTTCTGGCTGTGACAGAGAAGAGCACAGGGAGTGTAACAAACAGTAAAAATCGCACACAATCTGCTCAGCTACAGAGGGAGGTGGGTCTGTGCCAGCTGTTTTTTGTTGCCAGTCCCTAAAAAATAATCCCCCTCAGAGTTATGGAGTGGGATTAATTAATTATTCAGACTGCCTTGTGTGTACATGATTAAAATCTTCAGATCAGATTTTACAGCTGCTAACTCTTCCTTCTGCAGAAAAGGGCCGCTGTAGGGAGGGTCAAGTGGGCGTTGTGATATGTTGTCTTGGTTAGAGCATGTCAAGTGTATTTCCATGTGAGTCTCTCATCATTTTTCACTGTGTTTCCCTTTTAATCTCTGATTATTCTGTGCAATAATCATGTGTACTGCTGATGATCTTCGTATATAAATAGAATCATTATTTTGAGTACATTTATTATGCTTGCAGATATATTCACAATGACAGTTCTCGGATCATTATGTGAGAGGTTTAATAAATTAACCCTGACAATGTTTAACATTCATTTGTTATAAGTTTCAATGCAGCATTATAATCAAATAACAAATGAAACTTTCTTATCTTGAAACTTTTATAAGTGTTATGTTTGTGATTGCATGAAAGGCTGATTGGAAATTTCATCGAGTATTTCCTCTTCAAGGCAAAGAGAGGGAGAGAGAGAGAGATAAAGAGAGCAAAAATTATAAATTGCATCAAAATATGAGGTTGGTTTAATTATTTAGCACCACGTTATTAGATGCCAACAGTCCTCCCACAGCATGCAGTTGTCTACCAAATTAATTAATATGCATTAATATATTCTGAAAACCAAGCAATTTAATTTTGCTTGCAATAATTAGTAGGTGTGATATGATTTCAGGTTCAGTAAACTCATTATATTGCATTTACAGGTTGCAAACTATGCATTATGCATATTTAAGCTCAATAAATACGGATTTGTCTCAAAATTGCTGACAATAATTTATGTGTATATAAACCGATCAGGCATATCATTATGACCACCTTTCTAATATTGTGTTGGTCCCCCTTTTGCTGCCAAAACAGCCCTGACCCATCGAGGCATGGACTCCACTAGACCCCTGAAGATGTGCTGTGACCTCTTATATGTCAAAAGATCAAGGAAAATTTAATTTCTCAATTCATGACCCCTTTAAGGCTATTAAATCTTTATATCTTTAACTACATGCGGTCATATATTCATTTATTTAATCAGAACGCCCACCACACCCAACTTATTGGTGGAGAGGAGATAGAGTAATGAAGCCAATCAGTGTATGGGGATGATTAGGAGGCCATGATGGACAGAGGCCAATGGGCAAATTTGGCCAGGAAGCCGGGGTTACATCCCTACTCTTTTCGAAGGACATCCTGGGATTTTATTGACCACAGAGAGTCAGGACCTCGGTTTAACGCCTCATCCGAAGGACGGATCAGCAGTCTGACAACACTGGTCGTTTTGTATGTTTTCGATTCACTAAACCACGTCATTTGCTCTGTAATCAGCCAGTGCTGTGCACGGTTTAATGCTATTCAGTAGCGGTGTTGCTGAAAAATGCACTTGCGAGAACTGTTAACATCATTCAGAAGTTTCTTTCAGCTCTCAACCCCTATATGCTTTTAGCTCGTTAAGTCGTGACATAAGGAATACTGCTTCTGGGTCCAAGCCTCTACTCGTTTCACTTGAGAATGCTATCTAAACAACCATTTATGAGCACTATTAATTCATATTACACATTTAAGCTAAGCTTTCAAAAACCTATAGTGTGCACTACAGTCTCTGGCCCCACAGCATCCTGGATGCAAATATTTTAATGATTTATAAAAGATGAATCAGATTCAGGTCTGGCCATCTGGGATTTCAGTATGAAGATAAAGGTAGGATCATGATTTTTTGGTAGTTTTACATCACATCATGAGTGAATATTGACGTGAAACATCAGTAGTTTTACATCACATCAAGAGTGAATATGACGTGTGACATCATATTTAACAAGCAAATATAAATGTGCGCATTTATCAAAAGTAAGGGTTTGACTTGTTAGGATGGGCCAAGAGATGCTGTAGGAAAAACATTTCTCCATTGACTGTCATTCAGAAATGGTCTGTATTCTGTTTTTTAGAAGCAATATAAATCATTATTAAAGTAGACTGCCAATCTGTGGTTCTTAAAAGTATAAAATTTATATTTTCCCCGTCTTAAGACAGGGCGAAAAAATGGAAACAATGTAACATCTTTTTCCAGCTTTTATAGACCTCCATGCCATTTACAAACATAATCGTACAAAATCAATGCACATAATATATAGTTTCAAGCCACTATAGATCAAACAGGCAAAACCTTTTTGTCAACACCCAGGCACAGGCTCAAAAAAAAAAAAAAAAAAAAAAAGAAGGTCAGCATCCCTTTGGCCAGGAAACCACATCCAAAAGTGGATATTTACTCAGTGATGCTTGGACTGTCTTAGAGCGGCTGAACAAAAATTCTGCCCAATCTCTTCTCTGCAGGAAGCTTTTTGACGCATCCTCGGTTCCACTCTCCCCCACAATCGATATTCATGTTCAGTCTTCTCCCTTTTTCAATAAGTACTACCTTTCCAAATACAGACATCAATAATGGGAAGAAGACTGGCTTGTTGATGCCTTGTGAGGTTAATTCCATCGACCTCGCAGTTGGCGACAAGGTGGTCTACGCTATCCTATCAACCCAGCCACAGCAAGAGATCTACTCACACCAATTGTGAAGGCCTTTCATTGTGGATTTATGGCACAGTTGTGTGTGGGGGGAGCAGGTCACAGATATCAGATTATGAGGACAAGTGTGGATAAGCGTGTCTTACATCAGATTATAAAACTTAAAGAGCTGATGGGGAGTAGAACAATATTTATTTTTTATTTAGCAGAGTATTTTGAACTGTAAACCACAATGAAATGGTTTTCTTTTCTCTTTTTTTTTGATAATGTATTAGGACAAAACTAGTTTTTTACTTTTCTATTTCCTGTTGTTCAACAATTTAACCATACAGTCTGCAAATTATAGTTTGCATTGAACTTTAGTTTCCTAAAACAATCAATTACACCCTAATGATCAAGACAGTTCATGCAGACAGTGAATTATTAGGCATGGTAAAATGTGATACAAACACTTAATAGCCTATAAAATAAAGTTGAATATTTACCTACAGTCTCTGGAAACCATTCTGAAATGCATCCTCGTTTGCGATAAAAAATGTAGGCCTATTTATTAAGATAAACACCTACATGTACAGCATGAACAACTCAGGTAAAGACATAATCAAAACACTACACAAAACATCACTATAGTACCAGAAATTACCATGGAAAAGACATGCCATTTGGTACATTAAAATCAGTACCATGTTTTTTACAAGTAGGCTAGGTTCTACTACCATGGTATTCTTTCAATCACCTTGAAGTTCCATGTAAATTTAATGGTACATGAATATGGAAAAGGTGCATTTTTTTCTACTTTGATGAGAATATGTATCTTGTATCTGGTTCATTGGTTTAAAACCTCACTTTCTCTGCTAATTATACTCAACATTTTTTGTTGATTTTGTCAGGTTTTGCTATATATCCTAAAGGACATTTGATCCCCATAATAGCACAAGTTTCAATGTTTCAATTTTAAATTTCAATTTTTTTTTCTTTGTAATTTTATGAGAATCATTTATTCTCTGATTACAGCTTCCTTTTGCCTTTATATTTATGGAAACTAAAATAGCTTAAATAGCAAACATGTAGATTGTTGTGTAATTTGCTATTTTATCTTTTTTTTTTTTTTTTTTGAGCAACTTGCCAAAACTAGACTTGTTTTGCAAGACTACCCACATTACTTCCACTGTAAGATTTAATGACCTAAAAATTCAGTTCAACATAATCTTTCAAAACACTTTTTAGATATCTTTTAATGTCGGCATGAAATGGAAGTTGCGATCGTCTTTTCTTCCCTAATGTGACATCTGAGTGAAATGGCTTCTCGAAAAAAAAAAAAAAAAAAAAAAAAATTATGTGAAATGTACATGAAAAATGGACTTTATTTTGTCCTTTGGGAATTGATTGGGTCATTGTGGCTTACTATTGGTTGATCTCATGTGAGTTACAGGTTGTCCCGCCCTTGCACTGAAAATCTCACGGAAGAAGAGATGATATGTCATTGCAAGAGGAAGGGTAAGTAATTTGATTAAAGATTACAATGGCACAGTAATTAAAAAAATAAAAAATAAATAAAAATAATGATGTACATGAATAAATAATTTATAATAAATACTGCAATATTCCATAAAAATAAGAACTGTCAACTTTGATTTCATGGTGATTTTAACCAATCTTAAATGAGCATTTGTGGTTAAAAAGTATATATATTTTTTTTTTTTTTTTTTTAAGAAAATAACTGATCGTTTCACTAGATAAGACCCTTATTCCTCATCTGGGATCACGTAGAGCCCCTTGAAGTTGCACTGAAACTGCAATTTGGACCTTCAACCCGGTGAACCCCACTGAAGTCCACTATATAGAGAAGAATCCTGGAATATTTTCCTCAAAAACCTTAATTTCTTTTCAACTGAAGAAAGAAAGACATCTTGGATGACATGGAGGTGAGTAAATTATCAGGAAATTTTCATTCAGAAGTGAACTAATCCTTTAAACTTTATAGTTACTTAGCTATAGACCTTGTGACAACTTGTCCCAGTCTCCCATATTTATACAATTAATGACAAATGACGGCAATGTGATGTAATGGAAATAAAATTTACAACATTTGGAATGCTAGCTTTGCATCAAAATGTGTTGTCTAGAAATTACCAGTCAACACCTAACACTCAGTTTTGGTCCTCCGACTTGTCGTTGCACCCCTGCCAAACTTGCATTTAACCTGCAGCTGATTCACAGCCTTGCCTCACTGTTGATCCTTTGATATTGCTTAATTGTCTTGGAGATACATCATCAGTAGCAGCAAGAGTGGCATTTTCTTTACATCAAAGCTTTTCCACGCCACTGCTCCCCATGTGTCCTCAATGATCAATGCTCCCTCTCTTCCCTAAAGGTTACACAACCAGTCTTTTAATTGTGAGAAGTAAAGAGTTTTGCAGTCAGAAGTTGGACTCTTCTCTCTTGGGGGTGTGGCATTGATGAGCTCCTGGCTCTGTAAGAATCAGCAAATCAATGTTGGCCTGGGTAAATGGGGAAGAACATGAGCACTCAGGGGGAGCTCACATGATTAAACCAACAGAAAGTGGCGTAAACGAATGTTTACTTGCACACTGCCTCTGGAAAATGTGTTTTTACTAACTTTTACTTTGAGCCCTCTTTCTCCCAGGTTATCTCTCAAGATAAATAGAAATATAGCTTTTCACCTTGGGATAGATGAAAATAAAGAAACCGGCAGTAGAGGTGTTGTTTTTAGATATATGTTTACACCTACGTCCTTGGCAAATGCTTTCTTACCTTAATGGTTTTATACATGTTTATGTATCAACCAAACATGTCAAATCAATTGTGTAGCATCTCACAGACATATTATTTACATCAGTGTTGTTTTTATATGTAAAGATGTAATTTAATAAAAATCTATGTTTCACATTATACTTCATAGAAAATTAATATCAAGAGGGTTTTAAGTATTGAAATATTACTGTCAAGATCTGAATCATGTAAACAAGCAGTATAGTCCTATTCCTAGTGCCTTATATCTTATGGTAACTGATGAATATTTGTTATTTGCATTTATGTCCTACATTAATTGCAGTACCTTCCCATTGGTTTCTAAGTAGCACACAAATATTTTGTTATAGTCGTTGGTTATATGTCACTGTTGAGATCGGCAGATTCAATAAGGGAATAAAAAAAAAATATGCTGTTATGTAGCAGCTGTCCAACAAATCAATGTAGTTGGATTAGGGAACGCCATTGTTTTGTTTTCCTCGCCATGTTCATTCAGCAATTGCCTCAGTGATTGATGTAATCCAATGAAAAGGTCTTAGATATTGTTTATAAAGTAATACATCTGCTGTATTTCAAATTCGTATTGAACAGAGGGAAAAGAGGGGGGTCTTTAGACATTTAGAGCTGTTAGAAACGTCTCAGCCCCCACTCTGTCTCCCAGCAAAGCAATCTGTTTTCTAATTTTCAGCATCTGGATCCACATGTCTGGTCTAACGCTTTACAATACAGGCTTAGTGCCTATTGAGTGCCAAGCTGCTCAGGGTCAGCAAAGAGGAGGTAAGCAGGAAGACTGTGGCTTTAAGAAGTGTTATAAGCAACATATTTTATTACTGTAAAAACAGATTTATGATAAAAGCAGCTTTTGAAAATGTAATGAAATGAGAAAATTAAAAAGATGACATAGCAGAGGTCATGGTTGGACACAATGAGTGAATGAGTGGAAGAGAGTTCACAAGACTATTATAATACAACTGCAGACTCGACTGCGTTCCTGCTGCATTACAGAGTTGTCGTACTCTTAGTGCTTGAACCAATGTTTTTTTTTTTTTTTTTTTTTTAACAGTAGGATGTAACAAAGCTCAAATAAACGAGGGGTGAAAACAGGAAAAACAACAACAAAAAAGATTTTTTACTAAAATCATAATTTTAAACATTTATGTTGCCTGATGAAGATTATGGGACCAAAACGTTGTGATAAATAATAACTTTTTGATACTTTTTTGATACTCTCTCCATATTTCAAGGTATTTCCTGCAGGAGATGTTTGTTTCTTCTCCATTTAAAGAGTAGTTTAAAGTGATGAAAGCAGAGTTCCCTTTCGTGGGAACTGTCGACGCTGCGTATAACGCATTGGGAACCTTCTGCGTGATAACGTCATTGAAGCACTCATGTATCTAACCAATCGCGTAGCGAGACGTCAGAGGCGGGTGACGTCACGGACCAGGAAACTATAAAGCATACCCGGATGCAGAGATCGCTAGCTTCTGTTGTCTTCAGCAAGCACTCTATGTTATCTTGTGTGTCTTATTTGGTGTTGTTTGTCTACCATCCTTCTATTATAAAGACAGAATCTCTTTGTCTGAGGACAAGAGTTTTCAACTACAACACATATATATACATATATATATATTTAAGACACGAAAAATGGCGGAGAAACAGCAACATTTTGTTAAGTGTGTTCATCCCTGTGAAAGATATTTAACACCCGGGGATACACACGAAATGTGTGTTGTTTGTCTGGGGGTTGAGCACGCACAGGCAGCTCTCGAGGGGGCTGTCTGTGTGCATTGCGACAAGCTCACCCTCAGAGTATTAAGATCACGCCGGGCACTCTTTGATAGAGAGGGTGCCTCGGTCGGTGTTCCCCGCGGATCGGGTCCCGCTGCTGCTGAGGCACAGCGTAGACTTCATTCGTGGGGTTCACAAATGGAGCTGGCAGAGGGGCTTGAGACGGGCCCAGCCTTATCTCAGCCCTCACCTGCCAGATCCAGTGTCTCTCCTCTGGTGGTGGAAGCACGCGCTGCGGTTTCTTCCCCCCGGAGAGAGGCACCGGCGCTTCACCTCTCTTCCTCCGAGGAGGTTGATGTGATGAGCGTCGAGGCTGGGGAGGAGGCTCCGCCATCCTCTTCCCCAGCATATGAGGAGCTCTTGGAGGTAGTGACTAGGGCTGTGGATAAGTTAAAGATCGACTGGCCAGTAGAGAAGGCAGAAATGAAACCAAAAAGTAAACTCGATGAACGGTTTCTCCCTGCCCGGTCACTACCCCAGCGTCGGGGTTTGCCTTTCTTCCCCGATCTTCACGCCGAGGTGTCAAGATCGTGGAAAAGGCCCGTTCAATATAGAATTTTCAGCCCCCAGACTTCTACTTACAGCAATATAATGGGGCTGAAACAGCACGGCTATGGGGCGATGCCTCGGGTAGAGGAGACGCTCGCGAGCTATCTCTCGCCTGAGTCGGCATCGTCCCTAAAAACCCGACGCTGCCCACTAAGCCCCTAAAGACAACATCGGGCTTGGTGGGCAAGGCTTATGCGGCAGCAGGTCAGGCGGCAGCATGCTTACATACAATGTCATTGCTGCAGGCATATCAAGCCGACCTGCTGGGGGAGATTGATGAAAGCGGGGAGGCCACATTTGAATGCATCCAGGAACTTAGAAAAGCAACAGACCTGGCTCTCCGTGCCACCAAAGAGACGGCCAAATCAGTAGGCCGTTCTATGGCAGCCTTGGTGGCCACGGAGAGGCATTTGTGGCTGAACCTCTCGGACATAAGGGATAAAGATAAAGCTGCCCTTATGGACGCGCCGCTGTCTCCTGCGGGCCTGTTTGGCGACGCTGTGACATCAGTCGTCGACAGGTTCCAGGAGACCAAGAAACAATCCGCGGCGTTCCAGAGGTTCCTCCCCCGCCGTTCAAAAATTCCCCCCGAGGCTGCTGAGCGGGAGCAGCCTCGGCCGTCCACGAGCTCCTCTGCGCACCACAGAGCGCAGCAGAAGATCAGTGTGGCCACCCGTACTCCCCCACAGAAAACCTGGGGATCGGGGCGGTCTACACAGCAGAAGCCTTCAAGGGGTAAAACGGACCTGCGGGCCGTTATTATCGCCAAGAAGGCTTCAAAGCGGTCCTGACATCTGTGGGTCAGGACCCACGAGGGCGGCCCCCTCCGGAGGGAGCCTGGTGTCAGGATATCTGGCACCCGCTTCCCTTCGGCGCCCTCAGGGGACCGTTGTGTTAACTCTGCCACCCAGTGTGCGTCAGGGCGCAGCGGTCTCCACCGACCCTCCGAGGAGGGCCGGTTATCACTTGATTCGGCTGTCTTCTGCCGGTGCGCCGCTTCAGAGAGTCGAGTCAAGTGCTCAAATAACACCAGAGGCCAGTCTCGAGAGACTGGTTCCCTTAGTAGATTTTATGGCAGAATGGAAATGTCTGCCGAATATATCGAAATGGGTGCTGCTCATCATAGAAAAGGGTTACAGAATTCAGTTTGGGTCTCGCCCGCCCAGGTTCAACGGGGTTCTTCCCACAGTGGTGACCCCCGAGCAGTCTCTGGTGATGGAACGAGAGGTTATGACACTTTTGCAAAAAGGAGCTATAGAAAGGGTTCCTCCTCCCAGCAAGCTGTCAGGCTTTTACAGCCGCTACTTCATTGTTCCAAAGAAGGATGGGGGACTACGTCCTATCATAGATTTACGGGTGCTAAATCGCTCTATACAAAAGCTAAAATTAAAGATGCTTACACTCAAACAGATTATCCCACAGATCAGGTCCGAGGACTGGTTTGTGGCGATAGACCTGAAAGATGCGTACTTTCATGTGTCCATCCATCCTTCTCACAGGAAGTTCCTCAGGTTTGCTTTCGGGGGCGAAGCCTACCAATACAGGGTTCTTCCGTTCGGCCTGTCGTTATCACCCCGCACGTTCACGAAGTGCGTGGATGCAGCTCTGGCTCCACTGAGACTCCAGGGCATCCGCGTACTGAATTATATCGACGATTGGTTGATTCTAGCTCAATCAGAGCAACTAGCAGTTCAGCATCGAGATGCTGTTCTGTCCCACATGAAAAGGCTTGGGCTGAGGCTCAATGCCAAGAAGAGTGTGCTAGTTCCGGCTCAGACGACCACTTATCTAGGTGTAGTCTGGGACTCCACCACGATGCAGGCACATCTGTCCCCTGCTCGTGTGAGTTCCATTCTCGCAGCCGTGAAAGGGGTGAAATTAGGCCAGTCACTCACTGTAAAACAGTTCCAGAAACTGTTAGGTCTGATGGCAGCTGCGTCCAACGTGATACCTTTTGGCCTTCTGCACATGAGACCCTTACAGTGGTGGCTCAGGACCAGGGGGTTTTCTCCGAGGGGAAATCCTTTTCGCATGATCAGAGTCACGCGGCGATGCCTTCATGCTCTGGCCATGTGGAAAAATCCCTGGTTCCTGTCCCAGGGGCCTGTGCTGGGGACTTCTGGTCGTCGTGTAATGCTTACGACAGATGCTTCCCTCACGGGCTGGGGGGCGATCATGAGTGGTCGCTCGGCTCAGGGGTTATGGGAAGACCATCAGCTCTCCTGGCACATAAATCGGCTGGAGATGATGGCGGTGTTTCTAGCATTGAAACACTTCCTCCCAGACCTGAGAGGCCACCATGTGTTGGCCCGTACGGACAACATGTCAGTGGTCTCATACATAAACCATCAGGGGGGTCTGCGGTCTCGCCAACTATATTACTTGGCCCGTCGGATTCTCCTGTGGTCCCTAGGGAAGCTGCGCTCGTTAAGGGCAGCCTACATCCCGGGGTACCAAAACGTGGGAGCAGACGCCCTGTCGAGGCAGGGGCCGAGGCCCGGGGAGTGGAGACTCCACCCAGAAGTGGTGGATCTCATATGGAAAAATTTCGGTCAAGCGGAAGTCGACCTATTTGCCTCGGGAGAGTCAACCCAGTGTCCACTCTGGTACTCCCTAGCATACCCAGCACCTCTGGGTCTGGATGCCATGGTGCAGACGTGGCCGAGGCTACGTCTGTACGCTTTTCCCCCGTTCGCTCTGCTCCCGGGAGTTCTGGAGAAAGTACGCCAGGAGGGGGCCAGCCTAATACTGGTAGCCCCGTTCTGGCCAACCAGGATATGGTTCTCGGACTTAGTGTCCCTATTAGACGGCTCCCCAATGGAGCTTCCCCTCAGACAGGATCTCCTGTCGCAAGCGGGCGGCACGATAATACATCCTCGCCCAGAACTATGGAAGCTATGGGCCTGGCCTCTGAGGGGGCCAGGTTCATAGAAGCTGGTCTCCCAACTGAGGTTGTGGAGACCATCCTTAACTCCAGAGCTCCCTCCACGAGGAAGCTGTATTCCTATAAATGGAATTTGTTTTCTACTTGGTGTAGACGAAATAATACGGACCCTGTCCACTCTTCTATAAGCTTCGTGCTAAGATTTCTCCAAGAAAAGTTCTCGGAGGGCCTATCTCCTTCAACCTTGAAGGTTTATGTTGCGGCTATCTCAGCCTATCATGCTCCTTTGGAGGGGGATTCCTCGGTAGGACGAGACCCCCTCGTAACACGCTTCCTCCGTGGTACACTGAGGTTGAGGCCTCCAGTGCGCACAAGGGTTCCGGCCTGGGACTTGGCCGTGGTATTGCAAGGGTTAGCCGAGGCTCCCTTCGAACCACTAGAGGAGGTTCCAGAAAAATTCCTCACTCTAAAAACTATTTTCCTACTTGCTATCACTTCTCTGAAGAGAATAGGAGACTTACAAGCACTTTCAGTTGCTCCATCTTACCTGGAATTTGCCCCAGGAATGGTGAAGGCATTCCTTCATGTTAGGCCTGGCTATGTGCCAAAAGTCCCCACTAATGTCCCAGGTCCCATTGTGCTCCAGGCCTTCTATCCTCCTCCCTTCGAGACTTCGGATCAGGAAAAACTGAATCTGCTCTGCCCAGTGAGGGCTTTGGATACGTATGTCCACAGAGCTGCCCTGTGGCGAAACTCAGATCAATTATTTGTCTGTTATGGGTCCCCTAAGAAAGGGGGCCCAGCATCTAAGCAGAGGATGAGCAAGTGGGTGGTCGAGGCCATCTCACTTGCATATGAAGCGGCCGGACAGCCTTCTCCATTGAATGTCCGTGCCCACTCTACCAGGGGTATGGCGGCATCAAAGGCTTTGATGTCTGGTATCTCCATTAATGATATCTGTGATGCAGCTGGATGGTCATGCCAGCACACATTTATCAGGTTCTATAACCTTGATGTTGGCTCCACTCCGGGGTCTTCTATTCTGTCAAGCTAACATTGGCAAGTACTTGAAGCTACGGCACAGCTGGGATTGCGTTCCCAATGCGTTATACGCAGCGTCGACAGTTCCCACGAAAGGGAACGTCTCGGGTTACAGATGTAACCCTGGTTCCCTGAGTAGGGAACGAGACGCTGCGTCTCCTGCCGTACCCCCCGCATACTTGCGAGTGCTTGCTTCAGACTTATCCCAGAAGCTAGCGATCTCTGCATCCGGGTATGCTTTATAGTTTCCTGGTCCGTGACGTCACCCGCCTCTGACGTCTCGCTACGCGATTGGTTAGATACATGAGTGCTTCAATGACGTTATCACGCAGAAGGTTCCCAATGCGTTATACGCAGCGTCTCGTTCCCTACTCAGGGAACCAGGGTTACATCTGTAACCCGAGACGTTCACAGTGATGGTCTCCCACTTTTAATTCCATTCCTTCCTTTAGAATCTGTTTAGATGCAGAACTCCAGCCAACATTCTCATCTGATTTTGCCAAAAATCTAAAGAAGGGGGATTGGAATCATGCTTAAAATCTGTTTCTCTCTCACTTCCTGCTGTGTCATTCACATAGTCACTCCTGTGACAGCAGAATGGACCTGAATAAAGAAAAACAACTTCTTAAAAAGCAGAATTCTATTTCAAGTTAAAGTTGAGTTCTCAGTTCTTTCATTGTTAGCATGTGTGTTTCAGCAATTCATAGTGTTGCATAAATTCCTGTTTTTTCTTGTCTGTTTTCAGATTGTTCTTGGCAGCCAAAAAGCTTGTTAAGATTCTGTCTGGCATTATAACAAGTAGCTTTGCTGAATAAGTTTGTTAAGGTTTGTTAAGGAAAGTAGTGCATAGCACATTCACAAAAAAACAAAAACAAACAAAAAAAAAAACATGTCAAAAGGAAAGGAATCTGTTAGTTTCTTCCTAAATTTGTTAATGAGCTGATATCTTATGCTTGTATGTTTTTCAGTGTTGCTGAAGCACTTTTTATATTTTTGCCAGGCAATACATTCCTCAAATGTAAGTATGAATGAAATATGGGGTCCTTGATTCTTTTTATGTAAAAGTAAAAAGTGAAAGGGGGTTCATAAATAATACTTGTTCATACTGCTTTTTATATAAAGTCTGTCACATTAAAAAGCTGGGATTTTTTATTTTTAAACAAATGTCTCCACTGAAGTACAAGATTGTTTTATTTTAAAATAATGCTGGAGAACATGATCATTTTGGACACAAACCTGTGGAGTTCATGCAGCTTGAGGGTGGCAGTTATTAAATCAAAAGAGGAAAATACCAAATAATAAGACATTCTAAGACATTTTTCAATTCAACTTTTTACTCAAAAACATCATAGTGACATCATATGACATCACATTAGTCTTCCTATAGCTTTTATGTCAATTGGCAGGTGAAAAACAGTTTTATTATTTTTTATTATTTATTTATGAATATTATATGAATAGTAAACTGGATTTGCTTTCCTCAAGCCAAAAGTATACTTCCCTCGGGCTCACTGGCTGTTTTGCTTGACTTCATTTTCGTCATCAGCACAATCCGCCGACATCCGTGCACACCATCTGCTTTGAGTCTGATTTGTGTGCTTTATTTGAGTGCTTGAAAAGAAAGGTCCACTAGATAATTTGCATATTCTCTGAGTAGGTACTTCTTTAAAATAAGAACTTTGCTACCATAAAAAGTATGTTCTATATAGTATGAATATGTGCAGTATGAAATGTAATCTGGATGTACTACATTCATATTTCCATTGTCATGTGACATACCACCAGCATTAGTTGTGTCGCTTCACTGCTGCTGAATTCAGCACCACATACTACTCTTACTATTTCTACACAGTATAGTAAAAATAGTAGAAGTAGCATGCTAGTACGCAGGTCAGAATTAAGCATCATATACAAATTCTCTCCCGAGGATAGCAAAGTGTCCATTGAATGCGTATTTCAGAATCTCGCTCATACAGTACTTTTCACATACTGTTTTTATGAATACTGTGAATTCAGTTTTACATCACTTTTCACAAACTGTTTTTCATCTACTATATATTAGGGCGATATGCATATTAAAATGCAGCAAGGTCAAATGAGTATTTGAAAGGCTTGCACGCTCAGCTGTGTGAGATGGAGCGAAACACGAAAATTACGTATGCTTGGGCCTCAAACCAGTTTGCCATTACTATATCTAAGATGGGGCTATTTTAGTTATATTTAAAAATTGACAATTCAAAAAAAATAGTTTAAATTATTAATATCAGTCTTACATCATAGAGGTTTTGACCTTCTGGTGCCATAAAACATTTAAATGACATTGCAAAGAGCAGTTGGGTAGCCCCCCATTGGCCTGATTTTAACGATAACTAGGAGGTCTCAGCCCCCTTGAACAACCCCTGCCGAAATTCAAACACTATCTAAAGGTAACAACTGCAACCTGCAGACAGAGAAACCTGAAGAAGCTTTTTTTCCTAGTGTTGCTCTATCAGTACTGAATGCCATATAGGACCCCTTTGGTGTTACTAAGTCAGCAATGAACACTTTGTTTTTGTCTGTATTAACCGCTTTTACTGTATAGCCTTCATTTGTTTGTGGGAGCATTTCAGCATAATAAGTTCAATTCAATTCAATTCACATTTATTTGTATAGCGCTTTTCATGATACATATCGTTTCAAAGCAGCTTTACAGGAAATGCATGTCAACATTACAATTTAGAGTGATCTGTTATCAGAGGGGACTGTGTCCAAATTATGTAATTTCAGAAATGTACATATACAAATAATGCAGTTAGCTAACAATGTATTAATTTAAACAATGTGTTAATGTGATGTAGAAACAATGAGCTCATTAAAGTAATTAATATGTGTTAAAAATGATTAGGATATATAGCAATATTTTAATGGTGCAAGTGAGAATGATCATTTTAAACTACATATTCGGTTGTGCTACTGATTATTGGGGCACTTCTGTGGACCTTAACATAATATTTTCCCACTTTGTGCATAATTTGACAAACCAGGAGGTGACATTGATTTATTTAGAAAGAGATAAGAGGCAATTTGGATTTAAAAAGTTAGTTTCCTTTATTTTAATTTTTTTTTTGCTTTGAATATGATGTTGAATAGAAGCTCACCGAACAGAGGCTATTGGCCTGATGTGTGATCACTTACCTCATATGTTATGTGATTGGTGGATGCCAGACCATCTGACTTTCTTATTGATTATTTGCAGTGTTGGGGAAAGTTACTTTTAAAAGTAATGCATTACAATATTGCGTTACTCCCTTAAAAAGGTAACTTTTTATGGAAAGCAATGCTTTACAATTACATTACTTTTGCGTTACTTTTTTCTCACCTGGGCTGGGCTTGCTTGTTTGTTTTTTAATAACAACAGAAACGTTCTTTTTGGCAAATGTAAAGGCTCTTTCATACCAAAAGTAAAATGAGTAAGCTTCAGGCTGATCGCAAATGTGATGTTTATCTAAAGTGATTTTTGCTTATTAGTATGGTTGAATTGGATCATCGAAGGTCAGCAGCAAAGACATTGGTTAATAAAGTGAGATACATACTGTAAAGAATATTTGTTTAATTTAAAGGGTAGGTAACACACACAGTTTCCACCAATCTCACGTTAATCTTGAGTACCTATAGAGTAGTATTGCATCCTTCATATCTCAGAAAAGTCTTTAGTTTTATCATATTTATAAAAGATAGATACGCTGTACCGAGTCTTTCCGAAAAAAGCAGAGCTCCTGGAGGCGTGCCTGCCGTTGCCAGAGCTAAAGAGTCACGAGTGCACACAGCTTTTGCATAGAGATCGTCTGCAAGCTGCGACATCATTATAAATAAAAGGGAAACAAAAACGTTCGTTTTGATTGCCAACAAAACACAGACGTTTGATGCAGTTTTACTCACCGCCCGTGATCTGCAAATCCAGCGCTGAATTGGGACTTGTTTACAAAGCATTCATCACTGAAATTCCGGGAACAAACAAACATACGCACACAACTCCGTTGCTGCCCCGGAAAAACAAACTTCATCCACCGTTCGCTTAACGCTGGGTTCTTTGAGAAGCTGAAAAAGGTAATCTTTCCCTCACAAACAAAAACACTCCTTTGGTGAAAGGAGCTGCGTCTCATTTCGGAGGCCGCATCCTCCGGAGATCGCATTTGAAGGCTGCATACGTCATCAAGGATGTCTTATTTAAGAAAAGTAACTGTAATAAAATTGACTGATATTCATTGTGAGGTGTAAAATACTATAATTTCTTTCTTACTTTGCAATCTAACGGTTATTTTTCTTAAATGAGACTGCCTCGATGATGTATGCATCCTTAAATGTGGCCTTTGAAGGGTGCAGCCCCTGAATTGGGACACAGCTATTGTTGAAAAATCTCTCGGCTTCCGTAACCCGAACGAAGCGCGTTGATGTTGATGGGCGTGCTCTTGCTCTTGCTCTGGGTGGTGTGTGTGTGTGCATGTTTATCAGGGAGAAGTGCCCATACAAGGAATTCTGCCCTTTATTACGTGATAAAGGGCCATACTCGAAAAAAAACTCTGCGAGACATGTCCACAACCAGAAGTAGTATATTTGGCACAGAAATAGTCATAGTCATACGTCCAACTCGTGTTTTGAAACTTTGGCCATGTTTAGCATGAGAATCCAACTCTTTAAAAGTGTAAATAAGTCAGAATGCATGAAATAGCATTAGAAACACATTGTAAATTTGAATTTTGTCTTTGCTTGTATTTAAATGAATCTTTGCGCACCTGCAATCTTTTAGCCCTGATAAAGGCCTGTGTGCCGAAATGCGTTGGTGACATTGAATTATTTTTTCAGCTCCACTTTCTGATTATTTTGACCTCTCCACTTCACAAGTGTTGCTGCTAATTTGACAAGCTTACAGATGGAAATGACACACAATAAAATATTCAATATTCATTTACAAATATACCAAATTTTCTTTATTTTCTATACATATGTAACTGACACACAGTGAGGGAACAGTAGTAATTTATGTGCAAAAGTGAATAAATAATTTTCACACAATTATTGAAATAACTTGTTCATTTTACTGTTTAGATTATCATAAATTAAGACAAATGCATTTACTGCTGGATTTTTTATTCAAGACTGATGGTCTGGAAATGGGGTAAAGCAAAAGCTGTGTAAAAAAGGCATTTTTAAAAAGTTTCCAAAACTATTTGAATGTGACCAACCATATACAAAAAAGATTAACATTTATATTAACATTTAAAAAACATTTATATAATAGCATCCCTTGGATGAACCCCGCTATGACAGAAATCATTTTGAAAGGTTTTAAAGTCTGATGATGGTGTTACTGAGGCAGAGCCTCCTCTGCGCTGCTGCTGGCCTTCAATAGAATGTAAATAGCAAGCAAATTAACGACGAAAAATTCCTGAGGCAGGTGGAAAGGCCAGCATTTGATCATCAGATGCAAGTTTGATGAATAGTCCTCGGACAGTACCTCACCATCAGTGCATTGTTCATTCTTGATTAAGAGCTGCTATGTCTCCCCATGTGGTCTTTCTAGTGCTAGCCATTATCCAAAACACAAGGCAATAAATATAGCAAAGAACAAATTTGTCAGTGATGCTGGAAATGGACCAAGTCTTGGTCAATCCCCTCATTTAAAAGACTCTCAGATTTCTTTTTGAATTAATCTGAAAGTTTAATTCATCAGTCTTGTGGTCTGGCAATTTTTCAAAGCATGTGTGTACTAATGGCCATTACTTTTTTTTTTTCTTCTTCATCACAGCCCTAAAAATAAAGAAAAGGAAAGGAAAAGGATAGAAAGAAAACAACAACAACAGCAACAAAATTGGCTACGCAAATTTCTATCCACATAATAACTGGAAGACCCTAACACAGTGTGAGCAAATAACCAAAAGTAATTACAGCAGTACTCCAATGAAACAATAAATCATTATTTAAATTTGCTGTGTTATTCCCTTGTTTAGCCATAGCCATGTTTCATTATACACTTATTGTCTGTAAAGATACTAATACAATACATTTCTTGAAATGCTACAACATTACAGATGCGATGTGGAGGCAGATGAACACAAGGTTGCAGGCAGGGTTTAACCAAACAAAATGATTGTTTGTCAGTCATGCATACATCACAAGAGAAAAATCTGTCATTTTCACTGGAAAGTTCCAGTTATGACAATAAGATGTAAAATAGACAGGGTGAATTTCCATGCCGACTTCAACCTCCATTTCATCAGGTTGCAGATATGCATATTTAAATGAGCCATGCATATTCATGAAAAGACAACTTTTCTTCAATCATAAATACTGGGAATACATGACCTGTACCTGATGCCAAAGAAATTCAAATCTGCTGCATCATGAATTTTTTTTTTTTTTTTTTTTTCACCCATGCATACTGTATAAATCCACAGAAATAAAAAGTCAACAGGCCCTTAGAAGCAAAAAGACATGAGGAAATAACACAGCTGGGTGAGCGATAGCAATTATTTATATATAAGCAAGGCCAATTTTGATAGCTAAACTGAAGGTTTTTGTGATTTGTGATTATGCTATATATTTTTTTCAGAATTAAAATAGTTCTGTGTTCAAAATTGTATGTAAGGTTTCACTCTCAGGTTCTATAAAGGGTTCTGTAAGGCGCCTCATAGAACCTTTTATGAGTTCCCATCATGGGATCATTTCATGGACTTAGTTTTAATTAATTAATACTGTTGTAATTCATTTTTAATTTTAATTAAATGTTATGCATGTAAATATACTTTATCACTTGAACAACTGAAATGACATGTTAAACATGAAAGTATTATGCAATCATTTAAGATATTTCTTCTTAAATAGAACCTTTTTTGGTGGGGGGGGGGGATAAAGAGTTTTTTAAAATTGAATCAAGAACCCTAGGGTTCTATTTAGAACCCCACTGAACCTTTTTTAAGAGCGTACGCTTACTAAAATCAATATGTATCAATATTTCAAGGCAGATCTTCCTAACTTACATTCAGCACAGAATGTTGACAAGACAACACTTTGTAACAGAAGTGAACAAGAAACAAGTCCAAAAAAAAAATCATAAAATCCCAACTAAGAGAGAATACATAAGACTGAAAGTGAATAAAAGCCCTAAAGAGAGTCAAAATGATGTTATCATTGTCTCTGCGCCATTTTGAGTGGTCCCAGTATGGTTTTTGAGTCAAGAGGTTGCCAAGGTTTTTGATGAATGCTCATATTGATTCCTGAAAAAGATGCTGCATTGTTCATTTGACCTTCACTGACAGACGCTGCAAAAAAAAAACCTCTAAAATGGAAGCTGGAATGAAAACTCTGTAAAAACGAATGGAGAAAATGATTTCTCTATAGGCAGTCTTTATATATGCAATGGACATAAAAACTCAACACTTGAACATCTGTACCCCCATAATGTTTTGATTCAGCTGAGCTTTTGATACACATCTAAAAGACCTTGAACTTTAGATCTTGTTTTGTAACATTGCAGATGAGATGTACTGCTGGAGGACATCAATATGTCAATGTCCTTGTCAATTAAGTACATGAATATTAATGACGGTCTATAATGAAAATAGTGGTGGCCCTGGGACATCTTTAGAGAGAGATACATAGACAGAAATGTAGCTAGCATAATGTATGCCTTTGCTGAGGAGCCTGTATGACATTTGTCATATTGAAACACCTGTAATTAGGCTAAATAAATCTAAAGGGAGTTGTGCCTTTGGTAGGGCAACTATTTTTCTATTTTGTAAATTTAGATTTTCTGCAACAAAGAACCAAATTCATATGCAAACAACATAATTCAGTTTTCATATTTTAGTCTCAACTGAATTTCTAGTCTCACAAAATTAAATCAAACCCCTGAAGTGTTTGTAATAGATTAATGTTTCTTACAAAGGCTTTTTGCTGGACAAAACAACTTTAAATGCCCATGCCAGTATTAGGAACTACGTAAATACCAAATTTGATAAACATACTGTTTTTTTTTTTATATATCATGAAATGTACATGACTATGAAAATAATGAAACATTAAAGATATGTATCTAATTATTGAGCACAGTGAGCTAGCCAGATAATTATAGCACAGTGAATAACAATATACATAGCTGGCATAACTTGCGGTATTTTCATCAAACTATTTCTTTAGTGGCTGTCTATGAGTTTGAGACACTCTTTAAAATATTATGCTCTATTTTTTTGTGAATATGTTCCTGTCAATTAACAATAGAAGGCCCTATTTTTTTATTTTTTTTTTTTTATTTATTTTTTTTTTTTTTGTCATTGTTACAGGGGCTTTGGGTAGAGTGTCATCTGTACATGTTATTTCAAAAAAAAAAAATATATATATATATATATAAAATCTAATAAGTCAATATAATAATTATTATAATAATACACAACTTTCTTCAGTTTTCTTTTCCTCACCTTGACAATGTGGGCTGTTTTATTTTAGACTTACATTTGCATTATTATTATTTTTTTTAATGTTAGACTTACATTTACACAGAATGTTGCTAGTTACTTTGTTTTTGCACCACCAACACAAATCCAAACAACACACAATAGATCAATAGATTCCTGAATAGATCAATGAATGAACATATCATTTGAGTAAATGATTCAATGATTCACTCAGTATGGGGGGTTTACATGACACCATTTTTAACTAAATACCAAAAAGTTTTCATGCATTTTTGCAAATTCTTTACATGATAACGGCGCCTGGAAACTTTTAAAAATGGGTTTAAAAGTGCATGTTTTAAAGAACAATACAATAATCATCTTTGTGTAAACCACAAAATGCGAATTTGTGAAAATGGTGACATCATACACATGCGTATTACGTGTTCAGTCTATAGACACGCAGTTTCTTTACAAAGTGACATCTCCAATGACTGTCATGGCATGCATAATACAGTGTTTTTAGTAATTTTCGCTGATGATTGTGAACGGAGATCATTTTGACAATGCAAAAAACACAAAGGAAAAACTTTTCCATTTTTATCGACGTCGTTGTCGTGTAATTTTAAGACATTTTTCCTTGTATAGAACATTTTTTTCATAAAGGCTTCTTTAAAACTGAGTAAAGAACCCTAGGGTTCTATATAGAACCTCATTGAGTGTGTGGTGGCAATTTAATAGATCTGTTTGAAAAGCAGTTTGAAAATTTTCCACTTCATACAGTATATTAATTGGAGTGAATGTCATTTGTCAATATTTAATACATTTTATTATAGGCTTTTTTTTTTTTTTTTTTTTTTGACCCATTCTGAATGAAATAGAAAGAAAGGAAAAAAAAAAACTGAAGAAGCAGAAGTTTTCACAAAGTTGAATATGTTTGAACATGTTGAATAAATTAATAATTTTTTATTGGGGCGAAGTGATAAGTGGATATTCCAGGGCTGTTTAACCCTTAAATTACCAAAGTCATTGCAGAGTCTTATCACATGGGTATCACATGCTGACAGTGAGTTGTTAGCAAGCACCAGACTCTCATATAAACCAAAAGAGGGAGCTGCAGAGGAGTTGTGGGTGGTTTGTGAACAGGAGGATGCTACTCGCTGCTCTTTTTCTCCTACTAGTTGCTCTCTTATCAGGGTAGAACACTCCTGTGAAAGTTTTAAAAAATTACAGGTGTTTAAGGTAAAATTGCTGTCATTTGTTTTCATTCACATCAGTTGTTAACGTTGAATTTTTTAGACCCATCATGCTACTGTAACACAAAAAGATCTAACACAGCCCCTTGCACCGCTGTAAAGTGTCTTGCTTGAAAAGGTCTAACTCAAAGACAGCCCTGAAAGCATCAAAACCCTGAAGTACTTTACCACCATCATTTTTTTAATCTTTTTCTTCACTTAGGACGACTCAACATGTGTCATTCAATGACAAAGAGAATTCAGATTTTTCTCCATGATAACCAGACAGTGGAAGCTGAGTTAATAAGATTCCCATACTTGGCTCGCAGCCAAAACCCCTGAACTGATAAGGACTGAAATCTCAGAGTGAAAAGAAAAAAATGAAGGGATGAATGAAAAAAAAAGTGAAAAGAGAAACAAATTTTATTGCTTCTGCCAGCAGGTTGAATAATGATTATCAGCAGTCTATCTTTTATGTCTCAGTCTCAGAGGAAGAAGCGAGATTTAAAACTCCTCAAAGTCCCCTGCTACCGCTTTGGTGTGTTTCACAAGCCAAATTTGATCTCATTAATAATGAAATTGGCTTCCATTTCAGGCACAAAGAAATACTGAAATGACAAATAACTCGGAGGCACACAGCCATGTTTTAATGCACACACAAATGCATACCATTATTCTGAACACTGTCCTTAGGTGAAACCTGTGCACTCTCACTTTTCGTTTAAATATTTTTGTTCTCTTGTCCAACTGCAATAATGACTCTTGTATGTGAACAATAAAGGAGGAAGAGCGAGAGAAACAAAGAGGGCCTTCTTTTTGTGCTCTATGACGGCAGGAAGACTAATGTGGCAATCTTCCCTGGCTAATTGTATTATGATTCTGCACTGTAGCGAGCTTCCTGCTCTGTTCATTTTCAATCAGGCACATTAGGGTCTCCCGCTGGGTCCTGGCTGTCTGTGCACCGTGAGGGAGATCATTCATTTAAATGACTGATATGTTTCTGTGCACATGAAGGGGGAGAAAAAACTTCCTGTGCCCCCACCCTCTGTTCTGCTGATACACTTTTACAGCAGGTAGTTCTGAGTCTGTTATCAGAAGGCTTTGAGATGACATTTGATCAATGCTATATTATAGTAGCATCAATATAATCGTAATAATAATAAAAATAAGCCACATCATGTCGGTATATACAGTGGCCCCAAAACACATTTGAACCCTTAGCCATACTTAAAGAGTATGATTGTCTTGCATGCAGTGGAATACAGACATTTTAGGTTTGACTTCAACTGTTTAAATATTATATTATATTATACAACAGTTAATTCTGGTCATATTATATTATATTATATTATATTATTATACATCAGTTAAAGGTGCAGTAAGCAATTTCAGAGAAATGCTGTTGAAAGTGGATCGGACCGAGCATCAAAACACACTTGTAGCCAATCAGCAGTAAGGGGCGTGTCCACTCGTGTGTGTGTGTGTGTTTGTGGGGGGTGGGGGGGTTGGGTGCCTGTTTGTGAATTTTGGGGCGGAGCTATCAAGAGAGGGGTGTGATCATTTTGGGTAGGGACATGTTTGTTTTGATGATTTCAAATATCAACAGCGTTTCTCAGAAATCACTTACTGCACCTTTAATTCCGTCTGCTTGTCTGTGAATTAGTGTTGAGTTTGTGGTCTTAAAGGGATAGTTCACCCAAAAATGAAAATTCTTTCATTATTTACTCACCCTGAAGTAGTTCCAAACCTGTATGCGTACAAAGGAAGATTTTTGGAAGAATGTCAGTAACCAAACAGATCTTGCCCCCCCCTATTAAAAATAAACACTATGGTAGTCAATGGGGAGCGAGATCTGTTTGGTTACTGACATTCTTCCAAATATCTTCCTTTGTGTTTAGCAGAACAGAGAAACTCATACAGGTTTGGAACTACTTCAAGGTGAGTAAATGATGACAGAATTTTCATTTTTGTGTGAACTATCCCTTTAAGCCAGTCGTTCAAAAAGACTGATTCATTTAGGAACGAAACACCACTAGGCTACTGTATGTTGCTCAAAGTCACCCAAGAATAATTTCTGCTGTAGCTTTGTTTGAATATATTTTTATTTGCAAAGAAAAAATAAACAAAGTAACTGAAATACTGTATTTAAATGTAAGTTATTCAATATTGACATCTTGTTTATTGAACTTTTGTATAAAAGCAATATTCGCACTCACAGTCATGCGGCTGAATATCAACATAACTGTGAATACCTGCAGCACAGATGTTCCTATACTGGAATACACACATGGTAAGGTACTTGAAAAACAGCCGTTCATTTTAAGTCAGTTTAACTTTTTCTTTTTGAAGTTAAAGCGTTAATTTAAGTATGTTCCAAACATTCTGCTCCCATCTGCCAGTCACTATTGATAGCATTAAGCAATGGAAAGTCAATATTTGCATCTAAAAAACATTTATAAAATCTATAAAAATAGATGATATATAAAATCATATTCATTTTCTATGATGATGACAATGTAATTAACCTTTCTGATGTTATTTCTCAAAAGAACGCATGTTTGCTCAGCAAGAAGAAACAAAACTAATTATAAGTCCTCCCAAATGACTTGACCTTTTCTAGTGCGTTAAGTTTTTAGCACATTTTTGCTAATTACTGACACATACTCATTCTTTATTTGAGCTGAGATAGTTACAGTACCAGCCATGAAATAATTGATACAATAATTTGTCTTTCTCTCTCTGTTTCTGTAAATAACGTTTCTATGATTTAGCAGATAGTTCACTGGAAGTTCACTAGCATTTGTTGTGTAAGTGATCCTCCTCTCACTCGTAAAATATCACCACAGGCAAATTCTGGACCACCGTTTGCACCCCTATCCAACCATTCTACAGCTATCCCTGACCTCTCACTCTATTTTAACACACTCTCACACATAGAGAAATCTCTCTGCTTTTGGGCCTGTCCAGTCTGACTCGCACTGGGTTAATATGCAAGGTGCCAAAGGTTGGCTTAGCTGAGAGGGAGGGGGAAAATTTTGCATTATAATCATTATTATCGCATAGATGTGTAGGCATCCATTAGGCACAGAAATATGCAACGATATGCTGATGCCTCCATTTGCATGGATCATAAACCCCTGGAAGATACATTCTGCATAATAATCTATGATAATGGTTTACCACAGCAACCTCTTTTGTCGTTCAACAAATTGAACTTTGCTAAGTGTAAATTTGTTTCTGCCCTGATTCGCAAAGTGAGGCTTTCATTAATTTTCACCCCTGGTGCAAAAAGACACTAAAGGCTTTATATAAATACGTGTTGCCAACAACAATAATGGGCATGTCATCTATGCCTTGGTTCAGTACTTATGACATTGCCCTGAGTACATGACAGTCCTCATTTCGCCAAGAGTAATGCAAAGGATAAGGGGACGTCACTCTGATACTGTGTGGCTTTTACAAGTTGATTTAAGGTTTCACAGCCATCTGTGATGGAGAAACACATGCAAATCCCCATGGTCTGTAAATGTTTGACAAAATCTTGTATGTTTTTGTAAAATCTTGCATGTATATCTTGTAAAAAATGTTGTATGTGTATGTGCCAAAGAAAATCGGGATCTAGTTTACATGATGCGTTCACAGATGTGTATGGAGCAACTTACAAGTGCAAAAAAAAAAAAAAAAAAAAAAATTATTGTCAAGTGGTGTAGCCATTTTTTTTTTTCTAATTTTGTAGTCAACATTTTATAACAAAAATACTCCACATTCTAAATAAATATTTTATTTTAAAGCTGCAGTCTGTAAGTTTTGCCTCTTTGTCGCCACCTCTGTTTGAAACCTGCAATTGCAGTTATTTGCAGAATGATCATCTTTACGTGGGTTGTGTATCAGCACGGCTCCTCAGCGCGGATGAATCTTATGTTTTGAGGAGTATGTTTAGAGGAGCACCAGTGTGGATACTACACTTCGGAATCACAGATTCTACGTCTTGGAAGTATGATCAAAATAAGGATTTTCACCAGAAAATGTCATCTGAACATAACATGTCTGCCACTTTTGTTCTGACCAACTGAGAAAAAAAAACATTACAATAAATCGCGCTACCAATGGTGATTAAATCTAGCGATCGCCTTGCTCGGATTGCGTCAAACCGTGCAAATTATTATTATTGTTATACTTTGTTCTCAAATTGTTAATGTTAACAATATCAGCATTGCGTGACTACATGTCTTTAGTGTGTATTAGTGTTACCTGTAGATTTCAATTTCTGTAGCCTCTCCGCAGTCCAAAGCCTTTTGCTTTTGACTATGGGTGAATCTCCAGTTGTCACTGATGATTGTCGTTTGGACCTTTCTGGATTACAATCCGCCATCAAAATGATAAGTTTAATTATTCCGGCTGCTGTGAGAAAAGGCTATAAATGATCCGCTACCTGTAGCATCCTCCACATGCCATAATGTATATCTAGTTGAAAGATTGGCATCACAGGCATGCAGTGCAACTTTCAGTTCTTTCTCTGCAGCACTGTATAGGCGTACCTTGACAAGATACATTCATTAAGATTTCAAATTTGCAGCAATTTACAGTTGTATAGGTTTAACTTGACATTTACATCTGAAGCATTCTTTGAGATTTAAAATTCGATTTATTTTTGTCTCTCTTCTTCCATTTTTGCTTCAACCAGAATGCTAATGGTCTTCTGAATGATTCATTATACATTTTCAAAACCTTTATAACTCACCACACTGGTGCCACTTTGGCAGCTTCACAATTAAACCAAAAGCATCATCCAGTTAAATGTGCAAATCAGCCCTTGCAAATCAAGTAGCAAATAGTTCAGCCTTTTAAAAAGCAGTGCTTTAGTGTTGGTGAAGAGTTTTAAAAAGTACAGCAACTTACAACAAAACATGCAGTTTACATCACTTCATCATTTACACTTTTTATTCAATTTCACCTTTATTGCAGCTCGTGTAAAAGTTTAAAACGGCAGCGCAAACTCCCCTGGGCAGCTTTGTTCCTTTGTTATGTTTCTATTTTCTCCCGATATATACACACACATTGTGTGCTGGAACAATACAATATAATAATACCATGAGAACAGTACATTAATCCCAGGCACCCAACACTTTTTAATCAAATTCCTCTCAGAACAAATGCACATGTACCTTTTCCTTTTCTAATTGCCAGTCTAACTGGATGACACTCATCTTTGAAGAGAGAGTTGATGGAAGGGGGTGGATGAAAGGGAAAAGCATGTGGCCCACAGTTGGCATCAATATGTAAGTTGAATTGGTGTAGCTTTAATGCATTTCTCCACATTGTGGGGGCGAGGTGTAGAGTGGGCCATTAGTGAAAACACATCCATTCTAATGTGCTTGCGAAGAAAGCGGATGTTACTGAGGGCAGCAGACACATGGCTATATGCTGGCAAAAAGGTACAATGGGTGAGTAAATGGACTGTGTGCTAGATGTCAAACAAGACTTTCCCTTTGAAGCAAGAATTATAAAAGATACTGCATTTAAATGATAATGTTGTGCGAGGGCACGCTCAAAAAAGCAGCATTTTGGTTTAATGGTCTCATATTATGGTGGAAATATTGTCATGCTGAGCTGAACACATAAAACACAATGTGTTCTTCCGGAGGAGGCTGGAGGACTCTGGGTCAGTGACATTCTTCTTTCTCATCACTGAAGGAGCTGAAGCAGAAGAACGTCTCAAGAGTGCTCTTGAAAGGAGACTTTTTTTGGTATCATGGTATCATCTCACATCCCTCGCCTGAACAAGTCTTTTAGTGTTATTGATTTCTACCCATCATTCCATAGTTCCCCCACTTACAATTACCCATCTGTGAGCAAGGGGGACCATGTCATCCTCGCCTGTGGCAATGTTCTCGGAAAAGTGACATGACAAATGGAAAAAAGCACAAACTCGCAAGCACGAACTGGATGTTTGAGTCAATAGTTCTAATTTTAGCAGATCAAATTTAGTCACTTATTTTCTTTTTGACAGCTTGATTTATGAAATGAAGGCAAATGCTCTTTTTATAGCACCAATATGAAGGGTTTGATAATGAGATAACAGGTTGTACTGCAGGTAAACTTGTTATAAGCTTGTCTATAATGCTTTTTTGAAAAAATACATAATATATTTTACACTAAATTAAATAACAAGCTTAAAGTCACCATGAAATAAAAATTGACAATTCATGTTTTTATAGAATATTGCAGTGTTTATTATACTCTGTGCACATCATTTTTTTTAAAAAAAATGCATGTGCCCTTATAATCTTTTATCAAAATAACTTCCCCTCCTTGCAGCGTCATCTTTTCTTTGATGATGTTTACTGAGGGTGGGACAACCTGTCACTCACATGACATCAGAGCAATAGCAAACCACAACCATCCAATCAATTCCCGATAGACAAAATCAAGTCCCGCCCTACATTTTTTCTTGTTCGAGAAGCTGTTTCACTCGGATATACATCACAGTAGGGAAGAAAAGATGCAATTTCCATTTCATGCACACAATAATTAACTTTTCTGAAGTATTTTGTTAATAATAGCAATTACAAAAGTGAAGTGAAGTGAAGTGAAGTGGCCAAGTATGGTGGCCCATACTAGGAATTTGTGCTCTGCATTTAACCCATCCAAGTGTACACACACAGCAGTGAACACACACACACCGTGAACACACACCCGGAGCAGTAATAAACTTTGAGGAGAGGAACAAACTCACCCTGACACTGCGAGACATCAAGTTACTAAACGTGACAGCAAAATCAGCAGCAGTGTAAATAAAAAAGACCTTATTAATGGCTTTACAGTATACTTGCTGTAAGATTATACATCTGAAAAATACAAGTACTAATCTAATTTTAACACTTGTAACACTAAAATAAGACTCGTATGAGGATGAACTAATGAATTGCATAAACTCATCCACTGACATTCTCCTTATAATGGTATTATATAAACATGCATTTGTAAGATCCATGTGCAACTAATTAAGCAAGGTATCCAACATTGTTCACTTTCTTCTTAATGTTTGCTTTCTTGTTATTTTGCATGCTTGCTTATGATTCTCTCTCTCTCGGGTCATATTATACCCATCTCCCTTCTAATGCAAATTGGCTGAAATATTTGTGATAAACTGTAATTGGCCTCTTTTGTTTTGAGATTTTGTTAACTTTTGCCTTTGGTCAGTAATTGACACCAGTGGGATCGCTGCAATCATAAATACTTCACTAACTGTCACTTCAATCGGCTTTCATAAAGGCAAGCATTGAAATGTAAAAAACTGTAGAGCTTTAAAACGATGAAGGCAACATTTTTCACTGCTCTCTGGAGATTAATGCAATATGTTAAAAAAAAAACAAAAAAAACATCTGAATGAACTTAAAATAGCAAGTTTAGAAATTAAAGTATGCATTTGTCTCTTTATGTTGTTTTAAACATTATGTGATTCATCGAATGTGTTCTTGTAAGACATTTTCATGGAGAGCAAAGTGTTTAAACTACCATCACATGGACACTCATATCTCATAAACACGTATATGAGATAAAACACACATGAATGCCACATGCAGACCTCAGCAATTGCTGCCTGAAAGATGACAAGGGTAACGACAGATTACTTTGAGGAGAGGAACAAACTCACCCTGACACTGCGAGACATCAAGTTACTAAACGTGACAGCAAAATCAGCAGCAGTGTAAATAAAAATGGCAAATGGTCAAACAATGCCACCATAATTAGTCATGCCCCAGTAAATGCTGGGAACCCAAAACAGCATCCATGCAGCTTGTTAGCACATAGAAGAAACATTTGCAGATTTTTAACATGAAAGGACAATAGAGAGACAAGAAATCATGGTGAGATGACAAATGGGGCTGAACAACATGATCTCATTAATCTGAGGTCTTTGTACGTAAAGTGTGTTTTTTTCATAGACACTGAATATTTCATTATTAATGCATTGACAACTAATAGTGTAAAACATAAACATTGTACATATTAACGACTTCGTATTTACATATGCTTTTAGGTTCAGTGAATGTAGAATTCAGTTGTAGATTCATGAAGATTTTACATTTCTAAAGCTGATACGTAAATACTTTTATGTGGTCTGTTCTGTCCTTATGTCTGTATTCTAGTTTCAATGTATATCCAATACAAAAAATGTGTTCAAACTTGTTACAGTATTCAGGATCAACTACAAAAAGAGGATAATTGTGTCTGTGAGTGTATCTGAAGTTTTAAGCTGGAAGGATATCCAAACTATCAAAAGGTGATCAATTAATTTTTGCTTTCTTTACTCAACGGTAATTGCTCACATTCAATGAATCCTGAAGAGCGATGGTCTGTGTCTGAGATTTTACTTCCAGCGGAGCCACACTCTTGATAACCACTGAGGAGGAGACCACCCCATCATTCAGACATGAGCTCATTTGATTTTCAGACAGGACCCATTTAGCTTGACCATCTATCTCTGCGTCACCCTCATTACATCATCACATGCGGGAGTTTTAAGCTTGAAAGCCAAGAGGTTGCCTTTAGTAACCAGACTGTAAATCATAATGTGAGCACCTCCGGGAGGCTACCGATCCAATGGAGGGTTTGCATCAGACTTCTTTGACATATCCTTTATGAATTGCACATACAGGGATAGTCATAATGGGACGGAGCGATGCTAAGTGATTTAAAAGTGCTGAGGGAGACTATTGTGGCCTGAGCGGATCGATGCACGGCCTTCCACGCTACACGCATGCAGCCTGTTAAAAATTCAGGGTGCTGCACGGCACTAATTTAAAGTCTCATACAGTACGTGTCAGTATTCGGTAAAAAACACAACATCTTTTGGCTTAGCTGAGCTGATTGTAGCCTAAGCAAGGTTATTTGAATCTTTATTACTTTCCCCCCACCCACTTGTGTATCGTGAGTCCTCTGTCAAAGTCTGTTAGGTGCCTCTCTGTATCGCCAGTAGAACATTGAATAATTCATGTTATCTGTGTTATTTGTGCTTTTGCTTATTTATGAAGGTGCTATGGAGTGTCTCTGGATTGGTTTCAGGGACTGGAGGCAAATGAAGACATCTTGATGTTGTGTCGAAGCCATTTGCGGCGAGTCGGGCTGCTTGATTGTAAAAGTGTAATAATACCGGATTCTCTACGAGTCGTCATTTCTGCCCACTTACAAAGGGCCGTGTCCAATCGGTGCTACACGGCACAGGGAGGCGATTGTGCTTGCTGTCCCTCAGAGTCTCAGTCTTTTTCCTCATATCTTCTCCTCTCACAAACCCCGGCCCCCTGTAGGCAAAATCCACCAACACCAACCACAGTAATCTCATTTCAGCAGGGTCCCTCCAACAAAGAGAAGTCGAGAGGGAAAGGAAAAACATGAGCGATTGTCTTTGCTGTTTGTGAAATGAGTTCATGAGGACAGGCAATTGGAAAGCGTTGGCAGAGATTTGAGCTGTTAGAGATTGTTGTAAGTACATGAGCCGCGGGCTGTGTGAGGGTTTGAGGTGTCTCTCGTTTTCTTCGAGTTCCTGGCTTTCTTTTAATCATTACTTTGTTCTTTTGCGTACTCATAGGTGTTTCTTCCACTGAGGTTTGTGGTTTGCAAGTTGAACGCAGTCGCTCGTTCGCTTCAAAACTTCTGCTTCTGGCAAGTTGCACTGTCGGTGTGTGTGTGTGTGTAAGTGATTGATAGATTTAACTAAAGGAGGGTGACCCAAGGGGAACATTGGCTTTAAAACTGTGCTTTAGTCATCAATAACAGACTGTAATTTTGCAACGAGGCTACAAAAAGAGAGTGAGAAGGAGAAAGTGAAATATGTGTGGGAGCAAAGAGGAAAAAAGATGAAAAAAGCAATGGAAGGAGAAAGAGAGAGTGGGCTGGCACATGAATAAATGAGAAATTTGGGATTCCCAGGGATATGTGAGCTATAAGCCTCAAGAGAGTGGAAGAGAGAGAGAAAGGAGGGTAAAAAAGAAAGGAAATAGGCAACACAATGGCCTGCCTTGACGAGGGGGTGGAGGTGGGATACCAGGCAAGTCGGAGTCAAACAGCAGAAGTAAGAGTTTGCCTACGGCACCAAAATCCTGTATATGAATACCACACAAACAGGCAAGCAGCCCACGGCCGACCTAAATCTTTGATTTTACCTGAGGCCCTAATGTTCAACCAATCACAGGAGGAGATACAACAGCTGCAATCTATTTCTACCAATAGCAACCCAGTGTTAAGATTTGCCAAGCTTCCCAAAACCTTGAGGTTTAATCTAGCTTGTGTTATAAATCTGAAAAGATCTCTTACTGATTTTTTTGTTGTTGTTATTTCACATGTTGACTATGTCATTGTATGTGTTAGTGTGTTCTTGTTGCTACAGTAGAACCAATAACAAACCAATAACAAAAAAGAGATTCCAACCGATATTACTGTATTCTCTGTGCCATCATCGTTATAGTTGTGGTGTAGACTGCTATTCTTTTACATTTAGAATGATTTTTAAAACAATATCTTTGGTACAGCGCTGTCATTGGGGCATTACCCTGAGGTACAGAAGTGAAAAGGTACATCTTTGTACCTTATTTACCCCTAAATGGTACATATTAGTAACTTAAAGGTACATAAAAGAACAGATTAGTACCTTTTCGCTTTTGTACTTTAGGGTACTGCCCCAGTGACAGCGTTGTACCTTTTTTTTTGACAGTGTACAGTTATCGTCCTTTGTGTGAACATGCCTTTACACCTGTCTGCTTCCTTCAAACCTCAACCATTCAAATGGTTAAATACAGGATTGTTTCTTGCCTTTTATAAATACTGGGGGACAGGCTCTCCATCCAAAATTGTTCCCATATTTTGATATTTTACAAGCTGCATACACAATAAAGAGCTGCTTCATCACTGACATACAAATTCTAGAATACATTTGCAAGTTTTGTTACATACAATGGATTGTGCAGCTATGGTCAAAAGTATTGGCAGTGACACATTTTTTGTTTCACAAAGTTTGCTGCTTCAGTATTTAAAGATTATTCTGTCACATCTTTCTGTGGTATACTGTAAAACAACAAGTTCATAAGTTTTAAAGGTTTTATTGGCAAAAACATTAAATATATGCAAAGAGTCAGTATTTATAGTGATGACCCTTCTTCTTCATAACATCTGAAATTTGCTCTGGCATGCTGGATATCAGCTTCTATGCAAAATCTTAACTGATGCTGATTAATTCTTGCCTTATTCGTGCTTGGAGTCAATCACAATTTGTGGACTTCTGCATGTCCACTCGCCTTTTGAGGATTGACCACAGATAAGTAGCTTCTTTGCCTCCCTTTTTGACACCAGGCCATTGTCCAAATGTCTTCACCTCACTGTGCGTGCAGATGCATTCGCACCCACCTGCTGTCGATATTGAGCAAGCTCTGCACTGGTGGTGACACGATTTTGTAGCCGACTATGAAAGGAGACATTCCTGGCACTTGCCGGACACTCTGTGATGTCCTGAAGCCAATGAACTTCTCACTTTGATGTTCTTGATGATCAGGTAAAAGGTTATTTTAGGGGCAATATTCTTTGCAGCAATTTCCTTGCATTTGAGGCCATTGATGCAAAGCGATGATGGCTGCATATCTTTCTTTGGAGGTAGCTATTGCTAATGCAAGAACACAATGATTGGAAGCAATTCTTCCCTCCTTTTAGCAATCAGTCTGCTCTTATAATCCAATCAGAATGAGAGAGAGATTTCACCTGACTAGGAGTTGTTCATTAGTGAGATGGCGTTAGCTGGTCATGATTGCTGAAATATTATCAGGGAAAGGGATTAGCAGGTTGGTATCTCCATCAAGTAAAGGACAATAGTGTCTAAAGTTACCCAATAGAGAATGTGAAGCTGACGTCACACCGTGTTGAGTTCTGGGTAACTGCTTTGTTTATCCGCCATAAAGAATGTGAATATTTAATTTCAAGGCAAAAACAAAACACTACTTACTTCAGTGTAAGTAGCCGAGGGTCATCCTCCCATAATGGCGGCACAGCCCCAGCTTGCAATGCGGCGTGATGTAGCTTCACATTCTCTATATTAACTTATTGTTTTTTGAACTGTTGATCAGCCGTATAATTAATCAGATTTTAACATTGTTAATGTAAATCTTGCCAACAGCCTTGGACTGCAGAAAGCATTTTAGCTGTGAAAATACGTTTCTATTTTGAAAACTTAAAAAAGCAAGAAAAAAGAGATACATACAGGCATTAGCCTCAAACGCATTGCCTATTATTATCCAACAAATTCAAATCAATATGTGACTTTGATCCCTGCAGTAGGTGAGCTTAAATGTATACCCAATTCATAACCACAGAGTGAGCTGAAGCTATTTCAGGAGGCTTAATTGTCACTTCAGAGTCCTCACTGACAGATACAATAAGCTGGCAGGCCGCAGTGACTCACATTTGAGACTCTCGCCATAGGGAACGAGGGATAAAATGAGAGAAGCGCTGAATAAATGAATCACCAGGATGGTATGTGTGAAAGAGAGCGAGTCAATGAGTAAGGTTTCAGACAATGTTTATTATTTTATTGTCAGCGATAGACACAGTATGGTATTTTTTTCCAGGAGGAAACAGGACAATAGAGGCTCCAACGACCACAGCATGCATAGTCTGATGGATTTTCGGATATGAAAACCCAGCATCAAAACAGATCATTTAAAATATGTTGGCTAAAGTAAGTTTGGCGTCAGTAAGATTTTATTTTATTTTTTTTTTTTTTTTCAATTTATTACCTTATTCAGAAAGGATTAATCAAATTGATCAAAAGTGATGATAAAGACTTTTACACTCAAAGAATAAAAAGAATCAAAGAGTCAAAGAATCATGAAAAAAAATGTATCATGGTTTCCACAAAATATTAAGCAACACATCTTTGTGTATCTTTGATAATATTTAGAAATGTTTCTTGAGTGCCAAATCAGTATATTAGAATGATTTCTGAAGGATCATGTGACTGAAGACTGGAGTAATGATGCTGAAAATTCAGCTTTCAAACTTCTGTTAAAGGGTTAATTCAGTCATTAATTACTCACCCTCATGTCGTTCTACACCCGTAAGACCTTTGTTCATCTTCAGAACACAAATTAAGATATTTTTGATAAAATCCAATGGCTGGAACCACTGATCCAAAACAAAAGATTTGTAAAGCTTCGAAGCTTCATGAAGCAGTGTTCTGAAATCGCCCATTACTAGATATTGTTGAATAAAGTCGCTATTTTGTTTTTGTTTTTTTTGTTTTGTTTTTTGGCGCACAAAAAGTATTCTCGTCGCTTAATAATATTAAGGTTGAACCACTGTACTCACATGAACTGTTTTAAATATGTTTTAGTACCTTTCTGGGCATTGAAAAGGGAAATGATCTTGCTGTCAATGCAGGCTTCACTGAGCCATCGGATTTTATCAAAAATACCTTAATTTGTGTTCTTACGGGTGTGGAATGACATGAGGGTGAGTGATAAATTACATAATTTTCATTTTCACCCTTTAATTCACCATAAAATTAAAAGTTTGTTAATCTTTGACTGCATAGACTAATCAATTCTTTTCTCCAGAGTCAGTCACTAGTTCAGAACAACACTGATTCTATAGCTTGAGCCAACTTGAACTATTTTGTGCACTTTCATATATTCCAAAAAGCACTGTTGAGATTGATATGAGTTTACTGTGAACAGCTGAGGAGAAAGAAGCTCAAAATGTCAATAATACATGACAAGATTCAATCTGTCCGCATTATGTAGTGTGTTTTCTTCAGTGAATGAGAAGCGGCACACTTGCCCTCCACTTTAGAAAACAGATCTTTTCAGAACACGATGCCATGCCGGAGTGTTTCCTTTCCCTATAGGTCTGATGCAAAGGGGGGGATGGCAGGGGGCCACAAGAGGCTGCTAAATGTTTGTTCTGGTATCTTTGAGTAAAATGGATAGCATTGATTTCTTAAAACTGAATTGGCAGACATCACAACATCAAAAAGCATTGATGAGACTGCTAGATGTTTGAGAGAGAAGCCATGTGTTAATTCATTGCTTGGCTTCTGAATACAGCGCTTGGTGAATACGTCTTTTGGGGGAACATAGTTATAGCTATTGACTTGACTCAAAAAGGAGCTATGTTCATGTTTGAATGATGTGGCAAAGACACACAAGACTGACAGAATCTTGAACACAAAGACAGATCTGGAGTCTTTTTATTTCAGTTCTCAGAATCGCCATCAACAGATCTTATTTTGTGTATTAAATAAATAAAATCCCCTCAAGCTCTGAGTCTGTCATGAATTTACATACACTACTGTTCAAAAGTTGGGGGGTTGATAAGATTTTTTAATGTTTCATTAAAAATTCAGTAATAACAGTAATATATTATTACAATTTAAAACAACTGTTTTCTATTTCAATATATTTTAAAATTTATTTTATTCCAAGAAACTTTTCATCAAGAAACATTTGATCAAAGTTGAAAACAACAGAGTTAATATTTTTTGTGGATTTTTTTTCTTTAAGGATTCTTTGATAAATAGAAAGTTTAAAATACAGCATTTATTTGAAATGGAAATATTTTCTAACATTATAAATATCTTTACTGTCAGCTTTGAACAATTTAATGCATTCTTGCTAAATAAAAGTACTATTTTTTTCATTAAAAAAAAAAAAAATCCCACATTTTTGAACAGTAGTGTATACTGAGGAAGTTCTCTTGAACTTGTGAGTGCACCTCCATTTGCACCAAAGGGGATTTTTTTTGTACACTTGGCACCCAAGCAATCAAACAGCCAGAAGAATGGAACTATAGTGCATTGCAGAAGTAAAAATGTAAAGGGAGACAGAAAGTAAAACCAGATGACATTCCATAGGGCTTTAATAACCCTTAAGAAGTAGAATTTGGGCTGTACAGAGTGCAGACTTGCCTTCCGGGCAGGGATATGACCTTCTCTCTAAGGCCTCCATGATCAATACAGGCCTTTCAGCCAGCACTGGACCTGATCCCAAGCTAGTCCCGTCCACAGTGGGACAACAAGGGAGCATGCCAGAGCAACCAGCCCAAGGCCATGCATCTGCTCTAGAGATGATCCTCACAGACAAGCCACCCCCATATTAAAAGGCCTTTGAGGTGGTTATGAGCTCCACAACACAAAACAAAGATTCCATCCATTGTGGGAAAGCCCACAGTACATTTAGGAATGGAAGCGTCTGAAGAATGTTGAGGTGGTCTCTTTATGCATTTGGAGGCAACAGAAACAGATGAGGGCAATCAATGAAAGATGAGGTGCAGGCACATACACTGTAGGCAGTAGACCCAGGAGTCCGTCTGGAGACATGGAGTTTGCTTTGTCCTGAAGCATCAGACTCTCCCTTTAGTCTATGGCTGGATTTATCCAGTAACAAACTTTACTTTGTTTTTAAGTGTGGAGAGCATATATGTACAGATAATCCTCCCACACAGGTTTCTTTTGCAATATGTGTCTATTTTCTGTCTTAAAAATGACTTGCTGTCACAAACACAATAGAGATGGCAAAATGCTTTATAGTCATATATATAGGTTGCTTGGTTAATCATTTTAGTAGCTGTATAGAACATTTGTATATTTAATATGTATATAAAGCACATGATGTATATCAAGCGCACAATCATCATGCATTATTTCCAGTTTCTTGACAATCGTGCAAAAGCAAATAGAGGGGTCAAGCCCGAGAAGAAAGAGAATGTTTGCTTTCTGCATTCAGATTGTTAAAAATATAATGGATGTTTTATTGCATTATTTATTCAAAGACAAGGCTATTACATTCACTTTATAGATGGAAGTAGACTGGCTCAGCATATTCGCTGGTAAGAAAATAAAAGGGAGTTATTACATATAAGGGAAGTTATTGTTCTATTAAATGTAGTTTGAAATTGCTCTGGGGAAGAGGAAGGGGTGATATCTGCCAAGCTGATGAAAGGGGCTTGGAAGAGACGTGAAAGAAGGTCAGACATCTTGCCTCACATATCTAATTGGATTTGGCTCTCAATAGGTAGCCTTAATTTCCAGATGACTGTGCAGTTGCTTGGACTGAAAGCACCACTAAAAATGGGATAAACCTTCCCTGTAAATGGAGAACTGACAGGATGCCTGACATGCAAGACTGTGGCTTTGTTGTTCATCACTGTCACAATCTGTGTGTTTAGTTTCATTTTCATGAACTTTTAGTTTGTCTCTTTTCAGTTACCTATTTCCTTTCTTCTAGTTTCCCACCAGTCATTAGTCATGGACATTCATTCAATCATCACACATGTTCGTTATTTAGTCATCATCACTGTGTATTTAAGTTTCTCTTTGTTCTCAGTTCAGCTGTCCAGTATTTGTCATTCATACACGCTGTTACGTTGCCATTTGCCTGCTCCTCAACTGGGGATTACTTGATTTTGGTTTATTTAATAAATACTTTTGTTTTGAAATGTTTTGCTTCATCATCTGGACTAAACCATGACAGAATACTGGACTCGAAAAGTGAAGATAATGGAGATTGCCTCCATTACTGTAGCTCCCACAGCGAGCATGCTCAAGCCCAACAGGGCTGTGATTTTTATCTTTTATTTACTGGAGAAGTATGTGAAGGAATTTGTTGGCATCAGCCACCTCGCACATTGCGACGACATCACGCTCAAGGAGGGGTTTTGGATCGGACTCGATGACAAGAGCCGACTGGTCATGCTGCGAGGAAACTCCTGCTGGACACTGGCCGAGTACATCCCTTTCACCACCATCCCTGTCCGCACATCCTGCCAAGTTATGTGCGTTCCTGGGTCAACATATTTTGTTGATCCTGGAACATTTCTGTCTGAAAATTTAGTCATAAGCATATAACTACCCCTAAGCATAACCTTACCCATAACTTGTCTCTAAAATCAGAGGTGATAGGTGAATAAGAATTGTGTAGAAGCACTTAACCCTGGTTGTAAGCCTAAAGCCCCTCAGCTCCACCATCAGCCCTGCCATGCAACCTTGGTCCGCCTAGGGGCTTCCAGTCCCCAGCTCTACCCTGGTGTGAAAAGTCCCTTGCTCCACCTTGGCCTGTCAACCAATCGGCTCCACCCTGTCTCCTCGCCCACTCAGCTACACCTGGGACCATCGTCCCTTTGGTTCCCTCATCCCACTGGCTCCACCTTGGTCAGTCGTCGCCACACTATCGGCACAGACTTCCGGGATGTCTGCTGTGCTCCATTCCTCCAACCCATACGGCTCTGTCGGGCTCCTCCATCCCTCAGGCTCCACCGCGGTTCTCACTCACATCGGCATTGCCTCAGTCCTTCGGCCCCCTGGCTGCACCTCGTCCACTCGTCGCCTGGACTCCGCTATGTTCTACCAGTCCTTCGACATCACCAGGTCTCTCGGTCCCACGGACCCCGCCTGGGCCTCTACATCTCCAGGCATCATTGCTGTCGGTTGGGCTCAAAGGACCACCTTGGCTCCTCCCTCCATCACTGCGCTTCCCTCATGGCTGTCTCCTAGGTCGCTCTGGGATCTCATCAGCCGTCCGTTCCTCCCTGGATCCTACCACCATCTACTCCTCTATTGGCCTTTCCACAGTCATCTCCTCCATGGCTCCTCCCACCATTATCTCCTCCATGGTTCTGCCCATCATATCCTTCTTGGCTTCTACTGTCGTCTGTTCCACCTTGGTTCCTCCCATCTGCTCCCCCAAGGGTTTCCAGCACCTCACCGGTCCCTTGTCCACCTTCTGAACCTCCTGAAATATTTTTGTTTTGAAACCTTTTGCCTCATCATCATCATCATAATCACCATCTGGACTAAACCGTGTACAAAAAACACATAGAAAAGACACTGCTGACCAAAAAGACACTTCTCTGGACACAAAATAGATGTTTTTTTCTGCTCAAATAAGCTTCTTACAGTTAGATGGTGGTTGCCATTGAGACAGCATTTATTTAATTTTTTTTTTTTTTTTTTTTTTGCTTACTTGAGTGGTTATTATTATTTGGAGGGGAATACTGGCTTAAATTGTTATATATAAAGCTATAACGTTTTCCTGTTACTCCCTGAATGTGTCTAACTGAGGAATGTCCATATGTGTGAGGCAAGCTTGTGTTTTTTCTGTACTTTCAGATGGTGGGAAAGCAAAAACAAGAGGAGAAACTATATGAGATGCAAGAAAAAAAATGTTACTAGGCAACAGAGGAAATGATTCCACCTATTACAAATGACACCTAAAGCAGGTCACAATTTGAATTAAAAGCAAACAGACAAATATACTGTAATAAAAAAAAAAAAAAAAAAAAAAAAAAAACCTTTAATGGTTGAGCCCCCTTTTTCTTTATCAAAAAGTTTGTGTTCATTTGCCTTTGGGTTCTCTACGTCAGCCCAGATTAGATTTAAAACATGACAACTGATTTTATGGAAAATAGGGATGCAGCGGTAACGATACCAGTATATGTTTTGGGCCCGATACTGCACTCGTGTACTCGTACTCATACTCATTAAAATGCTTCGATACCAAAAACCGATACCACGCAGAGTCTGTACAGTGTTTGCGTCCAGACAAAGAAAAAGTGACAACAGAGCAAACAGAGAGCACAATGGAGATGTCGGAGAAGGATGTCTATGAAGTAAATGTATCTAATTAACAAAATATTAAACAAATTAAATATTCAAGCATAGCTGCTATTCGCGAATTGATAGGTGAAACACGCAGAGTGAACTGAGTGCACAGCAGCACAGATGCAAGCTTGTCGAGCACATCCCTTTTTTTACAGACATTGCTGGAAAGTTTGTAGTTCGGTTGGATATGTCAATAGCAAAGAACGCAAAACAAGGAATATTACTAACGTTAACTGACGGTAAAGAGGGAGAGCGCAATTCTTTTGCATGAACTTGGCTGATCGCTCACTCAGCACACATGCGTTATTTGGATTAAAACTAAATTGTATATGTTAGTAAAAACATGAGCTGTTACATGATTTATGTATAACGAGTGGTTCCCTACATTATTACAGGAAAGCGGCATGGTAATCACATGACATTTTCAAGAAGTTTTTGCACAAACATTATAAAATAAATATTATGAATACAATGAATACAGGTGTCGGTATTCGGTATTGGCAAGTACCAAAAAAAAATTAAAGTATCGGTATTTGACTTTTTCTGGAAAAAGCAGTATCGGTGTATCCCTAATGGAATTTTACGTTTATTGTTATGAAAAATGCAAATTTTCAATTTTAATATGAAATATATATTTTCAAAAACATGTTTTACTCTAGAACTGCAAGAAAATCAAATACATAAATCTAAACAAGTTGTGTTCCAAATTTGAGCTTGATATCTCAAAAAATAGGCTTTCAGTAAGATTTGTTTGGTTGAAGTACCAAAAGTTTTCACTAGATGAAATTCGTCTCCCATTCATTTCCAGTGCAGTCATTTTTGACCGCGAGGAGCACAAGTGTGACTATTATCTGTGCGTTCACATAGCAAGTGCCAAAACCTTTACCAAGTTTCGTATCATTCCAATGAAGTAAAAAATTCTAAAGAGAAAAAAAAAAAAAACGTAAAACTTTTTTACGAAAATGACCGAAGAGCACCAGAAGGTTTTAAACGTGTCAATGTAAAGAGATTTCTCATCTGTTTCTGTCTTGCAGCATCATCTTCTGCAAAGAGGAACTGCTGTAGATGGTCCACATGCTGCTGAGCTATTCAACCTCTTTCCTGTTGAGAAAAATCTTTGAGAAAGCCCTGCTGTTGAGATTGTAATGTATCTTGTTATCAGAACAAAAGGTTGTTGGTTGAGAACTAAAGGTGACAGAACTTAGCAGGCTATGATTGTTAGTAGGCTAGACAGAGATTTTCAGTCTCTTGAGCAGGAGGTAAAGCTGGAAGGCTTGTGGAAAAGAGAAAAGTACATTCTACAATAATTCAATTTTTCAAAAAGCCTTTTGGCTTACTGTTTGCCTCAGAGGACAAAAATTAAAATTAGGTTATAGGGATAGTTCACGCAAAAATGAAAATTCTGTCATCATTACTCCCCCTCAAGTTGTTTCAAACCTGTATAAATTTCTTTGTTCTGCTGTATACAAAGGAAGATATTTGGAAGAATGTAACCAGCAGATCTCGCCCCCCATTGACTACCATAGTAGTGAAAAAAATACTGGCAGTCATTGGGGGGCGAGATCTATCTTCCTTTGTGTACAGCAGAACAAAGAAATTTATACAGGTTTGGAACAACTTGAGGGGGAGTAATGATGACAGAATTTTCATTTTTGGGTGGACTATTCCTTTAAACATATTAAGAGGAAAAAGTGATTTCCATGTACTGTAATTGTTTTTCATTATCGGTTTTTATACTCAGCAGATGCTAAACATTACGTAATTGATTACTGGCTTAACCTGCATAACAGTCTTTGTAAGTTTTTAAATGATAAAGATGTTAATGTTTCTGTGTTTGTTCCCTAGTTAGATCTGCATTGCAATATGTCCATCAAATTGATCTAAACATTAACTATTGGTAATGTGTTTGATTTATTGGTTTTTAGCTACAGGTGGTGTTTTATTCACTATCAATTATATCAATCAGTTATTTCAGTTATATTTTTGGTTAGAAAATGTGTGTTTTGTGTTGTGAAGGTGTATTTAGCTTTACTGACTCAAAGAGAACCTTGAAAGATTAAAAGTCTCTCTCTGTTGCTTCAGCGGTTTGTGCTTCACAGTCAGTTTGAGTGTGTGGGAGAGTCACTTTCCAGCAAGATGGAATGAAAAGCTTTGACCTTCTCAGCTGTGATTTCTCATAAAACTGTTCGGTAAGTGCTCTTTCATTCTCCCTCTCTTTTTCTCACTCTATCGGTTCCGTTTTTCAGTTGCTTTATTGATGTCTTTTTATTGACAATATCATTTAAGCATTAAATAATACAAATGCGTATAAAAGCATTAAAAGATGAAAAACACTTCTTTCTTTCTCTCTGTCTCTCTCGCTCTCTCTCCCGCTTCCTCAACAACTTTCAACAGCATTGGCAGCATATGTTTAAGTGTCTTTTCCCATGCTGCATAAAGTCATTTTGCTGTGCTGATATTTGAAAAGTGTCATGTTTACTGTCTAACATATATGTCAGACTGAAAGTGAGGAATGGAGTGATTTATTATGTTTATTTGAAGAAAAATGCCATTCATTTCATAGTCAGAGACTTCATGACTATAGGCACGGGATCATTTCCGCTTGCAATTACCGCTTAAATAGTACTGTTCATGGTGTACCTTTCAAACTGCAGATTTCATTAAACTCAGGGAATGTTTTTCATTGGCCACCTGCACACCATGATGATGGCGTATGATAAAGTCTGAGTACATTTAAACAGACGTTTCCCAGAGGTTGTGCCGGATTGGTGGTGCCCTTTTATGTGACATTTACACAGAGGATATAAACAAGACCGGGACGTATATGGAGGATGGCAGAGAATGAGCTTGCCAAGGAATGAAACAGAAAGGGAGGTTGAGGGAAGAAAATGAAAGGGGAAATGAAAATGAACACGAACGCATTGAGCCGGGCTAGAAGACCGCAGAGGCTGGAAAAAGCTCAAGTAGAAAGCAAATATAAGAAAGACTAACTGCCCTTTAAGGATGGAGGAATGGTGAGTTTAACCGGCGAAATGAACAAGAGCAAACAACAAATGAGCCAATTACTGACTTTTAGGGTTGTTTAAATCAAACACATTACCAATAGTGTTAGTATACAGTTCCCCTAAACAGTGACATGTTGTCCTACCGCATCGGTATTTCCATACACCTGAAAATGAACCTGCGCTATTGATCTCCTTTCATCGATTTCGCTGTAGGAAGGCGCTGGGGCTGCTTGCCATTTGTATCTACTCTCTAGTTTGCCAATGCCCACTCAAAGGCACAGTGGCAATCTGCTGCCACCTCTACAATTTATGTGTGCTGCCTGGGTCGCCCTCTCACTTCTGAGTGAGTTGGCTTAGGTAATTACTCCACTGCCAACAGAGCAGGAGAAAAGGGATGCCAGATATAGTGGGAGGAGGGACAGCTTGTTATAACGGCACCCCTGCTACCACCCGCTCATATCTATCTGCTCACCAGCTACATCATTTGTCCTTAAAGGAATAGTTCACACACACACACACAAATTCTGTTCCAAATGTGTATGACTTACTTTTTTGTGGAACAGAACTTTGGATGTTTTGAAGAATCTTCACGTTTATTTATTCTGAAGAAATTCAGCGTAATGATCTAGTGGTCATATGAACTGTTTTTGTATGTGAAAGTGAATCTTGACTTGCACTCTGTAAAAAATCGGTCATGTTTGTGATTGAATCATTCAGTTTGATTTGTGAATCAGATCAACTGGTTCATCATGACAATGTCAAGATTCACGGGGGTAAAATTGTGAAAGAACGGTTCAGAGAGCATGAAGAATCATTTTCACACATGAATTGGCACCTATGAGTCCAGACTTTAATTTCGTTGAAAGTCTTTGGGATGTGCTGGAGTAGACTTTACAGAGTGCTCACCTCTTGCATTGTCAATACAAGATCTTGACCAAAAATTTATGCACCTCTTGATGGAAATAACATCACAACATTTATTTCCATCGAGAGGTGCATCATTTCTTGGTCAAGATCTTGTATTGACAATGCAAGAGGTGAGCACTCTGTAAAGTCTCCTCCAGCACATCCCAAAAACTTACACTGAGGTTAAGGTCAGTGCCAATTCATGTGTGAAAATGATTCTTCATGCTCCCTCCCAACAATTCTTTCACAATTTGAGCCTGATGAATCTTGACATTGTCATCCTGGAATATGGCCATCTTAATACATGGTTGTTTAAGAAATGAAAAGCTACACATTCCATCTTTTAGGGTTAAAAGAACTGTTGCCAAACATATAACATGCTAGAAAAATAATAATCACTGTAATAATGATCCATCCATAGACTCTTAAGTATTTGCCTATTAAAATCCAAACAGCGACTTTTTTTTTTTTTTGGCCGGGCAGTGTATAACATACATGAAATAAACCCTGTAGCAGATCTTATACAGGTGGAACTGGGGAAGGTGAAGGGTTTCTGAAAGCGCGCTGCAGACTGCTAACAGTAAACAATGGCATGCATTTAAATGTTGAGCAGCGCGCTCATTGGCCACTGATACCACAGCAACCAATCAGCTGCCCTATGTAGATTATGATGTGATCGCTACCAATGAGTTAAGGACCTATCAGCCAGCACCATCTAGAGTTTCATGCCAGAACTTTGTATTTCACATAAAATATTGTTCCAAACTAATATGACTTTTTCATTTATGTGGAAAAAAGATATTTTCACATATGTTTGTTATATGTTTTTGCCATACAGTGACAGTTAATAGGCTCATAGTGACCACTAGGTCATTGAGTCAGTTAATCTGAGCTTCAGAATGAATCAGTTCAATTCACGTTATCAACTGAATCAACTGGTTAATTGAAAAGAACCTGCTCAAAAGAATGATTCATTCACTAATCAGGTTCTCAAGGTCAACTCACTGATTCAGTGATGCATTAGCAGCAAATAGTTCACATAAAATGTTGTTCCATACCATTATGACTTTCTTGTTTTTGTAAAAAAAAAACATCCATCCATCCATCTTCACTTATGTCTTCCCTTTTTCAGCACCGATACATCTGTGTAAATTGAAGCAGTAAAAGCTACTGTAGATGGATGTATGCTTGAGAAAAGTTTAGACCGCAGCAATTGCTGTTTGCAGTCACAGAGTTTAATGTGGCAGTGATGGTGAAGAGTGTGAAGGGGAGGTGTTGCTGCAAAAGCTGAGAGCAGATATAGGGAGAAAAGAACTGGTGCTATCGGTCTAGGGCAGGCAGGACTGGCTGGCAAGATGCTGGGTACGAAAGGGCGTGAGGTGCAGTGCTGGCAGCCCAACTACATCAGTCCCAGAGCCCAGTGGCTCAGCTTAGAGAGAATATCGACAGCCTCACAGAGGACTAGGTGACATGGGTCAGTGACAGGCAGCAGAAGGACTGATGTTTGTGTGCATTTGTGTGTGAATGGGTGTGTGTTATCAAAGCCAAGCGAGGGCAGAGGAAAGTATAGTTCCTGACTGCATGCAGTGAATTCAAACTGCTACTTTGGAATAGAAAAAATATTTTAATGGGTATACAAAAACCCCAACGATATAGCTGTCACTGAAGAGAACAGACAGTGTGTGGTTATGAAAACGCCTCAAATTGCATGGTAGTGGCTTTGAAAATATTTGAAAATCACAGATTAAATGCATGTTTGAGTACATTCATGTCAGTTTAAAACAGTTTTTGTGTGTTATTTAAGCAAATATAATAATACACCTTAACATCACATATTATTACTTACTGACAAGGTGTTGACGCCCTCACTGCATTTCCAGGGAAAAGAAAAACAAATGTACTGACTTTTAATAAAGCAGCTCTGGGTTTCATGAACTGTAGTGCATCTGCTTGATTTCTCCAGCTAGCATTTCTTATTATTTTGTGCCTGTGCTGTGACACTAGTCCTGATGGTCAGGAATGGGACAGGCTGTGACAGGCAGGAGGAAAAGGAAGGCCTATGGACTCTTAACATATCAGCAGACTTTTCCCCAGAGCACTAGACATGCCACATATATCAGTAGTCTCATACATCCGTCGGCATGCAAATAAGCACTTCGCCTGGACTAAATAATACATCAGCATGTGTTTGAGTCTGGGCCACTACCCCGTGGGTATGAGTTTTGGGCACTAAATGTCAGTCGGCTCAGCTATGGTGTGGTGATGCCACATCCACCTCGGTTTCCCGTGGGCAGAATGTTATGTGGGCTAAATGCACAGAGAATCTGACAGTGAACATGCATAGTTTAGGCACAATTAGGGCACTAACATGCACACATATGAGTACAGTGGAACTGTCACCTTATATTTGTGTCTGTATGTGAATTTAAGTCACAAACAAACATCAGTTAATTTAAACAAAAGTGACTTGATCTATGAGATGCGATTTTTCTTTTCAGTGCTGGTCGGCTTGTTTGATACACACCAGGGTTCGGATGGCAGCGTTCAAACTTAGCATGTTTGGTTCGATTAAAACGAACCCTGGTGCAATTGCTCTGTTAATGCCTTTTATTTGAATACGTGTGAATGCTACCATCCAAACCCTGGTGCACACCAAACAAGTGGACCAAGACCGCTGAAAAGATGGGTCTCTGTGCACTTCCAAATGAACTCTGGTGCAGTTCAAATGAAATATGAACGCAACACGGTCCAAAGTCATGTAAGCGAAATGAAAACAGGACATGATGTCACAAGATGGGACCCTAAAAAGGACAGAATGCTCATACCTGTTTTTTTCTCGTCATAGTCGCAATGTTGCCCATTACAGTTTGGTACAGGCATCGGAACCGCGTCTCCTCTTGTGTGTGTGATGGAGGGATTCCTGCTGCTGTTTTGACTTCTTTACACATTTTATAAGCTCATCAGGAGTTCTCAGCTGGTCAAAAAACCATCATATGTAGGCTACGCACATACAGTTAAGGCTATTTTTTTTGACCAATCAAACCAAGCAAACAGAACTACAAGTGTGAACACACCCAAATGAACCACACTAACAGAGCAATCGTACCAGAGTTCATTTTAATCGAACCAAACTTGCCAAGTGTGAACAAACCCCTAAAAAACATTTTTTTTTTAAAAAAAATCTTACCAACCAAAAACCTTTGAACAGTAGCGTACATGGCACAACCTGCTAAATTAGCCTACTGTGGTTCTTCAAAGAATACCATAGCAGATAATGGCACTATACGTTATTTTACATTTTGGTACTGTTAGCGTTTTGATGCTCTTTTGATTGAAAAAAAATATTGGAACTTACCTTCATTCGGTTTTTTTGGAACTTACAGATTCAGTGAACTGTCCAAATGATTCAAAATGAATCAAACTGATTCAGAGTAGTTCTAATACCTTTTGACCAATTCATTGATTCGTTCACATTGGCAAATTAAAGGTAGGGTGGGCACTTGTAAAACTTGTTTTAACACTTTTAGTTATACTGGTTGAAACTCTCTTCACATCCTGATAGCAATCAATAATAGAAGTGTTCTAAATATTAAAACATATCTTCTGTGGAAGTCACAGGACCAAAAAATGTTTGTCCAATCATTGCAATCAGTCCAAATGCATTGATACAATGTCCTACCTGCCTGTTAACATATATTTCCATACCTCCGCTCACCCTGCTCGCGCAGACATCACGTTATCAGCGTGTTCCGTAAGGTTATGTTGTGCACAGACAAAAGGCAGCTGCCTTTTACAGTTTCTCCTGAACCCAAACAACAAGCTTGTTCTGCATTCACGCCATGTGGTAACCGTAAATTACGTGATGACAACCCGTGATGTTCTACCCGTACCTGTTCAAGGTCCCCAGACTCGGATTTTTGCGTTTCTTTGTCAACACTATCAATGGCGAAATGAATCTGCAGCAGTCAAGTGGTACAACTAGAGCTCTGTAAGTTGTTTATGTTCATTATTATTGTAATGTTATATGCTTTGAAACAAGGTAATTTAACACTGTCTTGTGACGCTTTGCAGACGCTGCTGTCTGTGTTGCATTCATGTGTTTTTGGAGGAGGCGGAGCTTTGGAGAGCGCTCTGAAGGGAAGAAGAATGCTAGTGCTAGCCTGTCCGAAATTGCCTACCCTACCTTTAATCACTTTGAAGAGTGCATTGATCTGATTCTACACAGCACTGACTTGATTGCCAATATAATATAAAATATTATCAGGGAAAATAAAATAGTTAAATGACTATTTAAAAACTAGCTACAAATAGCTTCACTATTTGTACCAATGCAACTGCCTAACATTATTACTAACATAGCTTAAGTGCATAGGCAAATACTAAAGTCTAATATAAAAAGTGAAGTGAATCTAGAACAAAATAAAACAAAACAAATAAAATAAAATCAAGATAATTATACATACCCTATAGCACTGAAAAACAGCTATGTCTAAAGTTCAACCTTAACCATGACTAGTTCACATACTCTGCGAGGTCAGGGGTTTCAGAGTCGCACTCACACTCACCCAGTATTCAGCGCTCTGAGTAGAGGGCAACCCCTTGGGCCAGAGTTCCAATGTTGTAATTGCTGTATTTACATTTTACCAGCCTGTGGGCCTCATTATGGTAAAGGAAGGAATGTGTGGGCTAAAGGATGGTGCTATATTGTACATGAAGCCCCGCCCTGCTTTTATGACCCAGCATTTATCAGTCCTAACCTCCTGCCATGGATGCATCTACTGGAACAAAAGAAGAACAAATAGAAGCAGAACACATTTGTTTATCTGTTGGAGCTGTGTAGCTTATTATGATCTAAGAGAATGTGTCAATGTGCATATTTGTTTCAGTATGGGTTTACTTTTATTTAACCACCTGTTTAATTTCCATTTATCTAAGTTTGTTCGGATAAGTTATGTTCCATAAGTGAGTTTGTTGTTGTTGCTCAGGTTTGTTTATGCACAGAAATAATATCTGCAGGAGGGGTACAGAAGAGCAACAGGTTTTCATAACCTGCAAGAAAGGAATAACTTATGCATGTTATTTTTTTTTCTTGTTTGCAAAAAGATTTGTTCAGCTTCTGTTTAATCTCCATGATTATTTGAGTCTAAGCACAAAATGTAACTCTTTATGACCTGCCGTCTTGTCATAATATTTTTACTTTCAAGACAGTATATCAACAAATCATAATTTTAAACAGTACTATTTAAATAGTAACATTTACAGTAATTTTAGTTATCAATGACATTTTATGTTGTTTATTTCATGTTTATTATTCATTTTAGTTTCACATGTGTTATCTGATGGTATTTTGTCTTTGTTTGGTCAAATTTTATGAACTTGAATGAAGTCATTATGTGGCCTTTTATTTTACCACCTATATGATTAAGACAGTTACCAGTACAAAACTGATTGTTGTACTTCAAGTAGGGCTGTGGTCAAGTCCACCTCTGTCGAGTCCAAGTCAAGTCCAAGTCCAGGACTAGTCGAGACCGAGTCAAGACCGAGTCCAAAGAGGTTCGAGTCAAAGTCAAGTCCAAGTCCAAAGAGGTTCGAGTCCAAGTCAAGACCGAGTCCAAATGAGACAATCAAGACAGAGACAGACAAAAAGGATCCTCTTCAAGACCACTTACATAACTATTGATAATTTATGTGATGCGAGAGATAGCATGTCTTCTAAGATAATCATTTTGCATTATTATTTGTAATGATCAAAAAGCATGTGCAGAGTAACAACTCTGTAGGATCAAATTTATTTACTTTAGGTAGCAATTTCACTAAAGTCACTTAAAGCTAAAGTGCAACTTCACATATTCAGTCTTTTATTATAGTGTAACAATCACATTCTGGGCTACCAATGGAAAATGTAAAAAAATAACAAGCAACACAAGTGTCACCAAAAAATTGACCTTATTACTTGTCCTAAAGAATCCATAGTAGGCCTACAAAGTAATAAGAATAATAAACCAGTGGGTTTTTTTTTTGCAATGACTATGACTTGCGATAAATAAGAAAACAATTAAGTGTGCATATTAGCTGCCTGGTTGTTTTTAAATTCACTACAGCAGTGGTTCTCAAACATTTTACAGTCGCGTACCCCCTAAGGCATTTAACCTCCTTCTGCGTACCCCCTCTCTTCCAATTAGAATGCTGAAATCACACCTTTTCCATTTAAGGAATAATATTTTCCTCTCAAACTGATTGTGCATTAAAATGCCTCTATCATTTACTCTGATGACATGTTCACAGCCACAGATTCATTCACAAAACATCGCTGTGAGTTGCAGTTCTGCTGTGGCTTTCGTTGGAACTATTATTTTGTTTTGTTGGAACTATTATTTCGCAAAATACAGCAAATAATACAGTTTAAAATGTACTTCACTTAATATCACCCTTGTTGAACTGTTGTAGCCTATAAAATCAATGTCACGTTTGCAATCATGTGGATATTTGGGAAAAAATTGCATTTTTGCTCGAATAATATATTATCAACATTAAAAACAAGAACACGCACAGGGTGCTTTTGTATCAAAGAGAGTTTTAGTCTTAAATAAATCGATCTATATGCCCAGCCTGTGCCCTATGCTATTTGTTCTTCATGCTAGTAAGTGCTAAAACCCCACTTTTACAAAGGTAGCCAACATTAGTCGCGTTTCCACCGAAATTAATTGTCAAAAACGGCAGTAGGCTAATGCAGCGCGATTTGTATTCTGCACGCAACTTCTCACACGTTGCTTGTGTGGATACAGTCAGTTTTGACAGCAAAAGGTGAGGTAATTTGATTAGATGTCATGTATTTGCGACATTTTGCTTTTTAGAAATGCATGCTTCGTTTTGATGTTATTTTAAGGTGGGGTAGAATTAAATGAACGGCTCTGTCACGTAGCCTACCCCATTTTGGGAACCACTGACTGAACCACTGCGCTACAGGATTTGAATAGAATATTTGAACAATAATAAATGTTGTTTCTATAGCAGCAACATTAAAGTTTACAGCAGCAAAGTCACTATATATAAATTGTATTTTTACTCAGGAAGGTTTTATTGCACGTACTTTGTACGCTGTGTACGCTGCTTAGTACGCTGTCTGTGCTCGTCTTAGAGGAGGCAACAGAGAGAGAGAGAGCAGAGACTGCCGGTGTCCTGACATTTCATCCTACCCGTCAGAGTGTCCTGCCCGGGCTTACTGCACGTGCGCACATCAATATTACATCATTTTTGTCATGATAAATAACACAAAATTACTGTATTTGCATTATTGTAAGGGTAGGTTTAGTGTTGGGGTAGGTGTACACAATAAAGCACAATCTGATAAGTAGCATTCTTCTCTATTGATTTATACTTGTTCTAACGATTAATGCTATAGCTATCATATTGTGCTACCACTACTGTACTTGCATTATTATAAGGGTAGGTTTAGGGTTGGGGTAGGTGTAACTGTTAATAAAGCCATAAACCACGTTAATATCACGCTGGAAGCACAATCTGATAGGTAGCATTTTTCGCTGTCAGATTTTGCTACCCACTGTTTCAATGGGAGGTAGCAAAATCTGACAGGGTAGCACAAATTGTCAGAACACCGGTCTGCAGCCCTACGGCCCGTTTAATGGCACGTTTCGTTGCCCATCGCTAAATAACATGTTCATATCAGAAAAAAGGCATATATTGCGGGACTCTGGCGAGACCAGTGACCAAGTCCGAGACAAGTCAGTGGCCAAGTACGAGACAAGTCCGAGTGCAAATGCAACGAGTCCAAGACAAGTCCGAGACAATAGAAAAACGTCTCGAGTCCGGACTCGAGTACTACAGCACTAACTTCAAGTAGATTGAAATATGATCATTATATCAATTAATGAGATATATATGCAGATGAAATATCAGTATATCAAAATATACAAATAAAATGTCATCTAATAACTCTTTAAATGTTATCACTGTATTTGTCACTGTTTTACCACTGAATTTCTGGCAACCAGATCTCACAGTTTATTAACAGATAATTTTGCATAATTTCTTTCATTGTAAATTTGTAAAATTATTAAATTGCGTTGCATGAATGTTTTTTTTTTTTGTTTTTTTTTTTTTTTTAAGATTATTTAGTCTGTAGCTTAATATTTTATAAGTACAATATGTTCCAGCACATCTAAAAGAAACTTCTTCAGTGCCAAAAAAAATTATTAGAGAGTGCAGAATGTACCCAGGAGAGCACTTATATGCTTCAAAGACCAGCAAAGAGAATGTCTAGAATATAAATGATCAGAAAAAAGCAAACCAAATATCAATGAATTAGCAGCCAATAGGTTTACAAAATGAAATTCATACCCTTTTTCAGCATTTACATTTGATGCAAAATACAGTTTTACCCCAGAATAACATGTACATGCACAACCACAAGAATGAACCCCTTACTAGCATTCTGAGATTAAACATAAACCCAGAAAAATCAAACACCTTTGAATATTTCAGAACATTTCCAAAGTTAACGCAGTGTGGAGAGGAAGCAATAACTGAAGTAATCAGTGTCAGGTGATTGTGATGGGGAAAAAAAGAAAAACAAAAAGTTCAATTATAGTTATCCTGTTTTACACTTTTTCTTTCTTTCTTCTACTGTTATTTTTGCTGTCACTGATAATGAGGTGAGAGTGCTGTAGCGGTGACACAGGAGACTCACCTGTGGCGTTGCGTACAGAAATGGCACTGGTGTGAAATCTACGTGTATGCATGTTTTAAAATTTCCTTCATAGGTTATGTACAGGTGCAAGAAAAAATATGATCTGATCATAACAATAGACAAATACATGCTGCATCGGTAAACTGAAAAATGCTGCCTTCGGAAGATGCATTCCGAGGTAGGAAGGCATCAAGGCAAGTTTGAATCCAATGTTAGCTTTCTGCACTTCCTGTTACTTCTTGTCTATGGAGATACCTTAATCTGATCGATTTTTGAAGGCAGCATAGATGTATCATTCACTGCCTTTGATATCACACAATCCTGTGCTTTCCATTCTGTGAAATTTTAGCTAGAAAATGAATATGGCATCTGAAAGTTGTGGTTCGTGGTCAGTTTGTGTATAAATATATGGTTTTGACCATCTTTTTCATTTTTTTTTTTTTGGTATTACTTCTAGAGAAAGCTACATCACCAAAACTCACTCTGTTTTGTTGTAGATCATTAAACTGTTATGCTGCCTTAGAAGTCTTTAGTGAGGTACCTTTATGCGCAAACGCTGCCTGCAAAGTCATTGCCTGATAGGGCAGTGAGGCAACAAGCTTCTGCCAAAGCTTTCAGATTCAGCCACTGTGTTCTTAAACACATAACTTATGTTTTCTTGTCTTTAATGCCTTCACTGTACATGCCATGTAAATGTTCAAGTAAATGAATTCTTAGGCTAATGACTTTTTTGAAAGCTAACTGGAGTCAGGAAGCAGCTAACCTGGAGTCAAATCAATGAGATAAGATTGGAGGTGCTGGTCAGAGCTGGTCCTTCTCTATAAAAAACACTCATTGATTTTACCATTCATCTGTCACATATCTGGTCCACGAAGAAGATGATGAACAGTTTAGGAAGTAGTGATGTTCGATTCTTGAAAGAATCGTTCTTTTGAGCCAGTTTATAGGAAGTAACTGGTCGAGCCGGTTCACTAACTGAATTGAACTTTAGTTCCGGGTTGATAACGCAAGATAAAGTAACACGTCAAAAAGAACCGAATGAACCGGGTCAACCAAATGTCGAAGTTTGCCAGGGATTACCGAGGACTCAAAAAGATCCGAATGAGCCGGTTCAACCAATTGTCGAAGTTTGCCGAGGATTACCGAGGAGTCTGATGAGCGAGTTGACGATACTACGCAAGCCTGAGGCAGGTACTGGAAATAGGCCTATGCTTATTATGACTACTGTTATTAAATAACATTTTATTAAAACCTGCAAAAACCTTTCTGTTGAGAGATGTAAATCATTTTACTATAGTTTATTGTGCATGCAGATTATATTTTAAGTTGTTAAATGAAACTAAGGGGTTTATAAGACTGGTTTATTCTTTCTATATACTTATATAGAACATATCCGGGTTTGTGCATCAATGTATGCAATGTGTGCTTTAGGTACGAAACTTGTCCAAGATGTAGGCTACTCAATATTGGTCAGTCGTATCTGAAGGATCCGTGAATGAAACTGTGACCACAAACACCATTAACTTAAGTGAATTAAAGGCAATAACAAGCAATATGCATTCACAGAAATAACTTTTTATTTTAATGTTTCAATATGCGTTCACACAAATGACTTTATTTGAATGTTTCATATAACACTGAGTTGTTAGAAAAGAAATGCGTAGAGACATCATTGCTTGATGACGTAAGGAAACTATGAATCAGTTTTTGAACCGGTTACTTGAACCAAACTGTCTGAAAGAACCAGTTTGTGGCAATGAATCAGATTTTACATCACTAGGAAGTCAACTAGCAAAGTAACTTTATTAAACAAACCAAAGAGTAATATCCAACACAATGCATGATCCAAACGAACGTAGACAATGTAACATATTGAAACACAAACAACACCAGACAAAGAACTGAGGAGGCTGAGGGCACTATAAACACATGATAACAAACTCAAATATGACCAGGTGTGCTATAATAAATGAAACAATGAATCACCATAGCAACAAATGATAAGCGGGAACACAGGACAACAGGAAGCAGGAAAACAAAGAGAAATAAACTAAGAGTCCTTGAAAAGAAAGCAAGACCGAAATACAATGAAAACGTGATATCATCAGATTTATCAGAAGATTTTTCAGAAGAATGTAAGGACATCTGTCCAACAACTGAAGCTCAACAGAAATTGGGTGATGCAAAATGTTGCGCCTCCACACGCAGGAGTAAATCAACAATGACTTCAGCCAGAGAAAACGCACCTTTTGAGTGGCCCAGTCAGAGTTCTGACCTCAACCTGATTGAGATGCCTTGGCATGACCTCAAGAGAGTGAGTCACACCACATGACCCAAGAATATTGCTGTTTTGTAAAGAGGAATGGAGCATTCTTCCTGACTATTGTGCAGGTCTGGTCTGCAATTACAGAAAATGTTTGGTAAAGGTTATAAAAGGTTTACAAACTTTTCATTCCCTGAACTGTGAATGTTTCCACAGAATTTTCAATACGGACATGAAAAAGTGTCATTGTTTGTGTATTATTGTGACAGAGGAGATCAAATTTCATGGCAGATATCCATAGTAAAATTCCACCAACTGTACACACAATTAGCATGGAAAGAAAAAAAAAAGGGTTATAAATCTGTTTAACTTGAACGTAACCCTCAGTATGTTAAATCTTCATTACACGTTAAAGATAAAACAGAAACTTCCTAGAGGCTAAACAACAAACAACAAATTTAACTACAGCAAAAATACTACTGTGTTATAGTTTATGACCCAATGAAACAAGTTATAAAAAAAAAATGGAAGCATAAATATGGCTGTAAAATGAAATCACAACATACAGTTGCATACACCATTCTGGATTTTTGCTCTAGAACACCTTTCTGTTAAAAAAAAAAAAAAAAAAAAAAAAAAAAAAGTGAAAAGAGCTGTCAAATGTTCCCAGTGAGACATCTGTATGTCTATATCTGTACAGTTCCATGTACACAGTGCTATATCTAGAGATGTACAGACATTTCCAGACAGGTTATGACAAAGAGCGAAAGGAAAAGGAAAAAGAAAGAACATCATTGCTATGGAACTTAGGACCTTTGGGCAGGCTGGTATAAATATGGATAGTCTGCCAGCTGCATTGTGGCCTACTCTCTCTTTATGTAGGAGCCAGAGCTGTGTGTTCTAGTGTTGCATAACATTAACAGATCCCGGACATTATTCTGCATGCCAGCATCATTAATAAACATCATCAGATGTTGCTAAATTTCCTCTACATAGGAAAGTCTGAATGAGAATGCCTGGGGAAAATCATGCCCATTGTAATTTGGACTTATAGTTAAGTGTCGCTATGCAGTAAGATGCTGTTTGAATGAAAACCATTTAAACGAAGTCTCTGAACAACTATTGTAATAGCATGGAAGATCTGTGGGGCACATTTGAACTTGTTGATGTTTCTAAAAATAAAATCACAATTTGTAGTCAATGATTTTAAATATTAAATATTAGACTCTTTTTTTTTTTTCAAAAGAAAGAAAGAAAGAAAGAAACTATATATTTTGTACCGTTTAAAAGTATGGGGTTGGTTAAGATTTTTAAATGTTTTGATAGAAGTATCTTATGTTCACCAAGGCTGCATTTATTTGAAATAAAAACAAAAAAACAAAAAACAAAAAAACATAATATTTGATAATATTGTGAAATAGTATTACACTTTAAAACAATTGTTTGTTTTTTTGTTTTTGTTTTTTTATGTGAACATATTTTAAAATGTAATTTTAAATGTAAAGCTGAATTTTCAGCATCTACTCCAGTCTTCAGTGTCATATGATCCTTCAGAAACAGTTCAGTAATCATTCTAATATAAGATTTGGTGCTCAAGAAACATTTCTTATTATGAAAACAGTTGTGCTAGTTAATATTTTTTTGTGGAAACTGTGATACATTTTTTTCCCAGGATTATTTGATGAATAAAAAGTAAAAAAAAAAAAAAAAGCCTGCTACATGCTGTTTCGTAAGTTGAATACGGAAGGCGTAGGATGTAGTGTAAGCGATTTGAACTGTGAGAGGTATTACATTTTCTTCGTAAGTTAAATACGAAAGGCAGTCTGGTGGAAGCTACATATTTTACTTTATAACTTGTTAATTATATGGATAGTTTTCTTACACAAACACATCACTTCGCTTCAGAAGGCCTTTATTAACCCCTGGAGCCGTATGGAGTACGTTTATGATGGATGGATGCACTTTCTTGAGCTTCATACTTGTTGGTCCCGTTCACTGCCATTATAAAGCTTGGATGCGTCGATATTTATTAAAGGGGTGGTTCATTGCGATTTCACTTTTTTAACTTTAGTTAGTGTGTAATGTTGCTGCTTGAGCATAAACAGTATCTGCAAAGTTACGGCGCTGAAAGTTCAATGCAAACGGAGATATTGTCTTTTAAAGTTATGGCAGTTTAATGCCTACAAAAACGACCGGTTTGGACTACAACAAGCTTCTTCCCGGGTTGGTGACATCATAAACTTTGCAATTAACATAAACACTGTCCCCGGGAACATGCAAAAAAGTGGCCATGTCGCGTGCATACAAGTCTTCTTCCTTTGGGAGCAATGTTTAAAATGTATGTTTAATTCTGTTCCTGACAATTATAATGCTAATTTACCTGTCTGTGCTGCACATTTTACGGAAGACAGCTTCCAGAATCTACACAAGTTTGCTGGATTTGCACAAAGGCTATTACTGAAAGATGGAGCAGTTCCCACTTTAAAAGCAGAAGCTGCTGTTTATGGGCCCCAACATGTAAGTATGTTTTATTTTTTTATAAAGTTATATAGTTTCTGGGATGTAAACAAAGACCAACGCGGTTTGGCTTCGCTAGCCAGTTAGCTAAATTCTATTTCATACTTCTCCAACAAACGCCTACAAACACCAACAAATTTCTATGTAATCACACCAGCGAACTTCTGTTGGTGTTTCTGTTATCAGTGTACAGGATTGTTTCATTACGGCTTTTGTGTTGTGTTTACCCACATGCTCGTTCATGCTATGAATTAAACAATACCTTTACAAAAATGCTACTACTCAGTCATGTATTCAGTTACAGTAAAGCTTTAATCAGAACACTATGGGGCAGCAGTAACATTTACAAGTGACAGCATATCTAAACACTTTGACACAAATACAAACAAAAATACTTAACATTCATAAACGTCCATTAAAAGCCGTGCATGCAGAGGTTCTGCTTGACCCTCTTCATCATTACTGCTATCTGGGTCTGATTCGGGCTCAAATTGATATGGCAATATTGAACCCATTATTTACATTTCCACCGAAGCAAAGACTGGACTTTGACCGAAGCACATGTGACGTTTGCCCGTAATGGTAAAGGGCGTGGCGTTTCCGGACAACGGGAATTGTGACGACGTATTCCGGACAGCGAATCACAATACACAGGGCCAGTTAACCAATCTCAGTCCATTGCGTATTTCTGAGGGAGGGGCTTCATAGAACCAGGAACTCAACAGAGCTTTTTCAGGAGAAGGGAAACAGCGGTGTAGAATAAAGGTAAAATATATGAAAAATACGGCGTTTTTTTAAAAGCAAAGCATTAAGACATGTTAAACTGCACCCCATAAACACAATCAAGCCTAGAAAAAACCAGTGAACCACCCCTTTATTATAACTCTGATTGTGTTCATCAGAAAGAAGAAAGTCAAATACACCTAGGATGGCTTCAGGGTGAGTAAATCTTGGGGTAATTTTCATTTTAAAGTGAACTTATCCTTTAATAATGATCTGGTTGTACAGAAACTAAAAAGAAATGTACAAACTTAAAATAGAATAGAAAAAGGAAAGACTAGGAACACATGGCTGATTGATTTCTTGCATATCTTCTAACAGGGGAGAGGTGTTCTTACCAGTGAACAACCAACATCTTACTGGAAAATGTCATATCCACTAAAGATATTTTAAAATCAATAGAATTGATCTGGATATGACTGGCTTATACACCAGTCCATCAAAGTGACTGATGCACTTGTCAGGCTATAGTTAAAAAGAGATTAAAACCTGAAAATACTAAAGCTGAATCATGTGCATAAGCTGTTATATTATTATTATAAACTGTGCATTTTTTTTGGGGGGGGGGGGGTGACATTGAAAAGGCTGCAGAGGTGTGGGCGTTTAAGGCATTCTGAAGTCACAGTAAGTGCTAATAGGTTTTATAAGTGGGAAAGTGCAAAGTAATAGGCCTTGGAGAACCTAACCTAACCCACCCACACACACAATCAATGAGCCCGGCTAAAAATCAATAACTGTTCTGTTTCATGACATGACCCAGTCATATGTTTCATAAGCATTTATGGTAAATTGCCACTGGAGTAAAACTGTGTGTGTCTATACATGAGCTTATGGGTGAACATGATGCAATGTGTCCACACATGTCCATAAAAGCTTTGTTCTGCTCAATTTAAATGTATTACCCATTAGGTTGTAGATTAATGAATAAGAGATTGCCGACCCCTGGGAAGCTTTGTGATCACTGTCTATGACATTCTGAGCCAAAAGGTTAAAACCATGGAAATCCTAGCTTTCATGCCTGACATTCGGCTCTATCGATTCAGTAGGCCCCTGTTAAAGATACCATCTGGTATTTAAGCCTACTGAAATGAATATAAAGCCAACTAGCAGCTCTTTCCTTATGAGACTAAGTGCACAGATAGTTGACATGTTGACAAAATCAAAATCGCACAGACAATGAAACAAATCAGTAAAAGGGGAAAAAAAGATAGAATAAACTTACTGTATATAAAAATAGAATGGTAGAGATAAAGCAAATCGGATGACTGGTTTCGGTTCACCTGACACAATTGGTGGAAGTATGGAAGTTTTTTTTGTTTTACAATTTTAACTTGGAAAAGAGTGAATGGCAGTGGCAGTGTGAATGGCAGTGAGATGGGAGAGACTCTCAAGAGCGCTCAAAACTCTTCAGATCGCATAATAGTGGAAGTAGAAATGATCATCCTCTGTAAAGAAATGAGGTGTGAACATATGAGAATTTATCATTATCTTTCTAAATGTGTGCTTTTTTGGGCTAAAGCCTTCATGGAGCTGTTTAGTAGCCATGTGATCACAAATTAATCTGAGCAGACGGAATTCAATACGTGTGTCCTTCTTCTATGTGAAATAATCATAAATACCAGTTCATGCATTTTGATTATGGCCTTGAAGATCGCAGTCAGAGACTATTAGCCTTGGCTGGCCCGTTTATAGCCTTCGCTCGCACTGGCCCAACAGTGGAAATGTGCCTAATAATTTCTGACTGGCATATAACTGAACAAATCAAACAAATGTAAACGGGTAAAGACGTGGCCCCCTACAGGGCGGGTTCATGGGCTGCGGCCCGGTCAAGCCTAATGGTAAGTCCGGCCATGTATGTGACCCATCACTAAACAGTGGAGAATTAAAAGGCAGCTTTTTCCAGAAATAATACTTGGCTTTAGTGATATGGAAAAGTGAGAATGAAAAGACAGAAGCGGAAAGACATGGTAATGCAAATCCAGTGGGAGGTCTTTAATGGCGAAATGGAAGGTCTATATAAAGATATACAATAAAGCAGATGTTGTTTGTCTCCATCTCCAGGCATGTGGTCACTATAGTTATATTTATAATGCTATATTCTCCATAAAATAAACATGGAACATTATATTTATCACATTATCACGTGACACAAAATGGATTTATGCATGTTTTTCCCCCCACTCTGACTTAGGTCTGCCGGTGTGTCGCAGACTTATCCAGGTATACATGTTTCGACAGCAGCAATCAATAACCTTATCAGCAGCCCTCAGACATCAAAGTTAAGACTGACTTACATGCCACATAATGCCTCATCATAATACCAAAAAAGCTCAAGTAATGAACCAGCTATATGAATCAGTATTCTAAATGTGTATTAATATGCAGTGGGCAATCATTCTTTTTAATTAAGCATATTAATGAATGTAGCTAATTGCTAAGACTGGATTTCTCTGACGAAGAATGACTGGAGTAGCCAAATAAACTTCATACTTAAATAACAGGCTGTGGGAAGCCCAACCTATTTTTACTATTATGTGATAATTAACCAACTCTTGGGAGACTTTAGCTAACAAGCTCTGGATAAATTTAACCACATGGTGGGAGATGAACTCACCAGACTGTGCTCATGCACACACACATATATGTTCCACATGCTTCTCAGAAGCCATGCTAATTGGAAGAGTGGCTCGCTTTGAGTCGAGTAAGGAAGCCTGAACCCTTTGTGTGACCTATAGACTGACTTACTACACAAAAAGGGGTTCAAGAAAAGTTAATGCTCACTTTTAACAGCTTCGGTAATGTAAAGGGCCTCACAAAACCATGGCATTCACTTTTGAGAATTTATGGCTTCCATGGATTCCCAATAATTAGTCAGAGCCATATAAGTGACTAGATTCACCCAAGAGACCATCTGTTCACCGCAGCATAATGAGATATATAAAACAGGTTATAAAATAGTCAACTAATAATTAGAGTGATGCTTCTTTGAAGGAAGACATTCATTCTATTTCTTTTCTTTTTTCATCAAGGGGAAGGGGTTGTGAGAGGCAGACGGAGAAAAAGACTGGGAATCTGAGTGGATTGAGGACTCTCGGCACTGTCAGTCTCTGTTAAGTTAGCTGTCCATTGACTCTCATAGGCTGCTGTACTGTGAATACTGTGACAACTCTTGCTCATCCGTGGAAAATTCCATTACCTCGCTGTTACAGAATGACTAATGATAGTGCCCTGTCTTCAATTGCCGCAAAACAGACACAGACAAGCGCTTTTGGTGGATGTCTGTGTGGGTGTGTGTTTTCTGTCTGCCGTCTATGTAATTTAAAGAAGAACAACAAATTGGTCCAATTCTGCACAATGTGGTTCAACAGAAAAGTTTTGTCATTAGTGCTTGTTACGATTTAGATAATTTTCTCTGCAGGTGACAATCACTATTGTGTATTGTCTGCTAGTGCATTGGGAAAAAGAAAAAAATACTTCAAGACTGAATTGGATTGTTGACTGGATTCTTGTCTAGTCCCATCATGGCGGAAAGTGTTTGTTGTCCGGAATAACAGGGATGTAGGATTTTCAGGGGACCTACCTACTGGTGGATGAAAGCTTTTGTGAAAAGAAGAAAAAATAAAATTTACGTGAGTGTATTATTTTAATAATAACAATAAAATAAAATTTAATATATAACTATATAAAATACATACATGTATATTAACCCACACACACTTTGTGGAAAGGAGGAGAAGGTGCCGTTCACATAGCGCTTGCACTCCCGTGGTGTCTGTCATTGCTATGCAACCATGAACTGCGCTCTCCACGACGACGAGGAAGTTTCAGCAAAGGATACATTAATCTCTAGCCTTTGTATTAGCTTTACTACTAGATATATTTATGGAGATGAGATATAAAAACCACCCTGTACAGCTATGATCATCTGTTCAGCTGAGCTTTCGATGTTTTGTTAGGGAAAGGCCGAAGCTGATCGGTTGGTTCTTGTCACATGACCTGGGGTGCACTTGCAGCGTTCTGAAAAGTTGAGAATTTTTCATCTCGATGCGCCGAAATAACGAATTTGAGCGCGCAAAAGACGCAATATGTGAACGGCCCCGAAAGCGGCGCGGCCGTGCTTTTCACACGTTTTTAGACGCGATATGTGAACGGCCCCTAACGCTGCTGTGAGGGTGTTTCTAATACAGCGGCTATGGAAGTGATGATAAAAATTACATCTTTCTCTCTTCTGACTGCTGTTATCAATCGCTCTCTAGTTTTTCCCTCTTTTTGAAAGTTATGAAAACACTATTGTGGAGATTTTTTCTTTTGTTATTTGTGCAAATGGAAACACAAAAAAATATATTTAACGAAGTCTCTCATTCACCACTATAGAATTTTACCCAACTATGACGACTTCTGCTTCTGAGAAACCTGGAAATGTGAAAAGGGTCTATTATTGATATTAGGCTTGTTTGAGATGAACTACACTTGCCTGCCACGGGCTGGCGAGATCTGCCGGTTGCAGGCAAGGGAGGAATACAGAGACGGCCGTCAGGTTGGACACTTCGTGCTTTCAGTAGTGTGCTGAACCAACGTCATGCATGGCAGACCACGCGATTTCTCCGTTGATTGTAGCCGAAGAAGTGGATGCGATTGAAATTCCCATGTTTTGAATATCAGATATTCAATATCAAGACTGGTTAAATACAGGAACTTGCTCTCACGGTACTTTGATGCCACATGTGGTTGTAAGGCGGCTGCAGCGCCGATCAAAGTCGGGCAAATTTTCTAACCAGAATTCATTGCTTTTGTCAGGCGGCAGCCGATCTTTGCGGCGCTGCATTAAGTCGAACAAGCCTATTGACTGATAACGTTCCTCTATGCCAATTTTCGCCGTCCCAATAGGCTTGTTCGAGATGAACTACAATAAGCCTGCCACCGGCTGGCGAGATCTGCCGGAGGAGTACAAAGACGGCCGTCTGGTTGGACATTTCGTGCTTTCCATAGTGTGGTGAACCAACGTCATTCATGGCAGACCACGCAATTTTTGCGTTGATTGTAGCCGAAGAAGTGGATGCGATTGAAATTCCCATGTTTTGAATATCAGATATTCAATATCAAGATTGGTTAAATACAGGAACTTGTCTAAGAAAAAACACACAACACATGTCGTCCTTGTCATCACAGAATCTGGCAAAAGTGTCATCGAGGCTTTTGCAGCCAATTTTGAGCAACTGCAGCACCTGACCTAGGCGGCTGGTCTTGTTTTGCTCTTGCAATACTTTTATGAATGCATTGCTTTTGTCAGGTGGCAGCCGATCTTTGCGGCGCTGCATGAAGTTGAACAAGCCTTTTGTTTTCAAATACGTCATGTTGCGATTGGTCACCTGACGCGCTGCGTCAAATCTACAGCACCAAATGGCGCCATTTTTTAATTGAACTTGACCGCTAATTTGAGAAAAAGTTTCATAAAATAACAGCTTACAAGATGGCCTGACATGCAAAGCTATCATATGGCTACCGAAGACTTGGAATATTGCTTACAGTCATATGGATTATTTTTATAATTTAGCATTTAACATCAACATCCACTTTCATTATTTGAAGAGAAGGTTATACCTAAGGTCCAGGGTGGATTGGAGTGGCACGACGGTGACAGTTTTTTTTTTTTTTTTTTTTTTTTTTGACTGAGCTCTTGTTGTAATTTATGGTAAATAATTCAGTCTACAATGGTATAAGTAACGTGTATATGCATATAGCTCAATATTTTCACTTAATGATAACAACAAAGGCAAGACAGGGAATGCTTACCTTTAATCTAATATTTTCTTGTAGGGAGGTAACGTTAGGAGAACTTAATCCATATTCCAAGCTGTACAAATATCAAATAGACTTTTGGAGGAAAATGAAAACTATTATATTGTATATTCTGTTTTCTTTCTTTCTTTCTTTTTTTCCCTGGCTCTCTCAACGTGACAGTATGTCACAAGGGCATTTTGCTCTTTTTTTTCATTGTTTGATTCTTCTGAAACAATTGACTTAAAGCAATGAGGGGCTTAATTCAAAATGAAAGCTCTACTCCATTTGCTCACTACTGCCTTTGAAGTGCTTTTTTTTTTTTACCCTACCCGATTACTTTCTGCATCCATGTAGGCCTGTATCTTCACCATGGTGCTGTCATGGTTTTTTTTGTTGTTTTTTTTTCCCCCTTATTTTTCTTTCAAAATTCACTCCATGTTTATTATTCTGATGATTTATTTTAGTTGGCGTCTTGGAAATAAGAATAATCAGAATTAAAAGAGAGGAAATGTTATTGTTTGATTCAGTTATTAATATTTTTTGAGCCTGTTGTCATATCTAGACAAATGGTTAATCTACTTTCAAAAGAGAAAAGGACAGTGACTCCCCCGCCCCTTGCTTTTCAAATATTTCTTTCATGTGGGAATTTGACATAATGTGTTACTGAGAGTGACAGCCTGTGTCATGTGTTGTACTGAGAGTTTATGCTCAGAGCACTCTGCGTTTTTCTTTTATACAACTTTACAAGTGATAATGCAATATGTTACATATTGATATATATATATATATATATATATATATATATACATATCATATAATATATATTGTATTTTATGATCACAAGTGGTCAGCCGAGACACATTGCTGTTTACATTTGATAGTGGTTATTTGAAACCAACATTTTACCCTTTCTTAAGAATTAAAGCCACAATATATAATTTTTCGCCGCTTATTCAAAACAAAGGCGTAGCTTGATGACGCCTTTATTTTGCGGAATCATGGGATGTGTTGTCTTCACGTCTACAGCCGGTGGAAAAGAATCGGGACGGGACTCGGGCAGAAATCATGTTCATGGAAGAGATTATTAATGTTACTGTAGTATGAAGCAGAGTAGGGCCAAATGCTGTGGGAGCTGAACGAGGTCGCTGGAGCGATTCCTAATGAGAGATGAGCGCGACACACAGCTCGAGAGCAGCGGAACATTTATTATGCCGCAGTCGCCGCTTCTGCTTCTTCCGGTCATTCGTATTTGGGGTAAAGCAGCGCTGTTTATCATATTGGATACATTTGTGTGTTGAAAGCTAGTGCTACTCTGCGTTCGCTCAGCGGCTGCTATGAGACACTTGTTGCATACTGCAGTAAGCTAGATTGATATTAGGCATGATAAAACATGCTACTCGCTGTAAATCAAGAAAACGAGATTTAAACAATAAGTCTTACTGTGTTGAGCTATAAACATGATTAGTTTTCTGTCGATGAATGTATCCAAACAGTTGCTCACCTGTCTAATAAAACAAATAATATATTAAAGCGTCTTTGGTGTTTCCATGGTTTCTACAAAATAAAAACAGGGTAATGCGGGTACGATGTCATTGATAGGTGACGCACAGACACACTCCGTATCCTGGATAAAATGGCTTATTTCTCTGGATTTAAACATTCTTGGAAACAATTGGGATAATGTAAGTACACAAGTCAACAAAATATATAATACTGTTGTAGTGGTTTTTGGATATTTTAATCCAAAAATTGTACATATTGTGCCTTTAAGAACAGAGTGCATCAAACAGTCAGTTTTATTTCTCCACATCATTCACGTATCGGAACAAAACTCTATGTTTGGGACAATTCTGGAATTATCTGGCACTGTAACCTGTTGGAATGTTAGAAATTGCATTGACTGATTTTACATTTGCTTATAAGGTAATAATGTATTTCTGTATTGCAAACTATGATTAGAGTTAGGTCTGTCATTTGGATTAGTCTTCAATAAACATTTGATGTGGGGTTCCTTCCTGTAGCTCAAAAAGTAAAGTATGACACTAGCAATTGGTCATGAGTTTGATTCCCAGGGAAGGCATGACCTTATAAAACATAAAACTTGAATGCAATGTGAATTACTTGCATAAAAGTGACCCTGCATTCAGTATGAATGATGAAACTGGTTGTATGGGAGATGCAAAAGCCTGAAAGTATAGAAACCTAAACCGTAAAGGATAAGCAGAATAATAAAACGGTTGATTACATGTCACTTTATAAGTTTAACTGCAGTGATTCTACTCACCTCAAAATGTAAATAAGCACTTTAAAAACCTCACTTAAACTGCGTGAAATACAGCACAGTACAATAATGATACTTCTAACATTTACAAATTATGTGGAAAACATTTTTTTTTAGGCTATTTGTGTTCCGCATAAAATCACATTTGATGAATATGTCACCACATCTGCTGTAACTCCAGGTAAAATGATTTGCATTCATGTACACGTATGTCCCCCGTTAACACGATCCCCAGTTGATCTATAACAAGTGCTATGCATCTCAAATGTGTCTCTTTTTTTAATGGGATTTCAGAGAGAAGTGTCTTTGATTTCATAATGACTACATATTGCATAGATTTACAGTTTACACAACAAATGCGATGCAATTACAGAATGTGGTTGAACCAGTGAACTGGTCACAGAATGTTTTGGACCAGGTTTACCTGTCATTGGATCACTCAAAACAAATCTTAATATCAGGTGCAACAAAAGAAATGGCAGGAAACCAGCAGAAAATACAGAAAGACAGACAGATGGAAAACCAGGTAGTAAGGTAGAGAGAGACATGGGATGAAAATGTGAAAAAGAATAAAGCTTGAGCACCAGTTTTGCACTCGCAATCCGCCGCGGTTCACAAACCTCTCGAGAACCACCCGAACAGCTTGACATGTTTCCGTGGCAACAGCAAGCAGGCATCAAAGCAGCGGATACTATTTATGTCAATCACGGAGGTGTGACAGGCAGATGTTAAGCATGACAGATATCAGACAGAGCATGGGCTTTCTGTCTATGCCCATACAGTAATCAGGCATTAATATTCTCTGCTTTAACACATGCAGCTGAATGCTGTCAGTATGCTGTACCCTGGTTCAGTCCACTGCATTTTCTGCTGCTGTAGCACATTACAGTACTACTCATATTATTCCAGAAATATGTACTATAGTTATACTGTGCCATATGCAAATGTTCTGTATACCTAGAGGACATTTTCCAAAATGTACAGTATACTGGAGAGAACACTGTGTTGCATACAGTATCCCACAAGGCACTTCCATTTTGAGAGTAACTACTAATTTGTTTTGGGTTTTTTTTTTTTTTTTTTTTTTACTGGAATAAGTTGTATATATATATATATATATATATATAAATAATAATCGGATACCCCTTGCTGAATTTAACATGAAATATAATGCATTCTTGTGGCACAGATTTTTGAAAATTTCATTATTGTACATTATTTTGCATACTATATGCAAAATAGTAGGCAGTATACTTACCACAGTAGGCAATGCAGTAAACAGTATATTAATATTTTATTCCAGATGTCCGAGATATGTTATGTGATCCGCAGCATTGTGTTTACATTGTTTTTTTTTTGTTTGGTTTTTTTACGTTTTTACATGTCTGCATTGAATACAGCTCCTGGCATACTGAAAGTGTGTCAAGTACAACCCCAGTTAACCCCTAGTTACAGCTTGAGAGAAATAATTTGCAACCATGTGTAAGTGTATTTGTCTTGTTGATGTAGCCAAACCATCCATGTAGTAGTAACAGATTGCTGGCCTTAACAGGTGCGGATGAGAAGGACACAGCTGATTTGCTTTAGAGCATATATGCAAAAGGAAGGAGACAGTCATAACCTTGGCAAGTGCAGGTGCATATGCTTGCCTAAACAAAGACAAAAAAAAAAAAAAAAAAAAAAAAAAAAAATATATATATTCATGTTGTAACAATAGTTAGTTCCAGTCCTTGAATTTGATAGGTTGAATGTTGTTCCAAGAACGCTTGCATTGTGTATATAATTTAATAATTTTATATTCATTATTTAATTCATATTTCATATTTCAATTAACTTTTTTGGATTTAACTGTCCATGTTAATTTCTCCTATTTTTACATTTAAAGTGTCTTCGTTGTCCAATGCCCACTTAAAATTAATTTTTACAAACATTTCTTTTCTGACTCGCATCAGTTTTTTTTTTTTTTTTTTTTTGTAATTTTGTAATTTTGTGATGTATAAATTCACTTGTAGCCTTTAGAGTTATTTAGCCAGAATAGTATAGAGTCTTAATATAGTCTTAAAACTATTTGTCGGTTATCAGCCTTGAAAATAATTATCTGTGTTTTAGTATCGGCCAAAACTTTATTATTAATGCCTTAAAGGATTAGTTCACTTTCAAATGAAAATTACCCCAAGCTTTACTCACCCTCAAGCCATCCTAGGTGTATATGACTTTCTTGCTAGACATTTTACTTCATAACTTGTTAAATATGGATATTTTTTTTTTTACACAAACGCATCGCTTCCCTTTAGAAGGCCTTTATTAACCCTCCAGAGCTGTGTGGAATATGTTTATGATGGATGGATGTGGATGGAGACACTTTCTTCAGCTCATATTCATTTGGTAACGCAACCTGCCATTATAAAGCTTGGATGCATCAGGATATTTATTAATATTTCTCCAATTGTCTTTGTCAGAATGAAGAACGTCATATACATCTAGAATGGCTTGAGGGTGAGTAAAGCTTGGAGTAATTTTCATTTGAAAGTGAACTAATCCTTTAAACGACTCACTTGCTCATGTGATATTGCTTGAATACACAGTAGAAGTGTGAAAAAAATACACATTTTGGTTCCCAAATCCTATTTGATCCTCTTTTGGTTTTTTGTGCCTCTACTTTACAGGTCATATTTTACAGAAAAAAAAAAAAAAAAAAAAGATAATATTTATAACCAACATAACTGACAGGCTGCCTCTAGTTGTGTTTTTATGAAGACCATTTTTCTAACATAGGAAATTTTCTAAACTTTATTTACACTCTGCTTGGGGCTGAAGACTTATGACTTTGGCCTGCAATGTATGATGAACGAGTCCATGTCGTTAACACAACACAGCCCATTCTTTTAATTAGGAATCTTGCGGTCCGTCTTGCTCTACAATGAAGCCAGAGTCTGGCAGCCGGCTAATGAAATTATGATTTATCTGCACTTTGATTTGTGTTTTTTATGAGTCGAGTTTGTGCTTGTTTTGTACCCAGGATTACTATCATTAGAGCGCTGACGAAAAGAAAATGGCACATTCTGCCATATTTAATATTTACACTCCATGCTAATGGTATGCTAATTATTGTCATGGATCAAAGATCAATGGCTTGAGTCATTTTGCTTCCACCTCTTTTCCTCTGCCACACCCCTCCCCCCCCACCACACACCCGCTAACCGCTCTTGCGATGAGGAAGTCTTTCGGTAATGAACATTTCGCCTGCATTTTGTTTTTCCATGGCCCCTGATGATCAATGGAATGCCGGATCGGCCTTAATGATGTTCCAGCATGGGCAATCTTCCCATTTGATCAATGGTGAAAAAAAAAAAATGTCATCTTTGCCTTTTGGATAGAAGGAAAAACTACAAATGAAGACAAAAGATTTTCTTTGATGCCATCTCTTGCTCTGCCAGCCATAGTTTCTTGTATTTTTTTTTCAGTCTCTTTGTTACAGAAAGCAAAGAAGTTTTCTTAATATTAGGAGCTGTAATGCGCTATTAGCTGGCTACAGCCCGGCAGGCACACATTGGTTTGGTTGTCCTCCCCATTCAAGCCATTTATGAAACCAGTAAAGCCAGTTAAAATGGCAAGCATGCATTTCTGTTTATTTCTTTGTCACTCTCATGCTCTCTATCGTTTCCCCATCTCCACAGGCCAAGCAGAGGTCTTGCTTACTCCGTTTAGCAGAATGGTGATTCTTCTAAAAAAAAGTTCTGCTTTGACATTTCACACTTGAAATAGTTAACCCTGAGTAAACAAAATCCAGGGTTATCTTGCTTCACGTTTCACACTGCTCGTAATTCACCTGGGGTTAACAATTAATCTCATAAGATGACATTTCACACTGTACCCTTCAAAGCTGAAACATAGCCTATGCTGTGTTTCCGTGACTGTCAAACGCATGTGAATATCAGACAGGTGATTGGCTGTTGGTTGCTAAGCATTTAGACATAACATTCTAACACTACATCGTTTCACACTATACACGTTTGGCACTGCAATGAGGGGTTAACACTGCAAAAGCAGTGCTTATCCTGCTCTGGAGCATGGTTTCATAACCACAGGTAAAAAAAAATGGTGCTAACCCTGCTTCTAAATTGCAAGTGTGAAAAGTTTCTTTACCCTGGGTTAAAAGCTGGGTTTAGAATGACAATAACCTGGGGTTAAAGGGTTAGTTCACCCAAAAATGAAAATTCTGTTATTAATTACTCACCCTCATGTCGTTCCACACCCGTAAGACCTTCGTTCATCTCCGGAACACAAAATAAGATATTTTTCATAAAATCCGATGGCTCAGTGAGGCCTGCATTGCCAGCAAGACAATTAACACTTTCAATGCCCAGAAAGCTACTAAAGACGTATTTAAAACAGTTCATGTGACTGCAGTGGTTCAACCTTAATGTTATGAAGCAACGAGGATACTTTTTGTGTGCCAAAGTCACGTGATTTCAGTAAACGAGACTTCGTTACGTCATAAGTGTTTCGAAATTTCAGTGGTTCACCACTGGTGGGCGTGACTTTGGCAGTTTGATTCACGCTCCGATCCACTGATTCGAAACAAAAGATTTGTTAAGCTTTGAAGCTTCATGAACCAGTGTTTTGAAATCACTAGATATTGTTGAATAAAGTCGTTATAAATATTCTCGTCTCTTTATAACATTAAGGTTGAACCACTGTAGTCACATGAACTGTTTTAAATATGTCTTTAGTAGCTTTCTGGACATTGAAAGTGTTAATTGTCTTGCTGGCAATGCAGGCCTCACTGAGCCATCAGATTTCATCAAAAATATCTTAATTTGTGTTCCGAAGATGAACGAAGGTCTTACAGGTGTGGAACGACATGAGCGTGAGTAATTAATGACAGAATTTTCATTTTTGGGTGAACTAACCCTTTAAGTGCAGTTTGAAAAACCCTCTTGTGTCTTCCTTTCAGTGGCAAAGTTTTTATTCAGGTTCTAAACTAAATGTTGTGCCAGGTTGAGTGAAAACCAACACTATCTCACGACCAAGTTGTACGTATTTTACGAGGTGGCTAATTTGTACTAATTTGTACAACCTCACTTGTACGAATTCATACGATTTGTATAAACCCCAGTAACGGTTAGGTTTAGGGGTGGGGTTAGGGGTAGGTCATTTGTATAAATTCATACGAATTTGGCAACTCGTAAAATACGTACAATTTAGCAAAAAACATACTAATTCGTACGAGTGAGGTCATTCGAGTGAGGTTGTACAAATTCGTACGAATTAGCCACCTCATAAAATGCGTACGAATTGCCGTGAGATCGGATTGGTGAAAACCAACTAAGACCTTTTAGAGAGTTGTTTATTTTAAATTCAAATTAACATAAGATATTAAAAGGTAGGAAAATAGTTGCCATGGGGAACTGAAAGAGGGGTGATCGCATGAAGGTCAAAGAGTGGAATGAGGAGTTTTGTCTGGTAGGGGATTGAAGGGATGGGGTGGTGATGCTGACGTGAGGAGGTTGTTCTGCCACCATTTAATCATATTTCATCCCATACTGTGGCATGAAATGAAAAGACTTGCTAGTTTGAGTTCATCGCAAGTAAAAAATAAATCTTGAAAAGCAATACTTTTGTTAACTTAAAGGTGCATTGTTCTAAGAACCAGATGTTCAAATTATGAGCTCCAGGGATCCTCACTACACAATTCCAATGCCGCAGATGCCACAATACCTATCTTTGACCCATTGGGACATACCACAAAACCACCTCAGCATCAAGATTAAAACCAGCTTCTGTCTCCCTCTCTCTCTCTCCCTCTCTCCTCGGTACCCGTTACTGCTATTAAGCCTGAAGCCCACCCACCAGAACCATAATATCCTGTTAACCGGTTGTATTGTATTACCACCACTGGCACTGAAATGAGGTTTTCCTTTCACTGTGATCCATTTATTTGTTTATGTGTGTCGTTTGCATTGAGTGGCATTTCTCATAACTTGCGTTGCTTTTTGTAGAATTGTCAATCCAAATGCTTCAGAGGAGGAGGGGGAGGGGGCAGTCATTTAGAGAATAATCATATAAAGATCATATTCAAAATGATAATGGTTATTTGGAATTGTTATGACTGCAGATAGCATGCTAGACTGATGTACTGCTTATGGCTCCCACGTAACTAATGGAATATAGCTAGATGATACACGTTTAGATTTTTGTTCTTGCACACGGTCTGTGCAAGAAGAAAACATTTTTTTTTTTTTTTTTTGGTTGCAGATTGAGGGACACTGACTGGGGCCAGTTGTCACACAGAGATGTTATTACATAATATATTGGCTATATCTCAATTGATTTTGATTTTATATATAAAAATTATTAAAAATAAATCTTAACATACAATTGTATTAACTTATTTTTTATTAACTTATTATTGTATTAACTTATTATTTAACTTGTAATTATTTTAACAGTACTTATAATGACATATGTAATTAAATAAAAACAATTTAAGATTAAGAAACTAATTAATTAATAAGAAAAAAAGTAGATCAAGAATTGTTTTGGAATCGGATCGGGACTCCCAGAATGGGGATCGGATCACGAGGTGCCTAAAGATTCCCATCCCTAGTAGCGTGCCTTACATCCAATAAATCACAATAAGCTTTGTGCTTTGTTATATTTGATATGAAACAAAGTCTCAGATTTCAAATTCTGTTCATTTTATTATGAAATTAAAAAAATAAACCGTTTTGGCGCTGTTTAATGTGGCGTGACAGATCGCTGTAGCGCCTCAGTTCAAGCACAATATTGTTATCTTGGTTGCTTCAAAACACATTGAATAATTAATTATTACAAATTATTTAGATTTTTAGAATGCATTTTAAGGATACTTTGCCCATCAACCGGGAAAAATGCAGGCATGAGCAGCATGGTGGAACGAGTGAAGAAGACGTGCTGAATGAAAAAACTGCACATTCACTCTCCAACAGCATGAACTAACAAAGATCAGTTTGCATTATTTATCAAAATGCCTGTCTTGGCGAGTATTCAGTTAAACACAGTCAGTTTTGGAACATAAAGTTAACGCAAGCTGTGTATCAGTATATTAAATCTGTGCATATTTTCTTGGAATCAGCCAAGAAAATTGCAATCGATGCATCTCCAATTGCTTTATTGTATTTCAATGTTAAGAGTTTTTTTTTTTTTTTTTTTTTTTTTGTTATAAGAAAAATGTTTTTAAACCTGTTATAGTATGACAACATTGACAACATGTGGGCCAACAGCACACCAGCATAGTCATGATCAGTTGGATTGATTTCCTATGTCAGGTGGAGCTTGTCCTGATGAGTGGTTGTGACACGGACAGAGTTTTAGGGAGAAGGAGACCCACAGACCCTCTGGTCTCACTGGCAGAAGTGAGAGTAGACACAACTGCACTAAAGCTCAAAAACAACTTCTTACACACACACATACTCAGACAGGAGCTTGAAGCCCTTGAAGTGTCAGGGTTGGCTGGCAAACACTAAGATATGCAAAGTGAATGTTAATTATGGAGCGCCATAGGGGCCAAACGTTCATTATTTCAAAACTAATTACAGATATTTTTTTATATTTGTGACCCAAATGGACACCTTACTTGAGGTTATAGACTGTCTTTAATATAATTGCTTTGGAGTGTTGGGGAACGTGTGAAGGGGCAACACTGTAAAAATGAAATAAATGGAAGTGACCCATCCCTCATTTCAGAGAGCAAGTGGTGAGAAAGAAAGAGTAGTGAGACAGAGTGAGACAGAAGCAATCTTGTAAGATATATTTAATAAGAAATAAAAGACTTGGAAGGCTTTTCACACAAAGTGGTACCCCACCATCATTCCCTGCAAATTGAAAATTCTGTCATGTCATACCAAACTTTTGACTAGAGACTGAGAAGTTTTAAAAGGACCTTATTGTTGTGTTATCAGTATATTCTAGTTTTGTCAAAAGTACTGCTACTTTGATAGGGCTTGACATTAAGACTTGTCGTGCGCTTGTCCTAGTAAATCGGTCATTCACTTGTCCGAGTAAAAAAGTTGCTTGTACGGGAAATATTTTTTTAAATTTATTTATTTATTTTTGTGGTATAAATATAACTTATTCTGAAGCAATATTCTCATCAGTGTCATATTAGCTCTAAAATATTTAAATTTGCATAATGCCCCTGTTTTTTTGTTTTTTTTTGTTTTTTTTTATGAAGGGCATTTTTCCTCCCTAGTCTTATTAAATGTATGCTTCATCTTTCATTTTAAATTCTTAAATTTGATCTACAATTTCAATTAGAATAATAAGACACTATATAGGACTGCTACCAATCAAATTAAATCATTTAGGTACAATGGAGCTAAAAGCACACCGGGGTAAAAGGCACATTTTGATTTTATTTTCCTCCAAACCACTAGATGGCACAAAAAAATTACATTATTATGATAAAAATCTGAGATTGTTTTTTTTTTTTTTTTTCTTGTCAGGAGGTATGCAAAATCAAAAATGGAGTCCATGTATTTAATATGAAATATGTGCCTCTTATACATCCACCATGAAAAAAAACAAAAAACAAAACTGAAGATACACTGGAGAAAAACATATTGATTATATGTTTCCCTCCAAGTTATTTTTTCCTATTTTTACCCAGAATAGAATGGAGTGCCAACTGCATTACATAATGTTTTCAGATTGTTTTAAATATTTTTTGAAAATACAAATAAGAAATGTTGGGGGAAAAAATATGTAATTAAACCACCAGTAGGTGGCAGCAAGTGACCGTCTTAATGAGTGAGTCATTAATTCAAACGATTCGTTCAAACAACTAATTCATTCAAGAATGAGGCAGTTGTTTATGAATGGGTCATTGAATCTTTAACTCAACCAATTCGTTCAAAATCATTCAGTAATGAAAACACGCTTGCGTGTTGCTGCGAGATGTGCTATGGTTCTGCTGTGATCTTTGTTTGGAACTATTTTCGCTTCTGAAATAGGACAAAAACAGTCAATATTGAGTCTAAAATGTAAGTGACTTATATTAACTACTTGTTTATTGAACTGTCGTATGAAATCAGTGTTACATTTTCAATCGTGATGGTATTCAGGAAGACGCCACTCTTGGTCGTGTGATGTTGCTTAACTGTATCATATGTTATAAATATCAAAACAAAAATTTGGTAACGCTTTAGATTACAGCCCGGAAAGTACTGCGCAATTACAACAAATTTACAGCGTAACTTTCGATAATTATAGTGTACCTATAAAGTAAGTACGTGTAAGTATAAAACTGATGGCATCCGACATCCGCGTGACTTTTCGCGTGAGTTTCTCGGCACGCTTACGTCACGCTTCAAGTTACGTCAAGCATGAACTCTCAACCCTTTCATGCACGCGCAGGTGACAGTTGGTCGAAAGTTTAAAATTTTAACAATATGTATGAACAATATGTAAAGTCTTGGGAATAAAGGGGTAACAACCAGGAAAATAACAAATTATTTATACTGTAAGTATTTTAGAACTGAGGGGTACTTATACTACTATGATAGACAACAGTCTTACGTTTGGGAGCAATTTAGCGAGAAAGTGCACTGATTAAGTTGTTTCAAGGCAAGTAGAAAGAACTATTGCAATCTTTTTTAATACATGGGGAAATATACTTTTGTTTCATGTAGTTACAGGGTAAGTATGACATTGCGGGCTGTAAATTAAAGTGGTGCTTGTTACACTCTTGTTTCATGTAGTTACAGGGTAAGTAATTAAAAAAAAAAAAAACCTCCGAAACCTTTATTTGAAAAACAACTTAATTAAAAACAGGTCTACAACACTTATTATTCATTTATTCATTTTTTTAAAATCAACTTTTCATTTCAAATTCTAAAGTCCTGACAAAAAGTAACACGTTTTGTCCCTTTTTTGTTGTTGTTTCTCTTGCTTGGCTTCCTCCTCCTCTTGTTTCTCAACTGATGAATCTTAAGAAGGAATCCCATTGCTATTCTGTATTAAAAGAAAATTCAGTACACCCAGAAATTTTCTCATGGTTTAGGCTATTCATCTTTTCGCTTCCGACCAACTGTCACCAGCGCCTGCATGAGAGTCGACTTTGCGTTCGACGAAGCATATTGTAATGAGCAACGTGAAGCTTTCATGACGTTCATGTGAAACTCGCGCGAGAACTGCTGTCTCTGTTATTCTGTCTTGTTTGTTTCTCATTCTCATTATCTGTTATTCTGTGTATTTTGTTGTGAGCATTAATAAAAAAAAAACAAAAAAACTGACGGCATCCGACATCCGCGTGAGTTTCTCGGCACACTTACGTCACGCTTCAAGTTACATCAAGCATGAACTCTCAACCCTCTCATGCACGCGCAGGTGACAGTTGGTCGAAAGTTTAAAATTTTAAAATATTTGGTATCTTTCTTACAAATATGTGTCGTTTCACTTCAGAAGACATTGATTCATCCATTGGGGTCGTATGGATTACTGTAGTTATTGCTGTATGTGCTGTTTGATGCTTCGACTTTTAGGAACACATGAGCTTGCATTATAAAGCATTCCCAGAGATTATTTATTTTTCTAAAAAACCTTTGTTTGTGTTCATCTTAAGAAGGAAAGTCGTATACATCTCAGATGGCATGAGGGTAAAAGATGAGAAAACGGTGAACACATTTCCGGGTGTACTGTATTTTCTTTTAATACAGAATAGCAAATGACATGGGATTCCCTCTTAAGATTCATCAGTGGAAAGAAAGAAAAAGAAGAAGAGGAACAAGAAGAGGAGGAAGCCAAGCAAGAGAAATGAATAAGAAGTGTTGTAACTTTAAATCTGTTTTGAAATAAGTTGTTTTTCAAATAAAGGTTTCCAAGTGATATCAGATTGTTTGCGTTTTTTTTTTTTAGTTTTTTTTTTTATTACTTACCCTGTAACATGAAACAAGAGTGTAACAAGCACCACCTTAATTTACAGCCCGCAATGTCATACTTACCCTGTAACTACATGAAACAAAAGTATATTTCCCCATGTATTAAAAAAGATTGCAATAGTTCTTTCTACTTGCCTTGAAACAACTTAATCAGTGCACTTTCTCGCTAAATTGCTCCCAAACGTAAGACTGTTGTCTATCATAATAGTATAAGTACCCCTTAGTTCTAAAATACTTACAGTATAAATAATTTGTTATTTTCCTGGTTGTTACCCCTTTATTCCCAAGACTTTACATATTGTTCCCCTATACTTACACGTACTTACTTTATAGGTACACTATAATTATCGAAAGTTACGCTGTAAATTCATTGTAATTACGCAGTACTTTCCGGGCTATAATCTAAAGCGTTACCAAAAATTTTAAATTTTTACTGCATTATGTTGACTGAGTTTTTGTTTGTGCTACGCTCATTTATTCCTATTTCTCCTCGAGATGCTGCGCGAGCATCAACAGCGTAGTAAAATTCTCTTTTACTTGCCCCTTCAAAAAATCCACTTGTCCCAGACAAGCATTAATGTCGAGCCCTGTTTGGTACCAAGTTTTTACAATACCAGCCTTCTGCAGTATCGGTAGTACCTAAATTCGAGACCCGCTGATGGGCAACTGCTTTCAAACTCTTGTGTTGAGAGCACTCTGTGAAGTGTGTCAAGGGATTCTATTTACAACCTTTTTTTTGAAGCGTTGAGCATTGTATCTCAGAATCTGCTTTTATTTCTTTCATCATAACCAACAAAATATGTAAAAGATTGCATAGGGTAGGCTTCTTCATTCTCACTATCTGTGTGTCTTATTCATAATTGATTTGTTTTATTTTATGCTGCTAACTATTCACTACAATGTTTCAGGAGTGACAGCTGTATTTAAATGAGGGACTGAATCCAAAATTGCGATGATTGACATTAATAACCATAGCAATGGATGGTACAAAAAGAATAGACTTGTCACTTGTTCTGTCTTTTCATGCCATGTCCAGTATAGACAGTTTCAGATTTTAATGGGTTTTCTTCTTTTTTTTCACATTGTGCCACTTGTGCACGGTGTAGACACAGTTGAGTGTTTTATACAACCGGCCACTGGACTGATATGTTATAGCAGCAAATATATCAGCTATCAGCTTTAACATATAACATTTATCAGTTAACAGTATTGGCCGAAATTTCCATATTGGTGCAGTTTCAGCAAACGTCTGAACATCTTCTTCTATGTTCAGAACAAAGTCCGTCATACAGGTTTTGAATGAGAGTATTTCTTTAAGTGGTTTGGTGCACTAATTTGTGTAGAAACACAGTGTTTCATTCATAATGAATTTCGACTGAAATGAAGGTACATTGGGGAAATTTTGACCAGGAGTTTGTGCCCTCTTGGCAAGACAACTGTCCCTCCCATCAGAGAACTCCCATGAATCATCAGCTGACCTTTATATGGAGATGTACAAATGTGGGTTGGTGGTTTTGATCTCAGACACTGACTGATCACTGTGCTGCTTGCGTATAATGCGGTGGCCTTTTAGCAACTGTGATTTTTGGGAAATGAGATGGGGGGCAGAATGCCTGTTTTCAGATTTATTTATTTCATTATTTTTAAAAAGTAATTAGCAATCAAGTGGATGCCACAGCAGGTGTCTCTCCAACATGAAATCTTTCCAACATTTATCATTTCAGTATTGTTAACACCTGCACAAATAACTAAAGTAAACAACAACAACAAAAAAGAATATTAAAAATCTGGATTTTTTTTTTTTTTTTTTTTTAATTCAGACTCTCTGCTTGCTTTCCTTGTTGACAGAGAACCTGATATGGAGCTCTGTCTCTGCAATGGGCCAAGGAGCCAGATGTCATCGAGAAAGAGTGTTTGGAGTGTTTTTTTCTGTCACTTGGCTGACAGAGGAGTCTTTGGATCTGCCAAATGAACAGACTGAGACTGGTCACGCTGACGACAGGTAGCCTGATTAGTTTGGACACAACGGTCAGTTCAGGGAGAGAGGAAAAGGCTTTGGGGAGACATAAAGAGAGCCTTTAGCAGATGGAGGTAATACTTTTGAACAGACCATTCTCAAACGATAGCTTTCCTCTCTAAGTCAGTCCCTTTTGAGCCAGGGCTTTGAAGGCTGAGGAGTGGATATATTACTTTCTAGGAAAGAATCCCCAGCAACTTGGTTTCAGTGCAAAAATCCCTTTTCTTTAGCAGGGTTTTTTTTTTTTTTTTTTTTTTTTTTTTTTAATATCTAAACATCCTTTTAAGTTTTCAGACATTGTATTTTGACTTTTGTATTTTGATTGTAACTTTCATTTATGTATTTATTTATTTTGGGTTAAGTGTAATTGGTAGAAAAAAAAGTAGGTTTATTTGCAAATTTGCTTAGAATAATGAACTTTTTACTAAATTAAATTCAAAATAAACTACCGTTCAAAAGTTTGAAGTCAATGAAGTTTGAAATGTCTCCAATGCTCATCAAGGCTGAATTTATTTGATAAAATAGCAGTAATAATGTGAAATATTATTACAATTTACCTGTTTTCTCTGTTAATATATTTTAAAATGTAATTTATTTGTGTGATGGTAAAGCCATTAATCCAATAAGTGTCAGATGATCCTTCAGAAATTATTTTGATATGCTGGTTTGGTGTTCAAGAAACATTTTTTTTTTTTTTTTATCAATGTTGAAAACAGTTGAGTTGCTTAATATTTTTGTGCAAACCATGATTTGTAACAATGAAAAAAATATATATATTGTATATATAGTCTGGAAAAGCAGATATTGCAGTTTTGAAGCTCAAACTGAGATTGAGGTCTTGCAGGTTGAAAATGCAGCTGTGTGGTCCACACCTGAAGTTCAACGCACAATGAAACATAACCAAGTCATGTGAATTTGGAATGAAGTCTTGTATACTTGACAGTCTTTAAGGGCCAAGCTCTTCAGAGGTGCTGGAGGACACATCCAGCAGAGACAGCTGTGATCAGGCAAAGGCAGTGAGACACACACTGTGCACACCGGTGATCAAAGTGGTGCAGGACAGGCAGCTGCTGCAGGAGATTCACTACTGGAAAAGATTAAACAGCTCTGGATGGATGAAGCTTTGCCAAAGTAAGTGTAATCTGAGTGGAGCCTTCTATGTCCATGAACGGAGATGAGGAGAGAGAGGGGAAAAGATGACACACAGCAGCTGGTTGATGTCAAACTGCTCTGGCCACGCTAAGCGTTTGATGAAGAGCCAGGACTGGACACCAGACTGCTCTTTGACCCCCTCCAATCTACCTCCGTCTGACTGACCGCAGGTGTGAGACAGTGCGCTAGTGACTAATTGACTGACTGTTAGCAGCATGCTAATTTTAGCACGTAAAACTGGACCACAGGAAAACATTTTAATGACCTAATAATTTCAGGTTGCTCAATTGCTTTTCCAGTTGCTTTGCTATATGTAGCCACAAGGGAAAGTGAAAACAATATATCATTTACACTAGTAATGCACATTATTTCAATATTGTATCTAATTTGTGTGGTCTGGGATTTATCTTTATGCCAGTGCTTGTATACCCTATCTCCAATTTAAGCCATTCAGCCTGGTCTGCTCTGTTATATGATAACGGATATGGTTCAGAACAGATAGGAAGGTGGTCTGTTTAGCTTTCTAGATAGTTTTAGGGATGACATCTCTGCCAAGAGAGGATAATCAACAACGATGGATGGAGGAAATACTGTCTTCATTAGGGACTTTTTTTTTTTTGGTGAGAGACCGCTTTGCTGAATGAATGTTCAAAAACTGAACTTACAACAGAAAGGGCAAGACTAGGTTTTCATGGCCCTATGGGATCCGCCCTCAGGCAGATATGAATATGCAGGGATTATAATATTAGGGCTTTGATCTGTTCTTGTGGTCTGGTACAGTATCTCTTAAAAGCAAATCAGGGGCAGAGGGCTTGGATATGATGAAGGCAGATAATGATGGTTGATGGCTCTTAAGGACACAGTTGAAATGTTTTCTCAAAGAGGACTAAAGGAAAAGTGAACATAAGAGCAGATGGGGTTCTGAGTAACTTAATTTTTTTTTTTTTTTTTTCATGAAAGGTATGGAAACTGCTTCGATTTTAAATTTTATATGAAAGAGATGCAGTGTCCAAATGTTTCTCAACAACTTTCCATTGTAGGGTTGCTCCAATATCAAGGAAGAAAAGAGCAATAAACCTAATACACCTCATAAACCATATAAAATAGACATCTAGTTTTATTCACTATTCCAAAATCTTTTTAAAGGCCCACTGAAGTTTCTTGGAACGCGCAGCATTATTCATTGTGTTGACGTAATTTCAACTGAAACAGGAAGACAGGGCGGGACATATCGAACAGCTCCGCTCCTTTTTTAAAATAGCTGTGGTAATGTTTGTTGATACAGGAAGAAGGAGGCGGGAACCGGCGGACATTCAACATAACTTTAATATATAAAATAAACAAATACAAAATGAAAGTAATGCCGGCAGACCCTCACGGACGTCTGCCGGCCACACAAACATAATAAAACATAACTTAAAGTCCAGGCCTGGTCCTCTCTCGTCCTTCACTGTCGTCGCTCCCCTTTTATGCTTCCGGAGCTCCTCCGTGAGAGATTCGAGACCGGTGCAACGCGCAGCCGTCTTGCGGCGTTCCCTCACGGCTCTCGCCCGCCCTGCTCGTCACAATAGCCAATAGCGTTTCGTTTATATCACAGCTCGGCCATTAGGCTCAATAAAGCTTTAGTTTCCTTCTAATCTCTGACCGTTTCTCCTCCTAATCTCCTCTATATCACTTTAAAATACAGCATTCTATGCAGAATTCAAAGACTATGCTCACGCTGCTGCGTTTCACGTGACACTAACGCGAAAACAGACTTAATTCGCACCAATGGAAAGCATATTTACACTGTCTAAATCGTTCCTTATCCTCTATATAGTGCAATATGTGCCATTCACCATATAGAAACTAGTAAATGTGTGAACAAATGACCGATTTCAGCGGCAGATTCAACGTCTCTTTATAGTGTAGGAGGGGGGCGGGACTTCAGATTCTAGAGAGCATTTGATTGGACAAAAGATTTGATGAGAAGTTGAAGTGCGTGGTGATGTCATGAAAATACATGATCCATTTTAGCGGAACAGAGAGACTGTAAGTTTTGAATGCTTATATCCCCTAAATGCGAATTTTGTCATTGTTTTGGAACACACCAGCGTATTCATAATCTTAAGGCTAACATATTCATACTAAAAGCTAAAAAAACTTACATTTTGATTTCAGGGGGACTTTACATAAAAAACAAACAAACAAAACAAAAACAATGGGTTATAAATGGCAACAGTAAATGCATTTCTTTTAATTGGTAGGCAAGTGTGAAATCCATTGTATTGCTCAGGTAAGAAATGACAAGAACTTCATTTGTAGAGCAAACTGATGTACAAGGGTCAGTGTTGTTAACTGAATCTATTAAAATAGTGTTTGTTAATTGAAATAAAGCTAAAATAAAATATAAATAAAAACTATCCCAATTATTTCAGTTAACAAGTTAAACAGAAATAAAAAAAACTAATAAAAATGACAAAAGCAAATAACAGAATTATTAAAAATAAAATGAAAACTAAAAATATATGGAAAAAATCTATATTCAAAAGTAATAATAAATACAATAAATAATACTAAAATAACACTGGGATGCTAACTATTGCTGCACAACTGTGACTAGATGCCCAAGAGGTGGATATTTATTTCACTGCAAAGGCCACATGCTAAACTAACACGCTAATTGTAAGTGGCAGTTGCACACATAATGGGAAGGATTAGCTGTAAGAGCTAGTTATGACTGATTATTCTGTGATATCAGGCTCTGGAGACTTTGAGGACGGTGGGGATTTGCATAATGCGGAAAAAACATTTTCAGAAGTTATAAGGAGCTGTTTACAGCTCAGTTACAGTCAAGCATGCAGTTTTACAGTCCACAGCAGGTTCAAGGTTGCAGAATGATTGGTATAGAAGCTTATATTTGTAACTGATGTGGCAAATCGGCTAATTTAAGTCAATTATTACACTATTAATGTGATATGCAGTTTGTTGTTTTTAGAAGGACATATTTTGATTATTCTTTCAGGTGTCAAAGCCTTAAATAAAATTCTCAATCTCTCTCTACTACCTAGCTGCACAGCAGCACTGCAATTCAATAACGAATAAGAAGGCTGTTTTGTGGATTTCTGAGTCCCATAAGTGTTTTCATCCCATCCACAAAAAAAAAAAACAACAACAAAAAAAAACAACAACAACAACAAAAAAAAAAACCCAATAGAGGGCCCTGAGGTAAACTAGAATGACCCCCATTGTGTTCATCAATAAAATGAAAGTTTATGTTTTCATTGTTGTGCAGCCCCACCTCAAGAACTAGCTTCTGCAGCCTCAAGGGATATTAACTTGTATGTTCAGCTGTTGAGAGACTCCTTGTTTTTGCTCAACAGACAGGCAAGGGAAGTGAAAAATAAAACTGTGTCATTAAGAATACAGTGAGATGTCAGAGTTTAATATGTCCTGAAGCCATGTCAAGGTAATGAGTGTAAACTGTGAACTGAGACAGACTTCCGAGTCAGTGGGGAATGGGAATACTGTGCTTCTCAGTTCAGTTTTTATAAGACATGCGTGCTAGGCGTTTCTTTCCGCTTGCTGAAATGAAAGAAAAATGCTGTTTTTGTATTTTTTTGAGTCTGTCAAAAAGAGAATCAGTGAGGAAAGTTGAGGACAAGATGGACAAGGAGGCCAGAAATGGTTTTTAAAAAATTGCTTGCTAGGATCAGCAACGGAACAAAACAAGAAAAATACCAAATACCAGAATATGTTTTAGTTATAATTTTAATTTAATTTGATCTTTTAAACATCATACCATGTAGTTATATCATGTAGTTAGTTAATGTTTGTTATTATAGGGTGAAATATAGTTATTAGTAGGGGTGTGACAGATCGCTCGATATTAAAATGTGACGAGATTTCTTGTCGAGTCTGTCTCGCCGTGAGGGTGAAATTAGCTTAGAGGATGCCACCGCTATGTTTACATTACACTGTCGTTTTGCTTTTTTTATGGAAGTAAAAAAAAAAAAAAAAAAAAATTGCTTCAATTGTAAACTATTGTAAACATCTGTTCTGTTCATCCAGCACGAGCTGCAGTCGCACACAGGGCAGCAGGAATCACAGTTCACTGATCACGTGATGAGAGTAAGGTGAGATGACTGACAAGACGATGGCGGAAGATTCATTGCGCAACAGAGCCTAAGCGTCTGATAAATGTCTTATCTTGTAGAATGCACGCTGCTCCTTATACACAGAGTACGTGCGATCGCGAATTCGAAAGTGAATGTAAAACGCGAGCTCCCTGATGCGAGCAAATTAGGCTACGTACAATAGCCTATCTCCTGTTATCAAACCTATCTTGGGCTGGGCTGTGTAGTTGTAACCACCTCTTAGCTCTGGTCTCTGTTTTGGTCTCTGTTTGCACTTTGAACATTGAGAGAGAGTGTACTTTGATTATGGTTGCACTCATTGTTTGCACTTAATAAGACTAAGAAATAAAAACAGTATAAATAACAAAAATAAATAACAGTTTTTTCTATGTTCAATTTGTAGAAAGGAGTTCAATTAGGAGGTCACACACAGGAGGTCAGGAGGTCACAGCTCATAATTCATGTAGAGTAAGGTCTGAAGAGACTCATGTGAAATCATACAGGAGAGAAGCCTTGTCTCGTCTCGTTCTCATGAACCCAATCTCGTGTCTCGTTTCATGAGCTAAGTATCTCATCACACCCCTAGTTATTAGTTATTATAAGGTTTTTTGGTTTGGCTGAGAGTCTGGTTGGGGAATCCTTGGGTCTGTCAAGACTGAAAACCTCTTTAAAGTAAAAGAGTACTGTAAGCTCAATAAACAGTTTGGCAACAATTAAGCACATTAATTAATTACACACCAAGATAGCATCCGTATCACAGCTTATCAAATTGTGTTTTTGTCTAATAATTACCAAGAATAAGACAACTTTGTAAAACAAGAAACAAATTTGTGGTCTGGCAATGTGTACACTTCAGGCACACTAAATCTAGTTTAACACAGGAAATAGGATACTCTCATTTATTCTAATTTGGGCATTATGCCCATCCATCCCACCCCTTATCTCTCTACCTCTTTGTTTTTCCACATCGTTCTGTCTATCCAGTCCAGGCTTGTGTGATATTATATGGAGAATCTCTGTTGGGTTCTGTGTCCATTTTCCTATAAATGGCTCATGGCACTGAGTCTGACTGTGCGCAATGTCATACGAGAGAGGGGAAAAACACTTTATTGTTTTCCTTTAATCTCCTCATATTTGATAGAGCTACTTCAAAAGGATTTTCAGTGGCTAATTTGATCCTCCCCTCAGTTCCAGTAACTGGCATGTTGTATAGATGAAAGACCAAGAAGAGTGAGGTAGTGTCAGTAACATATCAACTTTGGACAACTGAGGACACAGATTAAGCATACTCTGAATTAAAGTATATTAGTGCAGATTCTCATTCTAAAAGGATCATAAATTCTAAACCTAGTCTCAGTCTCTAAAAGCAGTACTAAGAGCGCAGTGATTCGTATCAAACTGAAAACTTGAAGATGAACTGTATGAAGGAGATCAGTTACTTATATATACTTCCTATTATTTGTTTTATTATTATCTTCTCATAATCTAGAATGTTGGTTTGCTTAAAGGAACATTCACTGTTCAATTCAACATTTTTTTTATTTTTTTTTTTTTATTTAATTTTACATTTTTATTTGGTTTTATCATAATAGACAGTGGCTGCAAAATGTGATGTTGTTCATATATTTAAGCATTTAGTTTGGTTAGTAAGTGATTCTATTGCATTAGCCACATGTTAACCAAGTCTGGCTATACTAGAACTATCCAAACTAAAGGACTAAGTTGTATAATAATAATAATTATTATTATTATTATTATTATTATTATTATTATGTACTGGGCTAATCAACATTATGCCACAAATGCTGTCGCTTAACCTGTAATGAATGTTGAGCTTAACCTGTAATGAATGTGGAACATTCCTCCACAGCAGCTCACATCGCCCACATTTTCACAGGATAAAATTTGTTCACTCACATTGTCTAAATTTTCAGCATGAAAATCATGCATGACAGGTTATTAAAACTAAACAATGCATCTTTGCAATATTGCAATATTGTATTTTGATCCGTTGGTTATTTTGTATTCAGAGGTTAGGTTCATGTTTTAATTGTTTGAATGCCATGGAGGGAAAAATGCTTTCGGTTAGGTATCCAATTTTTTTTTTTTTTCTTCAGACAATGACGAAAATTACTGGTCTAACTATGCCACGTTGTCATAAATGAGCAGCAGATGCATCAATGATTTCAATAAAATCTAATCAGCAGTGCCTATTGAACTGTAGCCTTGAGTAAGCTGTAATTTTAAACTCCCAAATGCTGAATTCCAAATAAAGCCGGTGAAATCCAGGGGTATAGAATGTGTCTTTCCCACCAACCTATTCAAGTAATAAAACAGCAAATTGCATGGAAATAAGCCAATTATGACAATAAGACCCCCCTCACACACACTTAATCCTGCTTGTCTTGGGGATAACATGTTTTGCATTTTTTCCCCCCCTTAATACGGTCTAAACCAGTCATCTGTACATAGCAGTAATTTCAATGGTTCTTTTAAAAAGGACTTTCTCTTAAAACACCTCACTGCCTAGTCCTGAAGCAATTTGTAGGTTGTCAATATATATTTGGGTTCAAGACATACGAAGACAGAGAAGGAGAAAGAGCAAGATCGAGTGAGTTAGAGAGACGGATGGATTGAGAGAAAGAGAAAGAGGAGGAAATTGAGATGTCCTTAAAGCGTCACTGTCTGACCTCGAAGGTTTACTTTTCAGTACATGTTACAATCTAGATAAGTTAAGCACAAGGCTTGACATAAACAAACTTCTTTGAGATTTAAATGAGTTGCCACAAGTGTTTACAGTGTCTGTGAGTTGTACCGTGGGTTGCCAACTCATGTTTTGAGAGCAGACAAAACTGCTGAACCACATACAGAAGGTGTCGTCACATTTAAAATCAAGGGCATCAAGAAGAATCTTCCCTTTTTAAAGTCAAGGTAAATTGCCGTCCGAACCCCATTTCATTTCTGCAATTTCCCTGTGAAACTGGATAGGTTGTTTAATGAAAATGTAAAACGGTACTTGATTTCATTTAATGGCAAGATTGAAGACTGAGTAATTTCATTTAAAAATATTAAAATAGAAAACAGATATAAATTGTAATACCATATCACAATAATACTGGTTTTATTGCATTTTTGATCAAATAAATGCAGCCTTGTTAAGAGATTTATTTCAAAGACATTAAAATAATCCTACCGACCCCAAACTTTCAAAGATCAGTATACCAAAATGCAGGACATCCAAATGTAAATCTAAATTTTGCTAATAGTTAACACATTACCCTTTGTCAGAAGTTTCCTGTGGGGACTGTAAAATGCTTTTCCTGGGAATCGAACCCATGACCTTGGCATTGCCAGCACCATGCTCTACTGCTTGAGCAACAGAAACACATATTAAGCTATTGGATTGATTTTGATTTCATTTCAACTTAAGAAAACTCTTACATATCCACTTGTATGCGTTTGAAGGAAGTGCTTTTTGTGGTTTTTAAATTGAAAGCCCACCCCGACAGATCACTTTTAGCTCCGATGTTAAACAGAGCTAAATCAATTGGTTCAATCTGTAGTCCTCAGTCAGCACTTGATTAATTGAGTGAGGCATGGAGGGCCAGGATAGGAACAAAAACATTCTGTTAGGGGCGCCCTGAGAAACAGGATTGAAAACCAGCGATCCAGATCGACTAATGAGATGCATTTACTTCTCTTCCTATCCGGGGACTACCGAGGTCAAGTTGTTAAGACTACAATACCCAGATGGAAATTGCCTGGAGTAGACCCAAGGCAGCTGCTGATTGTTTGTAGTTGGCCTTAACCCCGACTCCAGTGCCAGCAGCCTCAGGTGTGTTTGTGTCAGAAGTCACGCACAGGGCAACAGTTCCGTATTGAGGTGCCTGTCTTCGTGACCTCTGTGATTGTAATGATTTGAGAAGTTGTCAGGGTCGCAGACGTCACTCTGAGGTCAGTTGGATGTTCAAACAGTTGTTTTGATAGGGTATATGTTCTATGATAAAAGTTGTTAACAACACAGCTGTTTCCCACAACCATTTTTCCTGTTTCCATTCAGCTTTCAACAGATAACACAAACAACATTGGTGTGCTCCAGTTTCTTGTTTATTAACTGTTTATATCAGTATTTTTCGTCATGTGGATTAAACATGCATATGTGTTTTTGTAAGTCTTTACTTGCTGTTTTTCAGTCACATGGTCTTAAAGAAAGAAATGGCTTAATGCTAGCCTACTTAATCCACAGGATGCCATTATGCACGGTGGCTGAATGCCAGCCGAAGGGAAAGGGGTGGTGAATTCTATCTAATGTGCGGGATTTTCTTTAGATTAACTGTTTGTACATAGGAGAGTTTAATCCCGCTTTTGCTGGGGCAACAGGCAGAGCGAGCTAGTGATATAATACTGTTTGTGTATTCATCCTGACTGCTTGTAGATGTTCTGCTTTGGTTTTTTTAAAACATGCAGTTGATGATTGTTTATTGTGGTATATAATTAGACTAGGATAAATGACTTGATAGCAAAAACGTACATTGAAACTTCCATTGGTTTTCACTTTGTAAAAAAATTGTCTCAAAAACATGTCTCTTAAATCGTCCTACATGATACATGCTTTTTGTTTTTTTATATTTTATGTATAATCTTTGACATATACACAATACAGATTTGAGCATCTATGACTTTAATGCAAAGCTTACATTTTTCTTCTCCAATGTTGGATTTGAAGCTGTATGGTGGCGGAACCGTGCTGATCAGAATTCACATACCACATTTTTATTGCAAAGAGAGAGTGCCAAACAAATAAGCCGATCGACAAGAAAGGCGAGATATTATGCCCTCAAAATAAGCGTCGACATGCTCATTGAAATGCAGGCAGCTTTTAAAGACCTGCTTTGATTCAAACACTGCATTTAGCACTCAGTTTTGTGTATGGTATTGATTTTGAAACCAGGCTGAACAGTTCCATTGGCTTTTAGGCAGTTGGGAGAAGATTTAAAATCTATTTAATTTAAAAGACTTATGACTTATTAGTGTTTAAATTGTACAGCAAAATTAACAAATTAAATTACTTTATAATCCTTAAATGTTGTTGTTATTGCCCATCACGTGCATGTTTACATTGAAAAACAATGGAAAAGTAGTACAGTTGAATTAAAAACAATGGAAAAATAGCACAGTAGAATGCAAAAATGTGTTCTGTGTAAACGGCCCCTTTAGTGTATTTTTTAAGGTTTTGCTCTTGTATGGTCCTCCCACAGATCTGCAAAAGGCCAGTCAACTAACTGATGAGGGTCATGTAACACTATGATTTATCTTAAAGGGATAGTTCAGCCAAAAATGAAAATTATCCCATTATTTACTCACCCTCAAGCCACCCTAGGTTTATATGACTATCTTCTTTCAGACAAACATAATCAGATATATATTTAAAAATATCCTTAGTCCTCCAAGGTTTATAATGGTTGTGAATGGGGGGAAGTAAAAAATAATGCATCCATCCATTAAAAAAAAGTAATCTATACGAATCCAGTGGGTTAATAAAGGCCTTCTGAAGCGAAGCGATGCATTTTAGTAAGAAAAATATCCATATTTAAAACTTCATAAGTTCAAATAACTAGCTTCCGGCGGACAACCGTATGCAGAATGTGCAAGTCGATTTGCGGTGGAAGAGTATCCTTTGACCTGACGCACAACGTAATGACGAACTCGGAGGCGCAGAGGATAGAGCAAAACAAATCACCGGTCACAGATTATAAGTCTAAAACGATAATTTTTAAAGAGAAATTTCAGAGGATTTCGATATAAGAGAACAGGAGCTTAAATTTGTTGCACAGCCCTATTTGTTTGAACCGTGAGAGGTGTCTATGCTTACGCTACTCGTACATCCTGCGTCATACATCGCGTCAGAGGATTACTCATTTGGCGCAAGTCGACTTGCGCATTCTGCGTATGATCGTCCGCCGGAAGCTAGTTATTTGAATTTATAAAGTTTTAAATATGGATATTTTTCTTACAAAAATGCATCGCTTTGCTTCAGAAGGCCTTTATTAACCCGCTGGAGTCATATGGATTACTTTTATTATGGATGGATGCATTATTTTTGACTTCATAACGCGGACCCCCATTCACAACCATTATAAACCTTGGAGGACAAAGGAGATTTTCTAAATATATGTCTGATTGTGTTCGTCTGAAAGAAGGACGGCTTGAGGGTGAGTAAATCATGGGATAATTTTCATTTTTGGGTGAACTATCCCTTTAACTACTGTTATACTGATGTTAATCAAAATATGGCATTATGTCACTTGGGTTGTGCTCAAGGTTGTGACATGTCAGTTTGCTCAGTGCTGAAAAAAATTAGCAAGACATTGTTGTCTAGGTGGTCATTTGAGTTCTGATTTGATTCAAGGTGGCATGAAATGTTTGAGAAGTGCTCAATTCATGAACTAAAGCAGATAGTATAAGGAGGGTTTCCATTTTAAGTTTATGACTTTGAGTATATAAAATATGGTCCCTCCGCATACCCTCACATCATGTTTACTTCATGTTAGGCATGAATTTCATACTTCACTATGACCTAGATCTGAATATTACATGTGGAAGTCCCTTGAGAGAAGAATCCAGAGTAATAGCTCTCACTCTATCCCAACATCTCTCTTTTTCTGCTTTTCCTTTCATTTCTTCGTTCACAATCTCCAAATCAGATTACTGATGGCATATGCTGCAGCCATTAAGGTCACACACATGGCCTGAGGGTCCGTATGCCACCAGAACAGCCGTCTGGAGAACAAGTGCGCACACACTCGAGACAGCACACATCCCCCCATCTGCTTGAGCATGTTCAGTCAATCAGAAAAGCATTACACTCCTTGATTTACATGATACTGCTCAGGGAAAGTATTATGAGGGAAGAAGAAAAGATAAAAACGAATTATATTTTATGATCATAAGCCCTTGTTTTGACTAACAGGACTAGGTTTACTTGTAATGCCGGTGGATAAGAGTTTCGAGATTTAGGTTTGTGTGGTCTGGCAACTGAATAAGAAGCTTTGGAGAATGACTAGGAAGCTGCCTGCCTTGGAAGTTTTTATGCTAGTTTGCGTGTAATGTGCGTAATCTCATGTCAAAGTATAATCTTGAACTGTACAATACTGTTCAAATGTTTGGGGTCAGTAAGATTAAAAAAAAGTAAAATAAATAAATTTATACTTCATACAAAGTAACAGTGAAGAGAAAACATTTATACACTCTAAAAAATGATTGGGCGATTGGGTTGTTTTAACCTAGAAGTTGGGTAAAATGTTTGCCCAACCTGCTGGGTAGTTTTATTTAACTCAAATATTGTTTAAAAATTACTGTATTGCTTGCTTAAAATGAACCCAAAGTACATTGGAAATTAACATTTATTAATATGTTTAAAAATGAACTGAATTAATAAGTTTAATGGATAATTAAACAATAAACATTTATTAAATTTAATAAATGTTCACCTTTTGGTTGTTATTGTTGCCTCTAGTAATTATGTGTCTGATTTTTAATTTCCAACCTATTTTGAGTTCATTTTAAGCCAGCCATATAGTAATTTTTAAACAATAGTTGGGTTAAATAAAACTGCCCAGCAAACTTTAACCCAATCGCTGGGTTGTTTTTAACCCAGCATTTTTTATAGTGTAATGTTACAAACTTTTGTAATGTTGTAAACTTTTAAATAAATGCTGTTCTTTCGAACTGACCAATTCATCAAAGAATGCTGAAAAAAATGTATCATGGATTCCACAAAAATATTAAGCAGCACAACTGTTTTCAACATTGATAGTAATAAGAAATGTTTTCTGAGCAGCAAATCACCTTAGAATGATTTCTGACACTGAAGACTGTAATGATGCTGAAAATCATTACTCATTAAAAAAATAAAAATATGATAAAAAAAGAAAACAGTTATTTGAAATGGATAATATTTCACAATATACTGTATTTTTGACTAAATAAATGCAGCCATGAGAGAGACTTCTTACCGATCCCAAACTTTTGAACTGTAGTGTACATTTGATATAGTGAGGAAGAACAAGCTTGCAAAGTGAAATGTATAAGGTTCAGGAGTCAAGATAATCAATTTGTGGCAATGTAAAAAAAAAAAAAAAAAAAAAAAAAAACTTTAGTGGCTGCGAATAATGTATTCTGCTGTGCACTGAGTTAATTTATCAAAGGACATTAATGTCAGGTTCATAAGCACAGATATAACAACCTTGAAGGAGAGTTTTTCCCAATCTAGGCCTAAAAGGCACAACAATCAACCCTCAACAAAACACGCAGTCAGTGGAGCAAACCTCCCCTGATCCCCATTCATAATAGAGCTATTTTAGCAGGTGATGTTGTGATTTTTTGGAGGCTTTGAACTCTTCCTGTCTAAGCCTTTTCTGCAACTTTCCTTTCACGGACAGAATAAAGGAATTCAAAAGAGCAAGGATGAGCATCGCAGCATGAGACTGAGGTATTCTTCCTATTCTTCCTTCAGATGTGTGGTTTCACCAGGAAAATAGGTGAAGTGTTCTTTTATTCGATTACAGTGTTTCATTTCTCTGACTTTTCCCAATCCCAGCTATCTATTTTCCTATTAAAGCAGTATGACATAAATATATCATCTCTTGTCATGTGGTTGTTTGTGAACCTTCTGATCAACAAATGTGTGTGCTAATGTGAAAAGGGAAATGAAGAAATACTGCACTCATGAGCTTCTATATTATTGTGGCTTATTGAAATGATTGACATACTGTCAGTCAAACGTGAGACAAAAATGAGTTGCATTCCCAGATGTTTATGGTGTGAAATGCAAGATATGTTTTCAATGCTTTTATCTTCTGGGGTTTTTGTGAATTCTGCCTCAATTTTTTTTTTTTTACTAAATCTGCTCTGGACTTTGGAAACCCAGGTGTTTTGCAGCAATTGCCAATTTCCTTTAATAAACCGAAAAATGTATGTCTGTCGCATGTAAAACAGCAAAACAAATGGCCTTGACATTGTACAATCAGTTACAGAGCAAAAATGGGAATCATCAAAAAGATAAAATGGCCATCGGTGCTGGATGCCCTATAATCCATGTTAGGGAGTCCTGGAAGGTCTGGCAGTCTTGGCAGCAGCAACAGGAAAGGATCATCTGCATAGGTTATAATTATGCTACATTTCATAAACAGACACTTCTCTGTCACAAGGTTAATAGTTGCAAATTGCATGGAAGCAGAGAATGGTGATCATTATTGTGTGTGTGTGTGTGTGTGCACGCATGCGTCGTAGACAGAGTGGAAAAACATTGCCTGCCAGGACATTATCAAAAACAAAATAATTCCTTCGTTAATAATTCGTTACACAGAACTTTATTATATTAAATATGATTCACACCTTCACAAAATATACAAATTTAACACCCTATACAAAATTCACACCCCATTGAAATTCCTTTACCTCTTACAAAATCCACACGCCGTACCAAAAATCTACACATCTTCTATCCAGAATTCACACCCTATACAAATACCACAGCTGTACAATTTTCACACCCTATACTAAATTTACCCTATACAATAGCCTACTCATCTGGATTGAAGCAGCAAACATTCAGTGTAAGAGTAAACAAATGACATAACATTATTTAATATTTGAATCACAGCTTATAGGCTATAGTGTTTTGACATCGACAACCCAAGTGCATTTTACCTCAAACTTGCGACTAGTTAACTTTCTGAAGTAGCAATCGCTTCTCAGGTCGACATTAACAAACTGACAAAATTATATTCAGAATTAAAAATATTTTTATACCACTTTTTAATGTGTGATTGTGTAAAGGTGTTCACAAGATACCAACCTTTCGCGAACTTGCTTTCAACGTCGAACACTCGTTCTCATGGAGACGCGGTGTGCACGGAGGGCAGGGGCTGTGTGTGTGTGTGTGTGTGTGTGAGAGAGAGACGCGTGAGTGAGAGACGCAGGGAAAGGAAATGCAGCTGAACGTTATTTGCTCTATGAAAGACATTGACAAAGACGAAAACTAAGGACATTTAATCTATAATTTTATTTTATTTTAGTTAGTTTTGCCAAACACACATTACAGTTTTGGTTAGTTATCGTTTTTTTGTAATGCCTCGTTTTTATTTTTATTTCAGTTAACGACAATGTTTTTTCCCACCTAGTTTTCGTTTTTTCGTTCGTTTTCGTTAACGATTATAACCTTGCGTAGTACACAATGACATGACGTTCTACAATACGCCATGACGTACTACGCTATGTCCTACGCTATAACGCGTAGTACGTCATGTCATTGTGTAGAATAGAATTGTCAAAAGTACCGACTTCGGTACCTAGTTGGTACTGAAATTTGAAAAACACCTCTGATTGGCCATTGTTTTCACGGCTCATCAGATATGTCTGTGATTGGCTTCAATGATCAACGCTGTAAAAACATTGTAAATAGTCATCAATGAAGCTTTTCACCAAGCGCTTACACAAATACACACGGGAGCGTTTGAAAGCAGACGTCCATTGAAACGCCTGCTTTCAAAAGCTCCCGCTTTCAAATTCAAACACTTCAGTGTGTTTTCAAACGCTGCCGTGCGTTGATCATTGTAGCCAATCACAGACATATCCGATGAGCGTGTCAACACAATGGCCAATCAGAGGTGTTTACGAATATGCTCAACAGCGCTCAAAGCATCACATTTTTAAAATTTCAGTACCAATAGGTACCGAAGTCGGTACTTTTGACAACTCTAGTGTAGAACGTCATGGCATTGTGTACCACGTCGCGGAAGTTAACGCTACATCGAATGCGTATGGCTGTTTCATTGTTTTATGGATGGATGCATTTTTTTTTTGTTGTCTTCAAATAAAATCTCTGATTGTGTTTGTCTGAAAGAAGATAGTCATATACACCCAGGATGGCTTGAGGATGAGTAAATCATGGGATAATTTTCATTTTTGGGTGAACTATCCCTTTAAGACGTTGCAAGTTTAATTTGAAACATATCGCATATCTTTAGACGATTGTGACAGGACTTTGGAAGCTTGAATTTGTTTAATTTACTGCAAGTCCAAATAAGATTTGAGAGCTATGGTGGAGGATGTAATATTTCAGCAATTAATGACTGATATTTTGGTCCTTTCCTCACACAGTTCAAAAGACATTGATTATATTTGTGCATATGTGACATTTTTAAGGTTTTTTTTTTTTTTTTTCTTTCCTTTTTGGAGCATGACAAGTCACTTGATTCACGTAAACAGTAAACACTCAAAGCCTGGACATTCCATCCATATTATATGATAAAAACAAATCAGAACATGAGGGTTAATAAATGATGATCAAATTTTTGTTTTTGGTTGACCTATTCCTTTAATGTGTGTGTGTGATGTAAAAAACTAGCTTCCTAAAATACCACAGACACCACAGTACCCACGATACTGCCAAACACCATAGTGACAGGAGAACGACCAGCATTATGCTCATATTTATTTTGAGGTGCATACCAAAATAATGGGCAGCTTTTCCAACATCTGCTTAACCCTGGCTAAGGACAGGGCTCAGCTTCTGGAGTGATTGTTTGAGGATGAGAATGAGACATTGCGCAAGTTTGATGCTTGTCACTGCGCATATCTTTGTTTTAGCCTCTTCCGTGTATGTGTATGTGTTTCTCTGTTTGTGTATATAAGAAGGGAAAACAATTGTGTGTGACTATGTGCGTCGCCCATGTCAGCAGTAATGAGGGATATTGTTTGCTGCCGTCTGTCACCTAATTAGAGTGACAAGGCCACCAGGGAGAGCCTTACAGAGAGGCAATGAGGAGGAACAGCGTGGGAACACGATAAACATAGACAAAATGCCAAAACCGCAGGGCCACATCTCACCTGCTATACCCAGCTCATTCCTCCCAATTCCCCACTCCAAGCAGACGGAGACGGCCCGAAGACGACAGCCAGTGACAGAATTGCAGCCATCAGCATCCATCTGACCACTATGACCGCTGCTAATGAATCAACATCCAGAGAGGCATCTGCAAACACTTGTTAGATGCGGTCACCAGATATGATAACCTTCAGACATCGTAATGGTATGCCAGTAATAGGTTTTGGGTGTATCGGCAGTCACCACCATTTCTGCTGTAGCTAATTCTGGTAATCCCAGGGCTGCCGCCACACACAGCATATCTTCAAGACAAACGTATAAGTCATCCTGATGCAAACGTTGTCTCCAAGATGTGGAGTCCCTCAGGTCTAGCTCACATCCATGAGAGAGGCCGGAAACTCTCGGACTATTACTCTCAAATCCATACTTGTATCCTTTAAACCCCAGTGACAAAGAGACCAACTGATTTTAGCTGAAGGAAAGGAAAGTGTCATCTAACATCATAACACCGCATTATGTTCAAGCACGGTTTTATTGATTCTCATCATAGGTGCTTTTCTTCATTCATTTAATGGCTCTCCGTGGGAGGGCTTCATCATAATCAGCTTCTGATTAGAGAATCAATCACACAATGGCACTGACTACGGCGTTCTGGAGGTACTTTGTATAATAGGTTCGGAAGAGCCACCCCAGGCCGTACGCCGGAGATTTATTTTGCTGTAATGCGTGAGTGACTGTGTCACCGTGACTGAGCGATGCTCTTGTCCCTGTATTGTAAACACAGACATCTCAAACGGCTCCGAGTGACAGAGTCGGCCCCCGGGGAGAGGGAGGAATACGACGCGTGCCTTTAATCTCTAGTGGTGTCAAACCTGCCTGCCTCTTCAAGAGACCATAATCCCATGCTTAGCGGGAGCCCTAAACGCACATTTCAAACACCTGTGTTCAGACAATAAACCAAAAGGTGTTGAGAAATGTGAATTTATGCAGAGGAGATAAACATCACACTTTCATGATGTGTCAAGATGAAGTCTGGAAGAATGAAGTGAAGTGTAATATCTGCTCCTTTACCTTTTATTCTCTCAGCACCTCCTATAATATCTCCAACCTTGTTCAAGTACCAATCAGGGAGCAGGTTGGCAATATCGCTCAATGGCCCCACTTCATCCTGTTTGTTTTTTCCTCTTCCCCTTTTATCATTTTCCCTATCACTTAGTTGCAAACGAAGGGAATGCCCCTTCTCGGCAGCCCCGGCTACTCTCAGTAAACCAAAGCAGTCTAAATCCTAAATAATAATAATAAAATAGGGTATGACGGGTTGTCATAACACAAGCGTCTATGAAAGGGAAGGGAACTGACATTCATTTCCAATTCCTTTTGGCTGCCCTGACAGAGCATTTCTCAGGAAGACAAATGAAGAATGGCCTCCGCCTGCCACTTTAAAGATATTACATGGGCCCACTCACATCAATCTCTCTCTCATACATCTGAAGCCTCCCTTCTGAGCCCCTCCTCCCTACTTTAGTCAGAGTTTCTCATTTCTCATGCTTCGCTTCTGTTCGGTGCACTCCCCTGTGTTTCCTGCTGTCTCGCTTTACTTCTCTCATGAGGCATGGGAGTAGATGCTTTTTCATACATCAGGACTAATATATGAAAATGCAGGACAGGTGCTGTAGGTTTGTGTGTGTGTGTGTGTGTGTGCGTATGCGTGTGTGTGTGTGTGTGTGTGTGTGTGTGTGCATCCATGAGTGTTCCTCTAGGACATTTGAAGGTGTGCTTTTGTACTTACCTGTGTGTACTTTTGGACTTATGCATATTTGGGTTCTGGTCTAGTGGTTTGAAGTCTGGGCTGGAAATGTAAACATTCTAGGTTCAAATTCAGGAGCAAGGGTGACCCATGAGCTGAAATACATCAACTGGCCTTTTAGCAATGTGCCCTCTTCCAAGGTACTTGACCTCAGGTTGCTCCCTATACTGTGCCAAATCTGACCCGTCAGTTTATATCTCGCAATTCTGACTTTTTTTCTCAGAATTGTTATAAAGTCCAATTCTGAGGAACAAAATAGTTTTATATCTCAAAATTCTGACTTTATAACTTGCATTTGCGACTTTATATCACACAATTCTGACTTTATAACTCGCAATTGCCTTTTTTATTTTTTATTCAGTGTTGGAAACAAGCTTTCATAGGATTGAGCTAGGTAGTTCACTCTAAACTAAAAATTCTGTCGTTATTTACTCACCCTCATGTCATTCCAAACATGGCTTTCTTTATTCTGCTGAACACAGAAGAATGTTGGTAACCAAGCAGTCTTGCTGACCATTGACTTCCTTTGATTGGACAAATAAAACAACAATCAAAAAAAAACATTCAGAAACATTTTCAAAATATATTTTTATGTTGCACAGAAGAAAGACATGGGGATGTAATGACATAATTTTCAGTTTTGGGTGAACTATCCCCTATTATTTTCTGGTCATGGTTCATGTTCATGAAACAAGTTCAACTGGAACTAATCATCTATTCCATCTGCATATAGACATATATAGCCTATATATGTTACTAGCAATGAAATGCTAAGACAGTGGTTCTCAAACTTTTTTGGTCACGCCCTCCTTTAAACATTTAAAAAAAAATCTGGTGCCCCCCACCCACCACACCTCTGACTACCAAATAATTTCACTAAAAATTATAAAAATGGAAAGATTTTTTTTTTTTTTTTTTTAAATCAAAAAACTTGCAATGAAAAACAGCTGCAATAGTTTCTTGGTAACACTTTACAATAAGGTTCATTAACATTAGTTAACTACATTAGATAACATAAACTAATAATGAACTGCACTTAGCATTTATTAATCTTTGTTAATGTTAAGCATTTACTAATACATTATTAAAATTTTGTTAACATTAGTTAATGCACTGTGAACTAACATGAACAAACAATGAACAACTGTATTTTCATTAACTAACATCAACAAAGATTAGTAAATACAGTAACAAATGTATTGCTCACGGTTAGTTCAAGTTAGTTAATATATTAACTAATGTTTAACTAATGAACCTTATTGTAAAGTGTTACCAGTTTCTCTTGTAATACCCATTGAATCATTGGAAAATATAACCGTAAGTAAGAAAAAAAAATGGACCAGAACATGACTTTTAATTTAAATCAACACAAAAAGTTAATATTTCAGTGATACTTTGGATGAACAATATATAATCAGTGGCTGCAGTGAGTTCTTTTGACAGTGCGTCAGCTTCTTGTATGTCTTCCATGCTGCGGTGAGTTCACAGTAGCAGCTTGTGATGCTGTCCGCTAAAGAGATGTTTTTCTATGGCGAAGAACTCCTATGTCGGGCTTGTTCAGACAGTGACAAGTCAACGGTCTAAGAACGATTCAGTGGAATTGGCGTTTGGTGCCATAAAGGCAGCTAGCACTTGAACGCTGTTGTGACGGCTGTTTTCTCTTTTCTGCTGATCTTCCACGTCACCCCTGCAGTACCTGTGTACCCCAAACTTTGAGGACCACTGTGCTAAGATTCGATAATGGTTTTAAAAAAAAAAATGCCTCCCTCAAGTTTTCATCCTTAAACTTTGGTGGAAAAAGAAAAGAGAGAAAGAAAGGGAGGATGAATGAAGGAAAGATAGGGAGACAGGATGAAAGAAAGCCAAAGGAAAGAGAAAGAAAAAAGGTGAAAGAATGGATGAAAAAAGGGAAATGTTTCTGAACAACAGAAAAGGAATGAGAGACAAAAGTTTAAAAAGAAAATTCAAAGGCAAAAGGAAGGCAGTGAAAGAAAGGACAAAAAGTAAGGGTGAAAAAAGAGCAAAAGAAAAAGGAAGGGTAAAAGGAGTGATAAAAGAATGAAAATGGCAAAAAAAGAAAAAAGAACGGGTAAAAGCTAAAAGAAAGGAAACAGGCTAATAAGGAATTAAATAAGGCGAGGGGGGGTAAAAAAGAAAGAGAAAGAGAAAGGAAAAGAAAAAAGAAAAGGAAAAAGGAAGGATAAGGAAAAAAAGAGAAGCCCTGCTTTTACTATAAATCAGTTTTGAAAAATAACAGCAAAATGACATGTGACCATTTTGAGAGCTTAGCCAATTATATTATAAGCTAATTCTGTGTACAAGTGATGCTCCAAAAAAAAAGAAGAAAAAAAAAAAAGATTGTCGACACCAAATCAGGAAGCCATTCTGCTTGCTCCGCTTTTATTTATGGCAGCTTTTCACATCTGCACTTCACAGGAGCTTTTCTTGCTTTTGCTTTTTATTTTGTGAATTCATGTTTAGCATTCACAGGTGTGTTCATGTAATCTTAAAATCTGAGCTAGCATAGCCACGCTACTGGGCGCAGTGCTGCTACTACGCGAGGGGCTCAAGCAGAGTGTAAATTGGATCCAGAACCCTTAATAGAAGCCATCACGGAGCTCTGCACTGCAAGCGACATGATCAGTAGAATATCAAACAGAATATGGCGGGTGCGATATTGAGGTGACCATGTGTGAACAATGACACATGATTTCCTTTGGCGTGACTCCCACTATTTCCCGCGTAAGGCTGAGTCGCTGCAACTCCACTGTGCTTTGATTGGCTTGGACGGAGAGGGAAGCTATCAATAATTAAGTGTAGCTGAGGGTGAGTGAGATATGACACATCACGGCTTATTCTGCACAGGCACGAAGCGCTCAGGACTGCAATATTGATCTGACCAGCCTATAATCCAATGGATATGTAAAAATTTTGCGGCCTAGAGGATCTGTTGCATCTGCAAGAGCTCTTTACATTCCAGCTGTAGGCTGCAGTCCTTCTTGCTTCGCTTTCATTCCTTTGCAAAGTAGATGCTGTGAAATCCTCCATGCAACCAATTACAGGAATCCGACCTTGAGTTAAGTTGCAACCAATGGCTAAATACCAAACCTCAGCTCTTATTCAAATGCAATGCGCTTTTCTCTCGCTTTTTCTTTCTCTCTTGCATTCTTTCTCAATCAACTACCCGCAGAGGGTGGCCCTAAACGTTTTATAGCTGAATTAAAGTTTCAAGTCAGCATCATGCAAATAAATGGGCCTTTGTTGACCTTGGTCATGAAGGTCTTTCTTAAATAAGCATGCACACCTTGCTTTAGCTATGCCTGTCTTTTCATATTAGTCAAATGACCTGATAAATGAAAATCCTTGATGGCCATTGTGTGTGTCTCTATGTGTGTGGATTATGTGTGTAGTGAGTCACCACTTGCCAATGATTAAAGATAGCTTGACTGACAGATGTAGCTATCTCTTAACCTGTTCTTTGGTTTCTTTTGAAGACTGCTGAAAAGGAAGGAAAGAAAAAAGGACTGTATGTGTGTGTGTGTGTGTGTGTGTGTGTGTGTGTGTGTGTGTATGGTAGAGAGAGTTGATGAGAAAGCAGTGCTGTAAGTATCATTCAACCCTCAGAGTAGCGGAGTAGCATTTAATATGGGTAAAAATGAATAAAAATTTGCCACAGACTGTTAAAGTCACACAAAATACAGCTGACACACGTTTTAAAACACATTTGTAACAAATGTATCTCTTTACAAAGTTGCTCATCTGTCTAATAAAACAAATAATATATTAAAGCATCTTTGGTGTTTCCATGGTTTCTACAAAATAAAACCGGAAATCGAGGGTAACGCGGGTATGATGTCATTGATAGGCGACGCACAGGCACGGTCCATGTCCTGGTTAAAATTGCTTATTTCTCTGGATTTAAACATTCTTGGAAACATTTGGGATAATGTAAGCACACAAGTCGACAAAACATTTAACATCGTTCTAGTGGTTTTTGGATATTTTAATCCAAAAATCTTACATATTGTGCCTTTAAATGTGTGGGGACACTTCAAGACGTTTAGTAGGGGTGTAAAATAATATTGATACACGTGAATATTGCGATATTATGTTTGGCTATACTGTACCGATTCTCAAAAACACTGTATGGATATTTATTTATTTATTTGTTTATATCCAAGATTCTTGGCTTTGGGTTCGGTTTAAAATACAGACTGTATAAAACGCAACCGATAGATGTCAGTGTTATCTCAGAACGTAAACTGACGCGGAGCCGGAGAAGCGCAAGGTGCGTGCATCGCTAGCCTTAGCATTAGCAAACCCAGCTCACAAGACCATAGAATTACTCCGGTGCCGCGGTTCCGCTCTCGCACACTTTCTGTTGTAAAATAGTTTAGAAAATAAAAACTGCTATACTGTAAACCTTTAAAACATATACGCCTAAAGAATCCTGCAGTCACTTTACTTTTTTCCCTTTACTTAAAATAGTGATTAGTGATATAAATGCAAATGATACTGTATTGATTAAATAAAATGAAGTTTTTTGTCAGGTTTTATGCATATGGTTGTGTGTTCTTTATGACAGTTTTTTCTAAAATTAGATCCTCTTTCTAAAAAAACAAGAAATATCGCAATATATCGCCTTTCTTACAGTATCGCAATCTATTGTATCGTAACCCCTGTATCGTGATGCATATCGTATCTCCAGATTCTTGACAATACACAGCCCTAACGTTTAGTTGTTTATTTTTACATGGTGATGGTGTATGAGTGACATAGAAAGTTTGGTTTTACTTTGCATAATGTGAGAACATTTCAGAACTCTGGATTTTGTAAACTTGAGTTTAGTTTAATTTATGTTGATAATCTGCTTGTAATGTAATATTGTGATGTAGCACAAGTGTTATAGAGTGATGTATTATACCTAATATTCAGCCTAATGTTTATTTGAGAAAATTTAGTGCAGATATTTGAGTGACTCAGTCATTTTGTTTTCATACATTACACTTGTTAAATTCCAATTTGCAGCAAATTTGTGGATTAACTTTTTTCAGCAGTACTGCTTCTGCTATTCACAAATGCATGCATCTCTAAAGTTGTTCCATTAACCTGTCAAGCAATTTCTTAAGATCGAAAGAACCTCTTTTGCTTTAGCATTGGCCTGTTTTAGCATTGGAGGCACAACTCACTCACTTCCAAACAAATCTAAGGTAAGATACATTTCTATAACTTGTCTAAGATCCAATTTGGTAAACTGTTAATTTATCATTATTATGTATAGAGCAGTCAAATAGGCCAAATCAGATTTTGGCCTATTAGTGATTCAAATCAGTGTGTATTTTTGAAAAGCTTGACAGCCTCCAATTAAAGGCCTCATTCTCGACAGGGACATCTCTATCTGCTGGAACTCTCTCTAGGTTTTAATAACACAATCTGGTCTGTGAGTCCTCTGCTACGTCGTATTAATGTGTGTCATTTGTCACCGTGGCATGAGCAGACGGCAGTTTGTCTGTTGAACACATGTGAGTATTATAAAAGGACACCACACAACTGTTAATAGGATATGAGATAGAGGAAATGTGCCATATACTATTGGACAACAGACAAGAGTTATTTCACTAATGAGAGTCTCACTGAGCATGCACGTAGCCCAAAAAAAAAAAAAAAAAAAAAAGGAAAGGAAAGGAAATAAAATGTACGTCTCTTGTAATGATTTGATTTGAATGGAGACAGAACTGAATGCGAGCTTGCAGTTGAATGTAAGAAAGGGGCGGGGTTTAAGCAGACTAAATGATTGGAGAAGTCCAGCACACATCACCAGAGTGAAGATGCATTCAGAAAATAGATGGGGTGAATTTTTATGCCAACTTTAAAACGTTAAGACAAAAAATTACATTAAACATTACATGGGCCTATTTATTGAGTAGTGCTTATTTTGAAGTGTTTTAGATCTGTGAAGACAACCATGATCTTTTTGGTAAAATATCACATAGTTGTGAGATCAAAGAGGAAAGGAATTGATCAGGACTGTTTTAGCCAGCTCTCAGCATCCTGCTAGAAGTAAAGAAGCAAACTCATGTATAGTTCAGTGAGGCAAAGAAGACAGCGGGTAAAGGAAGTGCTGGTGAGAAGCTGTGTGATTTTAAAGTCTTATATAGACACTGTTGAGGCTAATGCCATTTTGCCTTGTTCAGATTGTCAGTCCAAATCTGATTTTTGTGTATATCAAATATGAATCAGATCATATTTAGCAAGTGTGAACAGTAAAAACTCACATGAAATCTGATTTTTACAAATCCATTTCAAGCTACACATTGTCATATTAAGACAATGTCATTGCTATAGAAAGCAATGCAGATATTCCAGAAAACAAAAGAATGCCACGGGAGACAAATCGAATCTGAACAGTTCCAATACACAGTGTGGAGGGTCAATCATTTAGATCACATTCCAGTCAGATACACAAATAATCATATTTGGACTATTCTTGGTGCTCTTTTTGTACAAAAGTAATGTTAGGTGTTAAAACAGTGGTAAAGTTTTGGGGCAGTCATGGCCTAATGGTTAGAGAGTCAGGCTGGTAACCCTAACACCGTGTCCTAACCAGACGTGATGCAATATGATTACAGCGACAAGCGATTTGTTTGTCCACACCAGACGCGAAGTGATCAAGTCAATCAAAAATCACAGCCAATCAGAAGAGTGCGTGGGCGGGCTCTCTCTGCAAGCTCCCGGCACTTGCAACGAAATGGAAATGTACATAATCAAATTCATGAATATTACACCATTTTAACATTATTAAAAATACTCACTGATTTACTGAAACAATTTTTGTCATAGAATACTTGTCTGTTCACAATGAGTTTGAATGTTCTTGTTTCCTTTCATTTATTTTGAAGATCTGAGGTGAATTGTTCATTGTTTCTTTCAGTATGGCTATAAAAGACACACAAAATGATATTCAAACTCACATTAGACGCATTTAACATTAAAGGGATAGTTCACCCAAAAATGAAAATTTGATGTTTATCTGCTTACCCCCAGTGCATCCAAGATGTAGGTGACTTTGTTTCTTCAGTAGAACCCAAATGATGATTTTTAACTCCAACCGTTGCCGTCTGTCAGTCGTATAATGCATGTCAATAGGAACACAATCTATAAGAGTCAAAAAAACATGCACAGACAAATCCAAATTAAACCCTGCGGCTCGTGACGACACATTGATGTCCTAAGACAAGAAACGATCGGTTTGTGCAAGAAACCGAACAGTATTTATATAATTTTTTACCTCTAAAACACCACTATGTCCAACTGTGTTCAGCATTCGCTTAGTGAGGTCTGATCACGCTCTGACAACGTCAGTGATGTCTCGCACTCAATGAAGTATAAGCGTGAGACATCACTTCCGTTGTCAAAGCGCGATCAGACCTCACTAAGCGAATGCGCTTCGTGTCTTAGGACATCAATGTGTCGTCACGAGCCGCAGGATTTAATTTGGATTTGTCTAAGCAAGTTTTATTTACTCTTATAGACTAAGTTCCCATTGACACGCATTATAAGGCTGAGAGACCGCAACGGTTGGAGTTAAAAATTATCATTTGTGTTCTACTGAAGAAACAAAGTCACCTACATCTTGGATGCACTGGGGGTAAGCAGATAAACATCAAATTTTCATTTTTGGGTGAACTATCCCTTTAAATAAAGCACATAAACAGTACCTGAGATTATCATTGCCATACTTGGTGTTGTTCCAGCCGCAACGTCACAGAAAAATAGAAACCGTTTCTAAAATAGAATATTGTGTGTCGCCGTCGCAGCTAGTTAGGTTAAAAATCTCTGATTAACGTGGAAAAGATACCTTTTATAGCATGCCGCAATGCTTCTGGTTAGGACACGGTGTAAGGTTGCAGATTTGATTCTCAATACTGGTAGGAAATAACTGAGGTGCCCTTGAGCAAGGCACCTATCCCCCAATCGCTCCCCGGACGCCAGAGCAAAAATGGCTGCCCATTGCTTCAGGTGTGTGTGCCCACGGTTTGCAGTGTGTATGTGTGTGTGTGTGTGTGTGTGTTCACTCACTGCTCTTATTGTGTGTGCACTAACTTGGATGGGTTAAATGCAGAGGACAAATTCCAAGTATGGGTTATCATACTTGGCCTTCACATGTCACTTCACGTCACTTAAGGTTTTTGGATGCTAAACGAAGCAGGAATGCTATCTCACCAAAACAGCACGACTGAGGATTTTTAATGCAAACATGCACACACACAAACTGCAAGCCGGCTCCAGAAAAAGCAGCAGAAGAAAGCATCTTGAGCGGAAGTACGGTGAGAAGCGCAGATGCACATGTTCTCTGACTGCAGCATAATGAGGTACTGCGGGGCGTCGATTTCACTTACAGCACTCGAGATGTCAGGAATTAAAAATGCATGTCCTCTTAACGAGGAAACAGTTCTAATTAAGTGAGAGTAATTCTGCGTTATTACTCTGAAATAGAGACATGAATACTTAATGATTGGCGTAGTAGTGTTTAATACCTCATGTTAGCTGCCATATGTCTTACAGGTGCTTTCTAATGTTTTTACTCGTGTGCTAAAAGAGAGAGAGAGAAAAAAGACTTCAGAAATAATATAGCATGTAGCATTCGAAAAATGTGTTTGCGCTAGTTTGTGCAAGTGATTGTGCTAAAACTTGCATATTATTGCTGTCTTTTTACAGAATACACCAGCATCTTTGCCTTGATGCATTGGGCTTCCAGTCTGAGCCTTAGTCAAAGAAACAAACAAAACATTAGCATATATGTGGCTTGCAGCATGTAAGGAAAGTAGTGATTTACATTATTAACCTAGCAATAACAAGATTTAACATGTAAATGGCCAGCACTGTGAGTATTTAAATGAATAGTCTTCCTTATTTAATATTACTATTAATTGATGTTTAAATAATACTATTTGAATTACTTATTAGGAATTAGGTGTCATTATAAGATTTTGAAATGAATATGTGAATGTTTAATTTTTTATTTGTGTGTGCGTGTATATTTCTTATATTTTTTGTTTCTCTTAAAGTGCTTAATTATGTATGTATTGGTTATTGTTCTAGTTATTATTTATTTATTTATTTTTTTGTGCTGGTGATGGGTATTATCACAAAAAGAGAAGAGAGGAGGAGAAAGTAGAATGAAAAATGAGGAATAACTATTGGTAAAAAATATTACGTCTTTAAAGGAGATGTTTATTTGTATAATTGTATTAAATATGCTTGAATGGAAAGAGATAATAAAGTATAAAAATAAATAAATAAATTAACAGTCTTCGATGCAGACACACCTCCTTTCCATTTAAATGAGGCTCATTATAGAATGCACCAGATTTACCAGAAATGTGGTGGTATCAGAACGCAGGAGGTAAATGAAAGTTTATTTAAAGGAGACATTTTTGATTATGGAAGCAGAAATTGTGCTTGTGTTGAGTGTGTGTAGTGTGGGGCTTATGCAAATTTGTTAGATGCTTGATGGATATTCAAATGTATTATAATTAATCATAAGATTTGATTTATTACATTAATGTGTTAACTTTTTTCTTTACTAAAAAGAAGTAAATGAGTAAATATGGCAATTTCTGTCACTTGCATGTTTATTTAGCCTTGCATTCATTTACTATTGCTTTGCACATGCAAAATGCATTCAGATTGAGACAACATCGCCAATTTTACCAGTATGTTGTGCTATTACCACATTTGCATTATTCCTTAAGTGTTGTGTACTAAACCAATGCAGACATCTGAAAAATCTACTGCTACCTTTAGTGCAGTCATCATGATATCTGAATGGTGTCAGGTATGTAACTCTCATAGCACTCACTTGATGTATGAACAGGTTTAAATGTCAGGGACTTCTCATCGTCAGAGAACTTCGAATGTTAGATAAGTGGAGAAATGTCATCAGATTTAAATCCAACTCCATGTGCTTGTAGATGAATTTTGAAGTATTAATGAAATCTTTAGATAGACTTGTCTAGACGTACCATGTCCCAAAGGAGTTTTACATGAAAGCACAGGAAGGTGTTCATTTAATTGCATCAGTCTCAACAGCTAAGATCTACTCTACTCTACTTCACCTATTGATTGATTATTTTATTATTATTTTTATTTATTTTATTATCATTTATTTATTTGGCATTATTATTAGGTTTAGGAAAGGAAACTTAGGTTTCTTTTAGGGCTGCACGATAAATTGCAATTAACATGAAATCACACTTAAACTGATTTGGCTTAGTGTGATTATGAAATCGCAAAGGCTTCAATTATTTATTAATTTATTTTTTTATGCACACCTTGTCAATGAAGCATGGCTCTGTGATCAGTAGTAAATGCTCCATCTGAAAGCACTGCGAGTTTGAGTGGCTTATAACATGCATTTGAAAAAGTAACACGTGTCAAACATCTTTCTAAACACGGGGAGCATTTATGAACCTCTTGTCCAACAAAAGACAACAATAACATGTTTTTACTCCAAACTCACTTTTGTGTTTGAAAACATCCTTCTGTGAGATGATGTGGCTCTGCACAGAATAAGGCACACAACATATTATTTCATAGTATTCTATCTATACAGTGATAAAGGCTATGTCGATTAGCAGGGCTCCAGACAAAAAAAAATCATTAAGGAGCCATTGGCTCCTATAGGGGGAAAAAACAGGCACCAGATAATTTTTTTAAGAGCCACACAACAATGAACTTGCATTTTTAAATCACCTACTTTTAGTCATCCTGTTGTGTTTATATATCTCCCCTTTACAGTGTCAGCGTGATTGTGATTTTTCTGGGAAATGAATGTCACTATTTTCACTTAATACTATTATAGTTTTTGTTAATATTTTGAATCCGATTCGAGTTTTATATTTTCTGCTTTCATTTTTCGTTAAGTTTTAATATTTTGTTGTTGTTGTTGTTTTTAGTTTTATTTTTTGTTGTTTCTAAACATGTATTTTTAGTTTGTATAATTTATTTCAGTATTAACATTTATTTCAAGCAATGAAAAATGTTTTTTAATGGTTTTAGTTAACTATAATAACCCTGATGCTAGTAAAATTTTTATATTGAATAATGTCAAATAATGTTCTTAGTCTTTCCTTCCTGAAGCTACAACAGTTTACTTTGAATCAAATGAAAATAAATATAAATATATGGAAATAAATATATAAATATATTAAATTTGGTTTGTGTAACCAAATAACAAACGGGGAAATTGATATACATACTGCTTGACTTTGATTAATGAACAGGCCGAAATGCAGCGGGACTCTTATTTTGAAATGTATGTGCTTTACTTTTGCTGCTCATTCAAGTTCAGATGAGGAAGATAAAAAATTTACGTTGTTACAACCGTTTACAACACATTACAATATAAATAATATAGAGTAAACTTTGTCATAATTGATCAGCATTAGCTCATATTAAGCAATCGGTTGACTAATGTGTGCTAATGATTGATTGCGAGCTGCTCTGAAGCTCTGTTGCGAGAGCCTTAAGAACGCTTAACAGCGCCATCTTTTGACTTTAAAAAATGATTTGTTTTTCCATCCACAAAATATAAGACGCCTTAAAATGATAATTAATACTCTTGCTATACCATTTAAGGAACTGAAGACTTTTTATGACCTTAAATTGATCTGATGAGCATGAGCGGAGTGGAATAATGAAAGTGATCAGCATGATTGATTCAAAATGGTGAGCACGCGCTGCATTGTGTGTGTATCTGCAGTCTGCAGAGCCGGTTTCCCCTTTTGAATGACGAATATAGATGAATTTATATGAAGAAATAGACAATTGTCTCCTTTACGCAGGAGCAGAATGGTGTGTTCAAATGCAGCTTTTTTGCACCGACGCCAGGCGACAACACAGTCGGCTTTCATCAGCGCTAGTTCTTTGGCGTCGGTTTGGTGTGTGATATTTTTCCATACCCATTCATATTTTGGCACTCTAACTCAGTGAAACTTTCACACACAGCATCTCATTTAATTACGTCAACACAACAAATGATGTGATAGGCTACTGGTCACAGAACACACAAATAACATGCATAATTTTACAGTCATAACGTGTGAATTTGTATGGTCGCCAGTGGTGACCCGTTTTAGGCGCAGTCTGGAGCCCTGATTAGCATTGAAGTATAAATACTTTATTATCATGAAAATACCTGAGAAGGCTTGAAGAACTCAGATAAACCATATATTGTCGTAGTAGTGTGTTTATTAGTAATGCTTAATCAAAGCGTTTCAGTCTTCTGTTTATTCAGCTACAGCGATAGTATGTTGCCCATAGGGATTTTCTGGAACGACATGCGTTATCTTACTTCTGTGTGGCATACTTGGAGTTTCTGTGCAAGAGCGCCCTCTGGCTTTCAGATGGAGCAGCATTTACTACTGATCACAGAGCCGTGCTTCACTGAGAAGCTGCGCATTAAAAAAAAAAAAAAAATCGCAACCTTTGCCAAATCGCATGCGGTTTAATTTCAATTAATTGTGCAGCCCTAGGTGCTTTTTACACTTAGTCCAAACCGCATTAAGATTCCTCTGTAACTATTGGTAATAACTTGAGAAGAAAAGATTGTCAGTGTTTATTCATGTTTTTGTTATGCTGGATTTATCACCAAAAACTCAACGCAACCAAACAAACTGAACTCTGATGACTAAAATCTTGAGCCCCCTAACTACACGCAATGCGGTAATATTCCAGCGACAAGCAATTTGACTGTCCACACTAGACGCGACGCCACAATGAGAAGCAATAAAATCAATCAAAAATCACAGCCAATCAGAAGAGAGTGTGGGCGGGCTCTCTTGGCAAGAGCACAGCAGACACAATAGCTGTGTCCCATTTCGAAGGCTGCGTCCTCCGGAGGTCGCATTCGAAGGTTGCATACATCACTGAGGTTGTATCATTTCAGAAAAGTAAGTAGGACACTCCGAATGCAACCTTCGAATGCGCCCTTCTTTCACAGGAATTCGGAGGATGCATGAGGTGTATCCTTCGCTGCTGCAGATAGCCCACAATTCTTTGCGTCGCTGTTAACAACCGTCATTTATTTGAAAAAATAAAATAAAAATGGCGGCGTCGGCAGATGTACATACAAGCGAAGATGTGTTTAAATGTAAGTAGTTTCAAGCTTGTTTTTGTTTTAAACTTTGTTCTTCTTAATATCCTCCTCCTTTGTCTCTGTAATAGATATCTGTTGTACATACGCCAGCTCCTCAAGCATTAACCAAAATAAAACAAGTAAATACGTTTTCTTTTCAAATTACTTTACAAATTTATAAATAATTTTCATTCATTTGCTGAGAGAGCAACGATGCTGACGTGAACGCATTGACATAGCAACGTGATACTTCCTGTTTCCTTTCCTGCCCATGTGTCCTACTGTTACATACAGAAGGGAGCGGAGACACAGATAAGTGCAAAGCAGGGTTTTATTGAGGTCAACAGAGCGTGCTGGAGTGATGCAGGTGAGTGTAAACAAGAAGATACGTGGCTTGGTGATCGTGCTGGCTTCTGATGCTGGTTGTTGTTGTTGCAGGTTATGTGGATGCAGACGAACGTGGAGCAGACGAGGCACACTGAACTCACAGGGAACACGGAGACACAAGGAGTCACGGAGAACACAGGAGACAGGCAAGTAGATAGCAATCGGAGTCCTGGAGGTAAGCATAGCATGTAGGTATGCGTTAACGAGACCGGACGATGTGTGTGTGTTCAGTGTGCTCTTTTATGTGGCAGTGGTGATGAGTGCTGATGCGTGACAGGTGTGGCTGATCAGTACTCAGGAGAGGGAGTGCACTGTGATTGGGTGACTGTGGAGCCTGACGTGTCTGTGACATTACCCCCCCCTCCACGGTCCGCTCCTGAGGACCGCGGACCCCGACGTCGTGGTGGTCGACCCCTGCCACGAGGAGCTGGTCTGCTTGGATGTCTGGAATGGAATTCGTCGAGAAGGTTAGGGTCGAGGATATCATTTCTGGGTACCCATGAGCGTTCTTCGGGGCCATATCCTTCCCAGTCCACGAGATACTCTAGGAAACCACCACGGCGCCGGGAGTCCAAGATGTCTTTGACCCGGTATGCCACTCCGTCCTCAACGATGAGTGGAGGAGGGGGTTCCTCGAGATCGCCAGGCTCTGTGGAGGGAAGAACAGAGGGGTGGTGAGGCTTTAGGAGTGAGACATGGAAAACTGGGTGAATGCGATACTCAGGGGGGAGTTGCAGGTGATAGGTGACTGGGTTGATCTGCCGGAGGATGGTGAAGGGGCCAACGAAGCGGGGACTCAGTTTCCTACACGGCAGGCGCATCTTGATGTCCCGGGTTGACAGCCAAACCTTCTGTCCTGGTTGGTACTGGGGTGCGTGGGAACGTCGAAGGTCAGCTGTCAACCTGCGCGTGCGTAGGGCCCGTTGGAGCTGCAGATGGGCTGAGTCCCAGACCCTCTCGCTCTCCCGGAACCAGTAATCCACCGCCGGGACATCTGATGGTTCCCCATCCCAGGGGAACAGTGGGGGCTGATAGCCGAGTACGCATTGGAAAGGTGTCAGACCAGTGGTGGGTTGTCGGAGAGAGTTCTGGGCGTACTCGGCCCAGCCCAGGAACTGGTTCCAGGAGTCCTGATGGCCGTGACAGAAGGTACGGAGGAAACGGCCTATCTCCTGAATCTTCCTCTCCGTCTGCCCGTTCGTCTGCGGATGGTATCCAGAAGACAGACTGACGGTCACACCTAGGAGCTTGAAAAAGGCTTTCCAGACCCGGGACGTGAACTGGGATCCACGGTCGGACACAATGTCTTCGGGCAATCCATAGTAGCGGAATACATGGTTGAATAACAGTTCGGCGGTTTCCATGGCTGTGGGGAGTCCAGGTAGGGGAAGTAACCGACAGGACTTGGAGAAGCGATCTACTATCACGAGCACACAGGTGCATCCTTCGGAGACTGGGAGGTCGGTTATGAAGTCGACTCCTAGGTGTGACCACGGACGTGTTGGAACGGGCAGAGGTTGTAGTTTACCGGAGGGAAGATGGCGTGGGCTCTTGGAGATAGCACATTCCCTGCACCCCTGCACGTACCTCCTGACGTCAGATCTCATGTTGGGCCACCAGAAACGCTGTTTCAACAGCGAGAGGGTCTCGTTGACCCCTGGGTGGCCAGTGCCCAGTGAAGTATGTGAAGAGTGGATGAGGGGAGTGCGTCGTGCTCGTGGGACATACTTCAATCCGGTGGGGCAACCCGGCGGGGTGTTGGTGGAGGCATTGGACTCGGGGAGCGTTTCCTCTGACCAGGAGATGGGACTGACAAAAAGTTTCTCGGGGAGTATGGGCTCTGGATCTTCATTGCCTTCTTCAAGATTATATAGACGAGACAGTGCATCCGCTTTCATGTTCTTGGGACCAGGGAGATAAGAGATCTTGAAATCGAAACGTGTGAAAAAGAGAGCCCATCTCGCTTGGCGGGGGTTCAACCTCTTGGCATCCCGTAGATACCCCAGGTTCTTGTGGTCGGTTAGAACCAGGAAAGGGTGTTTTGCTCCCTCAAGCCAATGCCTCCACTCCTCCAAGGCGAGCTTGATGGCAAGGAGTTTACCTCCGCCGGGTTGAGTTTCCGGGAGAAGAAAGCACATGGGTGGAGTTTCTTTGGATTCCCCTGCTGCTGGGACAATACCGCTCCCACTCCGGTGGTGGAGGCGTCTACCTCCACGACGAATGGGAGATCAGGATCGGGGTGCGCCAGGAGGGGAGCGGTAGTGAACGCTGTCTTCAAATGTTCAAACGCCTGGGTGGCTGCTGGCGTCCAGGACAGAGACTTGGGCTTATGGCGGAGGAGGTTGGTGAGTGGACTGGTGATGGAACTGTAGTTCAGGATGAATCGACGATAGAAATTGGCAAATCCTAGGAAACGTTGGAGTTCTTTTACGGAGGTGGGAGTGGGCCAGTCTTTGACAGCAGTGACCTTCCTCTCGTCCATGCGGACGCCACTGCGGTCGATGTTATACCCAAGAAACTGCACTGAGGGCTGGTGGAAAGTGCATTTCTCGGCTTTCAGATAGAGCTGGTGGTCCCTCAGGCGTTGGAGGACCTCCGCAACGTGTTGGCGATGTTCGGCCAGGCTCCGGGAGTAAATCAAGATATCGTCTATGTAGACCAGGACAGATCTGTGCAGGAACTCCCGGAGCACCTCATGCATGAAGTCTTGAAATACGGAGGGGGCGTTGACCAGTCCATACGGCATAACGAGATACTCGTAGTGGCCAGTAGGTGTTACGAACGCTGTTTTCCACTCGTCCCCCTCACGTATTCTGATGAGGTTGTAAGCGCTGCGGAGGTCCAACTTGGTGAACACAGTGGCGCCGCGCAGATGTTCCAGGGCTGATGGGACGAGAGGAAGGGGATAACGGAACTTCACGGTGATTTGGTTGAGTGCTCTGTAGTCTATGCAGGGCCGCAAGCCTCCGTCCTTCTTAGCCACGAAGAAAAAGCTGGAAGCAGCAGGGGAAGTGGACGGTCGGATGTAGCCTTGTTTCAGAGCCTCGTCGATGTATTCCTCCATGGCTTTCTCCTCCGGAATGGATAGGGAGTAAATCTTCCCTCTGGGCACTGGCTCACCTGGGATGAGGTCGATGGCGCAGTCCCATGGCCGGTGGGGAGGCAGCTTGGAGGCTTGTTTTGGACAGAAGACATCTCTGAAGTGGGAATAACACGCTGGGATTTCTGTGGAACGTTTCTCTAGGGGGCTTTCCACAGTAGTAGCACAGACTTGAATGGCTTTGGAACTCGGAGAACTAGGAACTGGAAACTCAGGAAAACAGTCTTGAAAGCATTGGTTACCCCACTTCAGGATCTCTCCTGTCCTCCAGGAGATGGTGGGGTTGTGCTGCTCTAGCCACGGGCGCCCCAGAATCACGTCAGCCGTTGAGTTCTCCAGAACCAGCAATTGAATCTCCTCTTTATGGAGAACTCCGACTTGGAGGAGGAGAGGTCCCACACTGTAGCGTACTTGCCGTAGAGGTTTTCCAGTTACCGCGTGGATCTGGTAAATCTTCGGCGTTGGGGCTGTCTTGAGTTTAAGCTGGCGGCAGAGGGATCCGGAGATGAAGTTGCCAGCTGACCCAGAATCGAGGAGCGCACTGACTGGGAGACAGAATTCGGCAGCAGTAAGTGTTACAACAATTGTGAGTGGTTTCATTTTGTTTAACGTAGGCAAAATAACACTCACCATGGGCCGAACTGGACGGGTGGGGCATTCAGCGATGTAATGTCCAGCACGGCCACAGTAGAGACACAGATTCTGGGTCAGCCTCCTCTGCCGCTCAGTAGACGAGAGACGAGAGTTTTCGAGTTGCATAGGGTCGTTGGCTGGTTCTGGGAGGCTGACGGATTCGGGCTGGCGGAGGTTCGCTGGAAATAACGGCTGGTTCTGGTGCTCTTCGAGGCACAGCTGCATACGAGTGGCGAATCTGATGGAGAGTTGAATGAATTTTTCGAGCCCGATGGAATCCTCGTATGCAGCGAGATGCAACCGCACACGGGGCTCGAGACCCTGCCGATACAGGGTGAGGAGGGCTCGTTCATTCCAGCCACTTGCAGCAGCGAGGGTACGAAACTGGAGGGCATAATCAGACACGGTTAGTGATCCTTGCTTTAAATTACATAATCTCTCACCAATGGACGAATCTCCCGCGGGCGTTCCGAAAACTTCCTTGAAGTGTGTAATAAAGCTGGACAGGGAAAGAACAACAGGGTTTTCTTGATTCCAGAGAGGTTCAGCCCATCGCAGTGCTTTACCATGCAGTTGAGAGATTATGAAAGCCACTTTCGCTTTATCGTCTGGGTACAGGTGCGGTTGCATCTCCAGAACCAGCGTACACTGCAAAAGAAATCCGTTGCAGTCCTCCGCCAGGCCAGAGAAGGGCGCCGGTTTAGCCATGGGACTGGCGACGGCTGGTGGTGAAGGAGATGCCGCGGTGAGCGTGCGGTGGAGTGCATCAACCAGGTCTTGAATGGGATCCGAGGTGCTCATGTTGACGTGACGGTTGTGGTCCGGTCTTCTGTTACATACAGAAGGGAGCGGAGACACAGATAAGTGCAAAGCAGGGTTTTATTGAGGTCAACAGAGCGTGCTGGAGTGATGCAGGTGAGTGTAAACAAGAAGATACGTGGCTTGGTGATCGTGCTGGCTTCTGATGCTGGTTGTTGTTGTTGCAGGTTACGTGGATGCAGACGAACGTGGAGCAGACGAGGCACACTGAACTCACAGGGAACACGGAGACACAAGGAGTCACGGAGAACACAGGAGACAGGTAAGTAGATAGCAATCGGAGTCCTGGAGGTAAGCATAGCATGTAGGTATGCGTTAACGAGACCGGACGATGTGTGTGTGTTCAGTGTGCTCTTTTATGTGGCAGTGGTGATGAGTGCTGATGCGTGACAGGTGTGGCTGATCAGTACTCAGGAGAGGGAGTGCGCTGTGATTGGGTGACTGTGGAGCCTGGCGTGTCTGTGACACCTACGAAGGACGTCTCGTTTAATTCTGGTTAAGGACACTCCGTATACCGCATGAAGGATGCGGTATACGGAGTGTCCTTAACCAGAATTAAACGAGGATGCGTCCTCTGGAGGATGCAGCCTTTGAAATTAAATGAAATGAGACACAGCTAATGAAATGGGTAAGTACATAGTAAAATTAATAAATATTACACCATTTAAACATTATTTAAAGTACATACGGAGCGACTGAAACAATCTTTGTCATAGAGTACACTTGTTTGTTCATATTGAGTTGACAGTTTGAATGTTCTTGTGCCCATTTATTTATTTTCAAGATCTGAGGTGAATTAGCCAGTGTTGTTTTCATTACAGCTAAAAAGCTGGGAACACAGAATGATATTCAAACTCATATTAGCCGCTTTAAATATGAAATAAAGCACATGAATAGTACCTGATGTTAGCATTGCGATACTTTGTGTTAATGTTCCAGCCGGCTGGTTAGGACAAAAACTCCGATTAACATGGAACCTTTTATCAGAGATGTTCACGAGTCTTTTATCTGGAGTCTGAGTCAAGTCTGAAGCCTTTAAGCTGGAGTCCGAGTCAAGTCTTAAGTCTTTAAGCTGGAGTCCGAGTCAAGTCTTAAGTCTTTAAGCTGGAGTCCGAGTCAAGTCTGAAGTCTTTAAGCTGGAGTCCGAGTCAAGTCTGAAGTCTTTAAGCTGGAGTCCGAGTCAAGTCTTAAGTCTTTAAGCTGGAGTCCGAGTCAAGTCTGAAGTCTTTATCACTGGAGTCTGAGTCAAGTCTGGAGTCTTTTGTCACGAGTCCCAGTCGAGTCTCGAGTCATTAAAAAAAAAAAAAAAAATTCTCATAAATCAAATCCTATTTTTTATCCTAGTTGTATTATATAGACAAGATAATATGATCTTTCTATCATCTGTTTTATTTGAAATTAAGGTCCTATGATGTAAGGGATAGGCTAATGTACATCCAGCTTGTTACTTTATAATCCATTACAATGTACAAAACAATCGTCCTGGCGAGTAGTCATTTTCAATACAGTCGCTAAGCGGACGCAAGATGGCGCCAGTGAGTCATGGTTTGTTATACAGCTTCGTTGTTATTGACAACAGTCATTATCAGAAAATATCAAACCTCGGAATGTTTAAGAATGTCAATTGAAAACTCTACACATGCTGTTTGTGATACCTTAAAATATGAGCTTTAAGTAATAAATGGATTATCATCTCTTTCTATCTCTCTCTTATGGACACACATTAAGAAAGAGAAAAGCTGCATATAATACGAAAAGATTGATAAAACGTAGTGCTAGGTTTAAAGGCTATAATTTTTTTGTTCATATTTTAACAGGCTGGCAATCCAAATGACCCATGCAACTATACCACAGTATAATAGCTAGCTGTGTGAGTTAATGTGACTAACCTTTGTGGAAGCGATGTCTCATAAAATTTGATGATGTCGTTCCGGTGTCTTTAATTGTTTTCCCGCATTCTGTGCATCTAACCGATATGACATGATAATAAACCCAAACGAAAGAACATAAGGCACGGTGGCTCCCGTCATGTTTTAATGGGACTCTTATGACATTTCGGAGTTTACGCGCAATACACGTACATACGTAATCAAATTCTATGACAAGAGTCCGGTCTACCACGACAGATAGGGAAATATATGTGACGCAGATATTATAAAACCATTCAAATACAACAAAAATTCTTTATTTATTATATCAGTAGTTAAGGGTAAGACTTGAGTCGTTTTTAAATTATTCACGAGTCTTTTGTGTCGAGTCGAGTCAAGTCTGAAGTCGTTTTAGGTTGAGTCCGAGTCAAGTCAGAAGTCCGAGTCACTAACTCGAGTGCCTTTTATCGCGTGTCGTGGCGTCGCGTCGTGTCTGGTTAGGACAAGGTTTAAGGCTCTTGAGCCTCTCCTTTCTGCCAAATCTGTTTGCCTTCAGAATGAACCTCAAAGCTTACATGTGAACATTTTTAAATGAGGAAAATGCTTTATCATAAGTTGAGTGTGACTGTTGTGGGAGTTAATGAATTTAATGTCATATAATTAACATAGTGCAAACTACTGATAGCTACAACAGTCCACAATGTTATAAAAATAGACTGCTGTAAACTGCCGGTATTAAGTTCTTCAAAAATAAACTGACAAATTGAAGATTAGTTTCAGCACTCATTACCATGAACTGCCAATTAGTGTCAGCAGAAAGGAGATAGAAAGATGCACTCATTGACATCTTTTTCACTTATTCTATTTTCTCTGCATTGGGGTTATTTATTGTCTGTGGCATATTTATTTTGATACTGGATTAATCTTCTGTATTTATCCACCAATCATTTTTAAATCATGAATTTTAATGATGGCCTTTTTTCTTTTGCTCTTTCAAAATGTCTTTTGAGGCGCCCCCTTTTGATATATGTGTTGAGCGTGATTGCACACATCATTTTAGTGGAGTAAAATCATTAACTGCTATTATTAAAGTAAACATTGAATTTTTATAATTTATCTAGAATTTCTTTGATTCTGTGCTAACTGTCATATATTTGATAAAGTTATGGTTGCTTTGGCTAGATCACAGCTTCTATGTAGAAGTTGTCGCAAAGCTGTCTGTGACAAGATGAAGCAAGTAACGGTTTGGAGTTCACAAGCAAAACACAAGAGACAAAATGTTGGATATGGATCCAGGATCTCTCAACCCAGTAATTTTTTCCAAAAGAAATAATATTGATAGATTCCATTTCCATAGAAGTGATTGAGATATTTTCAGTTTTAAATGGATTGAACACAAAGTTCCTTTAATTTTTTTTTTATTTTTTTTTTTATTTGCTTTTGGAAACACATCTTTTCAGGTACAACAACAGTTCTTGAAGTGTTTGAAATATTAATATAGGCCTAATGAATTTAATCACTGATATTTAACCTGTGCATATTGCTTAATGAGTTTGTTCAGAAATTATGTTCAGTATTCCATTATTCAATATACATTTAAATCAGTTAAAAAGCTGCTCTCAAAGCATTCAGTTCAAAAGAAACTGAGAGAGAGGGGTTGTGGAGGGCTGGCAGCAGAAACATGGTTCTGAAAACATCTGTTTTAGTCTCTCTGGCTGTGTAAGTTTGGCACTAACCCATCTCAGCGTGATTCATTTAAATGTAGCAGAGGGCTTCAGAATGGGTCATCTCTGTACTCTCTGTGTGTGTGTGTGTGTGTGGCATGCTATACTTTCTCCATCATAATGTGGCATTTACATGGGCATACTGCACAGACGGAAGAGCGGGGATAGTGATATATATATTTCAATGCATGGTGTGAGGTGTGATGCTTTTCATAGATATGGTATTAAATCTTTAATATTACTTGCTTTTACTACTCCAGACATTTGTTTTCAGACATACACATCAGGAGCTTGAGTTGCACTATTGATTTGCACACTTTTAGATAAGCTAATTGCTGCTCTTTAAACTAACACCATGATCTCAGGACTTGTGGGAGCTCATAAATTAATTTGGCGTGCTTCACAAAATCTGTTTAGCCATCTGTTTATCCATGTATCTATCGTCTGTCTGTCTGTATCTATCTGTATGTCTATCTCTGTTGTCCTCTGTCTATCTTTGTTGTTCTATTTTTCTATCTCTCTGTCTGTTGTATACACAAGCATACTTTGCTTGTCTACGTTATGCTCCGTCTTGGAGTGTGCACAGAGAAATTGCATTTTACGACAATCACGTTACTGCTTTGGTTGATTTGGACATAACCTTTGGGTTTTTATGGAGTAACGAAAGCTCACCGCTGTAAAGGAAAGGGGTGCACTGTATTTATAACACAAGACAAAACAAGATTTCTATTTTCTTCTATTTCATCTATTTTCTTTTTTCTCTATTATCTTTTTTTCATAATTGTAAGCCAAAATCGTTACTGAACATACAATTTGATAAATTACCCATTATCTGTCTCTGCCTGCCTGCTTATCTGCCTGTTTGTCTATCTATATAGTCTACAAAAATAAATATAAAAAAAATGTACATTTTATTTAAATTTATATAAATATATTAAATGTATATATTTCCACATAGATACCACTAGAGTCTAATAACTCCACACATAATGTTAATTTAGTGTGAATTAAACACGCACTTTATAAAGTCATGCTATCTTTGTATCCCGTGTGGCTGAAAACTGTTGACATTTAAGGGATCAAGTAATTATATAAATGTATTTGGGTTCTTCCGTGTCAAAGCCAAAAAATTTGAAAACTTCCCCGACTCAAATTTTTGATTTTGTTCATATTTTTTTCTGAAGAAAGACAAGCATAAATAGTGATCAAAGCCAAAATATTAAATGTCATAGATGAATACTTATTGAGTGATCCAATGACTTTAGAAAGATGGCAGCATCATTAATTTATTTATACACATGAAATTGGTATGTCTATTAGTTAAATGTTCACTTTAGCTTTCTTTGTTGCATTATATGCCACATATTCTTTTCCCAAAGTTTGCAGGCCTGCAACTCAAGAAGTATTAAATATAACTCTCCTTTTAGATTCTGGTTCTTAAACTTTTCTTTTGGTAAAACATGAGAAGTGCTTTTCTGCATTTTTGAACCGTCATCACTGGCATATAATGTAAAGATTGCTAAAGACAACAGAATTTATTAATAGACCGACCTATATTTGTAAAAATAAAATATTGCCGCTGCCATCTTTCTAAAGTCATTTTCTCCCTTCTGTAATTTGGCTTTAAATATTTGGTGAAAATTGTCCTTTTGACATTCTCTACAAAATAGTGGATTACTCAGTAAATATTTAACCATGTGTTATGACCCATTCTGAAGAGAAGGGCTTGACATGAACATTTCAGATGTTAAACGGGATTCCAGCCGCAGCCAACAGATCAGCAAAGACACCAAAACATAAAATCCACAAAAAGTAATTTATTAAGGCGAAATGACAAATAATTAAATTAAGGAGCCATGGCTTCAGGGTGCCCCAAGCCAGATAATAAACTAAATAGACTTATAAATGAAACATGAATAAATAACCTAATCGGGAAAAGCAAAAATTACATAAATAAATGAATCACAAAGGAAGTCAAAATAAATGGCAGGACGCCCCTACACTCCTAAAGCATAAGTAAAAGTCTGTTTAGATCACTACAAACAAAATAACGTTCTACAGTATTTATGAGTCTTTCTATGATTGTCAGTATTTTCCTACTATATATTCAGCACATTTAGTAAAACAGATGGAAATGATGTGAGGAAACTGCAGTTTGGATAAAATGATGAGAGTGCACTGGCCTGCCCTCTCTCAGATGAGCATGCTGGGCTTGTTGCTTCTCTCTGAAGGTCAGAAGTCAATTGCAGTAATGTGCTAGCAGCAGCCCACAAGCCTCCATTATCAGGACTAATGTGTGGCTGCATTATTCGCCCACACCCTGTGTGGCTTGGGCTGTGCTCCCTTCCCATCAACCTCAGTACACAGGACCCTACAGTCTCATTAGAGACAGCTACAGCCGTCAACAAAAGTGCCCATCTAAAAATACATAACAGCATTTATGTTCTATATTTCTCAACTGCTTCTATACAAACAGTACATGCATTATGGATTTAGAGTGTCGTATGTCAAATTAGTCTATTGTGGCATGTGTTCACCGCTGTAAAGGCTAGATATACCATATGCTGCATGTACAGAACAATTTCACTTTCATTTGCTAAAAGGTGTTGCTTCATTCATTCACTAATGAAGCCAGCAGTGTGCTTGTCTAAGTCAAATTCCTATTCTAATTAAATTCAACATGGAATCAAAATGGATCCTGTTTACTTTGAGTAAAGATCTCATTATTATCAGTTTATTATTCCACAGACCATATTATTCCCAACTTACATTGTACACGTTCAAAAGTTTGGGGTCAGTAACTGTAAGTATCTTATGCTCACCAAAGCTGCATTTGTTTGATCAAAAATACAGTAATAATAGTAATATTGTGAAATATTATTACAAATTAAATTGACTGTTTTCTATTTTAATATATTTTAAAATGTAATTTTTTTCTTTAATGGCAAAGCTGAATTTTCAGCAGTCATTACTCCAGTTTTTAGTGTCACATGATCCTTCAGAAATCATACTGATTTGGTGCTCTAAAAACATGTTGAAAACAGTTGTGTTGCTTTTTTGTTGAAGCCATGATTGTTTGAAAATTCAAAAGAAAAAAAACATCAATTTAAAAACAGATCTTTTGTAGCATTATAAATGTATTTAATGTCACTTTTGATCAATTTAATGCATACTTGCGGAATAAGAGTATTAATATTTTAAGTAAATATATTATTCAGTGTACCTTATTAAAATGATCAATTATTCTTTCTCAATCAATGTATTTTTATCATATAATGTATAACTTGTTCACTAAGACATAGGAATGAGTATGGAAATAAAATGAGTTGTAATCCAATGACATTTTAACTTTGATTTAGACTCAGAGTTGGGAAGGGTAAATCTGCTAAAGGGGCATGATATTATCATGCATGTTTGCAGCCATTTCTTTGCTTGACTACACAACATTTCTGTATTTTACACACTCAAGACAATGGTGTGTTTTCAGTAATACATTTTGTGCAGCCCCATTCTGAAGCATGTGTTAATTTGAGGAAATGTAGAAATTCTGCACAGAGCAAAATTTTGCTTTGAGAATGAGAGATTAGAGGTCAAAAACCCCCCGAAGCGGTTAAAAAAATAAAAATAAAAAAAAGAGTCTTGCAGTCAGTGGACTGGCCTATACTGTTCAAACTTCACTAGACAAGCATCTATATGATTTGATTTTGACAATCAATGGCTTTGTATTTCCAGCAAGTGCTTTATGGTAAGCTATGATTGTTGTATAAGATGTGCTGTCTTCACTCATAACAACAAATCAATTTTTTGTGTTCAGATAAGAAAATGACTTATAGGCAGGTAATTCATTCATTTCTGGTAGGAGGTCAGCATGAGTTTTCCCCTCCCATTGTTTCAATTCACAGCATCATTATTCACACTGTTATGATTGGCACTTCTGAGCGGTAAGGAGAGCCTTGTGGTTCCTCTGAAACTGTTTATCAACACCTATAGTTTTCAATTATGCTAAAGAGATCCCCACTTTCCTGAGCTGTAATTGAAACACATTTGGGATTGCTTGTTGGAACATATCTTCGCCACCAGCAGAGTTCATAAATGAAGCCAAGAGAGGAGTTAACAAGCATTCTGGACTGATTTTTTCAGTATTATTGAGCTTTTTGGACAAGAATAAAAGGTGCTTGCTGTGAGAGGATGTGTTATGATTTTTAGAACAAATAAAATGAATGCTCTCTGAAGATGTGAAAGAAGATATGTATTGTACAGCGTTTATGATTTGGACAGAAATTACAACACGAGTACAAAATAAAGAAGATCTGGACTATTGTAAACCAGTTTATTTATCAATTGAACTAGGTGTTTGAAACCAACATACAAAACCACTGCTAGAAAAAACACACATTTGTGTAACTGGACTTTTGACTGAAAATCTTATAGTTACTGAGATTGTGACCAACTAGCCCCGGTCTTCTCTACCATTTAATAGTAGGGGTGTAACGATATCAAACCGAACAGAAAAACCGTGTTACACCACTCACTGTACGTACCGCGATACTCTCACGGCATACCGAACACGCACCGCCCCCTGCAGCCTTGGCCCATTGGATCTACACAACAAATACGTTGTATAGCCTAACCACCATTAACCACCAAAACTGCAATAAGCTCCACGTTTTGTTACTTTCGATAAGAAACAAAGTGTCATCTATCAAATTCTGTCCATTTTATCACGAAATTCAAACAAAAAATGCCGTTTTGACGCTTTTTAATGTGGCGTGATAGATCACTGTACAGGCGCTTCGAGTGAACGCGATCATCTCTTCCTCTTTAATACTAGTTACAGAATAAACATGAATGAATATCTGAAGGTATGTTGAAAGATACAGTACAACTTACTGAAACATATAATATCTCGTGTAATCGCTCAATCAGTGTTTAAACGGCAAAAAGACGTCAATAAAACATCTCTTGATAAATGTATATGTATATGTTTAAATGGAGTAAAAACACAATTTTATAATTATATTTAGAAGTTAATGAAAAATGTGCAGTTTACAAGTTTGCATACAATTTAGTTGAGTGTTGATTATTATATGGGTCATTGACGAATAAGGCTTTTAAAACTGTAAAAAAAAAAAAAATAAAAAAAAAATAATGGAGACATAATTAATATCTTTTAAGTTTTATTAAGTGTTAACAATGAGATTATGTGGTTTTTATAATCAATTAACACTGCTTTTGTCATTTTTTACAAGATGGACAAAATTTGTCACCAAAAAAGTAATTTGGTTTAACCAAAATTTCGGTTTTACCAAATGACACTTTTGGTTATACCGAATGACGATATTTTCAAACAATGTTAAGATTTAGATTTAGAGTTAGATTGCTAGCTAGCTAGCAAAAGGACAATCAAACATTTTATATTTAGTACAAGTTTTTAAAATATTACAACATTTCTCATGATTTATAGCGGTTGTACCGAATGACCTGATGTTTCGGGACATGCGTATGAGCAAGTGAAAACATGAATTTTTCAAATAGTTAAAAGAGAGTTAGTAACTTTGCTTCACAACCATGTGGTCCTTTGCAAGTGTCTGAATGATGTCACATCCTGTCACATGATATTGAACACATGACTTGATCCAAAATGGTCCCTTTATATTGGTTACTCCGAATGATATCAATGAAATTCATTTTACCGGACATTCTTTCTCATAACAAAGCAACGACTTTTACACATAATTTTAATACTATTTTGCACTATGTTGATATATGATGTTATAAAATCAGGCAGGATTAAAAAATATATACATTTATTACATTTTAAAATATTTTAATCACTAATGAAATGGCTGTATTGGCCTTTGGACGATTAAACCGAGTGACCTTTTGACACTTCAAAATCTTTAAAATACCTTTATATGTAGCAAAATATAATTAAAACCTTTTGGATTCAATAAAAGTGATCTAGTTGTACTACCTTACATACTTTGGTTGTCATATCTTTGTTTTTTTATTATTATTAAGGCCTTTGGACAAAAAAAATGACCCAAATGTCAAGTCATTAATCCATATCTAAAAATAAATAGTAACTGAATGTACCGAACCATCAGTTTTGTGTACCGTTACACCCCTATTTAATAGTCAGAGAATGCACATTTATTATCTGCTTTTGGTGGGCAGATGGTCTGCTTAAACAATAAGAGAGAAGACTTTAACCCTCAATGTCAAAGTGTTGATTTAGTACTTGTGGTTTTCTAAAAAGCAGCAGTAAGAAGTCACTTTTAAAGGTCAGTTAATGAGCTTTTTCAGTCAGGTGCTGTGCACTCATTTCACAAAGCAGATTTCAATAAGATGGGAACCTCCCTTGAGAATGAGGATAAGAGTGACTTGAAATAGGCAGCACTGTGATTTCATCTAGGTCTCCACATAAAGTTAGTGAAGCATGAACCCATTCTCAGTAAAACTTGGTTGCTCTATATTTCATGCTGCCTTATGCTGTTACAGCATTGAGAGACCGGTCTTACCGCTCTTAAATGGTCATTTGAAAAATGTCAGCCTTTCATCGAACATTACACTAAATATCCTCTCGTACTACAACGAAATGACTCTTAAAAATGAATACTGTAAGTGTAGCTTAATGAAGAGTTATTGATTCCCTTATATGTGAGGTTCAATTCTTTGTTGTGACATGAAAAGCTGAAACTTTTTCTCAAAGCATTTTATTCCCCGCGAGGAGCACATGAGTATTCACCTTACAGTACAGCCATTTAAAGAGAAAATCGGGTGTTGTAGTTTAAAGCAGAAAAAAAAAAAAAAATCTCCTCTGCTATCTGTAGACATAGACAATCCTGATGATATATTACCTCTAGTGCAGCAGAGGACAAGTCACATTAAGAAGTGTCAGTGATGAGATCCAGTATCACAGCTGGCTCTGAAATTTGGTTAGGTTGCAGTAAACCAAAGCCTGAAGCGCTCTACAGTTACAGTGATCTTGTGGATTGTATTTCTTTTGTTCTGGTACTTTGCTGCAATGAGCAGTTTTCTGAGTTGGTTGCTACCTTACGTCCGGTGGTGAGGATTGCTTGGTCCTTCTCTCTACTTTTTAATGAACTTTTAGAGATGCACTGATTTTTACTGATGTCAATAAGCCAATATTTTTTTTCATGTTTGTGAATAACTGATACATTTCTGGTATTCAAAATAATTTTGGTCGAAATGAATTAAAAAATAAAACACTAGAAACTAAACTCAAAATGCTACAAGAGAATTTAAGCATCACAACATTATAATGTTGAAAAATGCATATTCTAAGATTACATGTATTAGTAGTGTTTTAAGGATTAACAAAATGAGCTTTAGATGACAATTAGGTAATCTACATGCAAAAATAAGAGAAATGAGCATGCATTAAAGATGCTATAGATGTCAGCATTAAAGATGCTATGGATGTCAGTAAAGAAAAATTGTGATGTGTATATATATATATACCTTCATATATATATATATATTATTGGGGGCGGTCGTGGCCTAATGGATAGAGAGTCGGACTCGTAACCCAAAGGTCATGGGTTCGAGTCTCAGGTCCGGCAGGGATTGTTGGTGAGGGGAGTGAATGTCCAGCGCTCTCTCCACCCTCAATACCACGACTGAGGTGAGACCCTTGAGCAAGGCACCGTACCCCCTACTGCTCCCCGGGCGCCGCAGCAATGGCTGCCCACTGCTCCGGGTGTGTGTTCACGGTTCACTGCTGTGTGTGTACACTTGGATGGGTTAAATGCAGAGCACACATTCCTAGTATGGGTCACCATACTTGGCCACATGTCACTTCACTCACTCACTCACTCACTCACTCATATATATATATGCATCCCTAAACTCTTTGACTATTTATTTCATTTATTTATTTTAGTAGTTAAACATGGCAGATTAGCAACATCAAGAACCTTGTCATCACAATAATTAGCAGAAACCATCCATGTTTTTTCTTTCTTCTCGCATATAGAACAGAGGCTCATTTTTCCAGGAAATGCGACAGCGTGAAAAAAAGAAATCACATACAGTACATTTAAAAATAAGTGTCGCTTGAAGGTAGGTGGAATATTCATCATTAATTAGTTTACTACACAAATCTTCTTTTCAGTCACTGTCCTAGTCTTGAAAGAAAGCACACGCACCTGTTCCAAATTGTTTTGTTTTTCTAAGCCAGTTTCAATAATTGCCTACCTGATTATTGCAATGCTTTGTAGCAGGATGAAGTTTCAGAACTTTGTTATTCATAGATCTCATCATTATTACATTGTTTGGAATTCACAGCTACAGTTCCATAACCTGACTACAAGACACATCCTCTTGTTGAAAGGTGTTAGAGATTTTTCAATAGTTTCTAAGCACTTTGCTGTGGTTTTCAAGTGATTCTGTTTCATTGATCCTTCCAAAGTAACCACACTTGTGGGAAGATCGCCTACTGTTAGGTTCCTCTGGGCATTTGTTGAGTTTCTCAGGTTTATCCTAACCATTTCAAACTGGATTCTTTGACCAATAGTGGTCATTAATGTTTATCGACTCTGGTTTAAGAGCAGAATTTGAATGGCCTATGACTACACCAGCTTCCTGCTCTATTCAAAATGTTTAAACTTTAGAAGCAGCGTGCAATTATGTAACCTTTCTAAAGGCTAAGGATATAACTGAAATATTTGACTGTAAGAGTTGGAGAGATATTGCTGACCTTCAGAAAAGCCAGAACGGAGTCTGAGGTCACTGTAAAATGATGCTTTCATTTATAGACATTTCAGAGGGTAGAGGGGGTATGATTAAGCAGTTGAAGACAGATGGGATCTATCTTTTGCCAATAAAACCTTCATCTCTTATCAGATGGGGAGAGAGGCATGTTATAAAGAGCTTCTAAAATCAATCTATTTTTATAGTGACAGAGCATCGAATGAGAATGAGAGAAAAGCAAGCTGAAACTAAACAATCAGAAATGATACTGATTGATAATACTAATTTAAAATATGAAAACAGTACAAGCTATATTCATAAGTAAAAATTGTCCTGTTCATAAAACAGAAGAGAATAAAAAAAAAACTAAAATTAAAAAAAATAGCCTTGAGTAATGCCTGGCTGTAAGTGACAGATAATGATAGTAAATATCAAGATGTTTTATTTAAAGGATTTATTTATTTATCTGAACTAATGAGGGTCACTCCTGCTATTTGCAAAATTTGGTCAAAAACTATCTAGTTTTCTGTTATTGATTGATTGATTGACCGACCGACCGACCAAAAAAGCTTTTTTGTCTTACTCTCCAACCATGCAATAGTAGAGTTTGCTGCCATTTCTCATAACCTGAGAGCAGTTAAGTCAAGTCAAAATTTATTTAGCACATTTAAAAGCAACAGAATTGCACCATAGTGCTGTACAATAAAACATTAAGCATATAAAAAGAAAACATTAAAATAAAACATGCATCAAACAAAAAATAAACACATTAAATAGAATACAATCACAGCTTCAACATAAAATTCTTAAACTAATCAAAAGCTAGAGAGAACAAATGATTTAATGATTTAAGAGCCAATTTAAAACTGGCTAGTGAAGGAGCAGACCTCACATTTAAAGGATTAGTTCACTTTCAAATGAAAATTACCCCAAGCTTTACTCACCCTCAAGCCATCTTAGGTGTATATGACTTTCTTTTTTTCAGATGAACACAATCAAAGTTATATTAATAAATATCCTGACGCATCTAAGCTTTTATAATGGCAGTGAACAGGACCAACGAGGCTGAAGCTCAAGAAAGTGCATCCATCCATCATAAACGTACTCCACACGGCTCCGGGGGGTTAATAAAGGCCTTCTGAAGCGAATCGATGCGTTACGGTAAGAAAAATATCTATATTTAACAAGTTATAAAGTAAAATATCTAGCTTCCACCAGATCGCCTTCTGTATTCAACTTGCAAAGAAAGTGCAATGCCACTCGCAGTTCAAAACGCTTACGCTACGTCCTACGCCTTCCATCTTCAACTTACGAAAAAAAGCTTAAATGACGCGACGTGGAAGGCGGTCTGGCGGAAGCTAGATATTTTACTTCATAACTATTTTTCTCACAATAAAGCATAGCTTTGCTTCAGAAGGCTTTTATTAATCCCCCGGAGCCATGTGGAGTACGTTTTGCTTTGGATGGATGCACTTTCTTGAGCTTTATACTCATTGGTCCTATTCACTGCCATTATAAAGCTTAGATGGATCAGGATATTTGTTAATATAAGTCCAGTTGTGTTCGTCTGAAAGAAGAAAGTCATACACACCTAGAATGGCTTGAGGGTGTGTAAAGCTTGGGGTAATTTTCATTTGAAAGTGAACTAATCCTTTAAGGGCAGACTGTTCCAAAATTTAGGTGCTGCAGCAGAGAAGGCCCTTAGATTTACATTGACATCGTGGGACAGTTAAGAGAAGCTGATTGACATGATCTAAGTGATGAGACAAAGACAAAGAAGAAAACTTCCCAGTACTCACTGAGAAGGTTCTGTCTTTGAGGTAAAAGGCCAACCACTGCAGGGCGACACCCTGAATACACACCACCTTTTCCAGCTGATGTAACAGAATACTATAATCGATTGTATCGAATGCAGTGTTTAAATCCAACAAGACAAGCACAACATACGAACCAGTATCGAGAGCTTGCAACAGGTCATTGCTGACCTTCAACTGTGCAGTTTCCGTACTGTGCATTGATCTAAAACCCGATTGAAATGTATCTAAAATATTGGACATTCTGAATTCAACTGACAATACACAACTCTCTCTAAGAGCTTTGTGGCAATTTGGAGATAGGTCTAAAATTGCTGAGGATGGATGGGTCAAGATGGGGTTTCTTGAGCAGAGGGTGAACCACAGCATATTTAAAACTAGCAGGTACAACTCCATTTGCTAGAGGACTGTTAATAATAGCTGTTACAGCTTGGCTCAAGGTTTCAAATACTTCCTTGAAAAGACGAGTTGGGATAAGAGCCCTAATTTCAGTGACGGATGGAGATTTACTTTTATGTGTTGGGCAGATGCTTTTATCCAAAACATCTTTGCATTCAAAATATAAATTTGATCAGTTCATACATTCCTGGGAATCATATGACTTTGGTGTTTCTAATGCCATGCTCTACTGTTCTGTTCATATAGCACATAAAATAAAGCAATAAGCCCCAAGAAGCCATAGTTTACAGTGAATTTATAACAGCAAAGGGACGTTGTTAGGCACCTCCTTAGCTGTTATAAATTCTCTGTAAACCACGGCTTCACGGGGCTTATTGCTTTTATAAAACGGTTACCACACAATACAAATATTAAAACCAAAAAATATGTATCAATGCAACTTTCATGAAGTAAAATCATTAAAAGGCTTCCTTCTGCTGGAAAAAATAGTCCCTGACCGTGACCAGCAACAGAAGTTACATTATTACGCCATTAGATGGTGGCAAAGATTGTTTTTATGAGCGAGTCACGCAGTCGCAAAGACTTTTATATTTAAAGTTGTTGTGAACACAGAACAAGATGCAAATGCTTTGACTAGCGCTATCAGTGTCAGCAGGGCACGGGAAAACCCATTAAATGTTAAAAGGAAGAGATCGCAGCGGACATTCAAACAGATTTTTATTTTGAACATAGGACTGACCTGAAGGAAAATGCTAAATTTGAATGCAGGTAATACACTCGGTCACTCGATATCTCTCTCACAATACTCTTCTACATAAGCTTCAGTGAACAAAATCAATAGAGAAAATTCATTTGTTTACGTTGCTAAGAGTGGTTGCTAAGACAGACGCAGCAACATACACATTCAGTGGCGCAGCGATATTATGTAATGGGGTCAGCTGTATGTTTTCGGGAATTTTACAATGGCTTCAAACGCAGCTCAACCAATCAGAATCAAGAGCCGGAACTATCCGTTTTATAAAAAGGTTTTTTTAAATAAAACACATTAGAGTATGTTTTAGCAACACGTTCTCACTCCCAACTTGTCACATATTGACGCTTGGTCAGGACCCCATGTCACATTTAATTCAATGTTACTTGCTGTTTATGAGTAAAAGTAAATCCTACACTTTCTTTGTCTTTCTTTTTTTTCCCTCCAGAGTATCAACCAAACTCTCATATTTTGGTTGGGACTACTGTAAAATTAAGGTAGGCACTTTGATTCTTGTCAAAGGACAGTTGTCCTTCTCTATCAAAGCTGCACAGTGTATTAAATTTAGCACACAACAGGATGTATTGTAACGTTGTGCGAACGACTTTGCCACAGTAGTGATTCATATTCAGCATTTGAAGAAATATCATTTATAAATTGTTCCTCTGGCTTTTTTGTCCCACTCCTTCCTCTTTTCTGTGCCGTGTCATTAGCACCAGCTCTGGGGCGGCGAAGAGCACATTTATTTCTTCATATGGTGTAATGTGTCACCCCCTTTTCCCCCTCCTTTTTCAATTCACTGAAATTTAGATTTCCACATCAAGGGAGCTGTGGCAGTGATGGAATCAAAGGCTCGCCTGTGGCTTTGAACCCTCCTGATGAAGAGATGAAAAGGGCCAGGTTGCTGGAGCTCCTAGAGCTCACCACTCCAGTTCCTGTCTGGCCAGGTTTGCCTGGATGAAAGCCACCTCTCTCCCCATCACTTTCTCTTCCCATCTCGCTTTCTTTTTCTCTATGTCTGTTAGTCGCTATCTCTGTGTCTTTCAAACAGAGTCGTACTCTCAATTGCTACATTTCATCTCTCTTGGCGCCCCTTTTGTCCTCTTGGGCTCATGTCTTCCCTGTGTTTGTTTTTTGCTTCGTTTTTCCTTGAGACATCACTCTCCCATGAGTCCCATCCCCCCTTCCCTGGATACTTTTTATACTAGATGGATGGACAGTAGGGGTGCGGTTTTAAAAACAAGTGGTTTTAAACTGTTGAAGCACAATTAGCAATGAAAGAGAACTCATTTCAGCATATCGCGCTCTAAGAGACTGTTTCTCAGCGCTGTCTGAGAGACGTGCGTCATGAAGCCGCTCCACATAGAGCATGTGTGAGGACTGAACTGAGTGCTTTTTGCCACCTAATTGGGCTTGAACGGTTAAATACACATACCTATGTGTCAAAGTGACCACGTATTTGCAAGTAAAGAGAGCCATTTATGTCTGAAGTGACGGTACAGTTGAGAAAGACAAGGCATGAGTATAATGGATCAGTGCAGTCAGTCTTAAAGGGACAGCATCCAAATTTACCTGCTGTCATTAAATAATGCTAATCAAACAACAAAAAAAGAGCGAAAATCTCTCCCTGCTCGCTTTTGTAACTTTAATAAGAATAAATGTATATTTAATTTACACAGTAAAGATTATGCATTGTTTTTTATGATTACTTTATACATTTTATGTAGTATTTCTAGTGCTTGAAGTTTTTCAGGTAGGTCTATTTCAATTGTGTCTTTGTTCTGTTGTAGTTTGTTTTCTTTGCTCTTTTTTTATCACTGTTTACTTGTCTTCAGTAAGCTTTAGAGTTTTTTAGGCTAGTATTCATTTTTTTTAAATATTGAAAATGGTGATAAGAATTATAAAATTTCAATAGTATGGAAAATTTTGATATCATAAAAACCTTATTTAAAGCAAAAATAACTATATTGTGATATATATCATTATCGTGATATAAAATTACTCATATTGTGATATGAACAGAGACAGAGACATCGATTCCAAATATATTTGAGTACATTTTCAACCAAAATTTGTAAAATATTCAGGTATTCTTTTGTGTACACCTCATTTGCTAAAATGAAATTGCATTGTATAAAATGGTATTGGTTATATACCATTTTTTATATTGAATATTTAATTTTACAGGCTAATCTTTCCCCAATTTTTATATTTAGATGACCTTTTCCACCATCTGGCGCTTATGCTATTACTTATGTAGTTACTTTACAAACACTAATAATAACTAATAATACAAACACTAATAATAATACATTTAACCTTGTTAAATGTAATCTTTATAATCTTTAAATGTAATCTCTCAAAATGTAATATGGTATTTTTAACTACTGATTTTAGTATTTGGTGTTTATTTTCTATTAGATAAAACTATATGAAATTTTTGTAGCAGTCATTAATTGTTTATCTATTACAGTCAATAATTGTAGTACCGATGCATCTCTTAATATAAGCATGAAAATCTGCATCATATCAGTCATTGGCAACCCTGTTCTCTAGATATCTGCATATGTTTTAGTGGTTATTGAAAATCCTAATTAGTTTCTTTAATATTTATATATTATACAAATGTATAAATTGCAACGTGGTGTTGGATTTTTAATGATTTTATTATCAATATCTACTGAAGAGTCAGTACACTAAATCATGTTGATAATTGATTAATTAATTTTTAATTACTTTTTCAATTACTTTAACTACTTAAGACAATTTAAGTAATTTCAATTGAGAAATAACTTATTTCTTTCTATTGGACTATTTTAACAATCATCCTGTATATACAGTTTTGAATGCAGGGTAAAACTTAGAGAATAGAGAATTCCATTTGTACTGAAAGTTTCATAAAAGGCTTTTACTGAATGCCAACTTTATTCTTATATATATATATATATATATATATATATATATATATATATACACACATGTATACCTATTGATATTTTGTTGTTGTTTAGAGATGGGAGCTCTTTTATTTAGCAAATATATCCTTACAGATGGTCTACCTCCTGTGTGCTCAAAGCGTCTTTCATATTTGAGATCAGATTTCCTCCTGTTCCATATTAGCTTCAATGATAAGGGGGAGCAAAAAAAAACTGATCCTAAGCTACTGTTAGTGTGATATTTCTTAGAAAATTAGCCCCTGGCCTCAATCAGTGCCAAGTTAACTAGCACTTTTATAAAAAAAACAGCTAAAAACAGCTTTAGGATCATATGCTTGAGTATTGATTTTCCCCACAAAGCTTTAATTTGCAATAGATTTCTGTAACACTATCGCAGGAAGAAGCTATTACAGCTATTATACATACAAGTATAATAGCCGCCAATCAATACCAGAAGAAAACATCTAATTAATGGAACATAATTGATGTTAAGAGTACATTACTAAATGTCTATTTAAGAATTGTTCACTAGTTATAGATCTCCTTTTAATTGTACTTTCAAACAGTGTGTAAGTTGTACTGTTATTTATCCTCACACTATTAGCTCAGCATTAGCTTTATTCCTCTTTTTCCTTCGCTCTTTCCTCACCCTTTCTCCATGACATCCCTTAGAAGCTTGTGTACTTCTCTGATGGACAGTGGGAAAGAACAGAAGCAAGGGCCAGGCTGACCCACAGCTGATGCCTTGCAGGAAGGAACATTGGAAGGAATATCAAAATACTAATCCTCCGATGCTTCAAGAGGTCGGGTCATGCACGGCAGTGGGCAGAGCTCAAATGCAGACCCAGGAGCGTTTCCCAGTCTGCCTTTCGAAGGTTCACGAGGTTTGTGAATGCTTGCTTGCATGTGTGGGCAGGCTCTGTAATGGGTGAACAAGGTGGCATGCTTAAATAGTGTGTGGCAGATCCATACCGAGAGCCAAGGAGACAATCGGTGCTCAGTTACAGCATTACAGGTCACTGCGAAAATCTCCAGAGAAAATATTAATTCAATCTCACACAAAACAAGCAAGCAAGGAAAATACCAAGTCTTCAGAAGGTTAGGCAAGACATGAATTAAGCGCAAGAGAGCTAAAAGCAAGCTTAAAATCTTCATGCTTCGAGTTGCACTTATTCTTACAATCGGTTTCAGTTTCCCAGCTCAGTACCTGTAAGCACACGAGAGACTGATACTTGTTGGATTCTAGTCATTATTTCTGGCCAAGGTCAGTGTTTTTGCTGGTGCGCCTGACTAAAGGATAAACAAATGCATGGTGTTTCAGTGACCCCTTTAACACGTCTCAAAAGCCTCATGTGGCTTTGAAAAGTCGAAATCAGTTTAGGTGCATAAAATCATGGAACGGGTTCAGGTGCAATGTATTCTTCTTAAAGGAAAAGGCCACGGATAGCTTAGAAAACAGTGTGCTTTTCATCTTTCGGTCACAGCACAAAAGCGTCTCGGCCCACAGTGAAGAATGCAGATCAGTGCCACAGGAAGTAAATAAATAAATAATTCAACAGAAGCAGCAAGCCAATCTTAAATCAAGCCTGCATTGCTCACCTGTTCAGTCTCACATTTTATTTGTTTCGTTGCTTCTCTACTCCATAGTCTTCACTCACACCTGAGTATGAAAAAAACCCTGTTGTTTGTCACTCTGGCAGGTTCTTCTTATGCGGTGCAGGATACACCAGACAAAGAGAGATTTGGTGTTGGAGGACACTGAAGAATGGAAAGGCAAGGGAGTGCCCGAGTGCCCAGGAGGGATCACTCACAGTGGGATTAGACATTCAGACACAGCTGGGTACTGCTGTCTGGATGGGTCTCTTTCATCAAATAGATGGCTCTCTATTGTGAGTGTTGCACTAGTGGGAATTTGCTCTTAAGTATGGAGTGAGAAAGGTCCAAGGGACTGAGAGGACACATGCATTGAATGGCAAAAAGCCAGGGGAATCGGGAAAAAAAAGAGATAGTGGTCACTTCGGAGGGCATTGCTTTAAAAATACATAAGCTGGGAATGGGGAAGTGCCTTAAACCCTGACAATTGATTATTGATGCCTGGGGCAGCTCAGAATAAATTTGTAAGAAAATGCTATATAATATAATATAATATAATATAATGTTATATTGTTATTATGTATTATTATAATTAGGGCTCACATATTTAGGGAAAATTTAGCATGTTTCTGTAATTGCAATTAATCGTATCATATTATAAAATCAATCCTCTTGATACAACACCAGTATCGGCAATATTTAACTTATTTTAGCATACAATTGACCAAATGGATGCTGCATTATTTTAATGCATTAAACGGCAATACTATCTTAGAAATTAACATGTTATATTTCACAGCCTTATATTATATTATATTATATTATTAATTAAATTAAATCAAATCATAATTTATATAGAAGTGTTTGTGCTGAAAAGAATGACTGGCTTAATTTAAAGCTGCAGTCTGTAAGTTTTGCCTCTTCGTCACCATCTCTGTTTGAAACCTGCAATTGCAGTTATTTGCAGAATTATCAACTTTACGTGGGTTGTGTGTCGGCACGGCTCCTCAGCGCGGATTAATCTAATGTTTTGAGGTTTATGTGCAGACTATGACTCTATTTCGGAATTACAGATAAATATGTCCAAAATAATAAGTTTCACCGAAAATGTTATCTGAACTTTTGTTCTGACCAACTGAAAAAAAAAGTTTTACAATAAATCTGCCAATGGTGATTAAATCCAACGATCGCAAAGCTCATATAACGTTAAACCGTGCATATTATTATTATTATTAGGGGCCAAGCACCGAAGGTGCTAAGGCACCTATTGTATCCGTTAGTTTTCTTATTATACTTCCCGGATGGGAGTCAATGGCAGCCCTATCAACGGAACATGAGAAAATGATCAAATTTGGCACAATTGTAGAGATAGTCATGAAAAGTCATTGGACCAAATTTCGAGTCTCTATGACCTAACTCTGTAGCGCCACCACCAGTTTAAAAATTCACTTTTCTAAAGGTTATAACATTTGAAACATTTGCTCTAGAAAATTCTAATTTAGTACATCTGATTCGTCTCTTCATGCTGATGCCATTTAACATCTTACATTAAGACTCCACCCATTACAGTAGCGACCATTTTGAAAAGTACAGTATTCCATTTTTTTTGCTACTCCTCCTTCAAATTTTGTCCAATTTTGTCCAAACTTTGATCACATGATCTTTGGACCAAGCTGCACAGAAATGACTAAACAGAATTTTTTTATGTACTGGAGAAAAAAAAGTTATGATGTCACGAAGTTAACCAGGTCAACCCAAAATTGGTTCAGAGGCTGTATCTCGGCCAAACTTTGAGCAATCGAAACAAAAATTGGTATGCTTCATCACAACAATGATCTGAGGGTCCATGCCAAATTTGGGAACAGCGCCACCTACAGGTCATGAGATCTGAAAAATGGCTATTTTGGCCAATAACTTTTGAACAGTTTGTCAGAATGGTGTCTATGGATTCCTTGGGTCATGCCGAATCCGAGGATACCGATTTTGTCAATATCGGATGAACCACATGTCCGCCATTTTGAATTTTTTAATAAATTGCAATATCTTTTAAACAATTTGACATATCGTCACAAAAATTGGTACATATCATCATCAGAATGTCCTGAATGAACCTGAGAAGTTTGAACACAGCGCCACCTAGTGTTCCAGAGATATAAGGAATTTTGCAAAAACGCTTATAACTTTTCAAAACATTGTCCAAAATGTATATGCTTTATGTCATTTTATTCCCTGGCTAATGCCGATTCTGACGATGTGTCACTTGTCATTTTCCTTAAATGTACGTGTCCACTATATTGAAGTACATGAAAAACAGTTTTTTTCGCTACTTCTCCTACAAATTTTTTCCAATTTTGTCCAAAATCGGCACAGATGATCTTTGGACCGAGCCGCACAGAAATGACTGAACGGATTTTTGATATTCACTACCGTTCCCGAGATATTTGACTCTGAATGTGACCTTGCCTCTGTTTGTTGTCTTATGTTAGTTAGCTTAGCATGCTAATTGGTTATTTTGTAAAAAATTATTCTGTTCCAGATATTGAGTGTTTTACTAGAATGATCCAAACTAAAATTAATAAATATAACATGTGATGCATTTTTATATAAAAAAAAATCTTCATTGTGAGTTCATTCTCACATGAACTACTGAAGATTGGCAGGTATGTGATAGTGTCTGCCCAGTGGCGCAATGAGTTGAGTGTCAGTCACCAGATCCATAGACTGTTGGTTCGAGTCCTGTGTGGGGCAACTTTTAAAATTGTTTGTAATGTGTCATTTCAATTCCTTTATTATCCCAATAAGTATTGTACTAGTCTTTCTTCTTCTGCTTAGAAATCAATCTATTTTTGTTCATTCTGTGTTCATTTTCATCTCAGCTTGTTTTTTTTGTTGTTGTTGTTGTTGTTTTTTTTTTGTTCTTCCTGCTCCGCATTGCGCTACAACCCAGACATTTCTTATTTCTTATTCTGTTCATTTTGAGTTCATTCTCACCTCTACTTCTGAACTAGCTTTTTTTCATGTACATTCAATTTCTGCTGTTTTTGCTCTTCCTGCTCCGCACTGCGCTACAACCCAAACATTTTTCTCATTATTTCTTATTTCATTTTTCTCAAAATTTCTTATATTCGATGCCTTTGGTGCTTGGCCCCCAATTGCTGCTTGCAGCTATATTTATTATTATTATTATTATTATTGTTGTTATACTTTGTTCTCAAATGGTTAGTTAACAACATTGCATGACTACTTGTATTTAGTGTGTATTAACATTATCCAATTAGCATTATCTACTCAATGAACCATTAAAATGTCTTACCTGTCAGCAGAAAAGAACAATCTTTGTGTCCGTTTTAAACCTGTCCAAATCACAGAGTTTCAAAAGCCCTGCCGACATTTATTCTTGTTTTGGCACGGGCCCGGTCGCATTTTATTTTTTGCTGTAGCCAGCAGTCCGAAGTCTTTTGCTTTTTACTACTGATTTTTCACCAGTTGTCAGTGATGATGGTTGTTTTTGCCTTTCTTGATTACAATCCACCATCAAAATGACATGTTTAATTATTCCAGCTACTGTAAAAAAAGGGCTACAAATGACCACCACCGGCAGCATCCAGGACTCCTTCTTTATTTATACAGATATGACGTAATGACGCAAAGACAAACTCGTATTTCCCGCGGAAACCTACCAGTACCACTCAAATTAAAAAACATTACCATTTTGAATCAGGCTAAGGTAAGGAGACAGTTCTGAACACTGGCTGGGTATGTACTTGCTCAAAAATTGATTCAAATCACATTCTTATTCACTTCACTGTTGTTTGTGTAGGGGAATTAGAGAGAAGACAGATCCAGCAAAAGAGAAGATTGGCATCCATTATTATGTTCCTTGTGGCCTCCAATCAAAACATTCAGTGTCCATTCACCTGTTCATCCATGTAGGCTACCCATCCATATGGCCATCCATTTTTTCAGCAGGACAGTTTCTAAAGATGTTTTCAACAAACTACCTCACATATGAAACGAGAGACAGAAAAAAAACATTACATGTTCCTTAGGTTCTTTATCTCAAGACTGCAGGAAAGCGTTTTAAAAAGGGTGACATATATTAGAGTTTACTGACGAATGGAAGTGGCACTGATTGTTTTTCTAAGAATAAAGCTATGGCAGGAAGTAGTTAACTGCATTTGATTCTCATTTTGCTTTGAAAAACATCATCTATTGCCATCTCATATGCCCAGTGGTCTGTCAGAAAAATACTTTAAAAACATCTGATTTTCAGAGAACAGAAAAAGACAACATATTGCTTGTTGTGATTTTGGGAAACAACAGTATTATTTCTGGAGAGCGTATAGGGATTTTTTATCTTCGTATGAGTCACACCTGTCACACCAAAGCAAAAAGTAATCTCTGTGAGCCTATTACTGAGAAACATGTGTATTGACAACACCGGAAAAGCGCATAAGCTCAGTCAGACATCACACATCTGTGAATGTTGATGTGGACTGTTGTTCTACCAGTGAATGTTTGCCGTGGGGTCATGTTGGTGCAAGTTAAGCCTTTGACCACCTTCAGTCCTTCTACTCTGGATTTGGTTTACTTGCTTTAATTTCCTTTTCTAAGGATGCACAATATATTGTTACCATATCGATTATTGGACAATATTAGCTTGCTTGCTTAATTATTTTTTTGGTAACACTTCACAATAAGGTCCATTAGTTAATGTCCATGTCAACCCAGGGCCTTTAAATAATATGAACAGATACAACTTTTGATTTTAATAGTTAGTTAGTGATATTTAAGTTTTCATTATAATTTCCCCAATTTTAAGATTTCATATTAATTTTGCCCTCATCTAATTATTCCCTTTTAAAATGAATCTTTAAAAATATTAATAATTTAATAACACTGTTAAATGTGATCTTTAGCAAATCTCAATATGAATATCCATTTTCATACTGTACATATTCATATTATGATGCCTAAATTTACTTTTTAGCATTTAAATTGATTTAGACATTTACTTTTTAATTCATTCAGACAAAATAGTATTATAGTAAATACAAAATGGTAAATAGAATTTCAATATCATTCATCAATCTGTCATTGGCCATAACCTAATTGTTGGCTTATTGGTAATGGGAAGGGTTATAATATCTGCGTGTGCCTAAAAGAAACACTAAAGGTGTTCATAGGTTCATAAAAACCTATACGGGAAAAAAAAAAAAAGTTTACATTTTGACTTTTATTTTCAGTATATTTTCTAGTAAATTCACACATAAGGAATCTAAAAAATGTTTTACAAATGGCAGATAAATCTCTATAATCTCGTCTCCCAACTGCCGCTCATCTGTGTGTGTGTGTGTGTGTGTGAGTGTATGGATAAGGGTGAGGCCAGCCAGCACACATGGGATTTACAGGCTGAGAGATCAGCCAAAGGAGAATTTGAAAGGCAGAGAGCAGTGAGCCATCGATTTCTCTCTCTCTCTCTCACACACACACACACACACACACACACACACACACACCATCACCAACAACCAGCACCACTGTGTTTCACCTCTGCTGCCATAGCAACAGCTCTGTTGACTCGTGTTGCTCATGGGAGAGAACTGGCCAGAGGAGAGAAAGGAAGGCTTTACGCTCAAACTGATTTTAAAGCTCACTCACTCACTTTTGCTCTCTGGGCACATATATGGTTTCATGCAGCTTTGCTGACGCACGATTCAAACACCAACATATTAAGCCCACAATTCACAGCTCTTCATATTTGGAGTCTTGATAAATATGAGTCACACTACACAATTCACTAAATGCCATTACAATAAATTAAGGTGTTATGTTAATTATTGCCAATACGTCGATAAATATGGCTGTTATTTTTAGTATGGAATTTTAATTACAAATAAAACAAACTAGATATAAAACTAATAGTTTCACATGCAACAGGTGAAAGTAGGCATCACATAATTATAATGTACAGTATGAAAAATGAATGCTAAGGATTACACTTAACAGTGTAATCAAATCATTAATGTTTTTAAAGATAAAGTGAGTATTAATTAAACCCTGCGGCTCGTGACGACACATTGATGTCCTAAGACACGAAACGACCGGTTTGTGCGAGAAACCGAACAGTATTTATATCATTTTTTACCTCTAATACAGAGCCAATTGGATAAATTATGCAGCAATAAATAATTATATTAATGTTGTGGTTAATAACTGATAAATGGCTGATATTGAAATTCTATAATACTTTCAATCTAAAAAATATATATATACAAATAAAACACACTAAAAATAAAATTAATAATTTTGTATGAGAAATATGATTTTAGAAAATCAAACAATCAGACCAATTTTACAATAATTATTGTAAAATAATTATTTTAATGTACAAGTAAAACACACTAAAAATAAAATTAATAATTTTGTATGCCAAAAGTGATTTTAGGCAAGACATTATAATGTTAATTTTTTGCTAAATATTACATTTAGTAAACTTTAAATGAGCATTAGATGTAAAAATTGGGGAATTTGGTATATAAAATTAAATATACATTATCTTCCAGTACTGGGGAAAAAAAAAAAAAGAAAAAAAAAAAAAAAAAAAAAAAAATATATATATATATATATATATACAGTCAAACCAAAAATTATTCAGACACTAGATATAATTTTTTATATTTTTTTTTACTAGTTGGTGCAGGACACTATAGTTCATTTATGTAAGTGAGGATAGCAAAATAAAGTAAACTGTGACATATTATACCCAAAAATTCTTCATACAGTGGACTACCAGTAAAACTGACCATGTTTTGCTTAAGTGTTATCTGACATAATTAAGATTAATTTTTTTCTGACACAGTTTAACTCTGAGATCTTGTCATATTTTATTACCTTTTTTTTTTTTTTTTTTTTTTTTTAACTATAGTGAATAAACTGTATTAATGAGTGAAATGTTCAAGGTGTCTGAATAAATTTTGGTTTGACTGTCCTCAAAAACGTCTGATAGCTGATATGGTACTAATATATTGTGAATCTCAACAATAAAGAAACAGATATTTGCATAAAAAGGCATCAAGATACATCAGCCCACAGATTTCATTTTTCCTTCTGTAGCTTGGTCACACAGCTACTGTATTTACAGCACAACAGATGTATTGCTTCCTGCATCGCATGGTGACCGGCATTGGGTTTTACTGTGCGCAGCATGGTTTTGGTTTTATGTTGGAAGATGAAGTGCTTGTTTGGTTTTTATTTCAGACGAGATAAGTCTGTGTGATCCATCTTTGCTGGAGGTTGGACTCAGAGTGTGTTTGGTCCCTACAGTGGGGAAGAGCGTGTGTAATAACCTCTTAAAGCCCCATACACTCCCCCACATACTTTGTGTAGAGGGTGATGGATACTAGCATTAAATCCATGCAGCGACTCCATGCCGTTCTCTCTCTCTCTCTCTTTCTCTCTCTCTCTCTCTCTCTCCCACACACACTTGCACTGCACACATTTCCCGTTCTCATTCATCTACATTCTGTGCACTCTCTATCTCGAGCCTGCTGCTTTTGCCAATGCCATCAGTCACATTACAGTGGAACAGAATGCTGGGAAAAAAGATATATCAAATATTTTTACTGTAACTACCACCGCGGCACCGGAACAAGCTTTTTGCCTAATCTAATGTGGCCATGCAGGGAGTAAGCAAATGAGCCATGCTTCATTAAGCAACACTTATCTGTCCACAAAGTGTGTATGTGAATGTTTGTGCTATTTTTTAATCACATATAGGCACGTTTAAAGGATAGTTCACCCAAAAATGAAAATTCTGTTACAGTTTGCTCACCCTCGTGTCGATCCAAACCTGTGTGACTTAATTTCTTCTGTGCAAAAGATATTTTTTGTTATCCATACAATGAAAGTCAGTGGGGTCCAATCTTGTTTGGTCCCAATATTCTTTAAAATATTTGTTGTGTTCCTCAGAAGAAATGAAGTCATACAGGTTTGGAATGACTTAATGTTAAGTTAATGATGGCATAATATTCATTTTTGGGTGAACTATCCCTTTAAGGACTCTTTGGCTACATTCACACTGCAGGTAGGTTTTTTTTTGTAGCTGTTCACATTGTTGTTTTCAATGTGGCCAGTATCAGATTCTAGTGTGAACAGATCATGGTCCCAAACTGACCTGCATGCGCAAAACAATGATAAAAAGATGTCACGGAGCACGCTGTAATGCGGAAGTAAACACAGTAAACATTAAAGTAAGCGATTACGCTTTATTTATTTTTTGACCCAGCGAATTTATGCACATGCAATATTAAATACAAAGACAAATATGTGAAAAAAGACAGACACGTTTTTAAACATTTATGATGTTTTGCTTGTATATAGAGCTGTCACTGTAATACTTGTGAGCTCTGACACATCACTGTCCTTCACTGACTATCTTTTGCAACTGTCTTGACAACTTTGGGTATGTAAAATCTTTGAAGTGACTCACATGAGCGCAGAATTGTGACAAATGTCGATCTAGAGTGACGTAAAAGTCGCATGAATTCCGATATGACTGTTCAGACTGAGGTCGCATTCCAAAATATCAGACCTGTATCAGATTTAGGACCACATATGGAATCAGAATGGAAAAGATCAGATTCCATGTGGATTGTGCTTTTTACAATGTCATGACAAAAACAGATCTGAGGCCTTGTCCACACGTACATGGGTATTTTTATAAACACAGTTTTTCCTCCTTTGTTTAAAAAAAATATATATATATACAGGTGCTGGTCATATAATTAGAATATCATCAAAAAGTTGATTTATTTCACTAATTCCATTCAAAAAGTGAAACTTGTATATTATATTTATTTATTACACACAAACTGATATATTTCAAATGTTTATTTCTTTTAATTTTGATGATTATAACTGACAACTAAGGAAAATCCCAAATTCAGTATCTTAGAAAATTAGAATATTACTTAAGACCAATACAAAGAAAGGATTTTTAGAAATCTTGGCCAACTGAAAAGTATGAACATGGAAAGTATGAGCATGTACAGCACTCAATACTTAGTTGGGGCTCCTTTTGCCTGAATTACTGCAGCAATGCGGCGTGGCATGGAGTTGATCAGTCTGTGGCACTGCTCAGGTGTTATAAGAGCCCAGGTTGCTCTGATAGTGGCCTTCAGCTCTTCTGCATTGTTGGGTCTGGCATATCGCATCTTCCTCTTCACAATACCCCATAGATTTTCTATGGGGTTAAGGTCAGGCGAGTTTGCTGGCCAATTAAGAACAGGGATACCATGGTCCTTAAACCAGGTACTGGTAGCTTTGGCACTGTGTGCAGGTGCCAAGTCCTGTTGGAAAATGAAATCTGCATCTCCATAAAGTTGGTCAGCAGCAGGAAGCATGAAGTGCTCTAAAACTTCCTGGTATACGGCTGCGTTGACCTTGGACCTCAGAAAACACAGTGGACCAACACCAGCAGATAACATGGTACCCCAAACCATCACTGACTGTGGAAACTTTACACTGGACCTCAAGCAACATGGATTGTGTGCCTCTCCTCTCTTCCTCCAGACTCTGGGACCCTGATTTCCAAAGGAAATGCAAAATTTTCTTTCATCAGAGAACATAACTTTGGACCACTCAGCAGCAGTCCAGTCCTTTTTGTCTTTAGCCCAGGCGAGACGCTTCTGACGCTGTCTGTTGTTCAAGAGTGGCTTGACACAAGGAATGCGACAGCTGAAACCCATGTCTTGCATACGTCTGTGCGTAGTGGTTCTTGAAGCACTGACTCCAGCTGCAGTCCACTCTTTGTGAATCTCCCGCACATTTTTAAATGGGTTTTGTTTCACAATCCTCTCCAGGGTGCGGTTATCCCTATTGCTTGTACACTTTTTTCTACCACATCTTTTCCTTCCTTTCGCCTCTCTATTAATGTGCTTGGACACAGAGCTCTGTGAACAGCCAGCCTCTTTTGCAATGACCTTTTGTGTCTTGCCCTCCTTGTGCAAGGTGTCAATGGTCGTCTTTTGGACAACTGTCAAGTCAGCAGTCTTCCCCATGATTGTGTAGCCTACAGAACTAGACTGAGAGACCATTTAAAGGCCTTTGCAGGTGTTTTGAGTTAATTAGCTGATTAGAGTGTGGCACCAGGTGTCTTCAATATTGAACCTTTTCACAATATTCTAATTTTCTGAGATACTGAATTTGGGATTTTCCTTAGTTGTCAGTTATAATCATCAAAATTAAAAGAAATAAACATTTGAAATGTATCAGTCTGTGTGTAATGAATGAATATAATATACAAGTTTCACTTTTTGAACGGAATTAGTGAAATAAATCAACTTTTTGATGATATTCTAATTATACGACCAGCACCTGTATATATCACGTCCACATGAAAATGCAAAAACACGCTATGAAGCGCTGTCAAGAGCATGCCAAACCAACAGGTGGCAATATAACCCTAACTGTAAAGCCATGTTGGCCAATCAGAAGACTGGAAAAAAGTGCCGCTTTTCCATCGTCGGGCCGAACGGTTCTTAGAATGGTAAGGAACGGTTCCAGTTGTGTTTCCACTACCAATTTCTCTGTATCTGGCTAAGCGCTCTATTTGAGCGACGTAAACATAAATTAATAATACAATTTAAAGAAATATCTGATCATCCTCCATAACGCGGTCGTTATTTACATCTCGTATCATCAGTAAACCGTTGCGTTACCAAGGCACTGACTGACGCTTTTGTATTATATTCCAAAGAGCTGCCGTTATCAGCCCCACAGGGGAAAATGAAACTGTAACCGTTCCAGCTGGCCCGGATCGGTACGGAATGGAAAGGTTACGCAATGCGAACCGTTTGGCCTGATGGTGAGAAAACGGCTAAGGCTATTACCCGTTCCGGTTCTAATGTCACAAGCCAAAATTTCCAGTTTCACCATCTACACGACAATAATGCAACCAGAGTTTCTAAAAATCTTCACCCTGGCAGAAGTTTTCAAAAAAGTTCAGTTTCAGTGACCGGATTCTGTGTTTGCGTTTGCGGCCAAACTGCATAGAAAAAGCTGCAGTTTTGAAAATACCCGTGCTTATGTGGACTGGGTCTAAATCCTCGTTTCCACCGCAGGAACTTTCCCCAGGAACTAGGAACTTTGGAGTGGCACTCAGTGGGTTTCCACCGCAGAAACCAGGGTCTAAATGAAGTCCCGGGTAAAAAAATTCCCCCTCTGAAAGTACCTGTTCGCTACGTAGTACTTTTTCAAAGTTCCAGAACTTTCGGGGGTGGGACTTGGGCACTGAACATGCTGATTGGTTGAGTTCACGCAGCATTTTATTTGAACTATTGTTTTTTTAAAGTCTGTTGCGGTGCGTGCAGTAAGTATTGTTTGCTATTCGAATCAACAATGGAGTTTAAAAATACGACAGATGGACTGACAATGAGGTTCAGGCTTGTGGAGGACGAAATCCAGCGGGAACTGGAAAGTCGCGCGTAGTCACACGTCACTGGACTATCTTCCCGGTACTTTAGACCATTTGGAAACGCAGCAATAGGTCTGGGGGGAAAACAGTTCCTGGGACAAATTGTTCCGGGTAATTTCGGTGGAAATGCAGCTTAAGTCACATATGGGCAAAATAATTTGGGCTACATTTACCTGCAGTCTGAACGTAGCCTTTGGGGAGGCAAATGTTAGCATTCAAACTAAATGATTGTATTCAGGAAACGAAGCCATTTTACATTAGAAAATCAGACCAGATTTATTGCAATACATGTTCAATTTATCATCCCAATGCACAGTAGGACGCTGCATGGAGTAAGTGTAGTTTTCATAGATGTTTTTTTGCAGCGTTTGCTTGAGCATGATGAATGGCATGAATACACTGTTTTGAGTGTTTTCAGGGTGGTATTCAGTGTGAAGAGTTACCTTTTTTTTTATCCTGTTCTCTTATTCCTCTTGAGTTCTGCAACACTTGCAGCCACTGGTGTGTGTCTATCATTTCTCTACACACCTGCAAAGCATCTATGCTAGCCCAGCTGGGCCACTGGCCATTTCTAACAAGAGGAGGGGGCCATCTGGGAATGACACGCAGAGACTCATACACAACACATGCTAACATTCACTCACACAAATGTGCATGAAGACAGACAAATACACTGGCCTCAAAAAGTATTTGAACATTTCTTTGTGTTATATAACAAAATATATTTTAGCAAACACAAAAAAATACTTTCCAAAAAGAAATATGTTAGCTAACAGTTTTTTGGTTGAAGGCTGAATAAAAGCAAAACAAAAAAATTACTGTCCCTAAACGTTTGAACGGTAGTAGTGTATATACCTGTTTATCACTACCATTTTGCTGTTCACAGATGCATAGTGTGTCATCAGCCAGTACGTAAACATGCCAACCATTGGGAGAGAAGTACCTATTGGCCACTTATATGCAAATAAGACACATGCAAGTGTTGATAGTATATCTCTTCGTCGGTTTCTCCATGTTTACTGGTGATCAGGAATGGGATCACGCAGTAAGGATTGCACAGACGCATTTGTGTAAATCTCTTAGGCGGCAACATCAGGGGATGAATTACTGTCTACATGAATAGATGAAAGATGTTTTACATACGCTGTATGGAGAGTGATTTCACTATGGGCCTCAATCTGGATGGATCACAATGTAAAAATACATTTTCAGTTTGCTTGTGTGTATTCCAGCTATGAATGAATGTTATCTGGAGAGCAAGAGTGAAAGTCAGAGAGAGCTTGAAAATTAGACGGGCATATATGAGCAGAATCGATCATAGATAAAAGCCGTTTGTTTGACGTTGTTTACAAGGATAATGGGCTGACAGGCAAGCACATATAAATCATACGGAATAAGGGCATGTGTCAAACAAACAGAGTGAAGAGCGACGGTCATGAATCCACGCTTCACCCTGCTCACTACTGTTTGCACAACGTTCTTTCTACCTCCCTGGCCAGACTCGATACAATTAAAGCACTTTTCACATGACAATTAATGCTCATTTGCATACTCAATTGCACCTTTTTTGCATCCCGTCCTTTCAACGTTGTGTGAAAGTCAGTGGTTGCCATGGAGACTAACCCGATGTAAGGTACAGGATCATTTGTTAATGTTTGCTTTGCTTGTGTAAATGCAATTATTTTATTGGGGTAAGACAGTTTGAGTGGCTACTTTCAAAATGAACCGCAGATTATTTTTTAAATGCATTGCAGAATTATTAAAAGTAATCTAGAATTCACCTTCATCGTTTCGCTCAAAGTAAAAGCAGGGATGGCTTCTCGAATGTTCAGTAATTAAATATGTATCTTGTTTTCCCACCTTACCTGCCAACATCACACTTTCATCAGTGTATTAGCAGGTACAAGAGAAAATTAATGTCATATTTAACCCTGCAGTTATGATTTACAGACTGTCTGCAAAAAGGTCAAGGCCTTTCAAACACTTCTTAATTAGACATCGCCTTTTCTCATTAATAATGCTTACATGGGCAAACTTCTAATGACTTGGTTAGATGAGGAAAGTCATATTTAAATCATTACACACACCCCCTGACATAACAAAAACTCCAACATTGCCAAGAATTATCATAGCATTTCATAAATCAGTTACACTGAGATTTTCAGATAACATGAAAGGCTTTCACAGTAAGCTTTGAACATTATTTCTGGGAAACTGATGACTGAATCTAAGAATATAGAGTTCCTTGCATGCAGTTTACTATATATTTTCTGATGTAACACTATCATCTATAGCAAGGTTTTCAAATTGGCGTCCATGGACCGCAATGAGGGTCTATGAAAAATGCAAGGTAAAAGAAAAATACATAATTGATTAAATATATTTAACAGGTCAGAAATCGTGATTAATTGCAGTTTAATAAATATTTAAAATTTTAAAAATGTAAAAATTCTAGTATGTTTAGTCTTTTATTTTGTTTTATTCTATGTGATAAAAGTATTATTGGTTTCTGAAGGATCATGTGACACTGAACACTAGTAATGGCTGCTGAAAATTCAGATTTGCCCTCACAGGAATAAATTGTTTTAAAATATATTAAAATAGAAAACATTTCTATTTTAGGGCCTCACATTCACTCATATTTGAGGGTTATTGCGATCAAAAAGTTTGAAAACCCCTGATGAAGATGATAGGGGCTTTCGCACCGGGTAATTCTAGGAACTAGCCACCAGGGTGGTTACCTGAGAACTAGTTTCCCTGGGGCCATTTTCCTGGTTGCATTCGCACCACCAGTAGGAACTATGAAGTGACGTAAGCTGTGCTTGTTGTTGTGACTTTTATTTTGACAGCACGGCGGAACTTTATTGTGACAGCGCTGAGAACGCCAGAGCACACAGCGCTCACATTCTCCGTCTTCATTAGTTTACGATCTGTTTAACAGTCCTGTCTAATATGTTATTAGATAGAATTGTTATACAAAGAAAGAAGACAGTATGAAAAAGTATTAGCAATTGCCTTGTAGTTGATGTCCAGTGTCACTAGCTGATCAGAAATACATAATCATGTTTCGCTTGGTCCCCTCAAAGTTTCGTTGGATTTTTTCCTTAACTCGAGAGGTCCATCTATCATTGTTTTCCATGTTCATAGCGTTAGTTTGTGGAGTAAATATATAGGCTATAAACTGTGTGTGTACACGGCTTTTTTAAAAATGGCGGGTGCCGATGTTTCGCGTGCGTTTGGCCAATCAAATACACTTACATCACTGGTAGTTCCTATAGTGCTGGTTTAGATCCTACTCTGAGCTAATTTAGTTTCCCCAAACTAGTTCCTCGAACTAAAATCATTCCTAGTTCCTGTGGTGCGAACACAGCAAACTTCCGCCAATAGTTCTAGGAACTATAAAAAGGTTCCTCCGGTGCGAAAGCCCCTAATGATCTTTCTATCTTCCTACATCCTACAACCATCCATGGCAACGGCCATGTTCCTCTCAGCATCGTCCCTCCCCCACCTGGATCTGTTCTGTGAGTTTCACCACATGCTAACCTTATGTAGCATGTTTATTTTTAAGCTTCCATATGCTTAAATATGTCAAGACAAGGGGGGATATGAGATTGTGGGGGTGAGTAGTCTTTCTCAACCTGATTTCTGACTGTTTACAGGACCTTGCAGTATTCAGGAAGGCCTAAAAAGTCCCACCTCAGGAGCTGGTTTGATATTTCATCAAAAACTGTGTCCAATTATCCAGAGGGAGTGATATTTGAGTGAGTATGTATAAATATCCTATGGTGGATGTACAGTAGAGTACAGCACACTCTGTTCTGTCACCTGTTCCACTGTGAACTCATTCCTAGATCCCTCTCTGATTCAATTTCTAAAATCATTCTCTGTCCACTCACTATATTCACCTTTAAATCCTTCCACCTCCATGATTTTCCCTCGTATCTTTGTTCCTCTCTTTCTCTCTCTGTGTTTTATCTATTCATCGCTTTCAGTTCACAGCTCTTGTCTCTACTTCGGTTTGCCAGGGCTGCTGTTACAAGGGCTTCCTTCCTGTCCTTTCCTGGTTTCCCTTTACACATCTATCTGGCTTTCTTCCCTCAGTTTCTCTCCGTCGCTTCTCTTTTATCTCAGAGTTTCTCTGTTCTTTATTAGTGCTGGCCATCTCTAGGCGCAAGATCAGTGATGTACCTAATGGCCTAATTAGGAGAATAAAACAGCACTCTACCAATACAATGGAAATGTCAGACCGCAAGCTATAATTTGACTTCCGAGTCGCTGAAAGGGCGCAGTGAATTTACCCTGGTGACGGGCACCGGCTCAGCTGGGCCTTTCTCTCTCACCTTTATCTAAATGTCAGTCAGGAATCAGTTGAGAGGAGGGCGGCCATGCCGAGATGGAGGATATGGGTGGTTGGTTCTCACATTCACTGACTAAAGGGGTTTTGTTGATGAGCGAGTAGGGTTTTGTACGGGGGAAAAAAAAAAAAAAAAACTAAATTACAGCCATAGAGCATCCCCTGAGATGAACTCTCTCACTGATTAAACACAGGTCACCATTCTCCTGAAAACTTTCTGGAGGATCGCTCAAGTGAGCCCGAGGTGCTTTTTGATCGTTTGAGTGCTTTGTAACTTTGACCGCTCCGAGTCTCATGGGCTCGTGAATAACTGAATTAATAGAAGTGTTCACGGTAGATGCGTTGTGATCTGACCTGCTCAGTGCCTGTGAAAATAACTGCTCACCTGCATTACCCGTGGCCTTTGACTAGCTAAATGTCCAGGTTGGTTTCTGGCGTCACGGACGAATAAATGTTGGCAATTGGCCAGCAAAAAATTACCTCTGAAAACAACAACAAAGTGACTGATGCTCCCGGGGAACAAGCAACTTGATGAAACACAAGACAATATGTGAAAATAGCTCTTTCATGTGCACACTGATGCACACGACTGCATGATTTCCCTTCAGCATCAACAGGCATTAACAGCAGAGAATTCTGAGAACAGACACAGAAGAGATTGAGTGATTTACAAATGACCCTTTGCTAAGCTCCACCCTCCTTGGTAACTGTTGCTAACTTAGACAAGCTTTTCAGTAAAAATTGAATGGATGTTATTCTAATGTGAGTTGGAATGAATTGTGACATTGTAAAGCATTATGTTCAATGACGCAGTAGCGTGATTAAAAACTGTGAAGACCGTAAATTAGAGTTTATGCAATCGCTTTCTTAATGTCATCTGAAAAGAGAAGTCTTATTTGGAAGTGATTAATGACAACACTAGTGTAGATGAACACAATTGTCCTTATTGTTTCTACAACACATTTACTGTGGTACTGTGAACTCTTTAGTTACTATCAGCACAGCAATGACAAATGAAATGATGTATGTTTTACTGATGTTGGTGTTTTTGTTTTACTGATATTATGCATGTTCATTTGAAAATAAGGGTGACACATTACTGTTCAAAAGTTTGGGGTCAATAAGATTTAGTTTTGAAATTAATGACTTTTATTATGCAAGCATGCATTCAAATTGATCAAAAGTGACAGTAAAGGCTTCTACAATGTTACAAAAGATTTCTATTTCCAAATAAGTTATATTCTTTTGAACTTTCTATTTATCAAAGTATCCTAATAAAAAAAAAATGTATCAGTTTCCACAAATATTAAGCAGCACAGCTGTTTTTTTTGTTTGTTTTTTTTTAATTAATAATGAGAAATGTGTCATGTTTCACTGGATCATGTGACACTGAAGACTGGGAGTAATGTGCGCTGAAAATTCGGCTGTGCTATCACAGGAATAAATTATACATTTTAAAATATATTGGAAAAGAAAATGGTTATTTTAAATTGTAATATTTTTCACAGAAAGGTTTATATAAGTTTAGTCTGATCTGCCTCAGCAGTATAACAGCGCTCATCAATGTCAAAATGGTCGACATGACCAATCAAATCAAAAGTAGGCGAGGTTTACTGTTTACAGAAGCAGAACGTGAATTCCAGCACAAAGAGTCAGTTTAACTTTTCTAAAATCGAGTGAGGTAAACATTTAAAAGGGGTCATGAACTGCATTGTTTTATTGTTTTATAATGTTTCCTGGGGTGCACTTATAATGTTAGTATGCTTTTTACATCAAAAATGTCATAATTTAGAAATAAAAGGCATTTTTTCCTACCCTGATTTTAGCCTCTTATTTGAACACTCTGTTTGAAGGGGCGTTTCTGCTGTGAGACTTCAGTGTAAACGCCCACTGCTGTGATTGGCTAATATCTTTGCTTATGAAATAGCTAAGTATTACTCGCTCTCAGACTTTTAGCATATATACTACCGTTTTTACTATTACAGCTCTCAAGGTTAAGTAATCGTAAAAAGTTTTGATTTGTTTAATAGAACGGGAGTTTTGGTACATGAATCATTACATATAAGATCAGGCATTAGAATTACAGTTTACTTACATGTTGTTGCATTACTGTTGAGTCCATATCATAAAAGTCTGTTTGCAAAGCCTGTGCCGAAATGCGATATATTTACCAAAGAATCCACTGTGAAATGTACCGAATACAAATAAATAATACTCAACTGAGACATTCACATTGTTGAAAATAAATAACCATATTTCTAGCATTAGGATCCTTTGAAAGGTAATGTTATTTTTAGTCCATGCCATGGATCTCACTAACATGCCAGTGGGCGGGGCTAACGTTGCAATAATGAAGTAGGGGTTGATTTCTTCTGCGGAGGCGGCGTTTCATAGGCACATTCCGGGACAAGTCGTTCGCTGGGCCTGGTGTCAAAAACTTTTATTGGACTAACAAGTTTTCAGCTCTGAAACTTACAGGACATTCTTATAGTACGATGACCTCTCATATATCAAAAGCTCAAGGAAAAGTTGATTTCTCAATTCATGACCCCTCTAATACATGTCAACTGTTTTACAATAGAAATGTTAAACGATCGACCGATAGTAACATCCAGTGATGCAAACTACTCTAATTTTTTTCTCAAACATGGCCTTTTTGAATGGAAAATTTACGTGACTTGTAAGTTGCAGTGTTTTTTTTTGTATTGAGTTATATATTGTATTGAGTTTTAGAGGAAGGATTTGGTAGTAATGTGATCATACATTATATAACCGTTCATAATGTAACAAAATGTATCTAATTGTTGTAATGTTTAGCGATATGTGATGACAAGAATGTAATTACTTACTGCAAGTTACAATAACAGAAAAAAAATACACCTATAATAAGCTATTGATGAACTGCAAATGCAATCACCATATTCAGAAACACATATTAAATAATATGTGTCTTTGTTGGCTCAAACTTAAAGTGGCAGTTTAGTATAGACTTTATTTCGGCAGACTTTAAAGCATCTCCTACTAGTTTGACACACATTTTCACTACTGCAGTTCTTTTTGAATGAATGCATCTCATTGTCCTCTCAGCAATCTGTTAGTTTGAGTGACCCAACAACGGGTGTGGACATTTGCATCGTCCAAACAATGAAAGACGGGTGGAGTGTTTTAAATGTGTTTAGAAACTGTCATCATGTTTGCTTGAAAGAACTTAGCAAAAGTAAAGTGCATAATTTCAGCGCCATTAGCGGCACCAGACACACTTCACCTTCAGTAAGATCTTTCCAGCACACATAATTACAGCTGTGACATACGGCCGTCCCTCTCAGCTGGCTTGCAACAGTACACACAAAAGTGAAGTGTCCACTTCTATGAACATATGTGTGCACACACTTGTGGGGCAACACAGAGATACACAAATATTTACATTATCATTAGATAAGCCTTCCTGTGTCCATGCATTCACGTGTGTTTCCAAATGAAATGTTAATGTGTGTGGGAGCGTGTGTGTGTGTGTGTGTTGAGAGAGATTAACATGTTGAATTATTCATCCTCTTGTTGGAGTTAATAACAGTGGCGTATCAGGGGGATCGGGTCTGATGGTTGTTTGTTCTATGATAAGCTGACGGAGCTCTTATCTCACGGGCCAGTGCTAAATTAGGCTTTTTTTTTTTCTCCTCGATACAAATCTCTAATGCCTGCTTTGCCTTCTCGCCCATACCAACGAGTCAAAGCTCACCGTGGACCAGAATCGAAATTAGGCTGAAATTGAAGTCAAAGGGCAAAAATGCATTCATGCGGCTGTGGTACATCAAAATGAGTCAGCAAGGTGTGTAGCTAAAAACTTGAGCGCAGCAGTCTGTGTATGTGTGCCTGTCTAGATTTTTCTGACAGTAAGCAGGTACACTGTCTCATTAGTACGGATTACTCAAAGCACTTCCTGCTGCCTGTGGCTTCATCCACAAGTGTGACTCCTGTGCGTCTGTGTTAAACCTCCTTCCTTTTTTTCTCTCTCAATGCATTTGCGTCTGTTCATTCTGTCCAAAAGGCGAGACCCCTAATTCCAAAGTCTGCCATGCTTTAAACTGACATGCATTAATTACAGACTTCTAAACACCTGAAAGGCAAAAGCACGGCAGGCCTCACATTCCTCTAAAATTACTGTCCGAACAAGAAAACGTCCAACTTCATCGTGAAACAATCTCTCTGAAAGACAAAGTGCTCATTTTCACGCTATTAATGGTGGAAAATAATCCTCTCGTTCCTGGTTATACAGATGAGAAGAAACAATCTTTTTTTTTTTTAATGGAAAAGTGTGAGGCTTCCATTCTCTGAGCTCAGCTGTGCAGGTGAACTAATTTCAGAGTGCTGTACCTGTAATTCTTTTGAGGAAATGAGGAAAGTCTAGTCTCTGAATTTAAATAATCTACATCTTGAGACAAAAGGACCAACCGGCGCTTCACAAATGAACAGTCCATCAGCCAGTTTAACACATTCAAAGTCAAGTCACATTCAACGGGGAGTGAATCATGATGTGATTCATTCTCCCTTCAATGCAACTCTGAGTTGAATTTGGATTGGACTTTTTGTCTCAAAATTATTTCAGACCACTCTCCTTTTTTCCTGGAGACTGGAAACCAGATTAAAGGGTTAGTTCACCCAAAAATGAAAATTCTGTCATTAATTACTTACCCTCATGTAGTTCCACATGATAATTAACACTTTCAGATGCCCAGAAAGCTACTAAAGACATATTTAAAACAGTTCATGTGACTGCAGTGGTTCAACCTTAATGTTATGAAGCAACGAGAATACTTTTTTGTGCGCCAAAACAAAATAACGACTTTAACAATATCCAGTGATGGGTGATTTCAAAACTGCTTCATGAAGCTTCGAAGCTTTACGAATCTTTTGTTTCAAATCAGTGGTTCGGAGTGTGTATCAAACTGCCAAAGTCACGCCCCCCAGTGGTGAACCACTGAAATTTCTAAACACTTATGACATAAGGAAGCCTCGTTTACCGAAATCATGTGACTTTCACGCTCCGAACCACTGATTTGAAACAAAAGATTCGTAAAGCTTCAAAGCTTCATGAAGCAGTGTTTTGAAATCGCCCATCACTAGATATTGTGAATAAAATAGTTATTTTGTTTTTTTGGTGCACAAAAAGTATTCTCGTCGCTTCATAACATTAAGGTTGAACCACTGTAGTCACATGAACTGTTTTAAATAGGGATGCACTGATACCGATGCCAGTATCGGTATCGGCCGGCTACCAAGCTCACGTACTCGTAAAAATACCCCCGATACCAAAGACCAATACCTCACGTGACGTAACTGACAGAATTTCCCGTGCACAGAGACACCAACGGCAGTAGCAGAAACAATGTCAGCCTCCGGGGTGTGGAAATACTTCTGAATTATTGATGACAACCCGCACATTGGCGGGATAGGCGGAATCGCGCTGAATGACACAGACCAGAAGCGCGCTCTCTCTCTTTCTTGCGCGCGATCAGTTCTCCTTGCGCCTGAATGGTCAAATGCACACATACTGTAGTTGTCAAAATGTCCATCGTGTGGAGTATCTCACGTAAATACAGTCGGTTATGGCTTAAGTGGACATAAACATTTGGGTGAAAACAGGACATGTGTCAGTATCCATGGATTCGGTCTTAAAGGGACCATAGCCTAATTAAATATTTGTCATTAATGTTAATAAAACAACAAAAGATGTTAAATAAACGTATACATGGTAAATAAACCTACTGTATCTGAAAAACAAGTTTATTTAATTTGTATCTCTACAGTATTTGTTGTATTGTTTGTAATTTGTTTGTAAATTTCTTTTTATATAACAACAGTTATATATATTGGTAATTATGCCCTTTGAAGGTTATTGGACACTGAAATTTTTGTTCTTTAAGTTTGTGACAAGCACATAAAAATTATTATTTTTGATTAGAGTAATAATAAAGAAGCTGTCCTACATTCATTAGTCTCACTGTGTTGTGCTTGGAAAACTGCAACATCACCAAAAAAAAAAAAAAAAAAAAAAAGTAAAAAATTAATAAATGTATAGGCATCGGTATCGGTGAGTACCAGAAAAAAAAAATATCGGTACTTGTACTCAGTCCTTAAAAAATGGTATCAGTGCATCCCTAGTTTTAAATATGTCTTTAGTAGCTTTCTGGGCATCTGAAAGTGTTAATTGTCTTGCTGGCAATGGAGGCCTCACTGAGCCATCGGATTTCATCAAAAATATCTTAATTTGTGTTCCGAAGATGAACGAAGGTCTCACAGGTGTGGAACGACATAAGGGTGAGTAAAGACAGAATTTTCATTTTTGGGTGAACTAACCCTTTAAAGCCCTGTTCACGCCAAGAACCATAACTATAAAGAAAACTATAACAATAACTATAAAAGCATCCACAGTGGACAATATCATTATCATCACAACTCAAAGAATTTTGAATTTTCACAGTAGGGTACAATGGGGCTAAATGCGTACCGGGGTAAAAGGCGCCTTTGATTTTATTTTCCTCTAAACCACTAGATGGCACAAACACTTGCCGTAGCACTTTCCAAAACATCCGCTTTTTAAGATGCCATGCTGGTGAGCCTTTTACCCCGTGTGTGGTGTAAAATGCCCCCTCACCACCTCATAAGATTAAATTACTTTTATGATTTATTTTCTCACAAAATCTGTTGCTCCAGAAATGTTCAATACAAACACATATATTTTTTTTCTGCAATCATATGGGCATAGTGAAAAGCATATTTTTTTTCTTAAGGTTTACCTATAGCCCCATTGTACCCTATCCTTTAGTTTAAGATGAAGTGACCAAGGTTTGAAAGCCTGGCTCACTAATTGCTAACCTCTGACTGTGGGTTGGCAGAAAGTCTTGTACTGAATAAACTGAACAAAATGTCAAATGTCTCTATACTGCTTTGACTCCGTGTTAGCTGTATTGCATATAGTGTGTACTGAGGCACACATCTGATAGTGTATGCCTTTAATACACATTTTAAGATATTAATTTTAATTCACATGAGACCAGGAAGTGTTGTGACCTTGGGACTTTGTAACATCAACACTTTAAAAAAGAGCTACACGTGTGACAAACATGCCTCTAAACTACAAAATATGCTACAACACTCCATATGCTCCCTTGCTAACTTTGAAATACACAGTCTATAATGTTCCATAATCTGAGGTTTGTATGTTTTTGATTGCCATTATTAAAAAAGATTGTGAGTGTATTTTTTTTTTATTGCCCCCTTTAAATATTAACCCACTAAAGGACTTTAAACAGTTCTCTTGCATTTCAGAGACTGTATAACTAGACCCCTACATCGATGATGTAACCAGATTGTAAAATTGCTTAGCTGTCTGTGAAAGAACAACAACAACAACAACAACAACAAAAGTACAATGGTAAGCACACATTTCAGTTTATCTCGTGTACGCCGTCGCGGGTAGACCTAAGATTCAGTGTGTGTAATAATTATTCCACTTGTGACCTCTAGATGCCGCTAAGAGCACAATGAACATTTCCTACTGCTCTCCTGTACAGTGGCGTTTACGGATCTGGGATTTTTCCCTCTCCCTCCTACTTAGTGCCCTCATGACAGCGTGATAAACTACATAATGTCATTTCACATTGTGTGTTGACGCAGCTGATCCCATTTAAACAAAGTAGAGAGTGATTGAAACCCGCGCCGAGTCGAAACATTTAGCCGTAAATGACTCAGTCGTGCCTGCAATCGCAACTCTCATGAGCGACTATTGTGAATTTTGGTTTTGAGTTTCGGCGAAACGATAGAGACCTTCAATGGTAGACTGACAACGCGTCTAATAGCATGCTTCTTAATAAGATATGTATTTTGAAAGGTGGTCGTTATGTTAATATTTGTTATTGGTCATAAAAATGTCTTGGAGATAAGGGGTATGAGAATTGCACCTGCAAGGGAGATGCGCGCGCAGCGTTTCAGGGACAGAAAAGGGGACGGAAATACAGGAATAATAGGTTATTCCATGGGGTTATGTGACACATCCCAAAGTTTTTCTGCCTGCAAAGTATCCCTCTTTGCAGTGTTGCCAGATCACAGAAGAAAAACAAGCATCCTAAAGTGACTTCCCTCATCAAAATGAGAGTATTTTCAAAAATTAAATCAGTTTACAAAAATAATTTATATATGTTGCATATACAATTGTCCATTTAAACTGATTAATAAGTCGCAATGGTAGTCTACATTAATATATTCATCAGTGGTTGGGAACGTGTTGATTGTTGATGAAGCACATTTTGTGTGTGGTATAAATACATTACATAGCCTACTGCGTTCACCATGTTGCCATTGTCCTTTGACCCCTATGCTTTTTGTGTACTAATAATAATTTACTTTGGGTGTTGCACAATTTAACCATGCGGAGCAACTTTCTTGATAGCACTAACACGTAAAAACGTGTCATTTGGGTATTATTCATCTAGGCTATACTATTTCAAGAATAGCATTCAGTGTTTTTGGACATCATAGTCATTTGCATACTATAAAGTTGTGCATATTTGGATGTGGGAATTATAGAGCATGACTAAAGCTGTAGGATAAATGAAAGCTGCAATTAACAGTTGGTCACACTTTAGCCAAAACGCTGCTGTGTTCCAGTGGAGCCCCCAAAACACAACTTACGACTGCTCATATTTATTAGCATTTTTATAACAAAGCAAGCCTGATCGTTTACAATAAGCGGACATGGCAACACTGGGACTTGGTAATGTTTGGGTAAATACGAATGAGGTTTTGTTGTGGAGTCCACACAAGCACGTCTTACAAAGCTCCGCCCTCGACGATTCAAAATGATGTTCTTGTATGAGGGACTCAGCGAGCGAGCGAGTGAGAGAGGGGGAGAGCGAGAGCGCAATCGGTCGGAAATCACTTCACTCTCACATAGGCTATCCACAGTATAGACGCGCGCGGTGAGCTGCGGCAAGAGCGCGAGCTGAATGGTGAACTGATGATGAGAGCACGCGCATTGGACACTACCGGACAGCCAAGCCTTGGAAGATTTTTCTGTTTTCACTTTTATACACAGACAGTTGTGGACTGAGGGCTGAAGTTTTGGAGGATGCTGTCGTGTGGAATTGGACATTTCGGGATGCTGTGAGCCCGGTCCGGAGTAGCACTGGTTCGGGGTTTCCTATCGTGCGCAAGGAGAGGACACTTCTCTCTGATGTGCGTAACCACCATCAGCCAAGTTGCGCGCTCTTATTTTATGACGTGACACTTTTCGCAGCAAATTTAGTGGACTCTACGTGTTAAAAAAAGGAATTTTAAGGAAAAACAAAAGAGCTGAGAGCGGAAAAGGGTGCTGTTTTTGTATCGACAGGATTGCGGTGGTGCTGAATTTTGGATATCCAAAGCGCTTGATTTGTGGTGTGGAAAGGGAACGCGGCTCTCGGTCCGACTTCATCAACAACTGAGAGGAGTTATCCGTTAAGGTATATGAGATTTTTTGGCCATTAATATTTACAAATTTACACATTTTATCTCTTTCTAATGTATGCGCTCTCATTTGGTCCTTAACATAGAATGAGGTTACATTAGGAGATGTAGAGATACTTTTCTTTATAGAGAGGTAGTCTATATGTGTGTGTATAAATTATGATTGTGACAGAAATATACCACACGACATAGCCTACAATCACAAGGTTGCGTGATTTTATATTTTTCGTTACAATAAACGCTGAGCAAATAACTGAAGTGCTGCACGAAATTTATCGATATCTCAAGTTAACATCGACCCAGATTGTCCTTAGAGCTGATTAGCGCACATGTGACATGTTTTCCCTACACTACTGTTATTGATTTTTTTTTTTTTTTTTTTTTTTTTAAACAAGAAAAGATTTTTCTACCGAGCGCTCGAATGGATCGCCAATCTACGCTTGTTTCCACATATAGAAAATAAGCCCTTTACTAATGGATCCACATATATAACATCTTCATCTAGCTCAAGTGCCGGCCAGTGGAGCTTTACGTAAATTTTAATCAATTCTTCGCTGTAATATTCAACTCTTTCTTGTGCGCTCGAGAACGTCCGTCCATTGTCGATTAAAAAAAAAAAAAAAAAAAAAAAAAAAAAACCTCTGACAGCAAACCCTCACAGGAAATGCGCTTACTGGCATATAAACTTGTTCAACCGCTTTTTATAGTAGACCTAATAATTATTTTAAATATTTGTGTGAGCTTTTATGGGTAAAACCTTAAGTTTAGGCAACTATCTTATTTGGTTAGCTATTGCTCGCTCCCACAACACCTGTTGCACTCGTTTTTGCACATTTCTCACGTAGCTCTACTTTTCCGACTCATTGCATGATGGTTGAAAAATGCTGCCGTTAATTCTACCCGCAGAATGTCAACTAGTCAACATTTCACGACAGCACTATTTTCTTTCCTTGGTACTCAGTCACCAGTCATGGTGACAAAACACGCGAAAGCGTTGCCTGTCATAACAGCGGAATCCGGTCTTTCCAGCCGCTCCCGTCGTCGGGTTACTTTTAAACCTGTTCGTCTGGTCCGGCTGAGACAGACAGGTGTGAAAACGCTGAAGGCTTGGGCTTCATTCCGCCCATCTGTGATCGGACATCTCAAATCTTTCAGTGGTTCATCTGTAGGCAAAGCGTTCAGCCGGATGTAAACTTGTACAGAAGCCCACAATTGCTTGCAAATGATCTGGTCTAGCTCGGAGCGCATTCATCCGCAGGTAAAAGTCATTTCCCTTCCTCTCTCATCGAGATCGTGTTCTGTAGGCATCAGCACAAGCACACACCGGCACTTGGGCGAGCTTCTCGCGCCGTTCCAGTATTGATCTGTGGATCTCATATGCACGTTCTTCTATTTTCACTCTCAGTTTCTTTAACGTAGCCTACTGAAACTATATTCGTTACTCAACCCCTGCGGTTATAGGTGAATGCGATTTAAATTATGGGATGGGGGAGGGGGCGCTGACCCTCTAATACAGACCACTGAACTTTGGTTCTGACTTGTATTGGGAGTACATGTTTTACATATAACTATGAACGTTTCAGTGAGATTTAACTTTTAGTGGTTTGCTTAAGAAACCTTTTGTTTACGTTTGGACATATGTGCTCTGTCAACCTCAACTAATTGCGCCATGTAAATCTTCTATAGAAATTCCCTTGTTGCGAAACATTGAATACTTTGCATTTTGTTCAGTTGATTGTGTCGCGTCATTAAACTGTCCTTAACTTTATGGGCGTAAGCGCTCCATACTGAGTATGAGAGTCCAGCGAAACAAGCGGAAACGAGACTCCTCACAGGCACACACAGAGAGAGAGAGAGAGCGTGAGGCAGAGAGAAAGAAAATTCTTAATTTGAGATGACCGTTCGAGTGAACCGAAACTTCACCGTGTAAGCGACTAGACTAGGACAATTAAGCCATAGAGATGTTTTCTTTGAGGTTAAAATGTGTTAGCTTACCTCAGTTTATTCCACGTATCCTGGTGTAAATGTTTTAAATTGGTCTTGTTAGAAATTACATGTAAATTTGTACACTTTCCGACTGTCAAAACCAATATGAAATGAGACATTTTAGCATTTCTGTGTTCATGGGTCAGTTTTACTGTAGTACATAATACAAATATCTTTCAGTTTCATTGCTTCTAAGTCAGCATACAGAATCTTTCAAGTATAGTCAATTAATATACTGTACATTTATATTGTTTAAGGGAAAAAAAAAAAAAAAAAGTCTATTGGTCAAAACAACTAAATAACAAGATATGACCCATTGTTGAGCTTTACTGCGCTTCATTATCTTCCCATTTTTACAGAGTTACAAAACAAATACGCATACATTAAATACAAATGTTATGCTTATTTTATTGATTTTATTACAACCTCTGTGTCTGTTTAACCCATAAATGTAGCAGCAGTCCTCCAGTCTTTGTCTATGCTATCAGTGTGTGTGTGTGTATTAGCCGTGTGTAATCGTGTGTGAGAGTTTGTGTGCCAGCCTTGTGACTGGCCAGCTCTCTCTGTGTAACAGCCTGGTAGACAGCAGCGGGGCAGCAGTTCATCTCGTCTGAAAGCGGGCGCAGACTAATCTGGCCCCACAATGGCTGAATGAAATAATTAAAGTAATCCTCTGTGCCTCGCACTTGGCTTGGGAGGGGGGCCTTGGACCACCCATTCTGAACGGGTCACTGAGCGCCATGGAGCTGGTGGCCCTTAGAGCCTGGATGGCTGCAGCCGAGGACAAAAGCTCACGTGAACTCAACTCTGTGGCTTTAGATGCTGGCATCAAAGTCTAGAATCACAGCGCACTCAGTATTTAAGATGTGATTGTTTAGTGTTTGTTGCCTGCTATCGTACTTTATTTTAGCTCATTTGTGTGGTTTCAGGTGGCTTAATGTGTCTCCATGAGAATGAGTGAACATGAATGCATTTTATTCACAGGAGGTCACTACACGCTTTTTCAATTTCCTTGCTGATTAATCGGCAGCGTTATTCAGTTGGTGAGTCTATCGGCTCACCTCATGTAACTATAAGCAAATAGCTCTTCGGCTTTTCTGCTGTATTTTACAAAAACACTTCAGGTGTGTACTAAAATGTCAGTTGAGCCGGTTGAGTTAACCATTAACCTATGACAGATGCTGCACTCTTACGTCCTTCTGAGTCAATCATTCTCCTGGCTTCAGACAAGAGCTGACTCCTGAACCCTCATAAATGTCAGCGCTTTAATTTAATTCTTTAATTATCGCATCGAAACCAGGATGGGGAGGGGTTAGAACAATCATTTACTAAGGACTAAGTGCGTTACCATGACGCAGTGCCACCACTGTGCCTCGTCCAGGAATCCGACTCCTGCTACGACAGTTACGTAAATGCTTTCATTGCTTATTTTCTCTAGAATCACCTTGCAGTTTCACGCTGAGCTGGATGCCACCTGGGGGTGTCTTGGCAGAGGTATGCCATCCTTATATTCCCATGGGTTTTTTTTTTTTTTTTGCTGGCAGAGGAAGGGTGAGCGTTGGTACAATGATGAATTCCTCGTTACAAGTCTCTAAAGAGGAAAGAAGCAGAGTGAGACTGTGAGAGAGGGAGAGAGAAAATCATACAGCAATTTAAAAGCATGTCAGCGGGGGAGGCTTTAGAATAGTAATTAGCCCGTTAAATCTGTTAACCTCCCCCTGCGCAACAAAACAATAGCCTTTTCGACAGTGTATATATATATATATATATATATATATATATATGAGTGCATCTCTGAGAGGGCACAGGAGGGCAAAAAATGATGGTCTGCATATGAATGAGAAAGACAGAGAGATGTAAGTGATGTTGTTAATAGAGACCAGGTGTGAAATGAACATAATGTGGTTTTTGCGGACGGGAAATGAGAGGGGAACCACAATCCCCCAAAGGCTGATGCAAAAATTCTGACCAAATGTACTGTGAATAATCCGCAAAGAGCCGATGGTGAAGCTCCATAGAGGGAACTCCGATTCATGCGTCTCACAGCTATTGATTATATTAATGACATCCAGCTTATACACAGCAGTACAAGATGAATTAGGCTACACAGCCTGAGAGCCGAGAATAAATTCTCACAGGATTATGACAGTAGTCATAAATACCGCACTCTGGCGACGCCTGTCTCCCTGCGAGGAGATCTTAGCCGTGGCTCGACGATGCCGTATTTGAAGACATTATTAGAGAGGTGGACGGTCCGTGTTGATTTAGGGCCTGTCATAAATTGCGTCTCTGACCATGTAATGACGACGATCAAAACCCGGAGGTGAAGAAAAGCCCCACCGACGGCCCATTGTCATTGTAATGGCTAGGCTTAGTGTGTACCTGTGTGAAGGTGAAGTGCTAACAATCTGCAACTGTCTGCTAGGTAGCAGTGCTTGATTTGAATCTGTTAAGGCCTCGTGTGTTGTAAATGTTGCTGTCGTTAAGGCACGCCACTCATATGTACTTATGCATTTCCATTATAAAGGAAAGTTCTTAGCCAAAGCCTGAGCTGTTGCCATCCTTATATTTCATATACTTAAACACTCTCAGTAGTTTTTTTTTGTTTTGTTTTTTATGACCTTCATTTTTTTTCCCTAAGATTTTGTATTTTCCTGAGCGTCTGCTTGCAAACACACACTGACATTCCTTTGCTGTGGTTGTTTTTAGATCTTGTGTGTAAGTTTTACACACCCACAGACATATGTGCGCGTTCACATTCACAGAAGAGTGTGGGAAAGGATGTCTACAGCCAACATTAGGGTTCCCAGTGTACAGTGACCCTTTAACACAGACTCTTTACGCGAGGCCCTTGAGAGCGAATGTCGTGAGAGCTTCTCAAACCCTTCACCGCAACAAACAGATTCACACGGTTTTCATGTTGCGAGAATGTTTTTAAGTATTGTTGACTTTTCCAGTGCACGATGAAGATGTGATGTTTTGTTTTACTCTATATATAGATCTTGTTTTTGTTGTATGTTTAAACTTCTAATTTTAGTACCATTTTTACAGCCCGGTTAATCCTTTACCTAGTGCTTTTGAGGTCCCTGCCCTGCTTTTTCACGTTGACCTTTTTTTTCGTCGACACTTGGTACAAAATTCAACACAAACCTTCAGCAAAGGCTCTGACGCATCTCTGTGAAATGCCAACTCCATGAGATGGTCATTCAAAACCACAATAAGGGATACGTTGCTTTAAAGGTGAGGTATTTTTCACCTCTCCAGCTCCTTTTGCAGTCCACGCTGTTTAATTAGCCACATAAAAGTGTGCCAGAGTCGTCTGTCTCGACAGATTCAAAATTAGACTGTAAAATTAGTAAGAAACGAGTCAAGCTCTCATCATATGTGTGATCAGGGTCACACATCCCACCCTTCATTTCAGCCTCATTAGTGCATTGTTCTCCCTGCAGTGTCGTTGCCTTGTGGCTGCAGATGTGCAAGTGTTTTTGTATTCGTTGGTGTCTAATTTGTGCATATTAAAGGGTTAGTTCACACAAAAATGAAATTTCGGTCATTAATTACTCACCCTCATATCGTTCCAAACCAGCAAGACCTTTGTTCATCTTCGGATCACAAATTAAGATATTTTTGATGAAATCCGAGAGGTTTTTTATCTCCCTTAGAAAGCAACGAAATTACCACATTCAAGGTACAGAGAAGTAGGAAAGACATCGTTAAAATAGTCAACGTGACTACAGTGGTTCAACCTTAATGTTATGAAGCGACGAGAATACTTTTTGTGCACAAAAACAATACAAAAATAACGACTTTATTCAACAATTTCTTTTCTACTCTGTCAGTTTTCTACCCTGTCAGTTGATGCAGTGCAACACTTCCGTGTTTACGTCCGAACGCCGGCTCAGTATTGGCCGACAATGTTCACGTGTGCACCACGACGCATACATGTGATGCTGACGCAAGAGCCGGCCAATACAGAGTTGGTGTACTGATGTAGAACACTTAAGCTCTGCAATGTGTCTTCAACGTAAACTGTGTAGGAGAATGACAGGGTAGAGAGGAAATTGCTGAATAAAGTCATTATTTTTGTTTTTTGCGCACAAAAAGTATTCTCGTAGCTTCATAACATTACGGTTAAACCACTGTAGTCACGTTGACTATTTTAATAATGTCTTTACTACTCTTCTGGACCTTGAATGTGGTAATTCCAATGGTTTCTATGGTAGACAAAAAAAAAAAAAAAAAACCCTCTCGGATTTCATCAAAAATATCTTAATTTGTGTTCTGAAGATGAGCAAAGATCTTATGGGTTTGGAGCGACATAAGGGTGAGTACTTAATGACAGAAATTTCATTTCTGGATGAACTAACCCTTTAAAACTGCATTTCCCATGTACTATACAGGAGTGTGTGAGGTGCCGAGTGTCTCTTGTAGTTACGTTAACTATTTTTTTGTTGCTCTATCCACATGATTTTTCTTTGTAATGTTGTTCGTGGGAGGCTCACTGTCATGTGTTTGCTAATGGAAAAATATTGAACGGAACATGCACTAAACTACTACAACCAATCAATACTGATGAGTATATGGAAGAACCCACTTCCTATTAGTCACCAAATGACAGTCCATTTTGCTGACAGTCATTTTTCTTTGTATATTTGTGGTTTTTTAACAATAATATGATCCCCCCCCCCCCCCCAAACCTCATGGAAAGTGACATTTGTAGACTTTGATTCTTTAGGTTTGGTATTCACAGGCAGATGTGAACAGAACTGGTGGCAGTGCTCTCACATCCCCCATTGGTTCACCGCTGGGTCGAGTTGAGGTGTCTGTCTCCTTTGGACAGTAATCTAGCAGCCCTGCCTCATTAGCCATGGGGAGCGTGGTGGGATAACATTCCCCATATGTTAGAGGGGTCTGCAATTACCACAGCGGGAAACATCAAAGTAACATGACCTTAAATGTGATGGATTAACAGAATCTGATTTATTTATTTGATTTTTCTTTTTTATGTTCTTTTGTAGTACCTCATGCTGACGTTGTTAATGTTTGGTAAGGTGGTGTTGTCAAGATATATAACCCTGTCTATTACCCCCTCATGGTTGTGTGATGTTGCCACAAATTGGGAGCCATTTGCTGTGAATAGCTATCAGCTGAAGTGGCCATTGGAAGATTAGAAAACCATACTCTTCTACCATGTGTTCAATAACTTAAAGACTCAAACAGGAAATGGAAGATTCACACGTGAATTTGTCTTTAAGATTGCTTTTGGTTATTTTTTTTTTCTATGGTCCTAACTTGATGGTAATCTTTATTTGTCTGGCTACTATTCTGTCTCTTTACACACCCTGTTTATTATCAATAAAACATTTGTATAAAAGAAGAGCTAGAAGAAAAACATGGTGAAAAGAAAAACAGTGACAATACATGTGTGAAGGAGGTGGGCAGCGGACACGAATGAATGAGTGAATGAATGAATGAATTAATTAAACTAAACCAAACAAAAGATTAATTTTAATATCTTTGTTTTTTGCGGCTGATATCTACTATGTTGTTTTGCTCCCAATTTTTCACTGTGTTTTTGGTTCATTACAGAATAAATTATAGTCTTTAGAAAGGAGGGAGAATTGACCTAAAAGGTAACTATAAAACTAGCCATTAAAAAATGAAGAACAGATTTATTTCTATAAGCTGAACATAGAGTGAGCCAAAAGCTAAATTTAATTGTACTGCCTTAGATCTTAGATATATAAATCTTATTTTTTTTCTTGTTTTTTTGGCCAAAAATATGTAAGGCTAGGAGAGATGGGGAAACATCATGTAAGTTGATTTTGATGGATGTCACCCTTTCGTTGACTCCAGGCATGATTTTAGAAATGAGAGCAGAGACAGTTTATCAATAGCTTGGGAAAGGTAGATCAAGAGGTGTAAAAGTATTTTTTGAACGGACATCACTTGTCTGCTAGCTTCCTCCTCTCTTAGGGTCCAGTAGCCAATGCATCTCTAAGGAATATGGGCATATGTTGTTTTTATGAATTAGACATGACATGAAGTTTGCAAAATGAAGGTCAAACACAAGTAACTATTTGTGACACATTTACTGCCTCTAAAATGGAGAGGTTTACAACACATGAAGGGACGATCAATCATAAATCCCAGGGAATCAGTACCATAAAACTCTGGCTGCCATCGCTTTACAGGGTTCTTGGCACTGTCAGATACTTTGAAGTATTGTGTCTGAAGAATGAATGTTTCTCTAATCTCATTTGTTTGTTTGCTTGATCTTTTGCAGCAACAGACCGACGATGTGCCAGAGTGCCAATGCGATGTGGTCACGGTGGAGTGCCATGCTAGTGTGGATTTTGCTTCTCCTCTGTTGCTCTGCAAATGTAGTCAACACCATCATCTACCAGGTGACCGAGGAGCAGCCACCCAACACCCTAATTGGCAGCTTGGCAGCTGACCAGGGCCTGCCAGACACAGGCCACCTTTACAAGCTTGAGGTGGGTGCTCCTTACCTCCGTGTGGATGGCAAAACAGGGGATATCTACACCACGGAGACCCCGATCGATCGTGAGACTCTCAAGGACTGTCGCAACCTTTTCGAGGGCGATCCTTGTTTCCTAGAATTTGAGGTGTCTATTACAGATCTGATGAAAGGCACAGGACCTCGGCTCATCGAAGGGCGCATTGAGATCTTGGATGAGAACGACAACACTCCACAGTTCTCTTCCCCTGTCTTGACGTTGTCGATCCCTGAGAACACGCACGTGGGTGTGCTATTCGCAATTCCTGTGGCCACCGACAAGGATTCTGGAAGCAATGGCATCGCAGATTATGCGCTAACGACCGGCCCTGAAGCTGCCAACCTTTTCAGCCTGCAGGTGGCACAAGACTCAGATGAGAAACTGCCACAACTCATTGTATTGGGTAACCTGGATAGAGAACAGCGAGATTCATATGACCTCAACATAAAAGTGGTCGACGGCGGCTCTCCACCTCGCCAGAGTAGTGCCCTGCTCAGGATCACCATTACAGATGCCAATGACAATGTACCCAGATTCGAGAAGACGCACTACGAGGGTGAGCTGCCAGAAAACAGCCCAGTGGGTCACTCAGTTCTACAAGTAAGTAATCTGTTTTTTTTTTTTTTAATAGTAGTATTTTCTATCTAAAACTAAACAAATATTATAGCATGATGCCAGCATCGGGTTGTATAATACTGCTACTACTACTACTACTACTACTACTAATAATAATAATAATTATTATTATTATTGTATTTTAAATATTTATGACACTTTAGACAATTTTTGCAGTATTTATGTAGTTTTGTATTTTTATTATATCAAATATTAATACATTCAAATTATATATAATGTATAAATTTATTTATATTTGATATAATGTGGATATAAATAATTTGCTCTGATTCACAGGTAAATTAAATCAAATAATAATATTTAAAAAAAAAAATCAGTGCATCAAATAAACAATAATAGACTGCATATACTGTACACACTTCCCTCTCTTATAAGGTCATGATGCAAGTTTTGCAATGAACTCGCCTGTAAGCAAGTATATGTTATGCTAAACCTTAAGATTGGGCAATAAGTAATATAGGAGCTGATTTGACAGCCTGGAGATAGAAGTGCGCTCAAGCCCAACATACAGAACCTGACAAGCTCTTGTAAATGGAAGTCTCAGTTATCCCAACAGGCTTTAGCCTCAGTTCCCACACAACAGGGTTAAAGCGGAAGAAATGGGAAAGCCAAATCATATTTTCACGGGCAATCGATTGATCCCTCATGGTCCCTTTAAACACAAGCTTTACAAAACAGGAGAGAGGTATTGACTGGCGGTGAGAATTACATTTTGAACTGTTGTGGAAACGAAAGCACTGCTAAGATTAGGATAACCATGAATGCTGGAAGCTTTCCAAGATCAATCTGAGGCAAGTGTCCAGGCAAAACAAAAATTTTAATGACTGTTAATCTCTGTCAGCAATTAATCCATGCAACCAAGTTGTATTCAAAAAGCATGTCAGAACACTTTATTTTTCTCTAAGTCCTCATAAGCATTCTTTGAAGCTGAAGTAAATAAGCAGTAGTGGTATTAAAACAGCTTAATTTTATGATTTCAGAGGGTTGTAAGTGTTGATGGAGTGTTTCAGCTTGTTCAGAGAAATGCTCTTCAAATATATTAAATAAAATGAATTCCCAGTTTTCATGGCGGATGAAATGGAGTGACTCATATAGAGCAATAATAAGTTAAGCACCATGAATAATCTTATGACTGACTCAGATTAAGGCTGTTCTCTGTAATACATGGGCTGAAACACCATGCATGTTTCATACACAGCCAAGGACAGGAAGAGGAGAGGATATAGCAGGAACAAGGGAATCTTGATTGTTTGAAAGCTTTGATCAAGCCACTCTTCGATTTAAAGTTGTTTAAAATTATTCCCAGGTCCATGATAGACATGAAGGATTTGTAGAAATCTGTGCCAAGACTGAGTAACTTAAGTGATGTCTCAAATTGACTTCACCTAGAAAACTACAGCTAATTTTGGGGAATTTGAATTAACACAAAACACAGTCTAATCATGTTTAACCCCACTGAGTAAATGCATTTCTCATTTCTTTTCTCATGTATTGAATATTGAATAATAATCAATTGCTATGCATAATTGTATCACTAATTAGTGAAAGCACAAACTGTTTTTTAAAATCAATTGAGGTGTGCTTGATATTAAATTCCTATAAGATTCAGTTTATTTTTTAATTAGACTAAATTAGTCTTGAGCTTGGATGAGCTTCTGGGTCTATTTTTCCAGTGTATAAAGCATGTTTTTGCCATACTAATTTATTGCCGCTTACAATGAGCTACATCTATTTCTGATGGTTCTAACTAAGCATTTTAACCCCTGTATTGACCTTTATGTGTAAACCTGTGATTATATAATCTGTTTTGTAAACTGATGTTTCAGTGCTTTGCTTAGTTTCATTTTGTGTTATGTTGATTTAGGTGAAGGCCAATGACTCTGACATGGGGCCCAATGGAGAGGTGACCTACAGCCTCCACCAGGCACCACCAGCAGTCCAAAGGCTTCTTAGTATTGACCGCAACACAGGCACCATTTTTGTTAAAGGGCTGGTGGATCGTGAAGAAATCAGCACGCTCAAGTTCTACGTCCAAGCTAAAGACAATGGTCCCCAATCAAAAAGCTCCAAATCCCTTGTGACTATCACAGTAAAGGACCAAAATGACAATGCACCCTTGATCAGGATCCGGGGCATTGGTCTTGTGACACATGAAGATGGTGTTGCTAACATATCAGAGGACATGCCTGTGGGCACAGCTGTGGCTCTGGTGGAGGTATCAGATCGTGATGAGGGTGAAAATGCAGTTGTGACCTGTGTGGTTGCAGGGGATGTCCCATTCCAGCTGCGTTCAGCTAGCGAAACTGGCAATGACCGCAAGAGGAAGTACTTCCTCCAGACAACCACGCTACTGGACTATGAGCGGATCAAAGACTACAGGATTGAAATCGTGGCAGTGGACTCTGGCAACCCTGCACTATCCAGCACAAATTCCCTGAGGGTGCAAGTGACAGACATGAATGACAATTCCCCGGTCTTCTCGCCATCCATGTACCAGGTAGAATTTCCTGAGGAGAACCAGCCAGGTGACAAGGTTTTGGACGTGTTAGCCACGGATGCTGACAGCGGGACTAATGCAGAGCTGACATACAGTATCACTGGTGGATCAGTCCCTGAGGGACTCTTTGAAATTAACCCTAACACAGGAGAAGTACGTGTCATGAGCCAGTTGGACCGTGAACAATTAGATCACTATCAGTTTCTAGTCGCAGCAGCTGATAAAGGTGTACCAAGCTTGAGAGGAACTGCCACTGTTGTTGTTAAGGTGCTCGACAGGAACGACAATGACCCTAAATTTATGCTCAATGGTTACAGCTTTTCGGTCCAAGAGAACATGCCTCCCCTTAGTCCTGTTGGAATGGTAACAGTCACAGATTACGATGAGGGTGACAATGCTCATGTTCAAATCTTTGTAGAACCAGACAATGGCAAGTTTATGATTCAAAATGGAACGTACACCATCCTTTCAACTATCTCCTTTGACAGGGAAAAGGAGAGTACCTACAGTTTCCGACTGAAAGCTGTTGATGGAGGTGACCCACCACGTTCCTCCTACGTTGGCATTACCATTAATGTTCTTGACGAGAATGACAATGCTCCTTATGTCACCAAGCCCTCAAACTCGTCATACAAGTTCTTGGATCCCCGCACCAGCCCAGAAACCCATGTAGAACGCGTTGAGGCAGAGGACATTGATATTGGTTCAAATTCAGAGCTGGATTTCAGTATTGTAGGGGGCAACCCTCATGGCTTGTTCCGCATCTCTTCAGAAGGTGAGATTACGTTGGCTAAAGAGTTCACATCCAAACACATTGGTCTCCACCGTCTGGTAGTAAAAGTTAAGGACAGAGGCACACCGGTACGCCACACGACTGCACTGGTTCACATCTATGTCAATGAGACCATTGGCAATGTCTCGCATGTCGAAGGACTTGTTGGACACAGTCTTTATACGCCACTTGAAATGGACATTGCAGGAGATCCAGATTATTCTCATGACCAGCATAGTAACATTATCTTTGGAGTCTTGGGTGGCCTTTTTGTGGTCTTTCTAATCATTGTGGTGGCGGTGATCATCAGGCGTGTGCTGAAAGAGAATAAAAGTGGCTACCAGGCTGGCAAGAAGGAGACCAAAGACCTCTATGCTCCCAAACCGGGGCCTAAGAGCAACAAGAACAAGAAGGCAAAGAAAAGCAAAGCTCCAAAGCCTGCCAACCCATCTGAAGAGGACGAGGGGGGAAGTCTTCAGAAAGGCCTAAAGTTTAACCTCATGGATGATAGCGTCAATGATAGCCCTAGGATTCACCTGCCGCTCAACTACCCCCCTGGCAGCCCAGACCTGGGGCGACACTATCGGTCAAATTCTCCTCTGCCATCCATTCAGCTCCAACCTCAGTCACCTTCTGCCTCAAAGAAACACCAGGCAGTGCAGGACCTGCCGGCCACCAACACCTTTGTAGGAACCGGGGACAACAACTCAACAGGCTCAGACCAGTATTCGGATTACAGCTACAAGGCCAACTCTTCAAAATATAGCACCAAACAGGTAGGAGACGACTTCGAAAGCATGGCAGGGTACCGCAGCACAGGTTACCACACAGGGTACCACAGGCCAGAGTACCACAGCCCAGAGTATCAAAGCAACGGGTATCACAGCAACATGGTGTGGACTAAGGGCATGTATTAGGGGCTGGAACTGAATGAATGTCAAAACCAAAGCTGCACTGATCACAAAGCATCACTTGATTGAAAGAAGTTTGTTTCATTTGTCAATATTTTTATTTTTATTTTTTTGCAGTTCTGTAGTATCATTTATTTCCTGAAGGAAACATATGATTTCATTAATTTAATTATTACTCACTTAAATGAAGGAGACAATACCACAGTCTTATTTTTTTTCTCTTTTTTCTTGTCTTTGAGAGGGCCGTTTTCAGTTGGACAGTGTTTATTGCTGCCCCTCAAAAGATGAACGGAACTGCTTCTAATATCCTTTGAAACACATTTGTGGTGTAATAACCTTCAGACCAAAGAGATGTGCCTTATTTTTTATTTTGTTTTTTTTTTCGTTTTTTACCCTGAAAAAGCAAAATAATAGCAAATAATAGCAGTCATTGTTTTGATATTTTTCGTTAGGCTTGCTTCAGGTATTTGCACAATTGTTAGTGTGAAAATGATTCTAAAAAGCAAAACTTTCACATTGTTTTTTTTTGCGTAAAACAGAAAGGGTGCTGAATAGAATAAAATACACAGGAAGGCCAGTCAAGTAAGCTGAACGCATTTAAACGTTTCCATGGCACATTTTGACAGGCCTTTAAAAAATGTCTTTAATTATTTGGACCCTGTTAGTCAGAGTTCAAGTAGATTATTTATACAGATTAATGGCAGGCAATTCCTCCCTTCTTTCTCAAGCTTCATTTATTGTACATGCAAATAGTGCCTTCTTTTTGTTATGTTCATAAATGGAATGGCTTAATGCAGATTCATCAGCTACTGACGTCAAAGTGTGCCATCGAAAATGTTTGAATTAACTGCAGAAGTTTCTGCCAGGCTTTGAATAATGTTGCATTCATTGTAAAGAGAAAGCTACTTGACGTTTAAACTAGATCACTTTTCTTAAGTACTGAACAAGAAAACCAAAAAATGAGTAGTTTATCTTGGATTTTATTAGCAAACCTTTGGAGACAATCATTGGAAAAGTTTTTTTTGTTATGCAAGTTGTATATTGTGAATGTGAATAAGAAGCTATTGTGTGAGTGTGATCATCCCCTATTGTGTTTGTTTTGTTCAAAATTTACTTAAAGGGATAGTTCACACAAAATTTAAAATTCTGTCATCATTTACTCACCCATAAGTTGTTCCAAACCTGTATGAATGTCTTTGTTCTGCTGTACACAAAGGAAGATATTTGGAAGAATGATTGTAACCAAGCAGATCCCACCCCCCCCCCCCCCCCCCCCCCCACCACCACCCTCCCCAATGTATTATTTTGTTCCCACTATGGTAGTCAATGGGGGGCGAGATCTGCTTGGTTACAAACACTCTTCCAAATATCTTCCTTTGTGTACAGCAGAACAAAGACATTCATACAGGTTTGGAACAACTTATGGGTGATTAAATGATGACAGAATTTTCATTTTTGGGTGACCTATCCCTTTAATTCATTCTTAACACACCAAACATTTTTTATACCAAATTTGTAAATATACAGTTTAAAACTAACCAGATAGATCGTAGATCTCAGCTGCTTTGATAGTGGCTTCATCTTTTAATTTTTGTTCATTTGAAGTTCAAAGTGAGATGTGTGTTCGTATTTAAAGCAATAATCACTTGTGTTGTTACGATGGAAAGATGCACTGTTAAAAGGATGTCCTGCAGGAGCGGCTAGTTTACACAATGCAGCACACGCATCATACAAGTACAATATGACATGAACCTTCTGCATTCTGTGTAGAGCGTGTATCATATGTGGAACTGTTTAAAGCTGCAGACATCCCCGCTTCTGTTTAATTTCTGTCATGTGTTCTTTTGTTTCTGTTGATTTGCAATTTGTATTTTGTATTTTTTTTTTTTTTTTTTACAAGTAAACAAGTTTGCTTTCAATAAACATTTGTGAAGGTGTTACATTGTGGATTGAATGTTAAACAGAATCAGTGCATTGAAATTACTCACCAGGGGACATTAATTCTTAAGGTACAGTATTTCATTTCCATATTCCCACTTTTATTTATGACATTGCCCTTTTTTTATATCACATTTTACCTGTAAACATTCACTTTTTATTTACTAACTGAGACCATAAAATGTCTACTTCGAAAACTCCTCACAGTAGCAGTGAGCTCAGGTCGATGTGGTTGCATTACCGCAGCTATTATTTTAAGCTCACTAAGTTGATAGCTAGACAAATGGATTGATTTTGCTTTACTTCTCAGGAAGTTTAGTTTTATAGCATTCACAAAATGCCAAAAATGTCCGTCTTATGTGATCCATGTCTTAACAAAATTAATGACACATTTACAACATCACTCCTCTGGGATTGAGCCAAACATGCAGTCATTTAGCTTTACGAATGCATTTTTTTTTGTTTGTTTTGTGTTTCATGTGTGTTTTTGTTTTTCTCATTCATACTGCACATCACACGAAACAAATCATGTTCCAAGAGAATTTGAGCAGTGCCGATTTGGCTTATCCGAATGACCCTAGAGGAAAGTGTGGTGTTTTGTACGGGTCCTGCTAATCAAAGCCCCTTTTTTGGTTCCCATCTTTAGATTTAAGGAATGGGATCAAGGGATGGTTGTCAGAGGTCTTACGTTTTTTGTACTATTCGATTGGCTCCTTGAATGCCAGCAGCTAATCTGGGCCAAAACAAAAAAGACACACACACACTCACCACACATGCAGCCTTTGCCGCTGCCGACCATTTAAATTCTAGCGGTGTCTGCGCTTCTTAAAAGCTGTCGATTTTGCCCTCAGCTTGCACCGTCACCATGGCAACGGACTGACCAGTGTGTGTTGTATGCTGACTCACAGACTGCTCTGAGTGCAGGTGGGGGGAGAGAGAGAGAGAGAGAGAGAGAGAGAGAGAGAGACTAGGAGGGATCATTGAGAGATGAATAGAAAGATGGCACGAGAAAGAGAAAAAAAGATAAAGGTGGTCGAATTCGAAAAACAAAAACAAATGTCATTCCACACCATTCTTCCATGTACTCCGATCATGACACCCTTGGTGCTTCATGCTAATGGAAGTAACAGGCAATTCATTCATTCACTTAGTCACATTCCCTTCTATCATGGGCTAGGAATGTCCACATTACATTTCATGAAAATCCACTTTGAATGTGGTTGTAAATTGAATATTAGTCTCTACTGTACCTTAAGTTTGTCATTGTCCCTGTGATCTGCTCTTAATGACAGAAATCCAAAGAAGAGGGGATAATGCAGCCTTAAACCTGTTCCTGTATATGTCTGCATAGCATTTCCTTTCTATACATTGTTTGGTAGGGAATATCATGCACAATATTGTATACAGTATTGTATATTTTAACTAGTCATCAAAGTCTTCTATACACATTTATAAATTCTACCATTTACCTTCATAAGAGTTTCATCCTATTGTGCCACTCTTTTCTCCCGGTTGTAAAAACTTCAGTCTGAGCGTGATTGAGAATTAGTGGATGTCGCTTTGATGTCGGTCCCTTTTATGTTTCATGGTTTAGGAAAACATGAATGAATTGGAAGATAAAACAATAGGCTGTCCATTTCTTCTGGGTTTTTCTAAGTTGTGTCTCCTTTTTCTCTGCTCTGTCTCGTGTGGTGTGGTCTTGTGACTAGCCGTTACAGAGTGAGAATCTATTTTGTGAAGTGTGAAGTCAATTATGTAAAACAGTTCTGTGGTCTGGGCTGCGGTACAGCAGCTGCAAGTCACCCTTTAGCAGTCCATGGCTTCAGTAGCATCTTTATCTCAGCAGTCTGTCCACCTTTCTCTTCTTTAAATAAGCAAATAAGTGCCTACCATTGCTTAGTGCTTAATCAGGCGGAACAAACTCGCCAGTAATAATCGTGACTCATCAGGAGACGATATAGCTGAAGGGAGAAAGAGGAAAACAAAATTGTTTCAAAGGAACTCTGGTGGAATATTAAGCAACCAGTGTCATTTGCATTATTCAGGTATTTTAGTTGACAATGCGAGGCTAATTAAAATAAAGAGCTGTTAATTGTGAAGATGCCCCTCCATTTACTTTGAATTGACTTTTTTTGACACATAGATAAGATGAGAATCATTAGCTTTGCTGTGCCTAACACCTGCAAGAAGCCACAGACTGATAGCATCTTCTGTGTGCATTTCACAGGGGGAAATTACACCAGTCGGAGTGATGCCGCTAAATTGCACTCTTTACACACTGACGTGTTGTTTTTATGCATGTGCCCATTTCTAGCACATAAAAATGCCATAATTTGGTTAATCATAATTATGACATAATTATCTCAAATTTGAGATAGCAAGTTAAAATTATTTTATGAAAAATAAAAATTGACTGTTGACACAAAAAAAAGTTAACTTTGACACAAAAAATAAGTTTTTACAATAAGTAAAAACTGAGATGTCATTTTAAAGGGTTAGTTCACCCAAAAATGAAATTTCTGTCATTAATTACTCACCTTCATGTCGTTTGCAAACCCGCAAGACCTTCGTTCATCTTCAGAACACAAATTAAGATATTTTTGATGAAATCCGAGAGGTTTTTTCTATCTTGCATAGAAAGCAACGAAATTACCACAAGGTCCACAAAAGTAGTAAAGACATCGTTAAAATAGTCAACGTGACTACAGTAGTTCAACCCTAATGTTATGAAGCGACGAGAATACTTTTTGTGCGCAAAAACAAAACAAAAATAACGACTTTATTCAACAATTTCTTCTCCCCTGTCATTCTCCTATGCAGTTAATATTGAAGATCCATCGCAGAGCTTCCAGGTTCTATGTCAGAATGACGGCTCATTATTAGCCGATGCTGTTCAGTGAGCACCATGACACATGCCTGTGATGCTGATGCAGAAGCCGGCCAATAATGAGCTGGCGTTCTGACGTAGAACATGGAAGCTCTGCAATGGGTCTTCAACGTAGATAAAAAAATAAAATAAAATAAAATAAAAAAAACCTTACATACAAAGTTGAAATTATGAGACAAAAACATTGACATAATTCAACATTGAGATACTAATGCTTTAGACTACACAATATTTTTGTCGGTCACGATAGTCACTGTGTCAAATTACACGATTTTGACTCCTAAAATCTTGTGGTGTCATGGACAAGAAACATGTCAGACTACACGTTGCTACCCGACCATTCATCGCGTGCAGTCTTTAACCGCGTGCGTGCTGTCATCGAGAAGGCGGGAATATCGACTGACAGAAGGTGCCGTGAGCGTAAACAAACAATGGCTAGCAGCGTGTTTTGTCGTCAGAAAAGCCCCAAAAGTGGACACATATCTGGATTGCATGGATATTTGGATTTCCTCCAAAGAGAACTGAGGTAACATATGTTTTATTTACCTTTTTTTCACTCTGTCTCGAGGAAACATCATAAACGCAGGAGTATTGTCGCCATAGCTCCACAAACTTTTCCTCCATTGTAAAGTCCACCTAGCAGGAACGATACCATTGTCTCTCTTTCGTTTCGGCATGTTTGAAAGCATGTAGGAAGGAGCTTCTGTGCTTCTGTGCTTCTGTTGGCCAAACATGCTAAACATGCTAGTCTTTCTGTCATGACGTCGTGAAGCATCGCAGACGCGGCATCGGTTGTCTCCACTATGACACACTACACAAAATCGGGCTAAAATCGTGTAGTCTGAACCAGGCACAAGTCAAATGAGAAGTCAGTTATGACAATTTTTGACTTCATGTCAATTGACTTTTTATCTCATAGTTATGTTTTTTTTTGTCATAATTATGACTAATTATTTGAATTTTGACTTTCCGTCTCGTACTTTTACCGAAGCATGATTGGTTTTTTTTTTTTTTTTTTTTTTTTTTTTTTGTGGCAGAAAAGGGCTTCCATGGCTTTTAGACACCATTATGACCATTCTGTCACTGCACCCATTCCTTTGAGTTTGGTTGTAGGAAAGGAAGGACAGGGACATTTCTGTGTTTTGAGCTTTCCTTCAGGTTTGGTTGAGGAAAGGAAGGAAGGAAGTGACAGTGGCATCTGTGTCAGTGCATTGCAGTTCCCTGGTTTTTATTGAGAGAGAAAAATAATGGAATGGAAGGAAGAAATGAAGAAAGAAAGGAAACTGGCATTTCTGCCTTTTGGGGTTTACAAGTTTGTTGAGAAATGAAAGGAAGGAATGAGTTCTGGATAGCCCTGTTACTTTAATTCTCGCTAGTGTTTGAGGTGTGAACTTAATGAGACACATAACTAAGCTTGTCTTTTTTGTTTGTGTTGGCCGATGACACCCTGTTTTAATATTCTAATTAGCTGTCAGTGCCTTTCATAACATGTTTTTTTTGTGATTCTTCATGTGCTGTACGCCTAATTTTTGAATGTTATACTGCCATGAAGATGTCTCTCTTTCCATGGCTTAAAGTTCTGTCCCCTTAGCACCTCCATGTTATTACTGTACTTGTTTCACAAGATACGTTGCCTTCCTGTGGGCTTAAATCTGGGACAACAGTGGCAGACAGGTAGATGGCCATCTTGACGCACACACAAAGGACTGTTTTTACCTCTCTGTAATCAGTGAATTCCTGAGAGTACAAATCACTCAGCAAAGGAGAATTACTCCAGTCTTGCTGGTGTGTGAGTGAGTCAGAGCGAAGGCACGTGTGCAAGCCCTTCCAGTTCTCGGGGGAAAGATAAGGGGACACGCATGCACAAAGGTGAGCTGGAACACAAAGGTTCCTTTATGTGCAACTCTGACGTTCCCTGTCAGAGCTTCTCTCATTAAGGAGCCTGTCTCTGGGCTCACTACAACCCGACATCAAGGTCGAACACATTAGCTCTCATTTAGCTCCATTATCTAGATTATCTGAGCTGATCTAATGATAAGTATTAGCAAAGTTCAGCTCTGTGGTCAATGTTAAAGAACTAGGCGACTGTCAATTGTTGCTCTGTTGGGATGGAGGCCTTATATGCAGCCATATGGCTCTCTCTCTGGGCATATGTGTACCATTATTTTAATAGCCTCTGATTAGTGATTAGTGTGTTAGGACATGCTAATTGGGAAATGTTTCCGGTTAGCCTTTAGGGTGGAAGTCTTGGGCAGCTGGATGGAGACCAATGAAAATGCCAGATTTCTAACCAAAAGTACATGAAACTTTTTGCAATCTCATTGTTTTTTCTTAGAGAAAACGGAGAGCCAAAAATACCTCAGACTCAATATGAACTCAAACATTTATTGTCAAATACTTAAGTCTAAGAGCTGAAGAAAAAAACATTAAAAAAGAAAAAAAGAAAATGAATTTTCAGTGTCACATGATCCTTCAAAAATTATTCTAATATGATGTGATTTTATGCTCAAGTATTACTGGTGTTCAATTATTAATAATTCTCATTATCAGTGTTAAAATATAAGTTTTTGTTTCCTTTTTTTTATGGATCTTTAAAAGCACAGCTTTTATTTAAAATATTAATGCATCTTTGCAGAATAATAGTGGAGTAATTTCTTATGAAAATTGCCATCACAGGAATAAATTGCATGTCAAAATATATTTAAATAGAAAAAAAAAAATGTTTTAAAATTGCTGTTTTATTGTATATTTCATCAAATAAATGCAGCCTCGGTGAGCATAGAAGACCTCTTTGAAAAAATTGAAAAATCGTAATTATTCCATACTTGTGACTGGTAGTATGTGTATACACTTTATTTTATGCCAATGATTTTCTCAATTGTTTCTATTTTTACTCTTACTAAGGAATTTTAGAGATTAAATTACATTTGAGACAAAGCTGACCTGTATTAGGTCTGAGCTATAAAATGAGTTTATAAAGTTGTCCTCTGGGGTCTTTCTCAGGTTGATAAAGGCCCAAGCGGTGCATAAAACGTTTCTCTTTATCTCCCACTCTCTTGTTCTCTCTCCTGTCACTTTACTGTTGTGGGCTGTCATTGTTTCTGGGCGAGGTGTCGTGTGCCGTGTGGTGACTGCACTCTTTGCCTGTGCAAATGCAGAATCCGACTGCTACTCCACTTCTCTCCTCCCCAGAGGCCCATCCACACACCCTGGCATTGTCAGGCAACATCTGCTGAAATTACGCCTGGCTGTCCCACTCCTGCGCGCACACACATACTCGCTCTCCGCACAGACGCTGACAGCGTCCATCTTTATAGGTCCTGACAGCGGATGAATAAACTCGCTTGCGCACGCTCAACTACTCGCTCAGACAAATACACACACACAGATGCGCTCGGCTGCGTGGACAGAAATTAGCCTCATAATCGTAAAAACGAACATGAAATCCAATCAAACCTTTCATGTGCACAGTCAACAGAGTTTAATCCATTTATTTATGCATTTGCTAGCTCTAAATTCGAGAAAAAAAAGCTTCACTTTGCATAGCCATTAAGAGAATTTTAGTCCAATGATGTTACAGAGATTTGCATGGTGCGTGTTTATGGCACATTTAGCGTTCTGCCTCACTGCTCTGCTCTTCTGCCTCATAAGGCACTTGCTGTTAGCTGTGTCTACAGATCTGCTTTTAATTTAACAGTAAGGATACAGAGAGAAATGTAGAGAGAAAGACACAGCAGTGTGTGCGCATCTTTACTTTTGTCTTTACCTTGCTAAGCTGTTGCTTGGTCACCCACTGAGAAAGGCCAGTCTGTGCTGTCATGTTCCATAATTATTTTGTTCTTACTGGGCAAACATGAAGTCAACAGCAAACACACGCTAATAATGATAAGACAACAACGTCCGCTTGCAATGATTTACATATGTATATTTTCAAAAAGCCAAAGCTGACCACACAAGTCCAAATGAGTATAGGCATTACTGCTGGTTAGGTTTGTGTTTCTGCGTTGTCGTTTGCTACTGAAACAGTTTTGGGATTATTTATTTGTTTATTTTCTTTTTTTCCCTAAATAGGATCTGTAAGATTTTTTTAAAGAAGTGTTTTATAACCTCCAAGGCTACATTTATTTGATCAAAAATACAGTAAAGCAGTAATATTGTGAAATATGATTACAATTTAAATATTACTATTTTCTATTTTAATATTTTAAAATTTATTCCTGTGATGGCAAAGCAGCCATTACTCCAGTCTTCAGTGTCACATGATCCTTCAGAAATCATTGTAAAATGATTTGGTGTGCAAAAAACCTTTTTTTTATTATTATTATTATTATCAATGTTGAAAATGGTTGTTTTGCTTAATATTTTTGTGGAAACTGAACATTCTTTGATGTCACTTTTGATCAAATACATCCTTGCTGAATAAAAGTTTTTTTTTTTTTTTTTTTTTTAAATAATGCCCCTTTTACAAGATCCCCAGAATGTGTCTGTGAAGTTTCAGCTCAAAATACTCCACAGATCATTTATTTATTATTGTATGTCCCTTTAAATGCAAATGAGCTGCTGGTCCCGGCCCCTTTTCCAGAAGAGGGTGGAGCTTTAACAGCTCACGCTTCGGTTGCTTAACAACAACAAAGCTGGAGAATCTCTCCAAAATGACGATGGCCAGTAACGGTGTTCAGCCTTACATTGATCAAACTGGAGTCGGACACTGATGGAGAGCAGCCCAACATGGCCTCGCCCCCTTGGTTGCGTGTTCTCGGGGGCAGGGTTTATGTAAATTTTAGGGTTAATGATGTTACAAACCCGGGAAGAAGCTCATTGTAGTCGCTACCATCCGTTTGTTGTAGTCCTTAAACAGAGAATTCTTTAAAAGAAAATATCTCATTATATCTGCATTGAACTTTGAGCGTTGTAACTTTGCAGATGTTGTTTATGCTCTAACAGAAACATTACACACTAACTAAAGTTAAAAAAGTGAAATCATAATCAATAAATCTTATTGTCCCCACACTTTTGAACAGTCATGTGCAATTTTGTCCATTTTTTTAGGAATACACTAGCATATACTATAAGTTAGCAGCTAACACACATTGACTAAAAGCCCCAAAAACTTTAAGACTGCAAACCCAATATTTAGAGCAAACCAAGAAGCCATACGGACAGAGCCAAAACGGCCGTAGGTGATTTGGCTTGTATTGCTAGTAAACGGCAGTGACAGAACAGATGTTTTTTTAGCATAATGGCACACACGCTTACATACATACACTCTCGCATGAAGATGGAACAATCTGGACCCACATAGAAAGGAGTAAACACGTTGCAGATAGGTTAATGGATTTCGCTGCGGTGAATGTAAATGCGTGTAATGTGAATTGCTTTGTTGCTTAGTCCTTTGAGCACAGGGTGGGGCCTTGATGATCTTTGACCTGTGCAGTGGTCTCTGGTACATGTTGCAGACATCTCTCGTGCCTGTGCCAGGCTGTTAGCAGGTGGCACGGATCTGCCAAGGCTTGTGCTCACTGACCTATGCTACAACCCCCAACACCCGCCGTCTGTGTGTGGGTGTTTATGCGAAACTGATACACAAGAAATCTGCTGCCCTTTTGTGCCCCTCATAATGATTTTTTCCAGGTCTTTATCAGAGAAAGGTGTGTGATTGATGTTGGGAGAGAGATTCTACTGCTGTCTCAAGCATGTGGTTCATTTAAGGCAAACTATGCAGCCAGAAGCATAGTAACGCTTACAGGATGTGGCTATGCTGACACATGATACTTGTGGGCGATATATTTTCCTGATGCTTGCACTAGGTATTATTTCCTTTTTGTCCTCCTGTTTTTGTTTTCATTTACGAAAAGGCAATGAGCACTAAAATTTCCTTCTATATTAATTAGTTAAATTAATTATTAAATAAATAATTGTTTATTATTATTATTTTTGTTTTTTCAACCAGACATTTGACCAAGACATTTGATTGTCATTTGGTTTGTTGCATGTTTCCGGGTACACTGGAAATATATTTTCTTAATCAGTATTTTTGGCCAGTTTCGACTAAAAATATTAATAGAATATGTTGTGTAATGTAATATTTTCAGATATTATTATTATTATTATTATTATTATTAAATTAGCCTATTTTTCTTGTTTTAAGAAACATAGGCCTGCAACATGTTTTCTATTTTTCTTGTTTTGTTATAACATAATATATATTTATTTATTTTTATTTATTTTTTTGGTAGCCCTGCCCACAGCAAATTCCTTTCCACATCAAATACGTCATTTTGAATTTCTTTCTTCTGCTGAACACAAAAGAAAATATTTTGAAGAATGTCTGTGACCAAACAGTTGATGGGCCCCATAGACTTCCATAGTATTATTTTATTTTTCCATACATTGGAAGTCAGTGGGGCTCAGCAACTGTTTTCTTCAAAATATCTTCTTTTGTGTTCAGCAGAAGAAAGAAATTCACACAGGTTTGGAACAACTTGATGGTGAGTAGATGATGACAGAATTTTAATTTTTGAGTGAACTATCCCTTAAATTTTTCCTTTTTGCGACTGTGGACAGATCTATTACTTGATGCTGGAAACGTGTTGCATTTTGCGGACATGGATGTGGTTTTAAAAATATAGTAAACCGGCCATACACTACCGGTCAAAAGTTTGGAAACATTACTATTTTTAATGTTTTAATGAGAACGAAGTCTCTTATGCTCATTAAGGCTGCATTTATTTCATAATAAATACAGAAAAAACAGTAATATTGTGAAATATTATTACAATTTAAAATTATGGTTTTCTATTTTAATATACTTTAAAATATAATTTATTTCTGTGATGCAAAGCTGAATTGTCAGCATCATTACTCCAGTCTTCAGTGTCACATGATCCTTCAGAAATCATTCTAATATGCTGATTTATTATCAATGTTGGAAACAGTTGTGCTGCTTAATATTATTTTATAAACTGTGATACTTTTTCAGGATTCTTTGATGAATAAAAAGTTAAAAAATATCAGCATTTATTTAAAATAGAAATCTTTTGTAACAGTATACACTACCATTCAAAAGTTTTGGGTCAGTAGTTTTTTTTTTTTTTTTCTTTCTTTTTTTTGAAAGCAATTAATACTTTTATTCAGCACGGATGTGTTAAATTGATAAAAAGTGATAGTAAAGATTTATATTGTTAGAAAAGATTTATATTTTGAATAAATGCTGTTCTTTTTAACCTTTTATTCATCAATGAATCCTGAAAAAAGTATCACAGGTTCCAAAAAAAATATCAAGCAACACAACTGTTTTCAACATTGATAATAACTGAGTATCAAATCAGCATATTAGAATGATTGCTGAAGGATCATGTGACACTGAAGACTGGAGTAATGATCTTGAAAATTCAGCTTTGCGTCACAGAAATAAATTATATTTTAAATTATATTAAAATTATATTAAAATAGAAAACCATAATTTTAAATTGTAATAATATTTCACAATATTGATGTTTTTTCTGTATTTATTATGAAATAAATGCAGCCTTAGTGAGCATAAAAGACTAGTAATGATTCCAAACTTTTGACCGATAGTGTAGATATTTGTAAACACTTCCTCACGTTTTACCCCATAGATGAAATTGAACAGTTCATCTCTGATTTAATTTCTCTTTCTGTCTGTCGCACACAAGTAGACACTCTCTTCAACTCTCTTCATCTCGAATCAACTTTTGAGTGACAAACGACTAGGCTCGGGCATCAGGGCATGTGATTTCTTTGGCATATCTTAGAGGAGCCATTAGTCATGTCTATATTTAACCTAGCTCTGTACTGGTGCCCACCTTTCATGTGCCAACTTGGCAGAGAAAGGGAAGAGATTGGGGAAAGAAAGTCTAGATAGGATGTAGAGTATTCAACAGCCATCTACTCCTGCCTTCATCGGCGGGGTGAGAATTGGTCTTGCGGTCGGTTGCCGTGAGAGACAGGCATTGCTGAATACTGGTGTGTGATTGCAGTCAACGGGGGGTTTGTTACAGGAACGAGGCTACGGGAAGGGAATCAGAGAGAGGTGGGACTCTGATGGGAGAATGGTTGATTTTTTTTTTTTTTTTTTTTTTCTTTTTTCTTTTCCTCAAAGGAAAATGCATTTGGTGAGTGAATGAAAGGAGCTGGTGAGAGAAATGAGAAGGGGATGATAAAGAAAGAATGATTTAACTGGAAGAGCTTGGTGAGAATATTCATCTCAGCATCTTGAAGGGATAAATTACCTAAAAATGAAAAAAAAAAAAAAAAAGTACAGGTCACTTTTTCAACTACAATGGGTTTTCAAAAGGTTTTCACACTTTAAAAAAATGGAAAACCACCATTAAAAAAATGGTGACAGTCTTCTAAAGCGGTATTATGACAAACAAATACATTATATTTTAAGACGTGTAAGTCTTTATTCATTGATAATCTATTATGCTAGTGTTGTGACAGGACAGAGCTACTGTATGGCTTTAGAAGAGTTGGAATATAGTCCATGAGTCCTATGGATCACTTATATGATACTTTATGGTGCTTTTTTGTCATTTTGGAGCTTGACAGTCATAGTACTCATTCACTTTTATTGTACTGAAAAAAATGGCTGGCATATTTTTCAATGAAAATCACCATTCCATAGAACAAGGTCAAACAGATTTAGAACAATTTCATTTTTGGTGAACTATTCCCATAAGGTGTAAGAGAGATGGTGAGATGAGTAAAAGAAGGGAAAATTAAGTTTCAATGAACACAAGAGGAAGTATCTCTCACTCATCTATCGATCTCTCAATCTATCGGTCAATCTTTACCAGTCCCTGTGGGGGTCTTTTTCAGCCTCATGGCTGCATCGATCAACAGTGAGAAAGCGAACCTTCAATCTATACTGCCCGCATATGAACATAGTCAGGCTTTTAATTTTTTGCCAGAGCCAACAAGTTTTTTTTTTTTTTTTTCTTTTTATATAAATGTTTTTGAAAGAATTCTCTTATGTTCTCCAAGGCTGCATTTATTTGATCACAAATAACAGCAATATTGTGATTTTTAAAGAAAATAAAGATAAAATATTTGTTTTCTATTTTAATATATTTTAAAATGTAATGTATTCATTTTATTTATTCATTTATAAATATTAATTTATTAATTAAATTTATTCATTTTTTGAATATATATATATATATATCTCATACAAAAAAAAAAAAAAAAAAAAAAATCTTACTGACCCCAAACTTTTGTAGGATAGTTTGACTAAACTAATTTCTGTCATGACAACTCTCAGAGTGTTTGGCATGGTAATGGGTATGACAATGTTGATATATTTGGTCTTGGCACAATAGATCTGCTACGCTGCTGCTGCTGTAGGTTATTGCTGCTGCCGCAGAGCAAGTATGGGACTTGCTACTGCCAGTACATACATGACATGCTGCTGTGAGCAAGACATGTTGCTGCTGTACAGTATAGCATACATGAATTACCCGTAGCAGATCTATACAGGTGGAGCTGGGGAAGGTGGAGAGTTTCTGAAGCGTGCTGCACTGCTAAGGCAATGCTATCAAAGTATTTTGAAGGTTGAGCACGCAAGCTCATTGGCTACAGATACAGCAGGAACCAATCAGCTGTGCTCTATAGATAACGACATGATTACGTGCAGGTTGAGTTAAAGGACCTATTAGCCTGTGCCATCTAGAGTTTGTATATCTGGTAACTTTTGCTTTTGCACTGGCACTTTTTTATGCATCACCACAGTCTACCAGCCTTCTTGTCAGTCATTCTGCGTTTTCAGTCAAAATAGTGCAAAATAATCAACAATCAACATGTGATACATTTTTCCACTATTGAAATTCCTGTGTGAATGCATTTATGCTACCTCTGTGCATTAAACAGGAATATTGAAGTATCTTCTAGTGGTCTGCCTCTCCAGATGCGACTTGTGACCACAGCAGTTTGAGTGAGTGATAATCACTGGGGTCATACCCTCTTATATGTGTGTGGAGTGAGGGATAGAGGGACAGTGGCAGCACGGGTCCGTGTGGGTCATGGTCAATCCGCTCCTCTTTCTGCTTGACCGGACGCCACACTCAGAGAGGTCAATCACTGTCTCTCCACTTGCTCTGTCTTTCAGTCTCTTCTCGACTACTCAGAACTGACATACCGCTAAAAGTCACTTGCGGAGCATATCTTCTCAATTTGCTCTGTGTGGGCTCCATTTTATCCCTCTTTTCCTCCATTTCACCATTTCTGGCTGTTGGCCAGCTCCGTTTGTCCACGCCACACAACTCTAAGACTGTTGACTCTCTAAAACAAAGCACTTTTCACCAGATGCGAATGGCCACAGGAGAGGATAACAGACAGGACAGAAGAGTGGGTATAGCCTTGGGTTGTTCTGAGTAAGACTACAATGGTTATGAATCACTCAGCACTGACAGGTTAGCTTGAGGTGTTAGGCTGATGAGTAGGAGGTAATAAGCTGTGAGTGTGTTAAGGCGCAAGATGAATGTAGATGTTTTACCGTTATAAACACTCTGCTACCCTTCGTTAATATTCCCATCTTGTATAATGAATAGCAAAGTGCATTTAATTTTGTGTTTGCGTGTGTGCGTGTGCAGTTGTATGTGAGTGTCGTGTCTGCCCTGGGCCTCTGCAGATCACTTGAGCGTACACCTCCTCACCATAACAGCAAGAGGAAGTAGACACTGTCCATCTGTTTATCCACAACAGATCCTCTCAGCTCCTGCTGCTACAAGCCCCGTCCTCTGCTTTCATATGTGTGAGAGTATGGGTATGTCAGATTTACTCAAATAGTCAGGAAAAATTAAACTGTAATAATATTTCACAATATTTTTTTCTGTTTTTACTATATTTTTGATAAAAAAGAGATATATACAGTACAGTACTGTAGTATATTGTAGTACAGTATTATAATATAGTATATTTGGGCTGTCTTAACATTTTCAATTTTTATTGTAATAATTTACGATTTTTTAGTAATTTATGATTTTGTTTTCACTTTGGTCTCCAGGGACACACACTGCTTTTGTGCTTCCTTTGGCCCAGAGCTGTGGTCAGTCCTTACCCCAAACACACACATCCCATCTATCTCTGCACTCCTTACTTTATTTAATATTGCCACTGCAAGTCTCACCTTGAGCTTTCTCCCCTCAGCTGCAAACTGTTTGCCTGAGATAACACAATCTTACAGGAGAGATAAATAAATAAAGAAAAGGAGAGAGAGGAAGAAAAGGAGAGAGAGAGAGAACATGAGACATTATTTAGTGAGGTTTCTTTGCAGCGTTTCCTCACACGTAATCAAAAATCATTAGGCACATTAGTCTTTTTTCAGCAGGGCACGATGTGTCTTCCTGTAAAGCTGAATCATTATGACACTTTTGTTCTACCATCCTTCTCTCTCTCTCTCTCTCTCTCTCTCTCTCTCTCTCTCTCTCTCTCTCTCTCTCTCTCTCTTTCTCTCTCTCCTCCTTCTCTCCCTCAATTTCTTCTTCTTTTCCTCTCTGTCTTGAGGGCAGCAGACTGCTTGCATATGCGTGGTGATATGTCAGTCAGTCGTTAGTGGGGAGGTGTAATCTATTCTGTGGATAAAGAAAGAGCGATAGTGAGAGGTGTAGTGAAGAACGCAGGGTGTCTCCGAGCTGTCTTACGCTAGTGTTCCTCCCATCCCGGCTTTGAGTAATCTACACTCCCCGTCTCAAGGTCGGCATATTCCTCAATGAGGTTTTAGCAGGTGATATCCACTCTGTCCATTTTCTGTCTGCATGTGCTGATCCAGGTACAAACCACCCATTTGCCACTTTATAACAACCCTGAATATTCATTGTCATTTGTTGTTGTTGTTGTTGTTGTTGTTGTTGTTGTCTTAAAGGCCCCTTGACATTCTATGACATATCCTAGGGTTCCTAGTTTTGTATTAATCAGGAGAGAGGCTGCAGAATGAAGGTGGGAATGAAAACTTCACTACTTTTGAGGTTCGTTCACAAGAACCCTGCCTTTTTTGATGTACATGGCTACTAGCAGCACACATTGGTTGAGATAAAGATTTTATCCTTTTGCAGATGGTACTCATTGGCCAATTGGTGGACTTTATTTTAATTTAATTTTATTTTATTTTAATTTATTTTTTTAAATATTGCACCCTAACCCATTTGAAGGCCCCACTAATTGGTGGACAGTCATTGATTGATTGATTGATCGATCGATTGATTGATTGATTGATTGATTGGTTGATTGATTGATTGATTGAATCATTCATTCATTCATTCATTCTGGATTGATTGATTCATTCATTCATATTGTTTTATTTAATTTATTTAGAGTTAATATTGCACCCATTTGGAGACCCCGCATTTATTTATTTATTTATTTTTTTTATTTATTCAGATCTTTATTTTTCATGTTTCTAGAGCACATAATAGGTTTTGCTTTGCGGCTACTGCATTTGCTACTTTGTGCACTGAAAAAAATAGTTCCTTGCAGAATGTAAAAAAATATAACGCCTAATGTGGCATGTACTGTATATAATGCCCTTAATTCACAGAGGCAGCCTCACTCCATTGATTCACATATCCTATTTGTGAACCCTGCAATGTAAAACTGTGACAAGGGCATCTTTTTCACCCTGAAAGAAGACCTACTGGTGACAACCTCCAGCATTTTTGTACTGACCCTTGCCTCCTTTGTGGGCGATTCAGAGACTCACTGACCTGGCCATCCTTTAATCAGATCCATGCAGGGCACTGAGGCATATCTTTCTCTCCCTCTCTTCTCCATCCCTTGGCTTTAATCTCTCTGCATTAGGCAGGGTTGAAGGCTAAATGTGTGCCTTGGTCTTAATCACCGGTCTGTCTATTCTTTTCTGCCAGATATCTGCCAAAGGGCCTGAGCACGACAGAGAAAAACAGAAGAAAGGGAGTTAAAGGAGGTCTGAAGCTGTCAAATGGGCATTCAAATTGCATCCTAGTCTATATAATGCACAAAAATCTCCTGAAACTAGTTCAGGGAAAAAAAACAAACAAACATAGACCTGATACATCTAGTCTACATAAACATGTATTGTGATATTTGTTATGCTGAAATTGACCAGTGTCGAGTCACATTCAGGTTTGAAATCAAGCTAGTTGTGCCGGAAAGGGTGGCAGCTGCTGTTTGCCGGCTTACAATCGGATATCAGGCCAAACCAGGTACTAAAGCCCTTATTTACTGCCTGATCGTCTTAGCCACCGGTACACACCCATCTCACAAATGGAGCTTAGCAGGAGATTAAGGCATACAAGATCCTCTTTTCGATATTTAGCCAGTCTAATCGTTGCATTAAAACAGAGGGAGGGAGAAGCATCCTAGTGCAGCTTCCACTCTTGTTAAGTTTGATCACTCCGGACGGGAGTTCGAGGGGGCGTCTTGTGGTTGGGGGATACAGATATACGATTACATGGCTTCTTATGTATGCGTTGGCGGTGGCTGCATGCTAGGTCTCGTCGTGTGTTTTTTGGGAGGCGAATGGACAGCCACTGTTTCCTATAAGCTCTACGACAGGGGTCCTAAGGGGCTTAATTAAGGCTGTCTTTAATGTAGTAATGCAGGAGATTAGACAGGACAGAGAGCTTATGGCTATTATCCCTGCTTCAGAAGACACTTCGGCAGCATCCTTTAATTAAGAGAGCGCCGCATTCCTCTCCTCGTCCATCTTTCTCCCTCGTCCCTCACTCTTTCCATCCGTGTTTCATAAAGGAGTGTGTCCACGCAGCCGTGGGATTGGTGTGACAGATGAATACGTCGCGGCTAAGCTTGCCGTTCTTTCCATCTCCGTCCTCGCTCCTCAGCAGGCAGCCTCTGTTTCCCCTGAGATACTCGTAAACACTCATCAAAAACGAGAAGGCAGAAAAAAGGACAAGAACAGAAGAGAGAGAGATGAGGGAGAAAAAAAAAAAACAGCAAAGCACTAAAGAAAATAATCATAGCCCAAAGAAAATTGAACCAACAGACAATTTAAATACCCCAACAACTTCAAAGTGTGAGTCATGCAGACTTCAAAACAGGAAATCTAATTTCCACAAAAAAATCTGGAGCTTTTTCTTGTAAGCATTGTTTTTTCTCTTTTGCTTTCTCTTTCTCTCTTTTTGGAGGGCAAGGGCAGGGGTCTGGGAACAAGAAGTGTGCCAGTCTGATTGCCTGACACAAGAAATAAATGAAGAAATGAGTTCTGGCCTGGTTGCGATGTGGTTTATGCCCCATTCACACATGCACTGATTTTATCGCTGTTTATCGCCAGGTTGCAGTATTGGTGGTCGTTGGTAGGTGTTCCCTACCAACAATGTTATTGGTGGACAAAGAAAATTTTTCAAATGGAATGTGCTGACAATAAAAATAAAATGTCATTTGTATTTTTGTAGAGGAAAGTGTGTGTAGTACATAATACCAAAGACTATAGAATAACACAAGATGCGTCACTCGTATTATTATGAATGGGAGAAAGTGCAATGCGCAATATGGCGGAATAAGTCCCGTCTTCTAAATAAGAGCCAATCGCCGATTGGTGAAGTCATCGCATCACTCCAGCGGCCGTTAGAAGCTCCGGTTCCTATAGAAACAGTCAGACGCGCGCCTCCGAAATGAGACACAAGAGACGCGCACTTAGGATTGCGCATGCGCATTAGCTTGATCCAGCCTGGAAAATACAGTTTTTTTTGTCATGATTCGAGCGTTTAGAAACAAAATTTATGAGACAGTTGTTGTCAGATTTCATGGTGATTTCAAGTATGAAATTTAATCGAAAGCTTAGCAAACAGCATTGGAGAATTTGATGTTTCCCCATTCAAAGAGATAGGAGTTCCACTTGCATGCCCGAGAGATGTTTCAAAGATGGCCACAGAGTGAAATGACTTGTCTTAAAGGGACTTTGATAATACATAATATCTTGAACTATTATCAAAGGCATGAGTCAAAATCATAATTTCTAATATGGCTTTTGCACTATGGCTGGGTATCTATACACATTTTCTGATTCAATTAGATCCGATTCTGATTCACAAACTCTTGATCCAATTCAATCTGTTTCAGATTTGATTTAATTCCAGTTCATTTGGGTATATTACAGTTACAATATCCATTTTACTTACATATGGAAGAGGTACAACTATGTAGTGTAGGTCACTAAATACTTGCCACTTTAGCCTATAAAAGGCTTTTTTTTTTTTTTTTTTTTTTTTTTTTCTGTTTTTTAATACTGCATACAAATTTCCTGTTTTTTTTTTTTTTTTTTTTTTTTATATTCTAATAAAGAGACTGAGAAATAATTATATATGGTTATTGCTAAAATAACATCTAATGGTGGCCTAAGACTTTTGCCACAGTACTGTAGATCATATGAGCCTCTAGATCATGTCTTCTGTCCCATTGTAAGCAGCTAAATTCAACTTCCGGATCAAAGTGTGTATGAACGTCCTTTAGAAAGGAAATACCCATTGCAATGCAAGTGGTCAGAATAAACATAAGTTTCTCAAAGGATTCACATTTCTCTCTCTCTCGCTTTATCACCCTTGATCAGCATGTCTTCAATGACTAAAGGCTAATTAAATGTAGCCCCTGTTTGTCACATGCCAGAAGTCAATATGTGAAATAACCAGCATGCCTTTATCTGCTGCATATAAATGAGCGAACGAGTGAGGAAAAGAGGATGTCAGGGAGAAAGAACGAGAACATCTTTCCTTGAAAGAGGGTCGGCCTATTTGTATGAGTGACAGATTGACCTATTCCGCCTTTAAGGAGCTAATGGTGGAGTGTAAGGGGCATAAGTTTGATGTATCGAGCAGGGAAGGGAATTTTTTGAAGACTTCCACCCTTCCTATGAGGTTGTCATAGCATAATGAATTAGGTGAATTTGAAATTCAGTCCTCTAGCCATAAATATCAGACATGGATTTTTTTTCTTTCTCTGAGCTATATTCATATTTGGCCCCTGAGCAAACAGCCACATCATGATGACAGGCAGTGTCCTTATGTTTATTATTTGTCTCATGGTCACTGCGAAATAAGCCTGGGATGTCAATACCCACATCTGTCTGTACAACGTCGCCCTGTGAATATTTCCTCCACTAGAAGTGTATTTCTTTTCTTCTCCTGTCCATTGTTCTTGTGTTTATAAATAAGTTTGTCTGAGGCTTGTCGCCTTTGTTGGGGAAAGGCAGTCCATTATTCAAGTGACTCTTTCAAACCCCACACAACTGCTGGAGCCAGAGTTATTCATGGCCAGCTTTTGTTTTCCTCCCTTCTCTCTCTCTCTTTTCTCACAAACAGCCATTGACTTCTATCGACGTCTCGTGCTGCGGGGAAAAAGCACAGGGTCTCGGGGTGAAAGAGATGTAGATTTTGAAGTAGATAAGATGGTGGGTGTTAAGGAAAGAACGTGCACATACCGTAAGGTCTCTTTTGGTTTATCTAGTGAGCGGCACCTTAAGAGCGCTCTGAAGGCTCAATGAAATGCCGCTGTGTGTGACATTTATCCTCACTCTCGGTGAAGCACACTGCTTTTTATGCCTGTTAACTCTGGGCCCTCTGTTCTTTACTCTGTCTCACAGTATGTGTGTGCGTGAGAGAGAGGCAGAGAGACCGTATGTAAATGGGCTGGATATTCTCTGTTGGGCTGTGCGGGAGAGTCTCTCTCTAACCCCTAAATGATGATTTCCATGTCATTGGGCAAATTCCATTTCACAGTGATAAGGGGATAAGAGCGGACATTACACACATGATAAGATAAAATGGGTTGGTCACTTCTGTTTTGTCTCCTCTTTTCGTCACGTCTCATTTCTTTTCTGCTGGTCTCGTCTCATCTTGTCTCTTTTTCTTCTCTTCTCCTCTACTCTACTCATCTCGTCTCTTTTCTACTCATCACGTTTCTTATATTTTCTTTAGTTTCTTTGGTCTACTTGTCTCATCTCTTCTCAACTCATCTCGTTTCTTGTCTCCTTCCCTTTCTTCTCTACTCATCTTGTTTCTTATTCTTTGCTCATCTCTCTTCTTTTTTCTTCTCTACTTGTCTCATCTCTTCTCTGCTCATCTTTTCTCTTTTCCTCTTTACTTGTCTCATCTCTTCTCTTTTTATCTGTCTCTTCGTTGTATGCTCTACTCCTCTTCTCTTTTCTCATCTACTCATGTCAACATTTGGTAACACTTTATTTCGATGGTCCACTTTAGACATTCTACAAACTATATGTTGCTTTGGAACTACATATCAACTAATGGCGAGTTCACACTGCACGATTTTAGGCCAGATTTTCACTCGCCGACAGATTTTGCAAAATCACAGACAAATGCCCAAAATCGGAGGCAAATCGGTGTTCGTTCACATGAGTGAAAATCATGCAGTGTAAATTGTCAAAGACGTGATCTGAGATAATTGATGATACGTTGCCGACGCCTGTGATTTATTTGGCAAGCTAAATATCTGGACGTCTGCGATTCAAATGAGAGACCAAGATACAGGGCAGCGGGAAGTTGGGGGAGGAGTTATATAGCTCGTTTCCACCGAGCGGTACGGTTCAGTTCATTAAAAAAGGAAGGAAAGGAAAAATAGCCGAAAAATACACATTGTGTTGCAATGCAACGGTATTGTATTGTCATTCCCCTTGTAGCATGTGCAAGTGACGATTCTCTGTCAACCAATCAATGTTCTGCAGTGAGTGTAGCTCCACCCTTTTGGTACCGGTACTATTGTGCTAGATAACCCAACGGAGGGGTCCCAAAAAAGTGGTACGGTACAGTTCGGTATTTTGGTACCATTCACAACTTCTGACAATGGAAACGGAAATAATTGCGTACCGTACTGTACTGAACTGTACTGCTTGGTGGAAATGAGCCAAAAGACCCGTGTCTCCCCAACTATTTCTTCCACCATAATCTTTTTTTTCTTTTTTCTTTTTCTCCTTTTCACTGCAAATTAGCACACAAACGATTTGGATCACAAGCTTCTTGGGCTGACATTTTTAATAACAATTCCAGTCTCGCGCATGACCTTGCGTTATTTCCTCATAACTTCTCAAGATGGTTTAGTTGTGAAACGTAGTTTGCAGACCAGACGACAGAGTTGTCTGCAATAAGTCATGCAATATGAAACCCCATGTCGCCGATCCATCGTGCAATGTGCACACATCAGCGACTGAATGCTACCCCAGATAGTCGTGCAGTGTGAAAAGAACAGTGATCTGACAACTTTGAAAATCGTGCAGTGTGAAATTACTCTCGTTAGAGTATTAGTAGACTGTCTGCTTAATATCTGCCAACACTTTATTTTGATGGTCCCCAATAGACATTCTATTAACTCTAAGTAACTCTGCAACCATGTCAACCTATTCTACCAACCCGAACCCTAACAACTATCCCTAACCTTACAGTCTACTAATACGCTGAGATTTAGTTGACATGTAGTTGCAAAGTTACTTATAGTTAGTAGAGTGTCTGAAGTGGACCATCGAAATAAAGTATAACCCAACATTTTTTATGTTTTTCTCGCTTATTTATTTGTTGGTTTAGTCTATTCATTGTTTTGGCTTGTCATTTCATCTTCTCTTCTCAGTTCATCTCTTCTCATCTTTTCATTTGTTCTCTTTTCATCTTGATTTTTCTCAACATAATATATTTTTTTCTTTTTGTTCATTTTGTTTTAATTTCTTCTCTGCTTCTTTTGTCTTTTTTCCTCTTTTCATTTCTTCTCTTCATTTTGTCTCATCTCTGCTCTTTTCTGTCATTTGTTCTCTTTTCATCTTGATTTGGCTCAACAATATATATTTCTTCTTTTTTTCATTTTATGTTAATTTCTTCTCTGCTTCTTTTGTCTCACTTTTTTCCTCTTCTTGTTTCATCTCTTCTCTTTTCGTCTCTTCAATTCATTTTGTCTCATCTCTGCTCTTTTCTGTCACTCTCAGTCTTCTCTGTCTCCTTTGCGCCTCCATTTCCAATCCTCTGCTTGACCTCCCCTGATCCTCATTTCTCGCTGCCCTCCTCCTCTCCTCCCCTCCTGCTCTGTCATTCCATCTCACTCTTCTCTGCTTCTCGCTGCCCTCCTCTCCACTGCGTTTGTAAATCCCATAAATTTGCCGTGGCCTGTGAACGGGAAAAAGACTTTGGGAAGTCATGCGTTGGTCTCCACGGGCCTGGTGGCTGGGTTGGGCTTCCCATGACACTTGTTTCTAGCACATGTTTGTCAGCTACAAGGCGACACACATCTCCGGTGTTTTATCATTTCATCTGGAAAAATATATTGATGTCTTTTCTTTTGCAGTGTGACAGTACATGAAAACTATTACATAGTATCTGACATGAATAAAGAGATGAGACCAGGAAGCAGAACTATGCAGTTGATAGTTAGTTAACAGTTAACAAGGTGTATTACCAAACTTTGAACTGGCATGCTGCAGGAATCCCACACTCGTGGAAAACCTTGAAAAATATCAGGCAATTTAAAAATTCCATGTCTGTAAAGTCATTGGACATAAAAACTTATAATTGATGCTCAGTTCTAAAGTCAGCACTCTCACTTCAGTTACATTTCCAACCCTAGTGGTTCAGGTTGAAACTGCAGGTTCATGAGATTTTTTTAATGAGAAAAAAAAAAAAAAAAATGGTGTAATAAAATGTGTGATATTTGGTCAAAATATAACAATTTATTTTGATCCATTATACAAAAAAAAAAAAAAAAAAATTCATTATGTATAGAATAATGTAGTCAGTTTGTTGCAAAAAGATGCTGTTATTATTTTAACGTATTATACTATTTTGCTGTAGCTAAATTTCATTATGCTGCTTACACAGCTACTTGTAAAAAAGTACATTTTATAAATATTAATATGAATTGAAATTATTTTATTATGCGAGAATAAAGAGACTGCAGAGCAGACATGAAACTGCGACGATTAAATATACAATTAAGCACTCATTACATAAACGATTTGCCCTCAGAATGTTGTGACTGACCAATCAGAATCAAATATTCCAGAGAGTCGTGATATAAATTTATGTAAAATCTCATCGGGTGCGTCAGTAAATAATTTAGGTCATAGCGGTTCAACAGACCAAAAAGTTTGCTAATCCCGTCATACGTCATGATGGTAAAAATGAAAGATTTGCAGAGATATTCTTATCTGTGAAGTGGTCTGAAAGCTGTAAAAGGATTCAGGAAAAGCTGTGGAACTGTGTGTACTTTCCCGAGTGGCGTCTTTTTCGTCTCAAATGACGACAGAAGAGCATTGAGCATCCTGGTCCTGACTCCACTAAATGCAAAGCAGGCTAAATCGGAGACACGATTACGACTCTCTCTTCCTCTCGCGCCCTACATCCCCTTCTCTCTCTCCTATGGGAAGGAACAGCAGCATATGCACTCTCCCAACTGAAAGTGATTTTTTTTTTTTTTTTTTTTAAACTTCTCATCAGATTTCCAATTTAGAGAGATTACTGGGTGAGGCCATCATTAATGGAACCCAAATAAGCCTTTGAGAGCAGATTCAGAACAGGCCTATCTCAGCACAAATGTAGCATTAGCAGTGCCAGGGATGCACTCTTTCTCACACACACACCCACAGACACACACTCGTGCTCCCATAACACATCAACAGACTCTAATCCAGGATCGTCAGAGAGCATGGATGTGTGTCAGTCCCAGCTTTGACCGTGACACACACACACACACACACACACACACACACTCTTTCTGGGTCCTAAATGGCATGCCATTTGTGACGTATTTATGTAGGAGTATGTTCCTAATCCCTACATTCCCCAGCTGCATCTTCAGCCTCATATAACCCGAGAGAGAGGAATGGACGGAATAGATGTGATTTGTGCAGAGAAACAGGGGAAGAAAAATGAAAAGAGAGCATAAACAGAGCAGAGAGGAGGAGAGAGGTTGAGGTTTTGATTTTCTTTCTCCTTAAAGTGCCAAATCGAAACCTTGAGGTGATTTATACCAACATCCACCCCAGCACCACTCCCTAATTCACTGCTCACAGCTAGATAAGCCTAGAGTTGGATGATTCTCGCGTACATGTAAAAGTGATAACAGCAGCGTTTGCTCTTTGAATGGTTTTTAAGGCAAGAGTACTGTGCTGAAGAACACTTGTTCTCACAGTCTTGTCCTGAGAGCGCTGAATGTTTAAGTCAACATTGTCACGCCAAATGGCAGCTCTGTATTGACATTCCTCTGCTTTCTATTCGTGTTCTCCTGTTTTGCAGTTAATTCAGTTTGAGCTGATTAATTTAATTAAGCAACCAATCACACTTGATTTTGTAGATAATTCAGTCTATTTTTTGTTTACACTTTTTATGGAATTAATTGAATTGAATTTTGAAAAATGTCACTGTACTTCTGCATAAAGAGTTGATGATGGTTTTCATTCTTAAAGGGATGATAGTTCACCAAAAAAAAAAAAAAAAAAAAAAAAAAAAATTCTGTCATTATTTAACCTCATGTTGTTCCAGAACTGTATGGCTTTCCTTCTTCTGCAGAACACAAAAGAAGATTTTGAAGAATGTTGTTGGTTTTGGTGACCATTGACTTTTGTCCATTGTAAGGACAAAAAAACATAAGACGTTTCTCAATATATCATATTTTTTGTTTCCACAAAACGAAAGAAAGTCATACAGGTTTGGAACGAGTAAATGATGACAGAATTTTCATTTTTGGGTGAAAAATTTAAATTATTTTTTTTAATTTTTAATTTATTTATTTCTTATTCATTGATATTGCATATATTTTGCAGTTTTCTAACTATTATTTAATTTAAAATATAAACTCTACTGCTTTGCTGGCTTTTAAGCAGTGGTATTTTGAAAATGCAAATTTAGCTCCTCTCCTCTAACTTGTATTTTAGCTCTAAACTCTTAGTTCTGCTGTTATGGTCTTTGCCAAACTTTTGCCTTTCTTATTCAAATGAGGTAGCACAATCCAGTCAAGCATGTGCCTCATCTCAGTGTCCTGTGGACTAACTGTCACTAAGACCCCACAAATCATAGTTTACTTCTTTTTGTTCTCTACATTTAAGTGTGGGAAACGTGGTACAATCATGTCTGTGTAGTTTTAACACTGGGTTCACTAAAGGATTTATGCTAATTAGAAAATCGCAAAAACATGCAAGAAAACCTATTAGAATGCCTATTTCGGTGCATATAGAATCTGGTTAAACCAGATTGTGAGTGGTTACTGAATAATACTACAACTTTTTAGTGAAATCACCTCCAAATACCATACCGTTCTATTTCAAATCTGTTCTTATGAACTTTCTATTCATCAAAAAATCCTGAAAAATGCGCATGCGCAGTTTTGAACAATCTCTCTTCTTTCATGCTAGAGTTGTACAAATGAGGGAACTTTCTAACCTCTTCGCACAATCTCTCGTCTATATAGGCCTCCATCGTCGCTGTAGCTTGCATGCGTTCCGGTCTGTTCTGTTTATGCAGTTTTTCTTTGACTACCTTGTGAACCGACGCCCCCAGAGCACGGTTGCCACATTCTGGATTAACGAATTACTGCAAAAACAATTAAATGCATGTGCGACCTGCGTGTACAAAGTACGCACAGTTACAAAAATACTCTATTGATAACGAATTTTGCGTCACGAACACTGTACGCTGACCCTCGCATATACGCGTAAACTGTGAACTATACGTTGCGGTATAGAAAGCAGTTATTTCAAATTGTAATAATATTTCACAATATTACTGTTTTACTCTCTCTTTTTTTTTTTTTTACTTGATCAAATAAATGCAGCCTTAGTGGGCATAAGAGACTTCTTTTAAATACATAAAAAAATCTTACTAACCCCAGTGTTTTTGAACAGTAGCTTAATGATGTTGTAGACTGCAAGAACAAAAAAATGATAGAAAACGATACAAGAATAGAGTTTGGTAAACAGTGGCAATTGGCGTCCACTTGCATCAATTTTTGTGCTATTGCTGGATTAGTCTTTGAATTTCTCTTCTCAGCAGTGGAGACCTGTCATCCTCTGTCAGAGGAGTTTAGTATTCTTAACAATATGATTCTCACTTCCTCATGCCTTCGTAAGAACAGAATGACAGGACGATTCACAAGTTTTCTTTTGCTCTCATGTCAAGATGGACGTTTTGTTTCCTTCATTATAAAGAGTAGTTTTATTTAACGTCAACGTGTATCACATGAAATGGAATTTATTTTTATTCAATCTTCTGTTTTTCTTCGTTAATATCTAATGGAGATGTTAGATACACTGAGGGTAATTCATATTTACTTGCAAACTGTGGACAGATGGGAATGTGATGATGAACATGTCGTAGAACAGAAACAATCCTTGGTTGAACGAAAAACTGGGTTCCTGATGCAGATGACAATGTGAAATTCTGCAAGAGGTGCATTTGGCACCACAGCAAAACACAAAAGAGATTCATAATCAACTTTTTATGGATTGTTGACTTGTGATATGCTTTCTCCAAACTCTCGGGGAACATTATTAAGAATTTTTTAACTGATCTTGCTGACGTGTGGGCATAGTGGGTGCTGGATATCTGCTGTGTCAGGAAGTTGAAAACTTGGTAACAATTGTGCGATTGCCCTGCAGGCCTGACAAAAAAGTGCTTAAACCAGAAATATCTTACACGAGGAGGAAAATCCAGTGAGGGGAACTTGGAATGGAGCAAATGATGCGATAAAGTGGAGAGGGAGTGGACAGAGGTCAGAAAGGAAGCTGTAAGTGAGTCGGCGAGCGGCTGAGTTTGGGCTCATTTTTTGCAGAACATAAAAATGCGGCAATGGCACCTGTCAAGACATGGTGAAAAGAGAGGAGTGGAGACAGAGGGAGAAGCCGAGTACTGCATCTGACATTTAACTTCACGGAGAGGAGCTGCCAGTCTGTCACCACTTAAAGAGAGGGGGGGAGAGGGAGAGAGGGTGTGTGTGAAGTTGTTAAGTGCTTTTGTGGTGCTGCTCTGTCAGCCTCCCACTCTCCTCTCCGTCTTTGTCTTTTTCACACCCCTCATTTAGCCGTAAACCTCTGTCTATCACACTAAAACACACACACACACACACTCTGCAGCAGCAGGATGCTTGGTGACAATGGCAGCATACTGGTGAGATTTGGGGAGGGGAACTCTTCAACTACTGCGTTGCTTTGTGTGTGAGACGTAAATAAAAGGAAACGCGAGCTGTCCGGACAGAAGTTTGGATGTTGGGACAAAGGGAGAGGCAATTTCAGATGAAACCAGTCTACAACAGGCAGGGTATTTGTTTGTGTGGTGTGCACGTGTGTGTTTGGATGAGCTACTCTTAGCAGTACTGATATTGTCTCTGTAAGTGTTTGCCTACTTAGCAGAGGAAGTCATTAACTTATAAAGATGTGTGGCTGCACTTCTTCCCTCTAGAAACACAATTATACTCTATCTTCTTGTCTATTATAGATGTTTGGTTTCATCCATTTCAAATATTTCTCCACTATTCTGTGCAATTTTGTATTATGAGCAGTGTAAGTAGTGTTTTCGCTTTAAAACATGCAATGAGACACAGCATAGTATGTGCATGATGTATGTTAAAGCGAAAGCAAAGTCACAAGTGGAATATTATATTATCTTTTTTTTTTTTTTTTTTTTTTTTTTTTTTTTGATAGCAAAGCTGAATTTTCAGCAGCCATTACTCCAGTTTTTAGTGTCACATTATCCTTTAGAAATCTACTGACTATATGACGGCACATGCTAGTCGATGAGTTGAATCAACTCTGTAGCAACTACATACATTTATCCACTAACCATTCAGTTGCATTCTATAAGTTGTATATAATATATAATATCTAACTTCTTCCTGAGTCTCTCCATCAGTGTCCGACTCCTGTTTGAACAATGTAAGGCTGAACACTGTTACTGACAATCGTCATTTTGGCTGCGTGAGATTCTCCAGCTTTGTTGTTGTTGAGCAACCGAAGCGCGAGCTGTTAAAGCTCCGTCCTCTTTTGGAAAGCGAGCCAGGAGCAGCAGCTCATTTGCAATTAAAGGGACACACAAAAATGGCGTGTTTTTGCTCACACCCAAATAGGGGCAAATTTGACAAGCTATAATAAATGATCTGTGGGGTATTTTGAGCTGAAACTTCACAGACACATTCTGGGGACACCAGAGACTTATATTACATCTTGTAAAAGGGGCATTATAGGTCCCCTTTAATTAATCTTACATTTCAGTACCCATTCTTGTGCCAGTGGTTGCTGACCCTTGGTGTAAGTACATAGTGAATAGTAGATCCCATGAAACATAGACGCACCCCCACCCTTTTCTGTGCTTCATTAGCATCTGGCTTGTCCTTACTGTGTGGTCCTTGTTGCTCTGACGATGGAAATGCATTACGATCCCTCTGATTACCGTCCCACTGACGTGTGTGTCATTACCTGTGTGTGTTTTGTGCACATTGTCCTTAGTTAGATTGTTGGGAGGTCCAAATTAATGTCTTAATGGCACTCGTACCTATTTACAGAGCTGATGAGTAAAAGCACTTGTCTGATCAGGTCAGGCACGGGTCAGTGTTTACTGTGCAACAGCCCATCATGAGAGAATGGATCCTTCCCTCCAGCCCTGTTCATTTAGACCCAGTTAACGGCTTCAGTGAACACCTGCTGACTTGTGTCCGCAGATAACAGCCATTTAGCATGAGGCAGTGATCGTGCATTAAATGCACCAAAAGGCAAGAAATTTACATCACACCCATTTGCCGGCTTAAATAAATGCACAAAACCTATTACTGTTTAGTTTGGTTTGTTTGTGGCTCTGACAAGGGGGGAAATAACTGTTATATTGGGTAAAATCATCTTCGAATGGGAGATTTAATTTAGCAAAAAATCTTTGTTGGAGATGAGCAAACCCTTTCAACCACAAATACACACACTACACATGCATCCACAGCGTAATCTTTGTCTTCTTTGATTGGGTGTAGAAACAACATCCCATTTCCATTATTCTGACAGACTGTGAATCAAGCCTCGGCAAACAGACAATTAGACTAACACATGTCAGTATGGAGGTCTTCATATGACGCCCATGCGCATGGATCAGACTCACAAAGCATGTCGAATATATAAATATATATGGTAATAAAATATGACAAGATCTCAGAGTTAAACTGTGTCAGAAAAAAAATATCTTAATGTCAGATAACACTTAAGCAAAACATGGTCAGGTCAAAGTGTCTGAATAATGTTTGGTTCCAAATTTTTATAAATTTTACTGGTGGTCCAATGTATGAAGAATTTTTGGGTATAATATGTCACAGTTTACTTCATTTTGCTATCCTCACTTACATAAATAAACTATAGTGTCCTGTACCCAGGACTCTATGAAGCCCCTTCTTTTGAAAAGTGCAGTGTGCTCTGATTGGTCAGCTGGTCCAGTGTGTTGTTATTGGTCAACTGCTTCGAGTGTATTTCGGAAATGCCATGTCTATCATAACCGTGAGTTTCAGCTTCTCAGGTGTAAATGCTAGCAACTCAACCAGGCAAATGTGTTTTTTTTTTTTTTTTTTTTTTTTTTTTTTTTTGGCTTAAGCCTTGGGCAGGAATTATGTAAATGAGGAATATTTAGATATGCACATTCCCAGAAGAAAGCTCAAGACAACAGTGGACTTTGTAACTTTGCAAACTCTTTTATGCTCAAACAGCAACACACTACATAAAAAAGGCATAATAGGTCCATGATAGGTATATTATATTTATATGCCGCAACTCTATCAGCTGGATTCTGGGTTGTTATAACGAATACATTGAAAAATCAAATGTAAGTTGTACAACTAAATGAATTTGCCCCGAGTGTCCTTTCATTAAATGCCACAAACCAAAACTGCCCCAGGAACGGGTCACTAAACACAAATCCTCCTCAAATTCAGCCTGAGCCAGATCTGTCAAGCTCTGTGTCCTCTGCCATCCACCTGGCACTGAAATATCCTCAGTGTTTTAGATCAAAACACAACACATTCCCTCATACAAGGAGGAGAAAAAAATGCAGGACTAGGCTTTATTCACACCAGAGTCATGGCGTCAGGGACACACCACGTTCCCCAGCAAAGCTTCACAACACCGGCTCTCTCCTGAGTTATAACCATGAAATTCATTCCTGTCCACGCTCTTTCTTTCACTCAGCCCGCTTTCACACTTTTATGTCACGTCTGAAGAGAGAACGAGCAGGAGTGGGGTGTGAAAGGACCCCAGTATGTGTTGCTAACTGTGCTTTTACATTCACATTTGATGATAATGTGCCTTAATAAGGAAAATACACAGACTTCTTGTACTTAGCTAACAGAGCGTTAATGGCCACATAAGATGCATGAGTGACTTGAGTGGAACTTTTCAAAATTATTTCCTTGTTTTTAATGAGATTCTATTTGCGTGTGCGGCCGTGTTGTGTGTAGTTGAATCCTAATGAGTTTGCATTTGCCTCGGTGTACGAGGTGCCACTGTAAATTGGTTGGTTAACGTGTGATCGCCCTGAGGCAGATTGGCTGTCTGTCTTTGGAAAGTGTGGCACGGAATACTTCAGTGGTAGCTTCAGGAAATTGTCGTGTATCTGAGCGTTTATGTGTGTGTGAGAGAGAGGGTGTATCATTTTATGTGTGTTGGTTAAAGTCAGCCACATCCAATCACATTCAATCACTCCAGATTACAGTCTGACAGCCCACGAGTCGCTATAGGGACTTGGCTAAATCTTTTGTACACTGAAGGGACACACTGCAAAGAAGAAGAGGAGTAATACAAATCAATTGTACAGTTTCATTTATATAATGCAGTATCATTATTATTAAGCATTGTATAATAATAATAATACATTTCATTTGTAATGCCCCTTGCTTATACTAAAGCGATACAAAAATAACAATAATTTAATTTTAAAAGTTTTTTTTTTTTTAAATTGTTAATTTATATATTAGGTATATATAACACAGAGAAAAAAAAAAAAAAAAAAAATAAAAAAAAAAAAAATATATATATATATATATATTTTTTTTTTTTTTTTTTTTTTTTAAATATCACAAATCGCAAGTATTTTGTTAGCAGATATTTTACTGCTGTAGTCGTTGATTATAAATTCATGAAATGGAATAATAGTTTTCCGTGGTGCTTTTCACGTCACTTCTGTTGTCACATAATCATGTGTAATGTTTACATTTCCCTCACACATTTGAACACAAACACACATTAAAACACACACTGAGTGACAAATGTCCTTGCCAGGAAATGTTCTTTCAACCCCCACAGTTCAAGTTCACTTTACACACCCTCACACCTCCACATGCTTGCTTCTGTAGATTACCTGACCCTAAAATGATTGTTTGCAATAAAGTTGCCTTGAGTCACATACTGGTTTCACCTGCTCCTTGTCACCGGTAACACGATACGTGTGTCCTGACTCACCTAAGTCAACTGGTGACTTCACCCCATTGCCAAACAAATGGTCTCACTGCTATTTACCTTGAAGCTTTGGGCAATATCCTCTTGCTATACTGTCTTTTAAAACACATTACTCGTTTGTCTTTGTCACACAGACGGCATTAGCTCTCAATACAGTCCTGAGGGAAGCACAAGAGTGCTAATGAGAAAGAATTCACATTTAGGTATTGTGCAGCAGCTTAGACACTGAGTTTAAAATGATAATACTTTTTAAGGATGCTGTATAATTTCCCTTATCCCATCTCTTAATTTGGTTTCTTTTCTGTAAAAGTTTCGTATTGGCCCATCTATGGGGGCTGAGGCGTTTATTGACCATAGTTATTGTGTAAAGTGGGAAAGAGTGAATTGCGTAACCCTTTTCTCTATGTGGCTGGACAGCCTCAGTTAACATCTTAAGTAATTATGCTCTTTGCTCTTTTTTATTGATCCACTGCAAGTCATACACACACATACACTCAGATCCAGAGTACTATAGTGAATATTGAATGGTGCAGCAGTCAACTGCTTGTCTTGTGTAAATTCGGTCGTCCCCATGGCTCATTACGCTCAATAACTCGAACAAACTCTCTGTCTCACAGATGAATATGAAATATGAGAATAAACCATGGTAGTATTGCAAATATCCACACTCTGTGATCAGCAGTTTAACAACACATAAACAACATCTGCAAAGTTACGACGCTCAAAGTTCAATGCAAAGGAAGATATTTTATTTGACAGAAATCGCTTTTTAAGGACTACAACAAACAGCTGGTAGGGACTACAACAAGCTTCTTCCCGGGTTTGTGACATCACAAATCCCAAAATTTACATAAACCCTGCCCCTGGGAACATGCAACAAATGGGGGTGAGGCCATGTTGGGCTGCTTTAGAGAAGAGGAAGAGTTGTTGTAGTATAGTGTCAATTCAACGTTGGATTTGCACAAAAGATTAACATGACGGCACATGCTAGTCGATGAGTTGAATCAACTCTGTAGCAACTACATAAATTTATCCACTAACCATTCAGTTTCATTCTGTAAGTTGTATATAATATATAATATATAACTTCTTCCTGAGTCTCTCCATCAGTGTCCGACTCCTGTTTGAACAATGTAAGGCTGAACACCGTTACTGACAGTCGTCATTTTGGCTGCGTGAGATTCTCCAGCTTTGTTGTTGTTGCAGACGGCATTAGCTCTCAATACAGTGCTGAGGGAAGCACAAGAGTGCTAATGAGAAAGAATTCACATTTAGGTATTGTGCAGCAGCTTAGACACTGATTGGAATGAGTTTAAAATGATAATACTTTTTAAGGATGCTGTATAATTTCCCTCATCCCATCTCTTAATTTGGTTTCTTTTCTGTAAAAGTTTCCGTTTTGGCCCATCTATGGGGGCTGAGGCGTTTATTGACCATAGTTATTGTGTAAAGTGGGAAAGAGTGAATTGCGTAACCCTTTTCTCTATGTGGCTGGACAGCCTCAGTTAACATCTTAAGTAATTATGCTCTTTGCTCTTTTTTATTGATCCATTGCAAGTCATACACACACATACACTCAGATCCAGAGTACTATAGTGAATATTGAACGGTGCAGCAGTCAACTGCTTGTCTTGTGTAAATTCGGTCGCCCCCATGGCTCATTACGCTCAATAACTCGAACAAACTCTCTGTCTCACAGATGAATATGAAATATGAGAATAAACCATGGTAGTATTGCAAATATCCACACTCTGTGATCAGCAGTTTAATGTGTGTCTCGGTTAACCGTGTCTGCGATCAATCACTCTGTGTTGCCGGATTCACATCCTGACAAAAGGAAGGGGTGCATGTCTGGCAAATGAGTGTAAGTAGTAACCGTGTTTTAAATTGATTCTACCTTCCCTTTTGGATCCCATCACACACATTTATTAAAGATGTCAACTTTAAACACTGATAAAATGAATGGTTAGATCGAATGACTTTTCCTCTTATTAAAAAAGCAGTTCCTTTAGAGAGCGATAGAAAGAGACAGAGATACAGAGACAGAAAGATAGAGGTGAGTCATAAGCCATTTTCATTTACCCAGAGGTCTCCTCTCCTTCTACCCTCCGTCTCTTTATTTGATCGACACGGTTGTCTGAGGCATAATTTGACTGCTAGGCAACTGGTGCAGACTTTGAAACCCAGATCCCAGTGTAATTGCATGGTGTAATGAGAAGGGTGATATTTAATGATATTTAATTCTCCCGTCCCTCCATTTATGACAGTAAGAGGGGATGGTGCTCTATGAAAATATAACTCTTGACATCAGTAAGTACTTTTATTCTGAGGGACGATCTATTTCAGTGAAAACTCTTTACCCACCGGTGACATTTAATGACATCACAGTGACTTTGTGCATGGATACAAAAATGTATTAGAGACGGAGATAATTTTAATCGGCAGAGGATATGGTAATGGTCGCTTTGAATCCGGTCTTTTGCAGTTTAATGCCATATGTATTTCAAAAGATATCTGACAAATATCCCCTATCATCTGTGCTCGTAGCCGTTCTATTGTCCTGTGCAAACCCTACGCCAAGCTAATTTCACTGCCTTGGCCGGGCAAATCTCATTGTTATGCTAACTGCTTGGCCAGTTTAATTTTTGTCTAACTATTTGCCAATCTAATCATATACAGACAAGCCTTTATACCACATTATAACGTCAATGGTGCGGCAAAACAAATAGGCTTAGCTTGCATACTTTTTTGTGTTTTATGGCTTCAAGTTATTCTATCTATCTATCTATCTATCTATCTATATATCTATATCTATATCTATCTATATATATATATATATATATATATATATATATATATAAGCAATAAGATACGAGAGGCTGTGCTGTATCGTGAATAAGTCACGGCTGAAGGGCATTGTTAGGCACGACGCAAAGCGGAGTGCCTGCAACCCCTTCAGCCGTGACTTATTCACGATACAGCACTAGCCTCGAGTATTATTTATAAAATGGTTACCACACAATACAAATATTAAAGCCAAGAATATGTAACAATGCAATTTTCATGAAATAAACTCTTACTAAAAGCCTTCCTTCCACCGGAAAAAAATAGTCCCTGACCGTGAAAAGCAACAGAAGTTACAATATTACGCCATTAGATGGCGGAAAAGACTGTCTTTATGAGTGTGTCAGTCAGTAGCGAAGACTTGTACATTGAAAAGACTGAATTGTTGTGAACACGGAACAAGACGCAACTGACAAATGCTTTGACTAGCGCTGTCAGTCACGGAAAACCCCTCAACTGTTAAAAGGACAAGATAATACATCGGACATTTAAACAGATTTTTTATTATGAACATAGGACTGACCTGAAGGAAAATGCTAAATCTGAATGCAGGTAATAAACTCGCTCACTCGATCTCTTTCTCACAATACTCTTCTACATAATACAGTAAGCTTCAATGAACAATATCAATTGAGAACATACAGTTTACGTTGCTAAGAGTGGTTGCTAAGGGTGTTGTGTAGTGATACACAGAACCGTTGGGTGAAGCGGTCATAGCCGTGTTTTATCGTGAATAAAACACAGCTATATATAGGGTATTTAGCTTTTAACATAATCCAGTTTGTCCCTGTTGGTAGATGTTGTAAGTACACCTTTCTGTTGCAACAAGCATCTTTCAAATGTCCAAGTGTGCACTGGTGAATGACATCTGCCTCTGGTGTGGTGTGGCCATCACTGTGGCTTGTGGTTTTGAGAACCCAGCAGGTGCAGTAATTGAGTCCTGATAGAGTCTGGAAGGGGTTTTGAGAAACCTGCTTTACCACCCGTCTCTCTCTCTCTCTCTCTCTCTCTCTCTCTCTCTCTCTCTCTCTCTCTCTCTCTCTCTCTCTCTCAATGTTGTCTTCGTCCTCTGTGGTCACACTCCATTTGCTGTCATACATAACTCTTTCTCTCTCTCTGCTTCCTCTCAAACACAATCCTAGTCTACTGGAAGCACAGGTGTCACCACTGCTTCAGTAAGAAACGCTCTCGCTATTAAACCCGGGCCGTTCGACCACACTCAATCTCCCTGCTGACCCGGAGAACATCTTTCTTCATTCTGTATTTTCAAACACCCTGGCTTCCGTTCTCTCCATCTGTTAGGGCTTAGGTGTGTCCTTCCAGGTAATCAGGGTACAAAATGTTGATAGTGTTGTATAGTGAATCACTTTGCTCGGATCCTAGAGTAATAGTTTCCTTGGCTCTCCTACTTTCTTGCTGTTGGTGGTCACAAGATGGTTTCTGTGCACTGGTCCGTTCCCCAGGGCCTCCCCACAGTCTCTGCTCAGGGCTGGGACCCAAGGCCCCTCCAGGCTCTCCGATGACTGACAGACAAGTCCCCAATTCAGATTTGCTCGAGTCCAACTCTCCGCTCAACATACAAGCCCCACAGCTGATCATTTCCTCAGATTAAGAAATGAATCATTCACAGTGTTTAAAGAGTCACATGACTTCCCTCAAGACTGTCAGTGAAGTTTGAACAAGAAGTTGTGATGGTGACACAAGAAAATGGAGAAATAATACTTCTTTAATTTCAATCTCATCTAAACCTCAAGGAAATGCTTCCTGAAAGCTGCAGCTGGAACAGGAACTAGGTCACACCCCCAGGCCGTCAAGTTATGGTCATTTTGAGAGCTGTCAGAGGGTCATGAAATCAATGGCTTTTTGTTTCCACTCTTAAGTGAAGCCATATGTCAAACAGGTATTGTTTGTCAGCTCGGTTTGTCTGTCCATCTATGGCGAATTTTTAAGTCTATTCAGTTTTGACTATTGTCAATGTCATGTTTTCTGGAAGACTTTTACTTGTAACCATAAAGAATAGATTTCTCAATAATGCCTTTCATAACAGATGGAAAGTGTGCTTAATATAGGTATTTAATATCAGCACAATCTTCGAACAAGAATAAGACCAAGACAGACAAAGAAAAACACAGGAAAAAAATGGCAAGAACAATGCAAAGACAACCGTCCTCTAAACTCTCCTATTTTTGGACTTCCTCTAGCATCTTCCTGGATGAAACAATAGATAATGCGGACGCTCAGCTGTTTTAATGTATGATTGCTCTTCATTAAGTTTCCTTTAGCTTCTGATCTGAGCCAATCCATTTCCCAATAATCTCCTGCTTCTGTGCTTGTATTCCTCATCGATCCCTTTGTTCTTGGGCTGTAATTACTTTTTTTTGGCCGTAGCTGCGCATGATTAGACGATGTTTATGGAGGAGAACACTTCGGGTAACACGCCAGCCGTCTCCGCAGACGATCAATGGCAGCGCATGCAAAAATTATCAATCAGTGCCTACTTGGGTTAGAGGAATGAATGTGTCTGAGTGGACAGACCTGAGAGAGACAGAGCTAGAGGGCTTCAGGGTACAACACACCCTGTTGAAAGGAACAACAGACTTTTTTTACTAATGCAAAATGGGTGACCAACATGTTTTGCTTGATAACACATCAGCAACAAATCTGCACCAAACCACGCTGCCACAGATGAGGTAAGAAAGAGATCAGGATAATTTATGAGTAAGTGTGTTTTTGTAGGTTTAGATGATAGGTCTCTTCTAAAACCTAGTAAGCTGCCTACCTAAGGGGCTTTCTCACCGGAGGAAAGATATTTCTATTATATTACCGATATCCCTATTGAATAAGCACTTCACGACCATTAAAAAGTATGTTCTATGTAGTATGACTGTATGTAGTATATAGGGACGTACTACATTTGTCATGTGACCTGTGTCACTTAACTGCCATTCATAAATCTTCTCCCGTAGGCTCATGGGATAGTGATGCACACTTCAGAATCTTACGGAAATAGTAGGTCATCTGGGTATGCTTTTGACGTACTTTTTTGCCTACAATATAGTAGGCTATATTCGGATGCAGCCTAAGCATCTTTAGTCAGTTTGTTCTGTGGCCATCTTGGTAATGATTCCGGCAGCTATTTTAAGTACAGCTCATATCTATCTTAATGTAAAACGGCCAAAATCTCCAAAACTATTTCTCATGATTACATTTCAATAACATCAGCAATTCAAATCACACTAAACAACTGTAATTTCAGGTGGGAAACTAGAGTAAACAAACTGAAGTGGTTTTATTTTAACTGAGTGGTGGGACTTCAATTCTTATAGCTGCCATATTGAGAATTAGGTTTTCTACCATACATTTTTATACAAGTGGTCCATCTCTTCCTCATATTGTCTCAGGAGTTATTTGTAGAGTGTTTCAAACCAGTTTCTTATGAGATTTAACTTTAGTTAGGATTCATTTAGACTTGGAAGGTGTCTCTCTATGTAGACAGCTAGGCAGTGTACTAGATTTTAGAGCAGAGCAGGTGAGAACGGTGGTCTGTTCATTGGTGGTGCGATTACTAATGAGCTTTTTGTGTGAGCCTAGTGCCGGGTGGTAAGCGTGTTTACACTGTTGGGTTGTTGCTGTGTGTTTATGTGCTCTTTGTGGGCAGTGTTATTGGTATGCATGCTCACATGCCTCAGGCACACACACACATATGCTTCCACCTGAATAGCTGTGTGTACAGAGCAGAGCATTGATCCTTCTGTGCGATAACCTGTTCTATTCTCTTACAGCCATGCCATGCCTGTGAATACAGAGGAAAGAGAATCTTTATCCAAACACAACTCCTGTCATCTCCCCCGTCAGTTCATCATTCCCCGTCTTCTGCACCCCCCCATCCCCCCCCAGCCCTCCACCGCTCTTCTTATCAGATGTGTGCACGCGAAAGAAAACAAAGAGTGTGGCGCTTTCATTTTTGCCTCATTATTTTGTAATTTCACAATCCAATAACTTTGCCTTTCCCCAAAGAGAGATACACGGCGCCGCGCTTCATATGCCGGGCCACGCAGAACAGAAAGAAAAAGAAAGAGAATAACTGAAGGAAGGAGGGAAGACTGTATCGTGGCTGCAGGTCGGAGTGCTCAGGGAGGAAGGGAGCTTTTTGTGACGGCAGGGGAGGGAGTCAAATCACAACCGTTACGAAGGAAATGAGTGCTGCATGAAAGGAGGCAGAACGAAAGCCGCGTTTGTGTCACACGGTGATGTACATATGCTTTTTTAGTATTCTTTTGTACACGTTAGGGGTTTGCGAGTTGTTTCGTATGCGTTTAGGCATGATAACTTACTGTGTCAGTGTCCTTAAAAGCCTCAATAAACCTGTTCCCTCCATTTGTACACACAAACTAGTGTTTTTTCAATGCCCAACCTCGAAAAATGACATACTATGTGTCATTATGTGTTTTTTTTTGTGAGGACTTGCGATAGTTTTTCCACCCTTTTTTTGCACTTTGCTCCTGGAGAGTTGTTTTGATTTTGTTTATTTATTTATTTAGTTACTTATTTGTGTCTCTGTGTGTGCTGTTTCATGTCTTCAGTTCCTGAGGGTAACCCAGAGGCTACATCAGCCCTTCACAAACTACCTGTAGGTATCCCAGGCAGATTCCACCTGTATGACTTCTGCCCTCACAATATGGTGTCTGCCAAGAAATCCGCTAGACATATCAATAAAATATGATAGAGCCCACCCTCCAACCTGAACTGAAAACCAATTTGACTCAGTCTGACACAAACAGATTCAGACCTGCGTACGTTCAATGTACGAAAACTATTAGCTGTTAGCTAACACAAATATCTGCATTAAGTCCAAATTTACTATAAGTTTTACCCTTCAAATATGTTTTCTGTGCTCTTTTGATGGTAAAATTGATTTTGTTTGGTGCCCTGAGGCAGATATCACGCTCTGTGAATCTGTCTGGATTTCGTGAGTCTGGGGTATAAGAAATAAAAATGTAAATAGGCTCATTGGAGCGCTTGTGTAAACACTGCGAGGCCTATATAGGCAGAGGAGACCATTATTGTGTGTGTGGGTTGAGGAGGATAGGAGTTTTCATGTGCACGTGTGTCTAAGCACCTGTCCTATTAGTGTATATGTTTAGGACAGTCATATTTAATTTGAATAGCGTAGCGCACTTTCCATAGCCAAACAGAACAGACTGCCGCACGGCTGTGCTACCAAGTGGAGTTTATTGAACCATGGCTGCCTGCCAAATCTCTGTCTTTCTCTTCATCTTTAACGAGCAAGAAAAAGAAGAGGAGGATAGGGAGAGAGAAAGAGAGAGAGAGAATAGCTTATTCATTATCCCCTGTGTTTGAATTAATATTATGATGATAATAACAGAATAACAGTAATAAAGATTACAGCATCCGTTTTGTATACACAGAGCGTTGCTTTGTGTTGTCATTTGTATTATTTAATGATGGGCTTTATCGCACATGCTAACTGCTGTGACGAACCTCACTATCATTGAGGCTAAGGAGAAGAGATCTACGAACGCCCACGTTCAATTTCCCATTTTATTTCTCTTAAACTCAGGATCTCAAAATCTAATTTCGTTGGTGCGCTCTGTAAATATAACAGATAATTTGTTTGAAATTAACTATGTCACAGAGCATTTGGAGTAATTATATTGCTTGTTATTGTATCAGAAGTGCTTAAAGCTCTTCTGAGGGAAAAATGAGGAGGTGAAAATGCACACAAGGTTGCGCCACTTTAGCACAGCGCAAACTCCTGTGTAACCAGGCACTAAATGTGCTGAAAATCACTGCACAGTGCTTAAACTGATTCAGTGTCATATTTTTAAATTTAAATCTTAGTTTGCAAATTAGGCTTGTTATAGAATGTACCTTATTTACAAAACTAGCAATTAGCATTGTACTATTATCACCTGTAAGAAATCAGGAGGTAAACAGAATTTTCTTAGAAAAAATGTCAATCAAATGATGGAGACAAGCTCTTTACGGTGTAGTTGAGCATACTTTCTGCAGATTAAAGAGTGATTTGTGTGCTTTTGGTTTGAGAAATGGTGTACAATACTAGTATAGCATGCCAAAGTGCGGTATAGTCTAAGTTAAGCTCTTAGAACTGTCCTGTAAGATGGGAAATTGTTGTGAAATTGCATTCAGAACAGATTTTGTTGCTGCGTTTGGTTCGATACATGATTTGCATAACTTATTTAGTGAATTTTGGTGCTAAAACCATGCAGACATCATGTGCACATAAACAACGGCATCAGCAGATGCAATTCATTCTTTGTACCACCACAGATATGTATATATACGTAGCTATACATAGTCACATTTTCTGCTTTCAAAATGACCAAAGAAAGGAGAGAAAAAGAGAATGAAAGGAAAAGAGGTTTGTGTCAAAGAGATTCATGGGGGGATGGATAAAGAGACAATCTCACCTAGACCAAAAGAATAGCATAATGCCGTTGGCAAAGACATTCACAGGCAGATGGGTTTATGCATATGTGTTTCTCTTTTGCATATAGGAATGAGTGTGTTTTGGGTCAGTATCAATAACCTACTAAGGTTGTTGTATATAATTCAGTGATGTTTCTTGTTGGGCACATTGAGGGAAATCTATTATTTGTAATGGATACGCCCACACACAAACATTTGATCATTGTATGATCACAGATCCAGGTTAACAGGTATTTTTGTTCTTTAGAAAGATGATTGTGTGCATGTGTGTGTGTGTGTGTGTGTGTTGTGCTTGTCTTGACTATTGATGCTATTCCTACCCACAAATGTTGCATTCCATATGTGTGCATGCCTTTGAGACTTGTCAAGCAAGTCTCCGGTATTTTTGCTGAAGGTATAGGTGATTTTTTTATAAACAGACTTGGAGAAGGACTGTAAAGGAGACAGAGGAGAAGGAAGCACTGTACTTGCGTGCAAGAGGCAAGCACAGCTGACAGTGACAAATGCGTAATCCTCCGTTTTTCCCCAGCCATGACCATCTCTCTTTCTTACACACATACACACACTGCATTGTGATAACCTTATTCTGTGTGGAGGTCTTTAGGGTAATATCTGAGCTCAACCTGTCCACATATCTAGGTTACAGTCACTGCCCTAGAGATAACGAGAGTACCTCTAAGGTTCTTCAAGAGCAACCTCTGCACCACCACCCTCATGCTACACTGCAACAAATCAAGCTGTTAATCAATAGTTTTCATTACAAACATCATCAACATACAATACATCTTATTGTGATTGAAATTGTTTAAGAATTGGTAAAAAAAAAAATACTAAATTCAAGATAAACTCTATCAAAACGTTTCAAATTCTTTCAGTATCTCAAGATTTACTTCTCAAGTAAATGTATCACATTTTAAGGATGATTTACATTTTTTAGATCCGTTATCTCTGCAATACCTACAGGATTATATACAGTATAGATTACATACCTGTGTTCAAATATGCATACTTCACCCACAGTATGAAAAAGTCATATGTCAAATAAGTAGGATGTCCGAATAGTTTTTATGATCCATTCTGCAGCCAGTGGATGCTTTGCAGTCCTTGGTGAGCATAAGGCCGCGTGTCCACCAAAGTGTTCACCTATCTGTTAGTGCTTGAGAGCGCTTCGTCATCGCGTTTTTTTTTTTTTTTTTTTTTTTTTTTTCTTTTTTCAGTTGAGACGCTTTGTGCTATGATACAGAATATCCGCGGCACTGTAACTTATAACTGATTTCACATTTTGTTCCGTTCTCTGCTTGTTGATGTCGTTGTACAGCAAGAGTGTTGTGACAGTTGGTCGGTGTTATATTTGCCCCGCCCCTCCTCCACTCTAATTGGCTAAAAAGTCACAGTGATGAGCGCAGCGTTTTACCAAAGACTAGAATAACACAAGACGTGTCACTCATATTGTTTTGAATGGGAGAAAGTGCAACGCGCAATATGGCAGAATAAGTCACGCCTTCTAAATAAGAGCCAGTCACCGATTGGTAAAGTCATTGCGTCACTGCAGCGGCCGTTAGAAGCTCCGATTCCTATAGATTTAGTCAGACGCACGCTTCCTACAAAGACGCACACTTAGGACTGCGCATGCGCATTATGCTTGATTCAGCCTGAAAAATACCGTTTCTTGTCATGATTCGAGTGTTTAGAAACAAAATTTATGACAGTTGTTGCCAGATTTCATTGGTGATTTCAAATATGAAATTTAATCGAAAGCTTGGCAAACAGCTTTGGAGAATTTGATGTTTCCCCATTCAAAGAGATAGGAGCTCCACTTGCATGCCCGAGAGGCGTTCAAAGATGGCCGCCAAGTAAAATGACTTGTCTTAAAGGGACTTTGGTTTTACTTGGTTGAACATTGAACTGTTGAAAGTTGAACATTCTTCAACTCGAGGCAACCGGTAAAAAACGCTGAGCGCTTTAGTGTGAAAAAGAAGTTCAGCGTCTCTTTATGCTCCTGGCGTTTAAAAAATGAACCGCTTCCATTGAAAACAATTGGAAAAGTACGCTAGCCGCTGGAAAAAACGCTAAGAGGCCTAAGAGACTTCTTTCATAAAACATTAAAAATTGTTTAATGTTTTCAAACTTTTGACAGGTACTGTATACCTGTAGCCATATTCAGTACATTCTGTGTCTCTGAAATGTATATACAGTACATTTATATGGCAGTACAACATTAAGTGTGCCAGATTGACAAATTGTCAAAGTCTCAACCAATCATCCGTCCTTCCTTGTTTATCCCTCTATTCACCCCTCCATCTGGACTTCTCTCTCTTTCTGCAAGCTAGTATGTGTCCCTATGACATCTCCGTGTGTATCACCAGACTCTGCGAATCTGCTCCCACATCAGCGCTTTGAAGAGAATGGTGATTTATTGCCTGCTCAGTGATTGATTGATTAGGACTGACAGAGCCTTAGAGTGAACGTAAACAGCTTCTTTCCCCCCTCCCACATGCATCCCGTGGATATTGACAACCCTGGGTGGCCATCCATCCGACTATCCATCTCTTCATCCATCCATCCCTCCATCCATCCCTCTCCCCATCCGTCCATCAGTCTGCAGAAGCCTTCTGTTTTCACTCTAGTGTCTGTTTAGCAAAGGCTAGTTGGTGAGAGATAGACAGGGCCTTTGTTTGAAGGTCTTGGTGATGTTATCTGAAAGTTGCGCTACTGAATGTGTTGATTGTGGTGGAGGTGTAAGGTATCATGCCTGACCCTAAGGACGTGCTGAAGTGGAAATGCTAATACGGTGAGCTGTATAACTTGATCTGTGACATGTCTCCGTTTTCACACTGGGAACTGTGAGAATGCTGAATACACTGAATGTCAACATGACTTTGCTTGTGCGAATTTCAGTTCAAGTATTCTGGTACTTGAACTTTAAGATATGAGTGTATATTATCGGCTTTTGCTAAATGAAATTGCCTGTGCCTGATTGTAATAATAGCTTGTTACGGTCTTGGGAATGAAAATCAGCCAAAATATTTTTGCAAAAAAAGAAATCCTTAGTGTTTTTTGTTTTTGTTTTTTTGAGCGTGAGTGTGTGTTTCAGAGAGAAAACTCTGATTGATGACTAGCTCTCAGCTCTTAATTGACAGGAAATGGCAACCAGTGCCCTTTGACCTCATCAGGCTATAAAACCCCCTGCTTTAAATATGTGAGTGTTCATGCAGTAATGAAAATCTGGTCTTTGTTCAGTAGTTCAGGCACTTCCCATAGCTTACTCTTTTTATAAAGACTCGCTGACCAATATTGCAGATATATATCTGTGTGTGAATACTAAGGACTATTTAGTAAATATATGTATATATGAAATTATACACAATATGATTATGGAAAAATGTAATGTGATTTTTTTATTTTTATTTTTTTTTTTATAAAGTTTAAAGTAGTTTTTTTTAAGTTTAAAGTAGTTTTTTGCAGTAGTTGTTAGCAATGTGTGAGTCAGTATTTTGTGTCTGTTCAGTAGGGAAAGGTCTGGATTTTGTTCAATATCACATTTCCCACAGCTCATTCTTTGTTATAAAGACTCACCGTTCACCATTACAGATATAAATAGGCTTCATTGTGCCTCCATCTCAGCAGGTGGTTTTAGCTCAACAAGTCTCTTTTTGTTAGTTTTCAGAAAGTGTGTTGGATAAAATAATTTTAATTTTAGTTTGAATATAATTTGTTCACTGTTAGTATGACATGGCCTTTAGTTGGGTTGAGCATACAGCATATGCTTGGCTGAATAAGCTGTCACTCATTTCTTAGCCAATCACTTGAGACTGATTACGCTAATGCTGTGGGCGGGCCCTGGACTCAATTGCCTTTAACTCCCACTTGTGTGATATTAATTACCTCAAGTCAAGTAAACAAGTTAGGGGGTTGTTCCAGGGTCTCCCCACAATGCTTTGTCTTAATTATCCCATTTCTTCTGATTAGATTGAAACTTGAACCCCACAAATGAATTCATTAGTCGGTGGAGTCCCCAGAAAGCGAGAGAGAAGTGCGACCATTTGTTTCTCATCAAGTGTTTTCCTTGTTAAAAGGCTTCGAATTGGATCTCATTGATTAATATTTCATGCTTTCGTTCATTCATTTTTCACAAATCACATCATCTGTATGTCAATCAAAGGACATTCATGACGACCAACATGCTAAATGTCAAGAACGTCCTTTGATTGTCCCACACAGATTGATCTATTGATCCAAAACTGTAGTCATCAGCCATAGAAGCACATATGGACGCTTAATGGTGCCATAATATTTCAGCAATATACCTCCGTGTTCAATGACGCAGGTTGAGAGAACACAGTGTGAGGTCAGAGGTTAAATTGAGGTTATAATGTCAGCACAGTACTTCAGCTAAACCCTTGTGATTGGTTCAGCCCCGCTTACTTGTATGAGGTGAGAGCGCGGCGAGTTGACATCCCTACCGCCCGAGAGAAAAATATCACTCCATAAATCTGCATTCCCTCCATTTTTCACTCCTTTCTCATCTCTCTTCTCCTCTACCTCACCTCCCCCCTTCCAGCCGCTTGTTCTCTCCTTGTTCCTCTAGCCATCGCTCTGCGGTTCTCCCTCCCAACCACTCTCAGCTCTCCTAATCAATCTGGCCTGTACTTTCTCTACTCTTTTCTCTTTTTTCCACTCTCGCTTCCTCATTTATAGAGCATGTAAGACTGTGTTTTTCTTAATTAAACGCTGAGCTTGCGTTTCCACACTCACGAGAGTCACTTCTACAACACAGGCCGTTGTTTAAGGCGGTCCCCCGCGGGGAAAACTGAGCGCTGGGGAACGGATGACAGGGCGGATCTGTTGCTTTATTGGGCGAGCGTATGACAGGATGGATCTGTTCTTATCAGAGCGACTTGTGCTTCGGTTTAATTATTCTCTTGTTTCGGTAATGGACTTTTGGAGCATCAGAGCCCAAATGAGATGTGAGAAGCAGGAGACAATTGATTGCATTTTCTTCTCCCCCACCGCACACAGTGACACACAAACACTTGAGGATCCATGGAGAAATTAGGGGTTTCTCATTTTTATATAACTCTTAAAGGGCAGATAAAGGACTGGGTGAATTGCTGAGAGAAAGAGAGAGCAGGAGAGTCCTCTGGTATTCAATGTAGTTAAGGCTGCACGTGCAGCTTTCCTCTCATCCATACTAATATCTCACTGCAGTGTGGAACAGGGCTAGTTTGTGTGTGTGCTTGCTTGCACTTAGACTTTAAAATTTTTTGCATACAGATTACAAAGAGAAGAAAAATAGCACACAAACACCTGCACTCATTTAGAAAGACACAACAACTTCACACATCCTAAATGACAAGCCATGGACATGGGACATCTGTTATTTTCGCTGAAGAGGACTTGAACAGGTTTTTCCCAGTTCAGTCGGTGGGCTCTTGCTGTGGATATTTGTTTAAAGGGCTTGTCTTTGATTGAAGAGTCCACACACACACACACACACACACACACACAGACAGACAGACCTCTTCAAAAGGTCGGACAATTGTAGATGGCTTGATTTGCTTGTGAAAGGCCTCTAAAATCGAGATCAGGGGCCAGGTAAACACACCCTCCCCCTCCCTCCCTCTTTTCCAAAACTCCCCGCTTCCCTCCATCCTCTCTGCCGTCCTCGTGCCCTCTCTTTCCAGCCCACTCCTGAAGTGCCATCATCTGCATCTCATTAGCCATTATGCCAGGAGATAAAAGAGGCAGAAAAACAACAGACGAAAGGAAGCCATGGTGATCTGTTTCCCCATCTTTATTTATCCTTATTTGACTCATCAAAGCCAATAAATGGACATTTGGATGAGTAAACTCATGTATAATGTCTTTACCAGTGTGTGTGTGTGTGCGTGTGTGTGCGTAGTTTTCAGGATTCAGCACTAATGAGGCATTTATCTGACGGGACTGAACTGCGCATTTAGAGGTTGATGGATGATGTTCTTACTGTTTTCTGCAAGTATGTGTGGATTCATGAAAATGTGTGTCCGTATGGGCATGTGTGCGTGTACTGTAGATGCTTTTATGTATTTTTAAAGGCACAGTCAGTATTTTTTTTTTCCTCATTAAAAAGTTCTACCCGTAAAGAAATCAATAGTACTTTAGGCGAATCTGTTTAAATGATGTCCGCTCACATGGGATGAAGACTCTGGTCATATGAGTAGCTTAATAAAAGCTGATTTATTCATAGAGCAATTTGGATCACATGACCAGCCACTACTTATTTTATCTTAGTAACCCCCTATTATTGGACAATTTTGCTTGTGGAATAATTGAATCATGGCTGATGGTGAATAGTGCAATGGCATTAGTTATGAAAAATGTACCGACTATCTTTATAGTTCTCATCATCTTCCTCATCTTACCTGCTTAGGCATTGAAAGCGTTTGCAGTACCTACATCAGTAAATGGCACAAAGCCTGTCGAGATTAAATTGTATGCACAAACCAATAGTGTAAGTACAGTATATGAGCAAAGAGAGTAGGATTCCATACTCAGCCTCAGCAGGAAGCCTTTCTGCAGTAGTTATGAGCCACCCGGTAGTCCTTCACTTTTGTCATTCCACAGCTATATTTAGATCTTCCTATTGATCTGTGGAACCCTAAATTAAACACCCACGTTAAGGCGATATAAACCAATCAGGTCATGTGACTGCACCATGCCGTTCTGCTTCAAGAACCTGTAATTCATACTGCAATACCCTAAATGAAACACAGGGATATTTAAGATATTTGGGTAGTGTGTGAAATACATTTGGGAATGTTAAACAGCTGGTTTTGTTATTTATGTATTTGTTTGTTTAGTAGGCTTGCATGTGTTTTTAATGGTCTATTAAAAATTAAATGACATACTACATGAAATTATTATTATTTATTCATTTATTTATTGATTTAAAGCCTTACCATTATAGCCTTATATCTGTATATGATTTTTATCCTAGCATCTTGATGTGGAAGTAGACCTGCAATGCATCAACTACCCATTTACTTATTTGCCGTATCCCATCTCTTTTACATGCTGTAACATGTTTCATTTTGATCAATCTCTTCGACCTTGTTTACATCAGCCTGTTCTTCAGGAGAAGATGGCAACAAGCATTTTGACATCTCGTTGCCTGCTTCTCTTTCAGACAAAAATTGTTCTTCCGTCAGAGCTGGCTTGTTTCAATATTCCAGTCTGTTGAAATGTTAATGCTATTCAGATTCCAGTAGACGTCGGAGGCTTTTAAGATGTAAAGCCGAGACATGCGGGGGACCTCGTCTGCGGAATCAGCTGTTGATAGTCAACAATGTCTCTGCTTAGAATGATAAAGGCTTCGCTCCAGACCACTGCTTGTATGTGCAAGGAGGGGATTGAGACAGCTTTGTGTCTTAAGAGGGCCCATCCCAGCAGGAAGCCCGGTTGAATGCAAGCGATCTGTGGGGGACTTGCAGCTCCGTCAGTGGGCTGTGAACTGCAAACCGCCCCCTGTGGCTCCTCTGAAGACCCAAACCTGCTTTTGGCCTGACTTAATGGCTGCCATTTAAAAACAGCAAGGACAAACAATAAGAGGCTAGTCAGCAGGGATAAAAAGATTCTATATCTGCCTTAACCACAGTGTCTTTGATGGTCTGATATGGTTAGAGGTAATTCTATTCATCGCATTCATTCTAAACAAACAAAAATGTAACGGGAGATAAATGAGGTTGGCTTCAGTAAAGCCGCAGAAAGGCATTGAGATTTATAGTTTAGCAGAGGATGAAAGCCAGACCCAGCCTATCTCTGCCTATTGGGATTGGGTCACTACGTAGAACCGGTGGGAATTGTTGCATCTTGCTCTGTAGCTCCCTCAATTTTTCTTTCTCCTCACTAACTTTCTCTCTCTTTCCATCCCTTGAGAATCCGTGGTTACTGCTGGGCTTGTTGACAGGAAAAGGTGTTACCTTTGGGTCCCCAACCCAAACATAGCCTAATTAAATTAATTCTGCTTTATTGCACTGGTGCCTAAAAATAATCTAGTGCTTGATTTAAATTATCAGAACTTCACAGTGATGCTTACTTTAAAGCATAAAATAAAATACATGTATATAAATATACATACGATTATTATTATATATGTATTTACTTGAAGCCTTATCATCATACCTAAGGTAACGACCTTGAAGTATTACAATCAAAAGTGATACCATCTGCCAGTGCTAAGCTTAGCTCCATTCATTAGCGCTGGTGCTGATGCTATGCCTAAATATACATTAAAAGCACTTTGGGATGTTTGGGGTCATGACAAGGGTAGCGCTGAAATCGGGTGATGGATATTCCCATCTCTCCAGCACAGCAGTAGTCTTGTCCGTGCATTGTGTTCCCTTCCCTTCACCCTCAACCCTGTGACATCCCACCTAAGGGGATTAAACTTCACGGCTAGTGGCCAAAGAAAGCATACTTTGTCTGTCTTGGACAATGGATACATAGTGTATGCTAAGGTTGACACCTCTTGCCTCTATAAGCCAAGATCTTTTCTTTTTTTTTCTTTTTTTTTTTACTTGGTATCGATAAAAAAGGGAATTTGAATCAACATCAACACTCAAGGACCATATAGGTTAGAGTATCCACTTTAAACAACGACGACAACAACAACAACAGAAAGAGACAAGGATAAAGCATCCAGGCTAAAAATCATGCATAATTTAACAGGATGTGAGTTATTGGTGTAAATATCCTGACAGCAGATAATTGCACAGTTGCTCTAGGCTAATGGGCGACTATTGGACATATGCTTCAAATAAGCTTTACGAGTGACACCGAGATAAGCACAGGGAGATATAGAAGGTGTAAGAAGATAAAGTGTTGGAAGGAAGTGGCGTAAATACTGTATTCGGATAAATATGCATGTGTGATATTTCAAGTCAGGTAAAGTGGTATGCTTTGAAGGTGAGTGCTATATTACACGTCTATCTCCTCCACACACACATGCTCACACAGGCGTACATCCTCTCCTGCTGCTGCCTGGTTTGTTGCTCACACACACCCCCTCTTGAGTAATTAATTTTCACCCTGGCTGTCGACGCGTGGTGCGTGTGTAAGAGGGAAAAGGGGCTGCTGCCTGTCTGCCTACTTGCCCGCCTGCCTCCTTGCCTGCGTCAATACTCATTTCTTGAGGAAGAAAACAAATGTATTTAATGCCAGCTTGTCTTGTCCGCTTTTTGTATCCCTTTCCTTCCTGTTCATATCCCCCCAACTTAGCACAGCAGCCTGGGCGATTGAATCCTTGCTATGCCAAGGCGGCGCACCGAAGTTCCCTGTGGCTTTTTTTTGGACCAAATGAATGAAATCTGTCACTGATTAATGAGGTAAAGTGTCAAGAAGCTGTTTGTTGTGCTTGTTGGGGAAGTTTCGGTGATGTAAGGAAGAATTCGGCACGGCTAGACATACACGGCAAATGTGCACAACTCAAATAAATTGCAGAATAAATAGTGACAGAGCGGAGGGTGAAGGAAAGCGCTAGAGAGAGTTTATGGCATCAATAGGACCCTGTGATGTCAAGCAATTTATTTTGCGGCATTATTCTGGTATTTTTTTGTTTTGTTTTTTATGTTAGCAGAGGGTATGTCCCTGAGGTGGCACAATGAAGGTGAGGGAAACCTTCCTCTGCAAGCTTGAAAACCTTTTAGTGAACGCTTAGCTGTCAGAATCCGTTCCAAATCTCAGCACAGCCCACGACTTCTGTACTCCGTTTTCATTTAAAAAGGAGTCAAAGGGGTGTCAACTGTTGCTCATTTTTCTTTTTCTTTTTTTCACGTGGCTGACTGCCTCTGTTTTGCTTTTTCTCATGCTCTCTCTCTCGATCGCGCTATGTCTCTTTACTGGGAGGCATACCTGTGCCATACCGGTTCTCATTGCCACTGTGCCAGTCCAAATCAACACTATTTTACCTTAAAGGTGCAATATTTCTTCTCTCTTTCTCTTTATTGTAGCATGTTTGGGCTCTGCACTGGCCTGAAGCCTCTCCAGTCAGTGAATTAGGAACAGAACAGAATATATAGAGGCACCTTTTCTGGCTCAACAGCTGTGAATCCTTTGTTTTGTTGGGGCAGAACAGTATTTAAGTCCACTCAGTGCTTCTCCAGGAGATAGAGGCCCACAAGACGAACAGGATACAGAAAAAGACAGGAAGTATATCCTCCTTCTTTACACTCTCCTTTCCTCTATATGTATAAATACTCTAAAGATTGAGTTAAAAGTGAAAAGACCAGCTGCAGTGACTCACTGAGAGTAGATTTAGTCAGTATCGTGAAAATTTGTAAAGGTCATTACTGTTGATAAAAAGATTAAAAAAAAAAAAAAAAAAAAACCCTCAAAACCAGCATAGGATGGTCTAGCTGTTGTCCCAGTCTGATAAGTACTCAAAACACCTCTAAAACCTTGCAAACCTGATGATCATGACCAGATAAAACAAGCTTTGTAAGATTTTTTTGGTAAGATTTTTATTTTTTTTTTTCCCCTGCAGGTTTATTTGCTGGTTTTAGAAAGATTTGGAATACTTGTCAGGATGGAAGACCAATTCTACCACAAACTAGCTTAGGCTGGTTTTAAGAGTATTCTTAACATTGCCTTATCTGGTCTCCCAGCATCATTAGGCTGGTGTATTTTGCTAGTTTTTGAGGGATTGTGGGCACGTGTCAGTTTGGCCAGGCTAGGAGCAAGACCATCTTAAACCAGCAAAGACCAGCTTAGGTTTTAGAAAGGTTTTTTTGTCAGGCTGGAAGACCAACTCGACCTCAAACTAGGCTGTGTAAAATGATTCTTATCACAGTTTCTGGCCTTATCTGGTCTTCCAGCCTCATTAGGCTGGTCTAGTTTGCTTGTTTTGGGGAGGTTGTGGACTCGTCAATTTTGTCAGGCTGGAAGACCAGATAAACCATCTTAAACCAGTAAAAACCAGCTTTGGTTTTAAAAAAGGTTTTGAGTCTTTGTGAGGCTGGGAGACCATTTTGAGCTGATTTAAGATGATTCTTAGCCCAGTTTCTGGCCTAATCTGGTCTTCCAGCCTCATTAGGCTGATGTAGTTTGGGGGGGGGGGGGGTCTTGTGGGCACTAATCAGGCCAGGCCAGGAGGGGTTAGCCCACATGACATTCAGAAAAAATTAGCGTGGTAGCAATTATCAGACAAAATCCATTCAGTACCTGTCATGCCAAAACATAAAGCCACCATCAAATTGGATATTTCATGAAATGTGCAGGGTGAAAAAAGACCATGAAAAATAAAAAAATAACAGTATAAATAAATAAATCATCAGACAGAGAGAAAGCGGAAGAGAAGCAACCACCCTTCTGAATAAAGGATGAGGTGGGCTTCACACTGGTTCTCTCATTGCATAACAGTAAACAGTGGAAGAAAGACTACCCGGGTCATGTTTAACTGTACTCACGTGCATGTGCCTCTATCATGGTAACACCTCTATATGAGGCCGCTTTGGAACCATGATTGGGAAATCGGTGGCCTATGAATAGGCAATTTATTGTTGCCATTGAGGCATTGATTGGATAGTGTAGGCATGAGTGGTTGGATGAGTGGTTGGGTCTTTGAACAGAGCATAACAGGCCAAGGTAGAGGGTCGTTCAACATTCAATCCTCCGGTATAGGACATTTAAAGTGCAGTGTCCTCTGGAGGAAAGCTGCCACAGTGCACGGTTTTTAATATATAATCCAGACCTTGCTTGTGTATTACAGCACTCTCTTATTGTCAGGAAGGGTCGCTAAGTAACTGTCTGAGGGGACACATCTTATTCTGGTTGTCATAGTGTCATACTTTTCATTTTCTCTGGAACCCATTGGAATGTTTCAAGGAGATGGTCGAAATTGTCGGCTTTAAATGATGCTTTTGCTTCCTTCTTTGAAGCTTGAGACCTTAAGTTCAGTGTTATTTTAGTATTCATATTTGAGCTTTTATTTTTACATTTTCAGTTTTCCTTTAAATTTCAATTTAACTTTTGTCATTTGTGACAACGTTTCCTCGCCATTGATGGTATTTTCCGCCAAGCCATGTTTTCACTGTTATTTGGTAAGGGGCGCTATTATGCACCTTCTGAAAGAGTACAGCATCTCTGGAACAAAACACAGGCGAAGAAGAAGCAGAAACAAGCAATAGAAGAATTGCGTATGCACGTTTACAATAATGAAAATAGAATAAATTATTATTATTATTATTATTATTATTAAAAAAAAAAAAAAAAAAACGCTGACGTAAAAATTTTTTTACACATTTTTGTCAGTATAAATTCTTTTTTTTAATATATATATTTTTGTTTAGCTTTATTTTTTTTTTTAACTTATTTTGGTTACTTGTCAAGTTAACATTTCTATTTTTTGGGGGGTTTTTTTGTTTACATTTTCATGTAATATTTATATTTTATTTTATTCTAGCTTTATTTCGATTACTCTTATTTCTTTATTTCAGTCACACTCAGGTTCCAGTCAGGAAGGGTTGTTGAGAAACTGTCTGAGGGGCCAGTCTTACTCTGGTTGTCATAGTGACATACTTTTCATTTCCTCTGCAAGTTGTCGGAATGTTTCAGAAAGAAGGTCGGAATTGTTGGAATTCTGGAATGGATATCGTCAGTTCTCACAAAATACAGAATACAGTTTCTTTTTTTTCTTTTTCACTCTTGTTGTGGAGAACATTACCATAAAACATGGTGGCAAATTAAGGTGCCTATTTGCTTTATGTTTTTCATGGACAAATTAAACAGGCTCATTAAACGGCTCCTTTTTCCCTTCCACCTCTTCCAGTTATAGAAGAACTTTCATTGAGCCTTTACAGCCCACATAAAACATCATCTCTGTTCGCAGCAGGATTTGCTGACTCTGAAAATTTTCTGTAACGGCCTGTGATATGAGGTGCCCTACATTCAAAATAAACCAGAGAGCAATGCTCTCACAGTTCCCTCTCTTTCTCTCCGCGCTACTTATAGCGCACCACAGACAACTGTATGCTCCGTATGGCCCTTTACTCTTATAATCACCTGCTATTTGCTTTTGCACCTTTTACCTGATTTCCTCTCCTTTTTTTTTTTTTTTTTTTTTTTTTTGCACACCCCCTATGTGAAATCCTACAAACATAAAGATTCACTCCCATCTATCCATCTTACGTATGTAAGGAGTCTTTATATCTCTTGCCGAGACCCTGTTCAAAACATCTATCTCTCTGTGTCAGGCACAGGGGAGGTGTGGTCCATTCAGGCCAAAAATATTCTTTCTCACCACACACACATGGGTGCACACAGATAATCTTGCAACACATATTTACACGCACACTTTAGAATTTACTTCAGTTTAAAAGATCCGCACACCTGTACTCACAAACACACATACTGTATGCACACTAATGTTCCCATGATTCCAGCTACAGCAGCAGATACACTCTGCTTTCAGGCCTTTCATCTGTGCATTTTTAAAATAATGCACAGAAACTCTCTCTCTCTCTCTCTCTCTCTCTCTCTCTCTCTCTCTCTCTCACACTCACACACACACACACACACACACACACGTGTAGAGAGGTCCTCATGGGATGTGAGTATGTGTATTTGTGCACTCACAGCTTTCATAGCACTTGGAAGAGTTTTTGTAGCTACAAGTCCCTCAGGCTAGACATGTAGATCATCATGGAGGATGTGAGGGTGTCACCTTCCCTGTTTGCAAGAGCAAAATGATTATTTTAGTCACTGATTATGAAAGAAGCTCAAATCACCTCTAGAGTCAGATGTCCACTTCTTCCGAATTCTTCCATATTCTTTCCTCCTGTTTGTGTTCCATACATATGGCTGTCATCAGGGGAGGACAACTGAGGATGCAAGATGCTCTAAGTTTACGCTAACACTGTCAGTCCAAATCCGATTATTTGTGTATCCGATTCTGATTCTGAATTATTGACGTCCACATTGTGTATCACAACTGTTCAGATTGATTTGTGTGTCCATGCAGCTTTCTCGTTTTCAGGAATTTTCAGCATTGGTTTTGATGGCAATGCATTTGCATTGGTAGGCATATGCTGACAACAACAACCTCAACATAGAGGGGTTTGCAATACAGATGTTGTCTTATTTATAACATGACAATGTGTAGCCGCCGCGCTGGACTATTGCGTTATGATGAGGCAGCGGCAGAAACGTAGGAAGCTGGTCTGCGTGGCTTTATTCCATCCTGTCGTCTTCTCCAGTTTCAAAACATGTCTCCATTATATTGTTATTCTTCTCCTCTGGCACTTTGCAACAACACAACCTTGTTTCTGCAGCGACTTTCAACATGTTTCCTATAACAACATCTGACGTTTTGGTTTTACGTGGTGTGAGAAAGTCACATGAACCATGTGAAATCCAATCAGAGCATTCAGACTGAAACTAATTTCCAGAAATTCGATTTGAATAGGATTTCAAACCACATGAATGTAGCTCGAAACGGATTTGTAAAAATCATATTTCATGTTAATTTTTTTTTTTGTCATTCACACATGCTAAATCTGATCGCATTTCAATCGGATATGCATTTGGATTGACAGTCTGAACGTAACCTAAGCTATAGCCTACGCTCATTAGGCATAGTTCATTTAAAGGGATAGTTCACCCAAAAATGTAAATTTTGTTATTTACTTAGGCTCATGTTATTCCAAACTGACTATAACATTTGAAGACTGTTTTTTGTGCAATTAAAATGAATGGGGACTACAAAAAGGATGCAAAGCATCGGAAAATGATCATAAACGTGGTCCCATATTATATTATATATATCATATTATCCCAACTTTTGTCCCATATTATCCCAGTCTTCTGAAGTCATACGATAGCTATGGGCCTTTTTTACACCTGGTCACTTCATGCGTTTTTACTGATCTGATAGCTATCTGATTTGTTAAAATGGTTCCATTTACACTTGGCCACATAAATGTGTCTCCGCAACATAAATCTGATCTTCAATTCCCGCACTATATGCAAATTTAACAGAGTACACATCAACGGAAGCAACATACTGTATATGAGCTGCATTTTATTTATCATCAGCTAATTTAAAGACCACAATAGGAGAAACGGCGGCAGTCAGCACTGTAACTGGAATGCGTCTCAAACCACCTCCAGAAGTGGTTTGAGTGATTGGATTTAAATCCATCTCGAAAGGGTTTCGGAGAGCATTTACACCTGGTCTTTTCACGATCGGACAGCTATCCGATCAGAGAAAATGCAGTGACCAGGTGTAAATAGGCCCTTTGTGTGATGGACGTATTTTGCATGTGAGGTCATGAGTGGTGGTATCCGAACAACGTATTTGATCTTTTTAATCATGCGGTTCACAGAACTGGTCTGAATGATTCATTCATGAATCTGACTGATCTGTTACTCAGGTTCAAATCTCTGATTCAGTGATCCAGTTACAGTGGTTAACAGCTAAATAAAGGTGGTTATCAGTGAATTACGACATAATTTTGGCCTGTTTCTCAGACAAGGCTATCATATGGCTTCAGATTTACCCTACAATTTAAAAGTCGGTCTGTTTTTTAACAGTACGTTGTGAAATATTACTACAATTTAAAATGACTATATCTATTTGAAAATATTTTAAAATGTATTAATTCATTCCTGTGATGACAAAGCTGAATTTTCATCAGCTATTACCCTAGTTTTCAGTGTCACACACAAATGACATTTATTATTATCAATGTTGAAAACAGTTGTGCAGCTCAATATTTTTATTTGATTTATAGAAAGTTCATTATAAATCTCTTTACTGTCACTTTTGATCAAGTTAATTCATGATTAATTTCTTGGGGGAAAAAAAAAAAAAAAAAAAAAAAAAAAAAAACTTAAAGACTTTATATGAAGTTTAAGACCTTCAGTCCATATTCATTGTAAGTGAAAATAACGAACAGCACAGTGTTTAGAATTTCTCATTTCTGTTCCACAGAAATTAAAATAAAATATATATTTTTTTTGGTGAACTATTCTTAAGTGGAACCCCTCATTATTATGCAGAACTCCTCCCAATATTATTTGGACATTAAAAAAAACAAAAAAACTGCATAAATTTATCAGGAGCAAAACATACAAAGAAGCTGAGATTATTCCACCTGCCTTGCATGAGAGGTCTTTTAGATCTAGAACGTTTCACCACGTGTTCCCTTGCACTGACGCTGTAGGCTCATTTATAACTCTCTACATACAACTGTTATCAGTGACCTTGTAAAACAGGAAGTGGACTCTCTCCTTCTCTCCTCCCAACAATTCTTTACTTTATGCAGTTTTTTAAGGGAGAACTGTAAAGAGTCAATTACACACTGCCAGTCTCAGTGACCAGCCACCTCATAAAAACTTTATACAGGACAGACGGCCTCTTCACGCATTATTCATAGGATGTCCCTGATGCCTTCCTTTGATTGACACGAGCCATGACACCACAGCTACAAGCCTCTCGAGCCGTTCAAACACCTGTGAGCTTTTGTCTCCCAAATAGGACGCTGACCACTGGTCTGGTCTAAATTGGTTCAAAGGCAATTAGACAAAAAATAAGACTTTGATTTATTGATCTCATCTTGAAAGGCTCTGCTGGCTGTGTCATCATCACACTCTGGAGAATTTTTTTTGCTTTTCTTTTTTTAAGGCAGATATGATCAGAGAATATGTTGAAAATTAAAAGATGGAAATTAGCCAAAGTTGACAGACTTTTCATTTGAGCACAAAAAAACTTGGCTTTTCCCATTAGAGATGGAGCTCTAAAATAAATGCCCAGAGGATATAAGCACACCATTTCCGTTTTGTAATCTTCCTGCAAATATGCCCACACAGGCTGGATTTGTGTCTCTGTGTTATTTAAAGTTTGGTAACTGAATCTGTGGGGAAGTATCTTGTGGAAGTGTCTACTTTCCTGTCCGGTAAGGTGACTCTTTCCCTCTGTCCTCTTTTACTGCTTTTTTTTTTTTGTGGGTCTTTGAACAGCAAATGTTGAGTCATCTAATGCTATTCTTGAGATGTGTTCCTTTCGGGCTTGCGTACGAATATTTGTATGTTTGCTTGAAGAAACAACCAGAGCGTACCAAATATGACTCTACTAGCCAAATGCCCATCAGCAGGCACTGGGATGGTGGCTATGTATGTGTGTGTGTGTGTCCATCAAGGGTTTGTGTGAAAGCTAAGACTGGTGAAACACAAGTGTGTTGTCCCTTCTTTGTGTGACGTCACCACAGGAAATGAGGTTGTGGCCTCATTACTGAGGGCTGCCCTGTAAGCAAAGTAGCATGCCGCTGCGCTAATTAGGCTAACGAGCATTCAGCACACTACCTGAAACAAAGACTCCCTGTTTCTTACCCAGCTGTACAATATCACACTCACTCACACCCCACTAGACCAGACAAACACTGGAGGGTTTCATTCGCTGGCCTCTCACCTCTCTTTCATGAATTCACACTGACATATGCAAATGTTCTTTCCACAAAATTGGATATGCTTCCTGCTTACACTCTAAAATGGGTTTAAAACAACCCAATTTGGGTTATTTGGCAACTCAGCGCTGGGTCAAAATAGGACAAACCCAGCTGGTTATGTTTGAAACATTTGAAAATTGCTTTTTTAAAATGTTTGAAATTGCTTTCTAAAAGTTAAATATTTAATAACTTACGTTTGAAAATAAATTTGACCATATTTCGCTTATTTTTGCTCATGCCAACGAGCAGACTAAACGCGCTATGTCCAAAACTCGCTGCAGCCAGTTTTAAAAGGTCTCTCTCTCTTCTCTGCTTCGATTAGTTTTCTTCTATTTTCCACATATATTTCTGACGTAAGCGCAGCGGTGTGTTGCCGAAGTCTGAGCCGGTGATGGGCCGCTGTTCGGCGGGGGAGCATATAAATGATACATTTGCTTTTTTTTAATTTTTATTTTTTATTTTATTTATTTATTTTATTTTTTTGTATTGTGTGGTAGAATTTATATTGTGGATTAGTCAGAAGATTCAGTATCTCAAAATTCTCAGAACAGGCTCAATAAACTATAAAAGAAAGGTCTGATCAGAACCCTGGTGTGCTGATGATCCAGTCCAAAGGGGTTTGATTTATAAATGCTGTATCTTTTCTTCTAAGTCCAGGTGAAGCAGATGATCTAAGGTCTGAGGAGACTTTTGGCATCAAGTAGGCCTAAGAGTAATACATTATCCTGCGATCTGACCATTTATAGTGCGAGAGAGAGAAGAACACAGATTAATAGTAGAAAAATATTTAGCACAAGTTGTTCTGGTGTTTTCAGAGTTTGTGCTGATGGTGGGGGTTTATGGGAAAGTGGGTGGGTGTATATATTTAGTGGAGGCAGACTGTGCTTTACTTCGGTGAAATATGTGAACCATTACAGCCCAATTTACCCATAGCATGACTAGTGATATTGTGTGTGTGTGTGTGTGTGTGTGTGTCTGTGTGTCTGTGTGTGTGTGTTTGAGGTTGAAAATGTGGACCAGGTGTTTAATATCACCACTGTTTGCTCTCTTCATGTTCTCTTATACTGTTTTGCTTTTTTTGGAAGCTTATCAGCTTTTACATGTACTTGAACAAACACACACTCTCACACAAAAACTGACACACCTGTCTATCATTTTACTCACTTGCTTTATCACTTTCCTCTTCTCTTTTCCTCTCCGCTCCTGAGAGTACCGTCACTGATGAATAATATTGATAAAGCAGGTTTGCTTAAACCAACAAAAACATATTGGCAGCCCACATACTTGGAAATATTGATTTTGGAATACGGCACAGTCTTGGACAGGGTTCATCTTTGTCCGTGAATCAAAGATAAAACAGGGCCTTTAACAGACAGCGAGACTGGTGTGCTTTAAAGGATATCACATGATGATGGTTGTTTGCTTACAACATTGCCGCTTTATTCTATATTTACAAACTATAGACAGATGTGACAAGTTATGCATGCTATTATATTCACACAGATTTTTTTCCTTGCTACACATATTTTCTCACCAGTGTTGGGGAGTAGCTTTTTAAGCTAAACCGCTAATCATGATTTAAAGTAGATATACTACATTTTGAAAAGGCAGTTAGCATTTGAGGACACTTTACTAAGTAGCCAACTATATTGATGCTATATTTAATGTGGCAATATCTTTTTGAATATAGGTTTAAATGTCATATTATATCATTCATTCTTATATTGAAAGTGATCAGTTTTTTTAAACGGATTCATTTACATGACCTGAATGAACCAGTTCACTAAAATGAATCAACTTCCCAGCAAATCATACTCTGATAAAGATTAAGATTTTTGCTGCAATTTTTGTTCAAATTGCTTAATTAAAATAAGCTAAAGCAGCACAATTGCTGTACATTTTGTCCTAACTTAATTTGATTGTGTTCAATCCACTTAAATATATATAAAACTGAAGTTTACTTATTCTGTTTGTGTTGGGATTACATGGATGATTTGTGTTGCATTTACTGAAACTGGGCGGGGCTTGTTAGTTCCCAGCATGCTTTGCATATGGCTCAATCAAGAGAAAGTAAATGTTGAAATTAAGTGTTATTTTATGTATTTTTGAGCAAGATGAGAAAAGGGAGTGACTTGATAGTGTGTAATAGTGTTTAATGTTCAATTATGTTGGAATTATTGAAACAATTTAAATTACAGTGGGTTACTACTGTGGAGAAGAGTGGAGCATTTGGCTAGGCTGTGGGCTATACAGCTCATTTCATCACTGCTTTTCTGAAGCAGAGTGTTGTCATGTGTTTACTGTTACATCACTTAAATATACATATTATACTATTTAGTTTGTTATTCCCCAGCACTAGTTCCCACAACGAAGTAAATATGTAACACCCTAGTTTATAATTTCATGACGGTACAGCAGTGAAATGTTGTCATTTTGTTACTGTCTAGAAGTCTCCCTTCCTCCCACTGCATTTAGAAAGCAGGACTAAAAGAAAGTTAATATCCTACCCTGCTAAACCTAGTGCTTAATCTCAACCAAACACACATCATCTTACAGCAGGAGCCAGTACACACACACACTCCACCTGCTGGCTGTTTGTGTGGGCTTGTGCTGTAGCACAGTCTCTCCCCTCTTTTGTTACAGAATTTAATTTAATCGATTTCCAGATTGGAAACTTTAATTAAGGAGAATTCTTTGCCTCTTTGTATTTTCCTTCTTCTTTGTTCCTAGTATAAAGGCAGCTGGAATGTGTGAGCGTAACTTTGTGAGGAAAAAAATCCCTTTGTGTCTGTGGATGGGTTTGTGCGTTGGCAATCATCAACCAGCTAAATTCCTGCTAAGTAATGATGCAATGCACAGCTATGTAAAGTTAATTCAAGCTTGAACTACTTGACCCATACAGCGTGTCACACATACACACACTTTGCCGAAAAAAATGCTTATCAATATTCTGGTCTGGCATCATGATTGTAGATAAGTTTCTTTCTTTTTTTTTTTTTTTGAAAAGTTGGCCATCATGTATGTTTAATGCTGACATTTGATTAGCGCATCCGATTAGCGTATCTGCTCCGTTTCAATTCCACCACAGCACACAGCAAGATGAAAGAGCGAGAAAGAGTGAGAGAGGCCACATCGCATTTCTGTCCTGAATAATGATTTCGACCTGCTCCTGATGACTCTAACACCAGAATGCTAAAGACAGACATACTGAAGTGTCATCGAGAGCGAGAGAAAAAGAAAGAGATAAAACGAAAATGAGAGGAAGAGAGAAGCAGATTGCTATTTTAGATTCAGAGCCACTCAGTGCAGTCTTGCATCTAAATCTATGGAGTAAATGGGAGTAATCTAGAGAAGGCAATATGGTATAATTAAAAGTGTTTTTGATGAATAGGAGTGAGAATTCCCCAGTCTCTCTGTCCCTCAGTCCCTCTTTCGCTTCTTTCATGATCTCTCCTCTCTATCTCGCTCTCAGCGTTATACGTGGCTGAGAGCTGGAATGGGAGCTCTCTCTCCTTTTCTCTCAAGCGCAGAGCCCAGTCACATTAATCAGAGCACTGAGCTGTCAATCACCGCTGCAGGCACAAACCCTCACGCACACACATATACATACTCATAGCATCTTAACTCACTTTAGCATAGTGGGAAGATAGATTCAACATTGTAGAAGGGGGAATAACATAGTGAAACATGGGAAACAACTGTGCTTTGCACAGACAGCATTGGAAAATGATTCCTACAAGCTGAATCTCATGAAATCTGTCAGAAACATGTCACATTTCACTCCGAAAAAAAAACAAAAAAAAACGTATTTTTAGCACCCTATGTTGAATTTAGTTTTATATGTGGAATTTAGTTTTAAAACATTTTATTTGTTTTACAGTATTTTTTTACTTAAATTTAATATATAACCCCATTTCCAGAAAAGTTGGGACATTTTGTAAAATGCAATAAAATCAAGAATCTGTGATTTGTTAATTCTCTTGAACCTTTATTTAATTGACAAAAGTGCAAAGAAAATATTCCAAACTCAATGTCCATTTTTCCCAAAAACAAGCTGAAATGTGGACTCATCTGACCACAACACACATTTCCACTGTCGATTAGGCAATCTGAGATGAGCTCGGGCCTAGAGAACTCGGCAGCCTCTCTACATTGAACAGATGTATAGCTTTCTCCTTGCGTAACAGAGATTCAAGTTGCATTTCTTGATGCAGCAGCAGACTGTGTTAAAGGGTTAGTTCACCCAAAAATGAAATTTTTGTCATTAAAGCAACACCATGGAACATTTGCTCACGGTTCCCCCATGTGGTTGATAAGCGCAATTGTCTGTTACCAGTGTCATAAATACTGTCGCTGTATAAGCTTCCTCGTGGGCAGCGCAATACACGTGAATTTGTTGACTAAGCTGACGGAAACGGCGAATGCAGAAACCGTGTTTGGAAACCATGTCCACTGACCAGGTAAAGTAGCCCGTGTTACACTATGTTCTACAAATATCATTACATAGTTTTATTTATTGTTACTCCAGAATTGAAAACTACAATGACAAAAAGAACGGTAGTATGTTAGCCTAGTTTTTTCCTCCGACAAAACCCTCTGCCATGGCGTTGGTTTTGAGACTTGCATATCAGATTGTTTCGTCTTATAGTTAGCTGTTGGCTAACTCCACCCAGGCTACGAGTAAAATATGTGATGTATGCCGTAAAGCAGGTCCCACTCTTCCGCTAGCAGGGGATGGGCGGGGCTGTGTGTACCGGCCCGAACACGAAAATTGCAGAGTGTGGTTGTAGCCGCTAGGAGGCTGCTCAGGTAGCAGCGGCAGTAGAATTTGTCCGGTAAAGATTTGTTCTACCACTGAAATAATTTTAGAGACATTATTTTAAGGTCGAAAAACTACATAGTGTTGCTTTAATTACTCACCCTTATGTTGTTCTACACCCGTAAGACCTTCATTCATCTTCGGAACACAAATTAAGATATTTTTGATGAAATCTGAGAGGTTTTTATCCCCCATAGAAAGCAACATAATTACCACATTCAAGGTCCAGAAAAGTAGTAAAGACATCGTTATATAAATTAATGTAATATAATATAAATTAATAATAGTCAACGTGACTACAGTGGTTCAACCTTAATGTTATGAAGCGACGAGAATACTTTTTGTGTGCAAAAACAAAACAAAAATAATGACTTTATTCAACAATTTCGTCTCTCCCCTGTCAGTTTCCTACACTTTTTATGTTACATAGACAGTGCAGGCTTCCATGTTCTGTGTCAGAACGCCAACTCAGAACCCTTTAAGTGACAACGGTTTTCCAAAGTACTCCTGAGCCCATGTGGCTATATGTAAAACAGCAGCATGACGGTTTCTCATCTGAGGGCTCTAAGGTCGCACACGTTCGACAGAGGTTTCCTGCCTTGCCTGGATTCCCTGAATCTTTTCACAATATTATGTATGGTAGATAGTGAAAGACTTAGATACTCACATTGAGCAATCTCACATTGAGAAATGTTATTTTTGAATTGTTTGATAATTCTCTCATGAAATTTGGCACAAAGTGGTGAGCCATGACCCATGACTCATTTATGCTTGCAACGAATGAGTTGCTCCTTATATACCCAATCACGACCCCCCACCTATTACCAATTCACCTGCTAATTGTGGACTGTTTCAAAACAGTTTAACTTGGATATTCTATAATCTTTTCACTTTTATTTTTCCTCTGTCCCAACTTTTTTTGGAGTGTGTTGCAGCCATCAAAATCAAAATTAGTTTATATTTTCAAAATACAATTAATTTGATCAGTAGAAACATTGGAAATTTTTTCTTTGTACTTTTGTCAGTTAAATAAAGGTTCAAGAGAATTAACAAATCACAGATTCTTGATTTTATTGCATTTTACAAAATGTCCCAACTTTTCTGGAAATGGGGTTGTATACGTATACATGTGGGTATATACATAGAGGATTTTCTTTTTCCCGTAAATACATTATCGCATTTGACGAAAACTTACTGACTTCACTCACCCAGGGTATAACTACTTCCTTTGTGTGTGTGTGTGTGTGTGTGTGTGTGTGTGTGTGTGTGTGTTCGGGTGAAATGTGACTTTCTGTGTTTAAGGTGCTATGTGCTAGCCTGCTAATTTGCTAAGCTGAAGTGCATTTAAGTGCATTCACAGCATGCCATAGATGCTGTCCATATACATTAATTTCTAAATAACCTAGAATATTCCTTTAAATGATAAAAGGCAACAGAATCCGAGCGAGAGGGAGAGAGTAGAAACTGGCTGGCCTCATAGCCACTATGTCTCTGTCTAATATTATTATACATGCAAAGCCTCCACCCTCATTCCTTCTTCTGCGTTTACTGGCATCAGAGAGATACTGAACAGTGGGAGAGTTGATTCCTTCTTAAATGTTTTTTCTCAGAAATCCCTTTCACTTTAAGTGAGAATTAGGACATATGCTTGGTGCTCAAGTGAGAAATGAAGGTTTGAATTGAGTTTTTGTGTCCTCTACGGCAATCTCTTTAAATAATTTCCTTTCATCTCTTTACCCCATGCCATTATCTTTAAAGAAACACCTATATCCCGCCATAAAGACTAGTTTAGTGTACTGTTCACCATAGTGGTTCAACGGATCACAAAACTCATGGTTCGGATCATATCACGGTTATTAAGTCAAGGATCGGATCATTTTTCGGATCAGCACAAAAAAAAAAAAAAAAAAAAATGGGGGGTGGGGGGTAACTTTGCATTTATTACTTAGCCCACTTTAACTACTCTGATACCACAGCAGAAACTACTAGCCTAACTAACACATTATTAAAGGCAAGTGAACAGACTGTAAAAAGAACAAATACCGTACACCAATTACAAGCATAGATAAATACAACATAAAGTCACAAATAAAGTATAAGGTCTAACTGTAGTATTAATTTTCGTGTACAGAAATGTAATAATTAAATGTAAAATGACACTGTTCACTGTATAAATTTAATATAGATTAATCTTTTTTAAAGCTGTGTTTTGTTGTTTGATTTACATGACAGACAACAGCAGGTATTTATAGGTTGCTGTCACTTTAAGAGTAAGACCCCATGCACGCACACATCCGATAGATACACATCCGAATTCTCACCTCGTTCAATTAAGACATAACCGGATGTGTTTACGAGAATACTTGCCGAGAGGGGTATTTTGACTGACATAATGCGTGTATGTGTCCATCCAAGTGCATTGAGGACGCGAAAGAGAAATCAATTTGGAGTTTGCGAGCGATCTGAAACGCGCCTCTCTCTCGGTGTGTGCGCGCGAGCCTTGTATGTATGTGCGTCTGTGCGCACCGATAACAGCGTGGCGTGCGATACCGAATTAAATCCTCTTTTGCCTCTTCTAGCGCTGGAATGGTTCTATATCTATTTAATGTGTAAACTAGCAAGACAAAACATGTGCAAATGATAACCTTTCACTCTATTGCGGTTAAACTTGCAATTGATCCGCGAATCACATGCGTGCCGAACCGTGGGGCTTGGTCCCTACGGATCACGGATCAACAACGATCCGTTTAACCACTAGTTCACCAGTGAACCTTATAGTGAAGTTAGTCAGCAACTATAGTTTTTCCTGGTGAATCTGGGAAGCACACCAGCATCCAGAACACAATATATGACAACCTTTGTCAGTCTCTTTGGCAGGATAATCTCTCATTCAACTATCTGATGTGCTGTGGAATTATATGCAGAATGTGTCTGGCTTCAGAAATCAAGCAGAATCAGTTCGGAAATGGTGAGATGAAAGATGGTGGAATCGAGCTCCACTATCTCTCTTTCACACACCGTCATCAATAACAAACACAGATTACAGATTGATCCGCTGTCACCTAACGCCAAGGTAACCATCTCCGTCAGCAACAGGCCCTGTCTGGAACAATACAACAGCCCCTGGAACAATCGTGGGTGTGTGATTGTCTCTTCTGTGGATGTCTCAAGAAGACACTGGGAAATAAGTGTCCCATGGTTTGTGTGTCTGTTAGCATGTGTGAATTATAGTGCATAAGTTATGGTGAAAGAAAGATCTCCCTGTAAACGATGCATGTGTGCGTGTTGAAAGTGGATAAACAGTGTTCACTGGACCTCAACCTGATCTATCTCCGGTGAGAGTATGTGGTGGTGTGTGTGTGTGTGTGTGTGTGTGTGTGTGTGTCTTTGCTGTGACTGATGGAACAGCTCTGTCAACTCTACTGCCCCCTGTCCAACTCATGATGAACGAGATGATGTCCTCAATGCATCCTCTCTCCCTGACCGCTGGCCACTGGTGCCTGACAAAGTGTGTGCGTGTGTATGTATGGGAGAGAGAAAATCAAGGAGAAAAAATATAAAAGCCTCAAACTGAATTTAATCTAACAATGACAAATGTGAAAGTGCCCCAGGCATGTTTTAATCAAGCTGATATCCTTATTAACAATGCAACGCTGGTCACTTTGTACCGTCGTACAAGTAATGTGTGTGTGTGTGTGTGTGTGTGTGTGTGCGTGCGTGTGTGTGTGTGTGTGACTGTGCATGTGTCAACACAATGGTACAAAATGACTAAACAGTTGCACCTTGTTGCTTAACTTTAACGTTGCCATATAACGGAAAGCTAGAGGTAAACATAGCTGTGACATAGTGATTAGAACATGTGTATTGGTGCTTAAGTGAGAAATTCAAGGTTTGAAATTGGCCCATCTTGCAAATTATTTTCCTTTAATTCTTTCGCTGTTGATTAAAGTGACAAAAAAGGCTCCAAATGGCTTTTTCTGTATTTTAAACAGACAATTTAGGTGCCTAAATTCTTGAATTGAGGTGTGAAAGTATGCAGAATGGCAATTTGAGATTGGATGTAAAGGAACAGAATTCAAATCCATTGAAATATGAAGAAATTCATGAAACATCATTTTAAAAGATAGATAGATAGATAGATAGATAGATAGATAGATAGATAGATAGATAGATAGATAAATTGATAGATAGATAGATAGATAGATAGATAGATAGATAGATAGATAGATAGATAGATAGATAGATAGATAGATAGATAGATAGAAAAATTGATAGATTGATTAATTGATTAATTGATTACATTCCAATTCAACTTTCTGTGGGGTGTGGCAAATTCAATTAAAATTCCACAATCCTGATTAGTAGGAGCAATTAAATTTTAAGGAAATTGTCATGATTGTATTCTTCTTCTCTTTCTGTGCCACCCACCTAATCTCATCCCTCCCTTCTCATCCAATCCCAGCTATCAGAGCAAGCAGCGGACGAGCTTAATGAAATATCCTCGACATTCTGACCTCAATCGAACGCATATTTACATTTCCACCTGCAAACACTCCCTCTTATCTGACTCTCTTATTTCACACTTTACCTGATCGTTTTACAAAGCCCAAATGAAGGTAATTGGAGATAACACTTCTCGGCGTCCAAAGACATTACCACGTCTCTGTTAATAACGTATTAGCCACGTAATTATGCCTAAATTGTCACGCCACATTTAGGAGATGTATTGAGATTGAACGGACCGTTTAGCGAAGGCCAGACTTCAGCAAGAAAATATTCAGGCTGACAAGGGAATTGTTTTTGTCCCCGCAAGTCTGTCATTCTTATGTAAACACATTTGATATGCAAACCGAATAATAATGACAAGGTAAACGATTGATCCACTCAGAAAGAATGATGTTTATCTTCTCTCTCTCTTTTTTGTCCTCTGATATGGAAAATACTGAATGCATTGTCAGTTGAATGTGCCAAAATGGCCACAGTGGAATAATCAATGTTCGCAAATTTGCATTAAATACAATAGAAAAGGTCTGACTTAGACAGACTTTACTTATCCTGCTCAGACTGAAAAGCTACCTTGAGAAATAGAACTGTAAGATGCTTGTGTGGATAAATTCACTCTTAAATTGCTGCTTTGATATGGAAGAGCCCCTGGGTATTGTAATGTCGTGGTAGCCGAAGTTTGCCAATGCTTCTGAAAGCATTTTAAAGACATTGTGGTCTCAACCCTGCTGATTAAGTCTGTTTCCTGATCTGGCAGTGGCTGAGATTGTGATTGTAAGTGACCCTGGGCCGGTCACCTCTCTTCTTTCTCAGGCCAGTGAGGTCACAAATTGAAGCACAAAAGGCTCTCCGGCAGGGTGCTTGTTAGCAGACAGATGCGTAGTGAACTCTGTCCCTTTGACGCTGGCAAGTGAGCTCTTCATTTGGGTCATTTGTTTGGAGTTCCTGGTGTTTCGGTGTCTCTGCCCTTGCCGCTGTTTACACACAAACAAACAGGGACAAAGACAGGGGTTGCGCTTGTCAACACGCTCCTCTCCCACAGGCTGACAGGAGCCTGGGAGAGGAAGAAAGACACGCCTACGCTGTCGATTTTGCTTGGTGGCTTTTTGCTGTGTGTTTGAACCAGGGTTGTGCAAAATTTTGAATTGAAGAACTGGCGCCCTTTCAGTTCATGAGAATGAGTTTGAATTGAACTGGAATGACAGGAAGAGGAATTTAGTTATTTGCAATTCAATGAAATGTCATCTAGCTATCTGTCTATTCTGTCTGTCTGTTTTTTCTGTTTTATAACCCCCCACCCTCTTCAAAAAAAAGTTATTTTTTTGGTTAGAAATAGTTATATGACATTCAAATCATTTTAATTCTGCTTCCTTTCATTTAAATTCAAAAATGCAGTTCTGCATCTTGTTTGCTACCTCAGTTCAAATTGAATTGGAATTTAAAGGACATTCTCAATTTAATTCGGAATGGTGCACAAACCTGATTTGAATGGATGATCTGACTGACATTTGTGGCATGTAAAAAAAACGGTAAAAAATGCACATAGGCGCACCCTCACACCGTTTAACACATTAACCTGATGTTTTCTTTCTGCCTATTGCCATTTAAAAGCCATGACAACCTGTGTTGATAATATCATTCTTTTCCGACACTAACCTCTCTAAAGCCATCTCCATGCATGTTGTAACACGCCCGCCACAGGGGTCACCCACAGCCCGCACCGCAGGAAACAGACAAGGTATCGGTGCTGGCACGGGTCCAGAACTTGAATCATTCCCGTTCGACTTCACTCCCAGCATGCGTCGTGAAAAGAACGGCTGGTTGAACCTGTCTCGCGCAAGGCAAGGCTGTTGTTTTACTTACTCGGAAAACATTCGGAGTGTAAATTTGTGGCTTTCCATCACAACCTGCTCCCCTCTGGGGCATCTTGCAGCAAATAGCAGCCGTTGCGTATATAGCGTCTTTATCTCCCCATATCTCATTTTGGCTCTTTAATTCCTCTCTTTCCAGAGGCTGTATCAGGCTGATAAATACTGCCCTAGAGTTGTTTTATGATTGTAAAGAAATGCAGATGGGTTGTAGAGAGAAGCCAAGATGTCCCTGCCAGTTCTGCTTACTTTCCATTTCCTGCCTTCCTATTTGTTTGTCTTTATTTATTATGTTTTTATTTTTGTCCATTTTTTTTTTTTTTCAAGCCCTGCCACAGCATGATAATGGGCTTTCACTGCTGTTAAGTCTCCAATTTCCCCTGCCCCATCCCTCTTATGTTTCCATCTCCTCTGGCCTTCGTGCCAGAAACGTGACGCTTGCTCTGAGAGATAGAGCCATTTTGATTGGCGGTCATCACTCACTCAGTTTTTCTCTCCCTCTTTTTGTGTCCTTTCTCTCTTTCTATCTCTTTGGATGAGTTTTGTTTATACAGCACAGCCCTCAGCCCCTAGATTCCAGCCCGCTCTGCATGCCATGTGGTGTGACCATTAACATTGCTGTTGTGGCGCTCACACTCAAAATGGGCCAGCGGCCTAATGCAAACAAACACACGCTCACAAACAAACTCAAAGAGGACCGAAATGTATTGCTGCTATGATCTTGCTTATTTGTCCTCTATTGTCTCTGGCAGGCTGATCAGAGTCTCCAATTATTCAAGGAACGTTTTAGCGGAACGTAAGAAAAGTGACCGTTCGACCTATTGTGTGCTTCTATCGACTGAAAGAGCCAAAATAAAGGCCCCTCCATCTGGGCTGACCACAGAGAACTAGGCCAAATGATGAGCCCAGGAGGGAGACTCGGGTACCACGCCATATGTGATGTTGGACTTGCTCGATAGCAACTACGGCCACTTTAACACTTTAGCGTTTAGTCATAGTTATGGTAATTTCAGATACATATACACAACTAGTCGAGTCCCTGTGGGCCGGTTGAGAACATGCGCTAATGCACAAGCCCGATATGAGAAAGCAGGCTTTGAAGTGCACTACAATGAGGTCTTTCCATATCTTCAGTCAACCAGCACTACACAACTCAGTTAGAAGCCACTCCTCGCTAAACTTCCTCTTATCGACAAAAACATACAAGCATGTAAATGCAAAAACACATATGCAAGCACACAATTGCATGCACGCACACACACATTTGCGTCTTCCTCCCAGGATGTTCAGTGGTAGAACTCATCCATTGTTACCGGGGCCAGTTCCTGGTTTTCTCTTTGAAGATGATGTTCCCCTTGGTGAACATTTGCATGCCGCAGACATTGCCTGGCTACTGACGTCAACCATAAACTATTGAAATTAGGGTTAATGACATGACACTTTTTCTTTTTTTTTTTGTCCTATCGGTTAATTTATTAATATAATAACTTGAATACACAAGTAATTCAATTATAATTATTATACACTCATTGATAAAAACATGATAAAGTACATTTTTAAGAACTTGGCACACATTAATTTATTTGTGTGTGCATATGTGTTATGATGTCATTTGGAAACAAAAGCTCATGTGATGGGTTTGTTTGCATGGACACTGTGCATTTGCATGATTTCGTCTTTGCATGCTGGAGTTCGCTGTATGAACTCTGAGTCTTTGCGTGTGTGTAAATGTGATATCCAGTGCACACAAAGTGTGTAAACACTGCAACCTATGCACAAACCCATAAGCAAACACAAGACATCACCTGTACAAGTTCAACCATTCGTGAACTGTTCTTTGGTTGACTCGAACTATTTATGTAGAACAGGCTCCATGGATGGCAGAAAAATAGAGTCTGACAGTAAGACATGGAAATGACGAAGAGACTGTCATTTGTTTAAGTCTGAGAGCTTGCCTCACCACCACACTTGAATCCTAATGGGCAGTGCCGGTATGAAAGAGCTTGCTGTTCAATGAAAAAACAACGAAAGGCTGGGAAGGAGGGATGTAGGGAGGACGGAATAGGAAAAGAGGGGTATTGATCCGCACCTCAGAGGTGTATAGACCTTCACTTGCATATTTCAGATCAAAGATATCTCCAACAGTACCAATAACTTGGTCATATTTGATGGAACAAGACAAGCTTTTGGTTCTGGCGGATACTCACAAATTCAATATTACTCCAGAAGCACTGAAATTTAACTGTTGAAAGAGAACATCCAAAAAGCTCACATTAAAGGCAAAATGTAGTGTCTTTTTAAGTGGTTTACTATTTAAGCATTAGTTGAAGTGGAGAAAATGCTTTTAGGGAAAAGTCTTTTCTATTGTGTATTGTGGAACTTTGTACTTACCTTTCCAGAAAAAAGGGATGTAGCAAACAAGTAACTTTCGTGTGAGCTTCATTGCTAAAAGACACATGGCATGCAAAGAAAGAAAGAGTGAATTAAACAAGCGAATGAATAAGAAATAAATAAACATGTGGGGAGGAACATGGAACATGAACATGGACAGCACTCGACTGAATGTTTGCACAAATAGTCGTCATCACCGGCAGCTAATATCAAGGGTTCTTTACCAATTAACAGATTGCTATCACTAATTAAGATAGCCATGAGAAGGTTGTGCCATTGTTTGTGCGAGGAAGAGGAAATTCAGTCTGTCTAGTTTGTATTTTCATGCTTTTCCTGTTAAGTCATTCTGATTTATAAAACAGTGTCACTGCCCAAACAGATCAGACAATGGTCGATGTCCTGGCCAGCTGTGGCTATTGTTCTGACCAGCATTCCTTAGAGTTTATGCGTTGAACACAAAAACCAAAGACAAAGACTGATAATAATAATATTATACAGTAAGTTTTTTTTTTTTTTTTCTTTTTTTTCCCTAATAGTTTTGTCATAAACACTCTCAACTGCGCCTCACCTTAGTTTGTGAATTCACACTATTGTTTTGTCTGTATTATGAAGACATAGATGTTTGTGTATAGATGAGCATGGTGTTGATGCATTTTAATGCTTATAATTGACGTCAATGCGATAATTTTTCTGAGGGAAGATTTGTGAATCATCTGTTCACAGCTGAACTATTCCTGTTGGTTGCATCAGATCGAATTATTTTTAGTGTTTGAAAAACTGCTGCTGTTTGATTTGATCACAATTTGGTCTCAGAGGAAGAGGAAGTAATACTTTTCAAAAAGTAAGACTTATAATTTTGTAAAATATTTCAATTTCAAATAATTATTAAATTAAATAATATTCATCAAAGAATCATGAAAAAACATTCTGTCATGACAACTCTTGGAGTGTTTGGCATGACAGTGTTGATATATTTGGACTTGGTGGAATAGATCTGCTACGCTGCTGCTGCTGTAGGTTATTGCTGCTGCTGCAGAGCAAGTACGGGACTTGCTACTGCCAATACATACATGACACACTGCTGTGAGCAAGACATGTTGCTGCTGTACAATATAGCGTGTATGAATTACCCGTAGCAGATCTATAGAGGTGGAGCTGGGGAAGGTGGAGGGTTTCCAAAGCGCGCTGCACTGCTAAGGCAATTCTACCAAAGTATTTTGAAGGTTGAGCACACAAGTTCATTGGCTACTGATAAAGCAGGAACCAATCAGCTGTGCCCTATATAACAATGATTACGAGCAGGTTGAGTTAAAGGACCTATTAGCCTGTGCCATCTAGAGTTTCATGACAGGAATACATTACATTGTATTTTCTCCATTTCTGCAATTAAAACTATTCTTAATTCTTGGCTTATACTCTGTACCCAGAGATGTGGTACATTATGTCTGCCTGTCAATCACTGTGATCAGAAATATCCCTCCTCCCTGATGAGGTGACCTTGTAACTTTCTGAAGTTCTGGTCTTGCCAGACTCTAAGAGGAAGTTTGAATGCTGGCAAGTGGGTTTACCATCTGTACTTCAAATGACGGCATTTTGTTTTCTAACCAAATGCTCTAAAATGAACAGGACTGAGTTCCATAATTTCCCTTTAGCAAATTAGAACCTCTTCAAAATATGAAACCAATAACATCACTCCCTGTAACCCACTGGAGGCTTTGGAGACACTAGCCAATAAATCACACAGCTCATAATTTGCACATAAAAACGACTGTAAGACTCTGGCATATGAGAGCTGTTGGGAGTCGCTTCATAATTGTGCTAATTATCATTGAGGTTTTGCTGGTCACTTGTTTGTTCATTAATTTCAAGGCATTTCGGGAAATGAGCAAATGTGCCTAATCAGGAAGTAGAAGCTCTAATACACTTCCTAACGCGCACACACATAACGCTTTCTGTGGAAACGCGGTCTGGCTTGATTAGCAAGAGCAGGTCGATATCTTTTGATTGTTGGCTTTGCAGTAGCAGGGTGTTTTTCTTGCTTATTCGTGATATGATCTCTCTCTCTTTCTTTCCTTTTTCACAACGGATGATATGATGCATCCTGTCATCATTTTAGAAGTATTTAAAAGGGCCTTTTTCATCACTGTGACATTGCTTTTACACACACACAGTTCTTTCCGTGCCACCTTGCATGACTAGTAATGTGCTTCAATCTTTAATTCTTTTGATGTCAAAAGAAGTAAAAAACTATACAGGGCCTCACTGAAAGCAGAAGTGGACACAACAAACATCAGTATCTCATACCAATGTGCTAACATTGGAAAATATAGCACTTAAAACAAACAAAAGGTGTACAAAGTAAGTGGAGGAGGCTTTGTGTGCACATGGAAGAGACCGCCGCTTTGTCTGAGGTGCATAAAAGAGTGCTTTGTATTCTGGGAAGAGGTCTTGAACTGTGGGTTCAAATCAGATGCTTGTCTAAGAACACAAAGAAGACTCTCGCTCTTTTTTTCTCTCTCTCTTTCCCTTTTATTTCTTATTTCTTTGCCGCTTCATAGATCTACTTTTACCTTTGCTCACTATAGCCACAAAGGTGACATCTGGGAGGAAAGTAAAAGTGAAGCAACAAAACAAAAACTTCATTTCTTTTATGACCAGAGCGGTTTGTCATTGTATGTACAGATTGTATAATCTTCCCGTTCAAGAACACGAGTTCAGATAATTCCGTAACATGACATATGCGCTGTTAAACGTATGTTTTGTTTCGCAGCAACACGTTCATGGATGCCTGAAGTTTACTGATGCGTCTAAGTTTCCGTTTGTGGAAAAACTCAATTTTACTCTATTCTGAGCCGTAGAGACTTTTATAGTTTTATATTGGTTGACATGATGTTCAGCTGAAAGCATTATGCTGCTGAAACTTTGTAGCAATCTAGATAGAGATCTGAGATAGCAGTCAAATATGCCTGCTAAGGAATGACAAATACGTTGTTTGTTGTGTGTGTGTTCGTGCCATCAGGTTTACAGAGGGCTGAGATAAGGCTCAACAGAAGGCCTTAGGACAGTGAAATGATAGTGCCAATGCTGATGAAGTGCTTTGAATGGTGCCGGTATTGTTTTGAACTGCCTATCTCCCATGAGAATGTTTATTTTTGTGCATTAGTGAGTATGAGTGTGCATGTGGAGTTACAGCAGTGGCCCTGTTGAACAAACACAATATAGAGATGATAAGCAGCTTTCATACTTTGTGTGTGAGAGAGATTGTGTTTACGTGTTTGTTTGTCGGTATGTTTGTTTGTCATCTCCTGTTTCTGTAGAACTCTCTAGTGTCTTAGGCTAGCTGAGGAAGCCTTGTTGCATGCTTAAGTTTGTATTTTGCTAGACTTTGTGTAGCCTGTGGCTGTCCAACATCAGAGCTCAGGCATTCCGAACAGTTTTGCACGTATGTAGCATTCCTTTGGAATTGTTTTTTTTTTTTTTTTTCTTTTTTTTTTCCAGAATTCCTTTTGGGATCGTTGCATTTGTCATTACCCAGACAGCTTCCCATCCCATTGCTTTATTTAGCGGTTTTCTCTGTGTGTTTATGGCATTAGCTACAGCTACCATTCACAATTTTGATTAATTAAATTGACAAAAAAAAAAAGTGACAGTAAAGATATTTATATTACTAAATATTTAAATTTCAAATAAATACTGTGCTTTTGACATTTCTATATCATCAAAGAATACTATCAATACATCAAATTAATACTATTAAATACTATAAAAATTATTTCTGAAGGATCATGTAGCACTGAAGACTGGAGTATTGACTGCTGAAAATTCAGCTTTGCCGTCAGGAATAAATTACATTTTAAAATACAAATAGATAGTAAATTCAAATAGAAAACCGTTATTTTAAGTTATTTTACTGTCTTTTTGATCAAATAAATGCAGCCTTGGTGAGCATAAGAGACTTCTTTCAAAAACAGTTTTTAAAAATCTTAATGATCCTAAACTTTCATACTGATCTAAGGATGGCCTTAAGTGAGTGTTTATTATGCACATTTTGGAAATTTTCATTTTTATTTATTATTAATATTGTTTCCATCCAGCATTTTTATGCAATATCCCAAAGTTTAACAAATTGTGGCTGGAAAACTGGCTAATGACATCTTGGCTTTGGATTCTTTTGACAGTAGCATGTCATCCCTCAATCCCTGCCAATGTCGCCCTCGCTCTTGTCACCAAACCCTTGGCTCTGTTAGACATGTTGTGACGGGTACAGTATTCCAAAAATGAACCAGTTAACATTATGTAATAGTCTGTGTGATCGTTAAGAAAACTTGACTTTTCTCCCCCTTCCCCACACAATCTGTGTTTCAGTACAAACATACCTTAGGCTACAGACAGAAATTACTTTTTATTATTTTTCATTTCCTAAGAACCCTTTGAGCTTCATTTGTTCCATGTCTAACGTTTTTGCATTTTTATGTGGCCATTTTGAAATGCAAAACAAAGTAGTTTGCATTCTGTCTGCTTAAATACATACACAGACAACATGAATGGTGACGTCTGCCGTGTATTTTGTAAGCATAAAAAAAATCAAGATGTCAGCAGTGACTTGCTATGACCTCACCATCTCTCTCTCATTTGCCTATCCAGAAGTACATAGTCCTGTATTCATAATTCAGCTGGAGGAATAGAGAGTGGATGTCTGTAATTGTGTTGGGCTGTATTCGCCTGCCTATTGCCGTCCGTAACCTCTCCTCTGAGCGTAGAGCACCATCTGTTCCCCACTCTCTCTGACACCAGCACCATGTGTACAGATTCATCATTCTGCATGCAAGTGCACAGTGAGAGATCGAGCAAGAGAGAGAGAGACTTTGAGTCTCCAGCGAAACCCACATCAGATATGTATGCAAAGTAACTGGGTCTTTAGGATCAGATATTCCCAGCCCTGGTCTGCTGAGTTTTGCAAACAGACTGAGAGATTTTGCATTTGTGGAGGCAGAATGAGAGAGCTGACCAACAGAGGGAGATATTAAGCATTCTGTCCCCTGGCATTGCTTAGATGACTTAGATAAGCACTTCTACTGCTCTCTTTGGGGTTTAAACTGTTCACTGTCACCCTCTTTGTATGAATCTGAACTTGAATGGTTGTAATTCATGAATGCTTTGGAATACAGACCTAAGGTCTTTTTTTTTTTCTTTTTTTAAGGAAAACACTCAGATTATTGCAGAAGTGAAAGCAGCTTCAAAAATGTATGTGTAAATAAATATTGAAGTGTATTTACTGTAAAGCAAATGCTGTACATTTTTATTTTATCAAAATATATATATTAAAAAAAATCAGGACTCTAAAATTGCTAAGAAATAAAAGGCTTGTGCATAACCAAGCTGTGTTACAAATTTGAAGTTAATATCACAAAATGCAGTGTGTAAATTTTAGCAGCATCTAGCGGTGAGGTTGCGAATTGCAATATAGAGAAGGTACGGTGGCCAACAGAGGACAAAGATGTCGTCGTCTGAGATAGCAGAGAGTAGCCAGTCAAGCAAATACGCGCTGTAGAGCAATTTGTCCATTTAGGGCTACCGTAGAAACATGCTGGCGCAAAATGGCGACTTAACAAGGGGACCCGCGGTTTATGTAGATAGAAATGGCTCATTCTAAGGTAATAAAAACATAACGGTTCATTATGTAAGGTCTTTATACACCACTGAAAACATAGTTATGTATAGTTAGGTATATTATATTGCATTTCTGTCAATAGATCCTCCTGAAATTTACACATTGCACCTTTAAGCTTTTGAATGATACCTCATTTTGTCCACGTACACACTGTAAAGTTTCAGGAGTGACAACTGCATTTAAATGTACCCTAAATTATGTTCCATGTGTGAACAGAACACAACTCCATAACCATAGCAACGTTCTGGCATCTCACGTGTTTAGTCTCCGCTGAAATATTAAAGCGACAAAAGACTCGTTATGTTCAGCCTTCTCAAGCAGTCGACGGAGGCGTCGTGTTTCACTTATGCTTGGAAAGACTGCTTCACAGAGCGTGCTCTTGCAGTATTGCCATGTTCATTTATTATAAGCGTTTTTGGGCTTGTTTAAGCTTGGTTCATAAAGATAAGTTCATCTATCGAGCTTACGGAGTTATTAAAGTGAGCAGTTGCGGGTCATGATATTTTGGTCTTATTTTCAGCATAAAATAACTGACAACCAAATTTAGCTGCAGTGTGTACATGGCCTTAAATTACTAAAATATGTGGTAGGGGGGAAAAAAAGGCAATTAAAAAGCATGCTGTGTCCCGCTGTTATGACTCCGACAGTTAACAGGCTAACCAAGTTTGAATTTGAAAGTTGGTTTGGGAAAGGCCTTGTCTGGTAAAGCCTATTAAATGTATTTGTACTTGTTTAAACTGGAGTCCCTGAACCCCCCTCACACAAGCACTCAACACGCGCATCTGTTGTTGTTGCCGTCTCCAGTAGCTTGTTGTTGTCTCCTGTTTTTTTGTTGTTTTTTTGTGACTGTGAAACAATAGCCCGGGGCCTTGTGGACAAACTAATTAGTTAAAAAAAAAAAAAAAAAAATCAAGGCGCATGTGTGAAAAATCACAGTTAGAAAAACTGGTCTGTGTGAGCACAGTATACGCGCTCTGTGCTGATGATGCAATCTGCATTGTTGCCACCATGTGGACAAAGTAGGCTAATTAGTGTGAAAAAATTCAATGTGCATGTGCGAAAAATCTCATTTAGAAAATTCGATCTGCACAAGTACAGTACGTGTGAACTGTGCTGATGATGCAATTTGCATTAGTAACTAATTAATACATAAAAATGTGGAAATGTGTGGAAAATTGTGGTTTAAATAGTTGATCTGCATGAGTACAGTATGCATGTAATGTGCTGATGACACAATTTGTGTCATCAGCTCAGTGTACTTTGGGCTTAAGAGGATGAAGAATGGCTTAAACACTAGCACGTGCTAACAAACGTATAAAATAACTAAAAAAACATCTTTCTCCATTGAACGGCAAGTCAAAAGTAGCTGCATACTCAAAAACTTAAAGATTTGGCAGATTTTAAATTGCATACTTCTGAGGGGATCCTAGCCGAGCAACTAGCCAAGCAACTGCCTTGGAGTTGAATGCTAATGCTAACCGTTAGCCTTCCCCAGGTTTTATAACCCTCCTTGATGCAAACATGCATGCACACACTAAATCATTTGTAGACACTCGCTCCCCCTCCGTCCCGCACGCACGAAGTGGGCTATATTTAGCGTGTACAGTGTGATAAAGACCAGCGCTGCAGGCGACAATGGAGTAGTCGCCCGTCATCCTTCCTGCCGAGGCCACAAAGAGAGGCAACGGGAGAAAAAAAATGAGGTGCTGGCAAGAAAGTGACAAAGAAGGAGAGCACCTTTAAAAAGACGCAGCAAGCATAAAATAATGAAAAGTGAAGTAGAGGGGAACACAAGGCGTACACACATGTGCTCCCTCTTTTTCTGCTTCTTCACACGTACACATCGTCTCATCTGCCTTTCATTTCCTCCTTCCTTCAAACACCTTTCATCTTCCTCTCCATTTGTTTGATATCAGCACATTTGAAGGTATAAGAAAAATTGCACGGGGTGATGGGTAGGCAGTCGTTTCCACTGATATATTGAAATTACAGTAAATTTAATATATATTCTGTCTGGTTTTTCCTTGATATTTTTTTTTTTCCTGCTTTGAATTTCACAACAACCATAGAATGTCCCAGCGATGGCACAGTTCCCATAACAAGTGGATGCTGAAGACCTGCCAATGTGTTTTGTGATGCCCATGAAGTCGTTCCACTGATTTACAGGCAGCAGAACACACACACAGCCCTCCACAGAACTGCCTGAAACCTATTACCTATTGCAGTTGAGGCCACAGGAACAATTACTAATGTTCACCTGCATCTTCTCAACTATCCTGTAGTGCCTTTCCTGAAATGAGGTCTGTGTTGAGTCTATTCGAACCACTAAACCCTGAAACTCTTAATGTAAGCATCAGTGTTTAGGTCTGTTTGAGTGACGTCGGCTGTTACCTTATAAATTTAAAAGTAATTTGACTTTGATTCTCACCGTGTAATAATCAAAGCAAGCACTAAAGTTAAATCTGAAATTTTAAGATTAACTTCAAAGCACACCTGTGTTAGATTACGTTTACTTTTAACTTAGCCTTGGATGTAACCTGATCTGTTTAGAGCAGTTCTTTCTCACGGGAGCTTTGACGTTGACCACTATTGCAATATGTGAAAATGATTAACCTTGCTTGGGTTTTTTGCACTTCTTTGCAGATTCCTAATGAGTATAAGCTAATATTGGTCTTACAAAGCAAAATGCTCACGTAATTAACCTTTCGGCTCACACACATACACACACACTCTTTCATACACAGTTGGATTGAAACTTCAAGACCACATTGAAAGCATGGGATTCAAAAATGATCATTTAACCTGAAAATATATATTTTTTAGTGTGTGTATATATATATATATATATATATATATATATATATCAGGGGCGTTTCCTCTGAGGAGGCAAGGGAGGCAGTGCCTCCTCAAAAAAAAAATAGGATGAGAAAATAATCCATATTACATATAAAACAACACAAATATTACAATTTATGACATTAAAAAGAGCGCAAGTCACTCGTATTTCTTAAGGAACACTGCCCAACAGCGACACCCGCAGGTAAAGTTACAGCAGGAGTCATGCCTCCCTTTGCTCTCATAGAAAACCATAGAAAACCATCAGACCCCCGGCGTGCGGTGGGTTTTGTGCAGGGTAATTGAGAATGAATGGGGGAAAGTCACGAGAGGAGGCAATGTCTCCATCGTGCTATGATTGGATGTAATTGGCTATGATTGGATATGATTGGTTTGTGTGATAAATCCCGCCTCTTGTTTACATGCACGTTCCGCGCATCAGTTTGAATGAACAAATGATGGCGTCAATTGGAAAACTAATTGAAAAGTAAGTAAACAGATCACCCAGTTAGTTATCACTGCTTTATGTCACGTCAAAATCAAACTTGAAATGGACTGAAAACATGATGACTGCGGGGGTTTTTAGTGCAATCAGCTTGGTGAAATTAAAAATACAATTCGTGTCTGTGACAGACGGTGTTTACGGAGCATGACTGATGATCCAAAACAGCCTAAGTTGACTATTAAAAAGAAAAACATCAATACACAAATAAAATATATTGTTTAAATTATTATTGCCTTTAGTTATTATTTTGGAATGAATGTAGAAATGCTTAAAACACTAACTTGATGAGATTGACTTGGTTTTGATAAATAGAACATTTATTACAATACATTGTTAATATAAAATTACAAAATAGAATTGTATTTGGTTTCTTTTTTTTCTTTTTTGATGTAATGTAAAGTAATGTTCATTTAACAAGGAAGATGTGTCAACGTTAAGAGTAATGCACATGAATTTACATTGATTCATAAATAAATAAAAAATTTGCCTCCTCATTTCAGAACAGAACACCACTGCATGCCACTGATATATATATATATATATATATATATATATATATATATATATATATATATATATATATATATATATATACACTACTGGTTTCAGACCTCACTGTCCATGACCCCAATCACATAAGAAGAAGGCCCTTCATTAACCTCTGGTGGTAATATCCATTCGTATTATTATCCATTCTTGCTGCCATCTATTAGACTATATATCAAACAGCAGTCATTTAGCTTTAGATCTCACACTATGTGTGTGTGTGTGTGTGTGTGTGTGTGTGTGTGTGTGTGTGTGTGTGAGAGAGAGAGAGAGTGAGTTAATCTGGTCTTATCTGTGTATTGCCAGCAGCTATCTGATAGCAGGATGTCTAGCTAACAGAGAACGCCACTCAGCTCTTTTACAAACACTTACCAACACACACACATACACATACGCATCTCTAAAATGACCTCCCGATTTTCTTCAGAGGAATAAGAGGTTATAGTGTTGTTTGTGAGTAGAGATAGCAATAGAGAGAGAGAGATACTCAGAGTGTCCGGCTGATTAATGTCCTGCTCGGAGAGAGGGAAGGAAAAATGGAAGTGGAGAAGGAATCAGGGAATGAGAGGACCATGGGGAGAGGAAGACAGGAGCACCAGAGGAGGTGACCTGCCTCCCAGGTCTATGGCGCATTCTGTGAAAGTCACACACATTAACACAGCAGTGGCCACTGTGAAGGTGAAGCTACAGAGTCTAACTAGTTAAAGCTAAAAACGCTTACGATTCCCACATGGGGTCATTGTGAGAGAACAAAGCATTTAAGCACTAATGAACGATTTAGGCCTATTATTCATCATTTACTAACCCTTACAAAGACGTTACCATGGTTACAACAGATTCTACCCAGTGTTACTACTGTGAAACCATAAATTGCAGTCATTTCCAGAGTTCAATAAAATAAGCAGCAAGGGCAGAGCAGTGACAAGTATTGACCCATGATGCAACATTTTCTGTATTGTAATTTTATGGTATTTTGGTGGAAACTATGGTTATGGTAAATATTAGTGCAGGAAAGCTTTTTTGGTGTTATAAAGTTGATTAACAGATGTTTGTGTGATGCTAAACATGCTAATGCTAATCAGAAGCCTGACAACTGTTTTTTTAACAGTGTTTATTAACTCAGATATTTAATATTTTACATTTAAACACTGCACATTACCTCATTTTTATTTTTATATATACTACCTCAGTCCAAACCTGTTTTGGAAATTTTATTTTGGCTAAATATGGCTAATGACTGTTTGTGTTATGCTAAGCGCTAGTCAGAGACCTGTCGTTTGGTTGACTTTTCTCCACGACTCTGATGTCCTTCCATCAAGACTCTTTCTTCCATCCCCCTCCAGAGATAAAAATCATTTACGCGTACAAACACACACACATACATACCCACACCAAACCTGTCTGAAAATACTGAGGGCCGTATAAACCGTCGGGAATAGATGACTCAATCGATGTCCTTCAAAGAGACACAGTGACTGACTGCTGCTCATCACTTTATCTCTGTCTCTTTCACTCTTCTTCCATCTTTATTTTCCTCTCTCTTCATCAGAAGAAGAGACGTGCTAAAGGAATGACAGTTACTTGGAAAAAGAATGTAGGAATTACTGAAGACTGAAGGTTGACCGTGTTGGTAGAAACATTTTAAGCAGCTTAAGCTGGTCTGCTCTTAAAAATAAAGGTTCCAAAAGAGGGTTTTTGAAGTGATGCCATGGTTGGTTCCCCAAAGAACCTTTTACTTAATGGTTCTTGAACCAGGGTGAAGAACATTTTTATAATCTAAAGAACCTTTTTCCACTATAAATAACTTTTTGTCCAATGGAAAGTTTCCATGGATGTTAAAGGTTCTTCATGGAACTATCAATGCCAATAAAGAACCCTTATTTTTAAGACTGTGTTGAGCTGGTTGGTTTTGATAATTGCAACATAGGCTCATAGCAAAAATGTGCCGCCAGCTAAAGTTATGCAAAACTCCAAAAATGTACCTGTACATACAATCCACTGCAATTTCCAGCTGAAATTAACAGTGGCAGTAAAACACCAACAACTTTCACACAAATTATGATTACGAGGCAGAAAATCTATTACTAAAGACTATCTATTACTAATTTTTCCATCGTTTCTTTTTTCCGTGGCATCTTATAATCTCAAAACACTTTTACCATTATGCATAATTTGTAAACTAATACATTTTGACGTTTACATCACACAGCCAGCTCCATATGTATAGCTTAGTAACACTTTAAAAGTGTCGCAGAACTTGCAAAAAGCAAACATACAGGCACATTTTACAAATGAGCCTGGATTGGATAATTGCCCTGAAAAAAGATACTAGCAGACCATCTTATTCTGGCCTATTCTGTGTTTTAAGTAAGGTAGTATGTGTTTGCAAATGAAACAGGAAGAGAAATAAGTTTCAATGCACAATTTTTCCCCTTTAGTTGACGTAACCATAAATTTGCATCAGCCAGCATCGTTTCCATGGCATTAATCGCCAAAATCTGACAAAAAGCTATATATGCCTTTTGTATGCATCATTTCAATGTTTATATTACAGCCTCAAAGGGCCAATAGTCATCTAATGTAGCAATTGCTCAATTCCTTCTAACACAAAGAACATTGAGAGAGATTAACTACTGAGCCGTTACACTGTGGTATCGTAGTATCGTTTAAAGAGAGGGAGGTACTGTAGCAGGTTTTGTGAGTTTTGTGTGTGCGTTTGTTTTCTGAAGTTTGCCTGAGGGAAAATATATATCTGAACAGCTTAAGAAATCGCCCTCTCTTTGTGTCAGGTTTGTTATCCACAGTTGGTCCCCGCAAGGTTAGTAAAACCTGAAATCACCTACATTGTGGGGACCATAAACATAAGTAGGGTGAATTCAGGTTGATTGGGACACTTTTCCCAGGTCATCTCAATGGCAAAAAGTGTCCCAGTCACCCTGAATTTACCCCTAATGTATTAATTAATATCTAAGAATGTGAGGATAGTTGTGAGGGTAGTTTTATGGAATAGAAAATACTGTAGCATTATTTCAGTATAGAAGATAATGGAAAGTCCCCAGCATGATAGAGTAGTAGGTATAGTAGTTGTCTCTTTATGGGGATACAGTGGACTTATTCTCTTCCTCACTTGCATTCAGTTTTCAGCATTCCTTGCAGAGAGAAAAAAAAAAAAAAAAGTACAAGAGAGGGGAAGATGCTTTTCTTGAAGGTATTTGCCACTCTTGTCTATATAATGAAAGTGAATGGAAATTTGGGCTGTCGAGTTCCAAAATGAAATCATAAAAGTGGTCCATACAAAGGAATGGAAATCATAAGACAGTTTTGTGAGAGAAACAGGCTAAACTACTTACTGAAAGTCTTGAAAATGTGGTACCTTTAACACACCAGCCCAGATGATTACGTGTCATGTAACGCATCGTGGAACAGCAAATCTGAATATACAGAAGTATAAGATATGGATAAGATATGAAAGATATAAGTGGATAATGACTAAAATTTAAGACTATTGAAAACCTATTCACTTTCATTATATGGAAAATAGCTTAAAATTTTGCTAAATTTCTCTTTTGTGTTCCATAAAAGAAAGTCGTATAAGCCTACACTACTGTTCAAAAGTTTAGGGTTGATAAGATCTTTTAATGCTTTTGAAAGAAGTCTTTTTTATCAGGGTTATTTGATTATTAAAAAGTATTAGAAAACAGCATTTATTTGAAAAAGAAATCTTTTTGAAATAGAATTTTTTTTTTTTTTTTTTTTTTTTTTTTTATTTGTTGGGAGGATGATGATGCAAGTAGACATGTGCCAGTATACAGTAATACGATATATCACGATAATGAACATGCACGATATTGTTATCGTGGGCACTTCAAAATACAGTGAATAATTATTTATTACGAATTATTCAGATTTTTAGAATGCATTTTAAGAATACTTTACCCATCAAACGTTTAAAATGCACACCACTGCTGTATGCTGTATCAAAAAGGCACGCGCACTGATGTAAACAAGCCCAACACAAATGAGCGGAATGAGTGAAGGAGAAGCGCTGAATGAAAATGCATATTCACTCTTTGACAGCAGACGGCGCTGACGGAATAGCAGAAACACAGCGGTTACCCCGGTAACACCTGTAAACAAAGCAGCTGCGCTACTTTTTAGTTTTTAAATGTTTCAAACAACCATTCAGATTTTTGTATTCGCAAATGGTGTTCATCCCAGCACCAAATACTTAAAGACTTAAGGCTATTTATTTTCAGATTTAAACATTTTTATCTGGATTACTACAACAGTTTTGTTTGCATATGTTCTGATTCTGTTCATTCACACTTTACAATAAGGCTTAGTTAACATTAGTTAATTCATTAGTTAACATAAACTGACAATGAAAAATACTAAATTCTAAAGCATTTATTAATCATAGTTAATGTTAATTTCAACATTTAATAACACATTAAAATCAAAAGTTGTAACTGTATTATTTAATGGAGCTGAGCTAACATGAACAAACAGTTATTAAACCTTGTATAGTTTGACAATGTTTTTTTTTTGTTTTGTTTTTTTTGCAAATTATTTCAATATCGTGATAAAACCGTATACCGTGACAAAAGCTTCAGCAATTATTGCAACATTTGATACCGTCACATGCCTAGACGCAAGTGAAATGCATATTGTCAAAGTATTTACACATGATTTCTTATATCTTTCATTTTTTGAGGTGCATTTGAGTTTGCACGGATATTGGAATGAACATTTTCTGCTTGATTCTTAGAAGGGACTGATTGTAGCAGAGCTCAGGTGTTCTTTAATACCAGTTCACAATTGTCCCCCAGATGCCTGTGTGTGTGTTTGCCCATGCACTCGCTGATCGGAAATACCCTTGACACTGTAACTTCCAGAGTAATCTAAACTGAGCTGATAAGTGTGTGATTGGCATGCTGCCGTTGTGTTGCCAGCGATATCTGAGCGTTTGAGAGCTGATATGTTTGGTGCATTGAGGCAGTAAATTGAAAATATATTCACAGACACTCTTGATGTTTTTAAAGTTGATTTGTTGTGTTGAAGCAAGATTGGGGGGGGGGGGGATGTGTGAAAATGCATCGCTCTACCTCAGTCAGTACTGTAGTGTATCCATCACAGACCCCTGTTGCCATGGCAAACCTTCAGACCCGTCACTCCGTGTTGCTTTTAGCTGCACCTCAGGTCATGTGAAAGGAATTCAAATGATAACACATCTGAATATTGCATGTGTTTAACCATGTGGACAAAACAAGGCATTGTTAGATATTTATAGTTGTTTGTTTTTTTGTTTTTTTTAATAAGAAGTCTTTGTAATTCATTCTTTGTAATCTATTTTTTCCCCTCTAGTCTGACCACTCATTTCCATTTGAGTTATGTTTAGTAGGTCACACTTCATTTCCATTTAAAATTTACATAATGCCCATTTATTTTGCAAAACAGATGTGCCCCATCCGTGACAGTGAAGAAAACATGCATTTGAAGGCATGATAAAATGAAGTTCTGTACAAATTCTTGTAGCTTTTGATAGCTAATTTAACATGGAAAAAATGACAATCTGGCCGCCTCTTTATCACTAAGACACCAGCACCATTCGAAATGTGCTTTGGCTCTGTTGTGAAGCATTTGTCGAGCATGTCTGTTTGAGGGCCTGTTAGAGGTTGTTAGTCTTAAGTCAGGTGATTGGGCAGCTGCTGTCTGCTCACATCTCATCTCTCTAATCCACAGGCAGAGTTTAGACCTGGGCCTCTGGCTTCTAGCTGAATAAGACACACATGCTAATGTAGCATTAAGAGCCCGTGTCGGTGAGGCAGTGGATAGAAAGGGAGGGAGTGTGTGGCGAAACTATAGAGAGTAGAGTGTTGTCTTCCTGCTCCTCAGGGGAGGATGTATCTGCTGAAAGCCTCCAAGAGTGCAAATGAGTCTTCACTCGATTAGAAATGATGGAGGGATACATGTCTGTGAGTTTTGACAGCGCAGTGCTGCCGTTCTGAGGAGAAACTAGAGTTGCATTTGTAACTTGGTTTTAAAACCACGTACCCTCAGGGTGTAGTTTTTGGGTCAGTTCAGCAACCCATTTTATATTGTAATGTATAATTTGAATGTATAATTCTTAGTGCTGTCAAATTGATTAATCGCAATTAATTGTATCTAACATTTGTAAATATATATATATATATATATATATATATATATATATATTAAAGGGGTCATGTACTGCATTTTTTATTATTTTATAATATACATATAAAAAAAAAAATTTCTACTCTGGTTTTAGCCCTCTGATTTTAACACTGTTTGAAGGGGCGTATCTGCTGTGAGACTTCACTGTAAACGCCCACTGCTGTGATTGGCTAACATCTTTGCATATGAAATAAGTATTACATGTGGAACCCGCTCAAATTATTTTACTACGTTTTTACTACAGCTGTCAAGATTAACAAATCGTGAAAAGTGTTGATTATTGCATATGTGACCCATGCTGGAAAAATGAGTCACAATGAGCAAATTTTCAAAAATTAGTTATTATTCTTCTCACATTCTCTTTAAAAAAAAAAAAAAAAAAAAACCTTGATGTATGATTTGTTGGAATCCGACAAAAAATGACTGAGCTACACCTGTTTGAAGTCAATAGAGTCAGCAAGTTCAAGTTTTCTGAAGATTCCAAAACAAAGTCACCTAGCAACCATACCTAAAATACTTGGTAATAACACCAAATTTGGCACAAACCAAGTCAAAACCCATATCTATAGGGGAGAAAAAAAAAAGAAAAAAAAAAAAAAAATATATATATATATATATATATATATATATATAATGTTTGATTAATGAAACAGACAGCCTATATTAAGACCTACTATACCACACATCTAATATAAAGTTGCACGTCAGATGTTTTTCCCCAACAGTTAACCAAACGTTCACTTAAGACATAACAGATAATGTTTGCGTGAATACTTGCCAAGACAATTTTTTTGAAATACTGTAATTCTGTGTATGTGTATATCGGGATCACATGCCGTCTGAGTCGTCTTTGTGCGCACTCTTCAGATATGTCAGTCAGCGCGAGTAAGATCGTTTTGTTTACATCAGCATGAGTTTGAAAATCACGTCATTGGTTCAGACTCATGCCATCGAAAATTTGTTATGAATATTCACAAGTTGGAATGCTGCACTTTAAAATGATACCAAACTTGTGCTGAGGGAAGCGCCATCGTCCAGAAGCGAGCAGAGAAAAGCAGCATTTTTCATGGTCAAAGGAAAGGTACTCCTCTCAGAAAACATACAAATAAAGACACTTTTAGATGTGTAATAGCCATTTGGAGCATTGGGATGGCTAGGCGAGGGCTTAATGAACTCATTTTTGTGAAAACCTCAATTTTGACCAAAATTGACATTTTTCACTTGTTTTGCCTTTAGCTCGAAATTAGCCTGTGCGCCTTCCAACACACTTTACCAGCACAGGTCACATATGTAGATCTATTCCCATCACATGAAAGGTTGCATCGATGAGCATTGTAGCAGATGACAGTCTGTTGATCGTGTGAATGCAGTGATCTCGTCACTGCAGCGTGATTTCTGCACTCTCACAAATGCTTTCACCATAACTAACAATGCAAACATGATGTAAATACAGCAAGTGGTTCATTATGCAGTGTAAACAGTCACTGATTATAACGGAAGTTTTGGAAGTGCCCAGATAAACTCGTTATCCATTATAAAGAGAGCGTACTTTGATCGATTTCTGTATATAGTTTAATCACTATTTAAATATGCATTAATATTCAGTACATATCAAACGATCTGACAAAGCAATAGTGACCATGTAATAACAATTACTCACACTTGTGTGGTGCGACATTACTGTCGGATCCAATAGAATCGGCACAGCATTCTTTTAGTTGCAATCCTTCTGAAAATCCTGCGTCGAATTGTGCCTTGTTTGTAAACAAATCCGCAGTAAAATGAAGTGAACAAAGGACCAAGTTCTTAATGACATGGTCTAGAACTTATAAATGAAGTTCATCCACTCTTTCCTAATGTTGGGATCAGAAGGAAGGCAATGCAAAGACCATGTTTTTCCACAACATGACACTGCACAGTGTCTTGTTGTCTTCTGAGCCATCTTTATCGTTTGGTTTCTGTCTAGACCTGCGTTTGCCTCTCTCGTTATTTACCTACTACATGCGTGAATCGGTGGACGAGGCTGGAAGCAGGTGTTGATCATCTGCGAAGGCGGTGTTTAGCCACACTATTATGTAATAAAGTGGCACATTCCACAACCTGTCGTTTTGGCTTCGATATAAGCTGTTTTTAGACTAACAAGAAAGTTTTGAGTTCTGAAACGCGTTTTGGATGTTGGATGTTTTTATAGTACAATGACCTCTTGTATGTTTATTTTGATTTCTCAGTTCATGACCCCTTTAAAAGTTTGTATATATATTAAATTAGATGTGATTAATCGATTTGACAGCACTAATAATTATATTATATTTTGTATTATATTTATATATGATAAATATTACTTAACAAATGAGAATGATCACAGATTGCTATAGGCTTACGCAGGATTTAAAGACTTCATTAGCAGGGTACGGCCTCAGTATGACAGATGGATTGGTGACGTCAAGAAATTCATTGTAGAGAAGAAATGTTACAAGGACCAATATTTCTTTTGAATAACATGCAGAGATGTGTATTAAGAAATTAAATAGGTCGATTTTAACTTCACATTGACTTTAAGAATCAGTTCAGTGTCATTCCCACCCAATCGCATAAATCACTCTCTGCACACTTTATTATTCACCTTATCTGTTCATCTCACTCCTTCTCTCCTATTTGGCTTTCCGGCGCCTCGGCATCTCCATCCCTCATAGTCACCTAAATCACACCCACTTTTGTCTCCCTGCACTCTTGTCTCTCTCTACTCATCTCTCTGATGCTGTTAACAGGAATCAAAGCTTTTCTGCAGTCAGAGGACTGAGGCAGGTACTTGAGTCCCACAGGTGCATTTTCCCAGCTAACCAATCCCATCCTCAGGCATAGCTGTCATTCCTTACATAACTCAACCCTGGCACCTGCCTTCTAGCTTGGAACATAGGGAGGGAGAGTGAGACCGACAGCACAAGGGAGGGAAAGGGGAGGTTAGTAGTGGTAGCTGGTTTTGTTTGTGAGTGAGTGCTGTCTTAGCTCGGGGCTAAAATAGTAGAAGTACACCAAGAGGGGAAACAAAAGCTGCTTTTACAGAAAGTACAGAGAAAGAAACTCTCTCTCTCTCTCACACACACACACTGCACTCGAAACCTTCTCTGTATTCTGGTCCACTTTCTCTTTTACTCATCTCAGTTTGAGAATGAGATACAGAAATCATATTATCATAGCAGCGCATCCACTGTTTCATTTCTGCATATGTGTTTGTGCAAGACAACGGATTATAGTCTAACAAAGTAGCCCTTCGCTGTCCTCACGGAGGGAGAAAACTAATGAGGAGCAGAATACAATGAAACGCACACAGAAAGATACAGATGCACAGATCCAATAAGCTCAGAGCTGCTCATCTGGTATTATTCACCTCCCCTCTTACTAAACAGGGAGGACAATAGAACAGTGCGTGTGTGTGTGTGTGTGTGTGTGTGTGTGTGCATGTGTATCCATCTACACACACCCACCAGAGACTTTGCACATTCTTGTTTATCAGCGTAAAGGGATGGCCAGCTTCGTAGGAGATACAGCAAGAGGCCTAAAATGAATCCCTCAGCAAAAACTATTCACCCCTCTGAATAGAAGTGTTGTGCTTTACACAAACGTGCACTGTGCGGCTTATCTTTATTTTATCTGGAGCAGAGAAGATGTGTTGGGAGTGCTAAAAAAGTCAGGCCAAAGTGTTACATGCAGCAACCAAAGGTTTTGAAGCCTCCCTTGAGCCTTTGCATGCATCAAGATGGTGGAAAGCTCAACTAACGCCCATCTACCATTACATCAGAAGCACTTAAGGATTGGCTAATTATCTCCAGCTCTTCCTTTTCCATTCATTAAATTTAGCAACTGCAACACAGATGCAATAAAGGTGATGTGTCCTCATTAATGGACTTATGGAAGAATCTTTCTTGTTTGTGTGGTGGAAATTTCCATTCACCCATGCTGAAATACTGTGCTATGTTGCAGCATTAACATTCAGCTGAAAATAAAAGTTAGCTTCATAAAGCAACAAACCACCCAAGGCCAGAGGCTGTTTTTTGTTTTGTTTTTGTTTTCTGGACTTTATTATACAGATATGTTTTTTATATATATAAATATATATTTTTTGTAGTATATAATATTACACTACCATTCAATAGTTTGGGGTCATTAAGATTTTTTTAAGAAATTAATACTTTTAAGGACACATTAAATTGATTAAAAATGAAAATTCTGTCATTAAATACTCACCCTCATGTCGTACCAAACCCTTGAGACTTTCGTTCATCTTCAGAACACAAATGAAGATCTTTTTGATGAAATCTGAGAGCTTTTTGTCCCTCCATAGACAGCTACGCGACTACCACTCTGACGCTTCAAAAAGTTCGTAAAGAGATCATAAAACTAATCCATATGAATTGAGTGGTCCAAATTTTAGTCCAAATTTTCTGAAGAGACTTGATTGCTTTATTTGATGAAAAGATTTAACTAAGGCTTTTATTTACATCTAAGCATTGATCTGTGAACATAAAAAGAAGCTCAACCTAAACCGTTTGACGCGCGAGAACAAACCTCTTCCGGAAGCTCAAACGTGTTGTGTAACACACGAGAACGAACCTCATTGGTTCTTGCACGTCAAGCGATCATGCTTAAGCTTCCGTTTACAACTGATGTGTGAGTTGATGAATGTTTACATGTGAATAAAAGCCTAAATTCAAACTGTTCATCATATAAAGCGATTGTGTCTCTTCAGAAAATCAGGACTAAACTGTTCAATTCATATGGATTAGTTTTACGATCTCTTTATGAACTTTTTAAAGCATCAAAGTGGTAGTCGCGTAGCTGTCTATAGAGCAACAGAAAGATCTCAGATTTCATCAGAAAGATCTTCATTTGCGTTCCGAAGATGAATGAAGGTCTTACAGGTTTGAAACGACATGAGAGTGAGTAATTAACAACAGAATTTTCATTTTTGGGTGAACTAACCCTTTAAAAGTGACAAAAATCAGCAAAATTTGCTTAAAAATTAAGGTTTTCCATCACAGGAACAAATTACATTTTAAAATATATTCAAATAGAAAACATTTATTTTTAAATCTAATAGTATTTCACAATATTACTGTTTTTACTGTATTTTTCATCAAATAATTGCAACCTTAATGAGCTTGAAAAAGACTTCTTTCAAAAGCATTAAAAACTTTTAACAGCCCCAAACTTTTGAATGTAGTGTGTATACTAATAATTTACCCCAGTCACATTAAACAATTATCAGCTGAGTAATATAATTAATAAGCGTAATTATAGTATTTTATAGCAATTATAGTGCATACAAAAGTTGCTAATTCAATCTGATTATTAGTCAACTGTGTTTTAAAAAAGAGTCATTCTATTTACTTAAAGGTAAGAAAGTCATAAAATCATCCTGAAAGAGATGTGGCTCGAAATTGTGCTGAACTGTACAGAAATTACAAATGTGTAGAATTTACAGTACTTTAGAAAGTTGCAATTACAGAAAAGCAGACCTAGAGTAATGACTCCCCTCTGAACAATCATCATTTCTTTCAGCAAAAGTAAAAGCATCACATTCAGAGAGGTATAGTCATTATCTGAGTGACGTTTATGAGATCTGACAACAAAGAGTTAACCGGTAGTGGAGTGTTACACAAGAAAATGTTTACCTTGTAAAAGTAAACAAAACAAACATCACAGCTTAGCTCTCAAACCGAATGTGTAGGGGTGAAGAGGAGGCTGAGAAGTGGAAAGGGAGGGAGAAATGAAGTGGTTGTGCTTCCCTGTGGCAACTCCACAGCATGGCGCAAGGGAGAAAAAAAAGAGAGAGATAGAAAGTCAGAAAATAAAAAGAGAGATGTGCTAGTGGAGCATCTCTGTATTATTGATAACAGTGAGAGGATGAATAGAGTTCTTCTTGTTTTTACTTTCCCACTCCCTTTCTCTCGTTCTCTCTGAAGGTTTGTGGTTTGTGATTGGTATGTGGAGGGGTGGATGTGCCTCGGAGAGCTGGGTGGCTGACAGTGGTCTCCGTCTAGCTCCAAATGCCAATTTGCGAGCTGTCTCATTCCATCTTGGCGAAATGTCCTATTCTCTCGTCGGTGCCGCTGGAGGAAGGGGTGGGGTGTGAAGTGGGCTTCTCCTGTGGGAGAGCTGTGGCTTCTATCATCCTTATCAAACCTGGCTTCTGCAGTCACACTGGATTTAGCTAACACTTGCTTAATACACTCCTCACTGAGCCTTAGGTGTGTGTGTGTGTGTGAGAGAGAGAGTGTGTGTGTGTTTAGGTCTCTGTGTGTATGACTCTGGGATGTACATCGAGGGTGTGCTGAGGGATTTGCTCTTGTGAGGTATACATACATATGTAGGCATAAGGGGAATAACGTATGTGCAATTGCTAACGGCTGTGGATCTTCAAAAATATGCAATTCGAGTTACTACAATTACTGCATTGCCTCTGCTGTTAGTGTATGTTGCTTTGGATGGAAAGAAGCATCTGCCTGCTGAGTGCTAATTAAATAGAAATATTTGAAGTTAGGCATGCATGATATTTACTATTGTTTAAAAGTTTGGGGTCAATAGGATTTTTTAAAGATCACCTGTGGTGAAAATCAAGTTTTTAATGTTGTTTATATGTCTATGTGGGGTTTTTAATATGCTTTAAGACAAACCTTGTGCAAATTCATATGTCAACACAATTGCTGAGTATTTTCTCCTTAAAACTGCAGTGAAAAAAAGACAGTCTCAAACCCGCGGTTTGAAATAGCTGGTCTCTGACGTCACAAACTACCTTGTAACCAATCACGCCAACCTGCCGGCAGGCTTTAGCATATCATTAACAGCGAACTAGCAGGGGAGTCTCGAGAGGAGCCAGGTTACCCTGTTATATTTTTCTGTTGAAATGAAAAATCGTGTAGATTTAGCAATATGGCGGGTGTATGATGTATATTACGATGATATGATGAACTGTATGCCTTTCTCCACTGACTTTCTGAGTTGTTCAAAGCGTTTCTAAGGATACTGATTGTTAGAAGGCAGCTGTCTGACTCTAAAATGGTGAACGGGAACATGATTTGTGTAACATTAGCAACACCACATTAGCTGTTTGATAACATACTCAAGCAAAAGGCTAATCATATTAAAGAGCATGTAAAGAGCGATACCATTGTGCAGCGTTTTCCTCAGTAAGTTGACCAAGTGGATCTCTGAGCTGGAGTGAGCAAGCGGAGGCGGGGCTCATTTGCATATTCATTGTTCTGTGTATATTAAATGAGGCAAGGGTGCAGAGTTACATTCAAGCTATTTTAAGGCATAAAGAATTTTTTTTATTTTTTTTCACAGGAAAAACTTGAAATGTCATTTTGGTAATCAAAGATGAGTTTTAAGGGATAAAATTATTGACTACAGGGGGACTTTAAATGTTTTTGAAGGATGTCTCTAAAGCACAAGTCTGTATTTCTTATTATTATCAATGATGAAAACAGTTGTGCACTGAAAGGTATTTATTCAGAGCAAATATTTTATAAATTTGAATTTATTTTTGAATATTTTAATTGTAATAATTGAATTAAATAAAAAAAAAATTAAAAAAAAAATGATTTACTGAAGAAAATGATTGAATGATTATTGATTGAAAGTTGTTTACTTGCCAAAGAGGACTTGCCCATGGCCATGTCTCTATGATATTCTGGTCTCTCAAAATATTATTTCTCAAGGTTAAAATTGTAATTCTGATCGCTTAGAACAAGGGTGTCCAAACTCGGTCCTGGAGGGCTACTGTCCTGCAGAGTTTAGCTCCAACTTGCCTCAGCACACTTGCCTGGAAGTTTCTAGTAGTATGCCTAGAAAGACCTTGATTAGCTGGTTCAGGTGTGTTTAATTGGGGTTGGAGCTAAACTTTGCATGACAGTGGCCCTCCAGGAGCAGGATTGGACACCCCTGCCTTAGAAAGTAACACCTCTTTTTTATAATGCACATAATTTATCATTCATGTCTGTGGCACAAATGGTGCAGAGTACATAGGGTTATCAACGCTAAATATGTGAGCTAAAAACTGACTTTTTTTATTTGCTGTTACAGAGCTGTTCCCTTGTATTAGAATGAAAATCATTCATTCATTCACCAAGATACCTGATGATGTCATCAACATGCACACTGACCTTTGACCTCTCTTTCTGTCTCTTTCAAATCACAGCTCCCGCATCGCCGAGTGACCTTCTCCACAGCCAATCAGGCACAAGATCTGCAGGATCCCTCTCAGCACAGTTACTATGACAGCGGTCTGGAAGAGTCAGAGACACCCAGCAGTAAGAGCTCTTCAGGGCCCCGTATCGGGCCCCTCGCCCTACCTGAAGACCACTATGAACGCACCACCCCGGACGGCAGCATCGGAGAGATGGAACACCCCGAGAACGGTAAGAAGAGGTGGAGTGTCCCCCTCCCTTTTATTATCACTCCTTCTATTCTCTTTCAGAAGCTTTTTTTGTTGTTGTTGTTGTTGTTTAAGTAATGGCTGGTAATGAGCAGCACCCAGCGGTTTACTTGTATACCCTTTACTCATGCTCGTTTTGCTTTAAAACAAAATATGGTAAAATAAGGTCGATCTGAATTCTTAGGCACTGTGACCTAAATGTCAGAATTTAAGCAAATTGACTACTGAATTGAATATGTTTTCTGTTAAAACTTTATAGACTTTGTCAACACTTATCTACATGTACAAAAAAAGCATTAATTCTTGGCAAGATATTGTAATGACCCAGTCATATTAGCACACACATACACCAAGAAAACCTGATATAATCCTCCTCCGTTGTAGCTGTAGGGATCAGCTATTTCTCCTAAAATGAGCCTCTCCTTTCCGCCCAAGCGAGGTGCTACCAAACAAACCAAGAATCCTCAGCAACAGCCTCTGAGAGGTTGGAAGTCATAGCCAAAAGGCAGGATCTCATTGAAAGCATTTACTATTTTAATTTCAGTGGAATTAATCAGTGCATTAAATGAATATTTTGGGTTCAATACAAGTTGAGTTCAGTAAACAACACTTGTGCTATAATGTTATGAAAAAAACTGGGTTACAATATGAGGGCTAGTATGATTTTAGTGTGGAAAACAAAAATCACTTTTTGTTTAAAGAAATTAATATTTTTATTCAGCAGGGATGCATTAAATTTATCAAAAGTGACAGTAAAGGCTTTTACATTGTTAAAAAAAAAGATTTATATTTCAAATAAATGCTGTTATTTTTACTTTCTATTCATAAAAATGTTTAACAGTTTCTATAAAATTATTAAACAGCACAGTTGTTTCATTGATGATAATAAGAAATGTTTCTTGAGCACCATATCAGCATATTTGAATGATTGGACTGAAGTAACGGCTGCTGAATATTCAACTTCACCATTTTAGGAAGAAAGTTACATTTTAAAATATAGTAAAATAGCCTACTTATTTTGAATTATAAAAATACTCCACAACATTACTGGTTTTACTGTATTTTTGATCAAATAAATGCAGCCTTGCCTTGGTGAGCATAAGAGGCTTCTTTCAAAAACATCAAAAACTCTTACTAATGGTAATGTATTTCCAATTTTACAACTGCCCTACCATAACTACCATTGAAACCTACCATAAAAAGTTTCAAAATAAAAAGACAATAGCAGAAATAATACACAGGCTTTAAAGGGAAAATCTGTAGAAAAAAACACATTTACTTCACTATGAAGTGCCTCACTATAACCCCATTTTTTTTTTTTTTTTTTTTTTCAGAAAAAAAAAAAAAAAAAAAAGATTGTTTGAAGTTTTTATTATTTTATTTTATTTTTTTATTTTATTTTATTTTATTTTATTTTATTTTGTTATTTTATTTTATTGATTGATTCATTGATTCATTGATTTGATTCATTGATTGATTGTAATCACCAGTATGCCACAAATGCTGTCATTTGAGCTCAACTTGTATTGAACATGGAATATTCTGTGAAAGAGGTCAAGATGCATGGACAGAGAATACTGAGAATCAGCTGAAGGAAGTAGAATTGAAGAAAAAGAAGAGAAGTATGACTAAGAAAGTGAGGTGGACTGAGGCCTAAATGTCATGGCTGTCTTCCCACATCATTGCTTTTACTGCAGCTCCAGGACTGTGTGGTCGTGTCTGCAGGGAGGGTCACCCAGACAGGTCTCACTTATGGCATCTGTACAGACACAGCTGCACACAGAAGCCCGTGGCAGGTGCCACCAACCACGGCCTCACACACATGCTGAGAAGAAGGACAGTATGTGTTTCTGTGCATACAGAAATGAGGTCAGGTGCAATGGGGGTTAGGCGGGATATTTAACCGATTTGCCCGCTGGTATTTCCTTAGGATGTGTATATATGGGCGTGCGTGTGTTTGCGTATGTTATCACTGTAGACAGACCTTACTTGTGCCTGTTGACCCTTGCTGTGGTGGTTTGTCTTCATGGATTGCTGCCAGCTTCCTGGGGTCGACATCGCCGGTGCTGAGGGAAGAGTTTTACTGTACTCCCTTACATCGCTATACACAGTAGAGCTAATAAAAGAGCAGGGATCTTAAAATAAATAGTCCCAGAGCTCGAAATGACTTTAGCAGCTGCACAACGCAGCAGTGCTAGTCTATAAATACAGCGCTGCTCTTCAAACGAGCTCTGCTTCACATAACCACTATGGATAATGCATGGATGTAATGTGTTAAAGAGGGCAGGGTGGGTGTGGAATGATACTGCGAAGCATGAAGGTGACGGGGCAACTGAGTTTGCACAAACGCGCCGTGATGAGTCTGCCTGGCAACCCGTGATTTGGCTCGTACACCTTTTTAAAGAACATTGTCAAAACATAAGAAATGAGACAACGTGCTAGACAAGAACTAATGTTGTGAGATATTTATGGTACTTGAAATAAAGCCGCTGCCTTCTGTTTCCTTAAAGGTGAAGTGTGTAATTTATGCGCCACTAGTGGCACCAAACAGACTTGTGAAAATAATTGCAAACAAGTTTCAAACACTCCCCATCTGCTATTGGTCAGGAAGTTCTAAACTCACCCCAGTCAGCCACTCAAACAAACAGTTAGCAATTCTGTTTGGTGCCACTAGAGACAGAAGTTACTCACTTCATATTCAATTCTATTTAAAATCTACTGCATTAGAAATAATCAAGTAGATGACATGACAGCACTACCCTTCATATCTCACAATTATGATTTTACCAGTCAAAAGTTGGTAGGATTTTTTAAATGGTTTTGAAAGAAGTCTCTTATACTCACAAAGGTTGTATTTATTTGATCAGAAATACAGTAAAACAGCAATACTGTGAATTATTATTACAGCAAATTTACAGTAATTTATTCCTGTGACGTCAAAGCTGAATTTTCAGCAATCTAGTCTTTCATCACATGATTCTTCAAAAATCATTCAAAAATGTTGATTTGTTGCGTTAAGATTTCTTATCAGTGTTATAAACAGTTGTGCTGCCTAACATTTTTTTGTGGAAACCGTGAGGAATTTTTTTCAGGATTCTTTGGTGAATAGAAAGTTCAGGAGAACAGCATTTATTTGAAATAGAAATCTTGTGGAAAATCACAAATATCTTTACTGTCACTTTTTAGAATTTTAGAATGCTTAAAGGTAAAATATAACTGTAAATTTAATGACCGTTTCCAAGCAAGTTTCCTAAATGCTTCCTACATCAGCCATTTGGCAAACAGGTAGCTCCGCCCCTGAGTTCACATCATTGGTTGAGAGGCACCACATGCCAGACTTCTCAGACAAAGAGCATTTTTTTATGAAAATGTTTTCACTCTTTGGGGAAAATCAACCCACGAGTGGCTTATATATAGTTGTCTCTGCACATTAAAAAGTATTTTAACACTGAAAAAAATGCACACATCAAATTTAATTAGCTTCAGTGTGTCACTTCACAATGATGCGAGCATGAATAATTTAAAGATGATGTGTGTATTTTTTTCCATGTTGAAATATTTTCTCCAATCCCACTTTAATGTGTAGAGACAACTATAAATAAGCTATTTGTCGGTTGATTTCCCCTTATAGTGTAAACACTGCGACTCTTGACCTTCTTGACCAGCACAAGGAGGTCTGTAATGTATAATACCTGAAGACAGATTCATCTCAAGAGCATTAAGAAGGCTAAATAAATAACAATTAGTCACTTGCAAAACATGGAACCCATTGAACCCAATTTGGGGCGGGGCTATTTGCTTGTTTGACCAATCGCAGACAGGGGAAGTGTTTAGGAAACCAGTTTTATTTATTTATTTATGCAATTCTGTTTGGTGCCACTAGTGGCATAGAAATTACACACTTCACCTTTCAATAATTCATTTTAAGAATATTTGCAGATTAAACCATGGTGCATTGTGCAAATATTATTGTCAAACAATGTATCATATTTAATGTATCTTCATGATTCCAAAGAGAATCTTTTCCATTAGACCAGCGTTTCTCAAAGTGTGGGGCGCGCCCCACTGGTGGGGAATAGAGACATGACAAGTGGGGCACGACAAACGGGAGGAAATTTGGTCATTTTTGTGCCCATCTCTATTAACCTTTTGCGCGGTACGGCCCCACATATGGGATTTTTATTTCTGTGCCCCTGAGAGTACGGTCCCACATATGGGATTTAGAACGTTCAGTGACGTCGCATAACTGTCAGATTCAAACTGTGCTTTCGCGCTTTGGCTGGCGCAGAGCCAGAGACGGACGCGCTCAGCAGCGCTTGTCATTTATCACAACTATGCAGTGTTTTCAACAACATAATGTTTATTTTAGGTTTCAGACATTTAAATATACATAAGTACTAGTAAAACAATACATTTAGAGTTTGTAAAATACACACTGATGTCTATGGAAGCAGCAACGACAATCCATTCAAATATAATTTGCCGACGTGTTTTATTCATATCAAATACACATAGTGTAAGTAACTATAAAGTTTACTCTATTTTTCTCCCAGATCACCGGCCACTTACATGGATTTCTGGAGAAACTTATGAATTCACGCGCTGTAAATCTGACTGACAGGACTCTCTGATCTGCTGCGCAAACAAACATGGCGGCGCCCATCTCGCGTTATAGATCATGATAATTTATTAAGGTTTTTAAATGACAAAACACACTCTTTTCATGCAAAGTGATAATAATTGCACTTTTATTTTCTCTATTTGAAAGTTTTTAATGCTGTTATTTGATGTTGTTTTTAAAATGTGATGTTAATAAAATACATTTTAATAAATTTTAACAGTTAAACTTAAAGCCTAGTTTATTACCATTTTGTTGGGGTGATTGGGGACAGGTGGGGCTCGGAACCCTTCCCTACTTCCAAAGTGGGGAATGGCAGAAAAAGTTTGAGAAACACTGCATTAGACCAACAGGAGTCAGAACAGGCTGCCTCCTAGAGACTCTTCCAAGACAAACACTTGTCTTACTTTCAATCTCTTTCTGTCTTTATTCTTTCTGTTCATTGCTCTGAGAACAGAAAGAACCAAAGTATATCCAGAGGGGGGTGACTTAGCAAAACTGTCTAAAAAATATCCAGTCGCTGTAGAAGACATGGAGCAGGTTGTCTCTGCTGAAGTAGATGTTGACTCTGATGGGCTCGACCTTACTCCTGAAACAGCAAAATATCAGTTCAGCTATAGCTTTACCTATAGCTTATATTCCATGAGGAAATGAACAGTAATTATAAAATTAAATATTAACAATACTTTATTAATAATTTATCTCCTTCTAATTATTTAATTTATTTGTTTTATTTAATTTACTTAAAGTATTTTTAGTAATGTGTTTTTTAATATTTATATTTAGCTTTATTTATTTATTTTAATTTCAGTTGTAGATTTGGTCATTTTCTTACACAGTTCCTCCGACATTTAACTTTAAATTTTAAGGTTTTTTTTTGTTTTGTTTTTGTTTTTTTCCACATAATATTTATATTTTATTTCAGCTTTATTTCAATTACAGAAAAAAAATGTTTTAGTTTTAGTGAACAATAACAACACAGGTCAAAAACTGTGCGTCCAATAAAACTAGGCAAAATATTAAGGATATTTTTGTTGCTTTTGTATTCTAAACCATTTTGGTACCATTCTGAGTCACCATTATGTGTAAATCCTATGTCCTGAAATGAAACCATTTAAGAACCACTGCATTTGTAGTGCTTGGAGCTCAGTGAGCCCTTGGAAGTTTGGCCCTGGAGAAATGGTGTGATAGCCAACACACAGTGGCTGTTGTTTAGCTAAGATTAGCTTAGATGAAGCGAAATGGACTGAACTCGCGCTCTTCCTCTCTCCATCCCTCTCTCTTACTCCATCTCTCCGCTGTAGCTCGCTCCTCTCCAGCTAAATGGAATCATCTCCGTCTGATAATGGAGTGTAATTCCATTACCCCAGCTCAGCGTCCCAAGGGGGGGCATTTCCACCCGACACCCCCTTCTCTTCCCTAATGTGCTCATTTCCCCTGCCTAATAGAAATGGATGGGTCTGTGGGTCTTCTCTGGGAAGAGTGGGTGAAAGCGGGAGAGACAATGGAGAGAAAGAGATACGGAGGAATAGGGGATGGAGGTGAAATGTTTTGGAGAATAATTTGACGGAATGAGCCGAGATGGAAAAGATGAGACGAGCTCAAAGCAGAAAGTGATTATGCGGTAAAAGCCAGGAACAGCAGACGTGTGGTTTGATGTCGTTTGTCTGAGCGAGATGCTGCCTGAGCATTTATGAGCAGTTATGGATCTATTTGAATTTCTGTCTCTCATCTCTCCTCTAAAGACAGACCTAGTGTTCGTATCAGCCGACTGGTAATGGCTTCCTCAAACAAACAAAAACAAACGAACGGTCTACGCATCTAAACAGAAGAAAGGCCTTTTGAACATCTGTGCAGTTGTCAGGGTTCATTTCTCAAGAGCCTCTCAAAGGCAGCCACGGAGCGCTCTAACGTTGCACAAAGCGTCCATTACACCCTCGTTTAGGAGAGCAAATAGGCTGCCGTTCTCCCGCCATCACGCCCATATCAGGGGAAATGAAGGCAATCATTCGTCTCAAATGAGCAAACAAGCCATCTCCATAACGGCAACATCCAATCTGTGCCGTACCATTCAATCAGGCCACTTCTTTAAGCTGGAAAACAGGAAAATTGTTTTGACATTCCGATGCACTGAACCGGATGTACACACATAGAGGGGGGGAAAAACAGAGAGATTTGAGTTGTTTTTAATGCTTCTAACTATCCACAAACAGCATTTCTACCGCTGACAATTTGGCCAGAGATGTTGCGATGGTAAACATAAATTACACAGAAATGAAACCATTTTAGATGATTCGTGAGACAGGGTATTCAATCTCCATCCCACGTCTCAACAAGAGCCTTTAAAAAGAATTGCGCGATAATGTCAGGAACATTTATATTAAATGCAAACCTTGATTTGTGCAGACTGGGGTAATGCTTTTATGATTATGTCTGTCATGCACATCCTTTAATTACAGACTTTATGCGGCTTTCCTTTAATGATCATGCAGACACTAGAGATT